>CM041525.1:25000-2425000 GCA_023091065.1 Dianthus caryophyllus | reverse complement strand
CTCCTATTATTTGAAAACGGGGCAGTGCAAATTTGGGAGAACCTGTAAATTCCATCATCCTCAACCAGCTGGCGTGTCGATGCCAGCTGCTGCACCTCCATTTTATCCAACGGTGCAGACTCCTTCTGGTCATGTTCCCGAACAACAATCTTTGGGGCCGTCTTCGAGCTATAGGGTTGCAAGGCCTCCTCTTGTTCCCGGTTCTTACGCTCCTGGCTCTTACGGCCCCGTGCTTCTTTCTCCAGGGGTTGTTCCCATGCCTGGCTGGGGTTCATACTCAGTACGTCGCTATCCTTTCGAAAAATTATTACCTTCGAGCTCTATCCATTTTTTTTCGTCGTTCATCTGACTTTGGCGATACTGATGTCAGTTTTGGTTGTCCATCAGTTTCTTTGCATCTGTGTAGGCATTACACTATTACACTTTTCAGGTTTAGACATGACAAAACTGAGCCGACCCATAAGTGGAAAATGAAACGTGTATTGACCAGACCCAAAATTGATGCAAACCCGAATTAATCATATACAAATTTAATTGTAAAAAACTTACCTTAAACAACCCATAGTTACTAAAAATCACACTCATATGTTTGCTAGACCCAAAATGACCCAACTCGATCAAGGCTTGAGCCCGATTGACCCGTTTGCAAGGTCTAAGTTCGTCATAACAGCCACGTTAGTATAATCAATTTCCCAAACAAATCGTTATTGTTAAATGCAATGAAAAAAGGAAGTTGAAGCTGACGTTGGTTGACTGTTTAAATGGCGACAATGAAAAAGTAAATGGAACTGATGGTGGCAGTAAATGGCAGCAGTCGAAAACCTATGAACAATATGCTGACTTGTTTGCTGCAGGGGCCTGTACGTCCTGCATTATCTCCTGGTGCTCAAATTACCGGAGGATCTGCCTATGGGGTAACCCCAGTATCACCCTCGACACCTGGTTTAGCTGGATCATATCCTGCTTTTCCGTCATCTGCTGTTCAGTCGGGGATCCCTGCCAAAGAACATAACTACCCCGAAAGACCAGGTGAACCTGAGTGTCAATACTACTTGAAAACTGGGAGTTGTAAGTTTGGAACCTCTTGTAGATATCATCATCCGCCTGATAGAGGTGCAGCTTGTTTCCTCGGTCCACTTGGCCTCCCTCTTCGTCCGGTAAGCCTTGACTTTCACTTTCATACAATCATACCTCTTTTTGTCGTAAGACTCGTAGTTTTGTATCTAGCATAATATGTGTTTTCGATGTTCCTTCTTAATAAAGTCATCTCTATTTACCCTCTATGAAAAAGAATGGGCATAAAATTTGCTTAGATTTGGTTTTCCTTATACAATAATACATTGAAGCCTATGACTCGCTCTTCTTTGGTTGGTCGCGGACTCGTGGCATGTAATTGGATAAACTAAACGAGTCACTAACTTGCATGCACTTCTTATGTTATGAAGTAGTGCAGTTTTGTTTTCGAAACTTATCTTTGAGTAAGATTGCGAACATCTGAATTGTTCACTTGCCATAGGCATTGAAGCGGTGTCGTAATATTGTGGGTTGGAAATATGTCGCTTCTTTATTACATGCTTCGGAAATCTTAATATGCGCTTCCCTTGTCACAGGGAACACAACCGTGCACCTTCTATATGCAAAACGGGTACTGCAAATTCGGCACCACCTGCAAGTTCGATCATCCCGTTGGTTTAATGAAATACAGTCCATCAGCTTCATCCCTTACCGAGATGCCTGTCGCTCCCTACTTGGGCGTGTCTTCACCATCTGCGTCACAAAGTGACCCCGCTTCTGTTGGATTGACGGTCTCACCGGCACCTCCCCTAAGAGGACACCAGTCTGTGCAAGGTTCGACGATGTTAAGTAGTGAAGAAGTTAGTCATTCTAGCTAAACTAAACTACTACAATTCTTCAAGCCAATTCCTTGTCGTTATCTTCCGGGATCTCTGTATCTGCTGTTATATATCCTCGTCAATAATATGTAAGTTACCTGTACAAAGTGAATTCCTATTGTTATCACTTGTCAAGTAATCTCGCAAACTTCGATCGCCTTCCAAGTTTAGAAACAAGTATACTTTATCTATTTTTAGTAAATGGGGCTACATATGCTTAAAAATCCTTAGAATGTCGTGTAATGGACATATTAAGCTGTAGTAGCACACTGCATTTTATGTACTCTACTTTTGCCCGGTAATGGAACGGACGCAAGTTCTTTTTACCCTGTGCTGCGTTTATGGGTGATACTACTGATCTGCGTTAAAATCGCCTTTGCGACCTTTTTGACAGTATTAAAAGTATGTAGATTCGCAGATGTTTTTACCTCGTGTTTTCCTTTCTTTTATCAGTATGTGATGCTTCTGATAAATTCAGGTATGGTTATCTTCTAAGACTGTTGGCTGTTGCAGATTACTCGCCGTTTAAGATTGCACATACACGTAGAAAGACGCCTGCTTGGTTTCGCTTCACTTCCTTTTCTCACTATTCTTCCAAGTAAAAGAGATACTGTTCGTATAGTCGATGTGTTCATTGTTAGCTTTTCCTCTTTGTCTTTCTCCAACTGCTTAGCTCTTCCCGTCATTGGCTAGGCATGTCGAGTAGGGAGAGATGTTGTGAACGTAATTAGCAAAACTCGTCGACTTTTGTAAACACACAATTCTTAGACCATAGATTGCAACGGAAAGTCGGAAACACCTTGATCTCATTTAGGGTGGGTTAGGTCATATAGTTCGAGTTTTATCGGGTTATTATCTGGTTGTACAATCAGCTAGATTCGACTCAGATCTATAGCACCCTAGCGGGTAGATAATTATGCAGTCCCTCCATATTAGAATAAGTCTCCCTTTCCCATTAAAATTTTTCCCAAATAAGTGTTCATTTCTATTTATAATAAGTTTTAACAAAGAATTTTCAAAAATTTTCATTTTCATTACCATCACTTAAATCCTCCAAAAAAAACACACTTATTTCATCAATTTGGAGGAAGTATTTGTCAATTTGGTCTCGATGCCAACGGTTGTATTACTCCCTATTCATCAATTTCATCCTTGGCTAGTTTGGTCCTAACTAATTCAGCAAGTTTTCCGGTCATATCATATCCAGTTCGAGTCAAGTTTCTCACGTTGAGTCGATCTTTTCTTCAACTAATACTTCCTCCATTCCGTTTGATTCTATACATATTCCTTTTTCGGAAATTCCAATCAATTCTATACATTTCTATTTTAGTCTCTACTTTATTAAACTAAAAGACCAATATACCCTTCACTAATACCCACTCAACCCACTTGCAAACAATAAAGTAGGGGTATTTAAGTAATTCCATTATCTACCCCACTTGATTTTCTTTTACCTTAATTACCGTGTTTTGGTCAAACGTATAGAATCAAACGGAATGGAGGAAGTATGAGAAAACAAAATCATCAAAGCTAAACCAATATGGATCATAAATCATCAATAATAAACTTTATCGATATAAACATCTCACTTATTAGGTAAGACAAAGCTATTATGAATAGGTCATGTACACTATTTTTGTTCATCAATACTAGTTTATCGAAATATAAATTCACGGTATCCGCCTCATTTCAAATGGTTTTAAACCGGGTTTTCCAAATCGAATCCATCTTTATTCATTTTTGCATCTTAAACAATCACCCTTAAATTTTTCAAGTGGTCTAATTTAACTCTTAACACACTCCACGCTTAATACATCACTTCAAAAACCTCCATTAAACCCCACCACCTTCGCCGGAAAAAAAAACCCGATTTTCCGGCGACATTTATCGAATGTCTCTCATTTTATGCAGATTAAATTGCTGCACATTTTTCAAGGTAAGTGCCTTAATTCCCCAAATGATGATGATGACCCATGTACCTTTCACTCAATTTCCTCAATTTCATCATCATTTTTCTTCATTTTCTTCCTCTTTTAGACATACCCATCAATTCATTTCTCAGTTTTTGCCCGTAAATTGCTATAAAGTTGTGAACTTTGATGTTATTAACGGCTATGAAAAGCGTAGAATTTATGTTGGTTTGTCTAGGATGATTAAGAGTGGTGATAATGTTGATGTTTTGATTAGGTTTTCTGAGATTTTTTGCCCTACTTGTCTTGTGGAAATCATGAAGTTGTTTGATTGTAGAGAAACTGCATTTTCTTTTTTTAGGTTGGTTTTTCAGGGGGATGTTTGTGAGGAAATTGTTGAGCAATGTTGTGTTGTTGCTCATTTGCTTTTGGCCGAAAATCGTCGGTTTCTTGCTCAGGATGTGATTACTTGGGTTGTTGTGAGAATTGGGTCTTGTAAAAGTAGGGATTTTTGGGAGTTGATGTGGAGTAAAAGCCCGGGTTTCGAGTTGGGGTTTTTGGTGCTTGATTCACTCATGAGGGGTTTTTTGAATGCGGGTTTCGTTTATTTGGCTATAGAAGTGTTGAATAAAATGAGGGGAGTCGGTATGATTCCGACTTCGTCAGCCGTTTGTATTTTGTTTAAGATGTTACTTAGGGTAGGTGATTATGGTAGTGTGTGGAAACTGTTTCGGGATATGACTCGCTATGGCCCTTGCCCGTCTAATTACACATTTAATAATTTGATTCTCGGGTTTTGTAGAAACGGTTTTGTTGTTGTTGGAGAGGCTTTGTTAGATGTAATGCGGAAGTTTCGTTGTCAGCCTGATGTATATTCATATAATATTCTGATAAATGCGTACTGTGTTAGAGGGAGAACTTGTGATGCATTGACGTGTTTGCAACTTATGACGGAAAGAGAATGTACTCCAACAGGTGTCACTTTGCATACCATTGTTAATGCGTTGTGTAAGGAAGGTAATGTAGTAGAAGCGAGAAAAGTGTTTGACTCGATGATTGAACTGGGTTTCAATCCTAGTACTGCTTTGCATAATGCATTGATTGGGGGGTATGTAAAAGCTAGGGACATTCGTGAGGCTAGGAAAGTTTTTGACGAAATGCGCATGAAGCATATCGCTCCAGACGTGATAACTTTCAACATATTGATTGCTGGCCACTACAAATATGGCTTTGATGAGGACGCAGAGAGTCTATTACGGGAATTTTCTATGTCAAAAGTGATACCGGATTCTTCACTGCCCGATATTACAATTGCCGGGTTGTGTTGGGCGGGTCAAGTAGACAAGGCTATGAACTTGTTAGAGGACCTACTCGAGAGAGGAGCCTCAGTTAGTGTCATTGCTTTTAATTCTGTTATCGCGGCCTACAATAAAGCCGGATTTGAACAGAAGGCCTTTAGAGCGTATAAAATTATGAATAAATTTGGTATTAATCCAACGTCTTCGACATGCAGCTCTTTGCTTTTGGGTCTCTCAAACAACGGTCGGTTGCGAGAAGCTAGGGAGCTCATGGATCATATGTTAGAAAGAGGCTTACCTGTAAATCAAGCTGCCTTTACAGTGCTTCTAGATTGTTATTTCCAAACTGGAGACATTTTCGGGGCTCAAACCCTGTGGAACGAAATGCACTCGAGAGGCTTATCACCTGATGTTATCGCCTTCTCCGCTTTCATAGATGGCCTGTCTAAAGCTGGCCTAGTGGAGGATGCCTTGTCTATCTTCACAGAACTGAAAACAAGGGGATTCACGCCAAATAATTATCCGTACAACTCACTAATTTTCGGGTTTTGTAACTGCGGTCGGATGAGTGAAGTGATGAAGTTAGTGAAAGAAATGAGGCAAACAGGTTTGATCCCTGACCTCTGCACGTACAATATAATCATCAATGGGCTCTGTAAGCAGGGACGTATGGATGCAGCTATTGAAGCTTTCGTTGACATGCATCGGAGTGGTTTAACTCCAGATTTAGTGACTTACAACACTCTAATCGATGGGTATTGTAAAGCGTTTGACATGTCTAGTGCTGACAACATTGTAAATAGATTGCATTACAATGGTTGGACCCCCGACATATATACGTATAACATCCGAATGCATGGCCTTTGTTCTAGTCGTCGGATGAATCAAGCAGTGCTGATGTTAGACGAGCTTGTATCAGCTGGTATTGTTCCGAATTCTGTTACCTACAATATCATGGTTAATGGTGTTTGCAGTGTCATGATGGATCGTGCAATGATCCTCGCTGCAAAACTGCTTAAGGTGGCGTTTTTCCCAAACGTTGTCACGACAAATTTGTTACTTTCTCAATTTTGCAAGCAAGGTCTACCCGGGAAAGCCTTGATGTGGGGGCAAAGACTCCATGAGATGGGTTTTGGTTTCGATGAGGTTACGTACAAAATAATGGATGACGCTTGCAGCAAGTTGCAAGAACACCCGGAAACATCAGGAGATACTTCTGAGAAGGGCCTCTTTCTCGACTTCCTCCTGTACATCAACTATGACTATTTGAGACGAACTATGGTTTCCTGTGAAGCTAATTGGAATCCCGTCACTTCATCTGTTGATGACTCTTCAATTTCATTGGGAGTTGGTTAGGCATTTTGTACAGCTGAACGACTAATCTTTTATCAACTTTGAGTTGCAAGGACTTGTACGGCAACAACGGCTTCAACTACTGTGACAGGTCCAAAACAGGTCAATATCGATGCACAACGTCAGATTTCAAAACTGAACATTGTGGATTTATTTATTTATTTATATAGACAGTAATATGTATACTACTCCGTAATTTTTTGTCACTAATTATTCAACTTGGAAAGTTATCCATGGCTGCATATTTTTCTTACTTTTTTCTCGCTTCAGCTCTACTGCTAGGGCATGCAAGATCGATGTTGTTGGGAACAACCAGATTAAGAAGTGGCGGATCTATGGAATTTTCGACACCATAATGGTATGGTTTCTGTAATTACAAATTATCACTTGGTATTACATGTATCATTGACTTCGCCTTCGTTTGTCTACGATCAACTTATATTTTGGAAAATATCGTGGTTTGGATGCAAGTTTAGGAGGGAAAGGGAAGGGGAGAAGGTTGTTCCCCTTGCAAATGTTTCCGTATGTTGGACTAAACTTATAATTTGTACTAAACTTGTCGTGTTTCTTTTTATCTTGAAATATTCGGTGCGAATCCCCATGCAATTTTCATTTTAGGTCATTGTCATTTTGGGTCAAAAAATATAGGGGTGCAGACCTCGAAAGTGGTTATTCGGGTCTGGTAAGGGTTGGGCCAATCTCGGTTAGTTCAGCACTTACTGTCAGGTCATATTCGGGTCGGGTCACTTTGAATAGGGTCAATATCCGGTTCAGATTAGTTTGGGCCGACTTAGGTTGATTCGGGTTTTGATTCGTGAGCAGGTTACATCATTTTTGGGTCATATTCGAGTCTCAAGTCAGGCTTATGACCTGCGTTCATTACAATTTAAAGTACCGAAACATTGTTTGCGATTTTGATATCTGAACTCTGAAATGCATCGATTTGTCAGTCTACAGGGTTTTAACAATGGCCTGGTGATTGCATTTCATGAACAATCATGGAGTTTTGGCCTATGAATCGGGGTTACGACACAGCACCTATACATGACCGAGCTATATAAAGATTCTGAAGCTTCTAAAATCGCACATTGAAGTGATACCGAAATATCAGCAACACAATGCGCTGGACTACTCAACCTCAACCGATCACCATGAAGACTCTCGTGCATTGACATTATGTTCCTCTAAGTTTCGCCTATGATGGTCTTGGGAGTTTAGACGTAAGGAGGGATTGCGACGATGATTGAAATTTGCACTCAATCTCGACACTTTTGAATTTTGATGGATGCACTAGGGAGGTTAAATATGGTTTTCTAAGGATGACAAATGTGATTTTAGTCGTCGGCTTTTGGAGAAGGAAATATATTAGAAGGCCAAATTAGGGAAATTAAACACGCAAAATTTTAATTAATTAATTATATTTATCAATTTTTGCCTTTTTACGTTTTTTTTTTTTTTTTCTTTTTTTAATGATTCAGGGTGACTATGAAGTTTAAGTACAACCGTTATATACATACAACATTCAATCAGCAGTACGCATACAACGATTTTACAGTAGAATATAGCCCGCTTAATCGCTTACAAAACAAAAAAATTATATATAATTGCTAACAATCACGACAAAAATAGAAACGGTAAGAAAAAAGTGGAATTTCGGGAATAAAATTAAGTCGATGTATAATACGGAGTATTAAAATTTGAGAGACCATAGATCTATGAAAATAACCTGCAAAATTTGAGCAAAGTAAAACATTGAGAAATTAAATTAAGTTGAACAAAAAAGATAATGTCTTTTACAAAATTGGGTAAATCAATTCCATTCTCTGGGATTTTCAGGTGATTTCTTCTTCTTTCTTCTTCATTTAATTGTTTTATTTTTCATTAAATACATTTGTTCTTCATTTAGTTTAACTGGGGTTTAAATTTAAACCCTTTGTTTTCATGTTTGTGTGATTATATTTAGAATTACTTGAATTTTCGATGTAATTGTGAAATTTGGGGTTTTTTTTTTTTTTTTAATTAGGGTTTGATTACTGCTAGAACTCACTTTTTTTGAGGATGTTTGAATTGATTGCAATTATTTATGGAGTTTGATTAGATGAACTTTGAATTTGATCATCAAGTTTTCATGTCAATTCAATTGGGATCATGCAAATTCTGTAAAAAAAAGACGGTTTTATGCGTGCGACAGACTATTGTTGTAGCCATTGTTGAATAAAATTAAGACTGTGAAATTCGGTCACAATTTAAATCGTAAATAAATTGCTCGTCGGGTGTTTTAGACGGTTAGAAGGAGACTGTCCGTAGCATTGCTTTCAGAATCTTAGCATAAACCCGTAGACGGCTATGAGAAAGCTCGTGGTTGTCGAGAATGAACTTTGTTTGAGCAACTCAACAACTCGTGTCTAGAAATCGCACATTGTAAGTTAAGCGACTGACTGACGGTATTTTTTTTTTTTTTTCATCAGGAAACTGGAACAAGACATGGAGACTGTGGTTAGGGTTTTGCAGCCGGGACTTGTAGGAATCGTCGAACACAAATTTACGAACGAAGAAATCCGCGAAGCAGATGCCACAGTTAGAAGAGCTGTGGAGAACTGGCGAAGGCGGTCATTGCTCGAGCGAGGTAGCGCCCTAAGAGATTATATCGACATGTGACCGATACGATATCATCGACCTAAAATGTTTTCTGAGTCGTCTTCAATTGTGGCTCATTTTGTAATAGCTTAGAACCTTGCGTATGTAAGAATGGTTGATCAAGATCATGGTTTAATAACGTGTTGGTTTTATTTTCCCGAGTTCTTCGTTTGAATGCGATGCTTTTCCATGGTTGGTTTTTCTGAATATGCATATGGTAATTTTAGTTACGATAAATTTGTTATTCGTAAAACTGTGGGATACAAGATACGACTAAACTCGTCTGCGTTTAGAAGCCTAGGGAAACACGTACACAATCGATTTTGGGTGGAATTAGAGTAGACGTATTTCGAAGAGTTAGGCCCCGTTCTTCGGAATTATTTAATTTTTATTCCAGTAAGTTAGGTGTAATTTCACGTTGTCGCTCAGTCGATTTAGTTTAACTCGATTAAATTAAATTCAGACAAAGGTTTAAATAAAAGGTTCTTAAACGTTCTTCTCATGGATTTTTTCGATGTTTATAAAAATCTAAAGAGCTTGCATTCCTCAAAATTACATTGATGTAAAAACAAATCACTATTAACGCAGACATTTTTGCGAATCAATTTTTTTTTTTTTTTTTTTTTTGGGGAATAAAGTTATGGTCCAAACAATAATGCACATTCACAAGTTCAAATTCTAAATAATTATAGAATCAGAATTTATTTCAATTTAATATTTTTACGTCGATTGTGTGTCACTTATTAGACGGACCTTCATTTAAATACTTCATATTTTTGACATTCGATTATAACAAAAAATCTAATCCCTCCTTTACCCCATTCGCTTACGTCCTTTTTTACGTCATTGATAACATTTATTTGCATTTCTTTTTTCGATAAGCCTGTCATGTTTAAATAGGTCATCTGAACTTTTTTTTTTCCCTCTCGATTAAGCATCATTCTTTATAAAAGCATACAATCATCATATGACAAAAATTACAATGCTTGATCTCACATTCTTTACGTCTCGAAAATTAAAAAAAAAAATTAACTATAGTATAAAAGAATTTGACAGATTTACTTGTCGGAAAAAAAAAAAACTTTTACCACAGTAAATACTCCTAACATACGATAATAAACACCACCTACGAGCTGTATTTTCATGTGCTTCACAAAATCAAGAAAACAATCCGTAAATATAAATAGTTAATTAGTTATACGAATATGATTTTAGAAATCTTTTAGTTATACGAATATGATTTAGAAATCTTTTCATCGTTTTGCCAAAATAGTCGTGTCCGACGCTTCTATATGCACCAGAATAGAATTTTAGTCGTCTCCCTGCTGTTGTCGCAGTAATCGTCAGCCTATGACATTACTCACTTTGTTTCGATGAATAAGCCTCAAAAATTGAATCGAGAAGGCTTAGTACTACAATAGAAAGCAAACCTAAACGAAGTCATTAACGACCAATAATAAACCGACAGAGGCTTCTGCATCACAGTTTTTAAATCGGAATGTTTTGACATTCCTTCGTCCATTATCTTACCAATTTGTATTCCTTTGGAATAAATCTGACAGTGCTTTCCGCTGCGCTCATATTCTTCCAACTTCTGCGCATTTCCCGTCACATTACAGACGATATCAAATGGATTTTCAACAATTGGCTGGATAGATAGAAATCCAGTAACATTGAGTAACTAATATGTCAGTGAATCTTTCGATGCCGAGCTGATAAGAATAAAACATCCCATGTTCTTCTTATCCATGTCGACTTCTCTGTGCTCGATGACATCAAAGACTCGCTGTTGTTTGGTCTCGAATAGTCCTGAAACAGCTAGAGCAATTTTTGATCAAGATGTCATCGACAAAAAGACCTCTACGAATTTTCGACACGTGTAAGATGACGTGCATCCGAATGTAGGGTTTTAAAAAAAAAACGGTTTTATTCAAACCCTTTAAGCCAATGTCAAAAACGTAACTCCATGTATCAGATCGACATTAACATCTAGCCGGACATATCGACCACATAGACTCTAGCGGGATCTATACATACAGGATGGACACTCAACTCCTTCACCCACCTCGTACGATAGCTAAGAAAACCTCAGAAACCCTGAATTTAATCGTACTTAACTAAATTCGAGATCCTGTATATCCCGAGATTTTAGGACTTAAAAACAAATGCCCTAAAGGGTCACTATCGAAGCGAAAATCATAAAAACAAAGGAATTCTTCAACCTTATCCTTACTGACAAACTTTATCAGCACCTATAAATTGATAAGTCAGCCAAGAACAAAATTTCACAAAACACCCATCAGTTTATTCCCTTCATAAAATCTCCATAACGAAACCGTCAATTCGTCAACCATTACTTACATACACTCGTAAAATGGATCGAGTGAGGGAGTTAGCGAGAACAAAGGCAGCCGTAATCTTCACCAAGAGCTCATGCTGCATGTGCCACAGCATCAAGTCGCTGTTCTATGACCTCGGTGCTAGCCCTGCAGTCTATGAGCTAGACCGCGAGGCTAAAGGTCGAGAAATGGAATGTGCCCTACAGCGGCTAGGGTGCAACCCTACTATTCCTGCCGTTTTTATAGGTGGGGAGTATGTGGGGTCTGCTAAGGACGTTCTCGGAGCTCACCTAAATGGGTCGCTCCGAGAGTTGCTTATTCAAGCCAAAGCTATCTGGTTTTAGTCGTTACTGAAAACGACTGACTGATGCACGTTTTTCCTGCGCTGTATATCGAGAGCTTATGCTTTTTTTATGAGCTTTTGATAACCATTATGTAACATATTGGTCTGTAATATTACTGTGTTTCAGCTTCACTTCGACAAGATTTGGATTTGACAGCCTAGATTTTTCAATAACCCTCGCACCAGTTATGCCTCATGAAATTACACGACTCAACCTGACTAAACTAAACCGTTACGGAATCGAAATTTCTTACAGGTTGGAAACATATACAGAACAGAACCGAAAAATTATTCAACTCAACTCGTGAACTGATTCACCCAAAGACCAAACCACGTTTCTAACCAACTTGACTTGTAAACCTATTAACAACTCGAATTAACATATTCACAGTGGTGAACTTAACATAATCAGACTCATGTTGGATACTATTAGATATGATGTCAGGGGAAGTTATTCGTTCATGTTTCATTCAAAGCATTGTTACTTACATACGCGATGACACATATCGTAATACATCGATTCCTCATCAGTCATCACAAGACACAGTATTTCGATATACAAGAGTTTCCAGATGTAACTAATATACTGTATATCTCGAGATATCCTATTAGATTCAGAGTTTGTGGAGAAGGGGTCGAATGGAGGATGCCTTAGGATCGATAAAACTGTCTTAAATAACTTTTGGAGCTCATTTTAGAATGTTACTCTCGGAACTCCTTCAAGGCAACAATAACATGCGTAGTTAAAAAGAGTAAAAGAGGAAACAATGCATATTACCTCAAGGACCACTGCAGCATGTTTTCCCAGGTGATGAATTATAACGAAATATAATTCGTCGTGTCGAGTGCAGTGAAACACGTAGGTGCAAGTGTATCCCGAGCACCCTTCTTAGATCTGCCAATGATCGGTAACTTCTCTAAATATCTGCAGATTCGTTGGGTAAGAACTTTTGCTTTCATCAGTCATAAGTTTGTTCACCTAATTTCCGTAAATCTTATTTACAGTGACCAAAATATCAGTGATGCATAGTATTACTGCAATGGCACACTGAACAAGCTAGTGCAGTGCAGGGCTGCAGGGCCGTATGTTTCAGTGTTCTGTCGGTCGATCCTAGACCCTAATGACCTGTACTTGAAACAACAATGAAGAGCATTAAAACTGAATTGATCAAACGCCGGTTCAAGTCAGAAGCGAGCGGAATAACGCAGGGTTCGGGAAGAGTTGGCGGGCCAAGCATGTGTCTAATGGATAGTTCTATTTGTATTCATGAACAGTTGTACAGAAAAAATTAACTTGAAGCAATCATTTTACTACTCTGGAGTATAAGTACCGACGTACTGATATAACATGAAACAAACTGGTGGTGTGACACCAACATGACATAAGAATATAAGATGGTCTTAGACAAGAAGAAAAACGAGGAATTTCACGCAACACGATCGACTATAGTTGCTGTGAATCTATAGTGGCTAATAGGACTTATGCAACCGATTCATTTGTGCTAAATATATAGATTGAATATTTCCCACACTTTTAGGAGGGAGGATGCGATTGACGGATCATTTTCCCTCGTACAAGGCATACAGAAAGCAAGTGGTAAACACCGTTAGTCCCAATTTCACCAAACAACGCCCCATCAAAATACTGCAGCAGATATTATATATTATACATTCAAAACTTTAGTTTGACACCGAGTACTGTTGGTAATAAAATTTCAGATATTCAGTGTCACAAAACTCAAATAAAATAAAAAAATAGAAAGAGTGGCTGTAGTATAAATGTGCAGAATCTAGTATGCCTTACAAAAAAGCAGGAATCCGCCCAAGTTGGTGTGGGCACTGCAAGGAATCAAACCCCGCCGAAAGCTAGTCGTGACAATCCTCCTCTGAATTCAAAGCGGGCGAATTCTTCTTAGAATCTGAAAGAAAAAGAATATAAAGTTCAGAACAACCTGTTAAAGTAATTTGCTCATTAGTCTGCTATTAATAGACAATTAGCATAATGACTGTCAGTGTCATTCTGCTAACGACACTCATTTTCGAAAAACATAACACAGATGAGACGGGGTTTCGTTTTAACTCCTGTGAATTGAATCAAGTCTTCTGTTTATGAAGATTTTCCGAAAATTTTGTCAAGATTATGTCTGCCATACAGGCTGTTGATTTGATCAGAGTACACTACTAATAGAGATACTAGTTCCAATCCCTCAGAAAGTCGCTTTTAGACTCTTCTAAAGCATCTAGTTAGTTAAAGCGCGGTATCTTTCAGAAACCCTCTCTTGTATGAAGCACAGGAAGTCCTTATAAATAGTTCAGACCCGAAACACAAAGTTTCAGCAACACAAGCTTCAACAACAAAGTCTTTCACTCTACAAAAAACCTGTCATAAAACTCGACACCAGAAAAATAAAAAGATGGACAGGGTGAACAGGCTAGTGAAAGAAAACGGCGTGGTGATGTTCAGCAAGAGCTCGTGTTGCCTATGCTATTCCGTCACCATTCTGTTCCAAGAAATCGGGGTGACGCCTTTCATCTACGAGATTGACCAGGACCCAGATGGCAAAGAAGTGGAGAAGGCGATAATGAAGCTTGGGTGCAACACACCCTTCCCAGCCGTGTTCATCGGTGGGAAGCTCATTGGCTCTACCAACGAGATCATGTCGCTCCACCTGAGGGGACAATTGATTCCGCTCATTCAGCCATACTATCAAGCCTCATACTGATGACGACGTTCTCTGTCGTACTTTGCAGGGCACAAGATATGGTAGTAGAAGATGAAGAATAAGGCAGCAATTAGATCTAATGTACTACTAGTTTTCTTAAGTATATTTTCTGTTCTATTTTTAATTAAATCGTCGAAATTAGTAGCTTAACTTAAGCATGTATTCTGTAATATGTTTTTTTTTATGTATTGTTATTCTACATTTCTACATCTTCTTATTAAAGATTATTTTTCGACACAACAACGTTTAGCAAAATCCAGAACTCAGCCTCTCACGTGCATTCAAGCAAAAGCTGTTACAGCATAATATGCCTAAGAAAGTCGAACACACAGACAGATTGGTTTCAGTCTCAGACGATCCATAATATGACTGTTCATTCTAACGATAGCGGTTCAGACAACGACCTTGAGGCCGAAATCGACCACGAAACAAAAGAGAGAACATAAATTAACTGCACTTTTGAGTTTTGATAAGTGTGCCCCCCTACCTTATTGGAGAGCATATATACATACACTCCCAAAAAAGCAAAACAAAGAAAAGGCATTCTTTATAACTTCACAATTCAATCTCTCAAATTGCATCTTTTCTTATATGAGAATATTTGATGAGAAAATAACACTGGCAATATATTCTATAATTTCCCTTTTGGAAAGACACAGACTACAAAGAATTATGCCAAAATTGTACATATCCTTGACTATGAACAACTATGAGTCTATGACTAATGACTATGTAGTCCAAAGTATAATTTGACCTATCAGAGGGAGTAACAGTTTAAACAAGAATTATACAAGGACTGACTAAACTGTTACTCCCTCTGATCGGTCAAACTGTAAACATTTGACTAAACTAACACGAGTCATCCGTTAGTCGAGCCTCATGAACTCCACCCCGCTTGACCTGCCATTAGATCTAGCCTTATCCACTGGTTAAAGGCCCCACATGTCTCAGCCCACCAAGAGGGAAAAACAACTCACAGAGGCACCGAGCTAGGCCTGGTTGAGCCAACATGCATACCGAAGTACGGAACCACAACTAGCATGCTATAACACGACAAATGAACTCAATGAACATAATGTTAAGCTCGTAGTCATTAAGTTGAGTCAGAAACATAGTGACAACTGACATGTATGTGTGTATACTCAAATGAACTCATTTAAAAGCTACTACAAACGACAAATCTTTTTATGTTTCCGCTCGACATCAGTATCTAACATAACATACCGACCACGTAGGACCTGTTCTTTCCAGCTTATTTTCAGCTCATTTCAGTTTAGTTTAGTTTAGTTCAGCCTGGGCTTCATTAAGTTCCAAAGACAATACATTATTTAATTGAACTTCATTCGATTCGATTCGATTCGATTCATTCGATTGATTCAATTCGATTCACTCATTTCGATTCGATTCGATTCATTCGATTGATTCGATTGATTCGATTAAAGTCAGAAAGAAACGAGTTCATAGACTCCTTCATACGGTCCTAGCACGACCATCAAAGTCTACCTAAAAATCCCGTCGCAAAAAGGTCCAAAATACACATTGCAAACTACAGATATTAATTAGCAATGCAATGGTGTGAATTGCTTCAGAATCTAAAGCCTCAAAGGGAGATGAATCCTTTAAAAAAAAAAAAAAAAAAAGAATTTTGTGTCACAATTGTTGTCCTCCAAACTTTGCTCAAACATAGTGGTAGAATATATATCATTTATGAATACTACAGGTGTGGAGAATATATATAATAAATAGTCACTTTCTTTTAAGTAAAGTCGTTTCTAATTTTGACTGGATTTGTTCCATTGAAAGGAAGCACAGTACTTTCTTTTTTCGCATTATTTGCTTCTTGTTGACAAACTAATGGCCTCAAACATGCCATGAGTTCTCTATTCCTCTTCTTTACTAAGGATTTTATCCAAGGTTATTACTGCTCTAAACGGGTAAAATAATTACGCAAGTGAGACGGGTTGATAGATATTCGATGGGTAGTGGGACGGATTGTATGATACCCGTCGAGTGTGGTGTGGATAGGTGGATATGTATTACCCTTGTGTTGTCTAAAGCTGTTATTCGTGTGTGGTTTATTGATAAGCTCGAATGACTTTTGTCGAAGAAATTGTAAGTAATATTCATAACATCATCTTACTGAAAAGCAATTTTAAGATGAGTGATCTCTTGTGTAACTTAATAAGGAGGGGCAAGTGAAGAGGTGGGTACTTGTTAGGCCACACTTTTTCTCCCGTGTGTTAAGCTCCGCTCCGCTCCTATAACTTCAATAGGCCTTAACAAGCACCATTTTACGAACAAAAAAGTCTACTTCAACCCCAAAAAGTTCAGTCTATCTTTAATAAGTTCAGCTCAACTCTTATAAGTTTAACTCCTAAAGTCCAACTCTAATAAGCGGAAAAGAACCAGTCCTTAGTGCGTGCGGGTGCGAGGCATCGCTTTCCGGCCCTGCTCCAATGACATCCTTACTCACCCTTTTGCCCCAATCCTCTCACTTAGAAAAAAAAAAGACAAGGCTTTGTAGTTAGTTTTCCGCGAAGGGTGGAAAACATCACGGAAAACATAGACCTGGCATCGAAGTTATTATCAGGTAAATAAAGAGCGGAAATATGCTTTCTTACAAGGCAACGGACCAACCCTTCAAACCTATGAAGGAGAATCGAAGGGGTTGATATTGTGACCACGCACAAGCCTAAATTACATAATAACTGAATATACGAGTTTCTTGGGATAATGGTGTTGTCGTTCATCCACCACAGTCCTTCATACTTAGCTTTATCACTGGTAGCACCGTAGTAAGTTAATGGGGACTGTAGGCAGCTCCGCCACTGACCGAAGGTCGAGAGAGTGAGGCATAACTAGAGCACCTTGATCGACCGTTAAATCTACGGTGTGTGGCATTGAGCGACAGAACTCCGCCGCTGATTTCAAGTTGAGTGAAGAGGAACAGAAGCACAGGGAGTGATCATAATAAAGCACATAGGCCTACACTCGTAAAAGTAGACGGAGACCCTTCACTATCAGTTATCATCAGAAGTATAAAGCTAGATAAACTATTCATCAGTTTATACGGTTGCGTTTCAAATCTCCATTCCAGATTCCAAAAGTCTGACATTGAAGTTTCATATAAGAAAATCGATACTAATCGTGAAACTTGTGATCCACAAGTTAAGAATACAGCACAAAAAATGTGAGCAGTGTTGAGTGACGAACAGAGTCATCAACTTGATATTCTAAATCTGGACTAAATAATATCAGAAGGGCTGCATCATAGCCTCATAGGTGGTCACGACTCACTAGTCACTACACATAACAGATGAGATTCCGACTTCAATTGATTCTACTACTTCTGCAAATTGGCCAAAAGCATCTGTTAAACTCGCGTGATAAAGTCGATCAATCAATTTCACTGCTTGAATTCCAATTTCAGAATGCTCATAACATAAATATAAAGAGATAAAAAATATCAAAAGAATTTGAAGACGTCGAGCCCGATGAATGCTATACTCCGTAGTCAACATGTATGGCTAGTATGGAACTTGGGTAAACCGTCACTGCAAAATAAGTTTACCCAACCAAGTCAACCATGAAAAACCTTAAACCGATTCTAGGTAAAAATGGCCTACCCACTTCATAACCATAAACCTACGACCTGATGCAGACCTAATTTACCCTGACTCGTAACCATTGACCCAAACAACCCATACTTACTGAACAAAAAATGACCAATGAACCGTCGAACCATTACTCCATCAGCCCCGAAACAAGTGGTACTTTGCACTAGTAATGGGCAAAATTAAGGGGGTCTAGAAATATGTGTACATGCATTAATTAACTGGTAGTCCAGTGGTTGGGAATGAAATTTACATGTTAGAGATAGTGGGTTCAAATCTTGCTATCAATATTTTCGGTTTAGTAAATGTTTTCATTACTCATATTATTTTTTTATTATTCAAATAACGTTTAAAAGTTTTATTCTACGGAATATTAGACTATTTATATATCATATCTATGTTATATTATTTGTTTCATGTTAATTTCATATATACACACTTAACATATAATATAAAAATAATCACTACTATATCAAAATTTTCCGTAAACTCGAACCCACTTGAGTGAAGTTCTGTATTAAACGGGAGGGTTCTCAAAAGTCGAAGTTGAGATCTCAAGACACGAATATCTAATACCATATAAAAAAAACCAACTCAACCGAAACTTTAAGATGATAGTTGAGATCCGATAATATGTTTATGTTAACACTCAATACCTTCTTTTGGATATTATCTACGGAATACCTTTTAGTGCAAACAAATCAGGCTCTAACATTTTTTCAAAAATTCTTCATAATATTTTTAACTTTAATTTTGAGGGAATCACATGACAGCAATTCGGAAGACAAATATAAGAGCATAATTTGTATCCATCAAGCGATCAGATCAACCTTTTGTGTGACTTTCAAATGCAATGGCAACACAATTCAACAGCAAACCACCATGAATAAATGAAGCTAGGTAATGTAGACAAAAATTAGATCCATTTACCTGGGAGCGAATTCGTTTGCGGAAAATTCTTACAGAAATTCTGTGTCAATTGTTGATGGTTCCGCTTGTAAATCCAACTTGTTTGTAACACGAGAATTGTAGGAATTGCAATTACTACATTTATGCCCAAAAATGTGAAACTTGACTGTGCTTGTGCTGTTGCAGTCATTGCAAAGAATCACTACCTGCCAAGTTTACTTGCAATTAGTTTGCAATCGTTGAATTCAAGTAGTAAGTAAAGATCATATTTCCAGCTTGAGTTTTGGAGGAACATCAGATTATAAATAGACCACCTTCCAATCAGAAAGATAAGAAAAGAACACGCTACTTGTACGCAGTTATAGTCGAATAGTCTGGAAGGATATGCAAAGTTCATCCAATACCAAATTTCACTCATCTATTTCGGTTTTTGACGGATTCAATTTGAAAAAAAAAAAAGACGACTTCCCTAAATGTCCCCCACACTAAAACCATCAACCCAACTTCCAAGGATGCACAAATACGGCAAGGAAGAGTAACTCGTAGCAGTGCGCAACATACCTAAGCAATGTCCCCAAAGACAAAGGAGTCAAACTGAAGCTTCTCTAAAATGCTAATTAATCGTAACAAAATTTTGATAAACCTTCACCTTCAAGATTTAATTGAATAAACTTCAACTTAGTCAAATCTCTTCTATGTAACAGTATACCATCAAGGACCTATTCTGTGACTGAATAAACTTCAACTTAGTCACATCTTGATATCTTTGCACACAACTCTCTCCATGAAATCATGCTCAAAGTGTTTCATTTACTATAATCTCCCAAGATATTTCTTAGAGAGAGAGCTCGCAGGGTCCACCCTAATCTTTTAAAAAAATACGGAGTAGAAGGAAACGTTTACAGATAGACCAAAGTAGAGGAAATAGAATGCGGAGGACAGTAGTACCTCATACTGATACTCAACAGGCATGGGTGTAGCTGCAATCTACAATGCACAACGGAAGTAGTCAGCAACATGAGAGAGCTAAACCAAACAGAAGTATTGCAACAATATCGCAAACCCACATTCACCTACTCCTTACTTATAGAAAACAGGAGTCGCACCAAGGTGACGACATCCCTAGGAAATGAGGCACAAGATGTAGGCACACGCCTCGGACACAAATGAACTGTTTATACCACCACTAGAATAACATATGACAAATAAAATCTTGTTCAATAATCTAAGTTTGTTTTAAAGTATTTATTTTTGCTAACATGTAAGTATTTGCACCTACAACTTTTTGAGTACGGCTACCAACTCTTCAAATTCTCTGTAATTTTACTCATCCTAATAAACCAACTCATTACCCGATGACGTGTTAGCCTAGTGGTTAAGGTTGAGGTACCAGTGACGATAGGTCACATGTTTGAATCCCCTTCCCCGTTGTAATGCCCTTGAGACTCATAGCGGAAAAAAATAATAAATAAATAAACCAACTCATTAAAATCTTATCTCTTCTCTCTTCATTTTGTAGTCCAATGAACCAACAAAGGTCAAAATCTTAGCTTTAAAAAAAGTTCAACAATTATCTTCATATGCTCAACTTGTCCATCATATTGAGCTCAAAATCACAAAATGGGCAAACTACAAAGTCTCTGCTCTTCTCTTTCTTCAGTCTTACAACATGGTTCCCTGGCTAATCTGCTAAAAACTCAGGCCATTTCATATTCTTTGTGTTGTCACCGTAGAGAGGGAATTCAATAGCGGACATCTCCTCCACCATCGTATTGAATAATATACAAATCTGTATGGTCACCTTGTATTCGTGTCACCCTTTCCCCAACATCTTCCTCTCCAGTTGAGGGTTTCTTAACCCAAGTGTCTTAGCACATGAAACGAATCTTAAATGAGTTCAAGCGAATTGTTTCGCACATCAGGGTGGTGGGCCGTAAACTAAGTATCAATGGTCGTGTTGACAATATTTTACCAAAAATTAAGGATCCATCCAGATGTTATGCTTTCCGGCTTCCGCCTTAGATAACTCCTAATAACATTTATTTTAGGGTTTCCACCTTAAGGGATTACTTTATTCATCAAATAGAAAAAACTACAGTTACTTTTAATGATATAATTTTATCTATTTATCTATTTAAGCATAAAACAAAAGGGGTTGTTTGTCATATTATTCATGCATAAATGATACTCAAATAAAATAAAATAGATCAGAAATAAATAACTATTTTATCACCTCAACATCCAATTCTTGCCAAAACGTCGACATATCCATGGTCGACTTGCAGCACAACGGACAACGATACCTAACACATGACCCTAGTTTCATTAGAATAAAAGAAAACAAAGAAAGCTCAACCAAGAAGATAGTAATCAGAAAAATAATAATATTCCCTAGCAAAGGTTTGCTCCCCTTTGCCACGTGGACAGCTTTGATATTCAGCCAGTAATATCTGGTCTCTCGACATTCCAGAGCAGGAACATTAAGAAAACATGAGGCAACAAAATGCGAGTGAAAATGGGTACGTACTGTCGCTTTTTTAGCTCCGAAAAGCAATCCATGTGTATCGTATGTCCACATTTCATTACTGTAGTCCCTTTGATCGAATCAAAAAGATACTGTCAGCAGAACAAAAAAAAAATATAGTCACTTGGTCGGGACACGAAATTATATTAGCATACAAACGCAGAATATGGCTAACAGCCTAACATAGAGCTATTAAGAATTAGTTGAGGATAATACGAAGTATGAGAACTCAGTTGTATCAGTTAATATCAGACATTCAGACCTCATAGCAAATTGGGCAAGAATTCTTCATGGCATTCTCCACGCATGAGTGATTATCACGCAATTCAATAATATAGCATGACCCTGCAATTTTGCAACCAAACATTTTTTACGGGAAGTTTCTCATCTCAATCTAACTCCATCGGCCTAGACACAATCCACGCTGGTTGATGCAATTACAAAAACGTTAAGCCATGTAACAGAATGATAACACTAGTGCCTTGAGAGTCAAAGGCAAATTGGACGGATGTACATATCAATGCATATGTTCAGAATTATCTATTTGTGCTCCTTCAAAACTATATATAAACCTTTGCATACACTTTTGTGACGAAGCATTAAAACACAATAGTGTGAAACGATAAGACGAAAACATACCACACTTTTGGCAATGAAAGAACTTATCACGACCACCAACCCTGAAATTAGAAAGTTAAATGAGCAATGCACTTGGAGGTACTAGCACCATTAGATGCTACGAGTAAACATATTGAGACAAAAGTTTAGCAAACCAACCTACAGATCCCACACTCGTCGCAATGAAATTGCTCTTTCTCAGTCTGCAGCAAGATCAATGAATCGCTATGAGAACGATAAAATTATCACAACACCGTTGTTAGTAGACTATTGAATAAATCACTACCTCATCGTCATAGAATTTGCAAACCTCGCAGAAGTACTCTCCCATGTTGACCCCACAATTTGAGCAAACTTTCGCTACCTGTACACAATTACAAACTGCAAGTCAAACACACCTTAGAATAACAACAGTACACGACGTTTCCTCGTGTTTCAAACGCAACAAAATCAACTCGTGTTTCAATAATCGAACACAATGGCAGGCCAGATATGACAGATTCACAGGTTACCAAAACTCGAGTCGAGGAAACACCTCACCTGCTGTTCAGTGTCACAAACTGCACAAACAACCTACAAAAAAACAAAAACACAACGAATCGCATTCAAAAACTCAAGCATCAAACTCTCAATCAAAATTCAACAACAACACCAAACCCTAGACTGTCAAAAATCGAAGAAATAATTACTCGATTAACATCGCGTCGAACAAGCTCGTGACACTCCATCGGATCACTCAAAGAACCCTAATTTCAAACAAAACAACCACACAAAATCGTCATCGAAGCGCAAAATCACCGAAAATCAATCAAAAACTCAACAAAAATCGAAAAAAAAAAAAACGAAAACAAACCATAGCATCGTTGTGACAATGTCGACAAGTGAAAACACGATTGCAACAAGGAGCTAGAATTCTGCAACGGCGTCGATAGTGTTCGCAACTGAAGAATCAAAACGCACTAATTAAAAAAAAATCGATTGAAAAATTAGGGTTTAAGTTTGCAACAAACAATTGAAAAAAAAAAAAAAAAAAAAAGGAGAGAAGTGTTTACCCGAATTCAAGTTTACCGAAGTCGAGTCGAGTTTCAGGGATGGAAGAGTCTTGACGATTTTCAGGAACTGAGGTTTCTTCTTCCGCCATTGATGAAGAACTCAGGAGATATTCGAAGCTTCGTATACGTGTGGAGGAAATTTATACCGACTACTTTTTATTTGATTGACAATCTTTTTTATACGTACATTTTATACTTTTATTTTTTCTATTTTTATTACAACGTAGACCAAATAATAATAATAATAATAATAATAATAATAAGGCAAAATTACAAAAAAAACTACCTTATAAAATTAACTTTTTGCAAATAACTACCTTATATAATTTATTTTGCAAATAACTACCTTATAACGCCTTTTTTTATTCAAAATGGTACCACTTTGCTTGAAAACTCCATTTAACCCTAAAAAAAACATGTGTTTTGACCGTTTTGTCACTCGTTATTAGACTTTCCCAACACAACAATGATATTTAGTATGAGCCAACTAGGTATTATATGTCAAATTTATCGGAAATTTTGAATTTTTAGACCCTTTTTAGGTGACTTGGTAGTGATATGCATAAGATTTGTAACATTTAGGTAGTGATCTGGATAAAAAAAGACGTTATAAGGTAGTTATTTGCAAAAAAAATTATATCAGGTAGTTATTTACAAAAAGTTGGTTTTATAATGTAGTTATTTGTAATTTTGCCTAATAATAATAATAATAATAATAATAATAATAATAAGGATAAATTGTCCAACACTCCCTTATAAAAATTTGTTTCAGCAAAACACTTTCTTTTATCTTAATTTTTGTCCAACACTCCCTTATAAATCATGTTCTATGTTAAACACTCCCAATTTAGTGATTCCGGCCAAAAAAGTCAGAATTTCGGCTATTGACTTACTACCTCACGTGACTTTATTTTTTCCCTCCAAAACCATGTTATTAATTGTTTGTTTTCCCTCCCTTTTTTTTCCTTCCCTTTCATTTATTTCCTTGTCTTTTATTTTCAGTCTCTTTCTCACCCATCTTGCTCACCTCTTACCTATTTTTTTCATTTTCTTCATCTCTCTCTTCACTCTAAAAAGATGTCCTATTAAAGTTCATCTGTAAATCATATCGAACCTTTTATTTGTTATTGTGGCGTTTTCGCGGTAATACGTACATCTTGGACCTCACAAAATCCGGGTCAATGTTTTTTTACTTGCCAGTTTTATGATCCGTAAACCCAGTGTCGTGGATGCAATTTCTTTAAGTGGGTTGATTAATCGATGATAAATTGGCAAAGAAAAGTTATAAATTCTCTACTAATGGAGAAAAAAGCATCGAGAAGAAAGTTTCTGAAACAAAATTGAAATTGAAGGAACAATATTGTGAAGAAGATGATATGATTAGATGGAAGAAGATGAAGACATTAGATGGAAGAAGAAGTGGACTGACAGCGTCATTTTGGTTAGATTTAAAAAGAGGAAAATTTGAAACGTAAATTACAATATAAAATAGGTTATGTGAGTTTTGAGGCCTCATTTGAGAGAGAATTATAACCATAGTTAACAAACTCACGTGAGGTAGTAAGTCAATGGCCGGAATTCTGACTTTTTTTGGTCGGAATCACTTATTTGGGAGTGTTTAACATAGAAAGTGATTTATAAGGGAGTGTTGGACAAAAATTAAGATAAAATGGAGTGTTTTGCCGAAACAAATTTTTATAAGGGAGTGCTGGACAATTGATCCTAATAATAATAAAGATCAAATAAAATTTTTTAGGTTTTTATCATAAAAGTAGTACTGTAGTATTTAGTACTGAAAATATTGGGGTCATGAATACGATATTTTATACTTCCTCCATTCCATTTGATTCTTTACGTTTGCTTTATGCACGTACATCAATACTCGTTTTGTTTCGTTCATATCTTTGGATTCGTATTCTCGAAAATTTTAAAATTTTGATATTAATAATGTCCTCGTTAAGACAATTAAAACAAGATCACACATGACTATTTTTTATTTTGTATTTTAGAAGTTTTATCGAAGATTCTACACACGTATGAATAGTGTCAAAAAAGTGAAACGTAAAGAATCAAATGGAATGGGGGAAGTATTAGACACTCTTGTACAATAATTTGTGATATGATAAAAATATGTTATATGTTCATGTTCATTTTGTTTAATACTTCTTCCGTTCTTTTCGGTGCCATACATTAAGCTATTGGAAAGCGTTGTCGAATCAAGGCGACTGAGCAGAGTGTTGCCGGAGCAAATCGTAGGGAGGGGATGACATGTAGGGAAAGGGGGATAATGGTAGGGGAGGGGAATATTGGCGGCTTGGGAGAGAGACTGCTGACATTATTGTTATTGTTATTTTAGTTCTAATTTTTTAATTATTGTGTTATTTTATGATATAGAAAAGTCATTGTAAAAAATTAGATCGAATACTCAAAATCAACGTTATACCCTAATCACAACATAAATAACAACAAATTAAAGAGATATGTACAAATAATGGAGAAATCAAACCCGAGACTTACGTTCACTGCACATTTGTTCTTACTATAAGACTAACACATTTTTAATGTTAAAACTAGTAAATTAGAACATCGGGAGTGAAGTAATGAATACTACAATCGATCTACCATATACAAGTAGTAACCCTAGCTATCTACCATATACAAGTAGTAACCCTGTCTAATTTCTCATAAATTGATTTATTAATATTTTTGAATCTTTGATACAAGGTAATACATAACATACAGAGTATACATAATTTTTGACCAAAAAAAAAGATATACAGTACGTAATTGGTAAGCCACGCTGGTGAACCATCTCGGCGCGAATTTAAATACATTTAATTTAAATACATCTATGAGAATGAACCATGCCAATTATTTGAGACAAATAACAAAAAGAGCTAACAAATTGGTCCCAAAGTTCATATTCAATTTTGTACGTTAAATGTACAAAATGCTCATTTCAATCTATTGCTCAAATGTTCCACATTTACTTATATTATTGAGGGTTTGGAAATAAGTCACTCATCATTTCTTGCCAAAAATTGACAAATGCGTGTACAACCACCGTATGGTCTCATCTTTTTAATTTGGACCAAAAATTTTAATTCTTTTTGTCATCATTCTTTTCCGACAAATTGTTAAATTTGTTCGTTAGTATCGAGATACGTAATTATCATCATGTTAAGTATTATCGATCAAGTAATATGTTTACAATTCTGGATAGACATATGATTTAACTTTTACAATATGATCATCACATTTTACTAATTAATGACACACTGAAATATATGTTTGACTGATTTTAAGAAACAAATATAGTAAACCAGAAAATAAATAAAATTGAACTACTGTAAATATTTATCAAGTCTTCTATGTAATTTACATAGAAAAAGGGACATTTATTTTAGAATGGAAGGAGTATTATTTTAATTTGGTGCAGTGGTTGACGAATTCAATGACGACGATCGATAGGCTTTGCTACACTAGATAGGTCTAAGTGTCTAACCACAAATGATGATCACAACTCTCTTGCGATGAAATTACAAGAACATATGCTAGAGAAGAATGACCAAAGATTATTAAAAGCAAAGTAAAAAAAAAATCAAATGAAGGGACTACAATTAAAGGTATAATGCATATCATGCTAGTTAAAAAAAAAAAAAAAAAAAAAAAACAACTACTCCTAGATAATTGATTGGTGATCTTTAAATATTATTAGTTGCAATATTTACTTCAAAAAAAAAAAATTTACTTTTGTGCATTTATTTATTTATTTAATACACGAAGTATGTGGAATTAAAGCAACAAAAGGTGGCTTCAGTCAAAATAGATCTTTTTATTAAAAAAATATATACTCGTACCGTTTTATATTCTCAAATAGTAAAATTAAATTACTAATATTAGATGATCGAACACACTTTAATTTAAAAGTTCAATATAGAGGTAATATCAAAGTTTTACAATATTTAAAATATCTTATCATTTTAATATCTTTCCAAAGTTTTACAATATTTTCAAACCATATTTTTTTCATACAAGTGACATGTGAAAACAAATTAAAAATATATTCAAAAGATAACTACTATTCCCTCCATTCAAATCCAATAACATTATTTTTTGACGCTATTCATGTAGGCGGAGAATGTTCGAAATAACTCGTAATGTATAAATAAAAATATAGTCATATGAGATCTTGTTTTATTTATCTTGAAAATAATAACATTAATATCAAATTTTTATATTTTTATACGGAGTACAATTTAAAATTACAGATATTGTCGTTACAAAATGCGTCTTGCCAAGTGTGATAAAAAAGGAAGAGATGCTATTAATTTTGAATGGAGGAAAAATAATATAAAAATATAATACTATCACACAACTTATATACAATAATGTGTAATATCAAAAAGGCTTTTGTGATTGAGAGGGCTAATATAAGAAGCAAAGTAATCCAAGCAAATTACAATAATTATTACTATTACTACCCAAATTTGCATGCAAAATTCCACTCACCATTCTATAAACTAGTCGTACTAGTCACAACAACAACCACCTAGCTAGCAATTTCATGCAAAACAGCTCAACACCTCGAAAATAAAATAAAATAAAATAAAATATACTATACGTACAAAATATTATATACTCCGTAAATAAACTAAAAAAAAATAATAATAAATACTTCTTTTAACATTAAATGGGCAAGTTCGTCTTAGAAAATATTTAAAACTTACTATTTTATCAGATTTATATATATCGACATAATAGTTTATTTTCAATTCAGTTATTTAACTATTCTCAGTAAAAATATAAATTATTTTATCAGTAATAATAATTCAATTTAATTATTAATTATTAATGATGTAAAAGCTAATTACTTTGTAGTAATTAAGAACCAATATACCCTTTAAAAAAAAAATAAAAAAAAAAATAAAAAGTAAGAAAAAAAAGGCTGAAAAAATACTTGTATTGCAACGAAATTAATTACGTAGGTACATGATTAATAATAAAGTCATTATGTTATTCCTTTAAGGCACGCCATCTAATCATCTATGCTTCTTACATGCATGACATGCCCTATAAATACCACCTTTCATACACCATTTTTTTTAACTCATCACTTGTCAAATTAATTAAAATCTCTTGCATCTCTCTAACTTTAATTTAATTCTTCTTTAATTAACTACTTAATCTAATTTAATTAATTAAAGAGAGCTTGAGTTTTTAATTAATTAAATACTAAAAAAATGGCACTCACACATATTTCTCATCATGATTTAGTGTTCATTTTTGGCATTCTTGGTAATATTGTTTCACTTGGTGTCTTCTTAGCTCCTTTGTAAGCTCACTTTTTTACTTATTTTCTCTTAATTATTACCCTCAAATTAGGTTTTAAAAAAAAAAACTCGTGAATTTTTATATAAAACTATCTGAAAATAAAAATATTACTCTGTATATACTTTTACAAGAGAATAATAATGTTAATTATATTCTAAATTACGAAAACCAGCCTCAACTCTACATTCTCACTATATCTTTATGTTTCATTGCAACATTAACTTGTGTCAGCTACAAAATTCGAATATCTGTTATATACATACGTCTATATTCAATAGGAACTGGTAAAATAAACTAACATATACTACAGTTAATATTCATTTTTTTTTTTTAAATAACGCGAATATGCATGCGTATATACAGGTCATATATTTTTCCTACAAATTTAACATTTGTTATTTCGGAGTATATATTATTATATATATTAATATTAATTATGATTATTGAAATGTAGGCCAACATTTTGGAGGATAATAAAGAAGAAATCGACGGAAGAATTTCAAGCAATACCATACTCGGTGTCACTATTTAGTTGCATGTTATTATTGTACTACGCCATGCTTAAGACGGGAAATGCAACGCCTATTATCACTATCAACTTCGTTGGCTTCATTATTGAATCTTTTTACCTAATTATCTTTCTCATTTATTCCCCTCCTAAAGCTAGGGTATGTCTCTATATAATATATATCTAATTAATTAATTTATTAATTCATTACTCTTTAATCTTGTTCTTTAATTCTTAATTATGATTAGCATAATCACACATGCATGTGTTTAATTTGAGTGTCGAATTTCATTATCGATAATCGATGATCAGATCGATTGTGAAGTACTCCTACTTAGCAGCTTTGTTAATTAATTAGTTTGTTGTGTAACGTCCGATATAACTCTTTATATTATGTTATACAGAGTTAAAATAGTTACGTATATAGTATGTAACACGTGAGATTACTACATGCATATTAATATATGTTGACAAAAGTGTCTAATCATCCGAATGCATGGCACTAAAAATTAAAAAACTTCACTAAAAGTCGTACTTTTTCTTAATCTAGTAGTTTATATATTATGCAAGTAAAATTGTACGGAGTCTTTTTTTTTTATAATTATGTTATTAAACTCTAGCAAAATTATTGCTATGTATTAATCTAACATTTATATTGATTATGAGCATGATATAATGATATATTTTTGGTGATTATTATATAGGTATGCACAGCAAAATTAGTGGGATTATTTAACGTAACAAGTTTAGGAGTAATAATATTAGGAACGATGTTATTTACTCGAGGTGTAAATGCACACGATTTACTCTCCAAAGGTGGCATACGTGAATCTACCGTTGGTTGGATTTGCGCAATCTTTTCCGTTTGTGTCTTTGCTGCTCCCCTTAGTGTCATGGTATGTACTTTCTTCTACTTAATTAAATTATATTTGTTGACGGTTTTTTTAACGTATGTACATTTGATAGATATAGGTTAAATCACATGAGTAAAGGGCAATTAAATCACGTGAATTTTCAACTCCTGTACGTGGTATAAAAGACTTTTAATTAGTGGCTAAAAAAAAATTATATACATACATTAAAGTACAAAGTTTATAAGCGTTTTTTTCATGTTTATTTTTTACACATTATTCACTGATTTTTTCCATGAAATTATTATCGCCAAATTAACTCATGCAATTTATGGTGTTACGTTTTTTGAATTGTAGAAAATGGTGATTAAGACGAAGAGTGTGGAATACATGCCCTTTTGCCTATCATTTTTCCTTACCCTATGTGCGGTTATATGGTTCTTTTATGGGTTCCTTATCAAAGACTTTTACATCGCTGTAAGTAAACTGACTATATTTCGACCATATTTTTTTCAAGTCTCTCTCTATATATATGTCATCGTAAATTCTAATCATTTACTTATACTTGGGTTCAAAAGTATTTCATAAGACTGGCCTATATATATATTTATTCAAGAACATTATTATTCGACAGTATTTAATTTCATAACACAATTATTTATTATAGTTAATTTATTTATATATTTATTAACACACCTTTTATGTTTGGTGTTGTGATTATTAGATGCCAAATGTTCTAGGGTTTGTATTTGGAATGACTCAAATGATACTTTACATCATTTACAAAAACTCATCGCCAAAGGAAAAACAAAAACAAAAACAACAACAACAACAACAACAAAAGTTTGTAATCAATAAAGATGATATGAAGCAACTTGAGATCATTAAAATTGGCAACATTATTGAAGACAACAACATTAATGATATTATTAAGCCACAAATTGTTGAGATTATTGTTGATGACATGGAATTACAAGGCAAAATTATTGATAACAAAAACATGAATGACATCGTGGCCGTCGATGTTGATCGGACCGTTGATAATTTGCCACGTGGCGGGATCATTGTGTGAATTGAAGGTGCATGCATGCTAGGGCATTGATGATGACTATATATTGATTGGGGATTAAAGAGCAAATTATAGAAGTTATATATGTGGGTTTTAATTAGAAATTAAGGAGAAGATAGAGGAAATATATGTAATATATTAATGTTTATTTTTATATTTTCTACTATTATTGTAATGTAATGTCATATATTTTCAAATATTAGTTACTTCGTACTCCGTAGTTAATAACAACATACGGAGTAACATATTCATGATGTGATAATTTGTGTTCGTTTGGTGTATGTATTAATTATTTCATGTACTTTGTATTTGATTACAAGTGATATTAAATTCACTCTTTCAAATTATATCAACATAAAATATATATTGTACTTTTAAAAAATTTTGCATATGGTGAATATACGAATATAATTATATGATATACTCCCTCTGTCTCAATCATTTGTTTACACTTCTCTCAAATTTCCCTTACAAAAAGTCAAACTGTAAACAAATTACTGGAACAAAGGGAGTAGTTTTTAAGGCTGTTACTCCGTATATCATATGTAAGAAAATGGGTAAAAAAAATGTACTCCGTAATAGATATTATTGAAGATGTTTTATCAAAATTGGTGAGATATTTTATTAACATTGAAGATTTGAAACAAATGAATTCACTTAAATATTTAGAGTATATCTGTGTTAAGGCGTTTATAAAGCTTGAAAGCAATACCCGCCAAAGCAACAAGTTTCTGAAAAGACGACTGCTTGTTTTTTATTGGAGGAAGAAATGATGTGAGACCATACAAACTACAAAATGTTTATATCCAACCACTTGAAAGAGGTGTAGCTACAAAGCATGTAGCTTGGTAATTTGTTAAACTACCAATGTATTTTAGTTTACCATAGTGGATGCTCTAAGAGAGTTACGATATATAACCATCACCTTGTTAATTGTTTTCTTGTTTTAACGGACAATTTAACAATTTCTAATAATTTCAAGAAAAATTATATTCCGTACTAAAATTTTAAAATTTTTATTATTTAAATTAAATTAACTAATTTAAAAATACTCTAACTAGGTTTATATAATGTTTTCACACTTGTACCTTTGTTTATTACACAAAGTTTACGTTGTTTATTTATGTTTTTATATACCTTTGTAAGTGCATTATATTCGCAATTGACCAAACTTTTGACATTGACCATTTCCAACGAATGATATTACAACGTTATATATACCTTAGTATTTATGTGGCACTTTTATTGATTTTAATTGACTGCATATTCAAATATTACAAAAGTGGAAATCATATAAAAGTTGCACCTATAAAGCTAAAAAAAGAGAGGCTCTTGTAATCTTGTATCCTATAAAATATATTATATTAGTTAATGATAGTACTTTTCATTAGTATGATTAAATTCTCACCTCTCGAAGAAGTTCCTATAACAACGGTTTAGATTATTCTTAAGTTTATGGCGATAAATTTTTACTTTTTCAGTTCTCTAATTAAATAACCATCGTAAATTTATGTGTAGTGCTAATAATTTATATGTACTCCCTCTGTCTCAGTCATTTGTTTACAGTTTGACTTTTTTTTTCCTCACAAAAAAGTCAAACTGTAAACAATTCACTGAAACGGAGGGAGTAAGACTTATAACCTTGTTGATTCAAATAAGTCAATGCATGTATTCCTAGACTTAAGAAAATATATTTATAGCATAGACTGATAATCAAATCACTTTAGTTTACAAATTAAAGTTGTGAGATTTTAGTCAAACCAGTATTAATTGGCGTAGTTTAACTTCTGAAATTTATAATATCACTATTGATTTAAAACTACAAAAACTAGCTACAAGATCAAATGTCAAGAGAAATTTTGACATGAAAATAATGAAAGTTAGTGTTACATTTTGATTATTTATAGCAGTACAAATTTCTAATCCATTCCAACAATATCAATAGTGATTTTATTTTTTATCATTTCTATAAGTATCTGAATAATACACATGATAAAATAAACTGATTTATATTAGATAAATGCTCGCAAACCGTTAAACCATCATGATTATTTTCCTTTATGCTTATATGTATATATCTAGATCTTTTTTTGTAATAATTAATTTTATAACGTTACATACTACGGAGTATTAATTTTACATTCATACGCAAATCAAAACGTTGCTATTTATTTTTTCCTTTTATGTTTTTACATTGAACCTTAAAAAAATAAATTCGACAAAATTAAAATGATAAGAGAACATATATATTCAATGTTGTGCATATAATAATAGCAATAATAAGAGTAACTTGAGGTGCAAGTTTGGTGAACAAGTTGATTAAAAAATACGGTATGTTGAGGAAATAATAAACCTAAAACATAGGAAAGTGGTGCATTCCAAACCATTTAATCAATCATATAATGGTCACCATCCAAAAGTTGTGCATATTTTAAAAATAGTCATAATAATGAACATCTTTCCCAAGTTCATTTTGTATCAAACATTCTAGGAAATATAAAGACTACATACATATATTATATTATATTTACTTTAATAGTCACCATCGTGTAGCTGTGTTCGATATACATTTTATTCTGCTATCAGTCGTAGACTCGAACTTTTCTAACGTGTGGACAAAGATTAAATTGTAGGGAGTAAAGAATTTAGATATTTGTTTCGATTTTAATAACGTACATAATACACTTCTAAAAATCAAAGGAAAAATACTTACTTGTTTTTGTATATCAGATCAGGTCATAATTTTAAACAGACAATAAGAACATTAATGAACTAAAATACGCGGTAGATCGAGATGTTCACGTACTAAACAACCCTTTAGACCAGCCATATCTGACTCGTTTAAAAAAAAAAAAAAAAAAAAAAAAAAAGCCTTTAACAAAGCATTTGGATCGTCAATATATAAAGAGACGGTCCACTTAAAACGATAATAACTCCACCCTAAACTAGCTCATTTCTCATACATATGAGAAGTTAATTATATTTTTAAATATATTTTAATTAGTATATAATTTGATTAATTGGTTGTATTCTATTTCAACACAAACTAATTAAAATAAATGTATGTGATCGTGTCAAATTGATATGATAGGAAAGTTCATTGTATTATACTATTATAAAAATGCAACAAATTATATTATCTTAATTAATTTTATCTTAAAGTAGCTTTAAATCTTTAATTTCTTTCACTATCAACGGTAGCAATTGTTAGTACAAGTTAATTAAACTTTCAAAGAATGAATTAAATGAGATATTTCATTGGTCAAACCACCACTATTGATGTTGTACATCTTTCTATAAAGTCAATTTGACACGACATACATTTTAGTCTTGAAAAGTCTCGTTAAAGACCGTCTTTTACTAGTAACATGCAAAACGAGTTCAATTCATAATAGTGAAATATAATGTAACCATTATATATACCTCTTAATAGTGAAATATAATGTTTTAAAACGTTTCCGATAATTTTTCGTAATACAAGTTCACTTTTGAAAATATACCTTTATATATAAAATGTAATTTAAGCTTTGTGTTATTATTTTACCCGTATTTTCCAACCTCCGATTGATTCACATTTTCTTAAAAAGATGATCTTTAGTCGCTTTACAACGAGAGAAAAATTAAACTTCTTGATTAATTACTTGGCAGTTTCGTATAAAAAAAAATGATCACTTGGCGCCCTTTTAGGCATCGATCAACATGCCCGATTTATTTTTTGTTCGTAGAATCGTACCTTGTTTTCCTTATTTGAAGTCCCTGAAACATAGAGCGATAAACCGAAAAAAAAAAAAAAAAAAAAAAAAAAAAAAAAAAAAAAAAGCATTTTTCGCCAAGCGTAAAATAGACCCATATTCGGCAAAAAATTTCACCCGGCTCACTTATTTCAGTCTACTTGTTTAAGCACTGGTCTATCATATCAATGTTTGAAACTTTCGTTACGACTCCGTTTGACCTCCCTTTGTTAATGCATTCGCCTAAAGACGAAGATAACGAAGCAGCGGAACAAAAATTATCTGCGTCATGTTTGAATTTTAGAGTACAATCAAGCCTGACGGCATGCAGAGTGAACATAAAAATGAATGAAACTGTTTTTCCGCAAACAATGGCATGTAAAATTGACGCTACTGCGACTGTAAACTTCTCTGTGCGGTTTAACCTTTTCCGATGATTTTGTCGACTTTTTTTTTTTGTGTAGGCCGAAGATCTCAATTACAACAGTATATAATAAAAAGATTAATTTCAATTCGACGAACATAAGCTATCACTCTTTGACGCCGAAGAAGCCCAACATTTCTTGCTCTACGTGATGCATTTCACCGACAATTGTTAGACAGTGAAGCGGGGCACCAAAATCAACCGTCAGCAGTTGCTTCATCGTGCCTGCGACTATCACCTGGTCTTCACTTCCTAGTCGAGCGAAACCAACGCACATTGTATCTTCACCGTAAGCTGCAAAGAAAAAATTTCTCACGAGTTGTCATGCACTACAAATTCTTAGAATTATAGTCGTAAACACGTAAACTAGAATGGCAATCGAAAGACCAATTGACCTACCAGATTTTCCAAGCTTCTGCTCAACCTCGAGAAGTTGTTCGATTGCAGTTTTGATCGACATGAACCGCGGTGGTTCGTATACCTTCTTCCCCCTAAAAATATAGCCATCCAAGTGTGAACAAGGTAAAGCAAGTTTCGTACGTCACAAAACTGTTTTTAAAGACGCAATTAACTGAAACAGCAGGTTACCTGCACAGAGATTCTAACGAAGGTTCCTTCACCTTTATATCTGTCGTTTCACAAAGAGGTAAACGTCACGAAAACATCCCAAAATATGCCAAACTCTTAAGCAAGACGTAACCCTCAGCATACATCGGAGGCAACAAATATAATGTTATTTTGTTTCACATTTAACTGCAAAAATTGCTAAGCTAGAATTACATTCGGGGCAGCAGATAAATCATTAACATTTCACTCAACAGTCTACTAATTAAGTACTCCCTGTATTAGTTTTAATAGAATGTCTCGAGAGCAGCGACGAGAAACAATAGCACAGCATGAGGACGTAAAGTTCAAGTTGTACGTTGTAGTATGGCTTACCTAACAAACAGAGAGTATGTAGACCAAGCTCACGGTTTGTCTTAATCTTTTCGTAGAAGCTGTCAGGTCTCCATGTTTCGGTGAAAAAAGGAATAGAAACCGTTTCTCCATAACGGTACAACTGTAAGCCACAAACTCCAACAGCGTTCATCACCGAGGCGTTATGAACCACCTTCACATCAACTCCCATCTGCTTTGCTCGGACTACAAGATCCGAGTGCGTTGTCGCCCTAAAATCCACCAAAAAAAGGGAAGAACCAGTGACAATTAGTTAAAAAACGCACTTATAGAACATCAAAGTTGTAGGTAATAACAAATCAAAACAGTTTCAAAAACGCACCCAAAAGGATCGCCAACAACGAGAAACGCGACATCTGATTCACGAGCTTCCGACAACATACCATCCACTTTCTCCTCCACCATTTCTCTATCTGCCACAATAACTGACTTCCCATAAAGCTTCTCCTGAAGATTGACGCAATGACGGTATATACACACAATTGGATTTAGTTGTGTACGATACTATGTAAGATTTCAAGCTTAAGCCTACAAAGGATTCAAATATTCAATAGAAAGCACTACGCAAAACCCTAAACCCTAAATCCTAAACACTAAACACTAAACCCTAAGCCATAAACCCTATATAAACTTTCGTGCTTTCATGTGAGATTAAGGCCTGCATAAGAATCATAACTTGTGAATACGCAAAAGAATGGAACAACACGAACACCCTTTGATTCATCCATTTCTTTATCTTTGTCCAATATTTTTCTCAAACAAACATGGAAACGCAAGGAAAAATCGGAGGAAACATATGATATGCGCTACAATCTTTGATGACAACCTAGTAGAGATAGTCACTGATCAATTTGCTAAATTTAATCAATGTAATATAAACCGATAAATCTTAAGCAACTGAACACTAACTAATTCGATCACAGTCGTAATAATACGAAAAATTTTCACTTTAAAGGGTGTATATGAATCAGGGCGAATGGGCGATACTTCATAGCAGAACAATGACTGATACCACAACCAAAAAACGCGCCTAAAATTCAAAGCTTCATACCAATCTGCTACTCCCTTCGTTTCAGTGATTTGTTTACCGTTTGACGTTTGACTTTTTTGTGAGGGGGATTCAAGAGAAGTGTAAACAAATGACTGGACAGAGGAAGTACTAAAAAAGAAGTCCTACAGCAAACCGAAACCTTAAAATTTATACTACAACAACGGAGTCTTCGTCCTGAAACTATTTGAGGTCGGCTAACATGAATCGTCCCCGAGCAATCAAAAATGTGAGTAAGAATAAACAATAAGTGGAGAAAAATCAAGGGTAATTAGTAAAGGTCAAAACTTTAATCAAATTTCACAAAAATTTCACCTTTTTCACCCAAAAATATAATAAAAGCACTCAATACAAGCAGATGGGCAATCATAAAATTGAATCACAACCAACATTAAGAGGAGAAAAATCAAGAAAAAGTTGCAAAGAACAAAACTTTCAGCCAAATTTCACAAAAAATTGAACTATTTCACCCAAAATAATAGATTTGAATCAAAAACCAATATTATTAAGTGAGGAAAATTGCAAAGAAGAAAACTTTGTGCCAAAAGTATACAAAAACAAAACATTTACAGCCAAAAAGTATGAAGAAAAATAGAAAAGTACCAAATTAGAGAGGCCATGGGAGGAGATGCCAAAAGAGAGAAGAGAAGTGTAAGCTTCAATGTAAACTTTGTGACATTTTTGAACAGCTTCTAAACCTCTTAAAGTTATGTCTTTTTCATCTCCTAAACCCAAACCTACTATGTATAACATTCTTGTTCTTGCTGTTATTCAAGTGTTTAGAAATTTGTTGTAGGCTAGAAATTTCTTGTTTTTGACTCAAAAAGACGAAGACCAATTTTTTTTTGTGTAGGTCTCCCTTAAAACGGGTTACCCGTTTTAAGGGAGAAACGGGTCAAATACCCTCACAAAAGACAAGGAACTAGTGGGGGAGGGAGATTTTCTCCCCACTGTCTCCTCGTCCTTTCCCTACTTGACCGTTTTAAGGGTTTAAGGCAATTCTGTCTTAAACAAGAATTGGTGTTTTTTTTGGGTGAGAGCGGTGAGGACGAAAGTTAGAAAAATGAGTAAATTGGTTATTCAATACTCGGTATTTGGTAGATAAGACGGTTTTACTATAACTTATGATAAGGCCGATTCATTTAAAGTAGGAAGCCCAATTACTTTATTGAATTCGTTCTTACCTAAGTTATGGTAAGACGGTTCTATAACAGAAATATTGTTGGTTATTTGGGTTGGAAAGACCCAGCGGGGATGGCCCACTATAGGTCGCGCCTCAAATGTTAGGGCGGGGCACAACCTATTAGGGTGGTGGGCTAGGCTTGGCTCAGATCGAGCTTTTAATTTAAGGCCCGAGCCCAGCTCAGTGGTTATACAATTTTAGCAAAGTAGAAGCCTGATGGGTTGGGCCGTAAAAATCAAGACCGATCATGCCCCATTAGCTGGAAGGGTCGGATCAGACTTTGGCGGGCCGTGTCGGGCCACTAAAATAGAGATCCATTGGGCGGGCGGGACTGGCCTTTTAAAACGATCAACTCTTTCAGGACATTGAGTTCATAAATTGTGTTAGATTAGGTTATTGAAAGGGATGATTTAACGTGATTTACCCTAATTCGACTAGTGAATAAGAAAAACGACAGTTACGACTCACCTAAAGTAAGACATAAATATTTATAGTTCGATATAGATTAATTTTATCAAAGATTATTAACTCAATATACTTTTTTCATAGAAAATTCAATGTTTTATAAAAAAATTATGGAAAAAAATTAGAACAAACAAAAAAGAAAAAGGAAAAAGGAAAAAAAATAAAGACAATCAAAAATCAACCCAAAAATGATCTTCATTAGTAATTTACTCAATTTCGACCGTTACAAACTTTCTACAATCAATCTATCCAATTACCAAATTTCACACGCTCCTTCTACTTGACACATTCCATTCATTTGACTCATTTTTTTCATATTATCATTTTTTAATTATTTTGTTGATTAATTAGTTAGTGTAAGTCATTAATGCATTAAGTCAAAGCTTATGAAAATTTATTTCAACTCTCAACAAATTATATTCACTTGTGATTAAAATAATGGCAAGCTTTCAATTAATTTCTACCAATTAATAAAGAAATCAATCACCACAAATCCTCTTAATTATGACTACTAAATTTATATTACTCCATTTATTAGTACAATTTATTAGTTTTATGTATTTATTTTATTTCTTTTTTACTTGAAATTTAAATGTAATATTGTGGGTGAAGTGGAGTGAGTGAGTGACATGTTTAGAGAAAATCAAAAGTTTAATTGTATGTTTGTTCACCAATTCGTTATTACGTAAAGACGATAATTATTTAAGGCTAAATTGTGTCACAGTAATTATAATGATAATATATACTCCGTATAATTGTGGTGGATATGTGCAGGTGCAGGGTGCAACTAACTGTAAATAAACATTTTTCGTTGCGTTTGTCTATGATTACTTAAATATGGAGTAGTAAATATATTTTAGTTTTCATAGTTCAATATATCTTCCTTTTTATCATAGGTGACGAAATAATCGTTTTCTCATCTGGCAAATAATGTCCCTTATTTTGTACTGCTATTACATAAAAATTAAATACGGAGTATTAAACTTATATTACAACTTCAAATCAAATAAATACTCGTAAGAAGTATATTATTATATTCAAACTAACTACACTGTAATTAGATGTATTATTCTATTAGTCAAGAGGAAAGTATTATGTGACAATGGATAGGGTCTGGATAGGATCTTATAGGATCCAGATCCAGATCCATATCCATATTCTTGTAGTGGAATCCAAATCTGATCCATATCCAGTGGATCTGAAATGATGAGATCCATATCCATATCCTACGGATCTGGATTAAATCCGTATCCAATTGGTGATATAGTAAATTCACTTTTTAAATATTAAATTATTATTTTTTGTGTTTTATTATCTACTCAACATAATAATGTGTTGTATTAGAATACAAATGTTAAAAAGAAGTAGTTAGAAAACCAATATAATATTTTATAAAATAACATATCGATAATTAGGTATTTTTTCGTGAACGAAAATGTTAATAAGAAAGAAATCATAGATTATTTTATGAAAAAACTTATATAAGAAAGCATATCTATACTGATTCTTTAATTTATTTTTATATTTTTATTTTAGAAAAATAAAATGGATCTAGGATAAGATCTGGATCTCAACCATATGAATCCATATCCAGATCCGTTTCTACGCATATGGATCAAATCCATATCCATATCCACTGGATCCAAAAATTGCGATCCAAATCCGACCCGTTAGATCTGGATCCTAGGATTCGGACAAGATCTGAGATCCATTGCCATCCCTGGTGACAAGTCAGATCCCTCTTTCGGTCCCCTAGTTGCATTGACATTTTATCTAGTGAACCAAAAAATAAATTAAATAATAATTACCTCATTCGATAAGTCAAATTGTTAACATTTAATTAGTTTTATGAGAAAAATTTTGGTCAAATGTTAACAATTTGACTAATCGAAAGTTGTACTCATTTGATTAGTTAAATTAACGGAGTAACATTTGATTTTCTACGGGGAGTATTTTGATCAATGGTTAACAATATAACGAATCAGATAGAGCATTATATTAAACTGAATTAAAATAAACCAAAATATAAAAAAAAAAAAAAAATTATAAAAAAAATCAAATTTTTTATTTCAAAATTTAAATTTTTTACCGCACCTAGAAAACACCCCTATAGTCCTTATATTAATAATTGAATTTCATGTGATTTGGACTTATTCAAGCTTTCACACTACTTACATTACTTACATGTCATCCTCTAATTGGCCAAAAAATTTAAAATAATTATATTTTGTCCTATTTTTTCTTGGACAACAAAATATTTTTTTAAAAAAATTACAAAAACTTTGAAAATCGAGAAACCCTACTTATTTTCTGCAAACTGTGTCCACTGCACTTCAACTCTCCCTATAAATACTCCAATTAAAATTACATTAATTGCAATTTTTAAAAAAAAAAAAATTAAAATTGAAATTAAAAATACGCTCCTTCACTCCACATTCTTGCTCTTGCAAGAAAGTCTCAATCTTTTTCAGGTGTTCATTAAATTAAATTTTTAAATTTTGATTTTTTTTATTTATTTGGGTGTTATTTACAGAGTATGTTTAATTTAATTTAATTTAATTGGAACTTATGATTTTTTTTTTATGCATTTTCTGTTCTGGGTTTGTTGAACATTCATTTAATTGAATTGAGTTTTGTGAAATTTTTTCATACAAATTATTTTATGTTGTAAAAATTCAGGAGTTATGTTGATTGATTATTTTTTTATTTTTTTTTATGGCATGAATTCTTTATACATTGTGTAATTCCATAAATTTTGTTTTCTTTGTGTAATTAACTTGGTTATTTGGTAATTTTAGGTGCATTTATTTTGTGTTCTTTGTGTAATTTAAGTTTTATTTTGTAAATTTATTTAATTAGTTTGCTGTTTGATTATTATTTTAATATTTTAATTTTAATAAAGGTGATGAAGATGGATGCAAAAAATCAAACACATTGGTGGTGGATTAATAATAACAATGGCTCAAATTGTTCACCTTGGCTACAATCCACTCTTCAAGGTATTTTTAAAAATATTAACTTTAAAACTTTTTTTTTTTTTTTTTTTTTTTTTTTTTTTTTTTTTTTTTATGTTGAATTGTTAGTGAATATTCAAATAATTAGACTATATGAAAATATAATGGTATAATTAAAGAGTTTAGAAATTTCATATTAAAAAATGACGATTTCTGTTTGATTTTTCGGTAGGTCTTCTGTGTAAACGTCTTAAATTGAATTGAGATTAACACATAAGTTTAGTTTTAACTAATAATTTGAGTCATAAATCTACGTAATTTTGTTTGACTTACTTGAGGAATGGAAAGGTAAATAAATAACCGAATTGATTCGAGTTTTCATGTGTTTGTTCTAATGATATTGGTGTTCAAATGTCAAATATTGTTAGCTAAAATACTTAGCACTATAATAATATAATGTGTTCTTGACTCACAAAATTATAAAAATTTCATTTGACTTGACCTAAAAAAAAATGTTGTAATTTCTTGACTACTTTTATAATTTTGCATTTAATTTGCAAAAACTTTCTTGGTGAAGTTTTTTAAAGACTAAATAAAATTTAACTCTAAGAATTATTTTTACGAGTACTTATCGATTTGTTCTACTAAGATGAATACTAATTTAAAAAATTGTTTTTTTTTCAGAACATCTTTTTGAGAAATAAGAATATTGGCAAAAATATGATATTTTTAGTAAATTAATTAATTAATGGTACTTTTCCATATATAATTTGAATTGCTACCTTTTGGGGAAAGTGGAATTTGACCGTTGGAAATGTATAGTACACTTTTGCCCTTAATGTGTGTACACATTCAATCTTTAAATCTATTTCTTGAACATTTTAGTCGATTATCTTTTTATTTTGGAAATGAATACGAAAATACGAAATGACTGATTTCTTTGCGTAAAAATATAAATTGATCTTTGATTGATAATGGGGATTGGAGTTTGCTAAATGTTTTTGAATGATAATCGGCTCAAATGTTTCATTGTTCGAAAATTGTTTATTTACCCTAATTACTTAAAATCGAAAAGTAAACAAACGATTGAAACAAAATAAGTATATCCGAAGTCCTACCATACAAAAATTATTGGCTGTTTTCTTGTTTGAAATGCATTTGTTCATTCTGTGTTTATTTGTTCATTCTGTGTTACTTAGAACAGTCCGTCACGCCACATTCCACGTTGGTTAATCACGCGTTTGACATGATTCAACGTGATAACAATTCGTCTCATGGTAGGACTATTGGAGTTGAGTCTAAATTTCGCAAGAGACGTTTATTCAGTCGAGCAAATTATTTGGTTCTTATTTGAAAAAGCATCTATTGTTAGTCTGTTGATTTGTGAATTGTGAAATACGTATTTGTTATGCTAGAGCTCAACGAGAAGACGACGACGATGCTGAAGGTAGTCGAGGATGATGCAGACTCATTTGCGCAGCGTGCAGAGATGTATTACAAGAGAAGGCCTGAATTGATCAGTTTGGTGGAGGATTTCTACCGAGCTCATCGTTCTTTAGCTGAACGATATGATCAGCTTAAGAGTGAGCGTTCTGTTCGAGTGAAATCCCCTCTGAGAAACTTCCTGTGTCCCCAAAAGGTTGAGTATGATAACGGGTTTGATTCCACTAGTTCGGTGAAATCGTTCGACTGTTTCACTGAGGTGGCTTACAGTTGTGACGAGTCTGCTGAGTCGGAAGTTGATGATCCTGAGTTAGATGATGTAGTTGAAGGTGAGAAAGAAACCCCATGCATGAATTTGAGGGAGGAATTGGACCGTCTTCGAGAAGAGAATGAAATTCAAAGGAAAGAAGTTGAGATGCTGAGGGAAGAGCTTGAGGCAATTAAGCGAGAAAATGTGTCGCTCGCAGAAGTAAAGACGCTGGAGTGTGATGTTACGAGTGTTAAGCTGTATGACGCGGATAAAAATGAACAGGTGAAATTGAAGGAAAAAGACGATGCTGAGGCCACAACTGAGATTGCGCAGAAGCTTAAGGAAGCGCTTGTGCGTGAAGAGGAGGAGAAACAAAAGGCGGTGACTTTGTTTGAGGAGGCGAGAAACGTGTATGTGCGCGCAGAGGAGGAAAACGCAAAGGCGAAAAGGGAACTCGAAAGGGCAACTGAGGAGATGATGAAGCTGAGGGAAGAATGTCGTAGCAAAGACCAACTGTTGACTGAAACTATCGAAGAAAAAGACGATGAGAAGCGCGCAGTGATCAGGCAACTGAGCTTAGCGATGGAGATGCTGAGAGAAGACAATAACTTTCTTAAAAAGACGATTGTGAAAGACTCGTCGAAAAAAAGGTCTTCTCAGTTTCAGTTGAGTAGATTGTTCAGTCCATCTTCTAAGGTGGTATCGAGGTTTTGAAGGTTACGACAACGACTGTATTTTAAGGTGGTATCGACCGCTTTGAACATAGTAGTATTATTAGTAATCCTGCAGAAGTTTAGAACACATTTTTGATGGCATTGTGTTGGGCATTTGTACTGTAATTTAGGCCAAGAGTAAATTGTTGGGGTGTTCTGTAGTTTGTGATGTATACTTGTATTTTGGAGTATGTAGTAGTCTTATTTTCTACTTCGATTTCAAATTCAGTTTAATTCCTATAAATTTAATTCAGTGCTTTTCAATACGTAGAATTTATCGTTTGCTTCAATTTGTATATATTGAGTTATACTCCATATAAGTTTAGGTCCATTTATATTGTGCAATTTTACGGTGTAAAGTTATATATACCAACTTTAGAGGATCCTAATCTGGGCCCATGATTGGGCTGCAACAAGTATGGATTATAATATCATAATTTTCAATTTCAAGGGATGATCTCCACTTTAAAATTGAGTTTTCTCTTTCAGATTCGTCTTAAATTACAAGTAAATTATATAAGACGGTGCTATAGAGTAGTGATCAAAATTTTCAATTTCAAGGGATGATCTTCACTTTAAAATTGAGTTTTCTCTTTCAAATTCGTCTTAATTTATAAGTAAATTATATAAGACGGTGCTATAGAGTAGTTAATTTTTTTCTACTTTAAACGGTAAATTTAAAACTTATGGAGTATTAAATACGGAGTAATTATTACCAAAACTTGAAATAAAATGTTTTATCTAACAGTCTACGTATCCCCTCTTTCTAGTAAATTTAAATTTTTACGACATTATGACTAATAACTTCGTACACATAAAATAACCAATCGCTATCCAACCAAATTTGATTTTCAGCCCACATCGACAGAGTTGAAACTTACATCCTTCTATTTCAATGGAAAACCCCCGTGAGGTTGAACCAAATTTTTTGAAAAGTAAATAGTTGAGGGTAATGTTGGTATTTTAGCTTTTGCTGGATCCCATTTGAAATGATAAATGTGTGATATTTTAGTAGAATAAGTGGATTGGTAGGGGTAAAAAAATGGTTTTTATTGTGAAAAGTTACAATGAATAGAAATTGGGCTAATGAAGTGAAATTGCCGAAAAAAAAAAAAAAAAAAGTGAGACTAAATGAGTGAAATAGAAAGAATATTCTTCTACCATTCAAATATATCCACGGATCCACCCCATTATATCATTACACTATACTCCGTATGTAACAATGATATTTATTGTTACATACGGAGTATTGTGTAAAAATATTATTCTCTCATTCCAACTTTTGAACACGTTCCTCTTATTTACTGTTTGGAAGTCAAACTTTAGAATGTTTAAGTCTAAGTAATTATATTTATATCTCTAATCAAAATATATTTTACAAAATTATATTTTTCGACGATAAGAGGAACAAATATCTTTGTCATCAAAATATATTTATTACACTTGTCATTAATTTTTTTTTTTTCGAAAATTATAATATGATAATGAAAGAATAATACTTTGTATATGATAATATATTCCATAATATATTATATATTTGTCATCAAAATATATTCTCAATATATAATAATATATTTTTAAGATAAACGTGCGATTATTATATGGCACCCCTTCCATTTCACCATGATGTTATGTTTATTCTAATGTAATGATTATAATAATCAAATGATAATAGTGAAATGGAGTAATATATTTTCAATATATAGTGAAAAAGGGTGGACTTATTTGATCTCTTTTCTATATATATATATATATATATATATAGGGACAAGATCTTTTAAGCCCAAGATATGAGAGAAAGTCGTTAAGCCCAAAATTCCAGGTTTGAGATTTTAACCCAAAAATTCGAGATTTTAACCAAAAAAAATAAGATTTTAACAAAAAAAAAAAAGATACCAATTTTTCCTATGGTTGACCCCGCTTGGCCCTGACCTACGGACCACATCCTTTTGAGATCTAATCTCAGCCGTTGATTATATGTATATAGAAATAGGATCATATGAATCCCCTCAAATTTGGTGAGTCATGCATCCCTTCCTCAACCCTTAGATCTACTTGATCTAATGGTTGAGATCTTACCACATGATATCTCTCCTAATTTATTTTTAGATTTTTTTTCTCCCTTCTAATTTTTTCTTCGATTTATGTTTTTTTTTCCTTAAATTGTTCGGTCAACCTCTTTTTTAAGTTATTTTTTTTTTCTTTTTTTTTCCCTTTTTTTTTTCTTTTTCTTTTTTTTTTTCCCTCACAATTTTTTTTTTAATTTTTTTTAACATTTTTTTTTTTTAATTTCCTTTTTTTTTTTTTTTTTTTTTTTTTTTTTTTTTTATTTTTTTACAATTTTTTTTTTGCCTTTAATTCTTATATTACTTGATACAATGTTACTGTTACTTCGAAGTGCAATCAATGTTACTTTGAAATGTAACACATGTTACTCTAATATTTTTAATTTATTTTTTTGACTTTTTTTTTTTTTTTTTTTTTGCCTTTAATTCTTATATTACTTGATACAATGTTATTGTTTTTTCGAAGTGCAATCAATGTTACTTTAAAATGTAACACCTGTTACTCTAATAACTTATTTTAAAATGTAACACATGTTACTCTAATAATTATTTTTTTATACTTTTTTTTGTTTTTAATTCTTATATTACTCGATTCAATATTACTGTTACTTCGAAGTGCAATTAATGTTACTTTAAAATGTAACTCCTGTTACTCTAATAACTTAAACGGAATACATGTTATTTTAACAACTTTTTAATAATTTTTATATATTTTCTTGATACGATATTCAATGTTACTTTAAAGTACAACAACTGTTACTCTAATAGCTTATATGTGTTATTTTAACAAATTTTTATTAATCCTTAAGTATTTTTTGATACGATGTGCCTGTTACTTCAAAGTGTAACAATTGTTACTCTAATAACTTTTAAATTTTATTTTAACAAAATTTTATTAATCCTTCTATTTTCTTGATGCGATGTTACTATTTATTTGACGTGAAACCAATGTTACTTTAAAGTGTAACAATTGTAACTTTAATAGCTTGTACGTGTTATTTTAACAAACATTTTTTTAATCCATATATTTTCTTGATACGATATTATTGTTACTTCAAAGTGTAATCCATGTTACTTTAAAGGGTAACAACTGTTACTCTAATAGCTTGTACATGTTACTTTAATTTATAATACTTGACAAAATCATGGTAATAAAATTTTATATAATTATTCGTCAATTGTTACTTTAACGATTATTTGTAATTACCTTAATATAATAAAAAAAAAATAACAAAAACATTGAAATAATCAAATAATTAAAAAATAAAGAGAATTTAAAAAAAATAATAAAAATCGTTATAAACAAAAAAATAAAATAACAAAAACAATGGAATAATTAAATAACTGAAAAACTAAAAGAATTTTAAAAAAAAAAAAAGTAAAAAAAAATCGTAAAAAAAAAAAAAAAAAAAAAAAAAAAAAAAAAAAAAAATTCAAAAAAAATCGTAAAAAAAAAAAAAACATTTCGAAAAAAAAAAAAAATGTCAAAAAAATTCGTAAAAAAAAAAAAACAATTGAAAAAAAAAAAAATCGTCAAAAAAATCGTAAAAAAAAAAAAAAAAAATTAAGTAAAAAAAAGGTAAAAAAATAAAGAAAATAAAAAGAAAAGAAAAAAAAAAAAAGAAAAAAAAAAAAGAAATCTCAACCATTGATTTCATTAGATCAGAGAACAAGAGAGTCTGAAAAGGATGCACCAAATATAAAGGGATTCAATGTGATCCTCTCTCAGATATATATATATATATATATATATATATATATATATATATATATATATATATATAGAGAAAAGTTATATAAGTCACAGTATTGTATAGAGTCCTAGAAGTCTGTGTGAGCCCTTGGATTAGATTAGAATGGAGGGTGGAGATTTGCTTTCATTAATTAAAAATAGAAATACAATATAATTTTCACCAATTAGAAAATTATACTCATTCTACTGACATAAGGTCAGGCACATTGGAGAAAAACAAAAAACCATCCAGCTTTCCTCCTTCAATGTTCTCGCTTCTTCTTCTTCTTTATTATTTTTCCGTAATTTTGATTCTTCAACATCTTCTTCTTATTTTTTTACTGCTTTTAATCTTCTTCTTCCTTCATCTTCAACTTTTTTAATTCACAGTAATTTGAAGAAATTACAGATTTGCATTAATAAAAAAATCCGTTGAAATATCAAGTCTTTTTAATCTTCTTCTTCCTTCATCTTTAAGTCTTTTTTTTTCTATTTCGGTTATGGGTGATATAGAAGCAGTGAATTTAGATGAATGTATTTCAAGTAATTTAAGTTTTTCTTCGTTTTTGAAATTGAAATTTCTATTTCTCTGTTTGATTTTTTTTTTGGTATTATGTTTAAATTAATGTTGAAAGGTCTGAAATTAACTATTACATACTGTTTTGAATGATTTAAGTGGAATAAATGAAAGAGCTTTGTGCGAGAACGTTGAAAGGATCTGCAACCGATACTCGAATTGATGTCCATTATAATCCAGGTATTGGAATTCTATTAATTTTTACTGTAATTTCGAATTTAGTAGCTGAAATGTCAAATTCTAGAAAACATTACAGCTCCACCTTACTGTGAATTTATACCAGTAACAGAATTCTTTTAATTGGTACTAAAATTTCGAATTCTGTTGTTACAATTTCAAATTCTAGAATACATTAAGTTAACATAAGAAAATAACAGTCTCGCATTTAATTTGTTACAGGGAGTTCTGAGATGAGATGTAGTTGTACACTGTATGAACGTAAAGGTAGGTATTCCTCGTCGTCATATACTTTTATTGTGTACTTGTCATGGCATTGACGAAATACCTAGAAGTTTGCTTGCTAGAAGGCGGTTGAAAGAGCATGTTTGCGACATTGGTGAAACCGTGCAGGAGTTACAGTTGAGTTCGGCAAAAACTCACGATGGGAGACAAAGTGAGATGACAAAGCTGTGGAAGATTAGTGAAATTGTCCATTCCCTTTTGTGGAAGATTAGTGAATATTTTCTATTATTGAAATTGTACTTTGTAAAGTTGAAATTCTAAAAAAGTTTGTTACAATTCTTTTTTTTATTGTTGAAATTTCATTTACTGTAAGATTTTTTTTAGACAGTAGAAGTTAACAAAAATTACTCACTAAGTGTTTAGTTTTCAAAAATTAGTAGATTATTGAAATCTGAAAGTGGTTTTTTAAAAAACTGTTAAAATATCAAATCAATGTGTTGAAATTCTGAATTTGGTAGCATATTTGAAGATAAGTGAATATTTTCTATAAATGAAATTGTACTTTGGGAAGTGGAGTTTGGAATTCTTAAAAAGTTTGTTATAATTCTTTTTTTTTTTGTTGAAATTTCATTTACTGTTAGATGGTTTTTTTTAGACTGTTAGATGTTATTAAAAATTAGTAGAGTAACAGGTGAAAGTAGTTTAACAAAAATTTGTTAAAATCTCAATTCAACGTGTTGAAATACTGAATTAAATAACATATTTGAATTCAAGAGGTGAAGTAGAATACAAAATCTTTAATGTTAAAATTGAAAAATAATAATAGTAGATAGAAAATTTAATATTGGTCATTTACGACCAAAGTACAAATCAAAGTACAAACCAATGTAAAAATGAATACAAATTCAGCGGTTCAACGTTGACAGAGTTTAATAAAGTCGGTGTTTAAAAACGATAATACAAATCTAAACAAAAAGATGAGTTAATGAGCAGTTAAATAGTGGCAGTGGTTCATTTTTGCAACTTCTTATGCTTCCGCTGGACCTGACGCTGCAGTTTAAGGTCCTTCATAAAGTGAGGCTTGGTTTTCACAAATTTGGAGACGTTTCCAAGTAAAAGGTCATGCTTCAAGTTGCAGTCGGCTAATAGAAGGGCTGCAGCTAATAGTAGAGTAACAGCACGAGGGGTTATTAGTTTCTTCATCCTTGAAGCAGCGTTGGTGTACCAAGAGTGGAAAGCAACCGCATTCCGTTGCATGTGCATATACAACTCATGAACCTCCTAAATTACAGACAAATTACATTTATTTAAAAATAGAATTCCAATATGTAAAAATAGAATTCCAGTATCTAAAAAGAGAATTCCAGTAAGACAACCAAATTACAGTATGTAAAAAGAGAATTTATAACAGATAAATCAGTTTTTCTTATAAACAAAAAAAATGAAACTCCAACAGACAAAAAACGAATTATAACACATAATATGAAATTCCAATTTCAGGAAAACAATTGATGAACAAAATTATAAACACAATCAGTTTTTATTGTAACAAAATAAACTGAAATTCCAATAAAAAAAAGAATCATATTCACATAATCTGACAATGACAATCAGTTCGCAAAAAAAGAATTGTAAGAGTATAATCCCGAAATTCTAAGTTAGAAAAAAAGAATATGACTCACATCAACAGCTTTCCCACGTATTTCTTCGTCGTACCAAAAATAGGGATAATTTAAATTCAATTAAAAATTTTGAAATACCAAGACCAGAAAAACGAATAACAATCAATTTTTAGGGTTTTCAATTTTTAGAGAAAGATACCACAGAAAATCATAAAATATACAAATTAATGTGAAAAAATTATCACAAAAACTCAATAAATTTCAAAAACGCACAAAATAAATGAAGAATAAAACATCAAAAACAACACTTTAAGTAGAAAATCTAAACCTAAAATAAAAAGAGAAAATCAAAACTGAAAAATACAATAAAATTTGAAGTTAAAAATTTAAAAACGACTTTTTAACACAAACAAATAAATCAAAACTAAAAACCAGTTAAACCCTGAAAAAAAATATACGAAAAAGCATAATTAATTGAAAAAGAAGAAAATCGAACTAACCTTTAATTAACCAGAAATAATGATGAAAAGTTCAATGAAGAAATCGAATACTAGCAATGGCAAAGAAGAACAAGAAGAATTGAAGAATTGAATTGAATTGAAGAAGAAGAATTGAAGCAGTTCAAATTTGGAGAGAAGAATTGAAGAGTCAGTCAAATATTGGAGAGAGAAAGTGAAAAATTTGAATGAATGCTGAATATGTTTTTGGGTTGAGTAATTACGTTCTTTTTTTTTTCTCGTTTTTTGTTTTTTTTTTTTTTTTTGTTTTTTTTTGTTTTTTTTTTTAGGGAGACAAGGTATTAATTGTAGAATGAATCTAAACCATTGATGTAATTTGATCCAAGGGTTGATATTAGGACTCTAGGACTCTAACACTAACCTAGGACTCTAAAGAACCTAATTCTATATATATATTATACATATATTTGTTATAGAATATATATACATATATTCTATGACAAATATATGTATAAAAAGGTCTGTAGCCAAGGAGCGGTAGACGACCTTTTTAACGGTTGTCTCGGCGGCTGGGCAAGACTTCTGGTAGTGATCAACATTTAGCAAGGCCGATGAAGTTGGTTGAACAACCAACGCCAAAACTACGACGACAGTAAACAAAAACAATAATGTCACTTCTGTTTTCATTTTTTAAAATTGTTAATTGAAAAAAGTTTATTGTTGTGATTTGAATTAAGTGAAAGATTGTACTATATATAGTTTGATGTCCTTTAGGGTTTTATATAGAGAATACTATATGATTGTAATTGTAGGTATGCCATGCGTGCATATTAAACGAATAAAACAAATTAAACATATCACCTTCACTTACATTCCTATAATTCTATTTACTTCTCCATACATAAACTATAATGATCATGTTAGTGAATAAACTTGAATTGGTCTCCAACGATGAAATTAATTTTTCGGTAGAATTAATTTCTGATACGGTATTTGAGCCTATAAGCGAGTCTGCGGTCGCACCAATACTTTCGGCTCAAAAGACATTCGTATGAGGGGGTGTGTTAGAGTATAAAACCAATATTGGATTTTCAAACAACTATTAATTCAATCTTTTGGTTGATGAGGTTGTTATTGACAGATCAGTTTTTTTTTTTTTTTTTTTTTTTTTTTTTTTTTTTTTGAGAAACGTCCGCAGAGGACACTTAAACATTAACAGAAATACCGTCAACAAGTACAACCGACATAACAGACGCTGGAACGTCATTACACCAAACACGTCTACCCAGGGCCCACGATTATAACCGAGCTAATTCATGGGCAACCTTATTACCATCTCTACTAGTAAACGAGCACCTAACTGACTCAAAATGTGACGCTAAATCACGAATATCCTCTAAGACTGAATAAAATGGGCACCGACCCCGCACCGAGTTTTGTAAAGCCTCAATAACTTCCTTACAATCCTCTTCCACAAGAACTTTACTATGACCTTTCTCAATAACGATGGTCATCTTTTATTGTTGTAGGTGCAAATGTGCAATGCTTAGGATAGGTGGACGACATTGGATAATTTTATTAATTGTTATCTGTTTTATACATGAAATTGTCTTACAATAAAATTACTGGTCGAGTATATCCAAAAAAGAGTAATTTACGTGCAATGGTACGTTGAGTTGCTCAAATTTAAATTAAAGCGACGTATTATTTGAGCCTTTGACAATGAAATTTACCCATTTTAAAGGTTTCGAAGATCATTTCAAACCTTTTTTTTTTTTACAAGACATTGCATGCAAAAATGCAAAATTATACTCCGTACAAATGTTATGCTTGTGCATACAACCGATAAAGTAAGAAATCATCCGTTTAACATTTTGCTACAATTAACGGAAAATATACACTTGGACAATTTCAAGAATTTTCTACTAATACATTAACTAAACACTTAAATCACTCATTTAAAAATTCTAAAACAAAAGGTCAAATTAATTATTATCATACGGAGTATTTAAGGATGATACATTCAACAATTATATCATTTTAGGAGCATCTCATGCGCTCGACGCCGACGGTCCAATACTTACTGCTCGACGGTCCGATACTTACCACTCAGTATTATATATTGTTCGCTTTGAGTTAAAATTATAAAAAATCATTCGAATGTAAATTAGGGCTAACCTGTTTTTTCTAAAAATACCTCATACAGTCATACTAACAGAGATGGTAATACGTTACTCCGTTATAGATAACAATTAGCGTGGCTGATTTCTACAAGATGAACTTAAAATGATTAGTAACCTAACATATACTCAGTATATATATCCATATAAATTACGGATTACTCCATTTCGATTAATAGTTTAGACTTCAATCATTTGTTTGATAAATTTTTGGTTAAATTGATTACCTAATAAAATAATTTTAGTAGAATTTCCATAAAATAAAATAACTATATAAATGCATGATGGTCAACGGCCACATAATAAGAGAAGAACAAAACCGACTTATAACTCTGTAGAGTCAGTAATCACATGTAGTAGTAGTGTGATAATAATGTGATATGTTTGTTAATCAATTATGTGATGCAATAACATGGCATTTGTTCTTCCACTTTAATTAAATTAATTTTTATTATTGTAGATCACTCAAATATTCAAATCAAATCCTATATAAAAAGCCTTCAAATTTGTATGTTAATTTCAAATCATAACATATCATAACAAAATAAAAACATAATCAACATGAAAACCCTAGTCACCCTAATAGTTGTACTAGTCTCGTTTAGTTTCTCTTATTTCGTTAATGCTGAACCCGTGTATTCATTACATTTTTACCCTCGTGGTCGTCGTCACCCACCGTCTCCTCCACCGTACAAATACATTCCCCCATGGAGTAGTCCGCCAGCGGTTCATCACCCGCCTAAGGTACCATCTCATTACCCTGTCAGGAAAAATCCTCCACCACCAACGATTAAGAAGTACTTACCAGCTACACCACCATCACCACCACAGATAAAACACAAAACTCTAGCGCCAGCACCACCACATTATAAATCCAAACCGTCTCCACCAACCCCACACGGACATGTTCACCTCTCTCCACCGCCAAAGCAATGGCCGAGACATGTTCCAAGGCCAATCAAACATAAAAGGCCTATTGTGCCTAGATGGCCCCCAATTAAAAGACCGATTAGTAGACGTCCGCGTTCACGTAAACCGGTGTATAAATCACCACTTCCTCCACATTTCCTATTTTATGTACCTCCTCCCCCTTCGCTTCCAATTCGAAATCCTTAATTGATATCGATTATGAAGGTTGTACTTATTAATCGCGAAGATTATTGCCCGATATTTGTATTTTATCACTAAGAAACAAAGGCAATTTGAGAGACTATTTAACTAATATAATGCAGATTTAATTTTGTACTTCGTAACCAAGTATTCATTTTATATATATTTGAATTTGAATTATAATGTAATGTAATGTAATTTGTTACTACATACGACAAATTAAACAACGATCTTTTTAAATGTCCTTCAACACACATCTTTACATCTACATCGTAAAACAGTCATATGCTAAAATTCACAAAATTCGGTGTACAATTATTGTTTTTTTTTTTTGACCCGATATAAAACTAATAATGAGATTTACAAAAAAGAAACAATATGTTCATGAGGACCCAAAAAAAGTTTGGAACATGTTTGTGCAAAATTTGGTTATCTAATTTCATATTTTTATATTTTTACAAGATTGTTTCTACCATTGACGACAATATAGTTGATAGTAGACTTGTTAATGATTAAAATTCCCCAAAATTTTTTGGCTAACTTCACAAGATTGCTGCCTAAAAAATGGCCGTAATTATTTGCCAAATTATGATTAAAGTGTTGCATTTATCAATATTGATTTTTGCATGACAATTTTAGCATTCTTTTGAGTTTTTAAGTGTAAAGTGTAATTTTGAGTTCTTTAGAACCTCAAACTACATTGTTCCATACATTGAAATATGGTCTCTCTTGTAGGTTGGATTTTAGTGGTATTTTGTGTTGTTTATGGTCAACCGTCGATTGTCGTGGGTGACGGGGACTTGTATTCTTCGCCGCCTTGGCCAACTGCTCTACCTCCACGCCCACCACCTCAACGGTTCTATCCTCCAGAGTCGACGATGACTCCGCCACCATCAAGGCCGCTTTTGTCGTCCCGAGGATACCCTCCTCCGGAATTCGTGTTGACTCCTCCACCATCGCCACCGCCAGTGCCACCGCCGTCACCTCCTTCGGAGCCAGCGATGGGATCGCCGACACCTCCTTCGGAACCAGCGACGGAAACGCCAACACAATCGCTTTACTTGCACCCTCACTTTATGGCACCTCGAAAACGCACTCTACCTAGGTATCACTTACCGCCGAGGATCATTTTGCGGCCGTGTAGGACATGTCACCGTCGTCGAAACGTGCCACATAAATTCAGGCCGAAACGTCCTCATAAACTACTACACATGAATCCTCCGAAACACCCTCACAGAATGACACATAGGTTTAACCGACCATTACGCCACCATCATGGATCACCTACAGTCACTATACCACCGCCACGCCACCACAATCATCAACATCATCATCATCATCACCCACTGCCCAAGATCATTTTACCACCACAACACCACCATCAAAACCACCACCATAATGAAAGACAAGTACATCATAACTATCCCCATCCTCATCGCGAGCGACAAGCACACCGTACAGTTCACACGCCAAATCATCAGCGAGCACATCACGAGTATCAAACCCCTCATCACGAGCGGCAAGCACATCATACATATCAACGACCTCATCACGACCAACAACCACATCACACGTATCGTAGTGCTAGTCATCACGACCGACAAGTACATCATAGGTACCACACGCCGCCGACACATCCCATCCCATCTCACCAAATCCCTCATCGTTGGAGGATCCCCTTCCTACGTCCCCCAGAACAACCCGTGAGCCACCACCATCGCCACCATCACCCACACAAGCACCACCGACATGTCGAGCAAATGCTTCCCCATCATACGCAAAAAAGTCACAATCATTCTCGTCCCTTATTTCACCACAACGGGAGATCACTTCATAAAAGCCACAAACCCCAAAAAGCTCATCGTCACATGAAACCCGCGCATACGTACCGAAGCCCACCTATCGCTCATCATCACATAAGACCCAAACACACAAACCGAAGCCCACCACTAGCTCATCATCACGTGAAACCTCGACACATCACCAATCGAAGCCCGCCTATAGCTCACCGTCACATAAGACCTAAGCACATCTACCATAGCCCGCCTATAGCTCAACAACATAATTTCACAAAAGAGACACAACACCCTCACCAAGACGACAATAACATGCATGAAAGTCACGACCATGAAGCTCAGCAAGATCACAAAGAACCCGTTGAAAGCCATAACTCCCCTCAAGACCGACAGAATTCACCATCACCACCAGATAGTCAGCACCAAAAACAAAGACATAAAAAGCACAATCGTCGCCAGCATCAACATCAACATCAAAAGAGCCAAACACAAAAACACCACAAAAAATCATCCCATAAGAAGCATCATCACTCACAACCAGAACATCACAAGAATGCCCCGGGGCCTAACATGGTCATCACTGCGGATCTTTCTCGGTAACAAGCAACACAAATCTCGAAAAAAAAACGAAAAAAGAACTCCGTTTGTTGCAATGTCGAATTAGATGGGACATTCAAATTAAAAATAGCTTGGAAAAAAAAAAAAAAAAAAAAAAGTGGAATTATTAGCCAGTAGAATAGGCACCATAGAAAAAAAAAAACTTCAATTCATGTTTAATTTTTATGATAAGTTTAATTGAAGTTCATTTTTAATTTAAAGCCTGTTTATATTATCATGCTTTCTGTGTAATATTATTTATACATTGTGTTTCTAATTAGTTTAAAAATTCATCACCTCTACGAAAACATATAGCAAGAATAGTGATACCATAGTTGTGTTTTTAATCGAAACCATGAAAACAACACAGAAGTAGACGCGACATGAAAGATTGAACACAACACTTACCAGCCTCGAAATCTCGAGCATAGATCATGAGAAATCCACAAATTCTATCATTCTATAATCTAACTAAAACCAACTCAAACTCCAAAAAACAAGAAAAAAAAAAAAACAGCAAATATAATGCATATCAAAATCAAAAAGGTAAAGTTATCAAATCCAATGTCATATCAATAAACAAAATGTTGGTGAACAATTGACTTCCGTCGAATTCAGAACTAATTAAAATACGAGCGCCAACATGCAATACCGACACTTTTTTTCAAGGTCAATCTATGTTCAGCAAGATGGTGCAAAGCACAAATATGAGGAGACGGTGAAGTTAGGGCAATCTACCCTCGGTATGTAAGATGTAAAAAATGACCCAAGTTAGCAGGCCATTTCCCGACAGGTTTGGCCAGCTTCTGCACTTGTTGGCAAACAAGCGCGAAAGTTCACTTTTGTTTCAGCTAATGCCAAACCCTAGGAAGCTAAAATATACTCTTATGTGTGTACAAATCAAAAGAAGAGTTCAGTTAACTCTCGGAACATCTCTTTTGGAATTTCAAGCCAGAAATGGGAAGTTTCTCTTACAACGGCATCGCTAAATAGCTTACTTTGTTCAGTGATGCCTCAAATGATGAACTATTACAGCAGCTTGATGCAAATCATCTGTTGGATCCCTGAATGCATAGCATGAAAATAAAATAATCAGCATGCGGTGATCGTTCTTACTCGGTAAATACGGTCACTAGTAAAAGTGAGTGCAAAACAAACCAAATAAATTGACTGATAAATTGATACGGACTAACATAGTAAGCATGTAATTTACCGGAACATCCACAATCAGAGATCAAGCTATTCAAGTAACACCGTCAAAAGCAGATCATACGTCGGATTTGCAAATCGGGCATGATCGTTTTCTTCTAAGCCATGTATCAATACACTGCCAAATAAAACATCGCATTTACAAGTACCAACACAAAATTATGCAAAACGAATAAAGAACCAGTGCACTGACTCGGAAATCGAAAACAATAAGAAGTTCAAAATGGCTGATAACATATAGAGATTCATGCGTAAGTCGAGTAACAAGAGAGATTATGCAAAGGAGACTCACATCTTTATGAAATTTGTGCAAGCAAGGAAGATGACGGATAGTATCCCCGACGGCCGGGATATCCAAACAAATTGAACAAATATCGGTGGTCTCAGTCTGTACAAAACAAACCATTTTAGTGCTACCTTTCCTAATGACGGTCAAAATAATCACCGTGAATTATAAAAGCTAATACTCACAAGTATTGTTGATTCTGGCAGATTGGATATACGAGAAGTTGATGCACCCTGATGTTCATGGTTGTTCTCGTCTAGTGCTAACAACATTTCATAATCGTCTCTGCAAAGCCACATGAATGGTAGTTTAGGAGTAAAATGAATGGTATTTTAGGAGGTAAACGATTGGTAGTATAGGTGACTCGTATCAAATTTTGAGAGAATATGAAAGATTCCATCGAAAATTTCTATTTATTTGGTCAGAATCAGATTTGTTTACCAATTTTTAAAAAGTCTAATTTGTGGTCATAATTTTTAAGGATTTTTTTTATATGGTGTTAGTTTTTAAAAAAGGTTTTTATAGGGAGATTATTAACAATTAAATAAGTCAAGCGGTAAACCGAATGGACAGATTAACTCTACCAACACAAAATTAGAACATAAAAATATAACTATTCGTGTATGGAACTTTCGACGCTTAAACAATTTAAATGTGCCAATCTTTTAGGAATCGAGAGACACTTCGATCCAAGAGAGATGTCCGAGAACTTACTCGCCAAATTCTCGATCTGCATGAATGAGTTGGTTAACCCTTCTAATATCTCCATTAGCCACAGCTTCCAGTGCTTCTAACGTATCCATTCTCTACACATATAGAGGCTGTCGTCAACATGGTTTATAATGTTGGACTTACTAAAAAAACAACATCAGAAATTCAAAAGGACAAAAGCGCGCAAAGTCTAGAACATTTATCACATAGCTCATTCAGTAGAGGTAAGCATATAGGACCAGTGGCCGAGCATACAATTGTCAAATAAGAGATCTGGAGATGACACTGATAAAAGGCTTGCAAATTTAACAGACTCAAAGCTACGACATCTGTCGTTATGAAAAACTTATAATAGTGAGGTGACTTCTGACGACAGTTGGGTTGTATGAAAAATAACTACCAACATTTTTGGCACACAAAAAAAAATTCCAAAGGAATAGGAAGCAAACAACTGTAACATGTTTAACGTAGATAACGGATAACCAATTCGAAATCAAAGAAGAGTGTCATTAAGTAATACCATTTGTACATCCATTCCAGACGGAAACAATCTGCCATTACTGCCAGAAGCAACCATTGAAGGAGAGGAAGCACGAGCCCTTAACCTTCTTGCACCATTTGATGAGGCATTCCGCGCTTGATTTCCGCGGCGTACCCGATTACGGAAAGAAGGCCTTTGAGGTGCTCCGAGAGGCGGCATTTGAGGTGCTTCTCGCAAAATTGACGGATCTAGACCTAACTACAAATAAATCAAAGCAGAGAATCTTATTATGGCATATGAAACAAGAAAAGGTTCATAAAGATCATAGTTACAGACATACACACACACCAAAAATAAAAAATAAAAAAATAAAATAAAATTAAAAAATTAAAAAATTAAAAAATTAAAAAATTAAAAAATTAAAAAATTAAAAAAAAAAATTAAAAAATAAAAAGAGAGAGAGAGAGAGAGAGAGAGAGAGAGAGAGAGAGAGAACTCGAGTAGAGAGGGGTGAAAGTGCAGAAATTTAAAAAGGATAAACAACTATAAATTCTCACCTAAACAAAGAATAAATCAAATTGTAGTCCAAACGATGAGCAATTTATTGTTTACCACATACTAAAAGATCTTTATATTTGCTACAAAACATGACTGGCAATGCACGAAGATATAAAAACTTTGCTCAAGTGGTTTCTAGTAATTAGAATCCCAGCTTAAAAGGTTGACTAATAACTTCACAAATGAGAAAGGCTTACATTAAAGCGTGGCCCTCTTGGAAGAGTAGGACGACGCATCCTGACTTCGGCTGCTGACTCCGACAATATCTGGCAAAATTTGGAAGAGAGTATTATCATCATTCACAATCACTACCCACGTCAAAACATAGAATTCACTCAAAGCAGGGTACGGGCTCAGACGTAGTGAACCATAGCCAAAACAGAGTGTGTCGAAGGTTTCCGATCCTTTTTTTTATTTAGTCTACAAAACTTGACGGCTCATAACTGCAATAAGATTGGAAAATACCAGTGGAAGAAGATAACAAACCTCGCTACTAGTAGCTACAGGAATTTCATTATATAACTGCTCCTGTAGCTCTCGAGCCATCCTCTCATCCGCCTGGAGTTGTATGGTCTTAGTTTCATCGTCATTATCATCAATTCGGGGGCCACGGTCTCTCACTTCTGGAGATAAGTCACCAACAACTATTGGAGGACCCAAATCCCTTCGAGGACGACCACGATGGTTCATTGATGAGTTTCCTGCCAATGATTCACCACCAGAACTCAAACATATTATCTCTTTTATATCCCCCGGGATACTTGAACTAGATGCAGGCCCTTTGGGTCGTTTAGATGGACTAGAAGTAGAAACTTCACTGCCATTCAACTCAGGCAACATTCTTGAAGCTGACGGAGCAGACGGGGAAACTTTACCGCGATCACTGTCACATGAGTCATTAAACCTCGCATTAGCAAAGAACTCATTACCACATGTCCTGTTAACAGAATTCTTACCCGAATACAAAAACTCAACAACAACAATAAAACTTAATGGCAGACATCTTATCCTGAAAATTTGACCAACCATCACCTTACCAAGCATCCTTTCAAAAAAATTCACAAAACACGTTATTCTCACAAAACTTTAATTGAACTTCTGCCAGCACTTTTAACTTAATTTTGCATATTGTTTTAAAAAGAACAAAGAGTTAACCGGAGGGGAATATAGAAGGCTAGATAAAAGTTAAGTGATAGAATGAGCTTGAAAGTTAATATGATATTATATACGGAGTACGTTTTCTCATTTTTCTCCTGGTAAAACATGTTCATGAGGCTGGAGATATTTCTGTGCAGATAATGTTTGTACCTGGCTTGATGGCCCTCTGCAGATAAGGAATGAATCAGCACTCCCTTCCCCTTGGATTGACGTGCAGCATTTTGTTCAGCAACGACGTCGTCAATGTCAATCACATTTTGAGAACCACCAGATTTGCTTGTGCCCTCAGCGTATGCAGAGCTAACAGAAGCGCCCTCTGCAGGTACTTTGACTTGTGCTTTACTATGAGGGGAAATATAGCCGTTAGGCACCGATGTTCTCCTGATTATCACATGAAGTATTAGAGGCTAGCCTATACTTTTAAAACCACAAATATACAATCGGGATAAGATAAAAAGCAGTAGAAAACTCCTATGGACAAAAACAGTAAGGAAGACAAATTTTATCGTGAAAATTTGGTCAAACATTACCTCATTAGTTAGTACCTCCTAAATAAATAAAAATAAAAATAAAAATATGTAACTAAATGAACTATAACCTACCAAACGTTATTTGAGCTTTTGGCAATGGGTATCTTTTTTAATTTCAAATTACGAATAAATTCTAAGAGAGGCCAAAGTGTTGACAAGCATATAAAAGTCTATACAAAAGTTGAGAGCTCAAACAGCCTGATCTGTTTTCTAATATTCCTCTTTAATGTGAGTTCGTAAGGCTGAGATAGGTGGAAATAGTTTGTACCTGTCCTGATGACCATTTAAAGTTGAGGAATGAATCAGCAACCCTTTCCCCTTAGATCGACTAGTACCATCTTGTTCTGCAACGATGTTATCCACGTCAATCACATTTTGAGAGCCACCGGATACACCGTCACGTTTGGCATACGCAAAACTAACTGAGGAGCTCTCCGCAGATGTTTTAGCCTTTGCAATATTAAGTGGGGAAATACAGCCATTGCGCACCAACCTTTTGCTGTTTATCACATCAGGCCTTCTGGGATCATGAGAAGGCATTGAAAGCATCTCCTTAGTACCATGCTCGGAAGCAACATTGACAACTCTATCATTTCCTTTTACAGGATTAGCATCACGAAGAAGAAAATCGTTGCCAATGTTATGCTTCCCCATGTCGCCATTTCTCGTAGACCTAATAGATAAAGTAGAAGGACGTCGAGGGGCAAAATCTTTCAAACCCTTCGAACTATCACCATAATCAAACACTGGATGAACACGCTTATTGTTATGGTGATGCGACGATCCCGGAGATCTAGCATGTGAACATTTGCCATTCTCCACCTCAGAATTATTAGACTGATTTATTTCTTTAAGTTTTAAGTTCTTGTCTGCTACTGTTTCTGGAGCATTCCCCAACGTTAATGATAGATTGAGACCACCAGTGCGGTGATTTTGGCCAAAATCAATATAATCACTGCTGGGATGAGAACTACTTCCTAGTGTCTGCTTATTATCACTGAAAGGATAATGTCTTATATCAAAAACAGCCTTATCTTCCCGCCTAGAATGTCTTGAATTAGAATATGGAAACACGGTGGGGACTTCACAAATATTCTTCTGATTACTACATAACCCATCTGGAGTGTCGGGTATTACCATGATCCTATTAACATCAATGGAATTCATGTCTCCATTAGCCGTCACAACATTCTTCTGTTTTCTATCAGGAGTGTCCAGTACAATCAAGTTCCTGTCGACACCTACGGAAATCGAATCTCCATTAGCCCCTAAAAGAAGACAATAGAAGGTAAAGTTACATCAAGCCATATACTTACACCAGAACAATTAACTACACTTTTGTAACAGCAGGTGCACTTGAAGAGAAAATATTAACACATAATTCACCCACTCCTACCCAAAGCTACAACAAAAAGAGCCTACTGTTAAACAGGTAAAACCAAGAGTCAAAACTTGGAGCACTAATAATGTCACCAACAAGGAGATTAATAAAGTTTCAAGCTCTCTGATTCAAAGCAAGTCGGAAACAAATTGCAGAATGCACACATATAAACTGACGTTAGAGAAGTTGGACAAAAGAAGACAACACGATGCTTCAACACAGACATGTTCATTACCATCTAAGATTATATCTTGATGGTGATTTAAGCTCAAAGACCAAGTATTAAGTATCCTCAGACATAAACAACTGCATGAAGAAGACATACTACACTATATTCTGCTAAAGTGAGGCAGAGAAAAAGCTGAGAGACCCACTAAACCCAAAACAATGTGAGTACGCAACCAAATCACACCTTTTGTTAGGGGTACAAATGGATTGATTTCGGATCGGGTGAAGCATCAACTGCATCCATTCATCAGTTTAATAGGTCCACCCGATCTGTTAGTCCACTTGCATCTGTTCATCCATCACTAGACTGACGTGATAGATTGCGACCAGAATGAGTGATTCTTCGCATACGTTCATAATTTTGTACAAGAAAGACATAAAGACATACGTTCACTCCACCCAAAAAGACATAAAGTGAAATACTTTTTAGACCAAGCGAGAATAATATCGAAAATTAGCTGAGAAACCAGACATATATAAGGTGGATGAATATCTTAAATTACATAGAACCCATGAATTATTTTCATAATACAAATAAACGTGCGGTGACAGATAGATTGCACAGTTGAGAGAGCTTCACTCAAACCCGCTGAATTTCTAACCGATCAAGCAAATTTGAAACACATACATACTCCGAAAATAATACTCCATATAAAAATTGATTAATTGCAAAACCATGTTTTCTCCACCTCTCTAATCTCTTCAAAAACATCACCTTTGCACATTGACAAATCTCGACAGAGAACCACCAAAAGGTGAACAAGCAAATTTCTAAACGATCAAGCAAATTTAAAACACATACATACTCCGAAAATAATACTCCATATAAAAATTGATTAATTGCAAAACCATGTTTTCTCCACCTCTCTAATCTCTTCAAAAACATCACGTTCGCACATTGACAAATCTCGACAGAGAACCACCAAAAGGTGAACAAAACCCATCTTCGACAAAAACATTGAATATAACAGTACAACATCATCAAGTTTACAGTTACAAAAGCACAACACATCATGAATTACTCGATAGAATAGCGTAAAACATCAAGCTAATCAGTACCACCAAAAACATCACATTCGCACATTGACAAATCTCGACAGAGAACCACCAAAAGGTGAACAAAACCCATCTTCGAAAAAAAAAAAAACATTGAATATAACAGTACAACATCATCAAGTTTACAGTTACAAAAGCACTAAACATCATGAATTACTCGATAAAATAGCGTAAAACATCAAGATGATCAGAACCACCAAAAACATCACGTTCGCACATTGACAAATCTCGACAGAGAACCACCAAAAGGTGAACAAAACCCATCTTCGAAAAAAAAAAACATTGAATATAACAGTACAACATCATCAAGTTTACACTTACAAAAGCACTAAACATCATGAATTACTCGATAAAATAGCGTAAAACATCAAGATGATCAGTACCAATCCCAAATTGAAGATCAGAGAACTCACACAAAGTATACAAAAATAAAAATTTGCAGATGTTAATTTTTCAGGAATTTTAATCACAAATGAGCGTCGAAATTAAGTTGATTAGTTTCAATCTGAACATTCAAGATCAAAATAAACTCAATCAAACAAAACACAAGAAACAAATAAACAAACAAATAAAAAAATCGCAGATGAGAATATTCAAATTCAAATTCAAATTCGAAAATTACAATCGACGCAAAAAAAGAAAAGGAAAAATAAAAATAAAGAGTGAATTTACAAAAAAAATTGATTGAATAGTTGGAGAAATTAGGGTTTATACCAGAAGTTGAAGATGAACAATTGCGGCGACGATGATGATGAAAATGATGATGTTGTTCATCCATGGTTTGTGTGTTGAGGAGATGAAACTGTGACACCATGTTTTTGTAGGGGGGTTGGTGGGGGACTGGGGGTATACGTTATGAATCTTCAAGGACACATTACCATGTTAACTCATGTTTCGAGTCGGGTTTGGGCCGGGTTAGTTTTTGAAACGGGTTTTTGGTGTATTTGGATTGAGTTTTTAAACGGGTTTGGGATTTATTATGGGTTCTGGTTTGGTAACATTGTTTGATGGATGAAATTAATGTAGAAAAGTTAATGATGTAGAGCAGAGGAGTCGGATTGGGATAGTTTTGAATTAAGGTCTGGTTAGATTGAATTAGTTTGAAGATACAGAGTAGTTAATATCGTTAATTTGTTTAAAGATACAGAGTAGTTAATGTCGTTAATTAGTTGAAGGATGAAATTAATACAGAAAAGTTAATGATGTAGAGCAGAGGAGTCGGATTGGGATAGTTTGGTTGAATTCAAGTCTGGTTAGATTGAATTAGTTTGAAGATAGAGCAGTTAATATCGTTAATTTGTTTAAAGATATAGATTAGTTAATATCGGTAGTTAGTTTAAAGATGAATTAACGCAAAAAAGTTAATGATGTAGAACAGAGGAGTCAGATTGGGATAGTTTTGTTGAATTTAGGTCAGGTTAGATTGAATTAGTTTGAAGATGCAGAGTAGTTAATATCGTTAATTTGTTTAAAGATATGGAGTAGTTAATATCGTTAGTTAGTTTAAAGAAGAATTAACGCAAAAAAGTTAATGATGTAGAACAGAGGAGTCGGATTGGGATAGTTTTGTTGAATTTAGGTCAGGTTAGATTGAATTAGTTTAAAGATACAAAGTAGTTAATATTGGTAGTTTAAAGATGAATTAATGCAGAGAAGTTAATGATGTAGAGCAGAGGAATCGGATTGGGATAGTTTTGTTGAATTTAGGTCTGGTTAGATTGAATAAGTTTAAAGATACAAAGTAGTTAATATCGTTAATTAGTTTAAAGATACAGAGTAGTTAATATTGTTAGTTAATTTAAAGATGAATCAATGCAGAAAAGTTAATGATGTAGAACAGAGGAGTCAGATTGGGATAGTTTTGTTGAATTTAGGTCTGGTTAGATTGAATTAGTTTAAAGATACAGAATATTTAATATCGTTAATTAGTTTAAAGATACAGAGTAGTTAATATCGTTAGTTTAATGAATAAAATAACGCAGAAAAGTTAATGATGTAGAGCAGTAGAGGAGTTAGATTGGGATAGTTTTATTGAATTTAGGTCTCGCTAGATTGTGTTAGCTTAAAGATAAGGAGTAGTTAATGTCGTTACTCGTTAGTTAGTTTAAAGATACAAAGCATAATGTCTTTATTTTAAACAATCAAGTTTGACATCTATCAGGAAAAACAGGTATTTCAGCCTTGTAATGAAGACATTAACTACTCCATATCTATACACTAATTAGAGGTGGTCATCTTCACAGGCCGACCGGCCCGACCCGATAAGCAGGTAGGGCCGTGTTTCTAGAGCCCTTGTTGGCCCTCCAAAGCCCGATTGGGGCCGTCAAAATGTAAGGGCCTGGCCCTCCAAAAAAACAAAAAAAAAAATATTTGAAATTTAAAGGCTAAGGGCCAGGCTAGGGCCTCAAATTCAGAGCCCAGCCCTTTTGGTCCCGGCCCTCCTCCACCTAAGGACCGGGCATGGGCTTCAATTTTTGAGCCGACCCTTAGAGTGCCGGCCCGGGCCCGGCCCGACCCAGCCCATTGGCCACCTCAAACACTAATTAACGATATTGTTTTGTTTGTAATAATATGTTTCTTAAATTTTTATTTATTTATTTATTTTATTATTATTAGTAGGTACCTTTTAAAAATAATGGGATGGGATAAATAAAATTAATTTATAAAATAAACTTCCATAGTGAACAAAAAGAAAATGCAGGAATAAAAAGTTCCATTAGAATTCTATCAAAATATCCAAAAATTTATCCATCGTCCGATATTTATTCATTACTCCGAAATAGTAGCTGAAAATAATAAACTGAGATCATGCACCCTTCTGCGAATCGTACTCTCTTATACACAGCTACAAACGCCAGTGTCGAGATCAATTATTTTGGAATACGATATTTTATCGACAAGGTCGTACCATCTACTCGTCGATCAAATTTATAACAGAGCGTCTTTGGAGAGTAAGCCATTCGAGGCGACTATACGAGCATTAGCCAGTTCATCTGCGCCATCTCCTCTTTCAAAAACAGCCGCAGCTCCCATTCCAGTACCTAATCACACATAAATTTATCGCCAGACGGTTTTATATATATTTATGCAAGGTCATGTCATACTTGAAACTAAAAAGTTACGACTAACGACCATGTAATGAAAAACATTTGACTGGGGAGTTTAGAGATTACTAACCGATACACATTGATACGACCCCAAAACGACAACCTTTACCACGACGTTTCATCTCGTTCAACAGGGTTGCAATGCAACGGGCGCCTATATCACAAGCCAAACGAAAATAGATGATCTTAGGCGAATTATAACGTTTATATTAAAGTCTGATATACTTAAAACAATATATTACGTTCTTGTTTCTTTCGACTTGTGTATTTGCAACTGTGAAAACTCCATATATAATACGCACCTGTTGCACCTAAGGGATGCCCCAAAGCGATTGCTCCTCCGTTTACATTGACCTTTTCCGGGTCAAGACCCAACTTCTTACGACAATACACAAACTGAGACGCGAATGCCTGAGCAAGAGAGAATAGAGATGATTACACCAGAATAGACCTACTGCAGTAGACGTTTTTGTCAGACGAGGCAGAAAAAATGCGTCACCTCGTTAATTTCGAACAAATCGATGTCGTTAATTTCTAAGCCAGCAGCCTTGACAGCAGCTGGGATCGCAACAGCTGGTCCAACACCCATGATAGCCGGGTCAACTCCGACTACATTAAAAGTCCTTGGCAAAAAAAAAAAAAAAAAAAAAACATGATGAAATCCCGAACATCAGGCTAATAATACTTATATAAGACCGAAATCAATTCTATAGTTCTATATAAACCGACAACATTAAAATGCACCACCGTTAGCAATTTCCAAACTCGTCATTGAATAAATTTTGTACCTGAAAACACCAAGAATCGGTAGCCTCCTGCGAATAGCATCACTTCTTTTCATAAGAAGCACAGCTCCTGCACCATCTGTCACCTGGCTAGCATTGCCTACACGACAGAATATAAAGGAGAAAAATGAAATCGAGAGCTCCTAAAAGGGTGAATAAACTGAAAGTTGCGTTTACAACAATGTATACCAGCAGTTGTCGACCCGTCTTTCTTGAAAATAGCCTTCAGTTTTCCCAAGTCGTTCAGACTTGCGTTTGGCCGAATACCATCGTCGACTGAGACAGTAATAGGCTTTTCTTCGCCGGTTTTTGGATCAACAAGCTAAAAGAAACACGAAAAGAAATATTCAAGGAAATATTATCCAAAATTCGCCAACACTCTGCGAACCAAACACGCTGAAATTACCTTGGTTTGTACAGGTACAATTTCATCCTTGAATTTACCGCTAGCAGTCGCAGCAGCAGCCCTCCTGTGAGACTCCACCTAATATCCCAAAAGACGTCAATGTCGAGACTTCCAAAAAAAGTACTTCGTATAAAACAGTGAAGCGGAAATATCAGATAACACACCGCTGCCTGATCTTGCTCTTCCCTGGTAACGCCAAATCGCTGTGCAACGTTTTCCGAGGTAATTCCCATGGGAAGAAGACAATCTTGAGCCTGCGCAAATTCTTTCACCTACCATGAAAGAAACATTACAAAACGTCAACACACAACAGCACCGTTCTAAAGTCGACCCTGTCACATTGTTTTGACACGAAAAAATGTAAATCTTACTTTCGGATTAATAGGCACCCCATAGTTCTTAAGGTCCCCCGTCATACACTCTAATCCCGCACCAATACCTACATGCCCAAAAAACCAGAGAATTTTTTCACAAAACAATTTCCGTGAAAATTTTCACAGTAAAGTAGTTGTTCAAACCAATGTCGTAGTATCCAGCTTTAATGGTCATAGCCTACGCCAAGAATCGCTGAGTCAGAAGAACATTGCCTATTCACGGTTAAATGCAGAGGCAGTCTGTCGACAACAACGTTTTTAAATATTATCGATTAAATAATAGAAAATTAAAAGGATTTTCTGATCACGGTCCAATGAACAAAGCCGAAGGAGAGTTGGAGATATATACCGGGAAAACCAGCGTAGAACGCAGCCATTTTGCACTCGGTGGCTCTCTCAGAACCTGGAGCAAGAACGCTCCCGACAACAATGTCTCCGACTTCAGCTGGGTTAACATTTGTTTTCTCTATCACTGCCTGCAAGAAGTTCAGCACCGCTCAGTATTCGACAGTGAAAAGGCACAAACAAATCCAAAGTCGTAAATGTCTGACATTAGTTGTAAATAAATCGCGTGCAAAATCCTACTTCAAGAAGAAACTGCAGTCCAACACAAAATGATTCTATATACCTTCAAAACAGTCGCAAGAAGATCATCAGGAAACGTATCTTTCAAACCACCTCGTTTCGCCTTGCAAAGTGGTGAGCGATATGCTCTGCACAGTCACCCAAATGCACCATAATTTGGAATTTATCATGTAAATTCAACACTTCAAAATTTCTGAAGCGTGTTACAATCAAACATTACAAAAAGCAACTCACGCGACAACGACAACATCGTCTGCAAAAGCACTAGTCCTGTGGTAAGACGAAGAATCTCCGGCAGCGCAAGTGGATGCCTGCAACAGACCACATAAGTACACAAAACCCATATCTAACTTAAAACCTAGGGAAAAATTTCCCCTCTCCACCCACGAGAACTACCGTTGCAACAGTCGTGGGTCAGACTGTTATATCAAATTTGTCACTACTGTTGTGTGTCAGGCTGTTATATCAAACTCATTCACCCACGAGAACTACTGTTGCAACGGTCGTAGGTTAAACACTTATATCAAATTTGTCACGACTGTTGTGTGTCAGGCTGTTATATCAAACTCATTCTTGAGCAGACATGGACACCACCCCTGACCCCACCCAAGTCGGGTCAGGGTTGGTCCAAACCCACATCTAGCTTAACCTTGACCCAACCCAAAACCTAACCAGGCCCTCAAACCCGTCTATTTTCTTTAAATAAAAGTTTACCCGGCCCATCCATAGCCCGTGACCATTTTAACGTTTATTATGACCACTATAACACAAATTGTACTAACTATAAAAGATTTACAGTACTCATTTTAGTTACCAAATAGTCGTAAGAGACCGTCTTATATAAGCATTTGTATGGATACGATACGATTGAGGCATGCTAGACGCATTTCATAAAATAAATAAATAAAATAATAAATCCAATATAATTAATTAAAAAAGATAAACGTGGGACATACAGAAAGTGAAGCATCATATTTATGATGAGAAGTAGAAGAAGATGAAGGATGAAGATGGTCTAACAAAACTTTCTGCCTGTTCATCACTTTCTCCATTTTTTTTTTTTTTTTTTTTTTTTTTTATTAATCTTCCACAATTTTTCTTAGACAAATAATAAAAATATTATGATCAAAACAAAAGTTAATTTGGTGAAAATAACAATGAAATGGGTAGATTATATAGTTGAAAAAACAAGGCAGTAATTAAATGAAAGTGCAAAATGTCATAATCATATCAGAAATCAGAAATCAGAAATAAATAAAACATGAGAAAAATGTTGAGTGATGAATTTTAGTGGGTGAAATTCAGTAGGGTCAATCACTTTGGTCAATTGTTTTAGTTTGTGGACGTTTGATCGTTTCGGTTTCTTCATTGTGTAGTGTGGTGCCACTGTTTTTAATCTCTGTCATTTTCACTCATTTGTCAGTATTGTCACTGATTTTGAGTGTAGTAAATCGTATCCAAGTGCCTCCAGCCCAAGCGGAGTTTAGAGTCTTTCAGCTGTGATAGCGAAAGTGCGAGGTTTTGGGTTATTTCCTGGGTGAAGCGATGAACTTTGCGGATCACTGCCATCCTCTGGGATGACTTACCGTCGGTAAAGTCGCGTATGGTTTTGCGAGGATATAAGAAGTGTCCTGAACCAACCCCTCGTTACCAAAAAAAATCGTAAATATTTATTTATCCGTCGCAGTCAATAGTTTATCGACTTACCCATTCACAAAGATTCACATAAAACCGTTTCACGCGTGCAACAGAGTATTTTCAACTAAAATGTGTCTACTTTAACGTTTAAAGTTACCATTTTATATAAATTTAAATTGGTCACGTTTAGCGTTAAAGTGGTCACTATAAGCATTAAAATAGTCACATTTTACTCATAACAACTCCATCAAACGCGTGAAATAGTTTTGTGTAAGACTTACTTATCGAGTATTGATATGGACCTTTTTTTGGGTTCTTTAATTTACCTTCTCCTCTCGCATATTATTATAATTATAATATTATGCATTTATGCACTTTGTTTTGACTTTTGAACACAAAAGTATAATAGTATTTTTTTTTTTTTTTTTTTTTTGCGATATTATAATACGGAGTGGAGTAGTATTTTTAATACTATGTGAGTATGTGACAGTGGAAAGGAGAAAGCAAAAGAGAAGATCCATAACAACCCACTAGTTACCTTTGCTTTATTTATCTGTCACAAAATAAAAGAGTAAACAATTCACTAGAATAAAATGAATAGTTCGATTATGGGTTGTGTTGTTGGCTCACGTTTTTTTTTTTTTTTGTATATAATAATTTTACTTTACTTTTGTTATCTTGTGAGAAAAAATAACGGCGTTTTAGAAATGAGTGTGCCTAAAAATTGTAAATTACTTGATTCTCGTATCAATTTGTCGAAAATGTTGTGGCCTAATAATCAGGACGAAGGTAACCGAGGCAGTAAGTCCCAGGTTCAAATCTTCTTATTGTATAGGCCTGGAGCCTCATCTCATATAGAAAAATAAATCGTCAATCTGAACCTAAAGGTGGAGGTCGGCCCGTTGACCAGCCTGATGTACTTGACTTGGGTAAACTCTTTTGGGTGGTGAGACGAATTGGTCGAATGTAAATTAGAGATCCAACACACTTGATTATATAAAAGCAAGCATGGTAGCCATGGTCTTGTTGACGAGCAATTCAGATGCACAATATATAGTGTTTTTTTAGGTGTATAACCGTCTAATTTAGTTCAAATTCGAGTCTATGAAGCACATGAACGACAATAAAGCTCTCATTCATATAAATTTTTTTAGGGAGACAATAGAGTATATTTAGATATTGAATATTTGTTAGAAGTATATATTTCATAAAAGACAATAAAGTTATCCACTGTGAAACAAACGATCTAAAATGCACTATAGTTATTCTTTTATCTGAACTTCTCAATTGACAAAAAGTCAAAAGAAAATAATTGTTGGAACGTAATAATGTGTCAATACCACACATAGAAAATTTCGCCTTCCTTACCCGTGTACACAACAATTTTTGTACGTGTCAGTATTACTCGAATAATTGAACTTATCACAACTTATGTCTCATTTTGAACACAATAAATCAATTCTAGGAGTCCTAGATAGTTATGTTTTCTATTTTCTTGTGACATGATTTCAGTGTTTAATGTAGCTCAACTCAACTCTTCCCATTAAAATTACATTTACCTCAATTCACTTAAAACTCAATTCTCTATTTTGGACAATAGTTGCCTACTTTTAATTTTAGAGTATATTAATCAATAGTGAATTATTTTTAAATTTTGACAAATTTTTTTTGTTAACATTTGACTGTTATCACATGATCCATCAATGTGTGTTGCCTCATCTTTGTTCAAATACTGAGAGTAAAACTTATTACAATTTTCCCACTTTATTGCGTTGAACAAATAGTTTCTTGAATCAATTTCCTAAAAGAGGATCGCACACATCATGACATCAAAGTAATAAAATAATTGTTAAACTTATTACGATTACCTAGTGTACAAATCAAAACTCAACCGTTTTCTATTTAACTCTAGAGGAGTCTATTTAACAAGAAGGTGGTAATTTTTTTTATTTTTTTTTTAATAGCCTCCATATGGAGTATAGAGTTTTATAGTATAAATTTATAGTACTCGTATTAGTTACACTATCTAATCTACAACCATTGCGTATGTCTTTTAATTTGCCCCATTCACAACTTTATGTAGTTTTGCCCCCAGTAAAATAAAATAACTTCACAAATTTTTTTATAAGTCGGGTCTTACAATAAATATGACTTATTTGTACTCGATTATATATTTTTTGTATCATTTTAGTGATAATAATGATTAATTGTCACTAATTTTTTTAGTACTCTATAAGTGACTTTAGTAGATTTAATTCATTTTTTTGTATTATTTTAGTTGCAATTTGTATTTTGATTTCACATAAAATTAATGTGAGACTTGTCTAGTTGTCTCGTAAGTGACTTACTAAAATAACTTTTACAAATTCACGACGCTATAATTTGTGTAAATAGGCCGATTTTTTTTTGAGATTAAAACTTTTTTGTTTTCCATTTGTTTTTTTTGTTTTCGATTTTTTTTTTCGAATATGATTTTCCGTATACGGATTTTACTCCCGTTATATACTTTTTTCATTTTTTTTCCTTTCCATACCCTTTTTTACTTACCTTCTATACAAAATTCTCTCTTTTATTTTTCTAACTTTTCTTAACCTAAATTCATACAATTTTCAATTATTTCAATTAATAATTTCGATAATCAATTTAAGAAAGTAGTAATTCGATTCAATTTCAATTTTTTCGTAAAGTTGTGACCGGATCTACAAATCTACACATAGTACATATCAAAACTTGTGAAAGTCATTGGTGAATTGGTGGTTCTTACAATCTGACACTCATACCAGATATATTAATGCAAATCTGTGTCGAAATTGGTGATTTGGTTCTTACAACATAGTATAAGAACTACAATCTGACACTTCGAAAATCATTGACAATGCTTAATGCAAAATCATTCACTAATACGGAGTATGACACTTCGACAATCTGACAATCTGACACTTCATCGAAAAATCCGTCACATAGTCGAATTATTACTTTGTTGAATTGATTATCGAAATTATTAATTGAAATAATTGAAAATTGTATGAATTTAGGTTAAAAAAAAAGTTAGAAAAATAAAAGAGAGAATTTTGTATAGAAGATGAGTAAAAAGGGTATAGAAGGGGAAAAAAATGAAAAAAAAGTATATAACGGGAGTAAAACCCGTATACGGAAAATCAATACCCTTTTTTTTCATTCATTTATTTATTTATTTATTTTTGTTGTAAGGAGGAGACTAACTTAATAATGAAAAATTGGAAATCAATAAAATAACGTAAAAAAAACGTAGAGAGAGAAAAAATTGAGTAAGAACTGACACAACACAAGAACAAACTTGTTAGAGAGAGAAAAAAAAAACCCCAAAATCAACGTCGGAATATTCGAATTTGACAGCTGAAAATTCGATCAAAATCATCAAATTCAATCTCATGCTGTCTAATTCCGGCGTTTTATTTCCTCAATTTTGATGTCAATTTGATGCAATTCCATGCATGATTGCGAATTAGGGCTTTTTTTAATTCTTGAAAGAAACCCTAATTGATGCAATTCAAAATTCAATTTGGGGGGATTTGGTTGGGTTTAATTGAAAGATTTTGGTGTAATCTTGAAATGAATTAGTTTTATTGGAGGATCTGATCAATCAAAATTATGATCATCGTACATATGATTTGTTGATTTTTTTTTTTTTTTTTTTTTTGGGGGAGCACTAACATTGTGCTAATTTAATAAAGTTATTGCAGGGAATGATTTCTGTTGCAATTTATTAGGTAATGCAGCTAATTTGATTGGTTGATGTTTGATTTTGGTGTGTAAATTTTGTGCTTTTTGATTGATGTTTGTAAGTGGTGCAATTGTTTAGTGTTTTGCTTGAATTCGACGGGGAAATGCTGAATTTTTGCATGAGATAGTTTAGCTAATGAATTCTATAGTGCGAAATGTTATCGTGTGTCGAAAAATGTAGTTATCTGCTAAATTGAGTTTGTGTTCATTGATCAACATGTTGGAAGTGGACCTTCTCTGTTTTTGATTCGTTGTAAACGACGAGGTTGCAGTTGGAAACTTGACTGATAAGAAAGAAATAGGTTTCGAGCGGACTAAGTAGTTAAAGCGCTGCCTTTTTCATAAAGAGGGTGTTGTAGCATACAAATCGATATGGAGTTTATTTTACGACGGGAAACCGCATTAATTTCTGCTTCTCATATAATTTTGTATTTTTCGTTATATAACGGACTTTTTAACGACATATCATTTTTGGTATTCTAGCTTGTAGTGCTCCAAGGAAAGATTCGTAGGCATGCATTTGCTTTCGTAGTTGCATTTTTGTCGGAGATTCATAATTGTAGTCACTAGATTGCTTTGGGTTGATCGTGTATGGAATCGTCTTAATGGGCCCTCTGCTCATAGTCGTAGCAATGCCCTAGTGTATTCAATTCCCTCGCAGTTTTATTATGCAATGGGATACGTAATAATCATATTTCTTTCTTTTTGGATATATACCATAGTGAAATATTGTCGGTTTTAACTTAATGGATTTAATGTGGCATTGATAATTTCTCCTTTTGGTTGCACATATACGGCTGTCTAAAATAAGTTTTCTGCATGCAATCACACCCACGCCTATCATCTCTCAGTTGCTAGCACTTTTGTTTATGTTTTATCGGCTTTGAATGGTAAAAATGAGGTACCTTTGTAGCTGAGCTTTGTGTGATATGTATTACTCCGTATAACTTATCCCATACGGAGATCGGAATTGTCTTTACTCGTGAACGATGGAGCATTTTTGTATTTCCTCGTGATATAAAGATTTGTATACCCACTTGTGCATCTATGATTATGTTTATGGTTTCATAAGCTTGCATAGTTGCATCTTCTTGTGCAAGTTCATTGCGTAATAAGCACATAGGATGTTCATTATTTTTTCCCATGTATGCTTTTGCTATCGAGCCAATCCTATGGACATTCTTCTACGCAAATTACTCTATATCATGGAAACAATTGTTAAATTGCTCAAGATCTTAATTCAATTATTATTTATTTATTTTTTTGTGCGTGTGTGTGTAGTGGTTTTTGGTAGCCGGAGCAGATTCTTTCCTATTGATGGTTGAACCAGATTCTTTCCTATTGATGGTTGAACAAAAGATAAATAATAAGTGTGGCCTCTTTCTGGTGAACTCTAAATTGGAGTTCATATGATGAAATTGACGCATTTGAAGCTTTTGGTTCACCGAAAATGAACGTTCAGGCGCACATGTCAGGGCAGTTCTCCGGGCAGGTAAATAACCAGGCTGGTAATCAGTTGCCTGGAGTGCTGCAGCAAAATGGGAATTCGTTCCACCCGCAGATGCAGAATGTGTCTGTTCAGAGTATGCAACCAGTTATGAACGCCGAAGTTATTCGACTACGGCGATTTATGAGAGAGAAAATGTAAGATATGCATCTTTGACATCGTTTAACTATCCATGCATTTGATTGTATTGTTTTTCTCTGTAGTATAGTAATGCATTTTCATATGGGGTGTATGCATGCAAATATTTAGCAGTTTTATGTTTCTGTTTCAGTGATCTTAGTTGACTGACGTGGACTTTTTAGAACAAAGGTAAAACTTCTGAAGATGTTGTAAAACCTTAGGGATTAGGGTTGGGGTTTGTATGCACACTAGCTACTTAGACCCATAACCGTTAGGTCAGTCATTTAGTTCCGCAATTGGAAAGGGAATGGAGTCAATGCACATGCATTTTGTATAGATCTTTTTTTTTTTTCTTTGAAAAATCGTACAAATCATTTAGATATGCAAGATTTCAAAAGGATTGTGTCGACTTGGCTGGAAACGCGGAGTTTATTTATAGAGCCCATAGATAAATGTCGTATTCTTCTGTACCTTTTGTGATTGCTACTTGGAGTAAGGGTAAGCTGAGAATCTGAGATTACAAGTATGATGCAGTATAAAGATAACTATATGATCTCTATCCAATTAGGAAAATAAATGTCACAAGATGAGTATTACAGAATTTAAAGGTTTCATTATGATTGACCACATGAGTAAATGAGTAATTATTATTTCAAAACTTAGACTTAGTTAGCACATTCTGTTTTTGTTTTAAAATTGAGTTTTTTTCTTTTTAGTTTGAGTTCTTAAAAGTTAGCTGACATCCTTATTTTTTTTTTTTTTTAAATTATATAATTTATTCAAAATTTTATGTTTGTTTTAGAATTTTCATCAAGTGTTTATATATGATTCTGCAACTTAGTTTTGTTTAGATCTAAGCAAGTTTTGAGTCATGTTTTCAGTATCAATTAGAGTTCTCTGTATTACACTTACAGAGAGTTCATACTATTAAAACTATAAACCCTAAATCCGATATATTGAAAAAAATTGCGCATATACAAATGAAAAAATTGCGTCAAAATTAATCAAGAAATCTCATGGTAGGTTAAATTTGAATTGATGAACAACTATTTCAATTTACTTACGGAGGAAAAACATGGAGGGGAGATAAAGTAGAGCTCGGCATCAAGAAGGGAGTTAATGTGTTGTCCAAGTATTCTAATATGACAATATTTAATTTAATCTAGAGAGTTCCCATATATGGTGATTGAATAACATTAAATTATTGAGTTTGACGGCTTTGGTAACATGTTTATCATCAATATCACTTGATTTATTATGAGAGGATAATTTCATGAACAAAAGGTTGCAAGTATTTTTTATTTTTTTCATGTTCAGAACAGAGATAGGTGATGGGATGCCATGCTCTAAGGTGGCTTCGCACCTAAGCATGGCGTGTTTTGTTGTATTTTGTTATTGATGTGTATTAATTAGGGCTTTTTGTCGGCTTGTTGGTGTTACTTTTTCTGTGTTGCCATTGCAGACCCCTTTTCAACATTTTTTTTTGACAATATTTGACTTTAGCTGAGTTGAATTTTATTTCTGTTTGTGCTTGTTTCTTTTAACTTACTTATGGATTTTGTCCATTAATTTGTGATGTACGGTTCATCTACGTCAAATTCAGGATATATTCCGACGCCAGTTTTGATCCGAGTAGCAGAACATTATTTTGTTTTTAGTTGTCTTGTTACTTATTCGGTGTAGAAGCTTTTTTTTTTTTTTTTTCCTTTGTTGCTAATCTGAAACTAGATGGTTCTGGTAAGTGCTTTGTGGCTACTGTTACATTTGTTTATTAATGCAAATAACTTGTGCTGTTTAACCCATTTCTTTTGTTTGTTTATTAATGGTTTTGTTTACTGATTGTAAAATGTGTTGAATGTTATTTCCAGTTATGACATTCTGATGCAGAGACAGTTACAACCTAGCGAGGTTGTGTTAAAGAGATGCCAAGATTTTACAAAACGCTTGGAAGAGGGACTTTTTAAGTCAGCCACATCAACGGTATATTTCTTGTTTCTCTCATTTCCTTGTTGGTCTGCGGGTAGGCCTGGTGTATCCGATTTTTGTTCTAGTTTGGTGTATCTTTTGTTTCTTAATGGCATGACTTGTCGATGAACCATTTACACGTATTACTCCGCTTATATTTCCTTTTTAAATTTTTGCTGCTAGGACGAATATATGAACATGGATACTCTTGAGGCTCGTTTGCAAGCATTGGTTAAAAGACCTACGCCGACTAATCATGTGCCTCAACATTCACAATTCGTAAATAATACTACCCCCGTTGCTACAATGATGCCAACACCGGGTATGCAACACAATGGGAATCCAAATGTTATGATCTCGTCAGCAGTAGATCCGACGATGATGACAACAAGCATGGGTCGAAGCACGCCATCCTCAGCTCCAAGTGCCGGAAATATGATGCCAATTGTCAACAGATCTTTTTCTGGTATGCGTGGTGGCTCTTTCCGTGCAGGTGAAGGTAATTGCAATAGTTGATGTAACTTAGCTTAGTACTTCAGTCTCGTTGCTGGCTTTAGTAAGCAGGCTTTTTCTGATGGAAAATAACTTTTGACAGGATCTTTATCAAGTGTTTACCAGCAACCGGCATCTAGTTTTTCAGTAAACTCTGGGGGGAACAACATGATGGTTGGTCAAAGACCTATGAGCCAAATGATTCCGACTCCTGGTTTAAGTGGAAGGAATTCTCAAATGCCAATTAATGTGGACAATTTTAGCAACAATGGTATGCTGTCAAATGTTGATTCTTCAATGGTATCGCAGCAGATGCCCCTAAGACAAGCCGGTGGTCAAAATAGTCGCATGTTACAGAACCTTGGCAGTGGAATGCGAAATCTATTGCAACAACGTTTCCAAAATGGTACTCTGAATAGCGGATTTGCAAATAATGTGCCAATGATGAATGGTTCAGGCTCATCTGATCCTTTTTCGACCACGTCATCCTTTGGCACCTCTTCGGGACCTCCGCTACAGTCACATGATACAGTTCAGCGGCCTGTTACTGTGCAAGGTTCTTAATTTTTAATTTTAATTTTTATTTTTCTTTGCCGTTGTACCAGAATTTATTACTTATTATTTCATTGATATGCGTTGAATGTTAACTTGTCACAGGCAGTTCATCTGGATCTGGAAACTTCTATAACAACGGTGCTTCAGGTGGGACATTGATGAATGCTCAGAATGATCAAGTGAGAACATCATTAACACCTAGAACCAACTCACTAATGACCAACCAATTGAATTCACAGTCGTCTCAACCAGCTTCATATTTGAGACCTCATTCAGGTGAGCAAGTAGAAAAGGTTAATTTTCAACCGTCAATCCAACTCAGAGAAAACCAATCGCAGACTTCTCTGAGGCAGTATCAACAACAACCTCAACAGATGCCTCAGCAACAGCAGTTCACTGCTTATCATCAACAAACGCAGCCAAATGAGCTGACTCAAACTCCTGCGAAAGATGAGGCATTCCCGTCGCAATTGGTATCTGACTTTAACAGCCAGATGAAGTCTGAAGATATGATGGAGCAACAGAATGAGTTTTTTCAACAAGGTTCTTTTGGAGATATCCAGGCTCCTGAATTGCAGAGCCAACTGCAGTATAATTCTGACGGAAACCTTTCAAGAAATTCTCAACTGTCTTCTCTTGCCTCGGATCCTCAGGACATGCACTCAACACCCTTGCAAACTCCTCAACCGATGATGGCTGAAAATAGTACCGATGAGTTTGGTGGCCAGTCTTTTGGAGTGCAATCAGAAGCATTACTTAGTAGTCAATGGCATTCTGTTACCGATAGAGGGTCATTGGCCGCAAACTTGTCCCATGAAGCTAAAGTTCAAGATGAGTTTCAACAGAGAATTGTAGGCCATGATGAAGCTCAGTGTATTAATTTGCCTCCTAAAGTCCCTAATAATGGCCAAGTTATTGCTCCAGGAAGCATTGTGGATCAACCTAGATTAGATAATGTCGGTGGCTCTGTGAATGGCCATCAGGATCCGAATTACAGGAACCAACTAAGGTGGCTTTTGTTTTTGCGTCATGCACGTGGGTGTGAAGCTCCACCAGGAACGTGTCCAGAACCACATTGCATTATAGTGCAAAAGCTACTAGAGCATATGGATAATTGCAAGGCTATTACGTGCTCAGTTCCCAGGTGTGCTCACACAAGGAGACTTTTAACTCATCAAAGTGATTGCAAGGATCTCAGCTGTCCTGTTTGTGTGCCTTACAAGAACTTTGTACGTGCCCATAAAAAGGCATGTACTCGTAACGAGTCAGATGTGATGCAGCAGCCAGTTACTTGCATATCATCTGAAGCTGGAGAAGCTGAACTTAACAATGCTATGAAACCTTCTGAAACAATTGTTGCATCTCCAGAAAATCAACCTCCTGTGAAACGAGTAAAGTCAGAGACACCATCTCCATTTTTCTCTTCTGAGAATGGCAGCATGTATCCTCCGCCAGTTAATGTAATTAGTGCATCACAAGATCCTCCTCAGAGTGTGCAGACAAATGTCTATGAGAAAAATAATAACTATGTGCAAATTAAGCCTGAGTATCCAGTTATGAAGGCAGAAATTTCAAGTGGCTCTAATCACAATGATTCTGAGATTAAAAATACTACTGTTGAGATTGCTTCTTGCCAGCGATTCGATGGAGGATCGGCCTTGAAGAATCTCAGTTCATTGCCTAAAGTTGAACCTGTCAAACCTGTGAAAAATAATGGCGAATTGAAGCCAGAAGAGGTAGTCCAGCCACCGGAACAAGGAGCTGGAACAAAATCCGGAAAGCCAATGATCAAAGGTGTATCTTTAACCGAACTGTTCACTCCTGAGCAAGTGCGAGAACACATTTCTGGCTTAAGGCGGTGGGTTGGGCAGGTTTGTCACTGTTCTTCAACGATGAATCTTTTGAGTTTTTACTTGCCGCACAAAGTTATCTATAGCTGATCGTCTGTGGTTGCTTATTCTTTCGCCATCTTTTTATTTTATTATGTTTTTTATTTATCATTTTTTATTTTATTTTCTAAACACATATTATTTCTTAACATTTTGTTACTTAGCAATTGTTGGACAACCTGGGTTATGATATTATTTTCTTAATATATGTAGTTTGAATTGGTGGTTTTTTTTTTCTTTTTTTTTTTTTTTTTTTTTTTTTTTTTGAAATATATTAGATTAAGTGATGAAGTAGGGGCCTGTAGCTTTGTTTTTGTTAATTTGAAGTTTCAGATATATAATGGCTGCTACCTTGGCAATGAGGTATAAATTTTGCATCACATCTGATTTGAATAGTTAATTGTTATTCTTATGCACCTTGTGCTGTTTGTATTATGTTTTGTAGAGCAAGGCAAAGGCAGAGAAGAATCAAGCAATGGAACAAACAATGAGTGAAAACTCGTGTCAGTTATGTGCAGTTGAGAAGCTTGCGTTTGAACCACCACCTATTTATTGTAGTCCTTGTGGTGCTCGAATCAAGAGGAATGCTATGTATTATACCGTAGGAGCTGGTGATACTCGTCACTATTTCTGTATTCCGTGCTATAATGAAGCTCGTGGGGATACAATAGTAGTTGATGGAACTACAATTGCCAAGGGAAGGATGGAGAAGAGGAAAAACGATGACGAGACAGAAGAATGGGTATGTTATTTTGGGTGCCCTTCATTTAAGTAAAGCAGGAAGAGAAAATATGTGTATTAATTTTGTGCTCTGTGTTGCAGTGGGTCCAATGCGATAAATGTGAAGCCTGGCAACATCAGATTTGTGCCTTGTTTAATGGAAGGCGAAATGATGGCGGTCAAGCAGAGTACACATGTCCTAATTGTTATATTCAAGAGGTTGAACGGGGAGAGCGTATGCCATTACCGCAGAGTGCTGTTCTTGGGGCAAAAGACTTGCCGACAACAATTCTAAGTGACCACATAGAGAGACGACTAGCCAGGCGACTGAGACAGGAAAGATTAGAAAGGGCAAGAAGCCTAGGGAAAAGTTATGATGAGGTACTTTGTGTTGTTACGTTATTTGCTGACTTATTTATATGTTGTATATGGGAAGATCTGCTGCATCGAAGCATCACATTTGATCTGTTTTGAACTCTCATGAGATCTGTTTTGAACTCTCATGACATTCTTTTTGCATAGATGAAAGATATAATGTATGTCAGAACATGTTTAACTGGTGCTAGTTCCTCAGGCTAAAGATTTTGTACTGTAGCCTAATCTTTCCTTAGTGTTTTGTAGAGTCATATCTATAAGAATTGAATAAGATGCTTTATGTGAGTGCAACAAGAAGTTTTCTCCTATTAGATAACGGAACAATATATGGAAATTAGATACGCCACCATTCTCATGCAAAGTTGTGAGATTTGGATACAACTCTTAGGTCAGTTTATGTTTTTCTGTATCATATGGTAATTCCATTTATAACCATGAATGTGGCTATCGTCAGGTTCCCGGAGCAGATGGTATAGTAGTTAGGGTTGTCTCATCTGTTGATAAGAAGTTAGAAGTGAAGCCACGGTTTCTTGAGATTTTCCGTGAAGAGAACTATCCACTGGAGTTTCCTTACAAATCTAAGGTCTACTTTTGAGTTTCTTATCTCTCTAATGTTGATATTTAGATAATACGAGGTCATACTGTCTGTACTGTGTGATTAAGAAGCTACTATTTCAGGTAGTTTTGCTATTTCAGAAGATCGAAGGAGTCGAAGTGTGTCTATATGGCATGTATGTTCAAGAGTTCGGTTCAGAATGTCTGCCACCTAATCAGCGCCGTGTTTATCTGTCATACCTTGATTCTGTAAAATATTTTAGGCCAGAAGTAAGAGCGGTGACTGGAGAGGCTCTTCGTACATTTGTTTATCATGAAATTTTGGTAAGTCGTGTGCCTTTGATTTTTATTTATTTTTATTTTTATTTTTTAATTTCTTCTGCTGTATTTTTAGTGCATGATGAAGCATTGTTGCTAATTGACTCTGTGTTTGTCAAAAAAATTTCATCATTGAAGATTGGGTACCTCGAGTATTGTAAGAAGCGGGGTTTTGCTAGTTGTTACATATGGGCTTGTCCTCCTTTAAAGGGTGAAGATTATATCCTCTACTGCCATCCTGAAATCCAGAAGACGCCTAAATCTGATAAATTGAGGGAGTGGTATGATAATTTTGTCATTTTTTTTTTAATTTTTTAAAAAAAATAAAATAAATTTGGCTGAAGGTTTCAGGTGAATACTTCATTTAGTATGCTCTATATACGTTATGGTTTTTATCCAGGTACTTGGCAATGCTTAGAAAAGCTATGAGAGAAAATATTGTGGTTGAGCTTACAAACTTGTACGAGCATTTCTTTGTACAAACTGGTGAATCAAAGGCGAAGGTTACGGCAGCTAGACTACCTTATTTTGATGGTGATTATTGGCCTGGTGCTGCTGAGGATATGATCAATCAGATTTATCTGGAAGAGGAAAGTAGGAAACTCAATAAAAAAGGAATAATAAAAAAGACGATAACAAAGAGGACTCTTAAGGCAACTGGGCAGTTGGATCTCTCCACTAATGCGTCTAAGGATATTCTTCTGATGCATAAAGTAATTTTCATATGCCATTAGTTTATTTTATTTATTTAATTTTTTTTTTTTTTTTTTTTTACCGATTTGTTGGTATTGTTTTTGCTCTATTCCAGGTCGTTAGCACTGCAGGCTAATGATTCTTCTAAGCATAATTGCGATTTTGTGAAAGTCTGTCTTTCAAATCAAATGACCCAAAATACTCCCTATTATATTATTCTGAATCATGATGAAAGAAAATTGAATAATATACTAAATTTGTCATTCAATCAGATTAAACAATGCACTCAAATAGTTATTCTTTGATTGTCCTACAGCTTGGTGAAACGATTGCCCCAATGAAGGAAGACTTCATTATGGTCCATCTGCAACATGCATGTACACATTGCTGTGTACTAATGGTATCTGGAAATCGTTGGGTTTGTGAGCTATGTAAAAATTTTCAACTTTGTGACAGGTGAGTTTGTGTTTTTTCGTAATTAGCTTTCCGTTTTGTATAGAAGAACTGTAGCCACTCTAATTAAGCTACAGGTCTTGGATGGGATAGTTGCTATTTAATCAGATGTATTGGGTCATATTACCTTTCATCGTTTGAAGGCCTAGTTTTCTCTTAAAACTTGATTGGCAATGAAGGACAGATAACAGTGTTTTATGAAAGGGAGCCAAAAACTGAAAGAATGAGAAGAGTAAATGGGAAGAACTTAAGGAGTATATTAGATTGGTAGTGACATTTGAAATCATCATCGGAATGTTCCCTCTTTTAGCTGGATTGCGAGTTGATAGTGTTCTGGAAACAAACATGTTTTATTAGGTAGTTTGAAAATAAAATAAAATTGTACTCCGTATAAAGGCATTATCTCAAACGAAACTTGTCATTACACGTAGCTGTTATTTGCTAGTTTTCCCTGTTTAGATTTGATAAACCACTCGATGTTCTACTTGCAGGTGCTTTGAAGAAGAGCAGAGGCGCGATGACCGAGAACGACATCCTATCAATCAAAAAGTCAAACATGGTCTTATGAAAGTAAGTGTACACTTGTGTTCTGTCGCCGAGGTACTCGTTCTGTAGCCTTGCTTGAGTACTGTCTTGCTAACTGTTCAAGTGCGTTGTTCACAGATTGAAATTACTGATGTGCCTGAAGATACCCAGGACCCCGACGAGATTCTCGAAAGTGAATTTTTCGACACGCGACAGGCGTTCTTGAGTCTTTGCCAAGGAAATCATTACCAATATGATACTCTACGCCGCGCTAAGCATTCCTCCATGATGGTGCTTTACCATCTTCACAACCCAACTGCTCCTGCATTTGTGACGACATGTAACATGTGTCACCTCGATATTGAGACGGGCCAAGGCTGGCGATGTGAAACATGTCCAGATTATGATGTATGCAATTCTTGCTACCAGGGAGGTATAGATCACCCTCACAAGTTGACAAATCATCCTTCCATTGCTGATCGTGACGCTCAGAATAAGGAAGCTCGACAACTACGTGTTGTACAGGTATCAACTTTCATACTGACCTTGAACTCTTATATCAGGCTGATGTAATTAATCAATAATTCGTAGCACATTTCTTGTTTATCTGGGTTTTTGTTGAACTACCTAGGTTGAGTAAAATGAGGTGAGCAAGATAAAATGAAAAAACCGGTAGGGAAATGGTAGTCTTTGTTAGTGTATTGGAAAATATGCAAATTGGTAATTCATATGTATGATAGTTATGGTTCTAGCGAGTTGTCGTCGGAAAATGGTAGTCTTTGGTAGTGTATTGGAAAATATGTAAATGCTAATTCGTATGTATGATAGTTATGGTCTTAGCGAGTCGCCGTCGGAATTTTGGCTTCGTTGGCCTAAAATGAGCATTTGATTGTTTTGGAATAAGTTCCACAGATATGGTAGGATAAAGCAAAAAGAATAATTGTTAGGTACTTGTAGTATTTCAAAGGGTTACACGCAATTTCATAAATGACGCCTTATACAATGGAATGAATTGTATAAGACCATTTCATCTTACACTCTAAAACCAATTTAATATGTTTTTATTTGTTGCCAGTCTTATAATTTGAGACTGTAAGACCGTCTTTTATAAGACTTAACTCAAAAATTTATATGTTAAATAGTCTCCCAAAAGAAATGGGAAGAAATTTTCTCCTTCCGAATATAAACTAGAATGTCTGTCTTACTTGTGTAACTAACTCATGGTGTTATGCCGTCTGTGGACAACATTTGAGATATTATTCAACCTTCTGTGAAGGCTCATTTTCTTACAACATAGTTTTTTCGTTTGTATTTGCAGCTGAGGAAAATGCTTGAGCTACTGGTTCATGCATCACAGTGTCGATCTCCACCGTGCTCATATCCAAACTGTCGGAAGGTCAAGGGGCTTTTCCGTCATGGGATACAGTGCAAAGTTCGGGCTTCTGGGGGATGTCTTCTTTGTAAGAAAATGTGGTATCTTCTTCAACTCCATGCTCGGGCATGTAAAGAACCGGAATGTAATGTACCCCGATGCAGGTCTGTACCTCAAATTATTGCTCTTTTATAATACCGAGTAATCGATGGTGAATTATCTGTATGCGGATGGATTATGTGCTTAGTTTAGAGAAATGTCTATGAATCGGAAAGTGCAACTCTAAAATGGAACGACTGATGAGTTCTTCAATAGTTTATGTATCCTGAGTTATCGGACAAATTATTACTTCATTTGGTTTTTACGAATTAAGGAAATGGGGAAAGGGTCAAAAGTAAAGGTATTGAATGTTGTTTCATGAACATGGACAAATTGTCGGTATAATACTATAATTTGAGATTGGGTTGACGGCTAATAATTGCTACGAAAGGAAATATGACATACTGCTTAAAATAGACGCAACACGAAACTACCAACAATAATTCCATGAGAAAGTCCTTCCTATGTTTTTCCACCATTTAATTTCTTTAAATTTTTAATATCCCAATCATGTATCTGATGGTGAAACGTTTCCACGATCCAGAGATTTGAACGAGCATATGAGGCGGCTTCAGCAGCAGTCTGATTCCCGTCGTCGAGCAGCAGTCATGGAGATGATGAGACAGAGAGCCAAGGAAGTTTCTGGCACCGCCTAATTCAATAAATGTACATATATTTGGCAGATAATTCGGAGATTCAACGAGTCGGCCATGTTTGGTAAATATATTTTCGAGTCGACTCAAAACCATGCTGGTTAGACGATCTGGGGTGTCCCTGTAACTGTAGAAGAAGGAACAACAACGGAGCATTACCTCTGTACAAAAGTTAACTTACAGACGGAAAATTCATATTCATATATATATCGAAAAGTTCTGCTCCTCAGAGGTTACAAGAATCAACCATTTTTTTATTCTCATCTTGGGTGTATTGTGTACTATAGTTTCTGTTATACAACTGTTTGTGTAGAATATTTTTATTTTATTTTTTCTTTCATTTTTGAAAAGATTTTTTTTTTTTTTTTTTTTTTTCGAGTCAATAGAAAGGGAATTTAGGAAAGTCTTAATATTCCCTACCTTGTAGTTGTACTATAACTGATAACTCACCTTCAAAAGGTTTTCAAGTACTCTCTATAGAATAATCTCAATTTTTCTTTTTAACTTTTTTTTTCTATATGTTTTGCTCTCGCCTTTTGAGATTATCTCTTTTATCTCGAAAATCTCACAAAATTTATGCAGAGGAATTGTTCTTTATCTTTACTGATAGGCCGTTGATATCGAAGAAGAATCGATATGTTGTTAAAATTGATGTTGTCGAGTCCTTACACCGGACTTATAAAACAAGTGAGGCAGGCAGAAGACAAACCGTTGTGGGATGGTCTTTCTAGACACACATGAGAAGAAAACTCAAGTGTCGTTTACTCGACTTTTGTGCAATAAAAGTAACAAAGTATCGAAAAAAAAAAAAAACTGTTTCTTTTTTTTTTTTTTTTTACCTAAACATGAGGTTCACAAGATTACAACAATTTTTTTTGGTACAAGATTACACAATGCCACACAAGAATGTGGATAATGCAAAAACATAGACCAAAAATAAAGGATGACCAATGAAAGATACAGCTAAATCTACAACAAAATGGACTTGATTATGCCACATCAGTCACTTCAACTAGAATCCACTTCATTTTATGTGGTGGACAACTTTTTCTTCACTTATATGACTTGTATTGCCATAAAATACAAAATTCTATTCCTAATTTATATTTTAATTCTTCAGTCATCGTATCGTATTGTATTGTATTGTATTGTATTGTATTGTATTGTATTCGGTGAAGTTCCGCAGGTTTTTCTGATACTGTCAGAGCATCAGAAATGTCTGCAGCAGCAGCAGCTGCACATGGTGCAGCAACAAGTCTAATTGCTGCTTCAGGAATTAACAGCAGTAACAGTAGAAAATTACTGCTGTATGTTCCAAGAGCATCTGCCAGTAATAAGAACAGTAATTCTGACAGTGGATCATCAAGTGGTAAAAAAAAGAGGGTAAAAAAAACCCTCACCAGTACCACTGATGCAGGTAAAAAAGAACAGCAGAAAGACGTTACTGTCAGCGCAATTGAAAACAGTACAGAAGTTGAGAAGAAGGGGAATGTTAGCGAAAGTGGGGTGATTAAGCGGTTAGATGAGGTGGTTAACCCTGTTGGATTAGGGAGGAAATCGAGGCAGATATTCGATGAAGTGTGGAAGAAGTTTTCCGGGTTAGGTCAGATTTCGAGGACTGAGTATGATTCAAAAGATGTTACTAATAATTTGGTGTATGGTGATGGTGCACCTCTGTGTGAGTTTACTGTTCCTGGTGCTCAGAATACTACTGTTCTTGTCGTCGGTGCTACCAGTCGTATTGGTCGCCTTGTCGTTCGCAAGCTTATGCTCAGGGGTTATACTGTCAAGGTATAATTTCCCTCAAATTTTCTAATTTGTTATGATAATCAGACGAAATTTAATGTATTGATAGTGAGCACTTTAAATGCTTTCTCGATTTTGGCTGTGTTAATGGTTGATTTAATGTGTTCATTCTTACGATTGCATTAAAAACTTCTGATGTTCCTGTGAGTCACTGACAATCAGTAAAAAAATATGACAGGGGTTTGTAAGGAGAATCGATGAAGGAGTGACGGACATGCTCCCGAGATCAGTGGAGCTAGTGGTTGGTGATGTCGGTGATCCTACCTCCATAATGACTGCTGTCGAAGGTTGCAGCAAAATCATCTACTGCGCGACTGCTCGTTCAGCCATTACTGGGGATCTCAACCGCGTTGATAATCGTGGCGTTTATAATGTTGCCAAGGCCTTTCAGGTATGCCTACATGGCTACATGTCTAGCCTAAATTTGAACTGCTTAAGTGCTATGAAGGTGGTAATTTCGTAGTTTTACTGAAAATAAACAGAAAACATTTGTGGAGTTACGGAAGTTTTAGACAGGTACTGACATGAATGCGTATGACAGGACTATAACAACAAACTGGCACAATTACGCGCAGGCAAAAGCAGCAAAAGCAAACTTCTCATTGCGAAATTTAAGTCGGAGGATTCGTTGGATGGATGGGAAGTACGACAGGGAACGTATTTTCAGGATGTAGTCGCTTCCAAATATGATGGCGGAATGGATGCCAAATTCGAGTTTAATGAGAATGGACTTGCTATTTTCTCAGGTACGTCAAAACGTCCCTTTTATTTGGAAGGAAAAAAACCATGTTTGAGTCGATTAGCGTAATCTACGTGCGATATTATTGCAGGATATGTTTTTACCAGAGGCGGATATGTGGACTTATCGCGGAAAATTTCACTTCCCTTGGGTTTTACTTTGGACCGGTATTATTCTTACCTACACATAAAAGATAGTTACATGGCATTAAACTTTAGATGCTTCATTTAGTTCAGAAACATGGAAAAAATTCACAAAATAGTCGTGTCTGACACTTGCATTTGAGTTGCGAGTAACTCGGTACAAACTATAATGTCTGACTGTATCTCTGACTTTAGGAAAAATTGATGGTCAGGTACGAAGGACTTGTGCTCTCTGTCGGTGGCAATGGTCGATCTTATGTCGTGATCCTGGAAGCGGGCCCACTTGGAGACCCATCTCAAAGCAAAATGTACTTTTCTAGAATTAATACAAAAGCAGGATTTTGCAGGGTGCGGAAAATCTTCCTTTCGCAGCTGTTTTCACTGAATACGACATATCTTAAAATCGTTCTCCAGATTGTAAATTAAATTTCTCAAACGTCTTCTGTGTGTCAGGTCAGAGTTCCCTTCTCGTCTTTCCGCCCTGTGAGCCCGACTGATCCCCCTCTTGACCCGTTTCTCGTGCACACTTTAACCATACGATTTGAGCCTAGAAAACAGGTTATAACCCTTTTCGGTTTTTTTCTAACCTTGCAAATTCTTTTTTTTTTTTTAAAAATTGTGCTGACCAGTCACGTTAAATGTTGATGTAGCGACCTGTAGAAGGGCCTAATACAGCGAAGCAGGACCCGAGAAGTTTTGAGCTGATCCTGGAATACATTAAAGCCTTGCCTGTAAGTACCAAATAGCAAACCAAATGGTTGCGTACATCTGATCCATTAATATCGACCTTTGAACTCAAAATTATAGTGTCTCAGAAGTAAGTAGCCTAACAGACTAACGTTCTGATTCTTCTGCGAGTACACTTTTTCCTGAGGCTATGTATGTTTGCAGAGTGGACAGGAAACAGATTTCATCTTGGTGTCGTGTACGGGATCTGGAATCGAAGCATCGAGAAGGGATCAAGTTTTGAGAGCTAAGAAGGTACACTGCTCACATTAGTCTAGCATTGTATCAATGCAAATTCTTTGGTGAGACGGTCTCACAATATTATCTTGCATGTGAGACGGTCTCACAGAAAGCTTACTGTTGTATCAAAGCCTTCCTTATTGAGACTCGGCTGCAAATGTCAGATGCGACTACGCGAGTGCACGTTGTTGTGTTGGACATTAACACATTGTACTAAGTAACATAGAAACTTGAGACAACTAAAATTTCTTGTTTGACTTGTTCGAAGGCTGGAGAAGATTCGTTGAGAAAGTCGGGACTTGGTTACACGATAGTCCGCCCTGGTCCGCTGAAGGTAAGATCTGTCAAGATTCACGCCGAGCTACTAATCGAGTATGACGTGCCAATATATGGCATAAGTGTTAAATTCTTCAATATCGAATGAAAGTATTTGCTGTGAATTTTGCAGGAGGAACCCGGGGGACAACGCGCTCTCATATTTGATCAGGGTAACAGAATTTCTCAGGTGAACATCATAGACATGTGTTAATATGTTAAGCAACGCCCTCGAAAATCAATTATCCGAGAATAATTCCGAGACATTTTGTGCAGGGGATAAGCTGTGCAGATGTAGCAGACATCTGCGTGAAGGCGTTGCATGATTCAACAGCAAGAAACAAGAGCTTTGACGTAGGCGCTACTTCTTCTACTTCTACTTGTAACTTCCGATCAATTTTAAACTTAAAACTCCGTTGATTCTGATTTGTCGCATCAAATTTCAGGTATGCTACGAATATGTCGCCGAACAAGGCCAGGAACTGTATGAACTGGTAAGACCTTAGTCAGTCACAATGCATACAGTCGTCTGTCAGCGACATGAGTGAAAGTGTCGAAGGGTGGAAACGAGTAAATTTTGTCGGAAATTGACGTTTTTCGGTCTCTGTGCAGGTTGCACATTTGCCTGATAAAGCCAACAACTATCTTACTCCAGCTTTGTCAGTTCTTGAGAAGAACACATGACAGACAATCTTTATCAAAGATTTTGGTCATCTTAATTATTTGTATAGCTATATAAATTTCATTTCATTTTTATTAAATTTTGTCGAGAGTCGAAATTGTTATTATTGTACCATATTGTATAACGGCAATGAACTCGCAAAAAAATACTTCGTACATTCTACGAATGTAAACAAACGATTTTATTCTTTATAGTTTTCTTCAAGAAATATAATATCTTCGATAATTGGACAATGCATAACATCTTTTCTATGGTGTCCCTTCATTTTGGACTCTAAAACTTCAGTCATCATATCTCACGATTACAAACTTCTTAAATTAACGATAAAAACCGTCAATTTTTGAACTCTTGGTAATAGTTATATTTGACGTTCTGAAAGTGACGATGATTTTTTAAATTAATTTGAATAAAGAAAAATTACCGCTTTCGTTACGACAAATTTAAGCTTCGAGATTAAAAATAAAAAAAATAAAAACTAAAAAATTTAAATAAAATGATGAAAAATTCATAAAAAAATAATCTAATCTAATGCAAGAAAAACAACCACCCTTCATTATTTCTACAGAAAAAAAATGATTTTAACTTACAAAACCCTAATTCCCCAAATCAATTGCAGAAAACCCAGAAAACACACTTACAAAACCCTAATTCCCCAAATCAATTGCAGCAAACCCTACATTTCTCACCCCCTTCATTCGCGCAAATTCAGTCGATTGAGATGCCCAGCGTTCGCCGGAATTGGCGTTTTAGCAGCGGCGGTGGTACTGTCGACGCCGCCGCCGCCGCCGGAGGAGACGCTGTCGAACATTCCCCAGAATTTGTCGGGAAATTCGTGTGACGTAAGCCCTAATTTGGTTGATTGTGAGGAGAGTACTAAAGTGAAGAGAATTCAAAAACCTAAATCGAGAAATGCGGAGAAGTGTACTAGTAAATGTGTTACTACTTGTACTCGTGGTGGTGATGAAGGTCCTCTTAATCTTCGCGGGTATGTGAATATTATTCGAGGAAATTGTCGATAACTACCTTATAAAATCGACTTTTTTTTTCTTATGCAGTGAATTCGAGAAAAAGTGTATGATTAGTACAATTGTTTGGTGATATACTCTGTAGATGTTATTATTGATGAGTTTTTGTGTAGCGAATTCGCTAAAATGTCGTTTCTTTTTACCTGTAAATCGATTTTTGTTGTAGTGAATTTTGGTAAAAATGCTTTTGGAATGGTAATTTCTGAACATGTTCGAGCTGTTTTGTCGTCACGATTTGCTGAGATTGTTAGGTTTTCAATTTGGGGGTTTAATGCAATTGATTTGTTGCCATTGTTTTTTGTTTGATTGCAGGCCAATTGTAGTTTTCAAACAAGGATTTCGAAGTCGTCAATATTGGTATGATATTTTAAGTTCTTTATTTTTTTTTGCTGCATTTGCTGCTCACATTTGGGAATTATATTGCTTATTCTTTGAATTTGTTTTCATCGGTTTCGGTCATTTTTTTGCCTCTTGTATATCGACAGTCGTATGCATACGACAGTCTTCTTGTTGCTAAACTGGTGGACACTTTAATGCTTGTTGGGAGTTGAAAAATGCGACTATTTTTAGTGGCTTGAAAATGGTCACCTTTTGTGTAGAACTGTCACTCGTATGCATACGACTGTCGCACACGAGAATTACTTGTCTTCATTCATCTCCCATACAAGAGACCACTACGACTTCTTACGCTTTTCCTGTGTCAAACACAAGACTGGAAAGTTGATGAAAATGTTGCCTGAAAAGCAAAGAGAGAATCCTTGTGATGATGACAAGGAGTAAGGAGTATTTGAGAAACCGTCTTCCTTCTCGTAGAGTGAAGGAGTCTCCAATACAATCCTCGATACTTTTTCAAGGATTGGTCACTGAGTCATTCACAAGAACATCGTGTCAGACATATTATTAAACACTAGGATAATGCTGTTGCAGCACGTGTTAATCTAAATTATACGTCGACCATTTGTGGCCTTTTGTGTCTGCTCGAAAATCCTGTAGAAATTCATAGCTTTCATCGATGTGCAGTTTGGTGGAGTGTTCAGATATCTGCAACCTACTCGATGATGCTGGCAAGGGCCGTTAACAGAAGATCACAGTCGTCACTGTAAATTCTGAGTAAATTCATTCATTTCAATTATACTCAACGCAGATCTTGTATCAACAACAATAACAATTTATATGGTTATTCTTTCAAGTTACAGAATTACACATATATGGAGCACCATTTTTTGCGTAGTATGATAATCGTGTTTTCCGTATTGGGGGAATTTATGTGTAGTCGGCGGCCTTAATACGTCATAAACGGGAAATCTTTGTGCCGACAATGTTATATGCATGTCGTGTGCCTTTGGTAGTTATTTCATCGATGGTTTTTTGGGGAATATGTATAATGCCACGGTTTGTTGTGGAAAGGATGATCAATGTGCATACTCGCCTGATACATTTTTTGAATTCTTGAAAGGTTTATTCGAGAACAGGATTACAGGGTACCGTCCGAAGGTGTGACTTAAGGAGTCCGTCTTCAGCTTGGCATGGCCCACTCCACAGCGATCTCGTTACAAATTTGCGGTCTTACTTGGCATGACGCGAAAACTCATATGTTTTGCCTGTCGACACAGCAGAATCACTAGCGTAATTTTTTTTTTTATATGAATGTGCTACGTACCGGTACAGCTTAACATCTGAAAATTAATCTCATCCCGAACCACATTTAAATTTAAATTATATTTAGGCGAAATTGCAAATAACTACCTTTTAAAACTACTTTTTTTCAAATAACTACCTTTTATAATTTTTTTTTCAAATCACTACCTTAAAACGTATTTTTGTTTTCAAATCAATACCAGTTAAATCTCATTTAACTCAAAAAAATAAGGATGGAAAGTGCTGAAAAGTGAAAGAATCATTGTTTGATTGAATAATATGAGAGAAAAAAATTAAAAACAATGGAAGAAATTTTAGGTAAAGAGGTAAAGAGGTAAAGAGGATGAAATGAAGAGGTTAAGTTAAATAGAGGAAGAAAGGTTAGAAAAGGATAGAAGGGTAGAATGGGTATTTGACATGGGTGTTTCAAATAAAAGGCAACAAAAAATTTCAAAGTGGTCGGAATTTGATAAAATATGACGTTTTCCGGGGAACTGGTATTGATTTGAAAACAAAAATACGTTTTAAGGTAGTGATTTGAAAAATTTTTTATAAAAGGTAGTTATTTGAAAAAAAGTGGTTTTAAAAGGTAGTTATTTGCAATTTCGCCTTATATTTATAATAATAACATTGTTACAAAATTAACATAAATCGAACACTTAACTCAAAAATTGTGCATAATTGTATATTCAATGCTGTTATGTAACGGGTTTCATGTTACTTTTGTTATTTTATAAATAATCTTTTTTTATGATGATAATTTTATAAGCAATAAGTCTCCCTTAAAACGGGTTATCCGTCTTAAACTTAAAACGGGTCAAGTATTCATCCACTTGCACACATAAGACAAAACACTTTGTTTTTTCCCACACTTTTTACTTTTGTCTTATTCTAAATATTTGACCCGTTTTAAGCTTAAAACGGGTTACCCGTTTTATATGAGAATTTGTGTTTTATAAGTATACTCCGTAATAATTTTGTACACAATTACTCTGTATATGACTACTTTATTTTACTTTTTTTTTTTAATTAATTTTTTAATATAATTTTTATAAGAAAAAAAAAAAAAAAATCTTAATCTAAATGTTATTTGAATTTAATATTTTTATCCGCCAGAGTACAACAATCTGCGATTGGTGAATCCCAACTGACCCAAAAAAAAAGAAAAAAAAAAAAAAAAAAGTCAAAGCGTGTCTTTATTCAACGTCATATTTTTCTGCAAAAATCCGAAATTTTTCCCCAAAATTTGATCTTCAATCCAAATTTACAGGAACCCAACCAAAAAAATCGAAAAATATAAATGGGTTCATTGCAAATTCCCGCATTAATGCTCAAAGGTGGAAACTTTGAGACCAAGTTTTGACCTTTTTGGTCAACCCTCTTTTCCCTTTTGATCTATCTATCTTTTGTTTTTTTTTAATTTCAACAATTTAATCAAGGTTTGTTCTTTACTCAAATTTAATTGTTACTGTCAAATTATTTTTTGTATTTAATTCAATTTATGCAGCTTTTTTTTTTTTGAATGTATTGTGTGATTTGGTTGTAAGTTGATGAATGTTAGGTCGTGCAATATTAAATTTGACCTGGAATTAGTTTGTAAAGATCGTCTTACAATCTCAAATTATTATAAGACCGTCAAATATCGAGACCAATTTAAATTAAATTTGGTAGTTAAAAGTAAAAAAGGAAATTGGTTTGTTCTTTTTTGAGTAAATTTGTTGGGGAGTTTTACAAGAAAAGTTAGAAAAAATTTGTTGTGCAATATTATGTGTGTAGTGCATTTTGTTGATCTCTGTTGGAAAAAATTTCTATGGATTCACCCATGAGTTTACATGAGGTTCTTGGGCTATGGTTTTTACAATATTGGTCGTAGTGATCGATATAAAATGTCGAAGATTATTGACGCCAGAGTATAATGTGTATTGTGGAGGAGCAACTACCTTGAGGGTTTCGCTGGTTCGAGATCGACCTAGGGTTTTTTCTTAGGTGTTCTGTCATAAATGTGTTTGATTGGCCATGAGAATTATTACCCTAATCTGGTAGAGTTAGTGGCTTGAGGGACCGTCTCATGGTAAGATTATAATTCGCTAAAAGCGTACTTTTATGGTCATTCTCGTGATCTGTACGAGATACTCTGATTCTTTGATACAGTGTTGTTTGTGTCTGACACGTGTAGAGGTGTCGGGTAATGGCTATTTTGCATGGAAATTTTAATTTTTGGACTAAGGTTGTATTGTCAAATCTATTTGAGGCATTAATTGTTTTTAGATAGTTTGAATTTGAATCCGCTTTTAGATTTTTAGCCTATCCATTCCCAGTAAAAACATACATGAACCAGTGAACTGTAATACGGAGTAACTAATAAGCACCGTGTTTACTTGTTTATAGATGGAGGATGATGCACAAAAGTACACGGTTGATGATGCACTCGTTGCCATGGGATTTGGGAAATTCCAACTTCTTCTCCTTGCTTATGCCGGGATGGGATGGATTTCGGAAGCGATGGAGATGATGCTTCTCTCATTCATTGGACCTGCTGTTCAGGCTGAATGGTCCCTTTCTGCAAATAAAGAAAGTATGATAACAAGCATTGTATTCGCTGGCATGCTTATCGGTGCATATTCATGGGGCATTGTCTCAGATAATTTTGGTCGAAAGTAATCCTTCACCCTTTTTTTTTGCTTAGTTGCTGTCTCGAAATGATTCGTACTTTTGCTTGTTGGTTTACTTCTTTGGAAATTTTGTCGTCCTTCACCGCATTGTGCCTAGCGATTAATGTTTTTGAGTATCATCTGCAGGAGAGGATTCTTAGTAACTGCAGCAGTTACTTCAGGCGCTGGATTTTGTAGTGCACTTTCTCCAAACTATGCGACGTTGATTTTCTTCCGTTTCCTAGTTGGAGTCGGTTTGGGAGGAGGACCTGTGCTCTCGTCGTGGTTCTTAGAATTTATTCCTGCTCCTAGAAGAGGTACCTGGATGTCAGTTTTTTCCGCATTTTGGACTGTTGGGACGATGTTGGAAGCTTCACTAGCTTGGGTATGTTTTTTAAACTACTATTCTTTTGGAAATCCCAAAAGCTAACGAAATCATCCAATGAACAAACACTAAACTAAAACCTTTACCTGTTTTGTCGGTGAATTCCATATCAACTAAACCTTTTCCTGTGTGTTTCGTCAATGTCCTAGACTCCTAGCCATTGTTTTGTCGGTGAATGACATGTTCGTAATACTTGCAGATTGTAATGCCTTTATTGGGTTGGCGGTGGTTACTTGCATTTTCTGCAGTGCCCTCCGCATTTCTTCTTATATTTTATTACAAGGCACCTGAATCGCCAAGATACTTGTGCATGAAAGGCAAATCTGACGAGGCGCTTAGAATTTTGGAGTGGATAGCTAAAATGAACCAAGCAAAGCTTCCAGCAGGTACATTTGTTTCGGATCACCAAGTTACGGAAGTAACTAACTTCACCTCAGAAGATGCACATTTGCTCTCACCGACTAAAGATGACACTGGTCTCCGTGACAATGTGGATTCTAACGTACAAAAAGGTGCTTCAATCTTGACGCTTCTTTCACCCAAACTACGGAAGTCGACTTTGCTCTTATGGATAGTGTTCATTGGAAATGCTTTCTCGTATTATGGCCTAGTGCTCTTGACGACTGAACTGAGTAACCGAGATAATGGGTGTACTCCAGGTCATGTTCAGTCGGAGACTAGTAAAACTGCTGATGTAAGCTATCGAGATGTCTTCATCGCTAGTATTGCAGGTACGACTACTGATCATAGTTCTGATTAGAGACGTCTTGGAAACTGTTAGACCCTGATAAATTAGTTAACTCTTAATTAATTTGAATTTCTGCAGAATTTCCTGGATTGCTTATATCGGCAGCAATGGTGGATAAAGCTGGTCGCAAGGGTACAATGTCATTTATGTTCTTCATCTGCTGCCTGATCCTACTACCATTAGCCTTCATTCGTTCTCAGGCTTTAGTAACGCCTCTTTTGTTTGGGGCTCGCATATGCATCACGGCAACATTCACGATCGTGTATATATACGCGCCAGAGGTGTGTTTTAGAACTCAATATCTACCAAACTTGAAAACTGCTTTTTATCTTCTTGAACATCTCAACTTTTTTCTCTGATACGATAACAACAAAACCCTAGTCTCGAAATCATTTGGAGTCGTCCAACATGAATCGTCATGTGAAACCGCTCAGAAATAACAAGCAAATTACAACGTAAAAAGGTTGTAATGAGTGAAAATCTGATTTTAAAAAAAAAAATGAATTAAGTGTATTATTAATTATTGTACTTCGTATGTAGTAGATAGATAAATAAAGGTTCATTTATAAAGAATTAAGTAAAAAGAACATATTTTTGTGCCCAATGAACCATGATTAAAATTCTTAAAAGGATTGATAAAAACATTAAAAACAATGCCGGATTTTCTTTGGTGCAAATAGCGTGCCTATCTAACTTTATTCTGATATCATTGTTTGCAATTTGACCAGATATACCCAACATCTGTGCGGGCAACAGGAGTAGGAGTAGCAAGTGCGATGGGAAGAATCGGAGGAATGACGTGCCCTCTTGTGGCTGTAAGTCTGGTTCATAATTGTCACATAACTGCGGCCATTCTTCTGTTTGTGCTGGTTATTTTTGTTTCCGGAGTTAGTGTTGTGCTTTTCCCATTTGAAACCTCGGGCTGTGAGTTGAGGGATGATGTCTCCGAATTTGATCAGAACGTGGAACTAACCTGAACTTAAGCAACACCTCATCAGACAATTCGTGTTCAAGTCAGTGTTTCTTGGACGTTTTCGTACTTCTGTCGCTGCTAACTTTCGCGGTGCAAATATTTTCTGACAACGTGGATGGAACAGGAGTTTCCATCCAGTACTCCCTCTATTTCAGTGAACTTTCCGTTTATTTTCTTCAAATAGAGGGAGTATTTATTTGTTAAATTATCCCAGACATGCCCTAAAATCATCCCGAATGATCGGGACATGAGAGCTAGCTAGATCGCTATGATAGATTACCAGCATGATTTTTGCTGTTAGAATTCTTAGATTCTCGCAGAATTCATTTGTAAAGAGGATAGATTTTGGTGCCCTTTTGTTATTATTTGATCAACTTACATAAGATGTAATTTTTGCTGTACATTTATTTACAAATTTAAAGTTTTACAGATTTCATTTTCTAGTGATTCAAAAGGAATCGAGAGTAACTTTTTAGTGTGAATTTAATGTATGGAGAGCTATTTTGTTTAAGTTTTGAAGGTTATTTATATACGCCGTATTTTGAGATTTATTTTTTTCTACTTGTACCACATTTTTCATAATTTTCTGACCGTTAATATAAATTTGCTAATGATGTTACTTTTTTTATTTTTTGAATAATATTATTCATGTTAGCCGACAACATTTGATTTTTGGATCACGGTTTTGTTGTCGGGAGCTAATGTATGTATTTTTTTTTTTTTTTTCTTTTTTTTTAGTGAAGTAAGATTATGCTTTTTCCACTGTCTATTTATATACGCCATTTGATCAGCTTCATGGATCTATTTACGGACCATATACTCGTTTTCCAAGGTCCTCAAACAATCCTCGAGAACCTGCATCGATTTGCGGAAATAATTGGAAACAAAACCTTCACAGCCATTTCCTGAAACTAACAGGAACCACATGTCCATATCTGTAGTTCTGAAAATAATCTTAACTCAGTATTGAAGAATGTAATTGTGGTAGGTCAGTTTGGTTCAGTTCGGTTGCGACTGGTGCATAAATCTGCTGCAGGAAATTAAGTCGGTTACAGTGAAAGAAAACAGCAGCATGTACTGATGTATAGTGTGGAATGGCAAGAGCCAAAAATCTGTGAATAATGGTATTGTTAATGTGTAGCCTGTGGCAAAAAAACGAGAGATATAACGATTTCAACGGCTTCTCTAGTAGTTCTCCAATATCCCTGATCTCTGTCTCTGAAAATAGGCCATCTGTTGTTTACATCTTCATTTAATTTGCTAAATTTGGAATGTACTTAGATTTCATGAGAGAGGAAAAAAAAAGCAGCAGAAATTATACCTAAATGACCCAAAAATAGAAACGTAGAACATCAGGAAAATTCTGAGGAAAAAAGGAGAGAGAAAACATTAACATTCTCTGTGTTTGATTTGATTATTGGCCCTATGTTGTTTTGTTTTTGCAAATGTTGTTTAGTTTGCAGGTATATTTTGTTGTTGTCGCGGTAATTTGATTGCTGGGAGAGCCGAATTTCGATCCTATGACATGATTAATTGTATCTGGAAACTGGGTTTCAGAAATGTCCCAAAATTTTATAGGGTTATGCTCTCTCTTTCTGGGGCTTCTTACTATTGTGCATTCCAAGACGGACCAAAAAGATGGTATATTTTTCTCGGGTTATGTGTCTTTTCAAATTTTGTGATGGATAGTTTATCCTGGTAGAAAGTTGTAGGCTGCGTAAGGCCGTGTATAGGCCTTATAATACTGTCTACACCTCATTTTGTTAGCTATGAAGAATGAGGTGTACAAGCAGTATAAATTCGTTTTATGTCGTACAAGAGTCTTACAGGATAATTTGTGTTTCACACGTGGGTTTTCTGGTTTTTGCTGTTTTGTCGTAAATTGTGATGGTTTTAGCTTTTTTGTTGGCAGTTGAGGCTCTCAATGTGATGTTCACTAGCTTGAATTCTCCGAAAAAGTTGAAAGATTGGCAATCTGATGGGGGTGATCCTTGTGGTGATGGTTGGAAAGGGATTGATTGCTCTGGATCATCCGTTATTGAAATGTAATTATTCGGTGTTTACTTACTGTTTTTGACTTTTACGAGTCTAAAATTTGTGAAATTGTTTCTGATCGTAGTGAGCCCATTGCAGAAAACTAGCTGATCTTGGACTCTCGGGATCACTGGGTTACCAATTAGCTAGCCTTCAATCTGTTACATACTTGTGAGCATTTTTACCTAGTAGCTTCGTTTTTTTCTTTTTTTTTTATCTATTATTATATCGGAGAAAATTAATGAACACTGGTTGTCGACTTGTCGTTGCACAGTGATGTGAGCAGCAACAAAATCTCAGGCGATATTCCGTATCAACTTCCTCCCAATGTGAAACACTTGTAAGTGTAATGAACGTCTGAGTGCATGAAACCACCATCATGCCTGCACAAATATATGTCATCAATCTCAATTTTAATCGTAGATTTTTGAGTGACTTTGGATCTGTTCTGCTTGATCAGGGATCTTTCTAAGAATAGCTTCAGCGGTACTGTTCCGTACTCAATATCTCAGATGAGTAGCCTCAAGGATCTGTAAGTTTGTGTAGCATATTCTGTCAAAATTATGTACGTAAGTCAGTGTGTACAACTGTGAACGTTAACTTCTTTGGATTGCAGCGATCTTAGTCATAACAAATTGAACGGACAGCTAAGCGACATGTTTAGTCAACTTCAGAAACTTGATTATCTGTAAGCACTTCCACTGCTTTTTTTTTGGTACCGAGTATTTTATTTGGCAAAATTATTACGGAGTATCTTAGGAAATATAAACGAGTATAAAATGCATGGCAAACAAATTTGCAGTCGGTATATCAGATGTCTTACTGCTGCTTGAACCACAATTTGATGAAGCTATCGTCTTGTGTATAATAGGGATCTGTCCGAAAACAAACTATCTGGCAGTTTACCGCAGAGTTTTGGACAGCTTAAAAGCCTTAACTCATTGTAAGAAATTAATGCATGAATACTCTGTAAAGTACTTCCATGAGTGTAGTTTGTGAAGTAACTGCACAAACATAATTTTTCGTCGATTTATGTTGCTGACTTTGGCTTATATTTCGCAGGTTTCTGCAGAGCAATCAACTTTCCGGGCAGATAAATGTTCTTGGGAAACTTAAACTTAATGATTTGTAAGTTAATTTCACATCTACTTACTTGACTAATGTTTTTCTCAAATTAGTTATACGTATGATTTCCGTTTAGTTCCACTTTATTCTTAGTAATGCGCTGGAGATTCTACTCTCTGGTTTCTGCATGAGATCATCTTTCAGTTTCTTCGTCAAATTCATTGTCTTCACTCTCACGTTGTGACAGTTAGCATAAAACACGCGTCTTTCATCCACGATCACTCCTTTGGAAGTTACCGAGCAACTGAATTTGATTGACGGAGATTTTTTTTTTTTTTTTTTTTCCCGAACATCTGATGACTTTAATGCATCATGCCCCTGTTGTATTGTGCTGTTCTGTACTGTGCTGTCTCTGAGTTTGCTCATCACACAACATGCACCGTCATCTGTAGATGTTGAGCCTGTTTCTGTAGGTTAATGATGAAATTTCAACATTTGCAGGAGTTTGGCCGATAATCAATTCACTGGTTATATTCCGAACGAACTGACAGCAGTCAAGAACATAGAGTAAGTTTCTAATATAGCTCTGTATTCCTCTTTCTTAAAACCGTTCGTACAGTTGAGACGTGACTAGATTTTTGAGCTTGTGAAGCATTGAAGGGAATTCATGGTCGACGGGGACACCTCCCTCTGGAATGATTACGAGCGACAAAATTAAGTCAAATCATGTGAGTAAAGGCACCTTTAGTGGAGGTATGATCGCTGTGATTGTTATGGCGATTTTGTTGGTACTTGCAATTATGCTTGCAGTCGCTTCAAAAAGACGGTCTTCTTTCTCCTCAAGTTTGATTGACGAAGAAGAGAATCGCAGTCACCACAAATCTTTCAATTCATTAGGGTCGAACAGGTACCCAAATGGTCTCGGTAATGACACTGCAGACGCATCGTATAAAGGTAATGTTTTGTAGTTTGTCCTCCACAGAGCTTTCAGTGAACCATTTATGAAATCCCTGACTGACTGTAAATCTAATGTGTTTCTCGTGCTCAGTCGATATAAAGGCTTTACAATCTTCCGGTCCAATTGGTCTCAAATCATCCTTATCATCTCGTCTTAAGTCGTTCAAAGGAACTGAGCCTGCAAACAATATGACTCCTCGACGAAGAGTGTCCTTTGTCGTCACCCAGTTCGTGCTGGCTGATCTTCAGACTGCTACTAACAACTTCGCCATGGGTCGATTGCTCGGGGAAGGATCTATTGGACGGGTTTATAAAGCTAAATTTGACGACGGCAAGGTAATAATTCTTCATAATTTTATCGGGCGGAAATTTATTAACGTATAATCAACGAGCGTTTTCAAATCTGCTCGAATCTGCCTGAACAGGTTTTAGCAGTGAAGAAAATCAATTCAACGTTTTTTCAAGGTGGCCAATCTGAAAGGTTTTCGGAGGCTGTCGCCGGGATCTCCAAGATCTACCATCCGAATATTGTCGAGCTTTCTGGATATTGCTCGGAACAAGGACATAACATGATCATATACGACTACTTTAGAAACGGATCACTTCACGAGTTCCTCCACTTGTCGGACGAGTTCAGCAAGCCTCTCACTTGGAACACTAGGGTCAGAATTGCGCTTGGAACTGCACGAGCTGCTGAGTGAGCGACTTTCTCGACATGCTGTCGCAATTCAGATTTCTCTTCTCTAACATATATTTGCCGTCCTTTTAGATTTTAGAGAAATACGGCACATGTCAATTGTATGTGGTGGGATATTGTTTGAGGTGTTTGCGTGTCTCTGCGTCGCTGCAGGTACCTGCACGATAACTGTTCTCCTCCACTCGTTCACCGGAGTATCAAGTCGTCCAACATTTTACTCGATGCGGAGTTGAACCCTCGTCTATCGGACTGTGGTTTGGCTACTTTTTACCAGGTTAATAGAATTACATTGTTGACACGATTTGTACTAAGAACCTGTTTTTATCGTCTCATGTTGTCTGAAATCTAAAGTATTCTAAAAAGTCATTTGAAGTTTGAGAGCGTTGTACGCATAAAATGAATGCTTTCATACTATATGCCTCAATTTCACAACAGTCTAAGTACCTGTGCCCCATTTTAGCCGTCGCTCATGCTATCTACTTCGTTCAGGATGCAACCGAAAACCTCGGAGCTGGTTGCACCGCCCCAGAATGCATAAGAGGGTCCGCTTATACAATCAAGAGCGACGTCTACAGTTTCGGAGTTGTCATGCTGGAGTTATTGACTGGTCGAATGCCTTTCGACAGGTTTGTCCTTGGCAAATACGTAGTATTCATTTTCTCTTGTTATTTGTTGTCGCATGGTTATTTGTCAGTTTCTATATTTATTTTAATCTTTTCGGTGTTCAGTTCAAAGCCGACAGCAGAGCAGCATCTAGTCCAATGGGCGACACCACAACTCCACGATATCGATTCTCTCGAAAGAATGGCTGATCCTGCCTTGCGCGGACTCTACCCGCCTAAGTCGGTTTCTCGGTTTGCTGATATCATTGCTCTATGCATTCAGGTAAGCTGAACCCTCACGCAATTCCCTCTTTCTCGAACGTAACATATAGTTTACATCTACTTTTTAGATTGACGTTTCACGTAAGCGAAATGAAATACATAGACTTGATACTGACTTGACTTAATTTATCGATTTCCCGACAACTGTAGACGGAGCCAGAGTTCCGACCACCCATGTCAGAAGTAGTGGAGTCGTTGCATCGGTTAGTTCAACGCTCGTAGGTGGCGTGATCAGTAGTCGTGCTATTTCGACGATCAAGCATGAACCGAATGGCTGAGATTGTTGAGATGGTCTTAAATTTTTAGTAGCATTTTAAAAACGAGTGTACAAAGTATCGTTTTATTTTTGCATTTTTTTTTTGAGGGCGAAACGTTTCTTCCTGTAACTTCATCTAGTTCAAAATAGAGTTTCAATTTTCAATTCAAATCCAAACAAACCAATTTCATTTCAATATAAAAGAAGAATAGCAAAAAGAAAACGCCAACGAAATTTGTTCGGTAAATTATCGTCAATTATTAAGATAATGTGAGCACACTATACTAAATTTAACGCATATAATTAACAAAATTAATTTGATAAAATACGCTAGCAAACACGGTTTCAGTAACATAACAAGCGATTAATTAAGCTGATGTGGGTACGGGTTTGGAATGAGGAAAAAGGCGAACGGGTAGGCCTTTAGCAGGGGTAGGCATGGGATTAACAACAATGGTTTCGTCGGGAATAAGTTTTTCCCATTTAAATCTCTTGACGATGTTGTGCATGAACACCAATATTTCTAGCCTTGCATACTCTTTTCCCGGGCACATTCTCGGGCCGCCTCCAAATGGTACGAACGTGTATGGGGCCGGACCGCTCCCGTCAAACCTTGTTGGGTCGAATTTTTCAGGGTTCGGGAAACATTCCGGGTTCCTATGTGTTGAATTTGCGCTCCAATATAACTGCAAAGTTTTATCCAACAATAGAAACACCGGTTTTTATGCCATCATTTTCATCTCGGACAATAAAACGGAAACTTATATAAATCTAAGAAACGCTTATTACCTTCCAGCCCTTGGGGATTTGGAAACCGGCGTACTTGAAATCGGAGAGGGCTTCGCGAAAGGCGCCTTGAAGAGGTGGTGCTAAACGCATCACTTCACACGCCACGTTCCATGAATACTTCATCTTTTGTATGTCCTCCCAATTTAGTCGTTCTCCTGGCGCTTTCGACTTTGCTATCTCCATTTGTTCTGCATTTTATCAAAATTTTTATTAAATTTTACTCCCTCCATTCAAATTCATACACGTCAAAGCGGAACTTAAAATCAAATATAGTCATGTGTGATCTTGTTTGATACGTTTTAAAAAGCCTAGGGGCAACGATGGGTCCATTCAGCTACTTATTACGACAAATTTTAATTCAGTTCAGATAAGTCCGTTTAGTGCATCACAGTTAAGTCGAAACGAGCATGACCTTTTAACTCTATAATTAAACCGTCGTCGTATGAAAGATATTGAAGCGGAGTTGTACCTTTGTAAACACCGTCGTAGATATGAGGAAGTTCAGCAAGAAACTTAACAACAAAAGTACAAGCAGCACTAGCAGTATCGTGGCCACCGATCAACAACCCGAGTATTTTATCAGCAATGTCGAGCTCATTCATGAACCGACCGTCTTCGTCAGGCGTCAGCAACATGTGGGACAATATGTCCTGTGTCGCTGACGCCTTATTGTTCGCCAAATCCAGCTTTCTTTGCTTAATGATCGCCCTTAGTTCGCGTCTGACAGTGTTAGAGGCTTTGATTCCACGGTTGAATGGCGTCCCCGGGAGGTCTATGGGGATTGATATGATACCCGAGGCAATGTCGTTGAAGGGGTCCGCGAACTTGGCCACGTGCACGGGGTCGTCTATGCTTAGGAATAGACGGCACGCTAGCCAAAACGTGTAACGCTTCGCTAGTGGGAATACTTCAATTTCGGGCTTGTTCTCCCACCCGTCCTCCATGTGTCGGATTGCAATGTCGTCCATGATTGGAATGTACCTGCACATTCACAACAGATAAATTATTCGAACCTGAGACATACTGCTCACGTTACTTCTGTCGTGACCACTAGGTCATGACATTTACCTGAGACATACTGCTCAGGTCGTGACCACTAGGTCATGACATCTGAGGCAGTGTAACTTGTATATATAGAAAATGAATCATTCTAAAACGAAAAACGTATATACGAACCTTTGTAGGGCTTCGGGTTTGAAGAACGTGGGAAGTAGTTTCCTCATCTTCTTAGCTTCTTCCTTAGAATCGGTATTTTGCGTCGACGAGGGGAAGATTTTATTAACCGAGCTAGGCCACCAAGCCTGAACCAATTTACCCTCATTCGAGAACAGAAACTTATTACTAGTCGCGCCACACATGACCGCGGCTTTTTCACCTAGGATGGACGTCTTAAAAACTTGGCTAGGTTTATACTTAGACAGTCGACTAAATATAAATTTCTCTGGGTACCCCTTCCACCCTGTCGATAAAAACTCGTACGACTCTCCTATCATCGGCCACCCCATTCTGCCCGGGGGCAGCGAGTACCCCCGAGCAGAATGGTGGTTGTGGAGGACGAACAAGGATATGAGAGATAAGAAGACGAAGAGAACAAGTCCGAAAATGTAGAAGAGTTCCATAGTAATTTTTTTGTGAAGTGAAATAATGATGAGATTTTTTTTTTTGAGTTGTATTAAGTGTAAGTGTTTACATTTATATGTCTTATAATATGTACCTTTGGACACTACCTATTACCTAACCATTGAATGCAATGTTGTTACCACGTTAGAAGACCTTATTATTATTATTATTTTTATTATTATTATTATTATTATTATTATTATTATTATTATTATTATTATTATTATTACTTGTACGGACTATTATTTTATTCTATTACTACTTGGATTTTTTTTTTAATTAAATTGATTTTTGGAAGAGATAATAAAAATAAAGAGGGATTAGAATAATTTAGTACTCCGTACTCAAAATTTGTCTGAAATGTACATGTAAAGAAATAACTGAATTATTTTAAAATGATAAAATGTAAAAGATGGGTGAATCAAATTTTGTTTAAATAAATAATTTCTTTTACAGAGTAATGACTATTATTAAAGCACTTTTAAGTAATTTTATTTTGGAAAATTTCCTACGTTGATTTAGTTACTTCTGAACAAATTTACGTATCCCAAATTATCCAAATGTACGCAAATCGAGGATTTTCTTTTCATCTTGGCGAAAATTATCCAAAATTAATCAAGGAAAAAGTGTCTTCAAACTTCAATGTTGTGGAGGTAATTAATAATCAAAATAAGTAAAAGTAATTGATCAAACAAATAGATTAAAAAAAATACTCCCTCCATTCAAATCCAAATGGTAGGTTTCTCTTTTGTAACTCTTAGACGTTCAATTTAAATTATCTCTCGATACGTAAGTGTAAATATATTCATTTGTGATCTTGTTTGATTCGTATTTATGAGTACATAATTAAAATCTAAATTTTACATTTTTTGAATAAACGTAGCTAAAGATATTTAAGTCGCAAAACTCGCCTCGACAAATGTGAAAAAAGTAAGTGATACTCCAGTTTGGATTTGAATAGAGGGAGTATATATATACTCCTCAATCTTCATATAATGGTAAGTTTTACGTTATGTGTTTTGTAGTAAATGGTTAAGTGGCCTACGTAAAATATTGATCACAAAAATCCAACGCCACGAGGAGCTCGTGGTTTTTGCAAGGCAACCCTATAAACATCTGTGTTTATTTTTAGTAATAATAATAATAATATATTATTCCGTTTGATTCATCAGATTCTTATCATTTGATCAATTTTTTTTTTATACAAAAGCAGTTAAATGATAAAAACCTGTTGAAACGGTATCACAACACATAAAACTGATAAAAGGTAAGTAGTTACTGAGTTATTAGTTTGAGGTGATTTATTCATATCAGTCATTTGTCTATACTTCTTTCAATTCTTCATCGCAAAATTAAAAAAAAGTATAGATAATTACTGCAATGAAGAGGACAGTAAATCTGACATGTGAAACGGTCTTATCGAAAACTTATTAATAAAATATAGAGTTGACGATCTAATGAGATAATTTGTTTTTTTTTTTTTTATTATTATTTTTTTTATTTATTTAAAAGATTAGTAGAATGGAATACAACAAATAATTGATAAATATATATGTGTGGTGTGTGGATACACAAATGCTTCGTGCACCACGAGCGCCTTGCGGACACTGCAATTAAGAAGCGTAATTGTAAATAAATAATTTATGTGGTCAAAATAAAAAATTATTTTTTTGGTCGTAAATTGTTAGAAATTACTAGTAGAAGTCTAAAATTATCTTCATTTTTGGAGATTTTGTGTTTTTCAAGTAATTATTGTCCTTTTGTTTTTTAAATAAAGTGTTTTATTTGGTATTTTTACTGAATTTTAATTTATGAAATTAATTGAGATTTGGTAAAATTTTCTAAAATGTTTAGTAGATTGTGTATCTGAAATAATGAAATATTGATAATTTAAAACCAAAATCGCAACCGAAATTGAAATAGAAATAGATTATTACTTGATTGAATTGGTTATCGTGATTCATAATTGATTCAATTTCGATTAAAAAGAATTGAAAATAAGAAAAAGAGAAATTAAACTTTATATTATGGGAGTAATTGTTTTTTTTTTTTTACATAAATGAGAGTATTTTCAATCGAGTTAGTCTCCCATAAAACGGATTATCCGTTTTATATATAAAACGAATTAAGTAGTTAGACTTTTACATAGAAAAGACAAATCTTTTGTTAGTTTTAAAGCTTTCAACTTTTGTCTTATTCAATTATTTGACCCGTTTCTTGTATGAAACGGAAATTACCCGTTTTATACAAGAATTTGTGTTTTCAAGATCTTGTTTTATGTTTTCTTTTGATTTTCAATGATAAAAAAGTGTGATTGATCTCACCTAATTTTAACGTCAGATTATCTCACGTTAAATTTATTATATTTTGATTCTTTACCCACTAAAGTGTGATTATTGAGTTAATCATCCTTTTCTAGATAGTCGTTTAATTGCAATAATATATTCAACACTTTAAAAATATTTTAGGATAATTGCTTCGAAATGCATGTAGGAACTCTATATCATTCAACCAGGGCCGTCTCTGAATTTTCGGACCCTGTGCAAACCTTTAATATAGGGGCCCCTCTTATATATATATAGTAATTCTTCACCCGAGTCATTCGTTTTAACTTTAAGTATTCGATCTGTTTCAAGTATGTAACGGGTATACTCGTTTTAAATAAGAATATATATGAGGCTCATGTTTTTCTAGCATCAATCCATGCAAATCAAACCCCTAACCTCTAACACATAACTAAATTAGTAGACCACTACACCACTTAAGTATTTTTGTTGTTAAATGAAGCGTTATTATAGATATACGACACAATCAGCATTTCGATTAAATCGCCCCAAAATTTCAGGGCCTGTTCATTTGCACGGCTTGAACACCCTTAAAGACGGCCCTGCATTCAACACTTAAAAAAGGACCATATATTCCATTACCCCCGTTGCATTTGGCCTTCCTTCTTTCAGTAGAGGTGGCCAAAGGGATGAGCCCGGGCCGGGTCGAGCAAAGCATTATGTTACTAGACTTGAAATCGGTCATACTGAATTGCGGGCTGAACTTGTCAAATTTAGGCTCAAACCCGATACATTGGTTATAGATTAGCAGAAAAATAAAGATCTTGCAGGTTGGGCTCGGAAAATCACGATTCACACATAGCCTCTACTAGTTAAAAAAAAAAAACTAATAACAACCATTTACAATTATACATAATGTCAAATACGTGTCATATACTTATATGTGTTTCATATTCGACATCATAGTCTATTAGTCCTATCTAATTTTTAAGTTTTGATTTTGCGATCCCTATCATAAGCATGTCCAAATTAATGAAACCGGTACTTCGTAGTTCGTACAATAACAAATACAACAACGTTACGTAGCCTCAAGGCTATCACATCGTCAAAGATAGGGATAAATAATGGATTAGATGTACGAGTACAATATTATTATCTAATTTAAACGGAGACGTAAATTATTTCCAAATATCCAAAGTAACAATTTCGCGTCACACGACATTGAATAACTTGATACGGAATACATCATAATGCATGAAAAAAAGAAGTCCGATCATTCTTGTAAAATGCACAATACCTATTTTTATCATTTGCAAAGAGAAAAATTTTTGCCACCTAATTTTTAACCAAAAACACCAAAACAATTTTTTTTTTTTTTTTTTTAATTTTATTTCTCTTGCCTTTCAATTTTTCGTTTTTTTTTTTTTTTTTTCAATTTCCTTGGAATAATTTTTTTAAACTCATTTTACCATCCATCTCTTCAAATGTTGTATTGTTGGCATTTCACATTTACGTGCCTATTCCCAAAACTCTGATTTCAACCTCAGAGTATTGGGAAAAATAAAATAAAAATAAAAATAGAAAACAAAAGAACCCGAAACAATAACAAATTTAAAATTACATGCAAACCAACACGAGTCGGGCTAACAAATACACGTCTAAAATTGACCTCGTCACATTCGACTAGGTCCCCCTAATGGGCGCGCACGCACACGGCTCGCATGTGCGCCCGACATTCCCCTCATCAAATCCCTTAGTAATCGCCCTCGTTTCAATAATATTATCCGTAGGTACCTCAACAACGAGCGGTCTCTCAGAGGCCGAGGCCCTGATAAAGTTTCGGTCTTCCCTCGTCCACAACGAGGCGTTACCCAATTGGACCCCCACGACAGAGCCATGCACGTCTAAATGGGTAGGCGTCATCTGCGAGGGCGGCCACGTCTGGGGGTTAAAACTCGAAAACATGGGCTTAGGTGGGACCGTCGACATGGACGCCCTCACGGAATTGCCAGAGCTCAGAACCATTAGCCTAAAGCGAAATAAACTCGAAGGCGGGTTTCCTGATTTTCACCGCCTGGTGAAGTTACGGTCGTTGTACCTATCGAGTAATCGTTTTTCCGGGGAAATCCCTGACGATGCTTTTGCGAATATGGAAGCTCTTAGGAGGGTTATACTATCGAATAACGAATTTAATGGCACGATACCCTCGTCCTTAACCACGCTACCTATTCTCGTTGAGGTGAAATTGGAGAATAATCGGTTTACAGGCGAAATTCCGGATTTTCAACAGAAAAGTTTGCCTTCCATTAACATGGCTAACAATCAATTGGAGGGTCCTCTTCCGCCTTCTCTTAAGAATTTGAACCCGAAATTTGTTTCGGGTAATTAATTCAGTTTCCTTACCGACAGAATTATTCATTACAAATATGACGACAATGTTTCAAAGTTTCTAATTTTCTTTTATATTCGTTTTTTATACGAAAAAATATTACTGCAGGCAACAAGGCACTGTGTGGCCCACCACTAGCGCCATGTGACCCCAAAACGACGAAAAGTTCATCGAGCAATCCAACGATAATCGCACTAGCTGTGTTGCTCGCGCTGGTGACGTTAGGCCTGATATACGTCTTCCTACTGGTGTGTCGTAGTAGAAAACAGCACCCTACGCTGGGTAAAAAACAGTCGCTGACGTCTCAGGACAGGAACCAAATCGAGGAGACGTACACAGCCCCACCGAGCGAGGAGTCCACGAGGTCGAAGAAGCGGTCGTCAACAGCAGCAGCAGCAGACCACGGGAAGCTCGATTTCGTGAGGGACGACAGGAAGGTTTTTGACCTGTCGGACCTGCTGACAGCGTCTGCAGAGGTGTTGGAAAGCGGGAATTTGGTGTCGGCTTACAAGGTGGAGATATTCCAAGGACAGCTCTTGGTTGTGAAGCGGTTTAGGCAGATGAGTAAAGTCGGACGAGAAGAGTTTCACGAGCACGTAAGGAGGATGGGCAGACTGCGGCACCCTAATTTGCTCTCGTTGGTCGCTTATTACTACCGGAAAGAGGAGAAGCTTCTTATTTTCGACTTTGTCGATAATGGTAGCCTTGCTAGTCACCTTCATGGTACGAATTTTTTAAATTTAGCGTATTTTAAATAGTCTTTTTCCTAGTATTCTCTAATATCGTATGTCAATTAATAAGCTGTCTATTTTATCTTATTTTTCTAAATTTAGTGTTTTTTAATCGGTCGTTACAAGGTTTGGTTTTATTTTGTCTTAGGTAACCGCACCAAGAAGGTCCGAGGGCTCGATTGGCCAACACGGCTAAAAATCATCCAAGGAGTGGCTCGAGGACTAGCGTACCTATACAGCGAACTACCAAGTCTAGTCGTGCCCTACGGCTACCTAAAATCATCAAACATACTCCTAGACGACTCCTATGAACCGCTACTAACGGACTATGCGCTCTTACCCCTAATCAACCACGACCAAGCCAAGCAACTAATGGTCGCGTACAAGTGTCCTGAGTACGCTCAACACGGCCGCATTACTAAAAAGACAGACGTCTGGAGCCTAGGCATTCTAATACTCGAGGTGTTGACGGGAAAATTTCCGACTAATTTTTTAGCCGTGGGGAACGTCAAGGGAGAGAATCTAGTCGCGTGGGTCAATGAAATAGCGAGCGAGGACGAGAAGGGAGATAATGTGTTCGATAAAGAGATTAGTGAGACACAAAATGGGACAGACGAAATGAGAAAGTTGTTAAGAATTGGGCTTAATTGTTGTCATGAGGATGTTGATGTTAGATGGTCCATCAAAGATGCTGTTGAAAAAATTGAAGAAATACAAGTAGAGACTTGTTCATTAATTAATTTAGATGATTAATATATCATTTTTTTGTTTAATTTTTGCATTGTATAAATTTGTAGGGATTTTGGTGAAAAGAAAAAAAGATACTTTTTTTTTGTTTTATTTTAAGAAATGTTTTTTTTGGATAATGTGGGGAAACCGCAGCCGCTATTTTTTGGCGTACAACTGAGTAAATCTCTCGAGCGTGCATGATAGCCTGCAAACCATATACGCCACTGGGTAAACCCCCGAGCGTGGATGATAGCCTACAAACCATACACGTCAGGTCAGCCACCCTTTTTACCAGGTCAGACTTAACGTTCCCCACAAGATTGCGTTTGAAGGGAATCAAACCTGGGAGTTTCACCTATGTTTTAACCACTAGACCACAACATTGGGGACTTCTAAAAATTGTTATATTGTTAGGTTATGTTTTTTTTTTTCCGGACAACATTACGTTATTATTAACAATCCCCGTGACTCTTTTATCGCTTAATGTAACCATTTATCGCTAAATATTTCCACTAAAAACTTTAAAACGTGGTCACTTAAAAATTAAGGTAATCACATTTTAATCACAGATATAGTCCGTTGTACGTGTAAAATCGTCTATTAATAAGTTTAATCGAACTTACTCCAGAAAACGTTACACTTTACCCATAAAAGTAACACGTAATTGATAGAGATGAAGTACGTGTGATTGTGTGAATGAAAGTTTAGTGTGGTGACAAGTGTTAACAAGTTGCAACAGTTAATAAATTCTACTCAAAAACTTGCAATTTATCGTTACATTTCATAATATTTTTAAACTGTTTAATCCCAAAAAAACCAAAAAAATTAATGGGACAAGGTCAAGAAGTGAAGACTAGAAGTGACCCTCAAATACAAATTCAGGTTTATTTTATCATCTTTTTCTTATTATTAATAATTAATTAATTTTCTTCTTGTAAATTACTCCTTATAAATTATTATTAACTTAGTATATTTTTGAGGTTTTAACCTTGGTGATTTATACAATAGTCGTGGTTATTACCAACTACGCCAATCTTGGTGACTTATATAATAGTCGCAATTGCATTTTGTTGTTGTATGTAATTTCAGTTTAATTTTTAAGCAATATTCTGATAACTGAATAGCACGTCCAATGGGTCTATAAACCCGACCCAAAATTGACTGGAAACCTGAGTTGACCGAGTAAGTCTTGCATAAAACCGTTTCACGCGTGCGACGGAGTTCTTATGAGTAAAATGTGACTATTTTAATGCTTTTGACCACTTTAACGCTAAATGTGATCACTTTAAAACTCCATAAAATGGCCACTTTAAACGTTAAAATAGTCACTTTAAACCTTAAAGTAGGCACATTTTAGTTAGATATACCCCGTCGCACGCGTGAGACGGTTTTATGTAAGCATTTGTGTTATATGAGACCTGAAATGACCTAACCTAAACCCGACCCTACCCTACCCTAAGTGATTCGAGACTCGAGATGACCGCACTCAATATGTTTGCCAAACCCGAAGTATTTTGACCTAGATTGGATCCGATCCAATTGACCCGTTTGTCAGGTCTACGGCCATAATCGAAAATTTTTTATGTTGCACAGGAAAGAGGGGAGATATTTTTCTTCTACAGACCAAAAGTAAACCGAGACGAAGCTCATTGCGCAGACGACGTCCAACGACTGTACATCGTTCTGCGCCCTGAATCGGGTGAGAAACCAGTGGAGCAGAAGCAGTCCCCCGACTCGGGCAAAGAAGGGTCTAAGTCGGGACTTATCAGTCATCCAAGTTCGAGTCATAAACATGCAGACGATGGAATAAATAAGCGTCTTAAAGAGCATCCTGAAGGCGGGCATGGCGTAAAGGTCGCTGCACGCGAACTTTTGTTGTTATTTTTCGTAGGAGATGATTATTAGGTTGTTGGTTGTTTGAGAATAATGTGTACGTTTTTATCGGGTTTTTGTTTGTAGGAAGTGAATATCGAAAAGGAACCGTTGCTGAGATTTATGGTCATGGGAAAGAAGGCCCTCCCTGACCCTGCTAAAAAGAGTCGACCGTTTTTCGGTTTTGTCGAGTTGGTCACTACTAAGATCGACGACATCAAAGACGCTCTTCAAGAAGGTATAATCATAATTTTAGTTAAAAATTAAAATTCTTTACATATAAACGTAAAGAAATGAATGAATTTTTCCACAATTTGGAGAACGTAAAAAAAAAAATTGATGGATTTGCAGAAGAATACGAAACAAGAACAAGGGGACATAGACGAAACCCCAAGGCGAGGGCGCTTGGGGAGGGCGTGTACCGCATCCTACGGCACCAATACTCAACCAACAAGATGCACACACATCTTGTGTACAAGCTTGAGCTGCCCTCGACCGACACGAAGAACGAGCCCCAAGACGAGCTCAACATAGAGCACGAGGGGTCCTTCATAATCCAGATAAAGAATCCTGATCAAGGTGGGTCCCGGTCGGATTCCGAATTCCGAGGCGTGTCGAGCAAGAGGAAAGCCGTGTTCCCAGCCCACCTGCAGGGCCAATTTGGTAGCAAACGGTACGGGCCGGCTGACCCGCCTGACTTCCTCAACTACGAGGGGTGTGAGTTCCTACTCATTTCAGCTTCGGATGATATAGAGGGTGAGCTAGGCGTGGAACTTCACACGGAAGTCGAGGAGCCGCGTCCTGAGTGCTCGGACTTGGTTAAGATGTTTGGGTCGGATGTCGTCCCCACGACTCCCCTCTTTGAAGGCACATGGTGTTAATTTTGTGTTATAGTATAGACGTATACTATGAAAGGGGAGGGAAATGCGAACCCGCGACCTATTACTGTCTTTGTTTGTGTGTTTTTCATATGTGAATTACTCGTATTAGATATGTGCTTTTCGTAGTAGCTTTGACATCGGGCGTAAGGTCAAAATGCTAAAATGATGTAACATTTTGCATGTAAAATGCTTGTAAAATAGATGAGTCGGATAATTTTGTTTTCCGTCTGCAATGTACATATTTTCGATTTTTCGCATGAAAAGGAAATACTACGTAATGCACTTAGATTGGAAGATTATATAACAATGGTAGAAAGTAAGAACATACTCTGTTTGTAGAGGCTCTTTCATAATAAACGAAAAAGAGTTTAGAAGCTACTACCACATTTCTGAGGCGTTGTCATGAGTCGTATTATAAGACTGTCTTATTTAAGAATTTGTATTCATTATATTGGGCCTAGTCCAGCTAGCGCCTTAGCTATTTTACGGTTCTACCCAAGCAAGGCTTCGCTTGGCTTTGGATGCTCGTGCTTGGGCTTGATCCAATCAAATGCCTATGCTAAAAAGCTCTAACACAAGCTCAAGATCGGTATAATTTACAATACTATAGATAATAGCAATAAGTCTTACTTGAGATCGGTATATCTATTTTAAGTATAAAACGGGTCAAGTGTCTTCCACTTGCACATACTACGTATAAGATAAAATTTTGCATATTTTCAAGTTCCAGACACCTTTTTGCTTTTGCTTTTGTTTTATTTAAAGTATTTGACCCGTTAACTTAAGACAGATATATCCGTATTTATATGAGAATTTGTGTGATTATAGATGGTCGAAATTCTAACTTTTTTGTAATTTATATCGGTTTTTAAACATGTAAGCTAATTTTGTTCGAATAAACTGAATTCAATTGCATTTTGTTCTAGTAACTACGAGTATTATGGAGTACCTATACCAACTGTAACCAGAATTAACCCGACCAACTATAACCCAACTCGAATGTTTAGCGTCCATGAACAACTCAATATTAGGCGACCAAAAAATAACCTGAACTCGAAATAATCCAATTCGACCAAAATTAAGCCCGAAAATAATAAACCTAAAATTCACTCGCCCCAAATTGACCCATCTGAACCCGACTTAATTGACCCGTTTGCCGAATCTACAATTCATTTTCATAAATCCCCACCATTGTACAAAATTTCTGTACGTTTTCCCTAATTTGCCCTAATTTAAAACTTTTTTTTTACTTCGATCGATTTTATATTTGCTGTAATTTCTTTTGCAATTACGTAATCAGTTCATGGTTTGATTGAATTACAGTTTTTAAGTTGATGATGCTCTTGAATTTTGATGATTGCAAATACATTACCGTTACAATTATTATGTACTTCTCTTTTGTGTTTGTGTTTTCGGCACCGTAATTTTGAACTTTTTAGAGCTGAATTGAATTGGGCTGAATCGAATTGATTGCATTTCGGTGGTGGATTGATTCAATTGTGTGTGTTTAGCTCCCACTGTTTCCAATTTTTTCGTAATTGTTTTGAAAATTGCTTAATTGAACTGAATTGAACTAAAGTGGGCCCTTTTTTGTGTGATTTTTCAGAAGATTTCGTTATCGAAAACTTTTGTGAATTTTGAGATCAGATTCTTGTTGTATGGAGTAATTTTGTGAATTTTTCTTGTATACTTGTATTTGGTAGTAGTAATCATTATCATAGTTTTTGTGATAATTGAGTGTTTCCATAGAAAAGGGTTGAAACGAAGAAAATTGGTGGTAGTTAAACGTGAAAACGAGGAAGCGAGGGTGATGGTTATTCCGTAGGCACAAATTCTTGTATGAAACGATCATATAATAAATTTTTGGAACATCACTTTATTTGATACACTGAAATGCGGTTACATTGAATATAATTTTTGAAATGCAGACGACGACATAAAATGGGATGTTTTGTTCTCGCTTGGTGGTTTCAGTTTGGATGATAAACCTTGGGCCTTTTAGTTAAGCATTCCTTCAAATTTAGAGTTTAGGTCGTATATCGTGGGTTGCGATGTGATAATCTTGTAGGAGCGAGACAGCGTCTTGTTCAAGGAGGTGCACCCAAGCTTCGATTCCTTGTCCGCACTTGGTGCTCAACAAAAAGACGGAATTTGGGAGCGGTAATGTAGCCGAAGAAACCCATATGGGGGTGCCCCACCCAAAATTAACCTCATACAGCGGAAACCTAGTGCAACTACTGAACGTACAGATGTTCACTTGTCTGTTTGAAATCCCGTCTTTGTTCTTTAGGAACTCCAAACTAGCTTCAGCTGCTCGCGCATCTGGTATCTGACCCTTCTTCATCTGTTGCACAGCTGTTCTCAGCATGGCTACCGCGTCTGGATACTTGAGTTCTGTTTCGCTAGAAGTATCTGCAATTGCCACCCAATAAAGATTCCCGTAGCAGTCTTCTGGGATAGTCGACGTCGTAATGGTCCTCAAGCTTACGATTTGGCTAGCAATTGAAATTTTGGGCACCGTTATTGCCTTAGCCTTAGCTATGTTGAGGAACCGCTTCCATAAGAAACCCAAAACAAGATCTGCTCGTGAATGTGATGAGGCATTCACTTGCTCTCTAAGTCTGTCTATCATGTCTCTGTCAAACATGAGCCTCCTTGTGACAACCTTGTCTTGACTTATCATCTTTTCATGGTCAAACAGTCCGTCTAGATTTATTGGCGGAAAAATTGATGCCCCGTCAAACTTTAGTTGTGACACATTACTAATATCGGAAACAGTGCTAGTGTTGGTTGCCCAAGCGTTAACAAATGCAACAGCAGTTGCTAAATCAGCAATCTTATGAGAAACGCTCACGCTTATTGCGATACCTCCACACTGAAAGTGGTTCACTTGGACACCCGCGACAAGGCTCTTGTCATCACTCACTGGCTGAACGGCTAGCAGCCTCAGTAACTCCTCAGGGTTCGGGTCCTCAACAACCTCGGCAATGCAACTTGAAACATATGCAACGCAATACACAACCCCTTGGTCGTTGCAGCTGATCGACGAGTTGCCTTCAATCCTACCAGCTAGCGGGTAAAACTGAACTAATGTGGCCGCGAGCGAGCTTTTTAGCAAATATTCAGCGGTTTCATTGACTGGGGCATTGAAAAAGAAAATGAGCGGCATGTGAACAGGCGGCGTAAACTGATCTATAAAAGAAAGTTGGAGATTCTTAAGATGATTTGGTGTTGGTGAACAAGGTTTTATCATTTCTTTTGATTTTACTTCAACTTTCAGTTTTGCCATTTTTTTGGAGGACTTCCTTCAATCTTACTGCTGCCTATACCTTAGTTTATATACAGGCCATCATCTAGGATCATCTAGGATAACCTATGACCATAATGCCACTCTTAAATGTACTCTTCCACTCAAAAGAACACTTATAAAAGTTTAAATTAAAAGTATAAAAAAATAAACAAATACTCTCACATATTGAGTGGTAGAGTATATTAAAGAGTGGCATTATCAATTCCTTATATGTATTGTTTCTAATATTAAAATAGATTGTATTTAAGACCTTACTCCGTATTGTTTAATACTCCCTCCGATTCAACAGGGTTCTTAACGTTTGACCAAAATCTCCCTCATAAAAATGGTCAAACGTTAAGAACCTGTTGAATCGGAGGGAGTATTGTTTATGACTTTTGTTTCGTTTTGCCTTGTGCCCTGTTTGCAGTTTTCCCAAATGCCTTTAGCCTTACGACCTACGGCCTATGTTACTCAGACTCAACTATAAGTAACACATGGTATGTATTTAGGTTTCGGACTCAATCTTGTTTCTAAAGTATTTTTTCAGTTTTTGAAATAAAACTCTTTTACTCCGTACTTAATAATGAAGTATTGTATCACAGAAGATGACTTCTTAACCATTAGTGACTGTTTGCAGGTTATGTCACATCGGCAAACTACAATGTACGACCTATGTTACTCAGATTCAACTATATGTATTTAACTCATGGTACGTATATAAATCACAGAATTGGCTTTTTTTTTCTTTTTTTTTTTTAATAATTTAGTTTCGATCTAAATATATAGTGTTAGTGTTATATTAATGTGTCTAGTCTCGAGTGTCAAAAGCTACTTCCTCCATTTCAATCCGTTGTATACATTTGATTAAAATACGAAAGTCCAGGTAACGTGTATGGAGTAATTTAATGCCCTTGAATTGCTGGAATCTTGAGGCATTTTAACCCATGTGCTTCAGTCACAGTCCGTTTTCTCTGCATTTTGTCAGTGTTGTATTTTTTCCCCCCTATAAAATAATGAATCAACTTAGAATTAAAAATTTGAATTCTACTAGAGACTTTGTAATGTACACCCTGTCTTCTCTTATCGTAAATTACCGATTCTCGTATAAGACCGTTCTAATTTAACTTATTGACTATTTTTATAGTTTTCTTCACCGTATTATTGTTAATCGTGATTCCTCCTAGATGTCGGACAAATGAAATAGTGGAAATTTACAGGTTGGGTCGAATACTGTGGTATGCGAGTAGAAATGCGACAGCATTTTGTTCGGACATGTTCATTGGATTTTGGATTAGATTTTTTGGTGGGGTCTTGGATCAAATATGGATTTAAGTAGAATTTTTATTGAATCGGATTTGGATTTGGATCGATGATGATCCATTAAGGAAATAGCTTGGTTTCGGATCATGTTACACCTAATTCAAATTCATGTTACACCTAATCAAGTTTTTTATAAATATTTAAATTTTTTATTTTTTGAGTAATCTAAAGTTTTTTTTGAAATTATCTGAAGTTTTCTGAAATTCTCAGTATAATCTTATCGTAGTTTATTATGAAAAGGTGTATGTAAAAGTTGAGTTTATTTTGAGATAAGCAGTAGTTGAGAATATTTTCAGCTGGTCATCGATAGTTTGGAATTTGGCTTAATAATCCTAGATCCTAAGCTTCTTTTGGTTGGTTTATCTGGGGAATTAATAAGATGCCTATGGAGAATAATTAATTTGACATGTTTGTTTTTAAATCGATGATTCTGTCTCTTTTGAGTTTTTATGATCATGCTTGATAGTCTACATTATTCTAATATACTAGCATATGAAGCTTTGTGATGTTACTTCAATGCTGGTGTAGTGTTTTGGCCGTGTAAATTTAACTGATGTACTCTGTATCATTTTGCAGATGACTCGAGAAATCAGTAGAAAAGCGTGCATATTGATAGAATTATTGGGTACACAGAAATGCGGTTTTATAAAATGCAGATGATGTGAAATGGGGTGTGCAGTGCAGTAGCCTAGGTGGGTTTAGTTTGGATAAATAGACTCACTAATTCGATTTCTAGAGAAGCTGAAGAAATGATCATATCTCATATATCATCCGACATTGTCCAAATTTCCCGTACGTTTTCCCTAATTTTGCCCTAACTTCAAATTTATTATCGATCGCTTTTACTTTTGCTGTAAATTGTTTGGCTTTTATGTAATCAGTTCATCGTTTCATTTGAATCATAGTTTTACATTGATGCTCTTGAATTTTGATGATTGCACTTACATGTTACATTACAGTTAGAATTATGTATTTCTCTTTTGTGATTGTGCTTTCGGCACCGTTCAGAACTTTTTAGAGTTGAATTGAATTGGAGCAAATTGTAGTGATCAGCATTTCGTTGAAAGATTCAATTACTGTTAGAATTATACTCTGTATATATTTTTGGAAGTTTTACATCATTAATTGAAATGCAGTTACGACGTTACGTTGAATTATTAAAATGCAGATGATAAAGAATTTGAGTGTATAGTTCCCTTGGGTTCTTAGTGAAGCATTCCTGAAGTGATTTTTCGAAATTATAGCTTGGGTCGAACACTGCAGAATGCAAGTGAAAGAAAGTGATGCTGTCATTGAAGCGCGTCAGCATCTTGCTCCAGCATATTCACCCAGGCTTCAATTCCTTGTCCGCATTTGGTGCTCAACAGAAAGACTATATTTTTGACCGGTATGGCAGCTGTAGATACAGCGGAAATTTAGTGCAACTACTGAATCCACAAACATCTGATGCTTCTCCTTGAGAAACGTTTTGATCAATGTCGGGATGATCAAGAAGACACTCTCCTGTTTGTATCTTTCCCAAATAATTCCCGTCTATCTTTTCCACAGCTGTCCTCAGCTTGGTTACTGCTAGAGTAATTTGTTTCTATTTCAACTGGAGCATATGCGACTGTGGACCAAATAATGTTTCCGTAGGTCTCCTTGTGGATATACGACAGTAAGGTAAATTTATTAATTTGTTTATTTTAATTTGCAGTCGATACTGTACTTGAGTGTTATGCTGTAATACAGCGCTAGAATGATTGCCTTACCGAATAGTATGATTTTGGAGGGATTTTACTTGCTTTAAAGTCATATTTATTAACATGATGACCTCTAATACACATAAAATTATGCATTAATACAACACCAATGTCATCATCAATTAAACAAATAACAGTAAGTGAATGCAGATGAAAAGGATTTGGGTGTGTAGTTTCTGTGGTTGTTTTCTTGTGGTCTTAGTGAAGCATTCCTGAAGTCATATTTCCACCTTGTCAGACAAACGAGACGGTTGAAATTACAGTTTGGGTTGAATACTGCGGAATGCAAGTGAAAGAAAGTGATGCTGTCGTTGGAGCGCGTCAGCATCTTGCTCCAGGATGTTCGCCCAGGCTTCGATTCCTTGTCCACATTTGGTGCTCGACAGAAAGACGACATTTTTTATTGGTATGGGATTTATAGATGCCCATGTAGGTGTTCCCCAGCCAAAATTAACCTCATACGTTGGAAATTTAGTGCAACTACTAAATGCACAAGCGTCTGCATCTCCTGGAGAAATGTTTTGATCAGTGTTTGAAATATCAGACACTCTCCTGTTTGTATCTTTCCGAAATAACTCTTATCTATCTGTTTCACAGCCGTCCTCAGCTTAGCTACTGCCTCAGAGTAGCTTGTTTCTGTTTCGACTGGAGCATATGCAAACGTGGGCCAAACAATGTTCCCCAAGGAGTCCTGTGGGATAGGTGACATGTTTATGGTCCTCAAATTTACAGCTTGGGAAGCACAGAAAAATTTCGGGGGTGTTGGCTTTGCCTTCGCTATGCTGATGAACTGCTTCCACAAGAAAGCAGAAACGAGCTCCACCTTCGTTGGGGCCTTCACCTGTCCTTCATCAACGACTCGTTCTCTAAGTCTGTTTATCATATCCTTGTCAAAGATCAACCTTTTCACCACAGTCTTTTCTTTACAGATCATATCGTCAGGGTCTAACACACCCTCCAAATCCATTGGCGGAAAAAGTGATGCTGAATCAAAGTTCAGTGGGGAAACAATATCACTTTGAAATGCTCACACTTATCGCCATACCCCCACACCGAAAGTGGTTCACCTGGACACCGGCTAAAATGCTATTGTTTCCATCTACAGCTGCGATGGGTAACAGCTTTTGTAATTCCTCTGGATTTGGATCTTCTATAACCTCGGCAAGGCTACTGCAAACATTAGCAATGCTGCACAAAGCCCCTTCGTCGTTGCAGTTAATCACCGAGTCCCCTTCAATCCTCCCGGCTAATGGGTAAAATTGGACCAACGTTTTCGAGAACGATTTTTTCGGTAAATCGTCAGCAGATTGGGTGATTGGAGCCTTGAAATAGAAAATGAATGATATATGAACTGAAGGTATAATAGCCTGGTCTACAAAGGAGAGTTTAAGGGTCTTAAGATGATCTGGTGTTGGTGAAAAAGGTTTGATCATCTCTTTTGATTTTATCTCAACTATCAGTTTTGCCATTTTTGTGTCTATTATTTTGTAGTACGCCATCTTACTATAGCATGAACCTTAATTTATATGCAGGCCTCATCTTAGATTAATATGAATCCCGGGCAACCATATATTTCGACCGGCATTGAATGCCGGGCCACTCTACGAGTGAAGAGTCAGTGCAGTCGCGAAATCACGCCAGTGGAACAAGAGCATCCTGTCCCAATGAGGCTACTACGAAATATTTACTCATGGGTGGGACTTATTTTACTAAGCTGCTGTAAACCATATAAAATTGACAACTCTTTTACTTAAATCAATGATTTCGTAATTATTAATTTATACATACTACCTACCAGCTTGAGGATGTACATATGTACGTTCGACAGCAAATTTCACTTCTTCCAAATGCATTGAAGACGGTGTATTAGCTGTGTTATGATTTGCAAACAGCAAACGGTGTACATAAGCATCGTTGAGTAGTCGTCTCGTGACTATCGAGGTTTTAACATAACTTTCGACACCTATGCCCGTGGACAGTTCGTCGTGGGCTCAAACCTTTCTTAAAATTGAATTGTTTGATCAAAAACAGTCTAATCATGTCTTGTAGAGTAACAATTAGAGATATATAGTTGCTGAATCTGTGGCATGTTCACCCACCCATGTGCATCAGTATTCAATACTGCTGAATAGTTTACCAACTGTCTTCTATATTTTTGAATGAAGGCATCGTGTTATCGACTCTTGACAGGCAAGTCTAAGGATGCAGGATGCAAGATTTATTTCACGAGGAGCGGTATGGCCGTATTTGAAGGCACTTGGTGTTGATTTGTGCAACGTCCAACTTTTACAAGAAGACTCGACGGTACTGTGTTTGTCTAATTTTGTTTTAAGGTAAATGCGACAGGGTCACTTATCCTTATCCTTATGGTTAAAACACTATTACTCGTTTAAGAAATCTCTATTTTGATTAAGTCATCTAATTTTAACTTGTGTTTACATTATTAATTTATGACAAAATAATCTTTTTCAGCAAATCATCAGGTTATACTCAAATATTAAGTAGCTGTGCCTTGTTTGCATTGCAGGTTATGTCATGCGTACTAATTATAGCTAATTTAATTCTTTAGTCAATTATTGACTTTTATTTTATTTTATTTTATTTTTACTCTCTAGAATTACTCAGTAATATATTAGTTTTGACATGTTTAATTTGAGTCATTTATTTTGAGTTTTTGTGATCATTCGTATTAGTCTTAAATTCTAATATATTTAGTTGAGATAAATGGGAAAGTCAGAATAAAATCACGAAAGTTCGAGTCGTAGTTTGATAAAAAATTACAAGGCACGTGACTGATACTGGTTTGTGACTTTGTTGTAGGACGCCTCTAATGACGATGTCTGAGTGTATGGTTAAGAGATACAAACTGCTAGGTGTGATCGACGAATAGCTGAAACATAAGCTTTACCGTGACTGACAATTTGAAAACTTGTATAATTTGATCCTCAGTATAACACCATTGAACAAAGCTACTTAAATTTGATAATTTGATTTAAAGATACTCTACGTGTACGATAACAAGTTTGTGACTTTGTACAACCCATCTTCTTTGTTGTCAATAAAAACGATATGTTCATGATTCTTGACAGGCGCGCTTAAGGGTAGACTGGTGGAGGACGCAGGATATACTCTATGCGCAGTTCAGTGCAGGTAACTTGACTTCGTACTTGTCTAATTATCAGTCTCTTATGCTCACTGCTCAGTTAGCTTGTTGATTTCACGCAAACACATTTCTTAACGAGTGATTGACGATGGTGAAGAGTTTCACGCTAACAGGAGCTTATTATGTGACCTTGGTACTCAAGCTACATCCTAATCGCAAATTTGTCAAAATTTTGGGTGTCTGACACCAAATTGGTCATAGATACGGAGATACCCCATATAGGGGTTCCCCGCCCGAAATTGACCTCGTACAGTGGAAACCTGACGCAGCTATTGAACTTACAAAACTCGGCAATGGCTTCTGCGTTAGAAATATTGACAGTAGCCCGTACTGTATCCATAAGAGACTCACCTGTTTGCAGCTTTTGTATACAAGTCTTACCTATCTGTTTCACTGTACTTTGTTTCAGTTTTGAGTGATTGAGGTACGTGCCGATGAAGCCAAAATAAGGTTCCCGTAACTGTCCCTCGGAATAGGTAACAAGTTTACGGTCCGCAAGTAGTTCTTTGGGGCTGTTGGATTAGCGTTAGCAAGTACTTGCGATTGTTGTATTTATTTATTTATATATATTTTTTTTAGTGACGAGGGTTGAATCCCTGAGCACTAGCAATACCATGCCCACCCAAGAAGTCGAACCCGAGGCCTCACAATTTCTGCCATTGTAGCCTTTGCGGCAAACTTTGGACTCCACTGAGTTGGAAGCTCTTGGTTTGTGTAAATAATCCAAACCATTAGTGTAAATAATCCAAATCGTTTAAAAGAAATGGAGATGGTATGTAATGGAGAGGATCCAAATTGCTTAATTAATCGTTGTAATTTTTTTTTATTTGAACCTTTAATTGAACAGTTTCGTACCGTCACTTGTGATTGTAGTATTTTTTGGGGGTTTATTAAAATCGACGACGTTTTACTTAGAATCGACGACGCTTTTTGGTGAAATGACCAAATTGCCCTTTTCATTTTTTCAGCTCACTCTCTCTCTTCTCTCTCTCTTCTTGTAATTCCTCTCTTTTTCTCCATTCTCTCACCTTTTCTCAAAAAAAAATCAACCAAAAAAATAATCATAAACTTAAAATCTAGAGTAAAAAAACACAACAAACATAAAGATTAACTCAATGTCGGATGCCGAATCAGTGGTAAGTTAACTAACATTAACAAATTACATGGCCTTAATTGTAGATTTAGAAATAAAATTATACACAATTTACTATCACTTTCAATGAACAATGTATTAGGTTTATTGTGTTTATGTTAAACATGGCCTTTTCAAGAGCTTCACATTGGTAGAAATTTGGACTTTTTAAGATGAATTAATATGTCGAAATCTGAAAAACACGTTGAAGTTTAATGTCAGAAAAAAATCTGGATGTCCCAACCATGGATGGACGATGAATTTCGTTGTCCTACCATGGGTGGACGATGAATTTCATTGTCCTACCATAGGGTAGACGATGAATTTCATTGTCCTACCATGGATGGACAATGAATTTCATTGTCCTACCATAGGGTGGACGATGAATTTTATTGTCCTACCATGGGTAGACGACGAATTTTATTGTCCTACCATAGGGTGGACAATGAATGTAGTTGTCCTACCATGGGGACGATGAATGTAGTTGTCCTACCATGGAGGGACAAAGAATCTGATTGTCTAGATACGTAGAGGACATTGAATATAAATGTCTGGCATGGACAAGGTCCACAATCTGGACGTCCACAATCTGGACGTCCACCATGGAGGGGGACAAAAGTTTTTATTGTCCTACCATGGAGAGACATTATTTTTTGTTGACCTACCAATGGAGATGACTATAAATATTTTTGTCCTTTCCATGGGTGGACCCTTTTCGACGTATTCTGTATGTATTGGGACAACGTTTAATATGTCAATGATCTATTTTTTATTATGCAGGATTCATTTGAAAATTTAGGTGGTGACGGTGTTGATTATAACCCTTTATTCGTAACAAGTGATTGTTTTGCGGATAAAGAGTTAGCTCATAAATGGGCTAACGAGATTGCATTGGCTAATGGATTTGCTTTAGTTAAAGCAAATAATGGGTCTAAAAATCGACGTCAACCCGAGTTATTGGCTTCTTACTTCCGATGCTCTAGGTATGGACGAAGCAAGAACGTATTTGATCCCGACAACCCAAAAAAGAAGCCGAAAACGCAAAAGTGTAATTGCCAATTTCGTATTAGAGTCGTTCAAAATTATCATTGTTGTCCTAGTTGTGTGTAGAAGAAGGAACTACTAGGCATGTGCACATTGTTGTCCTAGTTGTGTGTAAAAGAAGGAATAAGAAGGAAGGAAATACGAAATACGAAATACGAATTAGGAAATACGAAATACGAATTACTACGAAATACGAATTAGGAAATACGAAATACGAATTAGGAAATACGAATTAGGAAATACGAAATACGAAATACGAAATACAAATTACTACGAAATACGAAACATTAAAATGTTTACCGTACAAAATACTACGAAATACTAAACAATAAAATGTCCACCGTACGAAATACTAAGCAGTCCATCCGAAATACTAACAAACGACTGAAAATAAATAGATAACCAAGTCTGACATAATGAAAACACAACCCAACGTCATCAACTACTGAGTAAGATCATCATCATCTGGACAGTGCTTATCTTCGACTCTGAACGGGGCCAGTCTGAACGGGGGCACTCTCAACGGGGGCCTTCGCTGACCTCAAGGAGCGACGAACTTTCAAGGAAGGCTGCGCTTTCTCCGCGTTCTTCTTTCGCATTGAGGCAGTGACCGGACGATCAACCGTACGGTCTTCGGGGGGCACCATTATGTTTTTTCCTCGGTCTGCCATCTGCAAAAATGAAATTAATGTGTTTAGTTCAGTGAAAAAATAATAAAAATATGAATTACATTAGACATTAAAACAATAACACGCAAAATAAGATTAAAATTAACATTTATCATCCAAACCATGGTAGGACAACGAAATTGATTGACCTATCCATACGTAAAACAAACAAATTCATTGACTAAACCATGGGTTGGACAACTACATTCATCGTCCTACCATCCTACCATGGTAGGACATCAGAAATATTTGTCCTACCATGGTAGGACAACGAAATTGATTGACCTGTCCATAGGTAAGACAAAAAAATTCATTGACTAAACAATGGGTTGGACAACTACATTCATCGTCCTACCATGGTAGGACATCAGAAATATTTGTCCTACCATGGTAGGACAACGAAATTAATTGACCTATCCATAGGTCAGACAAACAAATTCATTGACCAAACGATGGGTTGAACAACTACATTCATTGTCCTACCATGGTAGGACATCAGAAATATTTGTCCTACCATGGTAGGACACCTACATTCAACAACATCAACCAACAACAACAAAAAAATTCATCACTGCATACCAAGACAGACAAAAATATTCAACACTAACTCCATTTAGGACAATAACATTCATCATTCTAACCATCAAAGACAATAACATTCATCATCCCAACCATCCAAGACAATGACATTCATCATCCTAAGAATCAATATTTTCAAGTGTTTATAAAAATTCCCCAAAATTAATAAACCAAAAACTCAAACAAAACAAAATCAACACATACAATCTTTATACAAACAATAGATCTAATTAACATCAAACAAATCGAAAATCAACAGAAATCAAACATATCTTTATAAAACAACCACAAATAAGTAAACTAAATCTAAACAAATTAACACAAAATCAAGAAAAAAAATAAAGTGAAACAAACCTTTTCCGGGTAGATCTGAAGACGGTCGTGGCTGCTGTGTCGTGGGTGGTTGACGTCGGACGTGGGTGGTGGGTGTTCGACAACGGTGGTTCTAAATCAAAATATATAAAAACATAAATCAAATAAGATAAAAACAAGTGACGAATGTCATACTTTTTCTAGTTGTTTTGTCTAATCTTGTCATTTTTTCCTGGTTCTCAGTATACATTTTGTTTCATCATTTTTTTCTAGTTGTTTTGTCTAATCTTGTCATCGAAATATATTTTGTTATTTTAAAGTAATAATATCCATTCGCACAACAGTTATATCGATTTGTAACGACTATGAATAGCAGCATAAAACACGAAAAAGAAAATGGGTTAGCACATAGATGAAGGACGTGAGGAGTATGGCGATTGTCTTGTTTTATATCCCACAGGGTGCTCTCGGAATAGCAGATCCCTCGTGCTTCTCATATTACACCACTACGTGCTTGTTTCTTTGTTCTATGTTTTGAATCCTACAAATATTAAATGTCGCATGTGTTGGCTTACGGTTTTTTTTTAATGTTGGAATCTATAGTTAATAATTCTGACTGCTCTTGGATGGATATCGAAATTGAAAACTATGTGAATTTCACTTATGTTTTCGTATATCCACCCATTCCTTGGTATGCGACGTATGATTTCTAATTCTAATACATGGGTGATACAAATTCCTCCAACTTTTCACACTTTTTGGAGAACTTCGGGCTATTAAGAAAACGAAAAGACGAGGGTCGTTGTGGATCTTCTACCTTTTCCTTTCTACTCTCACATATTATTAAAATATTAATATAATTTTGTTTTCAAATGTCAAAGTAAGTGAATAAATATACAAAACTATAATGATACGTGAGAGGAGAAAATAGAAGAGAAGACCCAAAATCAACTAGGTATTATAAGTCGAAAAATTTTGATAGTATTGCGTAAGAAATATGGCCAAACTAGGTCAAAGAGGTAGTAAAAGGCGACTGCGTAAAGTCAAATGTCGATAGTATTCCGCAATATTATAAAGTCACTTCCACCGAAACAGGTTCAACGACAATGTAAACAACGACTGTGCAAGACTAAACAGCGACAATGCAAGAGTAAACAGTAACTCGTGGTTCAAAAACAACGTAAACAGTGACTCATGGTTTAACGACAGCAAAACAGGGTGCATCAGAAACAACACATCGACCGGCTCCTCCCTTTCAACCACACACAGCCGCCTCTAGCTGGCCGACGGCGGCTCTGAGGCAAACATGCAATTCGTGTTCATAGTACGTGAGAAAACAATCACGTTTCAGGCAGATACGGACCCTCTTGTTCCAGTGAACAAATGCAATATGATTCAACAGTCACGAAAAATAATTGAGGCATATCATTTATAAAACATTTACGAAGGTTGAAAATAAGTGACTCATGGTTTAACGACAGCAAAACAGGGTGCATCAGAAACAACACATCGACCGGCTCCTCCCTTTCAACCACAGCCGCAGCCGCCTAACTTGTGAGCGGCTCCAGGAGGCAAACATGCGGTCGTGTTCATAGTACGTGAGAAAACAATCACGTTTCAGGCAGATACGGACCCTCTTGTTCCAGTGAACAAATGCAATATGATTCAACAGTCACGAAAAATAATTGAGGCATATCATTTATAAAACTTTTACGAAGGTTGAAAATAAGTGACTCATGGTTTAACGACAGCAAAACAGGGTGCATCAGAAACAACACATCGACCGGCTCCTCCCTTTCAACCACAGCCGCAGCCGCCCTAGCCTGCTGACGAAGCAGCTCCCGGAGGCAAACATGCAATTCGTGTTCATAGTACGTGAAAAAACAATCACGTTTCAAGCAGATACGGACCCTCTTGTTCCAGTGAACAAATGCAATATGATTCAACAGTCACGAAAAATAATTGAGGCATATCGTTTATAAAACTTTTACGAAGGTTGAAAATAATACGATGTTCGATAAGGTTTCCTTGGTTGATTGGTCGAATAAACAACTAGCTTATACACATAGATGGCACTGAGTAACAATCCAAAACCGACAAAAATAAGCCACGAAAAAAAAAGCCACGAAAAATAATTGAGGCATATTGTTTATAAAAATTTTACGAAGGTTGAAAATAATACAATGTTCGATAAGGTTTCCTTGGTTGATTGGTTGAATAAACAACTAGCTTATACACATAGATGGCACTAAGTAACAATCCAAAACCGACAAAAAAAAAGCCACGAAAAAAAAAGCCACGAAAAATAATTGAGGCATATTGTTTATAAAATTTTTACGAATGCTGAAAATTTGTAAACACAAAAGAAATGTCTATGATATAAAACATTTCGGTCACGGTCAACCCCGATTCGTTAAATTGAAAAAAAGTTGGTTAAACTAACTAAATGGGCCAAGTTGTTTCCAAGCCCACAACACTTTCTTTTTGTTCCATAAATACGGAGTACCACTTATTATTTTCATTAAAGAGGTGAAGAAGTTCATTCTTTCAAATCCCGACATCAAGCACATGACGAATAGGCACAAAGATTCTTTCAAATCCCATCATACATGAAATAAATTTCAAATTCTTTCATTAAAGAAGTGAGGAAGTTCATTCTTTCAAATCCCGTGGTCAATCAAGTCACTCAACATGCTCCGCAGCCGCCGCCTCCTTCTCGAGATCGAATGTGGACCATACGAATGTAACATATATTTAAACGGTAACGAGTTAATTAATGACATAGAATGGTCTAATCATAATTACCTGAATTCTGGCCCATCAATTTTTAAAAAAGTGGAAATCGAGTATGGATTCTTTGACCCAATCATAAATTCACTAGTTTTGTATTAGGAGTTGTTTGGTTGGGTTTTCAATTTATGGAAAATGGAATGAATTGACTTATCTTCTTGATGTTTGGTTTCCAAATTTATGGCAAGTTAAAGTTTCCGAGAAGTTTCACTTCGAAGTTACTTACCTATATCTCCCTTGGTAAATGTAACTTTCCTACCCATCTTTACGAAGGCAACGAAAATTTTCGTGAGTAGCAACCAAACGATCCCTTATTATTTCCTAATCTCGATTTACCTTACAAATGTATATAACTATATTTAACTTGTGATATAAAAAGTGTTTTACGGAGTATTTTTTTTTTTTAATATAATTTTGAATGCGGACAATTAATAAAAAAGTGGATAGGGAATATAGGTTGACTTTGGGAAGCGAGTAATTTAAAATACGAAGTACTCCGTAATAAATATGAAGTCCAAAAAAAAAAGCATGCTCTAATTGGGGTTCAAACCCTAACCCCTTCATTATTGAATTTGAACTCAAGAAGTAGATACGGAGTATTACTTTTTCGAAAAATTAACCTAAATTTTGACTGTATATTTAAAATTCTATTGTTTGGATGAGTTTTTAAGTTATGCGCACATTTGAATAAATCATTAATGGGATTTGAGTTTTGAGGGCTAGGCCAGGCCTCGTTGGTGTATGTCGTCTCGATCTCTATACAATTAACTCCGACATGTGCAACTAAAAGCGATGATGGATCACTCACTACAGTTAGACGCTACCGTGCATGCGTCAGTGGAGATTGATCATAATCGCCACCATGATTTGTAGGCGCTGTCATTGGATGGTGGTAGAGGGTATGAGGGGTCATGATCGAGGGTGTTGTGGCCTGTGGGTGATTGAGGAGAATAGTTGGGGTGTGTACTTGGTGGTGGTACGTATAAGCAGGGGCGGAACCAGGAATTTAAAATAACTAGGGCTAAAATATATTCATCGCACATGTTAGAAACTATCGCTCTATTAATGACGAATGTCATACTTTTTCAATCTTATTGAGATTTGAGGATAATATTTAGTATTCCGTATATGGAAAAAAAAATGTACGCGAGTTTTGTTCATTTTGAGAAGCATTTTTGAGAATTAGTACTTTCCGTATTAGAAAATAAGATGGATAACGGATTGGCGCCTTGTGGCGCACTTGTGAAATTCAATATACAAGTAGATATTTTATGACACATCACATATTCACATTAGAAATTTTTTGAACAAAACTAAGAGCATTAACAATGGTTAGTTTTTTGGGGAGTTCTTCAAGTCGAACGAACCATGCACCATTGAAGGAGGGAGTTTTTACTTTATTTTTTAGTGAACTCATAATAATGTAATAATGTATCAGATTGTTTGGGGCAGAAATACATGGGCGCACCATAGAATTTTTAACGAAGTTATAATAATGTCTCACATTTTCGGTTATACACAAGTACGCAACTGAAGATAACCCAATCAAAAAGAATAGAAACCAATAGATCTACTATAGGCAGGCTCACTCGAATATAACCGAATCAATTTATAATCAAACATTTCATTGCATTTTGCATATAGTCATACGATAAAATCAGCCTTATAATACAAATTTTTATATTTAAATTTACCAATAAATGCACGTTTTATAATGTTGTACCACACCTACCAGTCTACCACCATCTTAAATCTCATCAAAACAATTTTCTGCAACACTCTCGAGCCACTTGTTTCTAGAGGCGGCCAATTGTGCGGGCTAGCACGGACAGCCCGCCAAATGCGCTATCAAAAGCAAGACTCACGCGAAAATACAGTTACAATTACCAAATACGTACGTGTTTTTGACATTTTATTTTAGGGTTTTTCCCAATTGTACCCCTGTACTATTGGGTTTTCCCAACTGTACCCCTGCGTATATCGTATTCCCAACTGTACCCCTGACTTTCTTAATTACTCCCAACTGTACCCCTGAGTTTCTTTAATTTACCCAAAATCATACTTGAAATCATACCTGAAATTGAACAGAGGAAGAAAGGGCTGCAAAAGTTCAACGATGAAGATGTTGCAACGACGATGAACTGCAAAAGTTGATAAGCGAGGAAGGAGATGAAGAGAACGAGAGGAAGGAAGATGAAATTGTTTGAAAGGGTTTGAAAAAATTGAATCAAAAGAAAGAAATGACGGTTAATAAATCGACTCAACTTAATTTACAACTAATCCTTCCACGTGAAGAAATTAAAGGCCCACGAAAGCAAATTACGCATCCTAAAATGGCATTTAACGGTGATAATTGGCGAACTAAGATAATTAGTTATGGTTGGGAGTAATTAAGAAAGTCAGAAGTGCAGTTGGGAAAGCGATATCTGTGAAGTGCAGTTAGAAACCCAATAAGATGCAGGGGTATAGTTGGGAAAAACCCTTTATTTTATTACTTTAAAAGTAAAAAGACGGTCTTTCATGAGATTACGACTTCACCGGTGATTATTACTCCGTATACTCTATCCGGTTATAGTTGCTTTCTACTTGTACTAATCTTGCAAGATTCCACCTTTCCTTGTTTTCTGATACTCCGTACTATGCTACTCAAATTCAAATTTCCATCAATCAAACAAAACCCACATAATTTTTAAGACAAATTTCGATTGAAACACTTACATAATCAACAATTATTATGTGGGTTGCAGTTACCTCATTGAATTGTTCTACCAATTTCATCTTCAAACCTCATCTTTCTTTTCAGTGTCGGTTTCGGGTTCGATGTACTGATTCTCAGTCGTCTAATCGCCGGGGTTTTGGGCCAAAGAATGATTCTAATGTAAGAAAGTTTCCAACTTTCACTTAATTTCATTGTAAATGTTACTGGGTATTTAAGCTATTTTATATTTTCTGTAGTTTGAATTTTATTTTGACTTTGATTTCAAATTTTTTGATGATTTGTTTGATCAGGTGAAGAAGAGGAAGGATGAAAAGGGCTTGCTTTTGCAGCAAAGGTTACACCTTTTTTTTTTGTTAATGCGAATTGCGAATTTTTGAATGAGACGGTCTTACGATAATTTTAGGCATGTGCCAGTGATTGTGTGTTTTTGAAGCTACCACTAAATATTTCGTAATATGTTTAGTGCAGTCATTCTATTCAATTATCGATGTAATCTTCACCTTTTTTGTGTTTGTGTGTGTGTTTTTTTTTTGAGGCAGTAATTCAGCATACGAGGAGTCGAGCTCAAAGCCTGGTCGTAAGTGGGTCCTTTATCCTCTTCTGTAGATGGGTGCTATATTTAGAATATGAAAAGACGAAAAGACGTTTTCTTAGTCACGTTTACTGCCGGTCTCAAAACTGTGTAATTTTGACATTGTATAATAATCCATGTATCGTCAGTATTCCCGAGTGAAGAAGACATTTAGTATTAGTACAACAATGCTGTTCTTTTACTGTCTGTTTTTGTTATACACTGCAAAACATTATTTTGCAATGTAAGCTTTGCTTTCCTCATTGAAGGTTCTTTTGTCGTCAACTTAACGAAAGCCTTGTGATCTTGTAGAAGCACCTGGTGTGAACTCAAGGCTTGACAAAATGTATTCTCAGAATCCCTCAGACATACAGTTCGAGAAAAAGCTTCAAGCTATAAAAAGGTGCTGTTTATTTAAGGTTCTATCTTCGCAACAATGTTTTTTGACTATTATGCTTAATCATATTCATAGGCTCACGGTCTTCATTTGTAGCAGTATTACTTAACCTAGGCTGTTGCATTTTACAACTGGAGATCAATACATACTGTAGTCAAAAGTTTTTATTTTTACGATTTACATCTTTATTGCTAATGAATATCCATCACTTGACCTTCTATAAGTGAAAATATTACCACCAAGACGTAGAAGCAAACAAGGAAAGGGTTCACGGACTATGGTTAGCATACGTCTTCATGTTGTGAATCATGGGTAACTTTAGTAGTACTTGGTTTTTCGTGAAGTCTCCTTTGCTTTTGATTGGAGGAATTGTTCTTCCACAATCAACATGTTTAATTAGCATGATATGACTGCATTTGATTACATTAGGTCTGGTTATGACCGCATATGTGGTTAAAACTTAATTCTTCCGTAAACTGCTTTGCTCTTTAATTTTGTTTGTTTAGCTTCTCTTTGCTTTTGAGATTTCAAGATGCGGGATCATGAATTTATTTAGCTCAAAGCGCGGTTATATGGCGCACAACGATATTAAAATACTTACACACATTATTTATTACTATCATTAAATGAGGTGTACAAGGTATTGTAGGATCATTGTACGCCATACAACAGTTTTCAGAATAATTAATCTTTATCTAGTCATTTGTTCTGATCATTAATCTATGTAATCCAGATCAGCTGTTGAAAAGAAAAAGGCTATAGAAGATAAAGAGGTTGGACCAATTGATTATGATGAACCAGTGGAGTCAAAACCGAGTACAATTGGGCTCGGTACTAAGGTTAAGCCTGCTTAATAATGTCTTTTATTTTGTCAGAGCATCGTTGCTACAATTGAAGTTGCACAATGTTTTCTCTGAATAAAATTTGAAATTCGTGATAGATTGGAGTTGGGATTGCTGTTGTGGTCTTTGGACTCGTTTTTGCACTGGGAGATTTTTTACCATCTGGAAGGTACTTTGATACTATTATTATTGTTCTCTGCATTTGCATGAACCTTCTCAGCATCCCTCTTGAGAATATCTTTCAGTATATGCTGTTTCAAAAGAAAGCAAAATCTCATTGTCATTAAAATGATTTGTACGGAGTATAATTTATATTATGCTCATATTCCGTTGTTGCTTACGCTCTCTCTTTTGCAGTGTAAATTCAAACGAAGAAAAAGGTACAGTTACCCAGAAATTGTCGAAAGAAGAGATCGCTGTGCTTCAGGTGAACTGCTGAACATCACCTTTCATATGGTTTCCTTGGGTAAATCCGGACTGTTTACCCACTATTTTCCCAAGGGATGGTAAATTCAAGTAGTGGTTTCTGTTTTTAATTGAGCTAAAGAGTTACGGTTACGGAGTATATTATTCAGTTGTGGAATATGATGGAATAAAGATAACACTTGATAAACTAGGTGCCATAAACTCTAATAGCTTTTGGCAAAGGCTTTTATGGAAGTAACTAAGTTACTTCACTATATTGAATTCTTGGTAGGCGTATGCATGTGTGGAAGTAATTAAATTCCTCGTGGTGGTGCATACGATTTTATCCTGCTTTATGCTAGCACATACGTGTATAAAAATGTTCATGTCAAACTTCTGGGCCACTCTTTTTAAACAAAAGGATGATTAAATGTTGTTGCGCTCTAACATCAATTTGGTTTGGCGTGTAACAGAGTAGGCTTCAGCAATACCAGGAAACGTTAATCTCCTCGCCTAAAGATGCAGATGCTCTTGAAGTGAGTCATGTATTTTTGTAGCTACATATTTCTTTTTGTTGTGAGGTCTTTTTGTAAGTGATCTTGCCGATACTAAACTTTATCTTTTCAAAATTGTTTCGTATTACGCTAGTTGCCATCACTGTGGACCCTGTGGCACTATGCGTTTGGCATACTCATTCAGAAAACTTATGAAAACATGAGATGAAGAGAACATGCTCTTATATACTTCTATCGTATGTTACAGTTTCACACTAGACATACAGACTGCTTGGTCTTGAGTAAATAAAAATTCATGTGCCGTGAGTCATTTGTTTGGTGAATTCCCGATACAGTAACAGATCTTACCAAGCAGAAAATGAAAAAGTTTGGTTGGTGGAAGATAAAATTATGCGCATGACATGGCTGTGATAATCACTACTGCAATTAATATGCGAACTTACAGGGAGCTGCGGTGACATTTGCAGAACTCGGGGACTATGCTAAGGCTGCTACATATCTTGAGGACTTATCAAAGGTTGTTACCTGAGATTTTGTTTTGTAAGATACGTCTTCCGGAAACACCTATTTATATTCGTATACATGAGTAGAATGCCAATACGTTTTGTTAGCTCGAGGACAAATATATTTGTGTTTTTCTTTGAGGTGAAATAAATTTTAGTGTGTGTAATTGCTTAAATTGTGGATATTGTTATAATTCTTCAGGAGAAACCGAGTGATCCCGACGTATTCCGATTGCTTGGAGAGGTCAAATATGAACTCAAAGATTACGAAGCAAGCATTTCTGCTTATAAGAATTCTGACAAGGTTCATACTAATTTTTTTTAGAATTATATTTGCCACTTTGCCAGGAATTTTGGTTTTGGACGTGATTCAAAATCACCAAAGGTCAAAATCAATTTTCTAGTAAAAATAAATGTGATTATCGTGCTCTAGTCCCCAAAGACTGCATTCATTTGTCCTCTAAAATTTTAGATGTTGAAATTCACATGCTCACCTCTGTCTTCTATTGTTACTAATGTCTTCTATATCGTGCCACTAACCGTCTCTTGGTTTCCTACAAGGCATCGAAAAAATTGGATTTTGAAGTTCTGCGTGGGCTTACAAATGCATTGCTCGCAGCCAACAAGCCTGACGAGGTTTGTCCTCAAGTTCAATTATAGACAATTTCTGTAAAACCCACTGTACCACAAAAGAAATTACGATCTGATACTCTACTTGAGTTTGTTTTGAGTTTTGGTAACTCTACGCGATGTTGGATATGTAGAAGTTAGTGTTGTACTTCAGCATTAACCTTTTTTCACTCTCCATTAATCAATCTTCCGAGAGATACGTTTTTCTCTTTTCTTATTTTCGTACTCTTGTTTATCTCTTTTCCGTTCTTAATATAGGCTGTTCGGATGCTTCTCGAGTCCCGTGAACGTCTCAAGGATGAACAACTAAGTGATAGAACGAGTACGGCAGATGCGGACCAGACAGTGGATCCAATTCAAGTGAGTCGACTTCTCTTTCGTTTTCCTGTTGATATTTTAAAATCTATTTTATTTCGTTGTCTTTTATAACTGGTTTGTTCTTGATTAAATATCTGCCTTGATATAACCTTTTTTTCTTTAAGTACGTATTTTAATTGGAGTGAACCAGTGACGTCTTTGTTCAAAATGCAATATCATGATCAAAGATGACCGCTTTGTCTGTTTTCGTACATGGGAAGATCATTTTGCACGAAAACGAGGGAAACATGGAGTTGGCATGTAACAAAACCTGGTCACATAACCAACGTTGGTCAATGACGTTCCTAATAACGAGATTTGTTTTCAGGTCGAACTGCTACTTGGGAAAGCGTACTCAGATTGGGGTCATATCAGCGATGCAGTTTCTGTTTATGATCAATTGATAGCTAGTCATCCGAACGACTTCCGTGTCTATTTAGCCAAGGTAACATTTTAACCATTTCGAGGTAGCCCAAAACTTAGGGTTTACGAGAGATGATAATGGTTCAATATCCGTTGTTTCTTTTCGCTATCAAAAAACTCGACTAACAAGAAAAATACAACGCAAATATTTGTTGTCGGAATTGATGCATCACCGTCTAAGTCGTATTTTTATATATATTAGACTGTATTCTTCATGCCTGTTGTCACCAGAAGAGACCCCTTCTGTAGACGGTACTAACCAATCAAATTCTTCGCATGCCGGCATTGTAGGGAATAATATTGAAGCAAAATGGCAATGTTGGCGATGCAGAAAGAATGTTCATACAAGTGAGTTCGACTTTTTTTCTCCCTCTATTTGTTCTGGAATTATTTATTTATCGTTGTCGGAACACAACTACAGACTACTAGTGATATGCTGGCATGTTATATCTGTAAACGATTATTATTTTGTTAGCCGTCCGAATTTATATGGTAATAACATAGTAATGTAGAAGCGTTCGTAGGAAGTAAATAATTGGTCTTGACACGTTCCTGAACATTTTCATCAAAGCGCCCATCGTCTACCTACGATTACCCCCCAGTCGACCCAGTTGTCATGAATTCGCAAGTTTTAATCTGTAAATTATTATTATTATTTTGTTTTTTTTGTCCTGCACAGGCGCGTTTCTTTGCTCCTGAGAAGGCGAAACTACTCGTGGATCGTTACTCAAAATCCTAAGATGAAATGTAAACACAAGATCTACACAAAACACACTTATTAACATTCTCGTTTTGCTCAATTGTCGTATTCCAAATTTGTCTTAATACATTTTCCCTGTGTTTTTCAGAGATTCTTTAGAGTAAGATTTGGGCGACGATGATTTAAGGAAGTCATCCTAGAATCCAAGATGATTCGGTATGCCCTATTCACATCGAACAAAACGGTGGCAAAGAAGTAGCTGCAGAAATGTTGTCTCCGACAATTGTGGTAAACCGAATGCATTCTTTATTCGTTTCACCTTAACCCCATTAATCATCTGTAAATCGATTTCCGTTATAACATTCATGAAACCCGAGGCATTTACGTGCTCGAGCAAAACATCAGCGCCTAAATAATATTTCAATAGAAATTTGTTTTCTTTTTCAAATTTCTTTGAGATGGATATAGACATTATCTACGTCTACTGTCCTATATTCTCATCTTTAACCTGGTTTTGTTCTTGAGTTTACGATCTGCTAAACACCTTAGCAATACCTCCTCAAAATCGTCCTCCTCACACGCAATCTTCAACCCACCTTTTTGCTCAAACCCGAATTCATCGGCCGTGCTATCCATCAACTTACTGAACTCAGGCATCGACAAACACGCCATGGGGATGACGAACCTCGTCTCCTCCGACCCTACATAAACGGGTACGAACCCTTTAGGAACCTTCTCGGGCCGGGTCGTGCACCACCTTCGGACCGACCCCTCACGAGCAAGTAATGCCTCAGAGGTGCTCGGTTCACAATCGTCTAACCTTACATAACTTTTCAAAGGCAAAAACGTTCTACGGAGGGGGCAATAAGCTTTCCACAGCGTCGTCATCCTATGGAAGCTTCGAGGCCACGAAACATCCATAGGCTTTCGAACGTGGAAAATCGACATGCGAGAAGAGTCGGGTAGACGAACCGTGGGTGAGGTGATAGGATTACATATTTTTATGTTTTAGATGGTTGAGATGTAAAATTGTTTTTATTGTTTTTTTAGTTTTGAGAATTGAGGGACAAACTATGAATACGGGAAGACCCTTAAAATATCCCATGCAAAGGTTGATCCTTTGCCATTAATCTTCCGTATTACTAGGGATTTTATCATTGCTTAGTTTTTTAGGGAACAAATCCTACTATTTTGAGCTCGTTTTGGTTGTCGCCTAAATATAGGCCGGGAATTTGATCTTCTATCACCACAACCGTAAAGCTAAGGTGTCTTTGGCCTTGTTAATTTAACTCGTGACGGGATTAAGAACGAATGGAAGCAGAATTAAGGTTGTACGAAACTAGTTTAAGATACCAAAGGACATTACATGGCCTTCGTGTAAGAGCGTTGTTTTGTTGTATGTATACAACCTAAACGATTGGAATTTGTCAGCAATTGTGTTACTATTTTCAAGCATTCTTTACAATTCGTAAGACTTACACACGCAATGACGCAAACATATCACGTTAAAACATTGTCTATCATCCACGCGTGAAAAGGTATGGGATTGTTGGACACTGAAGTCCTCCGTTTCATGATCAAGCGAGTGAGTTAAACATGCAAGTGTCAGGCAAAACTAGTTTTGTATGCATACGACGCAGCATTAGACCAATTGTTGATTGAGCTCATTCCTGCACATACTGAGAGAGTCTCGACGACTAAAAAACCCACGAGTAAAGAAGAATTAGCTTGTCCCGAAGTGAAGAGGATAATATGTTAAAACGCAGTAAATCACTTGTAAGATAGTCTCATGACTCACGGTGACCCCAAGTGAATACTTTCAACGATTTTTTTCAATTATATATAGAATATCGCAACCATCTCACTCAAAAAATTATGTTAAGATGAGACAAATGCTTAGACCAAAACCCTCTTAGTTTTTCCTAAACAAAATTGCCGAGCATGAGGATCAAAAGCTGGCTTTGTCCTTTCCGAAAGTTGTATCCACATCATCAAAATTCACAATGTATTTGAATATGAACTCGCACCCATATTCGAATCACACAGCTAGCGACCTCGGCCAGTTGATGTAGGAACCTGTCCAGGGTCAGCACCGACATTTTCATTATAATAGCACAAAATAGTACTTCCTCCATTTCTTTGGATTCTATACATTTGCTTTTTGCACGTACGTCGATGCACGTTTTCTTTTGTTTATATCTTTAGTTACACAATTCCGAAAATTATAAAATTTACATATTAATAATGCTCTCGAAAATGCAATTAAAACAAGATCTCACATGACTATTTTTTATTTCATATATTAGACGATATATCGAAGATTCTCCTCACTTGTGAATAGTGTCCAAAAAGCAAATGTATAGAATCCAAAGAAATGGAGGAAGTATGAATACTAACGAGTTGTAAGGGCAATCGGTGAATATTTTGCGACAAAAAAGTCATTGATCATCAAAGTGAAGATGTAACGGATATATTTTCAAGCACCACAATAATCCCCAAGCAGACCAAGTACTAGATGATAGAATTTATAAAGCTCGGCAAATAACTCAAAGAAGATGAGAAAACACCACTGTTAATTAACTACACACATGATTCACACAGAGGAACAGAGCAGAAGACCGACGTTATATGAATAAATAAGGTAAAGATAGAGAAGATGGGACACTACATTGATAAGTGAGCAAAACAAAGGTGCCAACCAAGACACTCACAAATAAACACATATATTTGAAGAAACATAGATGAAGGTTTTGAAAGAACTTTACGCACGAAAATGAGATCTGGCAGCATCGTCTACTATAAATTCCTTGAAAAAGAAGAAGACATGGAATGAAGATGTACCTTCAAGAATGTCTTGCATGCTGCAGATTCTGTTTTCCACAAAATAAAACGAATTTTGGTAACAGTAGCACTCTGTTGCTTGTGGAGTCTCTGTACAGCAGGTTGAATCAGGACAGTTTTAATACTTACAAATTTACGGTTCGCCTGCAAAGAGTAGAAGTAGAGTCCATCAGCTACAAGATATACGGTCATCAGTATACTAAATCCCAAGACAAGTAAAGAGCTTTACGCTAAGTCAAGTTCTAGTTTTAGATGTTGGAACTTTTTACAGCATTAGTAGCAGTGTGAAATATTACAAAGAGATGTCTAAGTCAACGACTAATTCACGGGTTTAAAACACACTCTGATGGTTAAATAGACAAGTTACTAACCTCTGTGATCCCCTCTAAAGTTTGCGATCAAGAAACAGATTATAGTTAAGTGCAGCCATCTGATCCGTTTTGAGCTATGTAAAAAGCAACTACCTTGATGTTGGTATTCAAGGTAATGAACGTGTACTATCTTCTCTTTCCTAATCCCTGGAAGTCTAAAGACTTGTCTTCTGTCGGATTCTTTTCCGCCATTTTAATCTAGAGATGAAAATTTTAAACCAAATCAAGCATCCCCTTTAAGGCAACAATGTAGTGTGTAGTTTTCACGACACTACAAAAGAGGATTTAACATTTGTTCTAGAGGATTTAACGACTCATCCTGACAAAAAATACGTGATGTTCTTACACTGTAGATTTGTTTTCCGCAACATAAAAATATACATCTACTACCTTTTCTCATTTCTATCCCATCAACCAAAGGGTTCATTGGATTCTTCTTTAATAAACTAATGTGAATTTTGTCAAGAAAAACAATATAAAACCTTTTTCTTCAAATACAGAATTATTGCACATTCACATATACCATATGTAAACGAGATTAACATAAATGGGGCAGCTAGCATTATGAAAGAAAGTATACCTTTTCGATTTTTCATAGGATTTGAAACTAAATCTTTCGAGGATGGTGAACGAGGCCTTTTTTGGGGTTTGACTTTGGATGAATGGGCAGATTTCTTAGAAGATATAAGGGATGAGGAAAGAAGGGCGTCAACAGCCTCTCTCTGTTGTTTTCTTTTAGAGATTGATTCTTTCGGCTTCTCAATCTCATCAGAAGTTTGTCCAATGTCATTGGCCCCTTTACCAAGCTGCTTGCGATTTACATGGGATGCTAAGACACTCTTATTCTCCTGGTTATTGGGCCCCTTGATTTGACTTCCTTGTCCACCTGACGCTGGTAAATCGACTTCTTTGGCACTTTTAACTTCTTTATAGCTCTTACGAGCATCTTTCATAAAGTGTTGCCTTTGAGGAAGTTTATTGTGATGATCAGAAACATCCACTCTTTTGCTGGCATTCTGCAAACCGTCGCCCGTTTCATATTTATCACGTGCATACCTCTCGTTGTTACGCTTTTTTTCTCTTTTATAGTTCTCATAGTTACTCCGTGGTTGCACGACCTGCTGATTCTTGTTAGTCTTTTCACGAACCGCCTCATCACGATGGTTCTCTGACCTCTTAAAGTTGGAACTTGTACTTAGTGTCTCAAGGATAGATCTATATGGCCTCTGTAGAGTGACAACTAAATTCCGTTCCTTAGCATCTTTCACTAGAGCACCCCAATCAGCATTTTTTTGTAATGTCCTTGCATTGCCCAAAACCCAAAGAGAAAGCCTCGCTCTTGTGAGAGCAACATTCATTCGTCTTACGTCAGCAACAAACCCAATGGTACTAGAATTCACTCTATCTGCTGTTGGATATGTTTCTGAAGATCTAACAGTCGAGAAGATCAGTATGTCCACCTCCCTGCCCTGGAAACCGTCAACTGTGTTGAATTCCATCTCAGACGAAACAGAAGATCCAAATGTGTTGGAAAATCTTGACCGTAAGAGGGAGAGTTGGCTCTTGTATGGTGTTATAATCCCAATTCGTTCACCCACAAACTCAGAAGGATGCCTGTACCAAAATAATAATAAATTTCAGTAAACCTACGGAAAATAGAAATTTTTTTGAGGTTAATAGATCCAAGAATACCTTTTCTGTAGATATCTCACAATTTCAATGGCAGCATCAGCCTCAGCCTCATTATAGAGTGACGAGGATCCAGAATTTTTGCCATAATGCTCTTGACCATCAGTGACATCATAGAACATATAAGGTCCAAGACCCAGAGTTTTATGAAAGGAAGATGTTTTACTTGATGCCTGAACACCATTTAGTAATTTGCCATCATAAAAATGCAAGGAAGGGAATCTACTAATCTCAGGATGCATTCGGTACTGCAGTGGAGTAAAATAAAAAAGAATTAGGTAATTTTGTCGGAGGCTCAAAATTAATCTTGTAACATATATACTGAATGATAAAAACTTGAAAGTAGGAGCAGAAGGAAAGCATATGATAACAAGTGTAAGGTCCTAAATCCTGATAAAAGGAACAGAAGAAGCAAATTGTCACAGACTAGTTACGAAAGTGAGAGAGTTACTTGTTCAGTGAGCATGATGACTGGGTAACCAGCCCTCTGTAGACGCTCAAACATGCTGCATTCGTATAAATATCTGCTGGCAACACTAGAAAGAACTGTGGCAGGAAGTTGTTTTGGGTCTCCGACCTTCAAGAATTAGATGATAACATTAATACCCTTTAAACTAGGTACACAGTAAAAGCAAAGCCAAGAAAGTCGTTACTCACCATGATGCATCTTGTGCCACTTGATTTTAGAAGCTGAAGTGGTATTAAGGTCGCTGGTTCCAAAGCCTACAGTAAGAGTACTGTCAGAAAAAAGTTGCACAATAACAAAACGAAAGAATTAATTAAGGGAAGGGAGAGAAGTTGAAAAATAGAACCGTTACAAACACATGAGAGCCAGCAGCAAGAAATAAACCTGTGCAGCCTCGTCAATGACAACAGCATCAAACAGGTTATGTTCAGATAGGTTGCTTTTGCTATGAGATATAGATTCAAAGCACACTGAGTACAGATCTCCACCGCACCCACTGAGTGTTGTTACAACTATTTCAGCTTCTCTTAATATTGACCTACGCAGTTTATTCTTCAACGCCCTAGTTTCTTCGTTGATCTTCTTTTCCCGTGACTGTATTGCTGCAAGCCTCATGTAGATATCCTTCTTTTTCTGATAGAGAACTCTCAGTCTGGCCTCCAGCTCTGAACTAGATAATATCTTGCCATTATCAATATCATGATTTTCATCGTCACATGCAGCCTTTTTATCTGAGACTCCATCTTTCATATTAGCACGTTTTGATTCATAAAATTTAATGCGATCAACTGTCTTCTCCAAACTTTCGCGTAACATAGAAGAAGATTCTTCATTCATCTCATTATTTCCATCGTTAACCACCTTCTTTTCTTCCTCAAGACGTTGTTCCACTAGTGTGTCAATGAAGAAGGGCAATGAATTTGGATGAACTGTTTTTGCATTGCCAACACGTACAAGGTATGGTTTGTACATGTTTCCATTAGCACCATAGAGTCCTTCACCAGCTAATCTTGAGACTAATTCATCAACTGCAGCATTCGATTGTGCACAGACAAGCACCCTCTTTTTAACAGAGGGTTTTGGCAAATTTGAATTCCTCTCCTTGTCATTGTTAATTTGTTTGGCTAAAGCAGCATCCTGCCACGCCCTGGCAACTGCAGCAGACTCACTAATGGATTTCCGAAAATTGGCAAATGGAGTTGCCATTGTTTTCATACTGCCACTAAATTGTTTTTCTATAGGAGCTGACCGTGATGACAGCACTAGCAACGTGCTGATAAGAGCCACAATTGTGCGCGTCTTTCCAGTACCTGCATACAGATGCCATCAGAAATAAAATAAAATTAAATTAGAATGATAGCTTCCAACTTCAAACAAAGGTCACAAATTAACCTGGAGGACCCTGGACAAGCGACAGCTCAAAATCATTCCTAGAATCAGGGGATTGCGCAACAGCACTGATAGCTCGCATCTGACTTTCATTAAAAGTTGATGTGAGTACTTTCTGCATAGGGTGCGATAATCTGCTCAAATCTACCTTCCTATGGTCCTTGCAAGAATCAGAATGATGAGCTGGTCTTAAAACCACTGGTATGGCAGGAATAACTTCAGCTGAAGAAAGTGCTTGAAATTCTCGTAGTTGTGGTGTAATGCTCATAATTCGACCTAAAAACCATTTACTCCTTTCAAGCAGAAGCTTTCTAGTTCGATTCAGGCGTGAAGAACCACCTTGAAGATAACATCTGATTAGCAGCATGTTTAACCTCTTTTTGTTGTCTTTTTCACGTCTCTCGACCTGGCGTGAAAAAAATTAGCAGCAACCTTAATATTAAAAACTTACCCTTATCTAAAACACAAAATTGCATGCCAATACCTTTATGAAAATAAAATAAAATAAAATAAAATAAACAACAAAAACAATTCTTCAATACAGCTACGTCTCGTTCAGTAGTCCATACCTTTCCTATCACATGAACTTTATGAGGAGAATTCTTCAAAGGCTGTTTACTCAATAACACTAAGTCATTTTCCATGCAACCGCCACCAGACACTCCAACGCCATTCTCATCATGGACACATCGAACAAGATGAAAGTCATCAACTCTCTCAACTGATACCACTGATAAACTACCACAGGACATGCCTTCTAGCGAAGACACCTCTTGGAAAGAACTACGTAATTGTGCTTTGAACTCTTCCAAAACCAATGGTCGAAATATGTTTACGTACTGCTGCGGAGACTCAAAACTTACAGGAACCGCTTTTAGATCACAATGAGTCATTCTCTCATCTTCATCTGCAGTATCCAATCCCACAGCAGCAAAATAGTCCAACTCCAATATTGGCCGAAACCAGTTATCCATGTTTGGAGGCTTGGATCGCTTGGCTGCGAGTTCTAGCTTACGTAAGTACGTAGATCTACTGTCAACAGGATCTGTAAGTTGGATTACTCGACGTTTAGGAATAGAGGGTGCCAGCTTTGTCAAAGAGGAATGACTACGTCCAGCAGATTTTAAGGCCAACTCTAATGGATCTTCAGCATCACGCACTATCTCTTTCAAGATTGAGTCATTTGAATCGGAGACCAACTTCTTGTGTCCTTCCACAGAATTTTTAGTTTTGACAACATCTGAAGATCTTCTGGTAACTGCATCATCTAGAGATGGGACAAGCTTGTTCGAAGCACTCTTTGACTTAACTTCCTTTTCTTTGGTTTGATTGTCTTTTACTTTTGGAGCACTCAAGGAAATAATCTTCTTTTCTGCACTCTCTCTATCTTTGACTTTGAGATGTGGTATTGGTGCCAATGGACGTTCCACAACAACAGATTTTTGAGACACTGAAGTCAAAATATCAGCTTTAGGAGCAGCTCTTTTCTCAAGAGCCTGTAAAGCCACACTTGTTCTAGCACCTTCAGAGCTCTTCTTTCGAGGGTCCTGTTGCGAAATTGTCTTATTACTAGTTGAAGGCAAAACATCGGCCTCAAACGACCTCGTAACATCTTGGACATGGCCTGCACGTGCTTCTAATGTTTCTGACTCGTCGTCAGAAAGAAGGATCACATCATCTTTTTTCTTCCTGCCAGCGACTGGAAAAGCATCCAAAATTTGAACATCATCATGGGTAGCCAACGCAATATCCGGTATCAAACTCTTTCTGTCAGCTGCCTTTCCAGCAGGAGTTAATTTTGACTTCCGACCGGATCTATCTTTACTTTCTTTGGTCGACAATGAAACTGAGAGACGTGACACCTGCTCCGTCAACAGATCCAGTGGAACTACATCTGTGATATTAAAATATTTTGCACGGGACAGCACAGAAAAAAGAAACAATCACTATCACTAAAATGTTTTTTGGCCAACTTTATTAGTCAAATGAAGCTGAACAAATTAATATTTTTGTTACCAGATAAGATCATCTTTTCAGCAGATGCAACAATCATCCCTAATTTTTCATCGCATGTTCTCTTCAATAAATTAAGCACAGAATTCAGAGACTGCTTCCAATATCGGATCACTGCTTCCAGTGACGATTTCCCCCAATTCACCAAGTCATGAAGCCAACTAAATTCTGAAAAACCATGCATCTCTGATGACATCTCACACATTTCATCAGCTAAGGGGTTGAGTTTTTCGAAAACAATAGGCAGAATTTCAAGCAAACGAACACAAGTCATCTGCAAAAACAGGAAACAGCTTGACATTACAATTAAATTAATATTAAGATAAGCAGTGTAGAGCTCTGTGAAATTGTGACAGCAAGCATCCCACCCTGCCCAAATAAATACTCATATGAAACAGAAAATAAACAATTTGTAACAGAAAAATATTTTATTTCTTGCATTTCTGCCATAAAATAGGAAATAAGGAAAGGCTAAATTTTTAATAGTTTACCCAGCACATGTTTTAACCTTTCCTCACCAGACTAAAAGTTTAAAACCAAAAAAAAAAAAAAGGTTGTTTGATAAGTTTTATCCCCGCGAGCAAGCAATCCTAGGTACAAACAACCCAAAAAGAAAAGCGAGAAGTGTTCTCTCTCTGCAATGGGGCAAACCAATTCTAACTGGACGCACCTGAGAAATTTTATAATCAAGAAAAGTGTTCCCTTTCTGCAAGCATTTTTTCAAAGAAGGCCATGCTGCTCTGGCAAGCTCACATCTGAAGCTCTCCCAAGAGTTTTTGTCAGTTTTCAGCATTTGTTTACCATCATCTGCATCCAAAGAATCAAAGGTGGTCTGCCGTAAAAATCCACCTTGAGATGCAAACTTCAGACTCTGTTCGTTAGATGATTCTGCCAGTTGATGTGCCGGAGGCGGAGGCAAATACCCTTCTTTATAAATTTTGCAGAGGACAAAAAAGAAATGATGTAAACCCTGAAAATTGACAAGAACGGAATCCAATTGTACCTAGAAAAGTTATGGAAGAGATGTTAATGAGAGGATAAACACTCGTGAACTTGGCATAAATCAAACATCAAGCCATCAAACTGCCAGAATTGTTTGAAAAAATTAAACTGTAGACGAAAACAAAAATACAGTTGGAAGACAGCAAGAATGCAGATCCATAATTTCTTGTGCAAGATAGTTCAATTGCATATCTTCCATTAACTTTCTTACACACTAGTCAACCACTAGATCTCATGTGTGATAACATGAATGTGGTGAACAATAGCTTCAATGTAAATGAAGGATCTCCTACAATCACACAAACAGAAAGTAGACTTTACCAGCTTCAAAGCAAGCTTTAAGCCTGAAAGCGTAGCAGCCAGTGAAGATACGGAGCAGCAGAGAAACTGTAGGCCAGACGCGAGACCCCGAGTACCTGAAACATGCTCCAATATGCGCCTACCGACTTGCCTGATATTCTGCAAAACAAAGCATTCATTATTTAAGGAATCAAACAAATATAGTTTCATAGACCACAGAAAAGAACACATGCAAACATGTCAGACATCATATAAAATGCATCTTCAAGAATAAGAATTTAGAGTACATCATTGGGGTCCGAAAGCAAAAGAATCAGGCACTCGCTCATCTGCATCTCCCACGTCCACTGCGTCCGGACCTCGCTCTGCTCCATTCGAGTTATGAAGTATGCAGCTAACCTAAAGTGAAAACAAATTACGCACTTGTTTCTCATTACCAGACGTACCATTTAACTTCCAACAGTTTGAGGTCAGTTAAAATAAATTTTACTCCATCGTGCATCAGAATTAATAGAAGAAAATTTCCAATAAGGTACTTTACTTGGCCCAACCTCCTAAATGTTTTTATCAGAGGGATGCACATTGTTGATATCCTCACTGAATTTTTTGATGCATTGCCATCTCCACCGTCATCAGCACCAGTAGGAGCCTTCCAACCAAAATGAGCAGAAACTTCAACAGCGCTAGACGAAAGCCATGATTTGACTGGAAGTAACAGTTCAGAGCTATTTTCAGGCTCCACCATCGAAAAACGAGATAGAGCCCACAAGACAGCCTTGAGAACTGATATTGGGAGAACAGAAGCATCAATCTCAACCAAAAGATCCAACCATAGCATAGGAACACACAGCCATTCAATGTATTCTGGACAGACAATATTGCTCTGCGAGGTGAATTCATTCCAGCATGAATCAACTTTATCTTCAGAAAAGACGGCGTACAAGCTAACATCGTCCATTTCTTCGCCCCAATCAAGAGGAAGACTAGAATCAGCTTTTGGAGAAGTCTGGCAGTGCAGAAAGGAGAAAAACAGTGCAGCAGCATCAGAAACAAGAATAGTTTGGATGAGATCAATAGCAGGTTGCCGCAGAGACGCATGAAGTGATGAATCTTTAAGAGAAGACACCAAAGAAGGCCCCCTGCAATAAAATACAGCTGTGCAATCTTTATGGAGCTATAAAAAAAAAATTGTACCTAGTAGAAAGAGCCACTCAAGAGTTGACCATCTAAGGTTGATGAAGTTCAGACCCTAATACATGCTATGCTATAAATTGAGTGGCTTTCAGCCAAGAAACAGAAAAAAGCACGCAAATTTGCATAACTGATATATGAGAGAATGAAAGACATAAATGCATGCAAAAACAGTCTTGCCTACCACATGTGCGAGCACTCTGTGGGTGGGCTAGGAGGGCTCATCCTGTAACCACGATGAACAATTAGAAGAGCTATCTGCAGAAAGTAAGGAAAGAAATGTAGCTTAGAAATTACATCAGATCATCATATACAAAATCGAATCCTTTTGAACAGGAAGAAATGAAACCTGAGAAGCCTTTTTCCTCATTAATGTACTGAAGTTACTACTCCTAGTCACTTGATGCAAGAGGAAAAATAGCAGGTGCCTCCTTTGCTGTTCGAATTCTCCATCATGCAAAGCCTCCAGAGACTGCAGAAAGATTATATCAAATATAAACTAAAATACCTGAAAAGAAATCTGATGAAAGATCAAACTAAAGTAGTGACCAGTTACATGCCTGCAATAGCGGCTGAAAAAGATCAAAAATTTCTTTATGAGTATGCTCATTTCGCGTATGAAAGCACTGGCTCAATAAAGAGTCACGCATCACACTGGGTGGCAAAGAAGTTCTCAACCACAGCTTGCAACCTTCAGGAAAAAAAAAAATATATATATATAAAATAAAAAACAAAAAACCCTCAGTGGCAAGTCAAATAGAATAATACTTCACTCATCAGGAGCACAATTCGATAAGATGAGCTATTCAAACTTACCCAGAATTTCAAAGAGCAGCCTCATGCAATTCACTGCATGAGAAAACTCAGGAGAATCATCACTGATATGATCCAGTACAAAATTGAGAAAAATGGGATACGGTTCTAAGATGCCCTCTTCTAAAGCTGGAGGTTCCAGAAAAGAAAGCCTAAAGAAAAAGAAAGTACATAATTAGATAATTTCTTCAAACAATCATACTTACTACATAGTCCTTTTAGGGACAATCAAATACGTATTATTATGTTTCCATTTAGGTAAGAACCCACGAAAAACGCCAAAATCTAGTTGCCTCACTTACATTTAAAATAATTTACTTAAAAGATGTAGCGATTGTTAAATTAATTTTGTTTAATTTGCCAACAGTTAAAGGATAATGACTTTAGCCACTTGTTTTAAAGTCGGGAAACCAACATAACAGTGTAATCAGTAAAACTATGAAGGGGCAGATAGCTATACAATGCTTTAAGTCCGAGCCATATTGTCATGCGATCCATTTGCGCTCTTGGCCTTGCATTTTCAGAAATAGACTGATTCTCTTCACCGGATAGAAAGCCAATGCATCTCTTAAGCAGAGGTTGAAGAGGCTCCAAGTCTGTGGCACACCTAAGAAGAAAGATCTTTTAGATAAATTCAATCCCAGAAGATATCTTCGATTTCTCGATGGAAATAATCATTTAAACCAATAACTACAAAAGTAAATTTACCAGCTTAACAACATCAATTCGCACAACTTAGTAACTTACAATATAAACAGCAATAAATTGCAATGTATGGCAATTATCGAACAATATGAGTATACAGACACATGATTAAAACTGCATCACCCAAACAATGTAGTCACTTGAGCCATATAGCTATACCTCTACATTTTCTTTGAAAACTGATGCTGATGAGGGTCACAGACAAAACAGACAATTGAAACCTTCAAGCCATGAATATCCTACTAAATAATGAGGTACGGGTCATGCTATATGCCTTTTATCATAATACTTTCTAGGATATATATCAAAAAAAAAAAAAATACACCAGAATAAGGAACTAAAAAAAAAGTGCGAAGTATAAGATATTTGAGAGTGCAAGATAGCTAATCATTGAGCAAGCATGTTGAACAATATGCACAAAGTCCCATGACCAACATTGTAATTCATGTAGACAAGTGAATGAGGGTAATAAATTTTAAACATCATCCTGAAATCCTATTCAAAAATCCTGTTGCTAGAATTCCTCGAATTGCCCCATTGTTCAAAATCCCCTTCACATTATTTAAACAATGGTATATTTAACCAGTGGAGCAATAACATAATATAAGAGTGGAGATAGACAAGGTGCCCACTGCCCAAGGGTAGGTTTCAAGTAACTAGCATCAAAACTACTTAAGAAACAATAACTGTAAATTAATAGTATCAAGCGCAAACAATTTTGACATCATATTTCATAAGCTTTCAAATGGAAAGAATCTGTTACCTCAATTTTTCCATATTTCCAGCTAAGCGGCGGCCAATAGATCGAGCTTTTCTACTTTTGAGAAAGAGTAGCACGTAGACACCCTAAAACAAGATGACAACCAGTTTAAATGATAATCAGAAACATTGCAATACATCGCCACCACAGAAGATAGTCGTTAAAGACAGAATTTTGTGAGACTAATCATTGACTATACCGGAAAGTGTTGCTGCTTTGCCAGTGTCAATTCATGAGCATCGTCAACTGCCTCAATGAGTTTTTGGAATTCATTGGCAATGAAGTCGTCCTCAAACAACACCGGGAAGGTTAAAACCTGAGAAAGAATGAAACAGAAGATAATATCAAAAGAACTAACGATAAGAGAAGAGTGAAGGTGAGTCGGTGAGATATTCACATTGCTTCCTCATAAAAAAAAATAATAAATATTTTGTGGGCAAGTCAAATGCATCCCACCTAAACATTAAAACAGAGCCTAATATACAACAATTCTCGAACAGTCAACAATGAATCACAAATAATGAACCAAGATATAGAAACAGTAGAAGGAGAGCAAAGAGCAATATACCTCAAACATAAGACTAACAATTTCTGTATTATCTTGAGCAAGATCATACCCTCTATAAGAGAGTTTTGCATTAGCCTCTTTTAGATGTTGTGAAACTCTTTCTTCGTCAAGGGACTGCAATATACCTAGTAGTGGAGAAATAAAACTCGACTCATATTCATCTTTGTACATCTCTTGGGCTTGGTGATGCCGAGAAATACACTCAGTGCACCTCCTCATCTCTCGAGAAATTCTTTCCCATAATATCTTTAATGGAGAATCATCACCATCCACTTTATAGTAGTTATAGAATGTCTCTAGAAAGGGGCCTATTATGTCCCAAAACCCACACCAGACATGTTCATCTTTGGGCAAACAGATTAAAAAGTTGTATGCCGCTGAGAACCTGATTAATCAAACAGACCGTCATAAGAGTAATAGTACATATAAAGGCAAACGATTACTAGTTCTAACAGAAAGATATATAAATACTTTACAGCCATTAAATTTAGCAACGAGACTCATATGAATACCCAAGACCACAACCGCACAGCTCTTACATCTGGTTTTCATTTCTGTGTTCTAAAGCGACATATGTAGACCCGAAAAAATGATCTGACCCTTTAACATGCTATATCAAAAAATCCTTCAATGGCCGTACATGGCTTCTTGAAACCATACGTCAAACACAAAGCCAAAAAAAATAAAAATATCTCAGCAGCATTTCATTGGAAAGCGATGACAACACTCACAAAAGTTTCTGCTTTACCAATATATTAAGATGCCTCACAAAGGTTAAGACGACACGTGCAATTCAATGTCCCGTAAAATTTTCCTGCAAATTTTCATCTTCCAAGGAGCCAAAACTCAATATTCTTTAATTATTAATTTTAATGGAATAGAGTAAATGACTCTGCTTCTATTCATTTCATATCATCTAGAAACGGCATCGCTTGTGGGGTAAGGCTGATCCTCTTAAAAGTTAAACCCGCTAGTCAAAGGAGCCATTTAGGCACCGAAGTAATATGGTGGTGGTCGTATTTCTATAATACGACAGCTACACTTATCCAAGTAAAAACTATTGGTTTAGCAACTAATGCCAAAAAGTTCGATACAACAACTTCCTTCATCAATTAGCTAACTGGAAATGACTAATGACCACAGGCCAGTGGCGTTCACGCCTTCCCTTCAACTGCAACGATACTAAACCGAAAAACAGGCCCTTTAAACTATCTGTGCTTCATATTTCACTGCGAATTGCCTCAAAACTATCTTAATTACTTTTCCAAATTCATTATTTCGAACAAAAAAAACACCAATCAATCAATGAAAGTATTGAGCAAGCAGCAATTAAGTACAAATTCAAATGATAATATACAAAAAAAACGCATCATTTCTCAAAAACCAAACATTCACCAAGCATAAAACTAACAAAATCGACTAAATACAAAATATTCACTACAATGATCAATAAACACAATGTCGAATTACGAAAAAAAACACTAAATTACACAGAAATCAAAAAGCAGGAGAAATCACCATTGCTCTTTAGCTTGCTGATTACGCTGATGTTTCGAAGAAGAATCATCGTCGTTATCGTCATCGTCGTGCTCAAACTCTTCTTCGATTGCTCGCCATCGCTCGACTAATTCGCTTCTACTTAAACCCAACCTCGTCGTCGCCATCATTTCTGGGCTATCTATAACTCAAATTACTCAAATTGAATCGATTTTTTAGGTTTCCGGCGGCGGAGACGACCGTTTTAAGGAGAAAATTGAGTGATAAGGGAAATTACTAGGGTTTCCGGCGACAGGTTTCCGGCGACGGCGGTTGAAAGCGCGGGGGAGAGAGTATTAGGGTGGAGAAGTTACGGAGTAATGCGCCAAAACTTCATTAAATCAAAATTAAACCTTTGGTTTTTTTTTTTACTTTATTAAATTAAAATTAAATCTTTTGTTTTTTTTTTTCGAATATGATTTTCCGTATACGCATTTTACTCCCGTCATATACTTTTTTCATTTTTTTTCCCTCTCATACCCTTTTTTACTCATTCTCTATACAATGGTTTTCTAAGTTTACTTAACCTAAATTCATCCAATTTTCAATTATTTCAATTCAATTCAATTCAATTTATTTCAATTCAATTTCAATTTCAATTCAATTTCAATTTATTTCTTAAAGTTATGTTAATTGTATGAGTTAATCTTGATAATTTTTGGGTTAAAAATCAAATTAGGGTTCATAGAAAATTGAAATTTGGGTGGTTTCCGGGAGGCGGCGGGAGGCTAACAACCGCGGCGTAGGTCTGCCGGTGGCCGGAATTATGGTCTCGTCCACCCAGTCCAGGCGGCACAGGTTTGCCGGTGGCCGGATCTAAGGCCGTAGCTTTGTTCACCTTTGTTCACCTTTTTTCACCTTTTTTTCCACCTAAATTGAATTGAAATTGAAATTGAATTGAAATAAATTGAATTGAATTGAATTGAAATAATTGAAAATTGGATGAATTTAGGTTAAGTAAACTTAGAAAACTAAAAGAGAGAAATTTGTATAGAGAATGAGTAAAAAAGGGTATGAGAGGGAAAAAAAATGAAAAAAGTATATAACGGGAGTAAAACCCGTATACGGAAAATCAATACCTTTTTTTTTGTGTTTTTCAATTAGTCCTCTCTTAAAACGGGTCAACCCGTTTTAAGTTAAGACGGGTCAAGTACTAAGAATAAGACAAAAGACAAGTGGGGTTAGAAAGGTGTAATAAATTTGTTTTTTATGTGCAAGTAGAGGGTACTTGACCCGTTTTAAGCTTAAAACAGGTATGTTGGTCTTAAACAAGAATTTGTGTTTTTTTTTTTACTTTTCACTTTTTCCAGTTGTATCTTCTTCGTTCGTTTGAGTATTTTCAGTTGTACCCTTAACTTATAAAGTTAGTACCAACCGTAACTAAAGTTGAGTTTACTGTTAAATTAGTCGTTAGTTTTATTTCATATAGAAATTTTCACCCTTTTTAATTCAATTTTTCCCTCAATCCATTAAACATTGTGTTTCTTAAAACTAATTAGTGTTTAAAGTGAGATAAAATGTGTTAAAAGTGACTTTTTTTAATTGATTATAGGTTGGGAGTTAAAAAATACGGAGTATAGTGAGTATTATATATTTTCTCAAATAAAAATATTAATTTTCATAATAAATAAATAATCGGGTGATAATTGTGGTGATGGATGATGATAACTTTAATGAAACTTTATTTATCTCACCCTCCACTTGGGTTTGACCGTGACCCAAATAATTTTTATCATAGATACGGAGTATTTCTTTTATGTTTACAAATTTGTTACCCAATCAATTTTGTTGACATGTGAGACTCGTTTAGTTTTTCCGACTTGTGAGTTTTGGTCAATTTTATTAGATTGCGAGTCTCATTTAATTTTCTCGATTTGTCAATAATTGATCAATTTTCTCGACTTATGGGTCTTATTTAATTTTGTTGGCTTGTCAATCTTGATCAATTTTCTTGACCTGTGACTAGAGGTGGCAAACGGGTCAGTCGGGTCGGGTTTGGGTCGGGTCAAGTCGGGTCGGGTCATGTCGGGTTCGGGTCATATCGGGTCAAAGTGTCCTTTCGGGTCGAGTCGGGTTCGGTTCGGGTCGTCATCGGGTCGGGTCATATCGGGTCAAATAGTGTATCGGGTCGGGTCGGGTCGGGTTTGAGTCGGGTCATTATCGGGTCAACGCGATTATCGAATTATTTCAATTTTTAACCACTAAAATAAGTATTTTGATCGTTATTTTATTTAATTACTTCATTATTAAGTCAAATATATCATTCTAAATAATAATTTGCTTTAAATCCAATAAAATTAAGCTTAATAATTATCGGGTCGTCAATTTAGTCGAATTCGATATCGAATTAGTCATCATCGAATTGGTCCTGCAGGTCGGGTTCGATCATGATTATCGGGTCATGTCGGGTTACGGTCGTCATCGGGTCGGGTCGGTCGGTCCTCGGTCACAATATTTTAAATTGATCAATTCGGTTTTTCGGGTTGAATTGGGTCACTCGGGTCGGGTCAAGCTTGCCAGCTCTACCTGTGACTTTGTGAGTCTCCATCAATTTACTAAACTTGTGAGTCTTATCAATTTTGACGACAATGGAAGCAGAGAGCAAGGACATACAGTCAAAGTCAAAGTCAAGTAAAGTGAAGTTTTTTGATGTATTCAGAGCCATTTCAACAAGGAATAATTGAAGGGTTCAGTGTAATGAAAGTCATGCTACTGTAGAACAATAAGCCATGCCTACGAAGAATAAAAGCACAAAAGAACAGGACATCGTGGGCAGCGATGGAACAGAGACAAGGATCACCCATGGTTGCTAATTCTAAGCATTAGTTCCGCAGGGCTTCCTTTGTTCTATGATGACATTAACATCAAGCACAATGTCGTAATGATGGTCTGTAACGTATCCTCCTTCAGCGTAGACAGGATCACTGAATCCTGCGAGCTGAACAATACGATTGAGCTTATTGGCATCCTCGTTCTCCTTGGTGAACTCTCCAGTACCACGTTTAAGATCGTCTTGAACCTCGTCTTCTAGTTCCAGCTGGCTCAAACCCTTGAAAACGGATATACGGCAAGTAAAACGCATTTAAAAGTAATTTAGAATGACAAAACTACACTACTCTACCGCTATACTCTAGAAAGATGGGGAGTACCGAATTAACAACCATTCTAACATTTACCATAAACAAAAACAATCATAAAAGCTAGTTTTAGGTAATAATCATTCAGATAACATTAAGGAATTGAATCAAATGATCATAACCGAAGTCATTAATCAATACCAATAACTCAAATCATTAAAATGCCAACAAACCTTCCTGCTCTTTAAATGGTAGAAATCGATAAGATCAATCAGGTTGTGCGTGAGAAATCCCCTGGGCATTGGCCTTCCTCTCCTCGGCTTCACGATATTTTGGCATCATCGTTCTCCTTGGTAAGCTCTCCAGTAGTACGTTTAAGATCGTCTTGAACCTCGTCTTCTAGTTCCAGCTGGCCCATACCCTTGAAAACAGAGAAACGGTTAGTAGAACGCATTTAAAAATAATTTACAATGACAAGACTACACTACTCTACCACTATACTCTAGAAAGAAGGGGATACCAAATTAACAACCATCCCAACGATAGTCAAACGTGTGAAAATTTTGTTCATTTTTTCTTGATATCGCTAAGTGGTAGTAGGCTTAGAGCTTAACACGAAAATAATCTTACCTAAACATAAAATAAAAAGAGAGTCCCGACTGTTACCATAAACCAAAAGCTAGTAACAGGTAATAATCATTCATATAACATTAAGGAATTGAAACAAATGATCAAAACCGTAGTCATTAATCAATAAAAAAAATAACTCAAATCATTAGAATGCCAACAGACCTTTCTGCTCTTTAAATGGTAGAAATCGATAAGATCATCAGGTTGTGCGTGAGAGATCTGGGCTTTCCCCTTCCTCTCCTCGGTTTCACGATATTGCTTGTCTGAAAGCATGTTAACAAAGCTTTCCTTGCACGAGTGAAGCCAAATCTTTCTGGCTACATTTCCACTGTCGCACAGAAGTCTGATGCAAAGGATTAATTTTATCATAAGAGGTGTCGTCGATAGGACGTGGAAGGACAGGGGGCCTTCCCCAATTGAATCATGGATACCATGTACAGCAACACATTAGTCGTTGCCTTGTTTACTTCAGCCTTTGATGGCTGAACCTCTTCCAACCTAAGAACAAGCTTCGTCAAAGTGCATGCGACAGCAGCGCCAAGGACGAAGTCACCCGAGAGCAGCAGAGATCACAGGTTTCCCAAGATAGTTTCTAAACCGGCATTTTGGGTTGCGTACGTACCGTCAGCAAAGACCATGAGCCTTCTCGAAGAGACGGTGCCAACATTTGCTGGCTGATTCGATTTTGGGGCATCTTGTGCCTCACCTTCCTCAGTGAGAGTATAAAATGGAAGGTCCCCAAGGCACTGCTTAAGTGCTTAATAGTTGCGATTCCACTCTCAACTTCAGATAATGAAAGGCAGTACTCTCCAATAATCCACCGAGCGCATGAACCAGCTAGCAGAACGAATTGGATAGAAGGTATCCAAGAGCCTTGTAAAAGTTGTAATGATCGAGACTCGCAATTTGGGGTTAGTCTCAATTATCTCCCGAACAGAGACCACAACGTCCATCGCAGACGCAACATTTGTATCTCCAAGGAAATCCATTAGTACATGTACAACTGTGCTGGCTACCTCCGGAAATTTCATCGCACATGTGCGAATTGCCTGAACAAGTATCTGCCTGTATTCTCCGTTCTTCTCGAGATTCGCGCTTTGAGTCTTCATAACTTTCTTCTTCAACATGAGGACGACTTCATCCACATTTCTGAGGGTAAACAAATCAAGAGCAATATCAAGGGTCTTCTTCTTTATATCGAGATTGGGACTAGAAAGAGCACGAAGAATATCTATTATCATATCAACCATGATCTCCTTGTGCGAAGATTTCAGCTCTTGGAGACGATCAAGCACAATAAGCTTGACATTGTTATCACTTTGAGACTGCAACAGCTTGCAGTAAGTATAAACAGCGGCCCTAATAGCCGTAGGAGCAGACGAGGGTGAAACTTACATCCTGGCACATTCATAAACGACAGCAGCTGATGGGGCAGTGAGCAAAGATGTAATGATCTTAATATACTTCCCCTTCTCGTACTTATTGGTCCTGCAAACCTTTTTTTATCAACTCCAAGACCACCATTTGAAGTTGCTCACCCCAATCTAAGATCCGATCGATGTAAGTGAAAAGGTAATTAACCGCCCTCTCTTAGGCACACGTAAAACAAATGGGTGTCTGTGCTCCAAATCACTCAACACAGACGGGATCAAAGGCTCTATAATCTCGCCATCTCGGTCTCCTTCAACCGACTCGAAAACCTAAGTGTCACACCTTGGAGTCGGAGATACTCATTTGCGTGTTGCAAATTATTCCTCGGAGTCAGAGCACTTTCCCTCAAGAATCAGTCTTGTCGATTACAACAATTTTAGGACCGTGTGATCCTCAGAAGGCAAAACATATTGAATAATAGTAATGAACAATTGCGGTATCGTCTCACCATTCAACAAAAGCATAACTGCCTTCCTCATTGCCTCTAATTTCGCGGGCATGTCGTTTCCCTCCAAAGCCTCCTTGATCTCGTTCGCTAATGCAGGGGTTCCCTTATCAAAATGCACCAACAAGGTGCACGTTTTCTCCATGATTTCTCAACTATTTCTTCTTATCTGATCAAGCACAATAAAACAGTTCAAAATCACTAACAAAAACCACCGATTTCACCATTAAAAAATCTCAATACACCCCAAAGTACATCCTAAATTTAATCAATTTGTTCAGATCACAATGTAGAATCAAAACAACCACATCATAAAAACTTAATCAAACATTTTCTCCATGATTGCACCGATATATTATCTGATCAAATCATCAAACGCTAAAACTAATTTCAACATCTAAACTCAATATGCCTCAAAGTATATCCGAAATTCAATCATTTCACTCGAATCACAATGCAAATCAAAATAACCGCGTCAAAATAACTCAATCACAAGATTTCTCCATGATTTTAACTATATATCACCTGATCAAACACAATTCAATACTACACACAAATTACCGAACAAGCTCACCAATTCCAACATCTAACACTCAATTACACCCCAAAGTCCAATCACTTACCTCAATCATCAACATAGACGATAATAAAACCCTAATTCGATCAATTGAAGCTAAATTTCAGCTAGATCTAACAATTGTCCAGCAAATTTCGATACGAAACACAAAATTAGATTCACAATCATCGATTTACAGTACAAATCAAGATGAAAGACGATAAAGAGAGAGAGAGAGAGAGAGAGAGAGAGACGAACCTGTAGTGCGTTGAACGAAGATGTAAATCGCGGGAAAGATGATCGAAATCAAATTAAATCAATTCAATCATATGAGATGAAATGAGAAATTAATTTGGGGAAAAATTAATATCTAAGGATTTTAATTTTCACGCGAAATCACAGATTATTTTGGGGATTATTTACCGAGAGTACTCTCGACTTGGTACGACTGTACGAGTAATTGACAAAAAAAAAAAATATATATTTTATTTTTGTTAGCTTATTAATTTTATTTTATTTTTCAAATAGGGTTTTAAAAAAAAGATAATAAAAAATAGTTTAAATTATGATAAAATAAAAATAAAAAATAGGCCGTTAAAAATCAAAAAAAAAAATTAATTGTTTCAATTATCGTCTTTATATATCCAAAAATATGAGAATTGGACAAGTATAAATACTTATTACAACAAATTATGATGTCATTCGAATTATAAGTGAGAATTTTAAATTAAGTAATACGGAGTTCATAAAATAAAAATATAAAACTAAGGTGATATTATTCGTCATAAGCGTGAACTTTCTTTATTAATTAAACGTTGACGTGAATGTACCTGTTGCTCATTAATTAATTTGACAAATTAAATATGCATCATTTGTAAATATTCGATTTATCGTACGGAATAAAAAAGTTATACTCCATATAAACAAATGAATACAAATTCAGTAATTCTTGTGTAAAACCGTACTTCGGTACTTAACGTTAATATAACGTAATACAACACACAATAGTTATTAAAAAAAATAATAAATAAATAAGTAATTAACCTTGTGTGAGACATCTCACAATAAACTTATCGTGAGACTTGTCTCACACAAGTATTTGCTACTTGCGATACATTTAAGATGACCCAATAAATATTAGAAAAGATGAGAAAATAAGTCACGAAAGGAAAAAAAAAATTGAGAAAAAATTTTTATAAAATGAGAAAATTTTAAAAATTTAAAAAATGTGAGAAATTTTAAAGATGCATTTATAAAATGTGGGAAATAACAATAAATCCTTATATTTATTCCGTGTCAAAGTTTCTCACTTTTTAGCCCAGTCAGAATAGTTGGTAACTTTTGTTTGAGATGCAACGCTACTACTTTCAATCGCGAGTTTTAAAAACTCCGACATTTTTTCATTAAGTTAAGTTTTAATCTCATACCTTCTGCTTTCTCTAACTCTCCCTATTTACTATCCTTTAAGAACTACCAAACTAATCGATTTTTTGTTAAAATCACCATATTCTTAGATCATACGAAGTAATCATGTGACTAACTTATTTTAGAATCAAGGTTCAATCGTAAAAAGTTGAGATGTAAACACTAGACCTAATTTGGTTGATTGAAATCATCATCAGAGTAAACCTAAATTTAAAAAATGCTAAAACTTATCGTAAAATTGAATTATATTAAGTACAAATTGGTAGTTGGAGATTTGAACGGTGACCTAATAATCAACACAAATAGGACCATTAAAAAAGAAAAGTATCAACCGACTATAAATTTGGAGATATCATGACTTCTGAACATCATGACGTGATTATCTTTGACTCTAAAAATAAAAAAAAAATTGTAAATTCCCAGCATTTTAATACAATTTTTACTTCTTAATTCAATGCCTTTTGAGTTTTTTATTTCTATTGTCTTCATTTCTTTAAAAAAGGAGAGAACTGTGATTTCATGAGATTTTGATTGTGAAGTAAATAGATCAATTACGCGTGCGTTTGAGAAAATTATGCGGGGGAAAGAGCAACAGCCTTACTTTAATTTACATTACAATTACAATTACATTATGATTACAATTTCAGTTACAATTACAAATTTTATTGAATAAGATTATAAACAAAATCTCAAAAGAAAGTTAAAATTTTCAGGAGTATAATACTAATTTTAATTTAAAGAATAATTTTTGTGTGTCAGGCCTTACAATAAATTATTATAAGTCAGTCTCATTTATACTCCCTTATATATAATTTTTGTGTATGAGCCAGACAATACAATAAATTAAGTCAATCTCATTTATACTCTATTATATAAATTATGTACCATTTAAGTGATAATTAAGACTAATTATTACTTCTTTTTTTTTTTTTTACCATATATGATGCTTTTGTACCATTTTAATTACAATTTGTAGATTGACTCACATTAATTGAAGGTAGGTGTGCCGAATTATCGTAAATTCAATAGTATAGTATAGTATTAAATTTAACAGGTAATAAGTATACTATGAGTTATAAAATTTAAAGTTTCAGTTTCAAAAAAAAATATGGAAATCCAAAAGGCGGGATGAAATGGTGAATGGGTAAAAGGTGGAGTAAATTGAGGATTAATGGTTGGATTGGATTTGAATTAATAGTCAATAAATTAATTAAAGCATTGGAGACATGAGAAAATTGGAACCTTAAATGAATTAATTAAATGAAAATTACTCCGTATTGAATGGCAGTTGTATAGGTAGGCCAGTAAATATTGTGTGGTAAATCTCAGATCTGTTATAATTATAAATCTAGAGCCACAGTTTCTCTCTCCTCGCCATGACAACCGACGTCCACCGACAACCTGATCTGTATCCACAACACAAAGATGTTGTCTTGCTTCTACCTTTCGCTGACTACCACCATCAACCACCGTCGTCGTCCACTGTGGGATATTTTTTCCGAGTCATTTTCCGATAGATCAGAAAGCAGCGGTTTAAGTCGTCATTTTTATTCTCACGCCATGCCGTCCACCGCATCGTATGTTATCATTTAATCATGTATATTAATTAATGGGTCTGTAAAGTGGTCCCTACTGTCACACATATATTACTTATAATTAATAAATAAATAATTTAATCAATTTATTTTTTTTGTGTTGCGTCAACATTAATTGATTGGTTAGATAAAATTACTTTTATGCCCTTTATAATATTTTTTAATGTAAATTACTCTTATGCCCCTTATATTAGGGGTAAAATCGTATGAGTAGTAATTTTTAATACTTTAAATTACTAAAATCATTATTTATAATACCACACCCATTCTTCTTATATAAACCCATTTATTCCGTAATCTCTCACTTCATTTTTACATTCTCCTTGACATTTCTCTGTAATTCTTTTTGTTGATGAATCTTTCTTTTTGTGTTTTTTTTAGGTATTTGCACTGATTCTTTGTCGTCATTGAAGGTAATTTCTCAATTTATTTGTTTTTGTTACTGTCATAATCAGGCGTTATTGTGTTACGCAAAGTCTAACCCTTAGTCAATGATTCACACTTTTAATAATACGAAGTAGTAGTATGTACTATGTAGTAGTATGAAACATGCCATTATCTACTATTGAGTATGGCTAACATGAGGTGCACGTTTGCTTGAAGGACCTTCTTCGTGCGAAGGCCAAGGCTGCTGCTGCTGGGGTTCAAGGCCAGGAGACTACACTTGTTGTTTTTGTATCACGCCAAGGTGGTTCACATACCAAGTGTTGCTAACCTAACACTACAATAAATTAACACTTGGACCACGAATTATGCCACGGTAATTAGTGAAACGTAGCATAATTTGCTTTAGCCACAGAGAAAACTATTTTGACTGGCCACGGGAGAAATTTATGCCACGAAAGTAATATGTCGTGGCAAATAATCACTTGTGCCACGGAAAAGTTAAAATCGTGGCAAAAACCTTCATTTAGCCACGATTATAACTTTTTTCGTGGCGCAAGTGAGTATTTGCCACAACATCATTTTTCTAGTTGCAAAAAAAATCTTTCTTTAGTTATAGTAGATTATAACTTGTATGTCACATAATAAAGCTAAAATAAACCGATAAACGATATATAATAAGAAAAAGAATTGTGTAAAAGTATAAATTTTTCTAACTTGTGGGCAGGTGGCTGTTGGGGTTCAGTTGGGACAACCTGCCGGAGTTGTTGCTGGAGGCAAGGCTGCTGGAGGTAAATGTGAATAATTTTGTAAAAAGAATGGAGGTAAATCTGGTAAATTTCTTGCTTATTACTCTTTTTTACTTCTATTTTCTGGTAAATTGAGAGAGTTCGACGAAATTTTTTAAATGCGGTATCAAAGTAACAATTAATTACAGAACTCCACACAAATCATCAGACAAATTTCCCCAAATCAATTTCAAAAATTAAAACAAATGTATCTTCAACACAAATCAAGAAATTTACCTGTAGAATCCACAAGCAACTGTTAAAACCTAGAAAATAAAAATGAACAAATTATTATAACGAAGAACAATTAAAACAAAAATTGAAGAAAAAATAAATAAAAGGAAAAAAGAAAAGTAAGGAGAAATTACGGAGAAAAAGAGAGAGTTCGACGAAAAATTTTAAATGCGGTGATGGAAATGACGGCTGATACACAAATTCAAAAAAAGAACAGATAAAAAAAAATCGAACAAAAAAAGCAATAAAATTACCTTGGAATTGATTACAAATTACTTCAAACCTTAGGAAAAAAAAAGCACAAAATAAACAATTAATATCAAGCAAAAATATTAAATTTAAAATTTTGGAAGATAAAAATAAACGGAAAAAAAATTGGGGAATTTACAGTGAAATTGATCGAAGGCAGCTAGGCGAATGAAATGATACTGTATGACAGGGTTTATATAGTACTGAGGGTTGGGTTACTCTTAGAGCAATGAGTTTGTTACAATTTTACCCGTACAATTTTACCGTAATATTAACTGCATTAGAATCATCATTTTAAATTTATATTATGACGTATCTACACCTTTATTAACATTTCTCCCCTCCCATAGGTGACATGACCCATTTAAGTATATACTCTGTACTGATTATAAAATAAAGATCAACAAATGTTTACATATAAAATTTTGATGTTTATTTACGATTATAATTAGTACTCCGTATAATTAAAAATCATGTCTAACACGACATGACACTTTGACACGTATCAGTAGGGGTGAGCACGGATCGGATATCCGATCCAAACTGATAGTTCGGATCGGATATCCAAACTCAAAATTTCTAAATTTTAATATTCATATCCGATCCAAATATTTCGGATATCCAATGTTCGGATATCCAAGATATTTCGGATCTGAGGCGGATATCCCTTCGGATATCCATATAGTGTCATTGCACAAAGAAAAATGTTGCTTTATCGTTATACTCGTTTATTCTTTCCCTTTTTTTTTCTTTTAAGTTCGATAATGAACTTTTAAGTATGATTGTATTAATAGCTTCACATATCACGTACATTATATTGTTTATATATATTATTAGTTGATTTAGTTCTCTACATTTTAGATTTAGCTAAATAAAAAATCATATATTTGAATTAGTTCATTTAAAGATACTAAAAAATTGAAAATTTTAGTATAGGAAATTGGATGCTATGAATATTACAACTATATTTAATAAAATTCAATTTTTAGTAACCAATAAAAAAGAAATATTTAAAATAATCAAAACATCAAGACAATTTTCGGATATCGGATATCCGAAATTTCAAAACTAAATATCCATCGGATATCCAATATCCAAAACTTTCGGATACGGATATCCAAAAATTTTAAAAAATCGGATCGGATATCCAAAAAATCGGATCGGATATCGGATCAAAATTTTCGGATTTCGGATATTTTGCTCAGCCCTACGTATCAGACACAACACACCTCCGTCTATGGTTGGACAGCGCAGCTGCAGCTAAAGCATCCATGTTATTGTGAACTGGCAGGTTTCGCTGGAAATAGTTTCACGAAGAACAAGGAAAAAGCGCGAATTACATCGTCGACTACAGAATCACTTGTAAGATTATAGCTTAGCCGAACTTCTATCTATCTATAATCACTTACGCTCTCACCTTAAAGGCAATTTTAGTGGCTTTCTAAGCACAATAATAGCAAGCAAAATCCTGAAAATCTCGGCAAAAAAGAGATCAAACACAATCAAGAGACAAAAACCCGAGGAGAAAACTCGAAATTCAAACAAAGACGATGCAAAACGAAGACTTGCCTTACGTACATAACAAGCCTTTGCAAGTAAGCTATTTCATCGGCATTTGGGTATAAAGTTCCGCTCAGAATGTATAACACAACTTACATAACAATCGTCCACGCATAGTTTAAAACTATAACTTAAACTTAAAAATAGGGTGTTACTCAACTGTACCCGGCTTTTTCTCAGTTGTACCCTTTTTTGTCATTAATTTTCCATCCCCTACCCCTGCTTTCCCAATTTTTCTCTCTTCTCTTTCCACCCAAAAAAACCCTAAAACAATTTTAATCAACCAATTTCTTCTTCAATTAATTCAATTACTTATTTTTATTTTAAGTAATTGAACAATCTGTCAGTCCATACCAAAAGCAGACTTATCATAGCTGTTAAAAACTTCACCTACAAATTCTTCGTGCAAATCCTGAGGTATTTCTGCTGCACACCGTTCTCTTTCAATATCAGTTGCCCAAACCGATACTTGCTCAGCGAAATCATCATTTGCAGGGAAGGTGGATATACCAAAGTCGTCCCTTGATTAGGGAACTTCGGCTGCAGTAGTGACACTTGATCCTGGCCATTTTTTTTTTGTTTTTTTGGTTTTTTTTTTAATTTTTTTATTTTTTTAAATTGAGGATCGGTGGTGGTGGGAGAGGTGGGCTGAGGGAGGGGCGGTGGTGGTGGTGGTGGTGGGAGAGGCATAAAGTTTGGTGGTTTAATAGAGGAGAGAGAAGAGAGAAAATTTTGATTTCTAAATTTGTGGGGAGGAAATGAAAAGGGCAAGTAGGTCTTTTTTGGGTACAACTGAGAAAAAGCCGGGTACAGTTGAGCAATTACGTAAAAATAAGTTGTACCAAACCAAACAAAAAATCTTATAACATAAACTTATATAACAACCGTTCACGCATAATTTAAAATTGTGGAAGAAATCAAATTGGTGGAGGAAACGAAGGACGTAAATCATCACCATCGTAGAATGGCCAAATTTCACCGGATTTGTAATCAAATATTCCCATATCAAGTCCAACGGCCTTTGGATCTATTAACCAATTCAGGGATTCATCATCGGTCGCATATATGTAGTTACGTTTCAAACACTTATCTGAAGACAAGGGAAAACCTAGAGGGTAATTGTCACCAACAAACAATGCCACATTATCTAGATCTTCGATTTCTTTTCAACTTTTATGATTTTGATCAAGTATGAAAACCCTAAAACCAAGTGTCTTATAATAATAATCCAATGGATCATCATCATCATCTTGAAGATGTGTAAATGTATCTTCCAAATATCGTACCACCATGAGAAAATCACCGCTAGATTGTAGGAGTACCAAATACTTTGAACTCCATCCAAACTCGAAACCCAAAGGTTTGTAAGTCTTGGGGTCGTAGGGTGGGCAATATTCAATCGGATTTACAATCTCACGGTGACGCAACTTTTCAACCTTCCAATATACCATTGATCCATTGCTATACAAAGCAAACATTTTATCGTCCTTAACTGAAAAACTTGACACACGGGGCTCTTGTTTGACAGCTATTGATGTCCACGTCCGATCTCCAGGCCAAGCAAAAGCTGCAGACCGGTTAAAATCATAAAGTACGATAATAACAAACTTGTGAAAATCACCTTGTGAAACTTTAATCACAAAGAGCTTGATCAAATCTTTATAGATAAAATCAGAAAATCATCTCCTCCAATAAGACCTTCCTTATATTTATTGTATCTGGCTTCAAAAGACGGGAAATAAATTCGATCCTTAGTAATTGGATTAAACAGTTCGACACTGAGGTCGCGACCAACCTTTGCAACCCAACCATATGCAGAACCCCAACACCTTTTTCCGAACGTCTCTGGGAGATTAAAGTGGTAAAACTTGTTGCTACTTAAATTATACACTTTCCGAACATAAGTAGGATTGTCATGTGTGTTGTCGGAAAGTAAAAGCCACGGAAGTGGGGATGAAGGCCTCCATTGGCGCTTTATTAGGGACGAAGCACGGTTCCAAGAACGACAAACAGAAGAAAAACGAATAAAATCTTCAAATGTTTCAGACTGAAGTGCTATGGAAGCAGCAATATCAACGGGTAGCGCAGACCAATCTCGAGCCATCTATGGTATACGTTGTACCACAAAATAAAACGGTCTCACAAAAGCGTTATTGTTACAACCAGCAAGGCGGGAGGAAATCTAAGACACTAAACAAACCTGAGGAGTTTATATATATTCTCTATTTTCCTTATTCTTACCACTTTTCCTATTTTTCTTACCATGCACACAATAAGAATAATTAATCTACTTATTTAAGGCAACAAATTAATAAAAAGAAGATTCTTATAATTACTTCTTATTTTTCTCCTCATTTGACTCCCTAATTATTCTCTAGGGCTTTACCCTCACATTTATTTTTTATTTTTTATTTTTTTAACATCCTTGATCTTCTATTTAAATTATCCAAAAAAAAAAAAAAAAAAAATACATATTAGAGTTATAACTTCGTTCTAACAAAAAATAATATACTTTAATTACTCTTATTGAGTAAATTAAGTCTCTTTTGTCACCAATACCGTAATTTTTATTAATCATTTTTATGATCGAGTAGTCTACGATATGAATCACCCTCGTTACAATAAGTCCCAAAAGGGTTCACTAAATTCTATTTTTGTGTCAATATATTACGGCGGCGAAGCCGCCGGAGTACACCGGAAAAGGGTTTAGGGTCCGATTTTACGGAAAAAGTAATCAATGTAAATTCTTTGTTTTTTCAATGTTGAGTTATTTTAAATATATATATAATAGATTTAAATTAATTTAGGAAAAAAAATTAATAATAGTATAGAAATATCCATTAAAATAATTTAATACGAAGTATTAACTAATTACTAGTAAAAGAGGAGGGAGAAATAATAAATTCTATTTATTTTCAACACTTAATTAAGGAGTTAGTTATTCTTATTGTGTGCATGGTATGCACACAATAGAAAACCCGTATTATATAATACAAACTGACACTTATTTCCAAAAATAATTTAAAATAATTACTATATAATTTTAGATATTTTTCCTATGTTAGCTCTAGGAACATCTGGTTACGGCCCTGAAGATTCACAAAAATTTATGTCACTTGCTGAAGAGGTATTTGCAAACCATTTCGATTTCGATGTCGATTTGTCGATTTCTACTATTATTTTGTAAACTCCTTCAAATACGTAAAAGGTTATCGGTGTCTTTATGCTATTTAGAGATGAATTTAAGAAAAAAGATAACGTTGGCAGCTCGAAATTTCTAAATGACTAACCGTTTCTCGAATGAAGCTGGCGTGGACTTGTTACAACTTCTATCAGTCGACGTCAACTAAGCTTGCTGGCGAGAGTTATTTCTTCTACTCTGGAAAGGTGGGAGGCTCTTTCTCTAACGGTGCATTTTCGATGGTCTAGTTTCTGCCCGTCTTATGCTCTTTGGAATCATGTTCAGGATATGTCTGTTGGTACATCGTGGAACATTCTGAGACCAGAGACGGTGGAATCACTGTGGCGTCTTACGGGAAATAAAACATACCAAGAATGGGGCTGGAACATATTTCAAGCATTCGAGAAAAACTCACGGATTGAATCTGGCTATGTCAGGCTCAAGGATGTAAGCTTCAGAACTCGAACGCTCTTTCAGATTTTTAAATTCTTTCATTCTCGATATTGGACTACACGGCAACTTACGTCTCTTTTATGCTCTACTGAATGTCTCTCGAGTAACGTGGTTATTGTGGTCAGGTAAATACCGGTGTCAAGGACAATATGATGCAAAGCTTCTTCTTGGCCGAAACCCTAAAATATTTGTATCTCCTCTTTTCACCTTCGTCTGTCATTCCCTTAGACGAATGGCAAAGGCGGATCCAATGGGGGTGCCACGGGTTCAACTGCACCCCGAAAGTCCAAAAATAAATACTAGTAGAAAGTTTTTTAGACATAAAATTGTAGTGTGACTTGTTGGTTAGGAGAGTCATTAATGAACTTGAGGTCAAGGGTTCAAGCCTCACTAACTAATTATCTTTTTGCATTTTCTTTTTCTTTTTTTCTTGGCATACTTTTCTTAATTATATTCCTACTTTCACAACTTTTTCTATAATAATACTAGCAAGCAGCAAACGTTGGCTACTATCAAATTTATATTTTGTGCATATTTTTCTTTTTAAAATAAAATTTGTGTATAGTGTTTGCTACATACTTCACCTTTTTTTTTTAACATTTAAATTTTGTATTTATATCAAATCTAAATTTCATATTTGCGCCATGCATATTTTAAAAACAAATGCATATGAGCGCTAAAAAATAAAAGATGGTAACTGTAAAAGAATTTTCATTGATTAGGGGAAAAATGTTAAAGTGTTTATGGGGTAACAATATTATTTAAATCTTAAAAGACAAATTTATTACCCATTGAAAATCGACGTTATTTACCGGAGTATATTTTTCTGTACAAATTTTTTTTCGCACCCCCAAACCCTCGAGTCTAGATCCGCCTCTGACGAATGGGTATACAACACGGAAGCACATCCACTCAGAATCGTTACTCGATACAGTGGTGGGGAACAACATTACAGGCCAGTCATTCGCCAACGTGCTAGGAAGGAAGGGCGAAGAGGTCGTTATACTTAAAACGAATTTTACATAACACGAAATCGGTAGAGTAGATGTTGTACAAGCCCTCTCGTTCATTGTAATACTTTGTACAAAGTATTGTATAAGATTGTCGTGGGTAAGATACAAGATACTAAATGTAATAGAGGATTTCGACTGCTTAATAGATTGTTCACTTCATGAATGACCCAATATATTATTTTTTGGGTAAATTAAATACTCCGTATAATTCTCCTTTATAACATTTTTCTTTTCAAAATATTTACTTATCTTAAAAAATTATGTATAAAATATTAGAGAACATTCCGTAATATCTAGTATATTACTTCTCTAATATTCTCTAATATAAAAAACATAATAATGGGATTATTTTGGGAAAAAAAAAGTGTAACAAAATAAAATTATATTTAATTTACCCTAATTTTTTTCAAAATAATTACTTATCTTCATGAATGACCCGATATATTATATTTAATTGCCGCAATGAAAAATCATATTACATCGATTAATTATTAATAAACAAACAATTGCACCTCATATTCCAATATTATATTATCTCAATTTTTAAATGGTTAATTTGTGTAAAATGAAAACTATAATATACAAAATTTCACCTCATTATTAATGTTATAGAAAAATAAAAGAGAAAAAATGATTTTTACGCTCAAAATAATCGCTGAAAAATATGATATTAGAAGATACGATATAAAGGTTGGTTGATTGAGAGTTACTCATGAGATTAGTATATTTGTAAAAGATCATCAATAGGTTAGTTTATTCATGTGAATTATCACTATTTAAAATTTACTTTGATCAACTAAAAATCCATGCATGAGTGCATGACCACGGGTGCTAAACTAGTACATTAAACAAGTCATAACATTTTCTAATGCAAAAAAAAAAAAAAAAAAAAAAAAAAAAAAAAGGTATAAGCGGAAATATAAAAATAAAAAGGAAAATTACCTTAATAGAAAAGCGAAAAGAAAAATAACAAACAGAGGGTAGTAGTGTAGTACATTACTCTATAAAGTTCATTATTGATATAAAATACATAATTAACTTAACTTAAAAATGAGTTTTCCCAAACCAAACATAAAATCCTATAACATAACTTCTATAATAACAGTTCACGCATAATTTAAAATTGTGGAACAAACCAAATTGGTGGAGGAAATGAAGGACGTAGATCATCACCGTCGTAGAATGGCCGAATTTCATCACCGGATTTGTAATCAAATATTCCCATATCAAGTCCGACGAGCTTTGGATCTGCCAACCAATACAAGGACGTATCATCGGTCGCATATATGCGGTTACATTTCAAGCACTTGTCTGACGACAAGGGAAAACCTATAGGGTAATTTTCACCGACAAACAACGCCACAATATCTAGATCTTCAAGTTCTTTCCAACTTTTATGATTTTGATCAAGTATGAAAACCCTAAAACCAAGTGTCTCATAAAAACGACCCTCTGGCTTATCATCTTGATACGAATAATCTTCCACATATCGTAGCACCATGAGAAAATCACCACTAGATTGTAGGAGTACCAAATAATTTGCAGTCCATCCAATGTTAAAACCCTTTGGTTCGTAAGTCCTAGGGTTATAGGGTGGGCAATATTCAATCGGATTTACAATCTCACGGCGACACAGCTCTTCAACCTTCCAATATACCATTGATCTATCGGTACCCAAAGCGAACATTTTATCATCCTTAACCAAAACACTTTCCATACGCGACTCTTGTTTGACGGTTATTGATGTCCACGTCCGATCTCCAGGCCAAGCAAAAGACGCAGACATGTGAAAATCATGAATTACAATAATAACAAACTCGTGAAGATCACCTTGAGAAACTTTAATCACAAAGAGCTTGATCAAATCTTGATAGATAAACCAATCCAGTAGATCTCCAGTAAGACCTCCCTTATATTTATTATATAAGGCTTCAAAAGACGGGAAGTAAATTCGATCCTTAGTAATTGGATTAAACAGTTCAACATTGAGGTCGCGACCAACCATTGCAATCCAACCATAACTAGAACCCCAGCACCTTTTTCCAAAGGTCTCTGGGAGATTCAAATGGTAAAACTTGTTGCTACTTAAATTATAGCATTTGCGAACATAATTAGGATTGTTATGTGTGTTATCGGAAAGTAAAAGCCATGGGAGTGGGGATGAAGGCCTCCATTGGGGCTTTATTAGGGAGGAAGCACGGTTCCAAGAACGACAAACACAAGAAAATCGAATAAAATCTTCAAAGGTTTCGGACTTAAGTGCTATGGAAGCAGCAATATCAACGGGCAGCTCAGACCAATCTCGAGCCATCTATGGTTTACGGTCTCACAACAGCGTTATTGTTACAACAAACAAAAGTACAGGAAAAGTAGTTTTGTTTTTGGGAGTTTTTTCTAATATATAGACTGTACTCTAGTCCTCTAATTTCCTTATTGATATTTTGTACTCTTTTTTCTTCTTCTGATATATATATACGAGTATTATATTTTTGGTAACTTTCTTATTTTTATAAATTTCATTGTATGGAGTGTAAAATTAATTTATGTATTGCTACTTTGAATAATTGCTCGTATTGCAATTGATTTGTATGTAAACCTATAATACGGAGTGTAGGTTTTATTGGCGAAGCCGTTGGATTATTGGTTAACCGTATGGCGTAAAACTTGATTCACCAAACCGCTTACCCTTTAATTTTGAAACCAAATCAGTGATACAAACTTTACAAGTTCGGTGAAAATGGTAAAAAAAAGAACTCCAAATATATTATTAATACAATAAATAGCACAATAGAGACATTCGATACAAGTAGAGGTGGCCAACTTTGTTGACGGGCTCAATCGCCTTTTAGGTCACGCTTTGGCTGGCCCACAAAGGGCTCGGCGTAACCCACCCAAGTAACAGGCGGGTCGTCTTCTTTTTCATTTTTTTATACCCAAAGGGTTGGACTCAGGCCAAGATTTGGCCGACCCGTCCCACTGGGGCAGAACAAGGTCGACCCGGCTCATGGCCACCTCTACTTAAAAAGTAACAAATGTTTAAAGAGTCGCTTCAAAAACTACACCAAACAAGAGGACATTAAATTCCAGCTGATTTTCATATGGGAAGGCATAGATGCAACGAAGCGGAGGACGTCCGGCTTATCGCTAAGATTGGGTCGATTGTCTGTGCCCGACTGTCCCAAAACTCTGAGGAACTTTGCAACGTTTGGGAGGACGAGCTCTCGACAATTGAGGTGTAGCAACGGTACTTTCGAAAGCACACTACCTTTCTGAATATCCAGACCATTAGGGCGCCGCAATTTGTAAGGCTCCCCGCTCCTTGGTTCGATGTTAACTTGAGGCGTTTGCTTCCACTTTCGGTGCACAAACCATCCATACTTGTAGTCACCCACAATTGGCGTGCCAAGGGCTTCGGCGCAGTGGACCCGTAGCTACATCATGTATAAAGAAGGGTAATTGGATGAGTTGTTGCCACACAACTTTACATATTCGCTTGTGTACGTACGCCTGATAACTAGACGTGATATGACTGATACTTCTTTCATATGGACGTAAAAACAGCGGGTACTCTACAGCCTACAACACCAATCCTAGTTGAAGACTATGTTACCTCGAGTCTTCACTTAGCTACTGTGTCACGTGTTAGATACGTACTGTGTATAACACGACAGGACAATCTGACACGTGTCAGACACACCTTCGTGTGTCGGAGAGTTAAAGTAACACAAGTTGGAGCGGATTAAACATCATTTACTAACCATCGATGATTGTGCATGGTGAATTCTACATTGTAAATCCTTCGTGTCATATGCATTTTTTTAATCCGCTCCAACTTGTACTTCCTTCATGTCATATGCCGAGCTCAATACTTCCTTCGTGTCATATGCATTCGATGATTCGATGATTAAACATGCATTTTTTTAAATTTTACCCACGGTAGGTACTAGGGCCATATGCCGAGCTCAATACTTGAAACACATAAAACTCCTACATAACACATGTCCCTCAAAATAAATTGAACAACAATTCAAGTAAGTGAAAGATAAAAGCTAGATTTTTTAACGACACAACGAAAAGTGAAGTATACCTGATGTTTTCTGCTGGTATGTGGACGCAATTCAACCCAAGTACATCCATTGATCATAGGACCAAGTACCCGATATTCAGTAACGGCTTCTTGACAATTTTCCACACCAGATGAATGAGCCAACATCACCCTCTCAGTTTTTCCGTCGTCAAGTAAAACCTGAATTCCAGCATTTCCAACTCAGCGTAAATAGGAGGCAAACGAAGCGAGCAATAAATTTAAAGTATAGGATGTTAAGAGATGAGAGAGACCTTCGTAAGAGGAGCACAAATATAACCTTCCTTTTCTTTCGGAGAGCCAATTATGAGTGCCCAGTATTTCATATACGTAGCTTCACACGCATCATTCCATTCCTGAAATTGCCAGAGTAAAGAAATACTTCATGTCGCAGTCGAATTTGCGGTCTGCTGCTCGAGTTTAACATTAGAAACAAAGCCATAACATTGTATTGATAGACGAGTGCCACATACCGGACATGACGTTCGTGCTACATAATTGTTGCTGAATAGTTGTTGCAAATAAGATGTGCTTTCTTTTGTTCGCCCCATTAGGAGGATTCCACTACTTTCTCTGTCGAGACGATGTACCTAAACCGATGCACATAAACAATGGAGTTCAGTAATGAACAGACTAAACAAAAAGCATAAATATGATTATTATTGACAATGCAGTTGGGAGCAAAAGCCTACCAATCTTGGACCCTCCTCATTATCGTAGGACAGTGCAGCTGCAGCTAAAGCATCCATACTGTTGTGAACTGGCAAGTTTCCCTGGAAATAGTTTCACGAATAACAAGGATAAAACACGAGTTACATCGTGAACTGTATAGAACCACATCGTAAGATGTTAGGAGATTAATAAATTATTCTATACGATATATTTCAATATACCGCATTCCCTAATATGTCGAGATCTCGACATATCTCGTAATCTCCTAACATAAGATTATAGTTTACTTGAACTTCTATCATCACTTACGTTCTCACCTTTAAAGGCAATTTTGGTGGCTTTCTAAGCACAATAATAGCAGAATCCTGAAAATCTCAGCAAAAAAGAGATCAACCACACAAACAAGAGACAAAAACCAGAGGAGAAAACTCGAATTCAAACAAAGACGATGCAAAAAAGACAACTTGCCTTGTACATAACAAGCCTTTGCAGGTAAGCTATTTCATCAGCATTTGGGTATAAAGTTCCGCTTGGAATGTGGTCAAATCTCCTTGAAACCCGACTTTCAGCTATTGACACCGGAACATAGATCCTTGCACCCGCCTTCATCACTTCATTGTGCTTAATCTGTAAGTTAGCTGTATAATTGTAGGATATTAAACCCAAATGGATGCAAATGCAAGCAGAACGCAAACTGCAAAATCAGCTGCACCATACGAGAACGAGAGATGTATGAATGAGGGATTACCTTTCTCATTGATTCCTTCGCACCCGAGCACTCCACCTGAACCAAAATTAAACATATACGTTACAATCATAAGTAGAATTCTCCGTCAAGGACCGTCTTTTTTCAAGTTTATCATATATCCAACAGATGGCTACCAATTTTAACATCATCGCTCAGGTGACCTTTGATGTCACCCCATGATGATCAAACCTTTTGTCATCATCTAAGTGTGAAATCAAGCAAAATCATTGGTCGTGATTCATAGGATGTAATCACATTAGCAGTTAACCAAACATCCGAACAAAAATGTTCAGCTTTTTGCAATTAGTAGTGTCACAATATTTCATATCATTTCAGTGCTTATGTGTTGAACATATTTGCATTTAAAAGTTCACAAACTTTCGACATCAAGTATTCAAGCATGAAGATTAACACGAAACATACTGCGTTAAACACTAGTTTCTCGATAGTGACTACAAGAATCAACAATCAAAATACACCTAACATAAGCTCATTGATTTTGATGGCTACAGCGATATCAAATGCAACTACATTCAAACTACACACTCCTTACAACTTATTCACATAACTACATACAGAGTAGTTTGTTTGATCAATCAAACACGAAATTAGTATTCGCAATTCGCAAAACTAACGATCAAAGCCGAGACAAGATAAACCCTCAATTGGTGGTCTACAGGCTGTACCAAAAAAACTATGTTACTAAGACTCGGCTATGAGAATCTTACACGACGTAGACGTGTTCTCCTCGTCTTATTTTTGCTTATCTTATCAAACGTTTCAGACAACGTAAGACAGAAACAACAGTTCCATAGTGTTGAAGTGTTGCCCACCACCAATTTCCGCGAAAAGTTTCATGTTCTCGAACACGACAGCCAAGTGAAGTATCGGAGTAACACAGCCAAAAACACAAACTAAACAGTCAACAAACATATCATCCACTCATCAACCCACATTACTTCGAACACTTCACATTTAAACACGACACCTCAACACTTCACTTCAAACCGAAAAAAACACGAAACTTTAGACGACGAAAAGCCGTAAAACAAAAACAAAAAAGGTAGACTCACAAGGCCTTTGTTAAAATGGTGTTGAACAACACGATCAAAGACTTCATCAAAATAGTATTTGACCCAAGTGATGGCGGTAACACGTGAAGAAGAATACTTCTTTTCTTTGGCGCATTTCATCGAACACCTTCCGGGCAAAGGCGTGGAGGGAAACGGCGGAAGGGAGAGCAGTTGCCTGGGCTTCGGGCCCGCTTTCGGGCTCCCCAGTCGGGCTACGTTGTTCACCACACGGATCACCGGGTCAGGCCCAGCGGGCCGAGGCGGCGATATGCGGGAGTAGTGCCGGAGATAGGTCAGGAGAGGGTGGTTTGGGTGGTTGTTGCGGTGGAGAGAGAAAGCCATTTTCGTTTCGAAGTTAAAGAGTTTAGTTTTGCCGTGTCGGGTTGTAAAAAGGTTTTGTATAATTCGAGTCGGTAGGACCACCAAAAGTGGTTTAGCTTTTCCTCGTGAGATTTAACACGACTGCATTTTTAAATTTAGACCCGAGACTTTTGATAAAGTTGTAACAATTAATAAGTTTCTATCAGTTGATTCATAAAAGTCTCTCGAACTTATAATATGTGAGTTCTAAAAAAAAGACGGTTGTATTCAATCAACGCATTATTTAGTGTCTCAAAATGAAATTACTCAAGTAAATTAGTTTTTTTTTTTTCGTTTACTTGTTTTTACTCTATTTAATCTAAATTCAAATAAATTTTACTTGTATACATATAGTTATGTCATAAATTTATACTCGGACTGAGTACTGTGTTAGATTCGTTTGCAATTAATTTAAATAATTTTATTTTAGTAAATTAAGTCATAAAAGCTAGAGGCTTAAAATCCGAAAGAATTGACTAATGTAATACGGAGTACAATGTTAAGTCTTACTTAAAACGGGTATACCCGTTTTAAACTTAAGACGGGTCAAGTACCCCCACTTGCACATAAAAAAACAAATATATTGCATCATTTCAATCTCACTTATCTTTTGTCTTATTAATAATACTTGACTTGTTTTAAAGCTTAAGACGGATTATCCATCTAGAATAAAAATTTATGATTGTATTATATTTTTTTTCTTTATAAATAATAATCTTGCTATTTTTTTATTAGATTCCTATCTAAACAAACTCAAATACGCAAGCAATGCAACCCAAAAAGCATCATTACTCTTTTAAATATTTGAGATAATATTCTCAAAAGTAAAACTCTTTTTTCATCACCAAAATTCTAAAACAAAAATAAAAAATTTATAATCCTAGGTACAATACACGTGTCAATGTGGTAACTAAGTTATCCTTTGACATTTTTAACAAAATATTTCCAACATATTTATCTACGGAAAAGTGAAGTCGTTTATTATATACGTAGTATTTTTTTTTTCTTATTTGACGGTCAGAACGACTTTATCATGAGACTTAAGTTATAAGTTTTGTTTTTCCTTTTCGGTCCGTTATATTGGCCTTGTGCCTTCTATACCACCCAAAAGAAAAGTTAATTTTTTTTATTATAATTTTTTCATTTTTATTTCGATATTAAGCAATAATAATAATAAAAAAAAGTTTTATTTGTGATCAATTCATGTCAAATTTATTTTCATAATTTATATTTTCCTACCTACTCCAAAAGGATGATTTAGGAATAATATTATTAATATCCATTGTTCTACACAAATCTAACCAAAAAGTGATAAAGTAATGAAAAAAGAACGGACATAATAATAATAATAATAATAATAATATAATAATAATAATAAAATAAAACAAAATAAATTGAACAAAAGGGAATCTCCTTCAATACGCGGCTAAATTGCAGAGTAATTTTTTAATTCGACCCAATTTAAATTGCATTTCAAAACCCTAATTAAACAATTCAAGAATACTTTAACACCAACTTCTGAGTTCTGACATTGCTTCCCACACTTTTAATTCACCCAAAAGTGAGGGAAAGCAGCATAAAAATTCATCCACCCTCTATTAAATTTCCTTAAATTTTCCCAAATGGTCCAAAAATCTCATTCTCAGGTATAAAGTTTGTATCTTTTGTTTGTTTTTTTTACTTGGGATTTATTTTTTGTAGTGTATATGTTGCATGAATGTGTTTGATGAACTTACTTTTTTCTGAATTTAAGTGGGTATTTATTTTGTATTTTTTTTTGTGTACTTAAGTAGTATGAAGTTCGTATCTTTTGTTTGTTTTTCAGTGTATTTTTGATTTGGGATGTATTTTTTTTTTGGGGTGTATATGTTGCATGAATGTGTTTGATGAACTGGGATTCTGCTGAATTCAAGTGTTTATATGGGTTTCTGTGATTAAATTTTTCTGAGGAAATAATTTGGGTAATTAATTTGTACTCAAGTATAAAAGCTTGTATCTTTTGTTTGTTTTTCTGTTTGTGTTCATTCTTTTCATTTAGGATGTATTTTTTTGGTGTACTTCTTTCATGACTGCTTGATCACTTAAACAATTGTATAAGACGGTCTTATAGAAGACCAACTCGTTCGATCAACTGGGTATTTGCTGAATTTAAGTGGGTATTAATTAAATTTGGGGAATTAATTTGTGAAGTTGCTGTGGGAAAATGTGTGTGTGTGTGCAGAAGAGCAAGCAGTTAGTGTTTGGAGATGTCTTTGGAATTGTTATGGTTCCCAAGGAATTGGAGCTTGAAAAAGATCCAAACTTGGAAGTTAAATTTCAAGTTCCCGATTTTGGAAAAGCATTCAAGGTTTGTCACTCGTTCTATACTATGTCTCAAATGTGACGGTTTTTTTTTTTTTCGAATGTTATGTGTTTCTTTTTACACTCTAGCTATCTATACCATATATCTTTCATAGTTAAAATGTTTGTGCAATGTATTTTTATTGCTTTTTTTTCGAAGTAACTTTGTTGTTGGGGGATTCTTCAATGAAGGTTTGGACTGTGTTTGTTTGAAGCCTAAAGGTGTTGGAGTGAGGATTGCCATTTGCCATATTGTACTTGTTATTTACCCTTATCATAGAAAAGTTAATATCGTTGTGGATTTGAAAACAATGGTTGAAGACGTATTCTGAAGGTGAGTGTATCAGTAGCATGCTACATTTTGACAGAGAATCATTCTTTTGCTTTTGGGGTTTATTTGAAGTTGTGTAACTATTGACCAATTACGTTATTAAGTGCCTTGCAGATAGCTGGTTTGAGAAATTACGGATAGTTTGGCAAACTCTCTAGCTATTGTTTCTAATCATTTATCTATTAGTATGATACATGTCAGAAGCTTAAAAAATTTGAATGACAGGATCAATTTGCTTCCACGACTCCGCTTGTTGTTGTCTTGTTTGTGTCTTTCATCAAAGGTGCCAGTTCTTTCGTAAAATTGATGATGTTATATCGCTGAAACACTAATTATGTGTGCATCAGGGCTTTGTTGGAACTAGAGGAGTGGGCGAGTTTTTAAGTGGTGCTTTGGCCGGAGCAATGTCCAAAGCTGTTCTTGCGCCTCTCGAAACAATCAGGTTAAATTTCCTTTTCTCGGATAATTTGCCCCTAAGTAATTTGCATCTTTGTTTGTTTTATCCTCCAGTATTGATTCTTTATGACATTTCGTGTTAGCCAACGCGTTCTGCTGCTGTATGAGTGTATTTACATCGTTTCAGTTCTGTTTTCACAAAGTTGTCCATTTTATTACATCAGGCAAATGAATACGGAGTACTTTTTATTTATTTTTTCAAAGGGTAAGGACCTTTTATTTTCATCTTATCTTTCTTAACTTAGTAAAACATTTCAGAAAAATTGAGATGACTTCAAGAGATTTCAGAGAAAACTTAAGGGTGCAAGTACTTAGAAAACACTGGATTTAAAAAATTTCAGACAACTTACGACGAATAGAACGAGTCCTAAGTTGAATCAATGTCTTCTGTAAAATCTGTATAAAAATGTACACTAAGGTTGTTGAGCTCTCTTAGTGGATACTCTGTTCAAAATCTCGTCTTCTTTGTGTACAATAAGTTATTTGTTGAATTGAGGGACAAAATTGTGGTAGCAGTAAATGCCTGCCACCTTAGTTGTTTGTAGTCTATAACTTCGTTATGCTTTGATGCATTGAGACACCATTTTTGATCCACTATTCCGTCGATTGTCATATCAGAACGAGAATGGTAGTCGGTGTTGGATCGAGACATATAGCCGGGAGCTTCATCGAGGTCATCGAGCACCAAGGCTGGCAAGGTTTATGGGCAGGAAACGCAATTAACATGCTCCGTATAATCCCTACCCAGGCAATCGAGCTCGGAACATTTGAATGGGTCAAGCGAACGATGACATCAGCCCAAGAGAAGTGGAAAGAAGACGGAAATCCTAAGATACAATTTGGCGACATCACTTTGAACTTTCCGCTCTCATGGTTATCTCCGGTTGCTGTGGCTGGCGCCGCTGCTGGCATCGCTGGTACACTTGCATGCCATCCTCTTGAAGTTGTTAAGGTAGTTCAACCAGTACTTTAGGTTGCATAATATTATAAATCGAAAAATAGATAAAGAAAGCTAATGACGTCTTTCTTTTTCACTACTCTTGTTTTTACTTTCTGTTTTTTCTTGAAGTTTTAGCTTAATACGACTTTTTTTCTTGGAGGGGTGGCACGAACTTTAGTCATCGGTTGAACATGAAATAAACTATGCTGAGCATCATTGCATGTTCCATTCACTTGTATACTTTATTACCTGCTCATGACAGATTGGTTTGTCTTTTGCTGAACAGGATCGGTTAACCGTAAGACCTGAGGAATACACTAATTTAACAGTTGCTCTCAGTAAAATTTACAAAGACAGCGGAGTTACTGGCCTATATTCTGGCCTTGCTCCCACTCTCGTCGGTATGCTACCATATAGCACATGCTATTATTTCATGTACGACAAATTGAAGAGGTCGTACTGTGTTTTCAAGAAGAAAAACGCTCTCAGTCGTCCAGAAATGATTCTTATCGGTGCTGTTTCAGGTGATCATTAGATTCTTAGTTTTAAATTATCAGATTGTCGTAAATAATCCAACTTTTGTTGTAAACTTTTCTGTTGTTTGTTCAAGGCGACATATGTTCTGAACTAGTCAATCTCATTCTTAACAGGGCTGACAGCAAGCACGATAAGTTTCCCGCTTGAGGTAGCGAGGAAGAGGTTGATGGTCGGTGCACTGCAAGGGAAGTGCCCACCAAACATGGCCGCAGCACTTGCAGAGGTTATCCGAGAAGAAGGCATAATGGGAGTGTACAGAGGATGGGGAGCGAGCTGCTTGAAAGTCATGCCTAATTCGGGAATCACGTGGATGTTTTATGAAGCGTGGAAAGACATACTACTCGGTGACAAACGCCTTATTTGAGCATTTTTGTCGTCTCCGTTTTTACAGTGGGACTGAGATTTCTGCTCACTTAACGAAATTAGCATTGTTTTGCTGTTACATCATGTCACATGAGATTTTGATTTTAGAAAGTGTGGTGTCCCCCCACAGAAATTTGGTTCATGTATCAGATAATCCCATTCTCCGAGTTCTTATGATTTGATTTCAGGAAGAAATCGATGGATGACTATTGAAAGAGGAGTATGGTGGAGCATCCTCGCTTTTTTGCGAAATTTAGTTGGAATGTTAAAATTTACTTTTATCGATCACTCACAGCTTTAATCCTGAAGTTTTACGATTTAATCATCAATGTAACCTACTAACGAAACCGCTTCGCCTATGAAACTACTTATAAGTTACTCCGTATAACATACTCCCTCTGATTCAACATGTTCTTAACATTTGACCAAAATTCCCCTCACAAAATTGGTCAAACGTTAAGAACCTATTGAATCGGAGGGTACTAATTCTCTTTTATTGAATGAAAATATCGAACCAAGACCGAAGCATGCATGATTTCCCGTGCAAAGCGGCAGACGCGCAATACTGAGCAATTTAAGGCATAACTTTTCCATTAACTAGGTGCACAAAATCTCTTACCACCCGAGCCTAAACGCAAGAAGCTATTTACGACTAGTTCTGATTTAGAACACTACAGTCACGAACATAATGGAGAGTTTACAGACATCACTGAGTTTGCAACTAGCAAGGGAAGAGAATTGGAGACGGGTCTCTTCGAAGCCTTCCATCAGTCAAGACTAGCTTCCGCATCTTGTCTTCGCACCAAAGCAACTGATCTTTGGTTATACGAGTCATCCTTAACACCCTACTTACGATTTTGGTGTCGATGAGGCTGAACAGCAGATCGACCTCTTCGTGGGTCGTAGGCCATGACTTCTTTTTCAAGCCTTTCTTCTTTCGCAGTTCCTTCAGTTTCAGCATTTTCTGCATCACGGACAACACCACATTCAACAATGGGGAAATCTGACAGAAATTACCTGTCCCGATACCTGAATTAACTCCGACTCAAACTTGATTAACTCAACTCATAACCACCGGCTAAAAATTACCCGTATGTAAACAAAACCAGTAAACAGCACCCTCCAATAGACCCAGACTCCCCACTTAACTCTTCTCGAGACCATTATTGAGTAAAAAGTTACTAGAGGTCTAAACGTGGTCACATTTTATTTAATACAGTCACTGTCACTAAAATCCTTGAAGTAATCACGGTTTATACACTAAATGTCACATGACGCGTCAAACCGTATGAAGCAAGACTTTCTGTAAAATAATATAGTCCGTCACATTGATTAGGTACCTTTTCTGCGACTGATTGAAGTTGCTGAAGAGGAGTTGCCATCTGATTATTACTACCAAACGGATTACGGACACCAGTTTTTTTCTTGTCAAGCCTCAAGAATGCATAGAAAGTCAAAATAGACAACTCTATTAATTTCCGGAGATCAGAAGCGAGAACCCTGTAATCTGACTCTTCGTCTTCAACCATACTGTTATCACAGGTACCTAAACCATTAGAGTAACGACTATCAGCAACAACAATTTGCAGCACAGCAAAATCTCGGTAAGAGGTCAGTACTTAGGCAACACTTACCTCGGACATTCGGAACCTGTAGCAGTTTCGAGAAAGTATTTCGACTTCTAGCATATTTTTCCACCCTTGTACCCTGTTCGAAAGGCTCGTTCTCGATAAACCTCTGAATCAAAACCTGGAACTGCTGATATTGCTGCGCGCAGTGGTTGTAACAAGTAGGATTTTCGGGCTGACACGAGATTTTCTGGCTAAGTTGTGTGTATTGTCCGTGCAGTGCCTCCCACGTCAAGCAAATATGGGCTACATAAGCAGTTTCTAGGTCCTGGTAAGGACTGTCGTCTGGTTGCTGGAGCTGTTCGGTTTCGCTATTGGGCTCTTCGATCTTTTTCAGAGATAAGCAACGAAAAGATGATGACAGCTTCCTAGAGGGCGTTCTTGGAGACGGAGTCGATGGACTCCTAGGACCTGCGTCAGACAAACCAGCATAAGCGTCCGCATCTCATAAAAATAAAATACTGCAACTATACAGCATTATAAGCAAAAGGGATACATTTTCGTAAACAGGCAACCAAAACCAAGCTCGGTGGGCCAACGAACTAGGGTTATTTAGATTATCTTTAAATTCACCCACGTTTAAAGTCTGTCATTTAGTAAGACGGAATGATTTTTGATGTTTTTGAAAGAAGATTTCAACATAGCTTTTTCTCGTCACAAGCGCTCCAGATACGCAGTAATTGTATACTTAAAACACCAGACACCCAAAGAAGTTCACAAAAGTGTATTAATGTAATACTCTTTTAATTGTGTTGACCAAAATGGTTTCAAAATGATTCTCCACAATACAATAAAACAAAACAAAAGATTGGTCCCCAAAACTTTGATCTCCAAAAGTCACCATCTCTTGAAGAACAAACTTTAATAATGCATTAAAAAATTCCACCAACCATCCAAGGTAACAACAACCTTTATAATGTATACAATTACTATCTTTATAATCCCGCTCTCGTCCTCTCGCAATCACATAGTTTACGTCGGCTTTTGGGTCGACATTTTTATACGAGTACATGCAAGCAAAGTAAGAAGTCTTATATCTGTTGTCCATTTGTTTGCCACACACTATACGCCATAACACGGAAATGAAAACTATACGACCAGTATGATTCCGAGCATTAAAACATTAGAAATTCCACGCGACTTAATCAAATACGCATCAGTCATCACATACCAGCTTCATTGAGCTGCTGAGCACTGATCCTGTCGAAAAACAGCATCCGCTCACAGTACTTCTCGTACATGGACTCGAAATCACAGTACAGATGCTCAACTTGAGACCCTAACTCTCTACCATCGCTAGAGCTCGTCTCACCTTCCCCTTCTTCGTCATCTTCTAAACCCGACTCTTCGGGTATTAGCACCATAAAGCTGTTCCTCCTCAACTCTTTCAGCCTCCTTTTCACCTCATTCGTTATGAAATCATCATCGTCGTCATCAACATCAACAGGGGCATCAACAACAACTGTCTTCCCGTTCACATTGTCGTTCTCGTGGTTCGGTTCCTCGGGATTTGGGATTGGATTTTCCTCTAATTCTACCCCTGGCCTCGGTTTTCGAGATATCCTAAACTTCTTTATTTTGAGGAAATCCATACTATTACCCCTCCCTCTTTTTTTAGTATATAATGCACCACCAAATTAAGAGTTACTTTTATTTTCCCTCGAAATAACGAAATTCGAAAGCATACAATCTCAGAAACAATCTTACTCAAATCTTTGATTGATACCAACAATCTACATCAAAAAAAATCCAAAATAAAGCGTCAAAAAAAATCATTGTTTATGAACTTAAAATCAAACACAAAGAATCAACAACACACAAACATGAGAAAATCAGTAAATTTTTGTTACAACCAAAAAAAAAATTACTTCAAAAATATCATCTTTTGCATAAACCCCACAAAGTTGAAGCATAAAATCCACCAAACAAACCAAAGAAAAAAAAAAAAAAACATTTTGACAATGACATAGAAATACATCCAAAATAAACTTGGGGAGCAAACAAAAAAAAACTTAAACTTTAATGCATAGATTAATTTTTAATTACTTCAAATATTAGCAAAAAAAAAAGTACATTATTATACAACTTCAAAGATTCATTCTTTTGCATAACCCATGAAAAAATAAATACAGAAAAAACACTAAACTTTTTCAGAATGTTGAATCATATAGAGTATATGATATATCCCACAAAATAAAATTTAAATAAAAATGATACAAACAAAACACCAACCAAAAAAACAAAAAAAAAACATACAGTTGAATGTAAAGATGAATCCCAGAAAATGCAGGTAAAAAAACATCTCCATTGTAAACATAAAACCCTAAAAAAGATGAAAGAGAAAGTGAAAAAAAGAGTGAGGAAGTTGAATAGTAGGGTTATAAATTAGATGGAAGCATTTAAAACCCCATTTTCACATTTTTCTTTCTTTTTTTTTTTTTTTTTTTTTTTTTTCTGTTTTGTTTTCTGGGGAAACTTTACCGTTTCTTTCTCGTGATATGTAGTTGATGTTGTTAGTACACTACTAGCATTGCACGACTTTATGCACGCAACTTTTTTTTTTTTTTCAATATGATACGGAGTATCATTTTACGTGTGAGACGGTCTTGTGAAAATTTGAACAGGTTATTATTACTCCGTATAAATGTTCAATAGGGTTACGATAAGTTTTATCAGGTATTTTACGTGTAAAACGATCTTATTTTTAAATTTGTTCTATATATGTCAATGCTTGCGAAAAGATAGAGGATAAAACTGAATAAGAAAAAAGAAAAGGTGAAAATTTATATACTCCGTAGTACTCCGTATGAAACAAAACTACCTGCTAAATTTGGCAATTTACCCCTGTTTGGTCACGTTGGAATTGAAGTAATGTTAAGGAAACAACTGGGTAATATACCAAACTCAAAGATACTTTTAAGAAAAGTGAAGAGTACGGGATATAGATGAGGAGAGTTCATACGAAAAATACTTTGTATAAGTTTATTGTACGACGAGGCTATACTGATTAAAATATGACCACTGTAAATCGTAATGTACCTACTCTAGTATCCAACGTAATAACTTTAAGACCTTAAAAACTTGTCACATTAAACGTTAAAGTAATCACTTTAAATATTTAAGTGGTCACAAGTCCACAACTAAACCTAGTAATCCATACGCGTAAAATCGTCGTATAATAGACTTATTCGAGTGGTGGGGTTGAAAGGGGAGAGAATATTGTCAGAGATTTAAACAAAGGCACACACTATAGCTGCAGTATGGCAGCTTATTTCGTGTTTTTGTTTCTTGAGTTTTGTAGTGTCATGTGGACAGTGGACTTACTATGCATACCACATTACCACCATATACCATTATACCTTGCCTTGTCACAAGGTTTACGAAAATGGCACTCCCTCCGTCTTTGTAAATTGCAATTGATTTTTTATGTGAATTTATATGATTAAAATAATATATTTACATTAAAATAAAAATTATACTCCGTAAAAGAAATTGTCAAATAAAATGAATAAAATACTCCGTATCACAACACTATTAATCATTATACGTATACAACAATCTTATTTTAACATTTGGCGAATATTTCGTATTACAAAAGTATATTTTACTAACATATGCTCTTTAGGCACTTGAACCCGCTTGGGGGAGAATTAGCTTTGGGAAAAAATGTACTTCCTCCATTCCAATAGGTTGTATACGTTTTACTTTTTGGACGCTATTCATAAGTATGTAAAATTTTCGGTATAACTTTAACATACAAAATAAAAAACAATCATGTGTGATATTGTTTTAATTGTCTTATTGAGCACATCATTAATATCAAAATTTTAAAATTTTCAAGAATACGAAACCAAAGATATGAACGAAACAAAACGAGTATTAATGTATGTGCATAAAGCAAACGTATAGAATCTATTGGAATGGAGGAAGTATTAGTGGCTTTAGAGTTCGACCCAATACTTTATTTCCGTGCTAGTTGATTCGAATTCGACATTAGAAGTATATTACTTATTCCCCATGCATGCATAAAAGAAATAAACCAATACGGAGTACTCCGTACTTTGTAGTATAATAAAAATTAATACGAAATTATTGAATGAAAGTAAATACGGAGTACTTAGGATCCCATCATATTTATATTCCGATCTAACGTTGTCGGGGAGTCATGAGTAGGTCCCACATGATCTCAAATCTCAAATACGTTTTTGTGAACGACGAAATCGGGTCAAAGTAGTCAAATACTTCTCTTTTACCCCCAAAAGTGTTGCATGGTACATTGGTACCATACTACCATCATTTGCCATGCTTATTACGGGAGTACTTGCAAATACGAGTATTTTTTTGTCACTTCATAATTCATATAAATTACTCCGTATAATACAAGTTTCTTCTATATCAACCGTCTTCTTCTATCTGTCACAATTAATTATTATCTCGTTTATGATTTTCCACGCACAAAATAAAATATGAAATGTTGCAATAAAAATTAACTGAGATGAATAAGATATTAAACGGCGATGAATACAACATTGTATATATCTTAGATGTACAAAAAGAACTAAAAATGCATCTAATTCAACCCACGTCGGTATCACGCATTACAAGACGACACTTTTACCGAAGAAACAAGTTTGTACGACCATCAAAGAAACAAGCTTAAGTTAGAAACGCCCCAACATAGACTAAATACTTAATCAATCGATCGATCTTCACATTAACTCGCAACTACGGTTAGGTAACATTTCGGAAACTTAGGCTATGGCTTAATTAACCTTAATAATTGGCTAGGGAGGGAGTTTAGGAATACTTCGAACTCACACCTCTTTTCGGGCCAATTTACTACATTTCTCGTAAAACGTGGTAAATTTGAATAGTATATGGGTTGTCAGCCCATATGTTTCTCCAAATTTCATCGAAAACATAACAGTTCCGATACAAGTAGTAACTTACTACACAGCTCTAATATTCACATTAACCTCTTAGACTTTTCTAATATGTAACAAAATAGTCTAACATGATCCAAACACTTCCACTGTTCCACATGATTCTAGATACACAAATTCTTGTTTAAGACGGATATTTCTGTCTTATATATGAAACAGGTTAGATGCCGTAACTAATACTCTACGCTACAAGCCGTTAAATGTGCTAAAAGTATTCTAGACGCCCTTTACTAATCGATATTCTCCACGTGTACCAATGAACAATCACAAATGGACGAAGAACCATTTACAAACCCCAGTATAGATAAACGTAACCGCATTCTTTGCAAATAACAACAGTCACATACCTCAAAGTCTCAAACTATAACCTGAATAAAGTATGCAATTTATAGAATCTAGCGAATTACCGTATAGGTTTTTTCTACGGCAGTGGCACTGTGAAAAAGTCGATAGCATCACTGTTGGTTCTGCTGTCTTTGTTGAAAATTTTGGAGATTTTGGGCGGTGTTTTGAAGGGGTACCATATTAGATTGGAGAGTCTGTGTACCGAAACCACCTTGAGCGACCTGCTGCTGCTGCTGTTGCTGTTGTTGCTGTTGTTGTTGCTGCTGCTGCGGTAAAGACATCATGCTAGCGGAATTTGTACTCATATTGAAAACTGCGATGAGGAATGGTCAGACATGTTAATTAATTAGATTAACTACAAGTTTATCGCGATAGCACCCATAAACGACCTCTTTTAGCTTTCACAAATTCTTCAATGAGTTTGGTGTATACGAATGGTGAGTAGATTGCAACAAAAACGTGATTACAAACTTCACAAGTTATAACCCATGAAAGCGCAAAATTACTTCTCAAAGTTATAACTATGAAATCACAAAATTTTGATATATGTGATAAATTTCGGGAAAAGAATGGCAACGAGATATTAAGTGAGCTGAAGAAGAAAAGGAAACAACATACTCTGATCACCGAGCATCTGAGATGGATGAGTTCTCTGAGGATTTCCACCGGGTAAAGGAAACTGAGAAGTAGAAGAGGCGGTCAAAATACAGTCTATTACTTTAATGAAACAAGATTATACTGTTTCATACATTTACTATGTATGAACATATTAACAGTACGCCAGACACGAAAATGAAATGTGGACACCATAGGATGCATAGATTACAGTCAAACATCAAGATATGAATACGTAGAATGCATGATACATCTGAAGCAATAGGCGTACGCAGTGTTAAATACCCCTCGTCATGTTCCAGCCCTAAAAAACAACGGAGATTCTAACAGCAATCCTATACTCAGAGAGTAAAAAAAAACTGAAATTTGTGATCACAAAATGCAGCAGCGACAGCCCATACCTCAAAGACTCCCGCCTATGGCAAGGTAAAGGGTCGGAATGTAAGAAAGTACGAAACCCATATACGGTTTCCAGGTGTTCCAAATGATAAGATCTTTAAAAATTGTTCCAATGACTGATTCACCAGTACTTAAAGTAATAAGAAACGCATATAGTTTCGGCCTTCGGAAACTATTTTGAGCAAGCCATATATACCGAAAGCCAAAAGACTGGAGAGTTTTTTTTGGCTTTACTAGGATGATATACGACGAGAAAATTTTCCGTCTAAGCTATTCGACCAAAGAAAGCCTAGACATCTATCTCCATGATAGATGAGGACTGACATTGAAAACACCTAAAGTGTGACGCAGAAATCATAATTTTGGGGAAAAAAAAAAAATGCAGTCATTATTATATGCAGTTTCAAGTTACAAAATCTGCCACTCTGAAGACTGAAAACAATGTGCTGTCTACCGTCATTTTTGATCATATTTACCTACATATGAACATTTTTCTATACAAGAGTAAGATACAATGAAATAAATAAATAATCACCTACCCATTCCAAATTACTGAAATAATAACACACATGATTCACACGTCAAATGTTACCACGGATCAGGGGACCCTCTAACATTACTAAAGGTAAGTTCATATTCTAATTCAAGTACATTGAGTTCACTAAAGTTCAACAGCAGATTTATCGAGGATAATTGCCATACACTTCACAATCAGAATCTTAGTTATTACTAGAAAATATTCAGTTGGAAAGTTTACAGCCAGCACGTCAGACAAACTATCAACTGTCATCAAGTAGAGAAAGGAGATACATGTCTTACTATGTCATATACAGCGTAAAGTAAAGCAACACAATTTCACAATTTGAATTAAGAAAAGGGGAAAATACCTGCATTCTCGGATGTAATGTTTGTGATCCCATAGCATTTGACATGTTTGTCATCTGGAAACAGTAAACACGAACATCAACATGAATGAAGAGTGAAATCATTAGATTCTTAACAGTAAATTGCAGTGTCTGACTGTCTTCTACTATGGTATCAATATGCCAGCGATCAAGCACAAAAACAATTGTCCAATCTCCATAAACATTAACTAATACTCCGTAACAAACAAATCACTTGTAAAGCAGGTACATAAAAAATGAGAATAGGTCCACAACAGTCAACCTTCTGTTGTCATCACAACTTACAAGAGCCATTACCACAGAACCCTAGCGCTCTCTACAACAGAGATGCGATACTATCGATTCCCTTATATTATTATCTACATACTACTGCCAAACATATAGTCTTGTCATTCACAAAGAAGCATCGATATATAGGTACACTGATGTCTATGGAAATAAATGAGCAGGTGGTATCGACTATCATAATGCAAGTGCAGCAAGAAATTAAAACTTAAGCATTTTCAATTTTGAAAGTAGACACCCTATCGAAGATGACGATAACAACAACCAGCAACAAACCACATTATTCTAGTGATGTTGAACGGAATCAAAGTTTTGCAGCGAAAAAAATAAAATATACTATCTTACCTAAAATATCAAAGTATGAATAAGCTAACAAAAATTCAACGTTGTTTGCAAACAATAAGTGATTAAACTAGTAATTAAAACACTATCTTACCTAAAATATCCTAATTAAGCTAGAATTAGGAAACTAATTTTCCTAATTTTTTAAAGAAACAAACTAACTTTTCTAATCTTATTCCAAATCAATAAATTAATTTAAATAAAAAATCCTACACTATTTAGGAAAACTTGAGAATAATTCAAACCGAGTTCCCTCTTATGATAATTCACACCAATGTGTCATCCGTGTAGGATTTGGACGGATTAACTTAAAACGGTCCTATCTCCTTCGTTACTTTGTCCAAATTAAGCGTATGACAACTCATTGAAAAGCTAACATGATGTACTTTCATCTCCAAGTGAAATCAGATTTATATTATTCATACTTTATGAGATATTTAGCTGTAAACTCAAGGGAACAAATATGAAAACTCAAAGTTGACTTCATTTTTTCGGTTTGAACGTATACCCACGTCACTCCTGGAGGGGGTCGGATGTACATAACCTTACCATGTGTTTGGTTAATACAAAGACACTTTTTCTTAAATAACCATAACGATTGCCTCTATCATTCCAACAGAGGCCCTAGTTTAGGGTTTTTTTCTATATATTCCACCATAATTAAAAATTAAAGAATATGGAGTCTTTAGCTCTATTGGTAACGGAAATAATGTCCCTCCGAGCACGGGAAAAAAAAAAGGAGAAAACAATAAACATGTCCACATGAGTAAAGCAGACAACCTCAAAAATCTTTTTATGAGTCAGAGACTATGCTTAAAGCCACAGAAAACAACACAGTATACAAGTTAAATGCAATCTATGTGAAGTATAGCATAGCAATCAAGCATAAGTGTTCAGAATTCAGAAAGAATAGATGAGATGCAATCAGAGTTTTCTGAGAGAGAAACTTTGTTTTCTACCATGGAAGCGTTGGGTGAACTTTGAGCAGCGGCATTGAATAAAGCTGTATTAGCTGATCCAGCAAATTGCCCCATATGCCGATTTAGTTGGCTTCCTTGGTTCAGTTGGCTTTGCCCAATACCGTGCTGCAAATGTCCAGTAGCTAGCTGCCTACCTTGGAATTGTTGACTCGATATTGGTTGAGAAAACTGCATCTGGTTTTGACCTTGCAGCTGATATGCATTACCATAATTAGCTTCAAAACTCGAAGTAAAACAGGTCTCTTTTACTTATATCTACAATCGATACAAAAGTTTGACTGTTTCTATCTCGCAAGCTAAACTTCTATGCTATATAATCAAGAGAATGATACTTCCTTTGCTAGAAAGATACATTCACACCTCAAGACAGTGAAAAGAAAACATATTCAAAAAAGATACGGAAATAAATGTCTCGCAATAAGGGAAACATGCAAATTTTTTGTGTCGAATAAAGCAACCATGCTCTCCAATAATGCATATAACCCTTCTTCCAACAGAGAATGCAAGCTTTGTACAGATCGAAGATGTTTTAAAGGTGAATCGTAAAGGGAATACACAGATTTCATACTGATTGGAATTTCTGCTGAGCCTGAGACTGCATATCATGTAATTGCGGCAACTGGTTCTGTGAAAACAAAAATAGCAACTTGATTAGTGTATGCTTTCAACTGCCAGTATCTGGAACAGAGCTCACATCACTATGACCATTTTTTAAGAAGTTCAGATATTAGCCGTATTTCGCGAGATTCAGCTCGCCGTTTCAGAGATTCAATATCACGTGACAAACCTGTCCCAGACCCTGCATGGCAGATTGTCTAAATTGCTGCTGCGTGAGAAGTTGCTGCTGCGGTGTAAGCTGCATTAGCTTTTGTCTCTGTAGTTGTAGCTGCTGCAGCTGTTGTTGGTGCAGATTTTGCTGCTGAGGAGACGGTGCATTCATCATATTTGTGCCAGATCTTGGTGAGTTTGCATAGGGTAGAGGGGATGGCGTATTATTATCAAAGGAAGCAGCTGCGGCGGCAGCTGAGGGTGAAGGGACTGATCTTCCAAGATGCTGTCCTCCAGATGCCTGCATCAGATTCCTTCTTAAGTTCAAAAGAAAGATAATACCGTACTCGGAATCTCAGTCACACTGATGACATACATACACAAACACTTGTATTCAATGAGTTGAAAAAGAAAGCTTATATGGCTATCACCCTAATTCATTTTTGTCTAAGCACATTTCCAAAATTTCTCTATTAGATACCCTATATCAGCAGCAGTAATTTAAGAATGACTCGTCACTTCGTCAGACAATCGCAACCACTATCCATCGACTGGATTAGGTCGAATCCAAAGTTCGAGTAAAACTAAGAACTTAGAGAGTTGGAAGGAATGTCTTTGAAGCAGAAAGGACAAGGAAAAGAGAAACTATTTATCCATGCAAACAATTTTATCATACCATATAATATTGCTGAAGAAAGAGCAATTAACAAGCTTAAAAAACCTGGTGAAAGTCAATCACACAAGCAGTAAATCTAGCTACTATAGAAAATTGAAAGTACAGAAAAAAGAAATACCTGCATTGGAGTACCCTGATTACTGAGATTGCCTGATGACATGGGAGGAGTATTCTTCGAGTACATGCCTGAAAGTAGACAGCCATACAGTGCAATCAAGGTACAATGCTAACGTCACCGTTGCCGACAATCATATAATAATGAGAAAGCTACATCACATACCAGATCCATCACCGTGCGATTGAGCCCCATCACCACCAACTGTGAGCACACCGACAAGATGTGATGGCAGCGGTGATGTAATATGCCTTTGGTCTGCAGGCAGCCTCAGCCCTGCAGAACATGTACGAATCCAGCACATCAACAACTTTATGCAAACTAAAAAAAGAACAGCACGAACCTTAGTTGTTCGGCAGACTACATTCCACACGACTGACATATTCAAAGGATTAAAAAATGGAACAGCTGTTCTTAAGCTAGCACAAAGAGACTAAGAACTTGTTCACTTTTAAGCTGTCTGACGTTTTGAAGTTTAGCGTTTTTAAGTAGTCTGGAGTGTTTGAAGTTTTCAGAGTCATCTGAAGTTGGAATTTCCCTAAGTTTCTGAAGTGTATGATAAGTTAAGAAAAAATAAGAGATGAGGAAAATACATCCGAATTTTTCAGAATATCACCTTCACCATGATTAACAGCGGCCCTAAGTATATTTTCCTGTTCTTGAATTTTGGCGGCATGTGCCTTGTCTACAGTTGGGACTGTGCTTAACCTTTGACGAGTATCAAGACCATAGGCTTTGCGGGTATCAGCTATAACTTTTTCCGCACTTTCACAAGCTTCAGCGATCATGTCAATTCTAGCCTGTCACGGTGAACAGGAAAATTAAGACATTCAAGTTATTAAGATTTCTAAATCCTACAATGTTAACTATTTAATTTAATCAATCACCTTCAGCTTTTCAATTTGTTCAGTTATAGACAGGTTTTGCAAGCCGAGTAGCAACTGCTCTTTCTTAATGTTCGCATCAGCTTCCATCTCAGGCAAGAGCTTTGACGACAACATGACGGGGAGTACTGGATGATACGAATGGTATATAATCATCAGAAAACGTTAATTACTAATCACCCTACGACTACATATTAGAAATGTCTCTCTCTTGGGTCCACTTACAGTAAATACAAGAATTTAAGAGATAATTGGTAGAAAATAAACGATGGGAGATACACGTATATGGGCTATTTCAAGTCAAAAACAATGATTCGGCTTGTGTGTCAGCAAAGACACTTACTATTAGCATTTTCGGCATTAACATTCCGAGGATACACCACAAACGCCTTTGAAACCTTCTTAATGTCTTCCACAATGCTGAATAATTCAAGGTTCACCATGGAGAATTGACCGAGAGTATCTTGCCTGTTAGCACACACGAGACACTAGTTATTGAATGTCACAAACAACTCATGCACAAAACAATTAGGCGGTGACTAAATTTTCATTTTCCACCCGATTCTTTCCTTTCAATCCTTTAGTAGCAGAATGTGTACACAACTCCATCACCCAAAAACACCCGTTTAACTGTTTTCTATTAAAACTATCGATTACAATGACGTTTGATACACGGATTAGAACGAGACTAAAACACGAGACTAAACCACCCGATTCTTTCCATTCAATCTTTCAGTAGCAGAATGTGTACACAACTCTTATCACCCAAAAACACCCGTTTAACTGTTTTCTATTAAAACTATCGATTACAATGACGTTTGATACACGGATTAGAACGAGACTAAAACACGAGACTAAACCACCCGATTCTTTCCTTTCAATCTTTCAGTAGCAGAATGTGTACACAACTCCATCACCCAAAAACACACGTTTAACTGTTTTCTATTAAAACTATCGATTACAATGACGTTTGATACACAGATTAAAACGAGACTAAACCAAATTAATGTACACAATTACAATTTGAACCTAGAACCAGCAACAATACAATTGAACGAATGTGAAAAATCGAAAAATTATTAATAATCCAAACTATATACACAATTGAACTCGATCACGGTTCAAATCAAGCACCAACAAACGAGCATCAGTATCAGAAGCACAGAATTATTATCGGAAAACACGAAATTAACACAACTTCGAGTAAACACGAGTTTAAAACAAGATTGATGATCAAACACAAAATCGAAACCAAATTAAACAAATGCACATAACAATTGAACTCAATCACATCAACAACCAAGCATCAGAAACAAAAATAAACGCGAAATCATAATCAGAAAACACGAAATTAACATGAAACTTACATAATCAAACAAAAAAAAATGAAATTAAAAAGAGAGAAGAAGTGAACCATTTAGGAAGAGCATTAGAACGAGAGAGGAAATCAATATCTTCGAGAATGCGAGTAATGGCCTTGTGAAGACTAACAGCGCGGGTTTTGACGGAGTCTAAATTGAGTTGCTGCACCACCGCAGGGTTCAGTCGCTCCGCCGCTCGCGGTGGTTGCTGCGGCGGTTGCTGCGGTTGTTGTTGTTGTTGTTGAGTTTGATCCGCCATGAGTGAATCCTTGGAAGCTAAATTACTACTCCAGTATTACTGTGTCTTCTTTCTTAGTTACACTTTCAGTTATTTTCGTCTGTAATTTTTTATTTTTCTTTTTCTGAGATTTCAAGAGAAAAAAAAAAAAAAAGTTGAGAAATTAGGGTGATTTGTTGGAGATGCTAATATATATTGCGATCCCACATCAATTGTGAGATGGAGTTGCTCTTGTTATAAGGTTTAGGGTTACCTCTCCTATTGGGTTTTTAGGATGGAGCCTCCTAAACCTTATAAGCGAATTCTCTTATACTCTCGGGTGTGGTTCAGGCCCGTGGAATTTAACATCTTTTTTATGAAACGACTTGTTGTGTATGTTCACGTAATTTTGTTAATATTACTTATTAAAGTTATTAATTTGTTTATTTTTGAGATGATTTTAACGATAATTTTTTTATATCTTATATGAAGTTTTTTTTTTTTTGTCAATCAAAGTGCACACTAAGTTGCATTATAATAAGGAGAAGGGGGGATTCGAGCCGGGGACGTAATGCCTAAAATACCTTAGTCTTATACTTTGCGATAATTTAGCTCTAAAATCTGTTTGTTCGCTTTTTTTTTTGTTTTTTTTTTCTTGGTAGCAGTAAAGAAAGTTAACTCGTATTTACTAATTTTTCGACACGTAACTGGGAATAATTTCCACGTTCCCTCGACATGATTATTTCTTGCAAATTGTTTCCATGGTTCAACTGAAAAAGACTAAAAGAGGAAGATCACCTTCACTTATGTCATTTCTTGACAATCCGTCAACTTATTCGCTTCCATGCCAAGTTAAACTTGCAAGATGGATTTCAAATTCTAAATTTTCGAAATTATTAACAAGATCATAAGGTGTTTTTGGTCCAGAAATGAAAATCGCCCATGACAATCGTGTATAATGTTCCCCACATTTAACCACACATTAACGAAATTTTGAACTCGGATGAAACTGAATTTGGTTAAAAAAAGTAAAATCCACCAAAACTAATCAAAACTAACAGCATGACAACGATTGCTCGATAAATCCTGCAAACAATCATTTGAACGAAATTCATCAATGTCAGAACTTCGCAAATCGTAGCTCCCACGCGACATCACATTTCACATAACAGAAAAAAGATATCTAACCGTCTGAGACAATCATCTCTGTGAACAAATCTTGACTCCGCCGCTACAACATTAAATCGATATTCACAATTCACCAATTTACAGGCTTACATCAACGAAGAGATTCATGTAAACAAACATAAAGGGTTACATTTTCATGGTGTTTGCTACAGTACATTATTAAAAGAGAAATGTATTCACAAATTGGTTGAATCAAAGTTACAAGATAATAGTACAACAAATCTATGTTTTTAACTGAGTGTACAACATTTTTCTCGTTGAATTTCTATGAACATGCTGTGTTTTTTTTTGTTTTGCTGTAAAATTGTTGTATCTTTGAGAGTAAATCAATCATCTAATGTTTCCCAAATATCACCTGTCATGTCTGTGTGCTGAATATTGAGTACGTCCACCAGTTCGACAAAGAATTCTAAATGACAGTGGAACCCTGTATGTAATTCCACGCAGAATCGTCAAACATCTGAAGTTAAAGACGGTTGCATGCATACGATGGAATTATAAAGTATGGAGTATACAAACTCGCTAACAAACATGTGGCCGATGACTCACCTTGGAATTATAAAGTATGGAGTATAATTTACGCAAATCGAGGTGTCATGACTCACCTTGGTTACAATTTTTCGTACAAACCATCTTTACCCTTCCTCGTCCTCAGGTTTTTTTGGCCGTTTAACGGACAACTCTCCCTCCGATGGCGACTGTGATGTCCCTGCAATTCATTTTACATTCATTGGCATCAATACATGAATAGCACAATTCCACGGCTACGCCACATCTCGAGATAAAGTCGGTTGTGCAAATCGATAAAAATCGACGGTTTACTTAGAATAAGATATAATTTGGGCCATAATATGAACGTTATTACGACCATTTTTAAAGTAGTAGTCATATTTTATTCAATATTTATCCCAAAAAACAATACAATATGAACATTTTAGTCACAATCAGCTCGTCGTATGGGCGTTTGGTCATATACTAAAAAACACATCATCAATCAAAATCGACAATTGTTGGTTCGGCTTAAGCTCATGGTTGAATGTCCAATATTGATTATATACTCTAACATCTTACGCAAATGCCCTACAGGCCCGCCTACCTATCTGATATATACCGCTTTGAAAGTGAAGGATGGTGAGATTTGAACGTCACGGGGTCTGATACCATGTCATCAACCACCTCAACAAAAAAGCGTATGCAGATGGTTGAATACCCAAAATCGATTATATACTCTAACAATGACAACACCACCAATAACAAATTTTCAAAAACAAAAACAAGATATTAAAAGGAGAAACCTATGAAGAATTGAGCAGAAGAAGGCCACCCACGACTCGAATTCCACAACCGCGAACTCCCAACCTCCTTCGCCTTCGAATCCTTCACCAAATCCGCCACCACCCGTGCGAACCCGTTTGCAGCGGACGTCGGTGGGACCCAGTAAGACCCGCCGGGGACGAGTGGGATCCACCGCGGCTGCGCCTTCCTAACGATCACCCTCTGGACGGCCTCCTCCAGCCGCCGCAGCGCCGCCTTCTCCTCCTCCGCATCGAGCTCGGGTTTCGGCTTCGTGGAGTGGTTGCGACGGCAGAGTAGCGCGGCGGTGGTGGAGGGGAGGCGGCGGAGGTGGTGGATGTGGTGGTGGGAGAGGGATCGGGCCATGGTTAGGTTGGATTGGCCGGCGCCGGCGAAATCCAACCACCGTGGTGCGGCGAGGAGAGAGAAAGGGAGAGAGAAGAGCAGAGGAGAAGGTGATAAGGGAATGAATTATTGAGAAAATGTGATTGTTGTGATGAGAAATTTGGATGAGTTTTTTTGGGGAATATTTATATATTTTTGTGATGAGAGAATGATGGGTGTCAAATTGTCAATTTGCATTTGTCATGGGTGTCATGGTGATTGATGATTGGTGATAGAATTTTTCTTTTTTTCTTTTTTTTTTTTAATTTTCTCCCCCGTCCAAATCCATGGCAACCTGACGTACTTGTACATTTATCGAGGCAAGTTTTTCGATAGTAAAATCATTAGTTGTACACTATGAAAAAATATACTCCGTAATAAATTGTTATGTTTATTCTATTCGTGAAAACGAATCAAATAATACCTCATATGTCTATATTATCTTTTATACATTGCAAAGAATAACAGCGATGAACTTGATGAATAATGTCAAATTTTCTAATGTCAAAGGGAGTATATTTTGCTTCTTGCAGGTCGAGACGATATGAATATGAATGATATTTTAGGATAATGGCTCGAACCCGATCAAAATGATTAGTACAAATGAATGTAATTTTTGCTAATGATACATTAGTTTACTTCAACGACACTACTCATAACCTTAGATCACTAAATTCAATACTTAAAATTAACTCACTTACTGAGTGACTCCTATTATAACTTCAACAATTAGACCATAACTTCAACTAATATTATATTATATAATCCTAATTCATAGTGTCAAACTTTGAGTAATTTTCAAAACTTTCTCTTGATTTAAAGTCAATGACAGCTAACTTTGACATAAAGAACTCATGCTTAGCTTAAGTTAGCGACTTTGTGAGAATATCAAGAACTCATGCTTAGCTTATGCACGTAGACTTTGCCTTGAATGTTGATTCTTTTATGTCTCCGTGGATATATTTTCGTATCACTCATTTGTACCATAAAACTTCTATTCAATTATTCCATCAACTACAAGCATGTATTTGGAGGAGTGGTATCGGACGTCTATGTGCTTTCACTACTTTGTTCCTCCCTGAAGTGTAGAAATTTTTTGGCAAGAGCAATAACAAACCTAGTATCACAAAATATGAGTACCTTCATTTTGCGAAATTTTGAAATTATCCACTAACTTCAGCAACCATAAAACTTGACGGGATGCTGAAGTCATTGTTACATACTATGTTTTGGAGGATGACAATGCAATAACTTTCTGCTTATCGGAACTCCAAGTTATAGCCCCTAAACCAAGACCAAACACGTGACTCGAAGTGCTTTTTCGATAGTCAGTCCTACCTTCTCAACCACTTTCACTAAATCCAATTAGTTAGGAACTACTTGGGTTTAGTACTTTAGTATACCAACGATCAAGTAGTTCCGTTAACACGACAAATAATCCCTTCTTGCTGCTCGTAACCTCGTAGGTGTTGCTTGTTCGGGTTGGGCATAAACCTATAAACCAGACTTACCTAAAAGGCAATATTCGGTCTAGTATGGGTGAGATAATTTCAAAGTCCTGTAACGTTTTTGAAATTTTTTCCATCATTAAGCACAATACCAGGCCATCTTATTGCTACAACTTTCATTTGGATTCATAGGTGTAGTCCAATTTCACAATTGAACATGTTGAATTTTTTCAACATATAAGTGTCATAGCCAAAAGAAATATACTGTCTACATCTTCGCCTAAATTCTCACATCAAGGACCCGTTCTTTCCCTGATTCATTTTGTTCTTCAACTATCAAACATTTCATCAAACCAAAGAAAATCCAAGGAAGAGTAATGCTACGGAGTATTAAAATATTAAATTTCAACAAAATCTCATCAGTTTCGTGTTTGATAATCGTAATAATCTCAAACAATGTCATATATTTTTGTATACTTAAAAACAAATTCTAAATTAACCAATCTCTAAATTTTTCCCCCGTCATTGTACATTTCAATCATCATTCATCATACATACGGAGTACATTACAAAGTTAAATGGAAGTTTAGATAAAATTTTAATAAAATTTCTATATTATTTTTCGAAATCAAATTAAAATTAGAAATTCCGTTTATAAAAAATAAAGGGATATTTCATGATGCCTCGAACTTTGGCGGATTCTTAGATGCATTTGTGAGGTTTGTTCACATGGTACCCCTAAACTTTGTAAATATGTAATATACGTTTTGTGACGGAAAACTTGTGACGTTAAGTTAAAAGAAGAATGCACCAATTATGAGTTTAGAGCACAATTGAAGCCACATTATTCCTCAATTAAATGCTATTATGTGTTGATTAATTAGTATAAATTTTGTTGATTAGAGTACAAATAATAGCATTTAATCGAGGAATAATGTGGAGTCCTAAATGCACTAAATTCATAATTAGCCTTCTTCCATAAAATTAACGTCGTCAAGTTTTCCGTCACAAAATGGGCGTGTGGCGCATATTCACAAAGTTTAGAGTGCAGTGAGCAAACCTCAGCGTGCAGATGCATGTGTAATCCGAAAGTTCGAGTGCAGTGGAAATATCCCAAAAATAAAAAGTAAACGGGTGACCGATTCGTGTACAAGCCCACGAAATCGTACTACCAATAAGCGAACCCACAAACAAAAACAAAAAAAAAAAAAAAATTCCCCCAAATTTCATCCCCAAAAATCAAAATCTAGGGTTTCAAACATCTCCAAAGATCCCCAAATTCCTCTCTTTTTCTCTCTCTCTCATCTTCAACAATGGCGATGAAGGCAATCATCAACGAGCTGCGAAACGTGAAGGTGAAGGAAGTTCCTGAGAAGTTGAAACCTTACTTAACCTTGAATTTTATCAAGGAATCTTTCGCAAAAGGTTTGGACAATTATCACGCGAAATACATCGCTACTAGTTCGCCGGATCCTTTGTTCCACGTGTGCTACGGCGGTATGATCTTGTCCTACATTGTTGCGCTTCCCGAGGAGCGCCGCCATCTCGCCCACCAGGAGCACGCCAAGGAGCACGGCGGCGGCGGCCATTGATTGATCAGGTCTGTTTCGATTTTGATTATGCTTTTGATGGAGGATTTGGTGATGTTCGATGTTCATTTTTTTTTTTGGTGTTGATTTTGTTTAGAATTGAGGAATTTATCACATATTGATTTCGTTCTTGGTCATTGATCGGTGAGGTTGTTTCGATTTCGGAATCAGTTGCTTGTTTTGTTAATGTTGATTGATTAATTTTTTTATGGGAGTATTTGGCGATGTTTGATTGTTTCGATGTTCATTTCTCTTGTGTCGATTTTGTTTTGAGTGGATGAGTTACTGCGATATATCCATTTCGTTTTTGGTAACCAGGTTATTTTGACTTTGAATTGGTCGCGCTTTTGTGTTTGTGTTGATTACACTTTTGGTTAAGGATTTGATGATGTTCGATTGTGTTTGATGTTTCATTTTTTTGTGTCAATTTTGTTTTGTATGGAGGAAATTATGTTATATTGATTTAGTTCTTGGCCGCTGATCGATCAGGTCATTTCAATTTTGAATTGGTTGCGTTTTTTTGTTTGTGTCGTTTGTGACTTTGCGCTTTTGGTTATGGATTAGGTGATGTTCGGTTGCAGTTGTTCGTTTATTTGTTATATTTCATGAATTTGAGAATAGTTGCTTCAATGTTTCATTTTTTGTGCCGATTTTGTTTTGAATTGTGGTATTTATGATATACGAGTATTGATTTTGTTTTTTGGTCTGTGATCGTCAGTTCATTCTGATTATGGAGTTAAGTCGCTGTTCATGTTTACTTATCGATATCGATTACGCTTTTGGTTGAGGTTTTGCTGTTTTGGTGATGTTTGATTTCAATTTTAGGTTAGTTTGTCAGACTTCTCGATTTTTTTCAAAACACATAGTTTGAATTTGACATAGTTTCTTCTACGATTTTAATTTCATTTCTGGTTACAGATTGGTCAGGTTATCTCAATTTCTGCGTAAGTCAGATTTTTTTTTTAATTGTTATGTGTCCATTATGCTTTAGATTGAGGAGTTTCTGGTTAGTTTGTCAGGTTTCTCGATTATTTTCTGACACACACAGCTCGAACTTGAGAGTAGTAGTGATAATATTTGTTTTTGCGTTGCTTTTGTTTTCAGTTTAGGAATTTGTGATGTTTCGGTTTTCATTTTTTAGGGCTACTGGTAGAGCACTCAGGTTATCTTCTGTGTTTGTGCAGTTTTCAGATTAGTTGTTAGGAATATTTTGATTTCAGTTTCGATTAGCTGGTTTATTTTATCGATTTTTCCTCTATAATACACGGTTTGGAATTCAGAATAGTAGTCTTAATGTTCGAGTTTGTGTAAACTTTTTGTTTTGGATTGAGGAGCTTGTGATTTTAGTTGGTTTGTTTGATTTGCCTATTCCCTCCCTCGTAAATCGTAATACATAGTTTCCACGGAGTATTTGGGAATAGTCATCTTTAAATACTCATTACGCTTGTCGAAATCCTTAACATTTCCAGTGGGATTCACTTGGGTGCCTTACAATTCATGACTCGCTAAAGGGTGAATATTATTATGTTGACTCCTTTCACAACTCATTTTCCGTAAGAGTGAATCGCCTACTAGTAAAAAAAATCAAAAAAACGTATTCATAACAAATCCGGTTACTGTGGGCTGCCCTTAACAAAGTTTGATTATGGTTATACTTCCTCACTCACCAAATCGACATTACGTTGAGTCTTTGATCTGAACAAGGTTCTGAAAAGGTTTGTGACTCTTTTTTTTTGTTCGGTGGGGGTAGTTACGTTCATCGTGTGTCTGAACTTTACGTAGTTGCCACCAATGGTTGAATGATCATGTAAAATTATTGTCGCACACTTGTTGTACATTTGTAGCAAGAAATTGCGCTTTATGGGATTTTTGTGTGGATCATAATTGGGTTCTGAAGGCTTTTTTTAAGAAATACTCCATAGGTTGACACTTTGATCGTTATTTTAAGGTGAAATTAGCAACAGTCTCAATTCTTTCAGTTTTTGGATACGCAGCTTAATAGGTTAGTACGTCGCAAATGCCAACGAAGCGTCACTGAAACCTTCATGTGTGTTTCTTTCAGTCGAGGTGTTTATGTGCCATAATATCTTTGTTTAAAAATGTTTTCAACATTTTCGTAGACTTTTGGATAAACATATGAGAGAGAGCATGTTTGGTTGTTATTAACGTGTTTGAATTTTCTAGTTTGGTTGCGGAATTTTCAACTTGCGATACAATTTCTCCCACCTGACAAGATTTTCTGTTGTGTTTTATGACTGCAGGCTAAAGCTGTCAAAATCGAATCTCGAATGGGATGCGAACGCCTTTTTTTCTCGCTTTTTTTCTTTTCCTTTTTGGATTTTCAATTTGTGGAGTTGGACTTGTGAATGTTGGTTCTCCTTCATAAACTAGTTATGAAATAATTACTATAATCGCTATTGATGGTGACGATGGTGTAAAACTTTCAACATTGTTTGATCTCTCTTCATTTCTCCATAATGATGAACATATGTTTCCTCAAAATAGAAATCATGCTTTAGTCATTTAGGGTGTGTTTGGATAGCAAAATAAGAGGGAAAGGGAGGTGAGGGGAAATGAGGGAAGGGGAAGGAAGGGGAGGGGAGGGAAAATGGTGGTGTTTGGATACCATTATCCCTCCAAATCTTGCCTATTTTGGAGGGATTCCAATTAGGCTTTGAGGAGGGAAAATGGATCCCTCCAAATCCCATCCCCCTCCATTTCCCTCCCCTCTTGATTGCTATCCAAACAAGGGATTATGAATCACTTACTTTCCCTCCCTTTCCTTTCCCTCCAAATCACGTCAAACACACCTTGCAAGTCTGTTTGGATAGCAAAATAGGAGGGAAAGGGAGGGGAGGGGAAATGAGGGAAGGGGAAGGAAGGGGAGGGGAGGGGAAATGGTGGTGTTTGGATACCATTTTCCCTCCAAATCTTGCCTATTTTAGAGGGATTCTAATTAGGCTTTGAGGAGGAAAAATGGATCCCTCTAAATCCCTCCCCCTCCATTCCCTCCTTCCAGTTTTTGTAACCAAATGATGGAAACTCAATCCCTCCCCTTCCTTTCCCTTCATTTCCCTCAATCCAAACACACCCTTAAGCTTTCTGAGTTCAGTGGTTTATTATCCGGAATCATAAAACCATTGAACCCAGATTTATCGGTTGAAACATGATGATCAAACTGTACTATTCACTTTTTTCGTTTCAACCTTTTATCAAAAAAGGTTTCACTAGGTTTGAGCAGGGTGTTATTTGATTCGGATTCAGTGGCATAGACGTTGGAATATTACCGAAAAAGCAAGGCACCGTAAAATTATACCCTAAAGTAAAATTATACACTTTCTTATAAATCTAAAGGATATACACTCGTAGGCCATAAATGTCACGTTTCAAACTAAAAGCTATTTGAACCTCGAGACGATTGATGTCTATGGATAAGAATGACACAAAATCTCAAATGAGACGTGTTAACGATAAATTTATCGTGAGATATTGAGATCTCGTGATTAGTTTGTCATTTTAGTTTTTTTTTTTAATATATAATATTCAATTCAATATTCAATTTAATATTTACTACGTCTCAACTCTCACGACGTAAGACGGTGTCCCATAAATACAAAGGTAAAAATAAATTAAAAAAGAAATAAATAAAATTTACTCAATTAAAAAAAAAACAATAAGTCTCTCTTAAAACGGGTTATCCGTCTTAAGCTTAAAACGGGTCAAGTATCTATCCACTTGCACACATAAAACAAAACACTCTACTTTCAAAGCGGTATTTCTTTTGTCTTTATCACAATTATTTGGCCGTTTAAGTTTAAAACAGGTTACCCGTTTTACATGAGAATTTGTGAAAAAAAAGAAAAAAAAAAAAAAAAGAGAAGAAAACCGGAACAAAGTGAGCCGCGGAATACCGTTCCAATGTTCCCAACTTCCCACATTGATTTCATTTCATAAAAGACTGTGTGCCGCGCTTTTCTATTTCATCCCTTTCTTTCATCATCACTCTCACTAAAACTTTCCCACAAAATCAAATCAAATCAAATTTCAATCAAATTTTCCCCCAATTCTCCATTCCAAATCCCTATTTACCCAAATTGATTTCACCGGCGATGAGATTAGGTCGACATTTTCACCAGAAACACCCTCCTCCTCCGTCGTCTTCGTCGTCGCCGACTAAGCTACTCCTCACTTTCACCTTGCTCACCCTCGTCTGCGCCGCCGTCGTCGCCGATCTCTTTTGGGCGTCTTCCTCCGCCACGTCTTCCGCTTTTCGATACGTTGCCACCACATTGCCTCGTAATCGTCTCACTATTTCTTCCTCTCTTAATCCTCCTTCTTCCGATGCTCTGGTAAATTGTTGTTTTTAATTTGCACATTTGTTGTTGTTGTTGCTGCTGCTGCTGCTTCGCGATGATTTGTATATGCCTTCGTTTATCGTAGGATTTACTCGTTGTTTGATTTGTTTGTTTTTTGCAATGTGAGTGATTAGGGTTTGATTAAGTTGTCGTTTGATTCGCTTTAGGAATTATCGATACCTGTGAAACGCGTGAAGTTAGTCTGCATAGTTATTTTGGATTTCACATGAATTTGGAGTGATTTCTGAGGAAATTCCATTCACATTTAGTCGCAAATTTGAGCAATGTTCTTCATTCCAGAGGAATTCAAATTCATGGATTTTATGCTAAATGTGTTTTTTGTTTGGTTTGTCAACAAAAATTGTGCTGTGTTGTTGGACAAAGCACGACGTTTGATTGCTGAACACGGTCATTTTATGAATAAATTACGCGTTTTTAGGGTCGTGTTGAACCAAGTTTCGGGTAAAAGACTGATCTTGCTGTATGTGGGTGATTTGAATGCTGTAGATGAAGAGTAAAGATTCGAAAAAATATGACGCTCAAGGACGAGTTCTTTCAGCGACATTTGCAGACTTACCAGCAGCAAAACTACATTGGGAACAAATGCCAACGTGCCCCGTGCCTCGTTTAGACGGAGCTGCTATACAAATTAAAAACATTTTCTACGTCTTTGCTGGATATGGTACCATTAATTACGTAAGTGTTCATTGATTATTGCGATTATGGATCCGTTAACTGAGAATCTCTGTTATCATTTCTTGTTCGCCCGTGATAAAAAATACTTGGTTTTGTATCATCGCGTCAGTTAGTACTCCTTTAGTAACACTTGTAGTAAATTATGCTGCCGGTATATGATTGCTGATATTTTAACGCGGTTTTTTGGAATGATTTACTTCACAAAATGTCCATTATAGTTTTTTTTTTTTTTCCCCTGGTAGTTAACTAGTTATGGGTCGAGTATGTGGAATGGAGGTATGGAGAGCGGTCACGTAATTTCACTTTCGTAATAGTTATATCTGAATTTTCTTCATATGATTAATAACGATCTTTATTTTATTTTCACGTTTACAGGTTCATTCTCATGTTGATATTTACAATTTTACAGACAACACGTGGGTCGGAAAGTTTGATATGCCAAAGAAGATGGCTCACTCTCATCTAGGGATGGCCACAGATGGGAGATATATTTATATAGTCAATGGTCAGTATGGACCGCAATGCAGAGGGCCTACCGCCCATACGTTTGTGCTGGACACTGTAACCAAGCAGTGGACTGAAATGCCACCGTTACCCGCCCCTCGGTAGGTTTTGTATTCTTTTCCCGAAACTACCTTGATGTAGCGTACTTTATACTTGTTAATCAAAGTAACTTGGCGTAGCCTGTTGACCCTGTAAATACCAGGTATGCACCGGCTACGCAACTTTGGAGAGGAAGGCTGCATGTCATGGGAGGTAGTGGCGTAAATCGATATACGCCTGAACTAGACCATTGGAGTCTAGCAGTCAAGGACGGCAAACCATTGGAAAAGGAATGGCGAAATGAAGTCCCTATTCCTCGTGGTGGTCCTCACAGGTTGGACGTTCGTCATTGTTGATTCCTTTTGAAACAGCAAAAACAATGTTCCCATGTACCGAAAGTAGGGCGACAATCGGAAAAACTTCATAATGTTTTCTTTTACAAAATCGAAGATTTTTTTTAATTATGTGTTGGTCATGTGATTATCGAACTGTTAATTCCTCTAATTTTTGATACCTCTCTGACGTTTTCGTACACTTTCTTTTATCAGGGCATGTGTCGTGGCTGATGATAGGATACTGGTAATTGGCGGCCAGGAGGGCGACTTTATGGCCAAACCTGGGTCACCGATCTTTAAGTGCTCCAGAAGGCATGAGGTAAGTTTATATAAGTACTCCGTACTATCTGACATTCTTTGGCTGCAGAATTTATTATGAGTATAATTAAGCGATAATTTTTAACGGAGATGTGTTTGATGAAGTATAGATTTCCTTTTGTGTAGGTAGTATATCCCGATGTTTATATGCTAGACGATGATATGAAGTGGAAGAGCCTGCCGCCTATGCCAAAGGCTAATTCCCATATAGAGTTTGCGTGGGCTTTGGTGAATCATTCATTAATTATTGCCGGTGGCACGACTGACAAACATCCTGTTACGAAAAAGATGATCCTGAATAGAGAGATCTTCCGGTTTGATTTAGACACACAGGTAGTTTCTCCGCCTATTTCCAACGTAGGAATATCTTATCTAGATACTGCCTCACGATTAGACGTGAAAAGTGGGTCAATTGGGCCGGGTGTAGGTCGATTGGTCGAGTAAAATTGGGTCGAATTATTCTGTTGTTCGGGCTGTTTTAGGGATTGTTGTGTTATCAACTTTTTTTATGGATAAAATTTGAATGCAATAATAATAAACATTTGGGTGTCAGGCTTGGGTCTTTATTTCGGGTGTTGAGTTGGGTTACACGGTTTGGGTCATCCAGTCCGGCTCAGTTTTGTTGGGTCTACTCATGATTGAATTAGGTTGTCGTAGTTGTGCATGCTCATAATTTGATTTCCTTTTTGTTTTTGTTGACGTGGTACAGAAATGGTCTGTGATCGGAAAACTTCCCTACCGAATCAAAACAACACTAGTCGGATACTGGGACGGTTGGTTGTACTTCACATCTGGTCAGCGAGACAGAGGGCCTGACGATCCGTCCCCACGAAAAGTTATCGGGGAAATGTGGCGAACAAAATTAAGCTTCTAATTTATTCATACTTTTTAAAAAATTAGTTATAAAAATAGTCATATTCTCTACGTATTAACCAACCACTGTTCGAAAGAAAATCAGAGCCACGGAACTGGAGCGACAACTTATCAATCAATAAGAAATGTCGGTGCGTGTGGAAGAAAATCAAATTGTTTGTAGCTTTGTATGCATTGTTGGATGAGAAGCATATTATAGCTGTGACTCTTTTAGTTCAGAGTCACCTTGTATCAGTTTTTTTTGTAATGCCTTTCATCCAGCAATTGTGAGCATTTTGTATAATTTAGGGTTACAATTTCCCCCCCTCTTGTAGGTGCCGTTTTCGGTGTATTTTCGTCTATTCAAGTTGAGTGGATATTAGGAAGGAAATAAACGATATACATGTTGATTTATTACAATATATCATGGCGTTTGTTTCCTCGGAAAAATTAATCGAAATAATCCTAATTAACACTTGCACAATAATCTCAACTATTGAATAATCATTGCAATATTTTTTTTTTGCTTACTTTCAATCGAATCTCACAGGTGTAAAAGAATGTGAAATCGATTTTATTTTTTCCTTGCCCTTTTAGATCAATTCTGATCAAATTGAGTCGCTTACCGATCATTTTCTCATTTAATTTGTATTCCGTAAAAGGTAATTTAAGTTTTTCCTGATTCTGCTCGTAAGTACCACACAAAAGTACTCCTCGATATCAATATCAATCAATATCAATATATTTTCTCAAAAAAACAAAAAAAAAAAAAAAAAAAAAAAAATACTCCATGGATGGAGTATATATAGACCTGTCAAATTTCGACCCGACCCGAAAAACCGACCCGACCCGACCCGACCCCTTTTTTTAGGGTCAAGACCCGTAAAATTTGACCGTGACCGAACAAAATGACCAGATTAATTTAGGGTCAAGACCACTTGGCAGATTAGGCAGATGGGTCAAGTGTAATTTTATGTATGAGACTTTGAACCTCAAAATTAATATTTCAAGATAAACAATAATTTAATATTAAGAATTATTACAACCTCAATATTATAAGTTGGAATATCAAAATGATAATGAAAATTATGATTGAAATATTATGAATATATTCATAAATAGACTATTTTAATTTTATAAATCACAAAAATGAATATATATCAACTTTAGTATTACATATGCATAATAAACTATGACATAATGTAAAATAACAATAAAAGAATTTTTAATTAAAAAATAATAAATAAAAGTATTAAAACGATTTTTCAGATTTTGACCAAAAACCGACGAACCCGACCCGACCCGTATTTGAGCCGAACCCGTATTGACCCGACCCGTATTTTGACCCGACCCGTATAACCCGAACCCGAACCCGACCCGCCCGACCCGTTTGACAGGTCTAAGTATATAAGTGAGAAATCCACACAACTCGTTTGACTGAAGTCAAAATTAAAAATGATAGGGTTTTGACCAACTCCTTCCCCACAAAAAAAAGGTCAAACCCCCTTTCACTTTCACTTCCACTTCCACCACCTCTTCAATGGACTCTCCTTACCCTATCAAACGCCACCACTCCAACCACCACCACTACGCGCCGCCGCATCACCACTACCACCACAACAACCACCACCACCAAACACCGCACTCCGCCGCCGACGCACAATTCCGCATCCTCTGCCCCGCCGGAAAAGCCGGCGGAGTCATCGGCAGAGGCGGCGCCGTCATCCGCCACCTCCGCGAACTCACCGGCGCACGCATACGCATCATTGAAGACTGCAACTCCTCTCACTGCGATGAGCGCGTCATTCTCATCTCTAACCCTAACCCTAACCCTAACGACGCCGCGCCGGAGAGAGATTCTTCTCCGACGTCGTCTTCGCCGCCGTCGCCGGCGCAGGGCGCTCTGGTGAAGGTTTTCGAGAGGATACTCAAGGTTGATGAGGAAAGAGGAGAGATTAACAACAACAATAATGTCAATAGTAATAATTTGGTTGATAATTCTGGAGTTAATGTTAATAATAATGATAGTGGTGACGATAATCGTGGTAGTAATAGTTATAGTAATGTAAGTTTTAGGATGTTGGTAGGTGGTAATCAAGTGAAGAGTGTTTTGGGAAAAGGTGGTAAGAATTTGGAGAAGATTAGGCAGGAAAGTTGTGCTCAAGTTAGGATTTTTACGAGGGATTTTCTTCCGTCTTGCGCTTTGCCTGGTGACGAGCTTGTTCAGGTGCATTACCCCGTCGTTGTATCTGTTGCGTTCGTGTTCTCGTATGATTGATTGCTGTTTTTGTTTGGTTGGTATCTGTACCGTGTTATTGCTGCATAAATCATGTGGTTTGCATTTGATTTTGGTGACGATAGTAAATGCAAGTAGGGTAGACGGCGTCTTTTGCAAGTGAATTGTTTCCATTAGTGAACAGAAACTACCTATATTAAACTTCTAGACGATCTATTAGAGTGACCAGAAAAGGAAATTGTGAAATGTCGAGTGGATTGAGGGGACTAGTTGGAGTTGTTTTAGCAAGGGCAAGGTTACGTACACTTGGATATCGTGGAGAAGTTTGTGCATTGGGTGTAATTTGGGCATTGCTATGTACACTTTGACGTCCCTAGGGTTGTATTAGTGGGATCTTAGACGTTCATCAGCAAGTGAATTGTTTCTATTAGTGAACAGAAACTACCTAAATTAAACTTCTGGACGATCTATTAGAGTGGCCGCAAAAGGAAATTGTGAAATGTCGAGTGGATTGAGGGGACTAGTTGGAGTTGTTTTAGAAAGGGCAAGGTTACGTACACTTGGATATCGTGGAGTAGTTTATGCATTGGGTGTAATTTGGGCAACGCTATGTACACTTTGACGTCCCTAGGGTTGTATTAGTGGGATCTTTGACGTTCATCAGCCTCTACTCAGCAACAGTTACCGTAAACGTAGACTATAAAGTTCATGGGTGTGTGATAATATAATTGAATCTTTTGTTGTTGTTGTTGTAGTGTTTTGGTTTCATGTGTCCATGGATCAAAAGGTCGTCCGAGTTTGGAATACTAGGCAGAGCTGTAGCATTGAGTTGATTCTTTTTGCATGTCTACTGACGGTATCTTTGAGTTCCGGGGAGAATATTAGTTGTTTAAGTGGATTGGTAATTCGGTGCTAAGATTAGAGGTTGTTGATTCCAAGTGCGAACAATCTAAGTCTTGTTTGCTGTGTTTGGGGAAGGTGCGGTGGCTTACCAGCTATTAGAGAGCTTAAGTCGAAGAATAGGAAAGTTAGTTAGACTCACGATTCTCGAAATTAGAGGAATTTGAGGTGACAATTTGTTCATCATTGTTTTCTTTTACGAAGAATTACGTAGTCGAGATGATTGTAAGTAAGATAAGATGGAGGAGACGGCAGACCCTATGTGATTGAAAGTTTTGAGAACATCAGACTTCATCAATATTACAAAGGATGGGAAGTAGGTAATCAATTTACACCACAAACTGAAGTGACCTTCAGACACGCAATTTGTTTAGAAAAAACTGTGATTGATGCGTGGAATTACCTTTATGTAGGTTTGTACTTTTTAGGGCTTGTTTGAAACAAGACTAATTGTTATCGTTCAATGCATTTCAAAGTGAAAGGAACAGGGACGAAAGTGATGGTAGTGGTCGTGGAAAAATTGGGTGATACACCTAACAATATTTGTTTTTCTTTGTGGATTAGGTTTACCCGTTATTCTTTGTCTTTGTATACAATGGAATTCTGTGAAATGAATTCCTAGAGACCTAGACTAGTAGACTATAAGCCGACCCCAAATTAATTTTGGATTAAGGCCTATCCATACGTTTGACTGTCCTATCTCGGCAATAATATTTGAGGCATTAGGGTGTTGTCTGTAGATAATTCTCCTTAATTTGCTTCAACTATATCGATTCTCATGAGTGATCACGTTTTCCTGGCTTGCAGATAACAGGCGATTTTCAAGCAGTAAAAAAAGCACTCTTATTGGTATCAAGATGTCTGCTCGAACACTCCAAATCTGACACATGTCAGGGAGCGAACATTAGCCATCAATCAGGTGCATATTCGCACAGAAGTTCGTATGCATCTGATCATCATTCCAGAGGTTTCTTGACATCTTCAGCTTCTGATGACTTTGGTCCTAACCGTAGGATGATTCCAGATGAAGATGTTGTGTATAAAATGCTCTGTCCGGTGGAAAAAGCTGGTAGTCTGATTGGAAAAGGTGGTTGTGTTGTACGGGCAATCGAAAATGAAACCGGTGCATCCATCAAGATCAATGAAATTATGTCACCAGATTCAGATGAGCGGATTGTGATCATATCAGCGCGAGAGGCATGTGAATAACGAATTCTGATTTGTGTTTTGCTCGTTTTATGTTGATTTAACATAGCTGTGTTATGCGGTATGACCATATGAGTTACAATATGGGAATGAATGCAATTTCTTTGTCTCCATCTTTTATCATGCATAGGCTTGGAAAGTCCTTGGCAACTTAAATCTTTGAAATATTAAATTTTATTTGTGCCCGAGTTATCCAGTCCACCAGTATAGTCATCTGTCTAGAATTATTTCTTTCTGATCGTCTCTGATTTCCCATACTTATGCCCTCTGGACTTCTCTGCAGAGTGTAGACTTTAGACGATCACCTGCTCAGGATGCTGTCATCCGTGTGCATAATAGAATATCAGAAATCGGATTTGAACCAGGTGCTGCTGTTGTTGCTCGGCTCCTGGTGCCTTCCCAGCAAATAGGTTGTTTAATGGGAAAAGGAGGAGTCATTGTCAATGAAATGAGAAGATCTACTGGTGCTGGTATACGGATTTCTGGCAGGGACCAAGGTCCAAAATTTCATGGCTTGAAAGATGAACTCGTGCAGGTAATTTGCGAATTTGTTGTTTTTTCATAGTGTTTATCATATATCATCATAGGGGCTGAAAGTCGAGCACTTATCTATTGATAGCTTGGACAAAAGCTCTTTCATCAATTTTATAATGATGAGAAGGGACCCTGTAAAGCGATCTCTGTAAAAACAATATAATAGGATAACAATTGAGAACGTATCATACAGGTGATGGGCAACGTTCAGTCGGTGCAGGATGCGTTGTTTCAGATCACGAGTAGGATCCGTGAAAGTCTGTTTCCTCTAAGGAATCAACACTTTAAAGGCAGTAGCTCCTCTTATTCGAACACCCTCCACGAGTTGCCGTCTCCTTCATTTCGGCCTAGACGCGATCCGCTTTCCCCGCGTCGTTATCATTCACCAGTTGGACCGAGTCATGGGTATGGAAACCACCCTTTTAGTCAAGGACCTACATATCCGTCTTCACTCGAACATGACCACCATCATTATAGCGGTGATATGGGTACTTTGCCACCTTATGCCCCCGATCGACCACCTTCTCCCAACTCTTGGTATCCGCAGGTTTGTTGCCTTTTGCTTCTAGTTAGTGGTTGAGTCGATCAGTTGATGTATGTCGAAAATTGATCTGTGAAGAGTTGAAGCGTAACTGACAATCATTTTCCAGGCAGTCAACAACGGACACCCTGGCAGATATTCAGATGCTGCACCAGGAGTTTCCGGGGCAGTTACAAGTAATAACCAAAGGTATTTGAAACGTTTTTCACTGTTATTAGAATTACTGTCACGGTCACCACAGGAACATCCTTATGACGAAATGGATTTTGCCGTTTTACTCCAATTCACTGACCACATCAAGTGCGAAGTCGAGAAATCCCATTTGTTAGTAAATGGAAGCAATGACAATATTGATGTCTTCCACTGAAGTTACACAGCATATTCTGTTATTTTTACTATGTTCCTCTGAACAATTGAGGAATTTCGGTAAATTAAATGCTCAAAATGAAATTTGCTTCGGAGGTATCCTCCGTTCATGCATCACTTATTCACTCTTCTTCTCTGTGACTCTGAGAATCTACCTTATCCTCCAAAAACATTTGATAAATGCACAAAGTAGTGAGATGTGCTGTACGTCTAGCTTTTGTAAACGACTTGTGTATCACACATGATGCATGACAGAGTGCAACACTGACAACAGAAGTGTAAAAGTTTCTGATGGTTTTTCTTTTCCTAAAGCTAGTCTGTTACGGTTTTTATTTATTTTAATCTTAATTTGATCGTAAATGCAGCGGTCAGATGCAATTGAGGACATCAGTGGAAATCGTAGTTCCCCAGACATTGCTACCGCATGTTTATGGTGAAAACAGAACAAACCTTGGTCATTTGACACAGGTGAGCTCTTAACTCCTGGATGTCGTTTTCCGTAACACTAAACAATCGTTGCTACTTTGACTCATTACTTATGAGGCCGTACTCGTGTCCAACACAACTCTTAAGTTTATGGGTTTGGAATCCAATCCTACCCTGCTAGAATGGTGTAAAAGGGAGGTGCAGAAATCAAATTCACGCGAGACTGTATATGAACTTATGAAGCTACTTATCCGATATTTTGTTGATTTAAAGCCACATCTAACAAAGATCTCTTTATTTCATTTTTTTTTTTTTGTAATTAAAGTACAGATAATTTAAATCAATAGATAGATGTGTCCTTGAACCGAAAATTGGACTCATGCCAAGTTCGGCTCCTCGGATATGTCATTATATATCATACAAGCCCCCTTCGTAAGTTTCTAATCTGGCAACTTCAATGTTTCGTGGTTGCAGTTCTCCGGAGCAGATGTAGTCGTGCACGACCCAAATCCGAGGGACACTGAAGGCAGAGTTGTAATATCAGGTACACCTGCTCAATTGCATACCGCTCAAAGCCTCGTTCACGCCTTCATTCTCTGCGACCAACCCTTTTGACGGAAACCACAACCACAACCAGTTGTAGGATCCTAGAACCCCGCAACAACGCTAACAACTGTCCTATAAGGCAAGCTGTACATTTCTAGGTTATGTCTGTAAATTGTAAATTAGCCCAAATTTTCTTCTATGATTGTAGTTTTAAGATCTCTGAGTGGTCATGTACATTCATCTAGCGATCTATCTATTTGGCGTAATTAGGTCTTTTGTTTTACGCGGTTTCTTTGAGATGTTCGGTAAAGATTGTACCGGTAACATATTACGGGCTACGGAGTATCCGTTTATCATTTCATTTGTACGTGGCACATGGATTACGCTTCTCATAATGTAAATTAGCATTTGGTTGGCGAGATTATAAACATGATTTATATTGTATAGAAAAACAAGGAAATAACTGAACGAGTTAAATGGCTCATAACGGTACTCTGTGCATATATGCGATAGCCTTTTTTTTGTCCTTTTTTCCGAGTGCTTTTGCTCTTCAAGTTCGTAGGAAATTAAGCGGGTTTGATGTGGTGATTGTTCATTTCACTATCCGGTCACCAGGTTGGAAGTTTGTACCAAGTCCTTGGGAATTTAGCAAATCTCTTGGCTGTCCATTTATTTCTTTGTAAGAGTACTTGCGGTGAGAGGATTCTTCACTATTATCGATTATCGATAATGAACACCTTAATTTGCTAAAAAAAGAAAATAAAAAAAGAATAGAGATAAAAACATAACATAGGTTGCACCGTGTAAAATTTTAATATTATAACAGAGTATATTTTGAGGGTCAAATTTAATAACCTTTATTATTTCTCCGGTCAAATCACCCAACCGAGATCTACTCCGTATATATTTATGAGATCCAAATTTCATTGTAAACACATGCCTCACACTTTTTACATTCCCCCAATATATGTTATCGAGTTTGATTAATTAGAAAAAGCAAATATCATTATATTAATTAGTTAATTTATTGACGAGCTCCTACAAATCCCGTTCACAAAATTACCAATTTTGTATCAAAAAAATTTACTACCGATTATTATAAATTTGCACCACATGAAAACATTATTTACAAGGGTAAGGGTTATTTCATAGGAATAATCCAAACTAATGTCCTCCTTCTCAAATTAATCCAACCTAACAATTAACTCAGAATAATCTGAACTAATCCATCATTTAACTTCGATTAAACTCTCCCCATTTGTGACTTGTAATAGCAGGTTTCACAACAGGTCAATACGTGGGACTACCTGTTTTAATATATTTTTTTTTCTAATTCATTAGTTCTCTACTTCTCTATCCTTCTTCCTCCTCTCAACTGCCATTTCCATGTCTTCTACTTTCTTCTTCATTTTTTCATTTTTTATTTTTATTTTTCATACTAACCATCTCCCTTTAACATATTTTATCTTAAACATACCAAAAAAAATACGGAGTACATCTTATCATACCTTAATTTCATCTTTAATCCATTTTTCATAAACTAATTTCACCTTCCATTAATAAAATTTTATTAACAATCAAGAAAACCAAGTGAAATTGCGGCGTTTTTTGAAAAATTCAACAATGGTGAAATTTGATTCAACAATCCAAACAATTTTATTGTTTCACCTGCCATTCAACAATTCAACAATATATTGAGTGAATCTTAGTGGACTTCCATTAATAAAATTTCACCTTCCACTCAATATATATTGTTTCCTTAGTTCCTTATAAAATTTGATTCAAATAATTGTTGTAATGGTGTTTTTGTTGTTACGGTTTTTTTTTTTTTTTTTTTTTTTTTGAGATTTTGTTTTTATTAAAGAAAGGAAGAAGAAAGGATGTTATAAATCAGTAAAACCGGCTTAATAGGTAGCCCTTCCAATAGTGCAAACTGAGTTAAATGATATAATAGTTCGGATTATTCTGAGTTAATCGTAAGTTTGGATTAATTTGAGAAGAGGGGCGTTAGTTTGGATTATTCCCATGAAATAACCCTATTTACAATACTCTATCTTCATATTATAAACAATTTTTTTTTTTTTTTGGTATATATTTTCATTATTAATACAAAAATATACTCCCTCCCATTTCTTTTGATCTTCCCACTTGTTTAATAAATTAGTGTATTATTTTAATCAAGTGGGAAGATCAAAGAAAATGGAAGGGAGTACTCCGTATAACTTAAATAATAGTGAAGAAAATTCACATAAAATAACAAACGGTCCCTAAATTGGTAATTTTACTCGCACTTCTCCAAAAAAAAAAAAAAAAAAGAACAAAATTTATTTCCCCCAAAAAATTTCCCCAATTCAATTTCAATTCAATCCAATCCTAATTTCCGTCGACCATAATCCAAGAAGTAAGGAGTGAATTCATCTCCGAGATTTGAATTCAATCAAATGGATCGATAATTTAATTTTTAAAATACCCATTTAATCCGTATTTTGCACACAAATTTACCCCCAAATTTCCTTCTCATCAAACCCTAATTCACCTATAATCAATTCAATCTTCAATTGGTGTGTACCCCTTTATTTATACTCCTTATATCATTGTTATTTGTTTTGCAAAATTCAAGCTTTTATCCAGTTATTTTTTGGATTTTTTTTTTTCAGGAACAAATTGTGTAAATTTAAGATCAATAATTGTTATTTGTATTGTTTTTTCTACTCAATTGGATTTGTGTTGAATTTTGTTGACAGGTTGGAGCATAAAGTCACAAACTTTTGCATTAAAACACTATTGTTCTTCAAGAAATAACCTTTAATTTGGGTAGTCATTGGATTTTGTGGGTTTATGTTTAATTAGATAAAAATTAGTTGTTTAATAGAGTTAGGACATTGAATTGGATGATTACGGTGTTTCCCGTGTCGAAAAGGATCATTCTTTGTTGCTCTGTAGAGAACTTTCAGTAAGTGGGGTGTAGAATTTTTGCCATTATTTCTTGGTGGTGCTGTTAATAACCCAGGATTTTCGAACTTTTGAGTCGTAACTATGGACGATTTACACGGGAGGGAAGGGCAAATGCATTTAGCAGAAGTAGAGGAACATATGCATGTGCATTATATGCATGATCAGAATCATGGCATGCATCATATGAGTAATGGCGACGAGTTGGATGACGAGCATGATGATGGTGGTGTTGTGGGTGGTGGACTGGATAATGAGCTGCAAAACGATCATGTTAATGTCGGTGATAACAATGGAGGTATGCTGATACCTGGGGGCGATAACGATCAGCTGACTCTTTCTTTTCAGGGTCAGGTTTATGTGTTTGATTCTGTGTCACCGGAGAAGGCAAGTCTTCTTTGTATTCCGCTTTTCTTTGAACTTTATTCACTCATCAGGGTTTGATTTAGAATTCGCTGTTTCAAGTGTTTTTAGTTAGATTTTATGAATTTGTTGCTTTTATATTAAGATTGAAGTTTTGAACATGTTTGTTGAATTTTAGAATGCATAATTGTGAAAGTGCTACAGTTCACATATAAATTGCTCGAATGTCAGCGAATCTGCCATCTTGCGTCTAAAGTAGCCTACTTCTATGATAAGCACACTGTTTTAAAATATGCCTAAGTAAATTCCCCTTCTATGTGTGCCAATATTTGATTGTGGAATGTGACACTGTGTTACTCCGTAACATAGGATTAAAATGAGGTAAAAGCGCATTTAGATGGAGATTCCAACTTCGAAACCATAAAAGGTAGAGCACTGCAGTTCTGTAATCGGACAATGAGTGAAAGGGGTGTTGGGGAACAAAAACATTAGTGATGGATTTGATATTCTGATTGGTTTTGTTAGTAAATATTCCTGGAGCTCGAGAGTTGGTATGCTTTGGCGCTTAAATATTACAAACGGGGTAGTAATTTGATTCAGGTTTGCACTTAAGGTTTTTTATTGGAAACAACCTTAATGCTAAAACATGGGTAAGGTTCATACTTCATACATACAATGTCCTTGGCTTTCCATGGTGATAGCTTATGAAGCATTGGGGTGATGTTGGGGTTGCTAGCGAAGGACGTTGGTCCAACCGTGTGTGAAGGCGCTCAAGTCTGTCTGTGACAACTTGTTCACTTGCGTTAGTGGCATTAGTTTTTCGTCCAAGTAGTTTCCCAAGACTGTTCTTGTCTTCTAATCTTAATCTTCTTGATGTGTGCTTGTCATTCGTCATCGAAGTAAACGATAGCTATGTTTGGTCGTTATGAAGTATTGAAGTCTATATTAGAATTGCTTCTGATTGATATAGCATTCTCAAGCTGAAGATCGGCTATTTCTGATTGATAGTTAAAACCTAGAGTTTTATGCAGGTTCAAGCAGTATTGCTGTTGTTAGGTGGCCGAGAATTACCAACGAATGTCCCTGCTGTTCCATTGACCTCTTCACATCCTAATAGGGTAACTTTACTTTATAACTTATAAGAATTACTCTTTATGTATTTTAGTACTTTTGTCTCCTCACTTGTTTATTTCAGAATCAGGGAGTGGCTGCCACACCACCGAGGTTCAATGTCCCACAGAGACTCGCTTCACTACTTAGGTTTCGTGAAAAGCGGAAAGAGCGGAATTTTGACAAGAAAATCCGTTACACTGTTCGCAAGGAGGTTGCGCTCAGGTATTTTGTCTTTGTATGGACTGTCTTTCGTCCACTACCAATTTTTATATTTTTGTTTGGAGAGCCCTTTGTGTTTACCAATTTGAGCCACCAACATCGTGTCACATTAGTTGCTAAAACTGATAGTTGAGTGAGGATCTGTTCTCCTCATCTTATTTTTGCGTAATTTATCAACATCTTCAAATAGCTTCAGAAAACTTCATGAAAATAACTACTTAAAGAACACTAAACTTCGGACAACATAAGACAAAAATAATATGTCCTAAGGGTGTGTGATTGGATACAAATGTGTCTAATTCACTGTACTTCTGATGCATCGTTTTTATAGGATGCAGCGTAACAAGGGTCAATTTACTTCTTCAAAGCCTGGTCATGATGACTCGTCATCTGCCATAACAAGTTGGGAGTGTAACCAGAACTGGGGACCTGATGGATCTTTGGCTCCTCTACAAGAAGTTTGGTGAGTGTTCTGGCTATGTTTAAGTTGTCTGTGTACAAGACGATTGTAATGCTCGTTTTACCTGCTTTGCTCAGTTAAACGTCTTCGCTTCTGTTTATTCTGAAGTATCAGTCTCTCAAGTATGTATAGTTACGAGTATTAAGTATTACTCCGTAGTTATTCCTCCCATTTTTCTGTGTAATCAGTAGGAATTTTCACAGTGGTTGCGGTAATGGAGCTGTACAGCCAAACATGTGGTTGTCGTAATAGATTCATCGTAGCGTTCCTACTTAACATATGTGACCTCATACTCAAAGATGAATCTTAGTCGAAAGTGATCGTTCTTATTTGTGTTAGATTTCAGTGAGGTGGTTTTATCTTAGCTTAGCTGACATATGTTGGTGAGAACGTTATTAGTTTTATGTTGCATTCAAATTCATTCTCGTTTTCGATGTCAATGGGTTTAGATTGATGTTTGTAAAACTACGGTTTTGGATCAAAGTTTGCTCTGTTTTGTGATACCATTTGCGGGCTTGTGTTTCAGCTGCCGACATTGTGGTATTAATGAAAAATCTACACCAATGATGCGTCGTGGACCTGAAGGACCGAGGACACTATGTAATGCGTGTGGACTAATGTGGGCTAACAAGGTATCATTTCATCTAATCTATTGGTATTCGGTATATGCTCTCTTCGTCGTAAGTTGTCTCAAGTCTAAAGTGCGAATTCCACATATACCAAATACCGATTTTGTGACGTGCAATTAGCAAGGCTAATGTAATCTCATTCAATACGTCTTTAATCACTCGAGATGTATCAATATTGTTTGGAAGCTCACCAATACGAGATATGATGAGATATATTAGGTTGATATTGTTAAGAAAGTACGGAGTAATAAGAAATCGTAAAATATTGGCCTTTAATTATTATTATACGTATGTTTAATCACGATGATATATGGAATAGACTGTAGAGAATAAAATACCACACCAACTCCGAAATGTTAGTATAGCCCCTTTAACGTGACTTGTGCCATGACTGCTAGAGAGGCATGCGACCCTCTTCGCATGACTGCAAGCATAATTGAACTCTTTTTCGGATTTCAAGACGTCAATTTTTTTTTTCTCGAGAAATTGCAGGGAACATTACGAGACCTCTCGAAAGCGCCAATGCCAAGTGGACAGATTGTTGCTTTGAGTAAGAACGACGAGGTACCATATAATTTCTCAATCCTGTTTTTTTTTTTTTTTTGTTTGTTTGTTTGTTTTGGACTATACGGAAAAACGACCTTCTTCTAGTTAAGTGGCGACTTGTGTTAACATGCAATTTTTGTGTCCTTTCAGCAAAATGGAAACCTGGAGGCCAATCAATTAGTCGGAATTGTCGGAAATGTGAGTGACTCCTCGTGAAAGCCCCTTGGTCGAGTGTCGTCCGTGCAGTCGAATATCGAATTTCAGAGGTGGCCTCAACAGTCGGAATTAGTTTTTATAGTTGGATTATTAGAGAGCAAAATGAGTAAATGTGTGTCCTAATGTAATATTTAATTAAACCATCGTAGACATCGGAAACAAATTATTGTAAAACTGTTAATTATGTCCGAATTAAATCCTTCAACATAAAGATAAGTGTCACCTAAACCAATTTTATTTATCTACGGAGTATCTATCTACTCCGTATTATTTATCTATATAAGTCAGAACTATAGTCTCTATGGTCTATATTTGTGATAATTTAATTGGCCGAAAAAAATTAATATTAATATTTAATATTACTTATAATTTTATTACTAGGATTCTATATGAAAATAGTTAAATTTAAAATATTATACTAAGAGTAGTTCTTGCGTAAGACCGGACTTACGTTAATTAATGTAAGTCATACATAGAAATTTGTTAAAAAAAAAAAAAAAAACTACGCCGTGTGAGAATCACATGAAATTATTGTGAGGCATATACCCATGTAAGAATTAGTGTTATACTAAATCTACAATTAAAATCCTATATTACGATATCAAAATTTAAGAATAAGATAAATAATAAATAATGGGTATTGATTAATTGTATACAGCTTTTACTCCCATTGTATACTTTTATTACTATAATTTCCGATTTTACCCTTTTTTACTCCCATAATATACAAATATTTTTTTTTTTTTTTTTAAACTTTTCCTAAACCGTATACATTCAATTTCTATATTTTCTTAAATCAAATTCATTAAGTATTTCAATTTATCAATCATGAATTCCGATAATAAATTTAATGAGGTAATTATTGTTATTAATTGCTATTTTGTTCATTAAATTATTGAATTTTATTAATTTTTTGTCAATTTAAGTTAAAATTAAATTAGGGTTTATAAATTAGTGTTTGTGGTGGTTTATGGTGGTGGTCTTTGACTGTGGGGAGAGGGGCGGCGTGTGGTGGTAAGTCTTGGTGGGGAAGGGGGCGGCGTGTGGTGTCCGGCGGTGGTGACCGGCGTTGGTACCGGCGGTGGTGGTTTGTGGTGGTGTTTAGAATTTGGGAGTTTGTGGTTGTTTGTGGTGGTTTGTGGTGGTGTTTAGATGGGCGGCGTGAGGTGGCGGCGGTGGTGGTGGGAGGGGTTGTGTCCGGTGGGTGTTGCCGGCGGATGTGTCAGGCGGCAGCAGGCGGCTGCTTGTGTCAGTGGCCACGGTGGTGGTTTTGTTTTTTTTTTCACAGGTTTTTTTACTGCTTTTTTTTTTTTTTTTTTTTTTTTTTTTTTTTTTCATTTTTTTTATCATTTATTTTATCTTATTTTTGCATTTTAGTGTTTATATTGTAAAATTTATTTTTTGTTATTAATTATTATATGATTTTCGCTTAAATAATACGTATTTTTATAGGTCGACGACGGTTTAGACGATTTATCAGATAATTCGAATGATATACATGATCTTTTGGAGATTGAGGTAGCTAATTGCAGACATTTGCTTTCCTATAATCTTATGTAATATTTTTGTATTAAATCGTGTTAATTATGATAATATTTTTATTTAGGATGATGATCGTGTCGAAGAATTTCCAGAAAACTTGATAGATACGTCGCACTTTTTTATCACGGATAAGATTTTTGCAAGTCGTGAAGAGTTCATCAAAAATGTTAAGTTGATGGGAGTTGAGCATAATATAAAGATCAATCTTTATACTTTTCATCGTAATCGTGCATCTGGAGCTGGTGAGCAATGGCTTGAATGTGGTCGATCTGGAATATACGTAAATAACAGAAAATCAGGTGTTTCACGTGCTTACTCGTATACTGGATCAAAAAAATGTAACTGTCCTTTCAAATTAAAGGGAATAGGACAAGTTGATGGTACTTATAAGTTGCAAGTTCATAATGGATATCATAACCACTATCTTGTAAGGGATTCAGATGTTTTAGATGAAGAGACGAAAGAATTAATTCGATCCATGACTGCCTCTAACATGACTGTGTCTAACATACTTATTGAATTGGGAAAACGGAATGTAAACGTGAACAGAAGGCAAGTGTAGTAGCAAACAGGTATGACGCAGTTGTAGTACATTTGTCCGCAACTGGAAGCTATTCTTATATACCAATGCGAAGAATGGAAGAAAAATGGAACCCTGAACAAAAAACAATTTCAATTTTGCACAATCAAGAGTTGAAACATTTTATTTGGGTAAGTTTGTTAGTTACGTTTTTATTGCTCATTACATATGTGCGTCTCAAGTAAAATGGCATCCGCTAACTTTTTATTTTTATTATTACAGTGCACGTCTTGGAACGACAGAATTCCACTTCGTCACCCACTATGCAAATCTCCTACACGGAAAAGAAAGACGTAATTTATTAGAAGTTTAGTCTAGTTTATTTTGTTTAGTGTTAGACGATTTCATTTGTATACAATTTAATGCGAAATTTTATGCAATGCGTTATAACGTATTATCAAATTTTTGCTTTTAATATGTCATTTACGAGATTAAAAATTTAAAATAGAAATATTGGAAAGATGAACTTGTACCCGTGAAAGAAAGTAAAAAAAAAAAAAAAAAAAAAAAAAAAAAAAAGTCGAAATAATGCATCAACAAAAGATGATGTATTTTTTGGGGAAAAAAAAAGAAAAGTATGGTAGTGAGAATTGAACTTGTGACCTCAAGTACCTAACAAATACATTACACCTTGACTATTACCACTATGCCACTATTGAATTGCTGTTTAATAAATAAAACAATTAATATGTATTATTAATTGTACTAACTTAACAAATAAAAAAAAAAAAAAAAAAAAATGGCAAACGGAATCCACCACGCACTACCCGTCACCTCTCACACCGGCTGCCACCACTACCCACCACCTGCCGCCGCCGACACTAACTGCCGCCGCCACCCACAACCTCCGGCCATCACCCGCCGCCTCCCGTTGCCGGCAACCCCCAAAATCCCAAATCATGTAAACCCTAATTTAATTTCTAACATAAATTCATCAAAATTAATAATATTAAACATAATTTTATGAAATAGATTGAAATTAAATAGAAATTAGTAATTTGTTGAATTGATTATCGAATTATAATTGTATTAATTGTATGAATTTAGGATTAAAATTGAAATAATTGTATGAATAGTTTAAGAAAAATTAGGAAAGATAAAAGAGAGGATTTTGTATACAAAAGAGTAAAAAAGGGTAGGGAAGGGAAAAAAAATGAAAAAAGTATACAACGTGAGTAAAATCCGTATACAATTAATCATATACGACGTGGGGAATATTTCAAATGAATAAAATAATTTTCCAAAAATACAACAACCTATTAATTAACCCTCATCTCAACCTTAAAAAAAAAAAAAATTAAAAATATCAAAACTCCCAGGAACAATATTTAAAATTATACGCGGTAATTATTTTAAATTATTTTTGGAAAATAAGTGTAAGTTTGGATCAATTTTTCTATAGTCAAAAGGTATTTGTATTATATACGGAGTATTATAATCGGAAAGAAAAATAGGAAAAGTGGTAAGAATAAGGAAAATAGAGAATATATACAAGCTCCTCACGTTTGTTTAGTGTCTTAGATTTCCTCCCGCCTTTTCTTTTCCTTTCACTTTTGCTGGTTGTAACAATAACGCTTTTGTGAGACCGTTTTATTTTGTGGTACAACGTAAACCCATAGATGGCTCGAGATTGGTCTGCGCTACCCGTTGATATTGCTGCTTCCATAGCACTTATGTCAAAAACATTTGAAGATTTTATTCGTTTTTCTTCTGTTTGTCGTTCTTGGAAACGTGCTTTGTCCCTAATAAAGCCCCAATGGAGGCCTAAGTCCCCACTCCCGTGGCTTTTACTTTCCGACAACACACATGACAATCCTACTTATGTTCGGAAAGTGTATAATTTAAGTAGCAACAAGTTTTACCACTTTAATCTCCCAGAGACGTTCGGAAAAAGGTGTTGGGGTTCTGCATATGGTTGGGTTGCAATGGTTGGTCGCGACCTTAATGTTGAACTGTTTAATCCAATTACTAAGGATCGAATTTATTTCCCGTCTTTTGAAGCCATATACAATAATTATAAGAGAGGTCGAGATGACCTTCTAGATGATTTTATCTATCAACATTTGATCAAGCTCTTTGTGATTAAAGTTTCTCAAGGTGATCTTCACGAGTTTGTTATTATTGTACTTTATAAATTTCACATGTCTGCGTCTTTTGCTTGGCCTGGAGATCGGACGTGGACATCAATAACCGTCAAACAAGAGTCGCGTATGGAAAGTGTTTTGGTTAAGGATGATAAAATGTTTGCTTTGGGTAGCGATAGATCAATGGTATAATGGAAGGTTGAAGAGCTGTGTCGCCGTGAGATTGTAAATGCGATTGAATATTGCCCACCCTATAACCCTAGGACTTACGTACCTTTCGGTTTTAAGTTTGGACGGACTTCAAATTATTTGGTACTCCTACAATCTAGTGGTGATTTTCTCATGGTGCTACGATATTGGGAAGATTTTTCTATACGAGATAATCCTGATTGTTATTACAAGACACTTGGTTTTAGGGTTTTCATACTTGATCAAAATCATAAAAGTTGGAAAGAAATGGAAGATCTAGATATTGTGGCGTTGTTTGTCGGTGAAAATTACCCTCTAGGTTTTCCCTTGTCGTCAGACAAGTGTTTGAAATGTAACTGCATATATGCGACCGATGATACGTCCTTGAATTGGTTAGCAAATCCAAAGCTCGTCGGACTTGATATGGGAATATTTGATTACAAATCCGGTGAAATTTGGCCATTCTACGATGGTGATGATCTACGTCCTTCGTTTCCTCCACCAATTTGGTTTGTTCCACAATTTTAAATTCTGCTTGAATTGTGTTGTTATATAAGTTGTGTTATTAGATTTTATGTTTGGTTTGGGACAACTTAGGTTTAAGTTAAGTTATAATTTTAAATTATGCGTTGACGGTTGTTACGTAAGTTGTGTTATAAAATTTTATGTTTGGTTAGGGACAACTTATTTTTAAGTTTTAAGTATTGTTCCAATAAGTACTTCCGTATACTCATCTCATGATATTACATACGCCTATGTAAAGTTTCAGAGCTATATAACATTCTCGAGTGATGTGTAAACCGTCTGATGCGTAGGCCTTATCACGATGTTCATTAGCGCTGTCAGCTACTTGAGCACACATGTTTTGGATGTGAAAGTGTAAACTACGGAGTTCGATGGTATGAGATATTAGAGTTGGTTTTCGATTGTTTGTTCATTTTATTTGTAAGGTTTTGTATATCGTAAACATTAGAATATTGTACTCTGATTTTTCTCTTTCAGTTCGTCATTTGTTTCAGAGAACTTGTAGCAATAGTTAAGGGTTAGTAATATTTTTGTCAATCCAATGAATGGAACGGGTTTTGATAACTCTCGAAGATATGATCAACAATCTTCACACATTGCGCAAATATTGTTCTTACTTTCCAGTAGTTGGCAGTTACGTATCGAAGAATTGTTGTGCCATAATGAGCTGAATGGCCTGGCTAGGGACGGTCAGTGGAGGGGTGAAGTGACGGTGAGGAGGGATGTTTGGGAACCACCGGGTGAGGATCGAGTTAAGATAAATATCGATGCGAGCTAAGCAATAGGGGAATCGGGTATGGAGTAGTTGTAGGGGATCGATGGGTGAAGTGGCATGGTCAGTGATATACAAGGAAGCGGGGAGTGTGGAATTGTGACAAGCGGAGGCGCTAGCCATTCTTCACTGTCTCAGGGACGCCCGTCTAGCCGAGCTGCGCAACTTTGATATTGAAAGTGAATGTCTCACATTCATTACACACTTACAGGAGGGCCCTACGGGTCGGAATACATACTTTTTAAATTCTTAGACGATATTCGTACTTTTAGTTTAGCTTTTGATAGCATTAATTGGTTCTTTATTTGGCAGATTAGGCAATAAGGTAGCCCATGAATCAGGCAATCAGCTCAATCTAAACTACGGGAGACAGGTAGATTTTTTTTTTTTGGAATAATGAGGTTCCAGCCCTGTTCATCCTTTTGTAACTGCTGCTATTGATCATATGAAAAAAATATATATGCGATATGAAATTTTGCTCTTTCCTGTGAATTCCCGTGGAATAACATTTTTCAATTTAATCGTTTCTTAGGCGGAGATTTTCAAATTATGAGGCTTATGTAAGTAGAGGGAGTATATTATAAGCTTAATAAATTCCCCTTTTTTTTTTTTTTTTACTAATTTTATTTTCACCAAATATCATCCTCTAACCTCCATTCCCTACCTTTCACCTAAAAAAAAAACGTCACAATATGATCGAAACGCCTATCTAATTTGCTAACCCTATTAATTCGTTTCAATTCATCCACTTTCTCTTTCACTAATCTTCTGCCCATTCTTTTAGGCTAAATTTGACACATTTTCCTGTCATTTGTTAAATTCTTAATTCGATAAATTATCCCCGAAAATGGCAAATTGACTTAAGTCTTCTGTTGAAAGGCTTTTATTATAGCTTGTGTATAACAAATACTCACTTCTCTGCCTTGCATTGGTTTTACTTGATAGCTTGTCGTTGATCTCGTTCATTTCGTTTGTGTTCATGAGTTGAAAGTGACTGCTGATATTAGATACATGTTTATTACAGGAAGTCGAAGAGAATTGTGACAGCCTTAAGGGAGGCTCTTAGCTTCCAATGCGTTTGCAAGGCATCTGGCGTTGTCCCAGATAAGTTGACTGCGAAAGGTTTGAAGGATCATGTTGAGAAGAAGGATTGTTTCCTGACCTATTACGCACATGATGTCCACATCTGTTTGAAGGAGATTCTTCGTGACAAGGCTAAGTCTGCTGGGGTCCAAGGCGTGGAGCAGGGTGGTGTCCTCTAAAACAAGAGTAGTTAATCGTTTTGGTTGTTTTTGTGTGAGAAGAAGGATTGTTTCCTGACCTATTACGCACATGATGTCCACGTCTGTTTGAAGAAGATTCTTCTTGACAAGGCTAAGTCTGCCGGGGTCCAAGGCGTGGAGGAGGTGGTGTCCTCTGAAACAAGAGTTGTTAATCGTTTTAGTTGTTTTTGTGCCATCTATGTGTATAAGCTAGTTAGTTATTCAACCACCTCTCGCTTTTCAACAGCGCAATAAACCCTTCAGAAAAATCTTGAACAGGTTCTGGAAGAAACAATATCAAAACGACTAAAATGGTCAAAAACAACTCACAAAGATCCAAATCCAGAATAGTTTTTAGAATAATCATTTACCAAAACAGAACTCCACAGACCAAAATCAATACTAAAAATGATGTTTTGGTCACCTTGCAATCATTGTTCACAGTGCACTACTAATACTAGACGACTAACATCAACATATGAAATCACTTCTACGCACCCGCAGCATTACCAGCACCATGAACATGACCCTCAAAGGCACGATACAACACCATTCAAGTTTGACATCCATGTAACCCTTCAACCTCTCAGCGATGACATCATAAATGGTTTATAGGCCCATGCTCGAGCGAAGCATTACCCTTATGGAACATCGTATTATTTTCAACCTCATAAAAATTTTATAAACAATATGCCTCAATTATTTTTCGTGACTTTTTTTTTTTTCGTGGCTTATTTTTGTCGTTTTTGGATTGTTACTCAGTGTTATGTGTATAAGCTAGTTGGAGCAATCAACCATTGTTGTAAGGACAACCTTATGGAACATCGTATTATTTTCAACCTCGTAAAAATTTTATAAACAATATGCCTCAATTATTTTTCGTGGCTTTTTTTTTCGTGGCTTTTTTTGGTCGTTTTTGGATTGTTATTTGAATTTGTTGTTGACTTCATCACCATGTTTAAATGGAACTGTGATTCGTTAAATTATTAGCGTGTTTATTGGGCGAACTTTAAATTTGACAGGTTGATGTGTTGAATGAATGTTGTCGTTGTTCTTGTTTCGTTTTCACAATTTCATTTCAAATAGATCATGAGAAGTACACCTATTTTCGCAATTTCTGTTTGCAGTTGTTAAAGTTGAACTATCTGCTTTTATTTTCATGTATTTTGATTGATAAGTTTTTGAGATTGAGGGGTAGAAATGATTCTATACATTTAGAACTCACTTTGATTTGATATCACTTATAAATAATGGTTATGATTCATTACATTTAGAACCTTCGATTTTATTTTATTTTATTTTTTTATTTTATTTTATTTTTTTTACATTTGTCGTAATTTTTTTTGTTTGATTTGTTATCTTACCCGTCATCGCCTATGTATAAGATGATAGTTTGACTCTTTATAATGCCTATGTTTTAGTGGTAAACGATGTGTTATTGTCTTTGTTGATAGATGTCGAAGAAGCTCACTTCAGCCTCCAGGGAAGCCTTAGGTTTTCAGTGCGTTTGCAAGGGAACAACAGTCATCAAGAAGAAATTAACCGCACAGGGTTTAAAGGACCATGTTAAGGATGTGCACAGTGATGGTTCGGGTTTTCTGTGTGAGAAGAGAGGTTGTTTTTTGACTTACTACTCTGATGATGTCCACGTATGCCTGCGAGAAATATTGCGTAATAAAGCAAACGAGAAAATTCGTGAAGAGGCTGATGATGTTGGCCAGATGTAGGGGTGGAGGTTAAAATGGGTGGTAATTGGTTTTATCAATGTAGTTACTGTTTGAATCTCTGGTAATTTTGTTGCACGTGATTTGTCACTGTTTGGATCTTTTAATTTCGTAATTTTGTTGCACTTTCTAATTTAGTTGTTTTTGATGCATTTTCGAGTTACGAGACTTATGCAGAATTTCGAGTTACGAGGCTTATAATTTCGAATTATGAGCCTCTCTACGATGACATCATAAATGGTTTATAGGCCCATGCTCGAGCGAAGCATTACCCTTATGGAACATCGTATTATTTTCAACCTCATAAAAATTTTATAAACAATATGCCTCAATTATTTTTCGTGACTTTTTTTTTCGTGGCTTATTTTTGTCGTTTTTGGATTGTTACTCAGTGTTATGTGTATAAGCTAGTTGGAGCAATCAACCATTGTTGTAAGGACAACCTTATGGAACATTGTATTATTTTCAACCTCGTAAAAATTTTATAAACAATATGCCTCAATTATTTTTCGTGGCTTTTTTTTTCGTGGCTTTTTTTGGTCGTTTTTGGATTGTTATTTGAATTTGAATTTGTTGTTGACTTCATCACCATGTTTAAATGGAACTGTGATTCGTTAAATTATTAGCGTGTTTATTGGGCGAACTTTAAGTTTGACAGGTTGATGTGTTGAATGAATGTTGTCGTTGTTCTTGTTTCGTTTTCACAATTTCATTTCAAATAGATCCTGAGAAGTACACCTATTTTCGCAATTTCTGTTTGCAGTTGTTAAAGTTGAACTATCTGCTTTTATTTTCATGTATTTTGAATGATAAGTTTTTGAGATTGAGGGGTAGAAATGATTCTATACATTTAGAACTCACTTTGATTTGATATGTTCATCCAAAGTATCACTTATAAATAATGGTTATGATTCATTACATTTAGAACCTTCGATTTTTTATTTTTTTATTTTTTTTATTTTTATTTTTATTTTTTTTACATTTGTCGTAATTTTTTTGTTTGATTTGTTATCTTACCCGTCATCGCCTATGTATAAGATGATAGTTTGACTCTTTATAATGCCTATGTTTTAGTGGTAAACGATGTGTTATTGTCTTTGTTGATAGATGTCGAAGAAGCTCACTTCAGCCTCCAGGGAAGCCTTAGGTTTTCAGTGCGTTTGCAAGGGAACAACAGTCATCAAGAAGAAATTAACCGCACAGGGTTTAAAGGACCATGTTAAGGATGTGCACAGTGATGGTTCGGGTTTTCTGTGTGAGAAGAGAGGTTGTTTTTTGACTTACTACTCTGATGATGTCCACGTATGCCTGCGAGAAATGTTGCGTAATAAAGCAAACGAGAAAATTCGTGAAGAGGCTGATGATGTTGGCCAGATGTAGGGGTGGAGGTTAAAATGGGTGGTAATTGGTTTTATCAATGTAGTTACTGTTTGAATCTCTGGTAATTTTGTTGCACGTGATTTGTCACTGTTTGGATCTTTTAATTTCGTAATTTTGTTGCACTTTCTAATTTAGTTGTTTTTGATGCATTTTCGAGTTACGAGACTTATGCAGAATTTCGAGTTACGAGGCTTATAATTTCGAATTATGAGACTTATGTAGGTGGAGGGAATATATATATGCTTAATATAAATTCTCATTTTGTTACTAATTTTATTTTCAACAAATATATATATGCTTAATATAAAATCTCGATGATATGATCAACAATTTTCACACATTGCGCGTAACTGACATTGATGCTAACAAAATATGTTCTTACTAATATTCGCAATAGGGGAATCGGGTATGGGTTTGAGGGAGGCTTGTCTAGCCGGGTATATGTCCATATGAAATTTTGCTCTTTATATGCTTAATAAATTCCCATTTTTTTTACTACTAATTTTATTAGTAGGCCATTAAAACGGGAGAGAGAGAAATCGAACCTGAGACCTATAGCTCAGGATACCTCAGTCAATGACCACTAGGCCATGACATCCTCGTTAGACCTGGCAAAACAGACCCGACCTGATAAGGCTGACCCGAGACCCGAAAGTGACCCGACAATCGCAAACCCGAAATTGACCCGAACCCGAAATGACCCGACTCGACCCAGACCTGACCCGTTATGCCTTGACCCGAAATTGACCCGAAACCCAAATTGACCCTATAAAAAATATTCTTGGTGACTTCAAATGATTTGAAAATAACTTATTTGATATCGTATAATCAATTAACGTCAATTATATACGTAAAAACCTTAAAAAGTAACATTTTGACGAAAAAAAAAGTTTCTTTTACCAAAAAATTTCATTTTGACCCGAAAGGGACCTGACTCGACCCGACCCAAATTGACCCGAACCCGAAATGACCCGATATCGACCCGAAACCCGAAATGACCCGACCCGACCCGACCTGATATGATACTTCAATCAAAACCCAAAATGACCCGACCCAAACCCAACCCAGACACGACCCGATTGACCCATTTGCCAGGTCTATTCCTCGTTACTACTAATTTTATTTTCAACAAATATCATCCTCTAAAGTCTAACCTCCCTTCCCTCCTTTTTCACCAAAAAAAAAAAAAAAAAAAAAAAAAAAAAAAAAAAACATGATCGAAACGTAAGCGAAACGCCTATCTAATTCGCTAACCCTAATCTAATTTTCCTCCCAAATCAATTGAATCGTTAATTTGTTTCAAATTCATCCGCTTTCTCTTTCTATCTAATCTTCTGAGTTCTGCCCATTATTTAAGCTAAATTTGACACATTTTCTGGTCATTTGTTCAATTTTTAATTTGATAAATTATCCCCAAAAATGGCGAGGAGTAGACATTCATCGAGCTTTCGTAGATACATAAATCCGTCGTATTATTTGAAACGGCCGAAACGTCTTGCAATGTTGTTCGTGTTGTTTGTTGCTGCAAGTTTGCTCGTTTGGGATCGTCAAACTCTTGTCAAAGATCATGAGGTTCAATTTTGTCAATTATAATTTAATCATGTTTATTTATTTACAGTTTTTGTTTTTTTTTGTGTTTTGATTTTCATTTTGATGAATGTAACGCAATTTTTGATTTAGATGCATCACATTTCAAGGTAATTTTTGAAGGTGATTGAAATTTATAATCTTGTTGATTTGTGTTTGTTAGAATGTGGACAATTAATCGGAGTAAGTCTTGTGAAAAATCGTCGAACACTTTTAAATTGTAAAATCTGTCATGAAAGGAGGGCTTAGGACCGTTTTTTCGAGGACCGTGTTTTTATTCCGTAGTTCGTAATCAAGCTGACGGTGTGTACTCTTAGTATAGAATGTATAGGTCTATTTTCTGCCGGGGTGCATTTCTGTATATTATTGTTAGTCTTCATCGTTCTAGGAACCTGGCTAAAGCTTAGCTTAACGTTTGACGAAGATAATTTAAGTTTCAGATTCTAATGCTAATGCTGAGATTGTTACCGGAACTTAAGGATCATTGTATCTTTGTAAATAGTTGACCCATTGAGGTGAGCGGTATTAATCGTATGGATTGTGTGCAGTTGGATAATCTTATGTGAACGTTCATTCGTAGTAGTGATTGTTGTAGATCGCATTATTAGTAGTGATATATTTAAGTGTTTTTGGCTTTGATTTTTATTTTATTTTTATTTTTTTTTCTGTTCCAAAAGCTTATAGTTTTAGTCTTTATGCGCGCAGGATGAGTTAGCAAGATTACTGGCAAATGTCAATCAATTGCAGGAAGAGGTAATTTGTTTGCTATGGTTAGTCTTCGTTCAACGCATCTTTTTGGCTCACCTATGGTTTCGGTATGACAAAGATGTTGTTCTTTTTTTTTTTTCCTTAAGTTTGATGTTCAATTTTGCAAGTTTTTAAAGTAACCAGTACAGCCGTACAGGTCATTCAAGGTTTCTTAAAATAAAAAACTTAGTCCTAAGATCTTCAACGTCCTAGTTACCGTGGGTGGTTAATGGCAGTAGTCTCCTTACGTTGCTTACTCCTCGTGAAATCCATGAAATGGATCTTGAGAGCAAAATGCTTGGATCAATTGTATAGGAAGTGTGGATTTAGATGCAATACATTGATAAAGGTCTTGTGTTAAAAATTCCCATGAACAGAACGTTTTCTGTTGTCGCTTCGCACTTTTCATATTACCTCTCTTGAAAACCTGAATTTCTATATTCTGTCTCCTTTTGAATTTTATCGGTTCGCCACAACTAAGGCCATGTTCTTTTCGGCTTAATTGAAGCTTGTTTCAGTTAAACTTTGTTCCAATAAGTTTATCTCAGCTCCAACAATCACAAATTTACAAACAAAATGTTCACTTCAGCTCTAATAACTTCAGCTCAAGTTCTATAAGTTCTTCTCCAAAAAGCTGAAAAGAATGGGGCCTTAGTTCATGGACAAACACAGAAAAATATATTGACACAAATTTTGTGTTTATACCGGTAGGCTGTAGCCCAGCTTGGTAGTTTGTGGTTATTTGATTAATGCTTTTTTTTTTCTTCAAAATCCTGAAAGCTACTCGTTTTTATACTAAAAACTAATTTTGTATTTTGGTCGTTTGGTTGTTCTGTCGAAGCTTGAAGAGTTGAGAAATGCTGTAGGCTTGAAAAACGATAACGTGGGAAGTGAGGCTGTTCCAGAGGATCCTATTGCAGTTGAGAGAAGACAGAAAGTCAAGGACGCCATGCTTCATGCTTGGACTTCTTATGAGAAATATGCCTGGGGTCAAGATGAATTGCAGGTATTTCTCGCTATCTGATTTGTAGCTGTGCTATGTAATAAAAAGGGATCAATGTGCACTGATGAATTAATTTGAGCAGCAGACTAGTATCAGTATGTTTAAATTGTAATGATGATGCCAAACAAAGACGTTTACAGTTGGAGAAATCTAAATTTTAAGAGCTATTTACTATTATAGATTTTTTGTTTTGTTTTGTTTTGTTTTGTTTTGTTTTGTTTTGTTTTGCGTATAGCTATTGTCATGGGCTCATAACTCGACTAGATTGTTGTGCATCTTGTTACCATGAGGTAGCAAATCGTATGACGCAATGGTGGAACATCACCTCTTTTTTAAACACATGGGTTTGAGTGTATACACTCAAATCCTTGCCTCACCATTTACGACTTTAATGAGAGTCGTCAACACACTATGGCAATTTTGTTGTTGTACGCTTGTCGTAAAATTACATTTGGCATGGATTGATGTTTTGCAATCTGCACAGCCCCAAACGAAGAATGGCGTTAATAGTTTTGGAGGTCTTGGAGCAACGCTTATAGACTCGCTGGATACATTATATATAATGGGCCTGGATGAACAGTTTCAAAGAGCTCGAGAGTGAGTCTGATCTGCTGTTTGTGATGCCTCATATTCCTGCTCAGCACAATGATTTAATTCATCTGACTGCAGGTGGATAGCCAACTCATTGGATTTCAACAAAGAGTACGATGCTAGTGTTTTCGAGACAACCATAAGGTTGCTTTACAAGGTTTATTGTCAATTTTTGTGAATGTTTTAACGAGGCTAAATTTCGCCAACTCTCTGAATTTTGGCACTGATTGTTTTATGTGCTTTAACAGAGTTGTTGGTGGTCTTCTGAGCGCGTATGATCTTTCCAATGACAAGATTTTCCTTGAAAAAGCTCGAGATATTGCAGATAGACTACTTCCTGCGTGGGACACGCCTACTGGTATACCGTACAATGTTATTAATCTGGCTAATGGGAATCCACACAATCCTGGTTGGACAAGGGTATGATGGACCTCAAAACTTAAATCAGGTTTCAGCGTGACGCTTTTTAGACTTGGGATTTTATTTAGTGACGTGTTTCAAAGTTGCTCAATTCAGGGCGACAGCATATTGGCAGATTCAGGCACTGAGCAACTTGAATTTATTGCTCTCTCTCAGAGGACAGGCGATCCCAAGTACCAGCAGAAGGTAAAATGTATGGTTCATACAGTCAAGCATGTTTGCTTCCTGCTTTTTATTTGACGGCTGTTAAACTGATTTGAAAATCTATAGGGAGAAGATGCTATTTCTGCGCTCAATAAGACGTTTCCTGCTGATGGTCTGTTGCCTATATATATAAATCCTAAGAGTGGGTCAGGACGATCGACCATAACTTTCGGTGCTATGGGTGACAGGTAAGGTCGTCATACGAGATGCTTTTGAGTTCCTACTAGTATCAAACTTTGAGGGTCGAGTTTATCGCTAAATAGAAGGTGTGTTGCAGCTTTTATGAATATCTTCTCAAAGTATGGATACAAGGGAATAAAACTTCAGCTGTGAAACCTTACAGGTGAGTAACGACCTTTATTGTTTACATTTTAATGTGGGCTAAAACACGCATCTTGAAGATCGTCTCGTGCAAATTAAATTAATGAAAGTTTAAGGTTGTTTCTGTCTCAATGACTGCACCTTAATCACCGATTCTCTTTGCCACAATCAATGTTAATGCTCTTTTGATGGAGTCCATATTGGAAACAGAGAAATGTGGGAGACATCGATGAAAGGATTGTCATCTCTAGTGCGGAGGACAACCCCATCATCCTTCACGTATATCTGTGAGAAAAATGTGGGCTCGTTACATGACAAGGTAATTCATTGCCTTGGAACAAAACTTTTTTAACCACAGATACGTAGTTTGCTTGGGTTTGTCTTAAACTATGGATGTGCAGATGGATGAGTTGGCGTGCTTTGTTCCCGGCATGTTAGCTCTAGGAGCATCTGGTTACGGCCCTGAAGATTCACAAAAATTTATGTCACTTGCTGAAGAGGTATTTGTAAACCATTTCGATTTCGATGTCGATTTCTACTATTATTTTGTAAACTCCTTCAAATACATAAAAGGTTATCGGTGTCTTTATGCTATTTAGAGATGAATTTAAGAAAAAAAGATAACGTTGGCAGTTCGAAATTTCTAAATGACTAACCGTTTCTTGAATGAAGCTGGCCTGGACATGTTACAACTTCTATCAGTCGACATCAACTAAGCTTGCTGGCGAGAATTATTTCTTCTACTCTGGAAAGGTGGGAGGCTCTTTCTCTAACGGTGCATTTTCAATGGTCTAGTTTTTGCCCGTCTTATGCTCTTTGGAATCATGTTCAGGACATGTCTGTTGGTACATCGTGGAACATTATGAGACCAGAGACGGTGGAATCACTGTTTTATCTGTGGCGTCTTACGGGAAATAAAACATACCAAGAATGGGGCTGGAACATATTTCAAGCATTCGAGAAAAACTCACGGATTGAATCTGGCTATGTCGGGCTCAAGGATGTAAGCTTCAGAACTGGAACGCTCTTTCAGATTTTTAAATTCTTTCATTCTTGATATTGGACTTCGCGGCAACTTACGTCTCTTTTATGCTCTACTGAATGTCTCTCGAGTAACGTGGTTATGCTGTGGTCAGGTAAATACTGGTGTCAAGGACAATATGATGCAAAGCTTCTTCTTGGCCGAAACCCTAAAATATCTGTATCTCCTCTTTTCACCTTCGTCGGTTATTCCCTTAGACGAATGGGTATTCAACACGGAAGCTCATCCGCTCAGAATCGTTACTCGATACAGTGGCGGGGAGCAACATTACAGGCCAGTCATTCGCCAACGTGCTAGGAAAGAAGGGCGAAGAGGACGTTATACTTAAAACGAATTTTTCATAACACGAAATCGGTAGAGTAGATGATGTTGTACAACTGTACAAGTCCAGATTCATTTTTCCGACTTCTTGTAATTTTTATAGTCTGAAAACACCTGTCGCGAGGCCTACCATCCTTGTTTGGAACTATTATGGCGTTATCGCTAAGGCGTGTAGAGTAGAACATGTAGAAATTTAGCCCTCTCGTTCATTGTAATACTTTGTACAAATTGTTGTATAAGATTGTCGTGCGTAAGATACAAGATACAAAATGTAATAGAGGATTTCGACTGCTTAATAGATTGTTCCGTTCATGAATAACCTAAAATATAATTTTTTTGGGTAAATTATATAATATTCTTTCATAACATTTTTATTTATTTTTCAAAATATCTCCTTATCTTAAAAATTATGTTAAAATTAAATTTTAAATAATTTGTGTATTAATTTGTTAAAAGTAATTTGTTTTAATTTTTATTTTTAATTATATTTTTTTGTTTTGCTCTATTTTATTTGATTTTTGTAATTATATTAATTTATTTAGTCCTGTTTTACTAATATGTGTTTTTATTTCTAAAAATTTAGGTATCTAAATAATAATATGCAACGTCGTACAAAAATTAAATTGAAGCCTTCTGCAGCGGCTCCTAGTGTTGGCGGATCACAATCATTAAGGTCATCGTCCCCGGTCGTCGACATTTTTGCCAAAATTTTTGTAGTGGAAGTTGAACTAACTAAAAATGAGCTAAACTAACAAACTACTCCCTTTATTTCACTCAATTAAATTTCACTTTCTTTTTCTAATTTCACCTGCTTAAATTTCTATTACTATTTAGGACAACTTTATACAATCAAAATAACACTTTTACCCCTACTAATATATTCATTTTAACAAAATACCACACATTTTATCTTATAAAATGGATCTCACTCAACCAAACTACCAATATTACCCTTAATTTTTCATTTTCCTTAAAAATTGTGAAAAAGCCCATAGAGCTTTTTCAATGAAATAGAGGGAGTACTAACAAGGGCACAAATGAAATTTCCCACAAAATGTGCGGCGGTATATTGTACCCAAAAACAAATTAATCCAAAAAAAAAAAAAGTGTAATAAAATGAAATTATATTTAATTTACTCTAATTTTTTTATTAAATAAAAAAAAAATCATATTACAGTAAAACCCTTTCAAAACCCAGAAAAACCATCGATTTTTCTCAATTTCTTCAATGAAATGCATCATCATAAACACAATGAAATCATTGAACAAACAAACACACACTAAATTTCCCAAATTAATTGATTAATCCAATGATATTACGTCCCAAATTAATTGATTAATCCAATGATATTGCTTACTATACAAAAATGTATAGAAGGAAAGTGTTAAAATTTTCTTACGTAACTCATAATTTCTTCACTGCTCAATCAATATCTCACACTTTCTTTAAATTCAATTATTCACATAATTCGAAAAAATTTAGTTCTTATGAACCCAGAAAATCGATTGTAGAACAATTGGGTTTTAACCCTAGTTACTCCACATTTTTGGAAGGGGCTTTTTCATCTAATTACTGCAAAAGGGTTTCTGGTTTTTGCCCTTTTGTGTTTAATTTTACTCCCAAGATTTCCCCTTTTCACCGCGGTAAGTGTTTTTTTTACTGTCGTTTACGTTTGCTTTTTGTGCATTTATTTGTTTAAAGTTTTGGGGTAATTAGTTGTTTTGTTTATGTTTTGCTTGTTGTTGGTTGTAGGGTTTTTCACTAGAGCTAAAGAAGTTAAAAGGATTGAGGTTGATGATCAACACAGGTGTATTATTTTCTCATTTCTACTTTTAATTTTGAATGTTTAATGTTTAATGTTTAATGTTTAATGTTTAATGTTTAATGTTTAATGTATATAGTTTGATGGCGGGTTGAAAATCGAAAGTTGTGTCGCCTTTTTTTCGAGCAATTTTGTGTTTTTAACTGGTTTTGTTCAATGCTTAGTAAAGCTTTAAGATTTCATGAATTGTTAACTGTTAAGAAGTACTCCGTAGTTTGGATGGTGTTTTGAGGTGAATTTTCGAGAATGGTGATTGGTTGATCATGGTTACGGCATGGGCATTTTACTTCTTAGATGTCAGTAGTGGTTTACGCTCGTTTCTCTTATAAGTTCGAGGTTATACTGCTGAACACACGTGATGTACTGATGTGTGATGTAATGCATTTTGTTTGTGATTGACAATTTAAACATTCGGAATGATATATGAGCTTATGTTTGAATTTAATGTTAAAAATTACTCCGTATTCTGCTGCAGTCAGCGTGCTGTTACAACTGCATTATGGTGCAATTTTCTCGTCTTTTCACTCAAAATTGGTGTCTGGTTTGCAACTTCTAGTCATGTCTTGCTGGCTGAAGCTGTACATTCTGTTGCGGATTTTGCCAATCAAGTACTTCTCTTCATCTGTGTCTCTTACTCTCTCTCTCCTTCTTTTTTTTTCTACTCCGTATATGACTCTCTTCATAAATGATTCAATGCAGAGCGTCTAATTAGTCTTCACATTGTAGGTGCTTCTTGCATATGGTTTGAGTAGCTCGAGGCGTGCGCCAGATGCTATTCACCCGTACGTACTTTTTGGAAACTCTCCACGTTCTTGTTACTTGCATGACTTCATCCACTTCTCCTTCACTTTATCCCCTTGAAACCTTGTTTAGATGAGATATTGACCTACCATTAGTAACGGGATTCAGTTTACGCTGTTGGAACTCGTTAATTACTGTAATAGACTGCAAGCAACTTACATAGTATGAGGAGTTTCGGTGTCTCTATTAGTAGTAAATAGTAATAGTAATTGCAACCACGTTTCTCCTCCACTTTTTTTGACCAATCTAGTGGCAGAGAAATCGTGACGATTTTGTCAACGTAATAGGAGTTCAAATGTGATTTTTTCTATATTTATAATGAAGAGCTCTTGACGAATATACTTTTATATTTTATATTTTATCTGAAATCAGTTACTTTTGTGCTGCATAGCTACGGCTACTCTAAGGAACGATTCGTCTGGTCCTTGATATCTGCCGTCGGTATATTCTGCATCGGTTCAGGTGCAACCATAGTTCATGGATTTCAACATTTGTGGACGTCGCAGGTAAACCCAAATCAAATGATGTGTTTCAACTTAAAAATATCGTTCGTGTTTCAACTGTGAATAGTCTCTTATCTGTTGTAAATCTTCTTCAGCCCCCCGAACACATTAAATATGCAGCTCTAGTGATTGGTGGTTCTTTTTTCATTGAAGGTATAGTAATTTCAGGGATGTTTCTACTTTCTAGTCACTGTAACTGCTATTATGGATACTCTTTTCATATGAAGCTTGCATTTTTTAGGTGCTTCGCTGCTTGTTGCGATAGACGCTGTTAGGAAAGGTGCGGCTGCTGAGGGAATGAAGCTTAGAGATTACATCTGGCGTGGACACGATCCAACTGCTGTAGCAGTCATGACTGAGGTATTTATTTGTTACTTATATCAAGTACATTAATAGTTTATCGACATTTTAGAGATACTTGGAAAGCTATACACTGCTAAACACTTGTAAAATGTCACATATATCAAATTGCAGGATGGTGCCGCAGTCACTGGCCTTGCTATCGCTGGTGCGTCCCTATACGCAGTAAATGCCACCGGAAATCCTATTTACGACCCCCTTGGCTCTATTGTTGTCGGCAACCTTCTTGGAATGGTGAGCATAACGTTTGAATGTACGCAATATTATGTGTCTGCCTTAGTTTAACTCTTTGAATAAAGCAATTGAGCTTACGACTTTCGATATTGAATTTAACTTCTACGGCTGTTTTGTTTTTCTTTTTGGGGTGGCATATTTGCAGGTTGCCATATTTCTTATCCAAAGGAACAGACACGCTTTGATTGGGAGAGCAATTGATGATCACGATATGCAGAAGGTCATGGAATTTTTGAGGAATGATCCGGTATATCCACGTCTTTTTTTTTTTTTTTTTTTTTTTGGAACACCCATCAGGGGTAAAACATAGAATTAAACATCATCCCTAGCTAGAGCGACGACAAGATTCGGAACATCATCAGGGGTATATCCGCGTCTTTTTGGTATAACTGCTGCAGTTGCTTTTCGTCTGCCTTGAGAAATTTGTCGGTTAATCTGTCAGGTTGTAGATGAAGTGTATGACTGCAAAAGTGAAGTGATTGGGCCAGGATTTTTCCGATTTAAGGCAGAAATTGGTAACTTTCTCTCAGTCTTCTTCTACGTGATATACACTTGTACTTCACTGTATAGTGTAACTTCATTAACCCAGTGTCTCAGAGACTCCCACATATAGACGGGTCGACTTAAATCCATATAATGTTTTATATTAGGAGCTGTAAAACTATGATAAACTTCGACTTCAGAAAATTTCAAACTTTTGACAATTTAAGATGAAGAGAATAGTTCCTAAGTTGGTTGATGTGATCAATCATTTATCGTTAACTAAGCTTGCAACGGTATTGATGCAACAGATTTCAACGGCATAGTACTCGTTCAAAATTATATTAATCGAGCTGGACGTGAAGAGTGGGCTCGACAGGTAATATTTGTTCATTGATTCTCAATCTTCAATCCCCAACTCCCTCACACTGTTTTTTTCCTTTGATCTGAACATTTTTTTGATTCTTCAATCTCTACAAATCGTGTGCTTGCTTGCCTACGAACTTGTATATTGGCGTATTGCGGTGTTCAGTTTCATTCTGATGTGTGCAGTTTCGGCATGCTGTAAAAGGGGACAACGATAAAGCATTGTTGAAGGTTATGTCTAATTACGGTATGCCCTATCTCAGTGTCATCTGAAATCAATTTTACGACTAATTCTCTTATGAGACAGTTTTACGCCTTTTACCCATACACAAATTTTTATGTCGTGACCATTATTTTAACCTTTTAATCATAATCAACCTGTACGACCGTCTCATTTGAGAGTTTATACACATAATGTTTTTCTCCACGTGCATTTGTAATTCCTACCCCTATCTCACCAATTCGCATGGGTGCTTCTATGCATTGTCGTTATGTTGCTGTGATTGCAGGCGAGGAAGTCGTGACGGCCCTAGGAAGCGAAGTAGACAGGCTAGAAAGGGAAATTCAGACACTTGTTCCCGGAATTCGACATGTCGACATTGAGGCTCATAACCCAATTACCCCATGATATTTTATGGGTGTTACTCAACTGTACCCGACTTTTTCTCAGTTGTACCCTTTTTTGTCATTAATTTTCCATCCCCTACCCCTGCTTTCTCAATTTTTCTCTCTTCTCTTTCCACCCAAAAAAACCCTAAAACAATTTAAATCAACCAATTTCTTCTTCAATTAATTCAATTACTTATACAATTAATTCAATTCTTAACATATGCATCCTTGTGACGATATTAACTAGGTAAAATTATTGAAAACTAGAATGAATGACATTTCTGTGTCTGAAGGCTGCTTGCACGTTTCCTATCGGAATGTGTAATATTTTAATCATTAATTAAGATGCAACGGACAGTTCCTTGTTTTTAATGGCAACGCAGTCGATGTCAATATGTATCAGTTCGCTGATTGCTGGACATATGAAACACATACCCTTGAGTATATATGGAGGCTTCACTGTCAGATAGCAAGGTTAGTACCAGTTAGAAGAATTTGTGGGAGGGGCAGTGGTGGTGGGCGAGGTGGGCTGACGGAGGATCGGTGGTGGTGGGAGAGGTGGGCTGACGGAGGGGCGGTGGTGGTGGGAGAGGTGGGCTGAGGGAGGGGCGGTGGTGGTGGTGGTGGTGGGAGGGGCATAAAGTTTTGGTGGTTTAATAGAGGAGAGAGAAGAGAGAAAATTTTGATTTCTAAATTCGTGGGGAGGAAATGAAAAGGGCAAGTAGGTCTTTTTGGAGTCTGTTGAGAAGCAGATCTGATTAATGAATTCGTATTTTATTTTCCCATCCTCTTTATCGAATCTAAAGAGAGTAAAATTCTATCTATTAATTCACAATTTTTAGTGATATGTAGTACATAAAGTACATAAATTTAGCTCGTTTTTCATCCTCTGCACGGAATCGTTGCTTCTTTTGTTTGAAAACAATTATGAAAAAACTAGGAAATTTTCTCTTAAACAACAAACTTACCTGATAACCGTACTTAATTATTATCAATAAAATTGTTATAATCACTATGAAAATAACGCTTCATTAAATATCTAATAAAATAGTATACCGTTCTCAGTAGAATTTAAGAGGTTTTTGATCATTTCTTTTAAGATAATGACATACCAAAATCAAAAATTAGCGAATTTATTTTTGTATAGAGTTGTACAAAATTATTTATAAAATTGAAGAATAATTGGTTGAGCAGCATTTTGTACTACAAAATTTATTATTTTTTACTTCTTATAAATAGAAAACCTAGGGTTTCCGTTAATGTGCATAACTAATTTAGGCGGGAAATTCTTCGAAATTTCGCACAATTGTGTTACTTCTCAACTACCCTAATTTTCCGCCATTATTGTTCTTGAAAATGTTCACACAATTACTCACACTTTTCAGTACAATTACTATTAATATTGAATGATCTAACTATTTGTTCAATACTATTTATTCAGAAAATACTGCAGCAATTTCTGGACAAATTTTCTATTTTTAGTTGAGAAATCAAATACCCAACAAAAAATAATTAATTTTTAGCAATTTAATCGTAAAACCCAGATCTAATCTATTATTTGCTAATTAATCATCATCTAATTCTGGATATTTTCCCCAATTTTTGCTTGGTGTAATTTTTTCCTTTGTTTTCTCTTGATCAAACAAATTTTACGCGTTTTTTTTTAACCTTTCATGGTGGTTAATTTTCCCCTCCTTTTTTTTGTTTTTCATGATCCATTGATTTTTTACCCCGATATTTTCAAATAATTACAATCGTAATAATAATAATTACAATTATAGTTTCTTTGGATTATTTTCGTCGATTTTTTTCTCCTTTTTGTTTTTGTGGGGAGGTTTGTATAGAAGGAGTTTTGGTGAGCTCCTTGATTATTTTTTTTGAGTTCCCACAAAAACCAAAGAGAAAAAATTTCTAAAGAATTAAATTTTTTTTTCTTAATTAAAAAACTTTCATTCTTTTTTTTGTAAGGTTGAAGAACAATATTTGACCAAATAAAGAAATTGAAGGAATAATTAATTTACATTTATTTTAATTTAAAATGACGTCGCATGGCCAGGACAACGCTGGCCGTCCGTTAACGGAGCCATCGTCGTCGACAACGGAAATTAATGACTTGGAAACCGGGGAAAATGCGGTTGGTGTTGTGCAACAACAAGGGCAACTTAATAATAATAATAGTAATCGCGATAATAATGGTGAGGTGGACGAAGATGAAGAAGAGTTTGAGGATGACCCTTTTGATATTGCCAACACTAAGAATGCTCCTGTTGAGTCTCTCAAACGTTGGAGGGTATGATTCGTCATGTGGCCTAATTGTGCTTTAATGTGTTTGCTAATTGCTGTTTGAGTTTACGGTTTTTCTAACGTGTGTCCAGTAAAGATTTTCATGAAAAGTTGAAGTATTTGATGATGACTTTTGTGATTTTAAGTGAGGGATCATGTCTTCATGTGTGATGTGCATACAACAGGCAACTGAACAAAACTTATATTAATGCTTTTTACTTTTTCACCTGAGTTTCGGTTGAAAATGTAGCAAAATGGCTAAAACCGAAGTTCATAAGAAGTTTTAAAACCTACAGTATGAAATGGTACATTTTCGTCATGGCTTCTACGGCTACCAAAATGTTTTCGTATGGATTTCATCTGTCTTGATTTCTGATGTCTTGTTTAGTAACATTTCCTCTTCTTTGTTTTCAATTCTTTCTGAGTTGAGGGGTCTTACGAGCACTGTAACCTAAGTGACTGAGTTATTGCTAATATATTGCAGCAAGCAGCTCTTGTGCTCAATGCATCAAGGCGATTTCGTTACACACTCGACCTAAAGAGAGATGATGAGCGAGAGCAGAGGAGGAGGATGATAAGAGCCCATGCACAAGTTGTGCGAGTAAGTATTAGGATAACAAGATTTCTCCATAGATGCCCGCTTTTCCTATGTCGGATTTCCATATTCACACTTTAAATTTCTTTGATGACCTTTTAGGCTGCAATGCTCTTCAAATTGGCGGGTGAACGAGATATTGGTACCTACTGAATCCCATATTTTAGCTAGCCTTCATTCGCCTGCAATGCTCTTCAAATTGGTTTTTATTTTGCCGTGCGCCTGTGTTATTTGTAGGAGTCTTGGGTCCGTCAATATCACTTCCAAGATCAACCGGTGACTTTGGAATCGGAGTTGAGCAGCTTACCGCAATGACCAGGGATAACAACGCTACTGCTCTAGAGCAATACGGGGGTGTAAGTGTTCGACTCATCACTGTTTAGCTTTCCAAGCTACAAATTAATTAATCGTTATGTCTAATGACTTCTCAATGTCGTGATTTTTAGGTAAAAGGGTTAGAAGGTTTGCTTAGCACGAACTTAGAGACGGGAGTCCCTGGCGAGGAGGCTGATATTGCAAAGAGAAGAGACACGTTTGGATCAAATACTTACCCTACCAAAAAGGGAAAGGGTTTCCTGGTATACAACATGTTTATTAGCTGGAAAACATTTCGAAATCTTAGCTTTGTTAGAAACTTTGGTGATTTTAATTCTCGTTTTTCGTTTTGCAGTCTTTTCTGTGGGAATCTTGGCAAGATCTGACCCTTATCATCTTGATCATAGCTGCCATTGTCTCTCTAGTACTAGGGATAAAAACCGAGGTGAGTTCAGCTTCTGCTATTTCTACTGTCAAAAATGTTTTCTTATTGCCGTGTCTATTTAACAACATACATCAATACATGTATTATTCGCTTTGTTTGGCAGAGATTTTAATTTTCTAGATGTATTTTCGAACCATTTATACTCCATGCATCACGAAACATGAGTTTCCTAATCATCTTCATGATCTGACGGAAATCTGAATGCAGGGGCTTGAAGAAGGATGGTATGACGGAGGAAGCATTGTGTTTGCAGTGTTGCTCGTCATAATTGTCACAGGTAAGATTTTCACTGAATAGCCAATATCTTCTTACTTTCTAACTTTCAGCTACTGTTTCCGTATGATTCTAACCCGAATTCGTTTCTGTGATAGCCACCAGTGATTATCGACAATCCCTCCAGTTTCAAAACTTGAACGAAGAGAAGAGAAACATACAACTAGAGGTTATCAGAGGTGGTAGAAGAGAGAAGATCTCTATCTACGACATTGTCGTTGGGGACATTGTTCCTCTTAAAATCGGGGATCAGGTACACATACTCACTAGTTCTCCGTACTTGCTTAATGCCATATTTGCGTGAAATTCTTACGTTACTCGTGTTCAGGTCCCTGCTGACGGGCTCTTCATTTCTGGTCACGGCCTCGCCATTGATGAATCCAGCATGACTGGAGAGAGCAAGATTGTGAGCCCTGTTACTTCTGTTATATTCAACTTTGTTCTGCTGAAAAAAACAAAACAAAAAAGGTACTGATTTTAGTATATATTTCTTTTTCTGCAGGTTCATAAGGATAAGAAATCACCCTTTCTTCTGGCTGGTTGTAAAGTAGCAGATGGCTTCGGAAATATGCTAGTATGTATCTCTCGTGTGTTTCGTGTTCTTTGCTTAGAGAGACGTATGACTTGATTTTTATATATATATTTTTAGATAGATCTGTGAGTAGAGCTGTGTTGACCTTCATGTTGTATAATCCGAACAACTTTTACAAGGGGTGAGGTGGCATACTTCCGTCATTGGAGGGAGTCTTTGAGCACTGGAGTATTGTCGTCGTCTTATGAATAATTAATGTGTTATTGCTTTCGATTGTTTTCATGCTTAAAATTATCTTATGCTATGATTTGTAGGTTACTAGTGTTGGAATCAATACCGAGTGGGGACTGCTCATGGCCAGTATCTCCGAGGATACCGGTGAAGAAACTCCCTTGCAGGTTTCCTTCTCACCACGCAGCCTATATAACCAATCTATCGTTCAAACAGTACACGCTTTAATAATACATTAATTATAATTACGTAAATTAGGTCCGGTTGAATGGGGTGGCAACTTTCATAGGGATAGTTGGCCTCTCTGTTGCCGTTGCTGTGCTTGTTATTCTGTTGGCCCGGTAAGTATTGCAAAAAATGTTTTTTGTGCACAGAAACATGTTCCCATATTTAGCATTGTAAGTAACGTTGGGTTTTTTTTCAGATACTTCACTGGTCACACAAAGAATGCCGAAGGTGTAGTTGAGTTTGTCCGAGGGAAAACAACTGTCAGTGAAGCCATTGACGGAGTGATTGAAATTTTTACTATTGCAGTAAGTTTCATTCTTGTAATGGCATGCAATTTTTTCATTTTTTGTTGCTCATGTTCATGACAATATTGTGCACGCTTTAGGTCACTATTGTGGTTGTTGCAGTACCTGAAGGACTCCCGTTAGCTGTTACTTTAACGTAAGTCTCGTCTGTGTTCACTAAAATCTCGTTTGCTTATGTGCATAGTTGGTTTTACATTTTGTCTCTTTTTTTTTTTTTTTGACAGGCTCGCCTACTCCATGCGGAAAATGATGGCGGATAAAGCCCTGGTATGTCCGCTTCTTTTTGCATTATCCGACTGTATACATCTGAGTTCTGACATTGACTGACTGTATTTTTCCAATTTTATTTTCATGATTATAATAACAAATTACATTTACAGGTTCGTCGACTTTCAGCTTGTGAAACTATGGGATCTGCGACTACTATCTGCAGCGACAAAACTGGAACACTGACCTTGAATCAGGTGAATAGAATGTACTTGCACATAAATCGTTTTTTATGGAGTATAGTCACACATTTTGGCGGTAACAACCTGAGCAGCGAAAATTCATCATTACCTTAAAATGGGTTACAAGAAGATAACGATAAAAGTGAAGAAAAAGCAAAATTGTGTTGTAATCATGCAGCCGACTGGTTTTACAGATGACGGTTGTTGAGGCTTATGCTGGTAAAAAGAAGTTGAGTCCACCAGGCGATGTTAACCAGATGACAGCAGAACAATCTACACTCGCTATTGAAGGCGTTGCGGTCAATACCACTGGCAGCGTTTTCGTCCCTAAGGTAATATTGTTTTTTTTTTAACGTAATTACTTGTGCGAGGGTGTAAATAATGATGACTGTAATATTTTACAAGTACGTAGACACGTAGTTGGTTCAGATCAGTGCGGTGAAAAAAATATTTATGTGGTTCTGATCATACGTGATGATCCTCTTTGACAGAATGGCGGAGATGCAGAAGTCTCAGGATCACCAACTGAAAAGGCTATCTTGTCGTGGGGAGTCGAGGTATTCTTTCGTTAGAATCTCAGATTTCTGCATATCGTTCCTGCTCGTCTTTTTCTTTTCTCGGTTTTCCTAATTTGTACCATTCTGTTCTGCAGCTGGGCATGAAGTTTGAGGCTGTGCGATCCGAAGCCATTACCCTCCATGTCAGCCCTTTCAATTCAGAGAAAAAACGAGGAGGAGTTGCATTGCAGCTGGTAATTTTCTCTCAATCTGTGACCCTTTGGATTTTGGCGTTGAAAAGTTTCAAAATTAAATCTCGTGTATAAAAAACGACATACGAATATTTCCTTACTCGTTTTTTCACTCTTAAAACTTCCACAGTCCAACTCAGATGTGCATATCCACTGGAAGGGGGCTGCTGAAATGGTGGTTGCTTCCTGTACACAATTTCTCGACGCAGATGGTTCTGTGAAGTCCATTGAGAATGAGAAGGTGACTGACAATTACTCTGACGCAAATGTCGTCCCCATAAGATTTTTTGTGGATACGAAAAGAATGGATATTCGTCTTTCTATAATGGGAAACCTTTGTTGCTCGAGGGATCTCTACTGAGCGGTAGCAGTATTTGTCAATAAATCTGCAGGGCGACAGTCACATTGAATTTCTTCTATGTGCAGGCATATTTCAGAGGCGTCATTGACGATATGGCAGCGAAAAGCTTGCGCTGTGTTGCATTCGCTTATAAACCATTCAACAGAAATGATGTTCCAAATACGAATGAGGAAGACCTGGCACAATGGGAACTTCCGGAAGATAACCTAATATTGCTTGCCATTGTTGGTATCAAGGTATTTATCATAATTGACTACTTCAATGAAATTCATTTGCGAAACTAAGCCTGTGATTAGTCGAAATTAAGAAACAATTACTCAGTGATAAAGCTAATATATTAGTGCTTGCGTAGGATCCTTGCCGACCTGGTGTAGACGAGGCAGTTAGACTCTGCGCTGCTGCTGGCGTGAAGGTACTACGAGAATTTCAAGATTAAATTAGTGAAATCGCCAAAAAAAATTTGTCTTAGTACATAAATTTGACCAAAATGAGGAATTAACAGGTTCGGATGGTAACTGGCGACAATATTCAGACAGCAAAAGCAATCGCCATAGAATGTGGAATTCTTCCTCCAGGTGCTGATACTTCGGAACCCACAGTCATTGAAGGGAAAACGTTCCGTGCACTTTCTGAGCAAGAGCGAGAGGAAGTTGCCAAGAAAATATCAGTATGTTAAGAGCGCTTATTTTGAGAGGCATCAAAAATCGACATTTGTCAGAAAACATAACATTGTTGTTCGGTTGTCTACAGGTGATGGGAAGATCATCTCCAAATGACAAACTGTTGCTTGTGCAAGCTTTACGAAAGGGGGGCGACGTCGTGGCCGTCACTGGTGATGGTACTAACGATGCTCCTGCTCTTCACGAGGTATCTTTTCGAGCTCCAAACTAAGTTTTACACATATGACTTTATCCCCTTGGTTTCGTTAATCATCGTTTGTTACCTGTACTTTAGGCAGACATTGGTCTTTCCATGGGAATTTCTGGTACAGAAGTCGCTAAAGAAAGCTCAGATATCATCATCTTAGACGATAACTTTGCTTCCGTTGTAAAGGTACAACTCACATGTCTCTCTCATTTCTATGACGGTGAAATTTTCTCTCTACACTGTCCTGGCATCATATGTGTGGTTTACAGGTCGTGCGATGGGGACGCTCTGTGTACGCGAATATTCAGAAGTTCATACAGTTTCAGCTGACAGTAAATGTGGCCGCACTTATCATTAACGTTGTTGCTGCTGTTTCATCCGGCAGTATTCCCCTAAATGCAGTGCAGGTAAACAGCTCTTACTCTTCAACTGTCCTCCTTGGTTTACTAATGCAGTATCTTTCTTTTCTCTGACTAATTATGCACACGCAGCTACTGTGGGTCAATTTGATCATGGACACCCTTGGAGCGCTCGCGTTGGCTACTGAACCGCCAACCAACCAGCTCATGCGTAGAGCTCCTGTTGGCCGAAGGTTAGTTGTTAACCTTTCTTCCATAACTCGTAACTGTACAGTAAGATTAAGAGCTATTAGGTATCCAAAAAAAATGGAAATTTCGCTGGATGCAAATTAATTTTGCTGGTTAAGTAATCGCGTACCTCTCTTCACAATGAAAGTTAAATCAAATAAGTTTTCCAATTTTTATAATCAACATACACGTTTTTTTAGCACAAAGTAATCAGTTTTGTTGCTATTTGTTTCTGTGATCAGGGAACCTCTTGTGACTAACATCATGTGGAGGAATCTGATTGTACAGGTAGAGTTGCTCTCGATCACGTTCTATGAATCCTTACAATAAAATTTGCTGATAATTCAGAAATGGTGTAACGAGTCATTGATGGTTTTCGCAGGCTTTATATCAAGTCGCTGTCCTCCTTGTCTTCAACTTTGCTGGTAGCAGTTTCGCTTTGCTTAAAGAAGGCAACTTAGAACACCAGAATAAGTTGAAGAACACTTTGATCTTTAACACATTCGTTCTTTGCCAAGTAAGTAACATATAAAAACGCTGCAGATTCGTGGAGTTGCTATATATATTAAGCTTTGATCAAATCCCGATGAAACCATGTTACTTGTAATGATGCAGATATTCAACGAGTTCAATGCTCGGAAACCAGATGAACTGAATGTTTTCAAGGGTGTAACACAAAATCGCCTCTTCATGGGTATAATTGCAGTCACAGTTGTGCTTCAGGTTTTTTTTTCTTATCCTTCTAAATTTACGCCTTTCCCTCGTATCAGTTAAATTTATGTCGGGTCGTGAGAACCGAGTTTTTTTTCAACAGATTGTCATTATCGAGTTCCTCGGGAAGTTCACATCTACAGTTCAACTGAACTGGCAGCTATGGCTTCTGTCGGTTGCTGTCGGTTTGTTCAGGTCAGTAAAACTCTTAAGTTGGCAACTTGTTATCCTTGGAATGTGATGAAATAAAGCAAAAATCGACTGCGCTTTTGTTTGTAAAACTTTTGACTGAGCAAAAACGACTCGCTGTAGAAAAGTTTCGACTTGCAGTAATGCACCTGGTGCATTTCTTACTGATGTTTTTTTCGTCTTTGTTTCCACAGTTGGCCTCTTGCTGTAGTTGGGAAGTTCATACCAGTTCCGAAGACACCCTTGTCGAAAATGTTCAGAAAACCATTCCAAAGATTCAGAACTGCACGTAACAACGCGTAAAATTTGCAGACATCTTCTTTCAACTGTTGTGACTAGTGACATTTCTGTACTTACACTTGCTGATTTTATTTGTAAAGAGGATGATAAATTAGTAATGTTCCTTCAAAAGTGTAAATGCAATTGTTGCCATATATATTTTTTCTGGCGCTATTTAACTAATGTACTTTTACTACTAATTAATCCACATTTCTTTTTGGTTTTTGTTTTCGGTTTTGACATGGCGGCTTTATTTTAACAGTTGGAACAGACAGTCAATAGCCTGAATGTCAGGCGTGTCGTGTCCTGTTTAAAGGAGGGTCGTGTCAATGTGACGGCCGACTTTTATGATATGAGGATGACCTTCAGCAAAGACGGTTTCAAACCAAGCAAGTCACAATTGCAAAAACAAGCCACAAATTGAATCGAAACAGTTGATGTCTGCACACTGAATACAACTTCGAAAACTATATTACATGTATCTCTAAAAAGCTTCTTCGCCTTAACGTCAGCTCAGGCAAGCTGTACTGAATTCAAGTATACTTCCTGCTTACGGAACATGTGAACTGTTCTAGACACTGCTAAGGGTCACGTTAACACTCGGCTTCTGCATAAGCAGCTTTTTTTAAGGACACTATCAGCAGAAACACGAGTACGCCAAGTGGTTTTTCTTGGTGACGTAATGAGAGATGTACTGATCAGGAGAAGCAGAAGCACCTGATATGTCGTCCGGAACAAGTATCTGAGTCTTTCCAGAAGCGATGCGCTTCCCTGCAACATTGGCGTAGAACAGACCAGATATGGCTGGTACAAAAACGTCACTCTCACAACAGATTTGGAAATCAATCACGTCTTCTAATGTCGGCGCTTCTAAATCGAGGAATTTATCCTTTTTATCTGAAGGCATTATCTCTTCCTGCAACGGTACATGTGGCATAAATGAGTCAATCATGCTCTTCATTCCTTGGTAGAAGATTGTTATGACTAATGAATGTTGGGAAACACTACACAAATGCAAATAACATGATTATAAGAAAAAATGGTACGATTCTTTTTCCGACATTTCCTACCTTTGTGTACGTATTTGGGAAGGTCTCCTTCAGTGCGCTGAGACTGTCGTTCCACCTCGATTGGGTAACATAGATAGTTGTATCCTTACCATATCCGATTTTTCTTAGAAATAGTGCGACATCATTGGCATCAAAACAACTTTTCGACTCTTGGCAACCCTTCTTCTCTAAAACATCGACCCTCAAATCCACTGCTATGAAATGGCCATCCGACTTCTGGCTTAATGTCTTTAAACGCTCCACCATTGAGTCTGCGACTCCACGGACTCGAGGCTGCAACTCTAGCGACCCGAACATAGCCATGCAAGCAACAGAGTCAATCTCACTTTTGACATTCTTAGTCTTTTCCATATTCAATGATGCGAAGTACGTGGCTAGCCTAACATTGCCCTTTTTCAAAAACTCTGGCTTGATGTGTTTGGCAATGTAATCTTTGGTGACGCGTGCTGGAACCTTGACAACGGCAAGGTTTTTCGCTGATATTTTGGTCGATGGTTCCTTTACTACCCTGACAACACCATCCAAGCTTTTGATGAACTTATCGGCGTCATAAACGTCTTCAAAATCCCTGCAAGTCAAAATGATATTAATACATGACAAATTCTCGATCAAAGTCGATATCGTTTGAACATCCAAAGTCAAAGGTTTAACTACCAACCTCTTGTCCCCTAGTTTGCTTCCCCTGACGTCAGGAAGTACAAGAGTTACACCAAGGCTTCTCGCAACTGCAACAGCGTCGGCAATCTGCAAACAGACAGTTGATGAGCAAACAGCTAAGGACTCCATCACAAGTTGATACCCCCTCCATTTGACTAGATACGTCTCGTTCAAAAAAGTTCACATCACGGAAAAAATGAAATGAGGCTTATTATAGTTTCAGGTTTGATTATAAGCTACCTGTGAGATATGGAATTCCGGGCCTTCAGTCAAGGAAAAGGTAACGTATCCATCAGATTGATCAGATTGTTCTGTTAAGAGAGAACATGGATCATGTCAAGAACAAAAAGTCACCAAAAAACGGTTTTTCATCTATAACATTGAAAACCCCTCCCGTTTTGTGACAACATATTCTATAAAAGTATCTAACACAATGATTCAGATGCACCCTAAGTAATGAAGAAGACATTTTCACAAAAAATCTGTGTTTAGAATTATTACTTAAACTTGGTTTGCTCCAGCACGGTTTAAGTTCAGGAGCATCGTCTGCCCATAATCCACTAACATCGACGGTTTCCTCAATCTGTTCATCAAACTTGGATCCTTCAAACGGGTCTTTTGAAAGGGTCGAAATCTTCACCTACATAAGCCAAAATTCAAAGGTGCAAAAAGACCAAGTCAAATTTGTAGAAATGACCAAGCAAATTTGTAGAAAGTAGTACACTTTGTGTGCAGAAAGACCAGGTCAAACAACAAAAATCAATCAATGGCACAAGACAAATTATTACGAAACTGCGTAAGGCATAGAAACACGCGGTATTATGGTGTTACAGCATCATTGTTGCGTGCAACCGTCTTATACAAGAATTATGGTAGTGTAATAAGAATACATCAGAGTACAAATCTGGTGTAAGAAACAAAAGAACACTGAAATTCAAACCAAGTCAATCAGAAGAGGCACAGTTATCAGAAAGATTTCAAATTTGTGTTTGGATTCAAAGCAAAAACAGCAACAAAAAGTGAACACGAATCATCATCTGAAACCGTCCATAGTTAACATAGAACTACAAAAACAATTGGGATCGTCTAACATGAATCATAACTACTACTACAATAAAACTAACATGAATCATAACTACTACTACAATAAAACTAACATGAATTATCATCTGAAACCGTCCATGAATAAGAACAGCAATAATTTAGGGTCGTCTAACATGAATCATAACAACTACAACAACAAAACTAACATGAATTATCATCTGAAACCGTCCATAAATAAGAACAACAATAATTTAGGGCCATCTAACATGAATCATCGTCTGGAACCGTTTAAAAAAAGAGCATGATCATCAAAACAAACAAAAAACAACCCATGAAAGAAAATTAAAAACCCACCATAGAATGAGAGCTAAAATGCTCTCTTCTAATCATATGAGCAAGCATGACAAACATAGTAACAGTAAGAAAACCAGCAAGAATTTGCCTAGGATCAACAACAACACTTGAGATCCATTTCACTACTATTACAGCCCAATTTGACCTAAATTGTTCTTTCTTTTTATCACTTTCATCATCATTTCCTCTCTCAGATCTCATCATCTTTTTTAGGAAAAAAAATTATATAAACAATTTACAATTACAATTACAATTTTACCCAGAAATGCAAAAAAAGCAGAAGTTTTTTAATGGGGTAGTTTGATAAAGATTGAAACTTTATATGATTTGGTGAATTATGATATGGTTTTGTGATGATTAAAGTTGTTGGGTTGTATGAAAAAATATCAAATTTTGGTAAATTATGAAGAAAAAATTGGAAAAAAACAAAAAAAGAAAAGAAAAAAGAAAAGAAAAGAAGTGTAGTCTAAAGTCAGAGTAGACTGCAACAGCCGACAAATTTGAGACACCCCTTCCCAAAAAAAACACAGATTTTGTACTAACTACTACACTAATTTGGATTAGCATATATTTTACGTATATGATTTTCCGTATACGGATTTTACTCACGTCGTATACTTTTTTCATTTAGTTTCCATTCCTTACCCTTTTTTACTCCCATAATATACAAAATTCTCTCTTTTATTTTTTCTAACTTTTCTAACATAAATTCATACAGATTTTCAATTATTTCAATTATTAATTCCGATAATCAATTCAACAATGTAGTAATTCAATTCAATTTCAATTTTTGTCATTAAATTATGTTAATTTTATTAATCTTCATGAATTTAGGTTGAAAATTGAATTAGGGTTTATGTTGAATTTTATTAATCTTCATGAATTTTTATGTTGAAGTTATTAAGAGTACATATTACGAAGTATCATTGAAAGCACCTATAAACTTATTTTGAGATGTTTGCAATTTTGCATATGAATGCAAATTCCACTAAGTCAAAAGCTTCATTGTGGAATTAATTGTATTGAGTATTGCCGTATGTTTGACACTTCGATGTTGGGCACTCATCCCTTTCTTCTTCTTCTGTGTTTTTGCCCATTTCATCAATGTTTTCCAAGCAAATTTGATAATCAAAGAGTAATATGGAAATTGATATCGGATTTCATGACTAATTAATTAAAAAATTGATTAAATTTGCTTGAAAAAAGTTGAAGAGAAAAGAAAGAATTTTGTATATTATGTGAGTAAAAATTAAAAAGGGGCAAATTTGTAAATAATAGCGAAAAAAGTATATAACGGGAGTAAACCCCGTATACGGAAAATCAATACCCATATTTTAAGAGAGAATAATTGTTTTATTATTTTTTTTTTTTTAAATCCATACGCTCGTACCTTTTAGTTGTATCAAATTCTTAGTTATACTCTTAACTTTATACGAGTATATTAGTTATTTCAATCACAACCGTGATCAAATATAACTAAACTATTATTTCGGGTGATTTTTTCACTCACTTGTATTTATACGGTGGGTTTATTAGTACTCCTATTATTCTTTTTTACGTAATTTGGTGTATTTCTAAGTTGATAGAATAGTGATGAATGCGTAACATAAATAATGCAAACGAAACAATGACACGTTATTTGTTTACGTGAGAAAAAAACCCTACTACTCTTGTTTCAACATAGACGACAAATTCAGACAGTGCAACATGAAAACAACAACGTAGACGGTGCAAAACTAACAACCACAAAACGATTAGTACTCCAGTCGCAGAAGGCGCAACAGAAACACCTCAATTCAATCAGCGACAGGCTCCTCGCCTTGACCCCACCAGCAGCCTTCGCCTTCCTACGAAGAGGTCCTTCAAGCAAACATGCACTTCATCCTCATAATAGGTAAGAAAACAGTCTCTCTTCTCGCAGAGACGGATCGTCTTCTTTCTGTGAACAGCGGCAACATGGTCCTTCAGACCTTGGGCAGTCAACTTCTCCGAGACAGGTCCAACAGACTTGCAAACACACCTGAAGCCGAGTGCCTCCCTTGAGGCAGTCACCAACTTCTTCGACATTCTGAAAAGGAAAAGGATTTTTTTTGCCACTAGAAAAATGATGTTGTGGCAAATACTCACTTGCGCCACGGAAAAAGTTATAATCGTGACTAAATGAATGTTTTTGCCACAATTTTAACTTTTCCGTGGTACAAGTGATTATTTGCCATGACATATTACTTTCGCGGCATAAATTTCTCCTGTGGCCAGTCAAAATAGTTTTTTCCATGGTTAAAGCAAATTATGCTACGTTTCACTAATTACCGTGCCATAATTTGTGGCTCAAGTGTTAATTTGTTGTAGTGTTAGGTTAGCAGCACTTGGTCTGTGAACCACCTTGGCGTGATACCACAATGCTTTCATGCAGGAATGCCAATTAGGACAAACAGCAAGTGTGGTCTCCCATATTTTGATCAACCTGCAATAAGAGAATTACACCAACCACTGCCGAAATTAAATTAGGGTTAACCAAAATGAAAACCATAAAATGTACCATACTCAACTTTTGCATAAAAATAAAACCACAATTATATTAAGCAAGAAAGAAAGACAATTAAACAGACAATTAAACAAGAAAGAAAGACAATTAAGCAATAAAGAAACAGTGACTCATGGTTAAACGACAGCAAAACAATTAAGTAATTTGGGGTGCATCAGAAACAACACAAATCAATCAACCGGCTCCAAATCAGCCACAGCCGCAGCCGCCCTAGCCTGCTGACGAAGCAGCTCCCGGAGGCAAACATGGACTTCGTGTTCATAGTACGTGAGAAAACAATCACGCTTCAGGCAGATACGGACACTCTTGTTCCTGTGAACAGATTCAACATGATTCAGCAGACCTTGGGCTGTCATCTTCTCGAAGCTATGTCAATTATATTGAGGAGTCCTATAAAGTCCTATAAAGTACTAACTTATTTCGAATTGATTTTTTACAATTTACAAATTTAATTAACAAAGAAAGTTCACGCTTATGACAAATGATATCACCTTAGTTAGTTTTATAATTTGATTTGGAACTCTTATGTACTCCGTATTACTAAATGATATCACGTTAGTTTTATAATTTGATTTATAAAAACGGAGTACCACTTACTATTTTCATTAAAGAGGTGAAGAAGTACCATAAATCCCGTCATCAAGCACATGACGAATAAGCATAAAAATTCTTTCAAATCTCAACATACATGAAATAAATTTCAAATTCTTTCATTAAAGAAGTGAGGAGGTTCATTCTTTCAAATCCCGTGGTCAATCAAGTCACTCAACATGCTCCGCAGCCGCAGCAGCTGAGCCGCAGCCGCCTTCTTCTCGAGACGAAGAACTTCTCTCAGGTAGACGTGCACCTCTCCCTTCCGGTACGTCAGGAAGCAATCCCTCCGCTGGCATAGGAACACGTCGCCTTTCTTCTTGTGAAGACACTCCTAGTGTGCTTTCAGGCCACGAGCTGTGAATGGTCTCTCGGTTTTGCCAGAACACGCACAAGTAAAACCGAACTCCTCGCGAGAGTGGGTTACAAGTTTTGAAGCCATGGTAAGACCTGGAATAATGACCTGGAATAAAAATAAGCCTCTAATTAAAAATAAGCCTCTAATTCAAGAGGACCAGTACTTGAATATTCAAAGATATAAAGTGCTTGTTATACCTAAAATGAAAAATAAGCTACTCTAAACAAAACTCACAAATTCAAATCAACCTTTAACAATTTCATTTAAAATAGATAGGCAATTAATTATAATAAGCATCTTCAAAAACGAAGATTGTTTCCTGTAACAAGTATCGGATACAACACGGAGTTGGTGTACTGGATACATATTCAATATGCAAAACGGTGTGATGTCAAGTTCTATAAAACAAATTTACCTGGGAAGAGATGTCAAGAATTACTTCAAAAACCTACCAAAAAAAATACACACCAAAAAAAAATCATAAATAAAAAGAAGTTCGACAGAAATAAACAAAATTAAACAACCTAGGCAAGAAATTTCTCAATCAAAAAAAGAGGTGAAGAAGTACCATAAATCCCGTCATCAAGCACATGACGAATAAGCATAAAAATTCTTTCAAATCCCAACATACATGAAATAAATTTCAAATTCTTTCAAATAAGCCACGAAAAAAAAAGCCACGAAAAATAATTGAGGCATATTGTTTATAAAATTTTTACGAAGGTTGAAAATAATACGATGTTCGATAAGGTTGTCCTTACGACAATTGTTGATTGGTTGAACAACCAACTACCTTATACACATAGATGGCACTGAGTAACAATCCAAAACCGACAAAATAAGCCACGAAAAAACAGTCACGAAAAATAGTTGAGGCAATAACCAAAATTTAAATTACTTTTGCCCCAAAATAAATTTCTATCGGAAAAATCTACCATTTATTACATGTTGCCTTTCTTGTGTTTCGTAGCCATATGCGCTTTCAAATGAGCCTAACTCGATCCGTCAAAGCAACAAAACACAAACTTTTGAAAATGACACATAAATTTTCAACAAAATCTAATTACATATTGCATATATATAACCTACTTTAAAACGTTCTCACACAAGACTAAATTGATACGTCGAAAATTCTTCCATGATACACATAAAATTTGCAATGAAGGGTAAGAACATTTAGTGTACGACCATCTTATAATACTATCGTTCAGAAAGTTACTCAATCAGTCGAAACAACAAAACTCGAATTCTCAATTATGACACACCATTGAAATTACGAATGATGAAATGATTACCTCTCTTTCATTAAACATTGAAATTTGAACTAAAACCATAGGATAACAACAACCAACATTTTCAACATCGTCACCGAATTCAAAAGGCTCTCCTTGAATCACAGGCTTAATGTTCCTCAACTTAATCCAAGCACACCCCAAACAAAGCACCAACCGATCAACCGACTGAACCATGAACAACACCACACAAAACCCCGACAACGACCTAAGCCACGGTGCCACATACCCAACCCTAAACCCGACCCAACTGACATAAACCTCATGAAACCACCCCTCGATCTCGACACCCTGAGGAATGTGCAAGCTATATCGAGTATGGAAGTAATGCCACCCATTGAAGTGGGCAACCAACTCAACACACAAAAACGACACTGCAACGATTAAAAACCCGAGAATTACTCTATGCAGCGAATTTCATTTGCTTGATTTATCGTTCTCCATCGTAACACCTTCCCTAAAAAACAACCTTCTTTGGACACTATGACCAAACACAATTACCTGATCAAGCAATGAAATTCACTATTTTCTAAACCTTATGCATTAAAACCCATGTAAATTGCCTTGCATTTTTACCAATTACTTTTCAACAAGTGACCTCCAAAATTGACTATGCATTCTATAACATGCTAATAGAAACTGTTGAAATCAACATACAAAAGACAAGTAATCTCACAAAAACACAAAAACCTTCCTTAGGTATTTTTTTTCTTTTTTTTTTTTTTTGCCAGAAGGAAAATGTAATTACATAGAGTTCGGATAAGCCGGACCTGAATTACATCTTAAATATTACAAACTATTAAAATAAAAACATACTCCCTCCATTCCACAAAGTTCTTCCCATTTCAATTTGGATCAAAAATTAAGGAGGGTGGATTGTGTGGATGAGATTAAAGTATAGATTGTGTAGATGTGATTAGTTAGAAATTGACAAAAATAGAAATGGGAAGAAAATTGTGGAATTTCTTTTTTGGGAAAGTGGGAATGACATTGTGGAATGGAGGGAGTACAAAATAAAAAGCTTCGGTAAGCAAAAAAGACCTTCCTTAGATATGATACTCATTTATTAGGACACAAAAAAGGTCACACATATGAAAAATTTCAATGCACCTCAACACTCGTATTAAGTCAACTTTATGATACTCGTTCTAGCTTAACTATAACGATCATTCACTATGGTAATTTCGGTTTCTTCCAACCAATAATTTCGATTTCTTAGAGAACGGTTGTTTTATGAAACCGTTCTCGAAAGTACACCTAAGTGGACAGTTTGACCAAATTTAGAACCGTTCTCTTAGCTATAGGAGAACGCTTCGCAATAGGACGATTGTTTTACTCTTTAGGGACGGTTTTTAACCGTTCTTTTATGTAAGATTTGTAGTAGTGCTAAAACGGTTTTTTTTTATTTTTGTAACGTTATTTAAGGTTAATGCGGCGCCAAATTGTAATTCTGGTGAAAAACACCATGTGGCATTTAATAGTCTTTATTTCATAAGTAGATATTTTACTCCTTCCATCCTAATCATTTGTCTTACCTTTTATTTTGCCATAAAGATCAAGGTATGATATAGGTAAACAAATGAATGATACCCCAAATATCAAAAAAATAAAGAAATGATTGGGACGGAGGAGCTAATTAAAAGGGAAAAGCAAATTATTGTAAATTAAAAAGAGTACTATGCAATACCATACCTACTCTGACGGTGGATACAGGCGGTAGTAATACGAGGTCAGTGGTTTGGAGGGTGAGGACAAAGAAAGACGGTCAATATCATATACTCCGTATGTAAGAGAGATAGTATAGTAACGATGTCAATGGATCGAATTTGAATCGGTTTTAATATGATCAAGAAACGACCCACTTTCTTACCAAGTAGAGAGTGCTCTCTAGTCTCTACAATAATAATCTTCCAAAAATTAAAATAAAGGACGAAAACATATTTGGATCTGTGATTTCGCGTGAAAATTAAAATCCCTAGAAATTAACTTTCCCCAAATTAATTTCTCATTTCATCTCATATGATTCAATTCATCTAATTTGATTTCGATCATCTTTCCGGCGATTTACATCTTCGTTCAACGCACTACAGGTTCGTCTCTCTCTCTCTCTTTATCGACTTTCATCTTGATTTGTACCGTAGATCGATGATTGTGTATCTAATTTTATGTTTCTATCGAAATTTGCTGGAGAATTGTTAGTTCTAGCTGAAATGTAACTTCAATTGGTCGAATTAGGGTTTCATTGTCGTCTATGTTGATGATTGAGTTAAGTGATTGGATTTAGGATGTAATTTGGGGTGTAATTGAGTGTTAGATGTTGGAATTGGTGATTTTGTTTGGTTAGTTGTGTGTAGTATTTGAATTGTGTTTGATCAGGTGATATATAGTTAAAATCATGGAGAAATCTTGTGATTGAGTTATTTTGACGCGGTTCTTTTGATTTGCATTGTGATTCGAGTGAAATGATTGAATTTCGGATGTACTTTGAGGCGTATTGAGTTTTAGATGTTGAAATTAGTTTTAGGGTTTGATGATTTGATCAGATAATATATCAGTGAAATCACTTAGAAAATGTGTGATTGAGTTTTTAATGGTGAAATCGGTGGTTTTTGTTAGTGATTTTGAACTATTTTATTGTGCTTGATCATCAGAAAAGAAGAAATAGTTGAGAAATCGTGGAGAAAACGTGCACCTTGTTGGTGCATTTTGATAAGGGAACCCCTGCATTAGCGAACGAGATCAAGGAGGCTTTGGAGGGAAACGACATGCCAGCGAAAGTAGAGGCAATGAGGAAGGCAGTTATGCTTTTGTTGAATGGTGAGACGATACCGCAATTTTTCATTACTATTATTCGATATGTTTTGCCTTCTGAGGATCACACGGTTCAAAGATTGTCGTTGCTTTACCTCGAGGGAAAGTGCTCCCTGAAATGATCTTAATATGTCAAAACCTAAGGAATAATTTGCTGCACGCGAATGAGTTTCTCCGAGGTGTGACACTTAGGTTTTTGAGTCGGTTGAAGGAGACTGAGATTATAGACCCTTTGATCCGGTCTGTGTTAAGTAATTTGGAGCACAGACACCCATTTGTCCGTAGAAACACGATGCTTGCTGTAATGTCGATTAATAAGCTCCCGCAAGGTGACCAGCTGTTGGGAGATGCGCCCGAGGCTATCGAAAAGGTGCTTTCTACGAAGCAAGATCCGTCAGCCAAGAGGAACGCTTTCCTCATGCTTTTTACGCGTGCCCAAGAGAGGGCGGTTATTTACCTTTTCACTCACATCGATCGAATCTTAGATTGGGGTGAGCAACTTCAAATGGTCATTTGGAGTTGATCAAAAAAGTTTGCAGGACCATTAAGCACGAGAAAGGGAAGTATATTAAGATCATTATATCTTTGCTCACTGCCCCATCAGCTGCTGTCGTTTATGAATGTGCCGGGACGTTAGTTTCACTTCGTCTGCTCCTATGGCTATTAGGGCCGCTGCTGATACTTACTGCAAGCTGTTGCAGTCTCAAAGTGACAACAATGTCAAGCTTATATCGCTTGATTGTCTCCAAGAGCTAAAATCTTCGCACAAGGAGATCATGGTCGATATGATAATGGATATTCTTCGTGCTCTTTCTAGTACCAACCTCGATATCAGAAGAAGACCCTTGATATTGCTCTTGATTTGATTACCCCCAGAAATGTGGATGAAGTTGTCCTCATGTTGAAGAAGGAAGTTATGAAGACTCAAAGTGCGGATCTCGAGAAGAACGGTGAATACAGGCAGATGCTTGTGCAGGCAATTCGCACGTGCGATGAAATTCCCAGAGGTAGCCAGTACGGTTGTACATGTACTAATGGATTTCCTTGGGGATACGAATGTTGAGTCTGCGATGGATGTTGTGGTTTTTGTTCGGGAGATCATTGAGACTAACCCCAAATTGTGAGTCTCGATCATTACAAGGCTCTTGGATACCTTCTATCACATTCGTGCTGCTAGAGTTGGTTCTTGCGCTCTGTGGATTATTGGAGAGTACTGCCTTTCATTATCTGAAGTCGAGAGTGGAATCGCAACTATTAAGCAGTGCCTTGGTGACCTTCCATTTTACACACTCACCGAGGAAAGTGAGGCACAAGATGCCCCAAAATCGAATCAGTCAGCAAATGCTGGCACCGTCTCTTCGAGAAGGCCAATGGTCCTTGCTGACGGTACCTACGTAACCCAAAGTGCCGCTTTAGAAACTATCATGTCACCGCCTACCCTTGTTCAAGGGTTGTTGGCTTCTCAAGGAAATCTGCGGTCTCTGCTGCTCTCCAGCGACTACTTCCTTGGCGCTGTTGTCGCATGCACTTTGACGAAGGTTGGAAGAGGTTCAGCCATCAAAGGCTGAAGTAAACAAGGCAGCGACTAATACATTGTTGTACATGGTGTCCATGATTCAATTGGGGAAGGCCCCTGTCCTTCCACTTCCTATCGACGATGACTTATGATAGAATTATTCGCTGCATCAGACTTCTGTGCAACGTGGAAATGTTGCCAGGTTGATTTGGCTTCACTCGTGTAGGGAAAGCTTTTTTTTATAACATGGTTTCAGACAAGCAATATTGTGAAGCCGAGGAGAGGAAGGCGAAAGCCCAGATCTCTCACGCACAGCCTGATGATCTTATCGGTTTCTACCATTTAAAGAGCAGGAAGGTTCGTTGGCATTCTACTGATTTGAGTTATATTTTTATTATTGATTAATGACTAGTGTTTTGATCATTCGATTCAATTTCTTAATGTTATATCTGAATGACTATTACCTATTACTAGCTTTTATGATTGTTTTGGTTTGTGGTAACAGTCGGGATTCTCATATCATTTTATGTTTAGGTAAGATTATTTTCGTGTTAAACTCTAAGCCTACTACCACTTAGCGATATCAAGAAAAAATGAACAAAATTTTCACACCTTCGACTATCATTCGTATGGTTGTTAATTTGGTACCCCCTTCTTTCTAGAGTATAGCGGTAGAGTAGTGTAGTCCTGTCATGCTAAATTATTTTTTAATGCATTCTACTAACCGTTTCTCTGTTTCCAAGGGTATGAGCCAGCTGCAACTAGAAGACGAGGTTCGAGACAATCTTAAACGTGCTACTGGAGAGTTTACCAAGGAGAACGAGGATGCCAATAATTCTTCTTCGTAAATGTCGATCTGTTAATACCGTAATCCAAGTCAGCTAACATGAAATGTCTAAGTTACCGTAAGTCCTTCAAAATCACCTCTTCTCTCGCTCTTTTCAGTCAACACGGCTACTTCACACTCCATTTTTGCTCCATTTTTCGCATAATCCTAAGACATCATCTAACTCAAACCTCCTGTTACTTTGTTATACGGCAGATCGGCCTTGGAGGGTGATTGCGGACAGTATACTGAATCTTTGTCTTTGATACTGTTTGAAAATCGAAATCTGAGAAAGTCCAAGTACACCTTCCAAAACTCATCAATATTTTCGCTCTTTCCCATAATAATTGCTGAGTTCGTGTGGTCAAGTTGACTTAAATTCATGTCAGGAATTTCATAAAGAATCAAATCCCTTGTACACCATAATACGAAGCAGCAGGCTAGCAGGAAATCAGCGAGCCCCTTTTCCCTAGGCGTTTCCTTTTACGTTTGATCTTCAATTCCTTTTTTGAGGTACATTTATTTTCGTATTCTCTCTTTGACTTGTGCCCAAGTGATAATTTCTTCAAAAATTTGTGTGCATCATTGTTAATGTCATTTCTGTTTTTTCTTTTTACTTTAATTTTCCGGTCTACCTGTTATGGTGCAAAGGCAACTGCAAGAGACGTTCTAAATGTTGTCAGGGCACGCCCTTCTCTTGATATGTTACAATGAATTAGCTTTGGGAATGATCAGGTAATGCATTTTCTTCATATTTGACATAACATTTTCCGATCTTCACTAAGGTATATTGAATTATTAATTTCTAATCAAATAGAAGGAAAATGTAACATAGTTTAGAGCTATGTAACATATAAAACAGATACTCATGTCATGAAATTACATACACCTATGTATATAGTTTCTAATTCCGATAAAGTATTTCCGTAACAATACTCATGTCATCAAATTACATACAGCTATGTATATAGTTTTAGAGCTATGTAACATATAAAACAGATGGAGTATTACACATTCTCAAGTGACTTGTAGACCATCTTTTTCTGCGCAGGCCTCGTCACGGTATTCATTAGTTGTCAGCTACTCGGGCACACATGTTTTGGATGTGAAAGTGTAAACTATGGAATATGATGGTAAACACCACAGCCCCAAGGCCCAACCACCACCGACGAAACCTACTCCACCTTCAATGCAGTAGACAACAGGAACCACTCATGACGACAATGATGGTCAAGAGATTGATGGTGCTCATTGATCCGCGCGAAGTCGTCACCACTGGCTTCGTTGAATGCTGCTTCATGATATGTGATTGATTCTAATGATGGTTCAGCACCTAACTCGAAGTGGTATAATACTGAACTTGGATTTGTGGTGGCAAACGTGTATGATGTAATTGCAGTGGATTTGTCGCCAACTGAAACCAGTTCATATATACCAACACGAAGAAGAGCGACTACAAATGAAGGACCACTAAAAACAATACTTCCTCCATTCCAATAGATTCTTTACGTTTGCTTTATGCACGTACATCAATACTCGTTTTGTTTCGTTTATATCTTTGGATTCGTATTCTCGAAAATTTTAAAATTTTGATATTAATAATGTCCTCGTTAAGACAATTAAAACAAGATCACACATGACTATTTTTTATTTTGTATTTTAGAAGGTTTATCGAAGATTCTACACACGTATGAATAGTGTCAAAAAAGTGAAACGTAAAGAATCTATTGGAATGGAGGAAGTATCAATTTTGTAGTCTTGAGAGACAACATTTTATATGGGTACGATGACTTTCTTATACCGATCAAGATTACTCCTATTTGCTTACTTAACATCAACGTTTTTGGTTATTACAGGTGCATCTCGATTCTCGACAATGAAGGCATTCCAGAACGTGATCCATTGTATAAATCTTCGAAAAACGAAAAACGTTCTAATTTATTTGCAGTACTAGTTTAGTTATTTTTGACTTGTTTTCGTAAGATCTTTTCATCTCAAAACTGTGTAATACTATTTGCATTGGTAGAAAAACGTCGTCCTTTTTTAGCACTCTTCCATTCATAACTCGAACGGAAAAAAAAAAAATCTAGGTTTTCGATTTTGTGAAATAATTTAAAAATAAGGATTAATTGTCAAACACCACCTTTAAAAAAACGCATTTTGTCAAACATCACCTTTAAAAAAAAAAACTTGTCAATTACCACCTTTAAAAAATAATTTTTGTCAAACACCACCTTTTGACCTGAGTTTGACTTAGATCAACTAAATTCTGACATTTTTGGTCACCGGAGCACTTTTTTTAAGTTGAAAAGACGAATTTTTAGGTTTTAGTGGTTAAATTCTTGGTTTGAGATGGTGTATTTTAGGTTTGAAAGATGATAATTCGAATTTGAGGGAAGTAAAAAAAATGAAAATGAAGAAAAAATGTTAATTCCAGTAAGTCAACGTCGGAATTTGGTCAACTCCGGCCAAAAGGTGGTGTTTGACAAAAATTATTTTTTAAAGGTGGTAATTAACAAGTTTTTTTTTTTTAAAAAAGTGGTGTTTGACAAAATGTGTTTTTTAAAGGTGGTGTTTGGCAATTAACCCTAAAAATAAACAATAATAAAACATAGTAGCCACAAATATAAATTACTCCGTATTATTTACATGAGAAAGTAAAAAAAAAAAAAAAAAAAAAAAAAAAAAAAAAAAAATCGAAAATATAGTACGTCATAACAACTAATCGAAACAATGAATTATAGGATGTAATATTTTTACAGTAATTCTCCTGTGAGACTAGTCTTACACTAAGTTAATGCAAGACAAAAGTACAAATTGTAGTTAAAAGGGTACATAAACTTGAAACAAATCTACTAAAGTCACTTTTAGGGGTACTAAAAAAAATTTAGTTACAATTAATAATAATTATTACTAAAATGGTACAAAAACTATATAATCAAGTACAAATGATGCTGACTTACAATAACTGTGAGGCTTGCCTCACACAAGAATTTGTGATATTTTTATAGGATGGCGTAAAATTTATAAAATTGAGTAAATTATAAGATTGCCTAAACTATAGGATAAAGTAATTTTAGGATTGGGTAAATTATATAGAAATGAGTAAATTATAAAAAAAAGGGTAAAATTGAAAAAAAAAAAATTACGTTATTATTTAAATATACTCGAACTTTACTCAGTTGTATATTTTTTTTGGGGTTTACAGGCCGATGAAGTTTGTGTTACGTGAATTTACGGCGAGTAGGCCGATAGTGGATGATGGTGGGTGGTTTGCAAAATTTGGTGGTTGCTTTGAATTCTAGAGAGAAAATACAGGAAACCTGATTAAGGTGGAAAAATAAAAAGGATAGTTTGATATTTTGTTGGGTACAAGTGAGTGAAAATTGAATATAATTGAACAACACCTAAAAATTACATGATAAAGTAAATATCTTGGGAAAAAATACAATACCCTTATTTTGAATTATTAATGGATGAATCAATTTTTTTTACCGTAATTCTCTGTGAGGCTGAACTCACACTAAGTTAATGTGAGACCAAATTACAAATTGCAGTTAAAGGGGTACAAAAATATAAAACAAATATAATAAAGTCACTAAAAGGATACTAAAAGAATTTAGTAACAATTAATCATAATTATCAGCTAAATAGTACAAAAACTATATAATCAAATACAAATAAGACGGATTTACAATAATTTATTATAAGCCCTAACTTACCTAAAGAATTAACGTTTTTTTGTTAATGTATAAGTCGAATATTTGTATACAAAAGAAAAATAGGAAAAGTGGTAACAATAAGGAAAGGGAGAGAATAGTGTAAAGCCTATAAATTAGAATAGTGTACAGTCTATAAATAAAGCCATTTCTTTATTAAGTCAGTAAATAATTACTTTCTTGTGATCGAACTTCTTTTCTTAATTATCTTAGTGAATTACATAATTATTTTTTATTTTTTGTTAGTAATATTATTTATAATGTTTTGAATTACAAATTTTTAAAATTTGATATTTTCATTAAATCGGTACATTTTTTTATCGTTACGTTTATAAAAAATTAATTTATCAAAAACGGGATATCAATCATATATATAAAAAAATTAAATCACGGAAGACTCAATAATTTATCAAACACATTTGACGTTGAAAATAAATTATAAATTTATCGTAATAATAAAATTAATAATTAATAATAAAAATTAAAAAAAAAAAAAATGGCACATGTCAAGGAGACTCCTTGAGATGTGCGGACACATGTCAAGGAGTCTCCTTGAGATGTGTCCGCACATCTAGTCTCCTGACATGTCTTTTTTTAAAACCTAGTTTTAGATAATTTATATATCTATAGTAGACGGTTTTTTTTTTTTAAAAAAAAGTTCAAATAATCATTAAAAAGTAGAGAAATAATACTAATAGTGAAATTATATTTAATTATTAAAATCGTTAAGTGTAATTAGTAAAAAGATAAGCCGACTGCGCAAAGTAATTTGTCGACGACGAATAGCACATCCCTAAATAAATTAGAATAGAGTACAGCCTATAAATTAGAATAGAGTACAGCCTACGATTTTTTTAAAAAAAAATTAAAATAAATAAAGCCCTCAAAATAAATAAGTCTTCCAAAAACTCCCAAAAACAAGACAAGAGAAGCGCCGCACGACCTCAGGTTTGTTCAGTCTCTTAGATCTCCTCCTGTCTTCTTTACTTTTTGCTCATGAGTTGTGATTGTTGTCTTTCTGTCTCAGTCGTTTGTTTACCTTTTCCTCAAATCTTCCTTGCAATTAAAAGTCAAATTGTAAATAAATCGCTAAGGGTGTGTTTGGATAGCAAAATAGAAGGGAAAGGGAGGGGAGGGAAAATGAGGGAAGGGGAAGGAAAGGGAAGGAAGGGGAGGGGAAACGGTGGTGTTTGGATACCATTTTCCCTCCAAATTTTGCCTATTTTGTATGGATTTCAATTAGGCTTTGAGGAGGAAAAATGGATCCCTCCAATCCCTTCCCCTTCATTTTCCTCCCCTCTTGATTGCTATCCAAATAAGTGATTATGAATCACTTACTTTCCCTCCCTTTTCTTTCCCTTCAAATTCTCCAATCCAAACGCAGCCTAAAAGAGAGAGTAAATTGTTTTTGTGGGTTTTTTTTTTTTTTTTTTTTTTTTTTTTTTTTTTTTTTTTATTTTTAATTTATTTATTTATGTTTTGATGATAATGGTTCAAGACAGTGATTTGTGGTTTTGTTGTAGTTGTTTTTAGGGATTTATGGTTGTTTTCCTCGATGAAGTCTTTAGTTCACTTTTATTTTATTGTAAACTAATTACCGTTCTTTCTTTTTTTTTTTAAAAGGTTTTTGTTTGTGGTAGGGCGTAAACCATAGATGGCTCCAGATTGGTCTGGGCTGCCCGTCGATATTGCTGCTTCCATAGCACTCAAGTCCGAAACATTTGAAGATTTTATTTGTTTTTCTTCTGTATGTTGTTCTTGGAAACGTGCTTCGTCCCTAATAAAGCCCCGATGGAGGCCTTCATCCCCACTCCCGTGGCTTTTACTTTCTAAAAACACACATGATAATCCTAATTTTGTTCGAAAATGCTACAATTTAAGTAGCAAAAAGTTTTACCACATGAATCTCCCAGAAACCTTCGGAAAAAGGTGTTGGGGTTCTAATTGTGGTTGGGTTGCAATGGTTGGTCGCGACCTCAATGTTGAATTGTTTAATCCAATTACTAAGGATCGAATTTATTTCCCGTCTTTAGAAGCCAGATACAATAAATATAAAGAAGGTCTTATTGGAGATGACATTCTAGATGATTTTCTAGATGATTTTATCTATAAAGATTTGATCAAGCTTTTTGTGATTAAAGTTTTTCAAGGTGATCATTACGAGTTTGTTATTATTGTACTTTATGATTATAAACAGTCTGCGGCTTTTGCTTGGCCCGGAGATCGGACGTGGACATCAATAGCTGTCAAACAAGAGCCCCGTGTGTCAAGTTTTTTGGTTAAGGATGATGAAATGTTCGCTTTGTATAGCGATGGATCAATGGTATATTGGAAGGTTAAGAAGTTGCTTCACCGTGAGATTGTAAATCCGGTTGATTATTGCCCACCCTATAACCCTAAGACTTACAAACCTATTGAGCATGGATGGAGTTCAAAGTATTTGGTACTCCTAGAATCTAGCGGTGATTTTCTTATGGTGGTACGATGTATGGAAGATTCATTTACATATCTAGAAGATGAGGAACTTCTGGAAGATTTTTATTATAAGACGCTTCGTTTTAGGGTTTTTTTACTTGATCAAAATCATAAAAGTTGGAAAGAAATTGAAGATCTAAATAATGTGGCATTGTTTGTCGGTGATAATTACCCTCTAGGTTTTCCCTGGTCTTCAGACAAGGGTTTGAAACGTAACTGCATATATGCGACCGATGATGAGTCCACGAATTGGATAATAAATCCAAGGGCCGCGAGATTTGACATGGGAATATTTGATTACAAATCTGGTCAAATTGGGCCATTGTACGACGGTGATAATCTCTGTCTTTCGTTTGCTGCACCAATTTGGTTTGTTCCACAATTTTAAACTATGCGTGAATTGTGTTGTTAAATAAGTTGTGTTATAAGATTTTATGTTTAAGTCGTGTTATAGACTATTCTATTTGTCAATTTTTCTTTTCACCTTCCTATCAAAATTCAATTTTTTTTTATTTTTTTTATAATGTTAATGAAATATTTTTAAATGAAAATAGGTCTAGAAAATTTTACAATGTACCTATTTCCCCATTTTCTAAACATTTCGATTTAGAAGAAGATAACAAGCAGATATTAAGCCTAAATAATATTAAGCAGATATGACCAAACACAATTACCTGATCAAGCAATGAAATTCACTATTTTCTAAACCTTATGCATTAAAACCCATGTAAATTGCCTTGCATTTTTACCAATTACTTTTCAACAAGTGACCTCCAAAATTGACTATGCATTCTATAACAGGCTAATAGAAACTGTTGAAATCAACATACAAAAGACAAGTAATCTCACAAAAACACAAAAACCTTCCTTAGGTATTTTTTTTTTCTTTTTTTGCCAGAAGGAAAATGTAATTACATAGAGTTCGGATAAGCCGGACCTGAATTACATCTTAAATATTACTCCCTCCATTCACTTCCATTCACATCTCTTTCCTTATTTGGCAATTCACTTCCATTCACAACATTTCTATTTTGGGATTCTCATTAATGACTAAACTCACATTAACTCATCCCCTAACATAATTACCCACTAATTATTGGTCCATAATACAAAATCAAATGACCCAAAAATTTATGGCGCCTAATTTTTGGTCTCAATATTTGGCGCCTTATTTGGCCCAAATATTTCGCGCGTTTTTTTTTGGCCCAAATTGATGACCCAACTCAATGCCCCCCAACAACCCCAACATCCTCATTGAATGATTTCTAGATCATTCTTACGAGTCACACCCTCTCTCTCTCCCTCACTCTCTTCATTCCCAAACCCTAAATTTTTTTCTCTTTTCCTCACCCTCTCTCTCTTCTCACAGCCGATTTCTTTGTCCTTCAAAATATGACTGTTTTACTCCGTATTTTTTCTTTCTCCTTCAAAATATGACTGTTTTCTTCTTCCTCCTTCAAAATCTCTCTTCTTCCTCCTTCAAAATCTGCACAAATTAAATTCACCATCTCTTCTTCTTCCTTTTATCATAATGAGTGACCGTAAAGAGGATGAATGTGTTGATGAGAGGTGTCTTATTGTTCCTGACACTGAAGATCAATGGAGATATCCTATTATTGATGGGCAATACGCGGTTCCTGACACTGAAGAACAAGAAGACAGTCCTGTTGCGGAAGTGGTTGAAGCGACGGTTGGTGACGAGGTTAAGGCGCCGGTGGTTGAAGCGACGGTTTCTGAGGGAAAATTGGAGGATATTCCTGAGGTGGTTGAGGACACGGTTGATAACCCATGGTTTGGCGTTGATTATGATCATCCTGACAACCAATTGGTGTTCGAGATGATGTGTGACTTTTATCCCGGGTACAGATCGTTGTGGCATGAGACTAAAGGGAGTAAATCTTGACTTTTTTAATTTATGTTATTTAAATTATTCCTAATGTTGGTGTTCTGTCTGGATCTATTGTTTTGTTGGTATGTTGTGGTTGTTTTCTTGTAGATCTGCTCTTGTTCTTGTTGTTTTCGTATTTTCGTATTTTGTTTTCGTATTTTGTTCATGTAGATCTTGTATTTTCTATTTTGTTCATGTATTTTCGTTTGTATTTTGTTCATGTTGTTTTCATGTAGATCTTGTATTTTCGTTTTTTGTTCATGTAGATCTCGTTTGTTCATGTTGTTCATGTACATTTCGTATTTTCGTTTGTATTTTGTTCATGTTGTTCATATTTTTAATGGTATTTTCTGTATTTTTAATGGTATTTTCTGTATTTTTGTTGCTATGTTACTCCGTATTTTCAATATACTCCGTATGTGGTTCGTATTTTCGTGATCTGTATTTTTGTTGCTATGTTACTCCGTATTTTCTGTATTTTACGTGGTTTGTTGCTATGTTTGTATTTTCGTGATCTGTTGTTCGTATTTGAAATGATCTGTTGTTCGTTTTTTGGTTTGGTGGTCGTATTTTCAATATACTCCGTATGTGGTTCGTATTGTTGTGAATTTGTGTTTCGCTTCACTTGTGTACTTAACATGCTGTCTTCTGTTAACGTATTACGGAGTATGTTAATCACCTTAAAATCATTGAAATCACCTTAAAATAATTGTAATCTGTTAACGTATTAGGGAGTATGTTAATGAATTCTGTTTTGATGATTGTCTTCTGTCATTGTCTTCTGGTTTGCATTCTGGTTTGGTGTTCTGATTTTGTTGGTCATGAAAATTTTTGCGTAAATGGTCACAATACATCGATGATATTGAACCTTAATGGTTGGAGATGAGTTGTGAACCTTCGGTTTTAAATTATCTCAAAATTTGACGTCATTGCTGCTGAATTAAATTGATGCAACCGTATTGGTGTTCTAAAAAATTGAGATTATATTTTCAATATCGTTGACAACTCGATGATATAACTCCGTCTTTGGTATGAGAGTTGTTCAACTCAATTTTTTTTAAGTGTAACATTTACACCAATATTGCGATGGCTCAATTTGATTTGGCTTGCGAATGTGTCGTCTTAAAATCGAACAATTCAATGATAAAAAACCAACGTGGTTTGAGAATTGTTCTACGGTAGTCTTAATGTCGCCATATGTTAACCACTATAGTGATGGCTCAATATGACGCACTCATATTGACATGTGTAGGTGACGTTAAATGTCGACGCCGCACTAACTCAATATTTGAGACGAGTCATGTTATAGCAACCTTAGTGGTCGTATTTGGCTGGTCACGTTTTGATTACATCAATTCGATGATTGAAATCCATATTGGTATGAGAATTGATTACTCCGTACAACTTAAACAAATTCGATGATTAAAATCCATGTCATATCATTAATCTTCGTACATTATATATTCTTCCAAAATGTGGCTACTTTTTTGTTGTGATTACACCTTAAACAAACTCTATATCAATAGAGGTTTGTTTACTTTGTAAACACAACTACAAAACCCGTCATTAAAGTCTAATACACCTATTTAAATTACATATTCATGCATTTAAATTATAACCCAAATCTTCAATGATTTTTTCTACACCATCAGTTTCTCCTATTTGTATCAACATCTCCACACACTCTTTAACAATAGATTGATTGACGCTTAAGTTTGTCGGAAGTAACCCTAATAATTGTAGACGATCTTTGCTCATATGTGGGATTGAGAAGTTGTTATGACCTTTTGCCTTCAATATTTCAACCATGACGGATTGTAGAGTCAGAAAAATCTTGTTCAGCTTTGTAGGACAGTAGTGAACGTAAGCTTTGTCATTCCGCAACCAATTCATCGGCGTTAGTTCTTTGAAATTTCAGATTGTAATGATTGTATAGCTCTAAAAAAACCCAAGTCGTTCGTGTTAAGTTCCGGGGAATTAGGTGGTTGAAAAACTAACTCGATATTGAAACCGTCTTCACTTGCTGCTTTTCTGAAATCGGGGTCGTCGTTCTTGAAGTGCGGTCTTGCGTTGTCTTGCTGAATGTAAATGTGCTTGCTGCTTGTTGATGGCCACTTTGCTTTTATTGCTGGAATAACCTTCTCGATAATGAATTGTTTCGTAACTTGCTTGTTCACTGAGTCTATTGATTTCGTTTCCAATGTCATTTGCCAGATTTTGCTACCTCTTTGAAATTGGTTCTTTGAAATGTGAACGGAAACATACCAATTTTTCCGCCGAAAAGTAATTCACCGTCGTCACCATAGACGGGTCTACTTACTGCACACAAGAACATCACTTTTATCATAAATCGTTTTGATTTGCATGCTCGGTATGGCGGTTCTTCGTCATCCGCCAGATAATATTTTTGATTTACTCTTGAGAGGTAGTACCATTTTTCATCAATATGGATGACATTTGACATATCTTTGAACTTTATAGTTGCACCTTGTTCAGCTTGACCATGTTGTTGTGCTGTTTGGTGGACCTCAAGTGCGTTGAGACAAAATTTTATTCGGTTGATTTTGTTTACATCCGTTAATAACGGATGTAATGGACTTGAATGAGACTTAAGCAAGCCTTGAACCACCCATTTGTGTACCGTCCCAACACCAACTTTAGAGTGTTTTGCTATACGATCCATGGATGTCCTTTCCGCGAATTTCAGAGACTTAATTAGGGGTAAATTTGGCAGCACTCTTTTGTGATTGTTATTACCGTATCGTTTGCTTTTAACATTTAAACTCCCCGCTAATTGACTTGCTTGTGCTCTTTTCCAGATGTTGGTGATAGTTGTTCGGTGGACGTTCCACTTTGCGGCTGCCTCGTTGATCATTCCTCGTTCTAGATGTCCATCCTTGCATTTCTCGAGCAAGAATGTTGCAATGTCTACCCGTTCGAGTTCGGAAAGACATTTTTTTTCACGTTGTACATTTGTTGCCATGAGTTGCTGTTTGTCGAGCAAGAATGTTTGTAACTTTGAATTTATTAACTTTGAATTTGTGAACTTTGAATTTGTTTACTTTGGACTGTTTTTGTGGTACTGTTTTTAGAACTGTAGAAGACTTTCAACTGTTAAGATTTGGACTGTATTCTGGTTTTGGTATTTTTCAGTTTTTTTGGGTTTGTAATGATTTTTGGATGGTCATAAAAAGTTTGTTTTCATGTAGAAGGTGGAAATATAAAAGAGGTAATGAAGTTGAGACAAAAAATGCCTTTTAAAACAGCTGATGTGAAAAATGTAGAGGGAAATTTAATGTTGGTGGGAAAAATGAAAATTTGAAATTTAGAATGGAGGGAATTAAAACATCACTAAAATGGAGGGAGTTTCGTATGGTGTGGTCAGTATGCAAAGTAATTAATCAGCAAATCTTTTTAATTAACACCCACATGTTTGTTTAACTGCATGACATCATGATTTCTTAATAGTTGTGCAATGACATAAGGATGTGAATGGAAGTGAATGGAGGGAGTACAAACTATTAAAATAAAAACATACTCCCTCCATTCCACAAAGTTCTTCCCATTTCAATTTGGATCAAAAATTAAGGAGGGTGGATTGTGTGGATGAGATTAAAGTATAGATTGTGTAGATGTGATTAGTTAGAAATTGACAAAAATAGAAATGGGAAGAAAATTGTGGAATTTCTTTTTTGGGAAAGTGGGAATGACATTGTGGAATGGAGGGAGTACAAAATAAAAAGCTTCGGTAAGCAAAAAAGACCTTCCTTAGATATGATACTCATTTATTAGGACACAAAAAAGGTCACACATATGAAAAACTTCAATGCACCTCAACACTCGTATTAAGTCAACTTTATGATACTCGTTCTAGCTTAACTATAACGACCATTCACTATGGTAATTTCGGTTTCTTCCAACCAATAATTTCGATTTCTTAGAGAACGGTTGTTTTATGAAACCGTTCTCTAAAGTACACCTAAGAGGACAGTTTGACCAAATTTAAAACCGTCCTCTTAGCTATAGGAGAACGCTTCGCAAGAGGACGATTGTTTTACTCTTTAAGGACGGTTTTTAACCGTTCTTTTATGTAAGATTTGTAGTAGTGCAAAAACGGATTTTTTTTTTTTTTTTTGTAACGGTTTTTTTTTTATTTTTTTTATTTTTTTTTATTTTTTAAGGTTAATGCGGCGCCAAATTGTAATTCTGGTGAAAAACACCATGTGGCATTAAATAGTCTTTATTTCATAAGTAGATATTTTACTCCTTCCATCCTAATCATTTGTCTTACCTTTTATTTTGCCATAAAGATCAAGGTATGATATAGGTAAACAAATGAATGATACCCCAAATATCAAATAAATAAACAAATGATTGGGACGGAGGAGCTAATTAAAAGGGAATAGCAAATTACTGTAAATTAAAAAGAGTACTATGCAATACCATACCTAGTCTGACGGTGGATACAGGCGGTGGTAGTAGGAGGTCAGTGGTTTGGAGGGTGAGGACTGAGGACAAAGAAAGACGGTCAATATCATACTCCGTATGTAAGAGAGATAGTATAGTAACGATGTCAATGGATCGAATTTGAATCGGTTTTAATATGATCAAGAAACGACCCACTTTCTTACCAAGTAGAGAGTGCTCTCTAGTCTCTACAATAATAATCTTCCAAAAATTAAAATAAAGGACGAAAACATATTTGGATCTGTGATTTCGCGTGAAAATTAAAATCCCTAGAAATTAACTTTCCCCAAATTAATTTCTCATTTCATCTCATATGATTCAATTCATCTAATTTGATTTCGATCATCTTTCCGGCGATTTACATCTTCGTTCAACGCACTACAGGTCCGTCTCTCTCTCTTTATCGACTTTCATCTTGATTTGTACCGTAGATCGATGATTGTGTATCTAATTTTATGTTTCTATCGAAATTTGCTGGAGAATTGTTAGATCTAGCTGAAATGTAACTTCAATTGGTCGAATTAGGGTTTCATTGTCGTCTATGTTGATGATTGAGTTAAGTGATTGGATTTAGGATGTACTTTGGGGTGTAATTGAGTGTTAGATGTTGGAATTGGTGATTTTGTCTGGTAATTTGTGTGTAGTACTCCGTATTGAATTGTGTTTGATCAGGTGATATATAGTTAAAATCATAGAGAAATCTTGTGATTGAGTTATTTTGACGCGGTTATTTTGATTTGCACTGTGATTCGAGTGAAATGATTGAATTTCAGATGTACTTTGAGGCGTATTGAGTTTTAGATGTTGAAATTAGTTTTAGGGTTTGATGATTTGATCAGATAATATATCAGTGAAATCAATTAGAAAATGTGTGATTGAGTTTTTAATGGTGAAATTGGTGGTTTTTGTTAGTGATTTTGAACTATTTTATTGTGCTTGATCATCAGAAAAGAAGAAATAGTTGAGAAATCATGGAGAAAACGTGCACCTTGTTGGTGCATTTTGATAAGGGAACCCCTGCATTAGCGAACGAGATCAAGGAGGCTTTGGAGGGAAACGACATGCCAGCGAAAGTAGAGGCAATGAGGAAGGCAGTTATGCTTTTGTTGAATGGTGAGACGATACCGCAATTGTTCATTACTATTATTCGATATGTTTTGCCTTTTGAGGATCACACGGTTCAAAAATTGTTGTTGCTTTACCTCGAGATAATCGATAAAACTGATTCTCGAGGGAAAGTGCTCCCTGAAATGATCCTGAAATGTCAAAACCTAAGGAATAATTTGCAACACGCAAATGAGTATCTCCGAGGTGTGACACTTAGGTTTTTGAGTCGGTTGAAGGAGACCGAGATTATAGAGCCTTTGATCCCGTCTGTGTTGAGTAATTTGGAGCACAGACACCCATTTGTTCGTAGAAACGCAATACTTGCTGTAATGTCGATTTATAAGCTCCCTCAAGGTGACCAGCTTTTGGGAGATGCGCCCGAGACTATTGAAAAGGTGCTTTCTACAGAGCAAGATCCATCAGCCAAGAGGAAAGCTTTCCTTATGCTTTTAACGTGAGGCCAAGAGAGGGCGGTTAGTTACCTTTTCACTCACATCGATAAAAAAGGTTATGAATGTGCCGGGACCAATAAGCACGAGAAGGGGAAGTATATTAAGATCATTATATCTTTGCTCACTGCCCTGTCAGCTGCTGTCGTTTATGAATGTGCCGGGACTTTAATTTCACTCTCGTTTGCTCCTACGGCTATTAGGGCCGCTGCTGATACTTCCTGCAAGCTGTTGCAGTTTCAAAGTGACAACAATGTCGAGCTTATTGTGCTTGATCGTCTCCAAGAGCTGAAATCTTCGCACAAGGAGATCATGGTCGATATGATAATGGATATTCTTCGTGCTCTTTCTAGTCCCAACCTCGATATCAAGAAGAAGACCTTTGATATTGCTCTTGATTTGATTACCCCCAGAAATGTGGATGAAGTTGTCCTCATGTTTGAAGAAGGAAGTTATGAAGACTCATTGCGTGGATCTCGAGAAGAACGGTGAATACAGGCAGATGCTTGTTTAGGCAATTCACACATATGCGATGAAATTCCCAGAGGTAGCCAGTACGGTTGTACATGTACCTAATGGATTTTCTTGGGGATATGAATGTTGCGTCTGCGATGGATGTTGTGGTTTTTGTTCGGGAGATCATTGAGACTACCCCAAATTGCGAGTCTCGATCATTACAAGGCTCTTGGATACCTTCTATCACATTCGTGCTGCTAGAGTTGGTTCTTGCGCTCTGTGGATTATTGGAGACTACTGCCTTTCATTATCTGAAGTCGAGAGTGGAATCGCAACTATTAAGCAGTGCCTTGGTGACCTTCCATTTTACACACTCACCGAGGAAGATGAGGCACAAGGTGCCCCCAAATTGAATCAGTCAGCAAATGCTGGCACCGTCTCTTCGAGAAGGCCAATGGTCCTTGCTGACGGTACCTACGTAACCCAATGTGCCGCTTTAGAAACTATCATGTCACCGCCTACCCTTGTTCAAGGGTCATTGGCTTCTCAAGGAAACCTGCGGTCTCTGCTGCTCTCCGGCGACTTCTTCCTTGGCGCTGTTGTCGCATGCACTTTGACGAAGCTTGTTGTTAGGTTGGAAGAGGTTCAGCCATCAAAGGCTGAAGTAAACAAGGCAGCGACTAATGCGTTGTTGTACATGGTGTCCATGATTCAATTGGGGAAGGCCCTGTCCTTCCACTCGACGATGACTTATGATAGAATTATTCGCTGCATCAGACTTCTGTGCAACAGTGGAAATGTTGCCAGGTTGATTTGGCTTCACTCGTGTAGGGAAAGCTTTTTTTTTTTTTTTTTTTAACATGCTTTCAGACAAGCAATATCGTGAAGCCGAGGAGAGGAAGGCGAAAACCCAGATCTCTCGCGCACAGCCTGATGATCTTATCGGTTTCTACCATTTAAAGAGCAGGAAGGTTCGTTGGCATTCTACTGATTTGAGTTATATTTTTATTATTGATTAATGACTAGTGTTTTGATCATTCGATTCAATTTCTTAATGTTATATCTGAATGACTATTACCTATTACTAGCTTTTATGATCGTTTTGGTTTGTGGTAACAGTCGGGATTCTCATATCATTTTATGTTTAGATAAGATTATTTTCGTGTTAAACTCTAAGCCTACTACCACTTAGCGATATCTAGAAAAAATGAACAAAATTTTCACACCTTCGACTATCATTCGTATGGTTGTTAATTTGGTTCCCCCTTCTTTCTAGAGTATAGCGGTAGAGTAGTGTAGTCCTGTCATGCTAAATTATTTTTTAATGCGTTCTACTAACCGTTTCTCTGTTTTCAAGGGTATGAGCCAGCTGCAACTAGAAGATGAGGTTTGAGACGATCTTAAACGTGCTACTGGAGAGTTTACCAAGGAGAACGAGGATGCCAATAAGCTCAATCGTATTCTTCAGCTCTCGGGATTCAGTGATCCTGTCAAGGCACGCCCTTCTCTTGCTATGTTACAATGATTAGCTTGGGAATGATCAGGTAATGCATTTTCTTCATTTTTCACATATAATATATGACGTTTTCCGATCTTCACGAAGGTATATTAAATCATTAATTTCTAATCAAATAAATAGAAGGAAAAAGCATTGTTCCCATAAGTATTTCCGTAACAATACTCATGTCATGAAATTATGTACACCTATGTATAGTTTTAGGGCTATGTGACATATAGAACAGATGGAGTGCTACACATTCTCGAGTGACGTGTAGAACATCTGATTTTTTGCGTTTGGCCTTATCACGGTGGTCATTAGCTGTCAGCTACTCGGGCACACGTGTTTTGGTCTTTTGGATGTGAAAGTGTAAACTATGGAGTATGTTGGTATGGGTTAGCTGACTTGATTCATTTTGGGTGTATTCTTGCTATATTTATAATGAAATCATGGTTTTCAAACGTACTCTTATGTAGTTATGAGTTATTTGAATACTTCTTAAAGTTTTTACTCTTGTTGATCAACTTTTTCGTGATACCTCTCACATTCATTTCTTACATTCATTTTTGTTCTCTAGATTACTTCAAAGCACATCAGTCAAATAAAAACAGTACAAATTGATCTAGACCTGAACGAATAGTCTCATGGAAACGAAGTGTAGCGATCTCAATGGCGGATTGAAGAAAAGGGTCATCAACATTGTTGGATTTTGTTTGGTATTTGCGGTATCAATTAGAATGATTTTTGCGATTTTGTTTGGTCCAAAATTTCCAATATTCACCCTACTCTACTTGACTTCTACGGTTATATTTGCATTTTACGGTTATATTTGCATTTTACGGTTATATTTGCATTTTATAATTAATTTTCCAATATCCCTAAAATATTTCTAAAATTCTCGCCTTTAATAATTATGAGTAAATTGATATTACATCCACGGTTAAGTGCGTTTTCCAAACTTATATTCACATTGTTTTCGACTTTATAACTAATACTACTATGCTTAGTTTGATTAATGGTTACTACGGTGTACGGATCCGAACTTATTAATTTTTATTCTGAGTCGTTGATCCTTGATTGGGGTTGTTAGTTGTTCATTTTTATACTCACTCCGTTTCGGTGATTTGTTTACATTTACTTTAGGATTAATTGCCGAACACCACCTTTAAAAAAACACATTTTGTCAAACACCACCTTTAAAAAAAAAAACTTGTCAATTACCACCTTTAAAAAATATTTTTTGTCAAACAGCGCTTTTAGCTGAGTTTGACTTAGGTCAACTAAATTCCGACATTTTTGGTCACCGGAGCACTTTTTTTTTAAGTTGAAAAGACAAATTTCTTGGTTTTAGTGGTTAATTTTTGGTTTGAGATGGTGTATTTTGGGTTTGAAGGATGATAATTCGAATTTGATGGAAGTAAAAAGATGAAAATGAAGAAAAAAATGTTAATTCCGGTTAGTCAACGTCGGAATTTGGTCAACTCCGACCAAAAGGTGGTGTTTGACAAAAATTATTTTTTAAAGGTGGTATGTTCATTCACTAGTTCGCCTTGTTAGTCAATTGGGCATTAACAAGTTTTTTTTTTAAAGGTGGTGTTTGACAATTAACCCTTTACTTTATACACATTTATCGATATGAGGAGAGAGGTTGAGAAAAAACTAATAAAATAATAATATAAGTACAAAGGGGGTTCCGTTTGCTTAAAATTATCAAAAGTTATTGGTTGAGGGAGTAGGGGTCACCTCCCACATGGGTCAAGCATGACCATTTTTGGAAAGTTTAAACAAATTACCCGTACTATCCAAAATAAAAAATGTAAACAAATGACCGAGGCGGAGGGAGTACCTATTTTACCCCTCATTTTATCAGCTATCATCCTTATTGTTGTTTTATTATTTCTTTCCCCATTTTCCCTTTAATTCCTCTTATTTTCTCTTAACCACATTAATTATTTCTACTAAATCATTTTTCCAACATCATTTTCAGCTTACTCCGTACTTTTTTTTTTCCCTCTCCCTTTATTTTTACATAACTCATCCCTCCCTTAAAAAAAATTAGCTCACTTGCTTTTTTCTTCTCCTCATGGAGACGAACATCAAATTGAAAGGAGACATCCTCAAACACAAATTTTAATTACATGTTAGACCTTACGAGCAGGATAGAAAAAATTAGAGTTTCCCCAAGTTTGAAAATTAGAGTTTCTTGGTATCTCAACAAATAACTACAACATTTATTAATTCAACACTTTCAGAAGTTAATTTAAAATAATTAAACGAAACTAAGTGTAACTATCATCAAATCAAATACTTCCATAATTCAATTCGATTATCATCGTTTCTTTTGTCAAATGCGTCGATCTGGCGTTTTCTTTTGTTTATATCTTTGAATTCACATAATTAAGAAAAATATGAAATTTGAATATTAATAATGCTCTCGAAAAGACAATTAAAACAAGATCTCACATGACTATTTTTTATTTTATATATTAGACGATATATCGAAAACTCTCCTCACTTTTGAATAGTGTACAAAAAGCAAATGTATAGAATTGAATGGAATGGAGGAAGTTAGTAAAAACCTAGGGTTTCCCACTTTCCCCTATTTAAGAATAAACACGAAATCCATAAAATCTACGGAGTATAAATTAACAACCGTTGGATCCTTAGTCCTAGAGTCCTAGAATAGTGTCTATAAATTAGAAAAATTAGAAAAAAAGAAAAAAGAAAAAAGAAAAGAGAAAAGAAAAAGGAGAGTAATAAAATATCAGAACTCCCTAGGAGGCTAGGAATACTAAAGTCCCTCAAATACACACAACCTGTGTACAGTGTATCTAACTCCTGTCTGCTGTTTTTTTACTAATAAAAGTAAAAACTCCCCCAAAAATAAAAGTAAAAACCAATAAAAAAAAAACCCTCTTTACTGAGAAAACAAGACAAGAGAAGAGCCGCACGAGTTTCCTCAGGTTTGTTCCGTCTCTCTACTTTGCATATCACCATGAAAATTGATATTTTATCCAATTACTAAGGATAAAATAATATCTTTCCCGTCCAATTACGTTTTGTCTCACAACGCAAAATTTACTCGTATTTTATTTTTTTAAATTTGAAAACGATTTATTCTAAATAATAAAAATAAAAAAAAAAAAAAAACTAATTAAAATTAGGGTTTATTATAAATAACCACCTTATAAAATACGTTTTTCTAAAGTTACTACCTTTTAAAGTAAAATTCTAAAATTACTACCTTTTAAAAACAGTTTCATTAAATTTTCTTCTGCAAAAAAGGCGTTTTGGCGATTAAAAAGTTTACTTTTTTGCTATAGGAAACTTGTGTAATACATCATTATCACCAAAAACATTTTCAAACTAAAGAAATTTGGTCGCAAAACATTCGAAATTTTGATTTTATTATCATTAAAAATTGAATTTGGTAGCAAATTTTAAACAAAATGGTTTTAAAAGGTAGTAATTTTTAAATTTTATTTTAAAAGGTAGTAATTTTAGAAAAACATATTTTATAAGGTAGTTATTTACAATAGACCCTTAAAATTATTACGTGTGATAAAAAAAAATGTTAACATGGGCGTAAATGTAATACATGTTCAAAATTGACGATTTTTGTAAAAAATAAAAAATAAAAAATTAATATTCAAAATTTTAGCGATAATATTAATAATCCAATAAAACTAATTAATTATTATAATTATTAATGGTAATTAGTAAAAGTAAATGCAGACTGCAAGAAATAATACGCTGACGGTGAACAAATAGGAAAGTGGTCAGAGTAAGGAAAGAGGGAGGACAGAGTAATACTCCGTAATGCCTATAAATAAAAGAAGAGAAAAAGAAAAAATAAAAAATAAAAATAGAATAAGAAAGAGTAGAAGGAAAATAAATCATACAGTACACCCTAAACCTAACTCTTCCAAAAACTCCCAAAAAACAAAACAAGAGAAGCGCCGTACGAGTTTCTTCAGGTTTGTTCAGTCTCTTAGATCTCATCCTGCTTTTACTTTTCCTTTACTTTTTTGCTCGTTACAACCATAACGCATAACGCTAGTGTGAGACCGTCTTATTTAGGGATGTCAATGGGGCGGGACGGTGGCGGAGGAAGGATCCTCCACATCCGCATCCACCAACAAAAATCCACCTCCACCACCGCCCCATCACCCATGGCGGAGGATTACCTGCCCTCCACCACCCGTCTAACGGTGCCCGCCCCACCCGCCACAGACCCGCCCCACCCACTTGAAATTCACTTCGTAAAATTGCATTGTCGTAATGTATATTTAAAAAAACAAAATTACCGATACTGTTTTTACATTTCTTTTAAAGGTAAAAGTATTTTTTAAAATTAATTTAAATATATATTTTTAACTTTTTTTTTTTTTAATTGTTAAATCTTACTCCATATTATTTATATTTTCAAGGCTATGAATAAAGCGGGTATATGCGCGGCGGGTGCAACGGGGCGGGTGCGGGGCGGGGGCGGGGCAGAGTTTTGATGAAATCCACCACCGCTCCACGACCCACGTACCTACCTCCACCCCACGACCCACCAAATTATCTCCTACCTCCACCCTAACTGGGGCGGATGCGGAGCGGTATCCACATTGACCAGCCCCACTGACATCCCTAGTCTTATCTAATAATTCTACTCCCTCTGTCACGAAGGAAGTAATAATAATGGGTTATGATTGTTGTCTTTCTGGCATATTACAATACAAATTGATATCCTAGTTTTTTTTTTTTTTTTTTTTTTAATGTTTTGACGATAGAGACGATGTTTTTAGGGATTTATTGTTGTCTTCCATGATAAAGTATCTCCTTTGTATACTTTACTTCACTTTTAACTGTATTGTAACCTAAGACCATCCACATATCACTTATAAAAGTGGTCATATACTCCCTCCTGACCTTCCATTCATATCCAATAACATCTTTTCCTTTTTGACACTATTCACATAAATCTTCGTTATAACTCGTAATGTATAAATAAAAATATAGTCATGTGAGATATTGTTTTATTCATTTTCATATGTACAACATTAATATCAAATTTTTATATTTTTATACAATTTATAAGTATAGATATTGTCGTTACAAAATGTGTCTTGGCAAATGTGAAAAATAAAGGGTTGTGGATTTGAATAGAGGGAGTAATAAAATAATATATTTATGCTATGCAAACACTAGTGTGATCAATTCACTATTTTTTCCTCCATTAATGACCATTTGGAGATAAGATAACAAAAATTTAAATGAACTTGAAAATATATCAATTGTGGTCTTCATTTGTAGCTTACGAAAATTTACGAATATTGATATAATTTTCATATTTTTTGCATTAATATTTTTTTAATTATAAACATAATTTTATAACAAAAAAAATAATTAAAAAGTATTGACCAATGAATATGAATTGCTAGTGATTGTGATCTATGGTCATGTGGCAACCCTTGATCACAACAACTTTGCTTACTACTTTATCATTTTTTCATATTTTTTTTTTTTAGGTGATTGTGATCACCCCATTTTCATACCATGAGGATGGTCTAATTACCGTTCATTATTTATTTTTTTTTTATTTTTTTGTTTTTTGTTTGTGGCAGAGCGTAAACCATAGATGGCTTGCGATTGGTCTGGGCTGCCTGTTGATATTGCTGCTTCCATAGCATTTAAGTCCGAAACATTTGAAGATTTTATTCGATTTTCTTGTGTTTGTCGTTCTTGGAACCGTGCTTCCTCCCTAATAAAGCCCCAATGGAGGCCTTCATCCCCACTCCCATGGCTTTTACTTTCCGATAACACACATAACAATCCTAATTATGTTCGCAAATGCTATAATTTAAGTAGCAACAAGTTTTACCATTTGAATCTCCCAGAGACCTTTGGAAAAAGGTGCTGGGGTTCTAGTTATGGTTGGATTGCAATGGTTGGTCGCGACCTCAATGTTGAACTGTTTAATCCAATTACTAAGGATCGAATTTACTTCCCGTCTTTTGAAGCCATATACAATAATTATAAGAGAGGTCGAGATGACCTTCTAGATGATTTTATCTATCAACATTTGATCAAGCTCTTTGTGATTAAAGTTTCTCAAGGTGATCTTCACGAGTTTGTTATTATTGTAATTTATAAATTTCACATGTCTGCGTCTTTTGCTTGGCCTGGAGATCAGACGTGGACATCAATAACCGTCAAACGAGAGTCGCGTATGGAAAGTGTTTTGATTAAGGATGATAAAATGTTCGCTTTGGGTTGCGATAGATCAATGGTATATTGGAAGGTTGAAGAGCTGTGTCGCCGTGAGATTGTAAATCCGATTGAATATTGCCCACCCTATAACCCTAGGACTTACAAACCAAAGGGTTTAAAGTTTGGACGGACTTCAAATTATTTGGTACTCCTACAATCTAGTGGTGATTTTCTCATGGTGTTACGATATTGGGAAGATTTATCTATACGAAATAACCCGGATTGTTATTATAAGACACTTGGTTTTAGGGTTTTCATACTTGATCAAAATCATAAAAGTTGGAAAGAGATGGAAGATCTAGATATTGTGGCGTTGTTTGTCGGTGAAAATTACCCTCTAGGTTTTCCCTTGTCGTCAGACAAGTGTTTGAAATGTAACCGCATATATGCGACTGATGATACGTCCGTGAATTGGTTAGCAGATCCAAAGCTCGTCGGACTTGATATGGGAATATTTGATTACAAATCTGGTGAAAGTCGGCCATTCTACGACGGTGATGATCTACGTCCTTCGTTTCCTCCACCAATTTGGTTTGTTCCACAATTTTAAATTCTGCTTGAACCGTTGTTGTATAAGTTATTTTGCGACAAGTTATTTTTAAGTTTAAGTTAATTATAATTTTTATATCTATAATGAACTCTATAGAGTAATGTACTACCCTCTCTATTTGTTACGGAGTATGTTTCTTTTCACTTTTCTATTAAGGTAATTTTCCTTTTTTCTTTTATATTTCTGCATATATTCCTTTTTTTTTTTTTTTGGCATAAGAAAAATGTTATGACTTGTTTGATGAACTAGTTTAGCACCCGTGGTCATGCATGGCGACCAGGCCTCGCTACCGATGTTTGGCGACTACATTCAGTCGCCCGCCTATTTTGGCGATTATTGTCGGTAGCCTTTTTCTTTCGCCCGTAATGTATATTCTTGTAATGGTAAAAGTACCTGGTGAGTTTTCAAAGTCGACGATGGCATGGCCATTTAAGCCTCAACATCCAGATAGTATCGGATATGTTCACCTGAAGGTGCATATGTTTGGACTTTAGGGACAAGTTTACCACAACCAAAGCATATGGTCAAAAATAGAGCTTAGTAAAAACGTTTCACCCACAAACCATTTTTTGGATGTCTAATTTGAAAACGTACGGGTACCTGCATAGAGACCATAAAGCGGCAAATACAGCAGGGTTTGAATGTCCGATTAGCTGTATGCCGGAATTAAAAAGGTGAACTGAAAACATGAACGGGTTTGTTTTTTGGCACATATTACTTCTAATTCCAAGCATGCACAACATTGGACTGCCTCCAAATCAACTATATTGACTATAAGTTCAGTAAAACCTTCAAAGACAGAGTACCATCGAAAACATTAGGCCTTGACACGCCACCTACATATAAACATCGCTTGTATCGAACAACTGTAAATGAAGATGGTCAGATTCTATCAAGGTATGTAATCTGAAAAATATTACTTAGTTTTAGCTCTAACAAAGAGATGATATAACAATTCGTTGTCTGACAGATTGTTGATGAGTTTTAGCCATTCAAATTCAACACTAAATTACAAGGCAATAATTAATAAAATTAGCTCCGAAAAGCCAATCATTGAACAACTAAACCAATAATTAAAAAGCTAAATGAAATCTATCAGGTCTATGACGGCCGATTCAGCGGCCTTTTGACATGATGCATCGTTACCTATTGTACTTCCAATATCTATAAGAAGACGTTTGCAGTTAGGCTGATTAACGGGAGTGTTGCCATACGCTGCACTATTTCTTCTAAATTTCAGGATGATTAACGGGAGTTTCTGGTATTCAAGTCGCAATATCTATAAGAAGATGTTTGCAGTGAATGGGAGGTTATTATTAACTGGCTGTGTACCACTTAGACGCGGTATTTGACATGTTTTAAGAAAGTACAAAACCTATTATAAGTGAAACTAATTACGTTAAATGTGACCTACAAATGTGTGGTGTGGTGTCCGGCGGGAGAGGGGCGGCGTGTGGTGTCCGGCGGTGGTGGTTTGTGGTGGTGGGAGGGGTGTTCAGAATTTGGGTTGGGGTGTGAGTAAGGAGGGCGGTCGTGGTTTGTCTGGGTGGGGAGATGGGCGGCGTGAGGTGGCGGCGGTGGTGGCCGGCAGTTGTGTCCGGCGGGTTGGCGTGAGATGATGAAGCATAACCTACTTCCAAGAGAAAACTTACAGACTTCTATCCCTCCCTTTCAAAACAAAATTATATCAGCCACCATTAAGAGTGAGTCTTGGTAATAATCAAGATAGATAACCAATAATAGGAGAATGCAAAGTTAAAACACAGCAAATAACCACCAAGGCAGTTCTGTAAGAATTCGGGCAGGTTTCCTATACAATAATCACTTAAATTTACTCGTAGTACCTATCATCTAGTCTATTCTTTCAATGCCTACTGCAAATCGCACGGCAATAACCACCGTGAGCTTCTCAAATTCCGCCGCCTGACACCACCTCCGGCCGTCACCCGCCGCCTCCCGTTGTCGGCAACCCCCAAATTCCCAAATTCATGTAAACCCTAATTTAATTTTTAAAATTAATAATATTAAACATAATTTTATGAAATAGATTGAAATTTAATAGAAATTATTACTTTGTTGAATTGATTATCGAATTATAATTGAATTAATTGTATGAATTTAGGATTATAATTGAAATAATTGTATGAAATTAGTTTAAGAAAAATTAGGAAAGATAAAAGAGAGGATTTTGTATACAAATGAGTAAAAAAAGGGTAGAAAAGGGAAAAAAATGAAAAAAAAGTATACAACGTGAATAAAATCCGTATAAAAAAAAATCATATTCGTACTTTTTAACTAGGCGTATTTATTGTTCCTTTTTTTTATATTAGAAAACATGGGTTTATATAAATTTTCGACGTTTTACTACGAATTGTCGACTTTTTTTGTGGAAATTATCAAAATACTCTTGTCATAATTTTGAGATTTTCTCCATCTCCCAAATTCTCTTTTCCTCACAAGTTCTCCCTTATTCTTCCGAGAACCAAAAAAATAAGTATTAAAACTTTTACACTTGCCACTAAATTTGGATGAATAATGACATAATGTTGTACAATATGTTAGTTTTATTGCGTTTATAGTAAAGATGACCTCTTGAACTCATTACATTGGTTAAAAATTGAATTTCGTAAGATGGAGAAACTCGTCCCCATAATTTTGAACGTTGAGTTTTCGTACCAGGTGGTAGGACGATGAGTTCATTGACCTACTATAATAGGACGATGAGTTTTATTGTCTGCCCATAGTAGGACGTTGAATGTTAACGTTTGACACGGTTAACATGATGAATATGAACGTCCTACCATGGGTAGGACAATGAATTTTTACGTCTTGCATGGTTGACATGATGAACCTGAACGTCCTACCATTAGTAAGATGATGAGTTTTTCTTATCGAACCTGAACAATGAATTCTTACGTCTAACATGTTAGGACACTGAATTTCGTTGTCCTACCATGGAGATAACAAAAATCTGGTTGTCCCTCCATGGTAGGACATAAGCTGACGTGGTGATGCTGGTGGTTGAGACGTAGTGGAGGTGGGCATAAGGCGATGAAGGTGCGTGCGGTGGAGGTGAAGATCTAAGTTGGTGTATTAGATCTAGTTTGAAAGTTGAATTTTGATTTTTATTATGTAGCCTGTGGATGTTGTTGGGTATATCAAGTTTAGAAAAAATGAGAATGAGAGAAAAAAGGGTAAAGAGAGAGTAGGGGTAGAAAACGTAATTTTTATGAAAAACGTTGACGATTCGTGTAAAAATGTCGACGATTTTTAGTAATTGAGTAAAAAATTAGAATAAAAATTAAATATAATTTTATTTAATACACTTTTTTTTCCGCAAAATTATCCCATTATTTTGTTTTCCATAGATAATTTTTTAAGATAAGGAGATATTTTGGAAAAAAAATAGTACTGTAAGAAAAGATTATATTAATTTACCCTAAAAATAATATTTCGGGTTATTCATTAACCATTTAACCGAACAATCTATTACGCAGTCGAAATCCTCTATTAGATTTTGTATCTTGTATCTTACGCACGACAATCTTATACGGAGTACAATAATTCGTACAAAGTATGACAATGAACGAGGGGCTCAATTTCTACATGTTCTACTCTACACGCCTTAGCGATAAAGCCAAGGTAGTTCCAAATAAAGATGGTAGGCCTCGCGACAGGTGTTTTAAGACTATAAAAATTACAAAAAGTCGGAAAAATGAATCTGGACTTGTACAGTTGTACAACATCATCTACTCTACCGATTTCGTGTTACTAAAAATTCGTTCTACATGTAACGTCCTTTTCGCCCTAACTTCCTAGCACGTTGGCGAATGACTGGCCTGTAATGTTGCTCCCCACCACTGTATCGAGTAACGATTCTGAGTGGATGTGCTTCCGTGTTGAATACCCATTCGTCTAAGAGAATGACCGACGAAGGTGAAAAGAGGAGATACAAATATTTGAGGGTTTCAGCCAAGAAGAAGCTTTGCATCATACTGTCCTTGACACCGGTATTTACCTGACCACAGCATAACCATGTTACTCGAGAGAAATTCAGTAGAGCATAAAAGAGATGTAAGTTGCCGTGTAGTCAAATATCGAGAATGAAAGATTTTAAAAATCTGAAAGAGCGTTCGAGTTCTGAAGCTTACATCCTTGAGCCCGACATAGCCAGATTCAATACGTGAGTTTTTCTCGAATGCTTGAAATATGTTCCAGCCCCATTCTTGGTATGTTTTATTTCCCGTAAGACGCCACAGATAAAACAGTGATTCCACCGTCTCTGGTCTCAGAATGTTCCACGATGTACCAACAGACATGTCCTGAACATGATTCCAAAGAGCATAAGATGGGCAGAAACTAGGCCATCGAAAATGCACCGTTAGAGAAAGAGCCTCCCACCTTTCCAGAGTAGAAGAAATAATTCTCGCCAGCAAGTTTAGTTGATGTCGACTGATAGAAGTTGTAACATGTCCACGCCAGCTTCATTCGAGAAACGGTTAGTCATTTAGAAATTTCGAACTGCCAACGTTATCTTTTTTTCTTAAATTCATCGAAATGGTTTGGAAATACCTCTTCAGCAAGTGACATAATTTTTTGTGAATCTTCAGGGCTGTACCCAGATGCTCCTAGAGCTAACATGCCGGGAACAAAGCACGGCAAATCATCCATCAGCACATCCATAGTTTAAGACAAACCCAAGCAAACTACGAATCTGTGGTTAAAAAAGCTTTGTTCCAAGGCAATGAAACCTTGTCATGTAACAAGCCCACATTTTTCTCACAGATATACGTGAAGGATGATGGGGTTGTCCTCCGCACCAGAGCACGCCAATCCTTTCATCGACGTCTCCCACATTTCTCTGTTTCCAATATGGACTCCATCAAAAGAGAATCGGTGATTAAGGCGCAGTCATTGAGACAGAAAAAACCTTAAACTATCATTAATTTAATTTGCACGAGACAATCTTCAAGATGCGTGTTTTAGCACACATTAAAATGTAAACAATAAAGGTCGTTGCTCACCTGGAAGGTTTCACAGCTGAATATTCATATGAGAAGATATTCATTCACAATAAGTCTCCCATAATACGGATCTATCCGTCTTAAGGTTAAGACGGGTCAATATGACCCGTTTTGGCCCATTAACCCCCTTTTTTTCTTTTTCAAGACCCAATTATTTTTTTCTAAACTTAACTTAAAAAGCGGAAAAACACAAACTTTAAGCGGTAACAATATTGATAAAAATGGTAACATGTGATATTATATTTGGATCATAGAAAACATTATATAAATGTTACGAATATATAAATTAATTATGTTTGGATTATAATATATTATGTTATTATTTATTAATGCATCGTTAAGTTTTTGAATATGAAATGCAAAATACAAATATGTGACATTTTGGTCAACCTTGTTTCATAATATATGTTACAAATATATGATAATATGTTACCATTTTGGTCTACTTTGTTACCATTTTCAAGTACCAAGTTTTCTCGATTTTCGACAAAAGTTTTTTAAAATAATTGGGTCTTGAAAAAAAAATTAAAAGAAAAGGAAAAACGGGTCATACTTGACCCGTCTTAAGAGCTTAAGAGTTAAGACGGATACCTCCGTCTTAAACAAGAATTTGTGATTCGCAAAAGCTGCAAGACACCTTCTATTTAGCGATAAACTCGACCCTCAGCGTTTGATACTAGTAGGAACTCAAAAGCATCTCGTATGGCGACCTTACCTGTCACCCATAGCACCGAAAGTTATGGTCAATCGTCCTGACCCACTATTAGAATTTATATATATATAGGCAACAGACCATCAGCAGGAAAGGTCGTATTGAGAGCAGATATAGCATCTTCTACCTACAGGTTTTTATACGTCAACAAATCAGTTTTACAACCGACAAAAAAAAAAAAAAAAAAAAAAAAAAAAAAAAAAAAAAAAGCGTCACGATTCTGAGGTAAGCCGACATCGTACCCTTGTCCAACCAAGATTGTGTGGATTTCCATTAGCCAGATTAATAACATTGTACAGTATACCAGTAGGCATGTCCCACGCATGGAGTAGTCTATCTGCAATATCTTGAGTTTTTTCAAGGAAAATTTTGTCATTGGAAAGATCATGTGCGCTCAGAAGACCACCGACAACTCTGTTAAAACACATAAAACAATCAGTGCAAGAATTCAGAGAGTCGGCGATATTTAACCTCATTAAACCATTCACAAAAATTGACAATAAACCTTGTAAAGCAACCTTATGGTTGTCTCGAAAACACTAGCATTGTACTCTATTGAAATCCAATGAGTTGGCTATCCACCAGCAGTCGGATGAATTAAATCATTGCGCTGAGCAGAAATATGAGGCAGCATTAAGGGCAGATCAGACTCACTCTCGAGCTCCTGCTCATCCAGTCCCATTATATACGGTCCGTATATAATACAGAGTACAATGTATCTAGCGAGTCTGTAAGCGTTGCTCCAAGACCTCCAAAACTATTGACGCCGTTCTTCGCCTGGGGCTGTGCAGATTGCAAAATATCAATCCATGCCAAATGTAACTACGACAAGCTTACAACAACAAAATTGACCTAGTGCGTTGACGGCTCTCATAATAGTCGTAAATGGTGAGGCAAGGATTCGGGTGTATACACCCAAATCCATGTGTTATAAAAAAAAGAGGTGACGTTCCAACATTGCGCCGTACGATTGGCTACCTCATGGTAACAAGATGCACAAAAGTCTAGCCAGCTATAAGCCCATGACAATAGCTGTACGCAAAACAAAAAACAATAAAAATTCATGAAATAGCTCATAAAGTTTAGATTTCTCCAACTGTGCACGTCTGTTTGGGCATCAGCATTACAATTTAAATATAGAGTCTGCGACTCAAAGGATTCATCAGTGCACAGCTACAAAATCAGATAGCGAGATATACCTGCAATCATCTTGACCCCAGGCATATATCTCATAAGAAGTCCAAGCATGAAGCATGGCCTCCTTGACTTTTTGTCTTCTCTCAACTGCAATACGATCCTCTGGAACAGCCTAACTTCTTGAGTTATCGGCCTACAACATTTCTCAACTCTTCAAGTTTCGACAGGACAAACCAAATGACAAAAATACAAAATTAGTTTCTAGTATAGAAAAGATTAGCTTTTAGGGTTGGGGGAAAAAAAAGTCAATACGAGAAAACATTAATCAAATAACCCAAAAACTAGAAAGTCGGGCTAAAGGTATACACACAAAAATTGTGTTGGTATTTTTCTGTGTACAAGCATGAAATAAGGCCCCGTTCTTTTCCGTTTATTGGAGCTGAACTAATAGGACTTGAGATGAAGTTATTAGAGTTTTTTTTTTGGTTTCCCAACCGATATCCGAACTCATTTGAGCCGACTAATTCGGTTTCGGAGCGTGTCCCGGGGTTAAGGTTTTAAACTCCTCCCAACGCGCTTGCGGGGGATCGAACCTCAGTTCTCCCTACCAAGTCTAGCCCCTGGCACCACTAGACCAAGACCTCGTTGGTCGATGAAGTTATTAGAGTTGAAGTGAACATTTTGTTTGTAAATTTGTGCCTGTTGAAGCTAAGCCAAACTTATTAGAGCTGAGCTGAGCTTAGCTAAAACAAGCTTAAACTACGTTGAAAAGAACATGGCCTTAGTCGTGGCAGACCTGATAAAAATACATTTAGAGCCAGAATTAAAATTCAGGGTTTCAAGAGAGGTATGAAAAGTGTGAAGCGATAAAAGAAAATGTCCCGTTCATGGGAATTTTTAACACAAGACCTTTCTCAGTGGGAGTAAGCAACGTAAGGAGACTACTACAGTTAACCATCCCATGGTACCTAGGATGTTGAAGAACTTAGGACTAAGCTTTATATTTTAAGAAACCTTGAAAGATCTGTGCTGGTTACTTTAAACACTTGCAAAAGTGAAAATGCGTTGAACGAAGACTAGCTATAGCAAACATCTTAGTTGTACCGAAACCATAGGTGAGCCAAAAAGATGAGTTGAACGAAGACTAGCTATAGCAAACAAATCACCTCTTCTTGCAATTGATTGACATTTGCCAGTAATCTTGTTAACTCATCCTACACGCATAAAGACTAAAACTATAAGCTTTTGAACAGAAAAAGTCAAAGCCAAAAACACTTAAATATATCACTACTAATAATGCGATCTACAACAATCACTACTAAAAATGAACGTTCACATATGATTATCCAACTGCGCACAATCCATACGATTAATACCGCTAACCTCAATGGGTCAACCATTTACAAAGATACAATGATCCCAAAGTTCCAGTAACAATCTCAGCATTAGAATCTGAAACTTAAATTATCGTCGGCATCCACTTAAAGTTTATAGTCAAACAACTTTACGCAAGTTCCAGCAAATAACCACATTTACAATATTGCATGATCTAATGAAGCAAGAACGCAAACCTAAGCATAGTCAGAAAACTAACAATCATATACAATATGCACCCCGACAGAAAAATCAACCTATACATTCTATACTAAGTGCACCCCGTACGCTTGATTACAAACTACAGAATAAAAACACGGTCCTCGAAAAAACAGTCTTTCATTAAGGATTTGTAAAACCATTTTCATTACCTTTGACGTCCTAAGCCCTCCTTTTATTACAGATTTTACAATTTAAAAGTGTCGACCAGTTTTCACAAGACTTACTCCGATTAAATGACCACATTCTAACAAACACAAATCACCAAGATTATAACTTTCAATCACCTTCAAAAATTACCTTGAAATGTGATAAATCAAAATGTTACTATGCATCTAAATCAAAAATTGCGTTATATTCATCAAAATGAAAATCAGAACACAAAAACAAAAACTGTAAATAATAAACATGATTAAATTATAATTGACAAATTTGAACCTCGTGAATTTGAGTATTTGACCGTCCCAAACGAGCAAAGTTGCAGCAACAAACAACACGAACAACATTGCAAGACGTTTCGGCCTTTTCAAATAATACGACGGATTCATGTATCCACGAAAGATCGATGAATGTCTACTCCTCGCCATTTTTGGGGATAATTTATCGAATTAAGAATTGAACAAATGACCAGAATATGTGTCAAATTTAGCCTTAAAAATGGGCAGAAGATTAGAGAGAGAGAAAACGGATGAATTGAAACGAATTAACGATTCAATTGATTTGGGGGAAAATTATATTAGGGTTAGCAAATTACATAGGCGTTTCGATTGCGTTTCGACGGTTTTTTTAGGTGAAAAAGGAGGGAACGGAGGTTAGAGGATGATATTTGTTATAAATCAGATTAGGTGGTGTTTTGGAACTGATTTTAAATTTAGGTTCTTCAAATTAAATCATATAAGTTGAAATTTGGGATTATCACAAGTTGAAATTTGGAATACACCCTTGAGAGTTGCCAGTTGAGAGTTGAGAATTGAGAGTGTCGATGTAAGTTAGTTTGTTGAAGGGATACATTTGGATTGGATTTGACTCAAATTGAATATTTAAAATAAAATGATTATTGTCAAACGTTCCACAAGTAGATAAATAGAAATTTATTAAGCTTATATATACTCCCTCCGCTTACATGAGCCTAATAATTCAAAATTCTACCCACAAGAAACGATAATTATTGAAAAAAAATATTCCACGGGAAAGAGCAAAATTTCATATGACGGTATATTTTTCTGAATAGCCATAAGGCCTTAGCTTCTTATATAATCAATAGCAGCAGTTACAAAAAGATGAATAGGAGCCGGAACCTCATTATTCCCAAAAAAAGAATCTACCTGTCTCCCATGGTCAAGATTGAGCTAATTCTTGGGCTACCTTATTGCCTAATCTACCAATAAAAATCCAATTAATGCTATCAAAAGCCAAACTAATAGTATGAATATCGTCAAGAATTAAAAAGTATGTATTCCTACCCGTAGACCGTAGTGCCCTACTATAAGTGTGTAATGAATGTGAGACGGTCACTTTCAATATCAATGTTGCGCAGCTCGGCTAAACGAGCGTCCCTCAGAAATAGTATAGGGTAAATATTTTAGAGGTAAATATGTAATTGCATAGGTTAAATATTGCGGAGTGTTAAATGTTGAATGGGGCGCTTGCAACCCAAAGAAAAAAAAAAATCAGAAAGTCTCTGAGTGTTAAATGTTGAATACAATTAATGAATAATTATTTCCTTAATTAGTCAATATTAACTGGTAAAATAAACTCCTCCATATTCTTCTCAATTACCAAAAAATGTATACAGTGTATAGACTGTATAATTTTGTCATGAATTTATTTAATCTATTTATATCTCTATCTTTATTATATAATTTTTCAATTATCAATATTTGATACTAAAAAACATCAAATAACACTATTACTGTACTATTTAATATATACATTAACACATAAAAGAGGTGATGTTGATGATCGAAAACCATGATTATTTATTTATTTGTTACTAAGTACTCCGTATTATATTATTATTGAATTGTGGTTTTGGTGTTTACTTTGTACAATAGCATTTTCAGTTTTTTTTTTTTGGGTACATCCGTACATATAATTTTGTAGTCTTGTAATGTCCGTATAATAAAATTAGTGATTGGATTAATAAATATTATTATTTTTATATGTTATTAATTGATTATATGTCATAGATGGTTAAATTCGTCAAGTAGTGTAATTTGACATTGTATTTCTTATACTATTGTTTTTTTGGTTTGATTACCGGGTATTAGTTTTACAACCCAAAAACAATTTTTTTGGGTCCGCCCCTGTCTACAGTACTGTGCACTTGGTAAAGACAATTTTTCAACGGTAAAAGTAGAATACCGCTTTATTTTACGCTTAACTACTAATTTAACGTGCCTTTATTTATTGTCGATCTTTTATTTTTGTGGGAGTTTTTCCCGTACATGTACTACGAGTACTTAATTGCTTACCTTCATATACTGCAACCGAAATCTTTTAAACAATTTTTTTTTTTTTTTTAAAAAGGTAAATTTTCGATGGTGATATTGGTGAACATAGAAGGATCAAGTCGAAGGCATCTTCTTGATGATCATCGTGATTACAGTCAAGGTTGTTTCAATTTATTTTTATTTTTATTTTTAGGTAAGAAATAGAATGCATGTTGTTAGAATGTAAGTAGGATCCTCTCCATTTCTTAAAAGAAATGGAGGGTCCATTTCCTCACACAAACAATTAAAAAATTAATATCTTCAACTTTTTGATATTTTTTAGGGAGATAAATGATAACCGTTAGATCGTTTTTGAATCAATCTAAATCGTTGATTGGTAATGGAGAGGGGTAATGGAGAGAAGGAAATGGAGAGAATCCTTCCTCGAATGTAAGTAGTTATAGGGTTTTGTTGATTCATTTTGTTGAAATAATGATCAAATTTGTGGAAACAATTTCGATGGATACAAACAAAGTTGATTCACGTTTAACGTTGTCTACGTATTCAATAATGGTCAACTAACAATAGGTCTTCTGCCAAACGAGTTTAAATGCATGAAATGCATTATAAAAAAAAAGGAATGTATTTCATACATTTAAACTCATTTGGCGGAACACTTATAGTATAACATTATAACATGTAATGAACATATACCCCGTATGTGTTGTTAAAAATATTTTTTGAGAAGTATATTTTTATTCAAAAACTTCCTCCATGTAAATTCAAGGATTATTTAACGTCAATAAACCAACCTATACATGATCTTCCAAAAATAAACCAACCTTTGATTAATCCCACAATAAACCCAAGTATTAAGTCATTAATCCTTAAATAAACCCGTCTTTGATTTTACCTATTGATAACCTGAACAACAGGTTACCTCCTCCCCTCAAGTGAAGCACTACCATCACCATGATTAACAACTCACCACTAACATCAAAAGCAACAGCCCAACAACAATCAAGCTAAAACCACAGCGACTTCGAGCCATCACCATCATGGTGGTCATCACCCTCGCCTCTGCCCCAATCAGCACCACCGGCGACACACTGTAGCCCCCCCTTGTTCTCTCCCATGTCGTCGACCTCGACCACCAGCGTCCATAACCACCGGCATGGCCTTCTTCCCCTCTCACCAGTGTTCTCAGTACTCAAAAACCAATGACAGCCATTGTTGGCCTCTGCACCGTCTCACCATTGTTCTTCTCCCCTCGTGTGAAAACCTGAAACTACCACCAACCAGCAACTCTGACCGCCTTGTTCGCCCCTCGCCGTTCACTGCCCTCTTCCTCTCTCCCACTTTTCATCCACTATTCTCTCATTCTATCACCGGAGTTTGCTGGAGCTATGACCACACACTACTAGAACGGTCTCGACTCGAATTTTGGTGAGTAAAATCAAAGGACGAAACTCACTAGAAATTCATTAAATTCAAATAACTTACCTCTGCAACGAATTTGTGAATCGGAGCCATCAATTTTTTTTCCCAAAATTAATATGATTGAAGCCAAAATAATCTATCATCGAATTCTCTTCCTAAAAACTTGTTTTTCAAATGACTGTGTGTTACTGGAAAAAAATTGAGGCCATCCAATTAATTTAGTTTTGTGAATCAAAGATATTTAATTAATTTAGTTTTTAAATGGGTTTGTGTTGTTGAAAATTGATGAAGAGATTGAAGGAGTATGATGATGAAGAAGAAAAAAATAGATAGGAAGTATAAAATTGACCAGCTTAACAGGTATCCGGTAATTGGGTGTATTTTTAGAAGATAACAATAATACTTGGGTTTATCGTGGGATTACTTAAAGGTTGGTTTATTTTTGGAAGACCACACATAAGTTGGTTTATTGTTGTTAAATAATCCTAAATTCAAAGACAACATTATATTATACAGTATTTTCTACTAAACAATTAGACTCATGAACCTAAAGAATCTTCAATGTTATTGGTAATATATGTATTTGCACTAATAAAAGGCTAACCCAATTGTTGATGGCCCAATCATTTTCATAGTTAATTCTAATTTTTAAGTTTGAAACCTTGAGTTTTGTTTGGGTTTTCTCCTATTAGACCTGTCTCATAATATGGGATAGTCTCACATGAAAGTTGCTGATGTATTTGAGAATATAGTGTTTCATTTATTTTCTAATAAAATATTAAATCTATATAATATTGTTGCAAAAGTGTGTCATGAATACAGGTTGTGTTTGGATTTAAATATTGTAACATTTACATGTAAAAATTATTAGCCTTTAAAATGTCGTCTTGGAGACCGTTAGAGGTGGTCAAGGGCTGGCCCGCCAAGGGCCAGGCTGCGAAGTCGAAGCCCTGGCGTGGCCCTTTGGAGGCAACAGTCGGGCTTTGAATTGAGGCCCTACTCCGACCCGTAGGCGGGCCCGAGAGGGTCAGGCCGGACTTTGCCCTTTAACTTTTTTTTGGCCGGCCTGAGACGGTCGGGCTCCAAAAATTGGACCGGAATGCAGACCTTAAACGGGCTCCACCGGGCTTGAGAGGGCCGGTCCGGCCTAAAAAAGAGGCCCGTTGGGTGGGTAGGGCTGGGCCGGGCCACATAGATGGCCAACTCTAGAGACCGTAGTCGGTAAAGGTCAATGTGTGAAAATAGAGTAGTTCTTGTGTAAGACCGTACTTACGTTAATTTAACGTAAGTGAGTAACCACCCTCAGAACGTCTTACAAAGTTTTTTGTAAGACATGTCATACCTGAGAATTAATGGTGAAAATAATAGTGAGATGAAATGGTTGAGTAAGTGGTTTATTTGATTTATGTGGTAAAAAAAAGTTTTCAATCATCAAAATAAAGAATATGATAAGAAGGATGAATTAGAGGAGCTACAATATAATGGTGTTGTACGCGAGTATATATGAATATAGGGAAAATGGGATGTAACATTTGTGCCCATCAGTAGGAGAAGTGCACGAGGAGGAAGAGGACTCGAAAAATGAGGAGGCCGAAGAATGCACAGAAAACGACGCCGAGGATGATAGTGAAAGCGTAACAATGGTGAATGAAACTGAAATTAAGTACAGTCCCTTGTATGTAGCTGCCTTTACAGGGACTGGGTGACTGCGTTGATAATCGTAAGGGACGACCAATATGCTCGTACAGCTAAAATCACAGGGCACGGTGGGACGTTCCTACATGCTACTTTAGGATTTCGCGAAGACAAAAAGGTGTTAAAACGACATCATTGGTCTAATCGATAAAACAGATTTGGAAGCGACTGATAACGATGGACGTACTCCTCTGAGTTACGCTGTGACTAGCGGAAATCTTACTGCCTTGAGAATTCTCGGTGATAAAAGATCTGATTTGCAGCATACGCTTCATATCGGTCGTTTTGGTATACCTGCTGTGAACTATGCAAGTGCTATAGGTCTTAAGCAGATCGCTTTGTACCTTTTCTAGAAGACTAATTTTAAGGACGATTGATTTCCACTCTTATTTCATCTGATTTCAGGAGTAAGTACACCTCTCTGCACCGTCTAACACAGACAATGTTGAGTATGCGAATTCTAAAGAAGAAAGTCTAAACTAAGTTTCATCATTATAATTGATCGATCTAACCGTCGTAGGCAAGCAATGTTCTTTATTTTTTCATTGCCAGGACCTGCATTGAAACGACGTGAATCACTGGCACTGTTTGAACTTGGTAATGCATTTAACCTTCTCAATTGTTTGGCCAAAAGAAAGGCGTTTCCTACTGGAAATCGGCTTGGACTATTTGAATGGTGCATTTAACCTTCTCAATTGTATGAACTATATGCAAGAAACAGAACTGTGCGCAGTGATTTCAATTGATACAAAAGACGAGTCGTTCTTGCATGACATAGGGAGTTCTTATATATGTTTTAGACCAACTGCAAATCATTTCCTTCTAAAATACTCCATAATTGAAAAAAATTCGAAAAACTCAATTTCCATCGACTTTTTGAGAAACTTAGATTAAAGGAGGAATAAAGGTTGACCAAACTTTCCATTAACAAAACAATTTCATTCACACTCAGAGTATTAAAGCCAAAGCAACGTTACAATGATATTTTAATTATGGTGTTAATGTAGTTTAATATGTGATAAAGAATTTAAATCATTTCTCAAATAAATTTGAAAAACAAATTTAAAAAAAAAAAGGTAGGATAAATCATGAAACATAAATGAGATTTAATATCAATATTTTTTTATTTTTTTATTTTTGTTAAAATATACAACATTATGTTAAATATTCCTCTTATGCACTTTAAATAACAAAACTCTTGAGATGACCTCCTCAATCAGTATCCTAAACCCTAAACACTTGAGAATTGACCTCCTCAATCAGTATCCTATGTATTAACACGGTTTAACCACAAAATACTCGATCAGTTTTTATTGCAGAAAAGGTGACGGCCATGAAGTGTTGTTCATGCGTAAGAACATCATAAAAGCATTGGGTAAGTACTGTAGTACTAAGTACCCCGAAATACAAATTTCAAAAATCGCTGAAATACTGGTGAATTTGCACGATGAGTAACAATTGCGTAAACTGTGTGCAAAAAGTGAAGCGGATTCAAAACATAAAAGCTAATGCACCTACAAGCAGAATCAATATACACGACAACTTCAGACAGCAACATGAAAACAACTTAGACGGTGCAAAATAACAAAACAATACTCCATTTTCATAGGGTGCAACAGAATCAGCGACATCATAAAAGCGTTGGGTAAGTACTGTAGTACTAACTATGAATAACCCATGCGTAAACGACAGTGCAAAAAGTGAAGCGGACTCAAGACACATGTAGCTAACGAACCTACAAGCGGATTCGAGACATGAATCTGCACTAACAACTCTTCCTTCGAGACAGCAACATCAAAACAACGCAACATCAAAACAACTTAGACAGTGCAAAATAGCAACCACAAAACGTTTAATCAGCGACAGGCTCAGCAGCAGCAGCCTTGGCCTTAGCACGAAGAACTTCCTTCAAGCATACGTGGACCTCATGCGCATAGTACGTGAGAAAGCAGCCCTTCTTCCCGCACATCCTTCTTCCGGTGAACAGTAGCCATGTGCTTCAGCAAGCCCTGAGCCGAGGGAATGTCACGCGAGTTGCAAATGCAGTTGAAACCATGTTCCTTCCTAGAGGCTTTCACTAACCTCTTCGACATCCTATAACATTATCATTATATAAATATATATATGAGGTGTTTCAATACTCTATCATCATTCTAATAACAACGAAAAAACGAGTAAAAATTGTGTTCAACAGAAATGATTCAAAGAAAATCTTATACAAAGAATTCAGTAAATCTAACTATAAGCATCTTGAAAATCCATGGTTCAATATTATAGTCATCATGATTTAGTAGCTTGAACAACATTATAGTCAATATTATAGTCATCATGGAGTGCGTCCATCGTTATCAGGTGTTTCAGAGCTTGAACAACATGTCTTACAGAGCAGCATCTTGAAAATCTAACGACATCATTGGTCTATCAGGTGTTTCAGTAGCTTCAACAACATTAACGAAGACAACAAAATCCATGATGAAAAGAAATTGCAGAGAAGATGGAAAAAATTGGGGATTATTACCTTAAAAACAGCGACGAATTCACCAAAAACCTACAAAAAAAAAACAGTAAATATAAAATATTAAAAAATATATGAACAATAAAATAAAAGAATTCATCAAAAAAAATCACAAAATATTCTAGATCTAAAACGCAGGTTCAAACAAACTTAAATTTAACAACATCAAATGTGAGATTTGAAGACAGACGATTAATATCAAAGAAAAAAATAGAAGAAACGAAGGGAAGATGAAAAGAAATTGCAGAGAAGATGGAAAAAATTGGGGATTATTACCTTAAAAACAGCGACGAATTCACCAAAAACCTACAAAAAAAAAACAGTAAATATAAAATATTAAAAAATATATGAACAATAAAATAAAAGAATTCATCAAAAAAAATCACAAAATATTCTTGATCTAAAACGCAGGTTCAAACAAACTTAAATTTAACAACATCAAATGTGAGATTTGAAGACAGACGATTAATATCAAAGAAAAAAATAGAAGAAACGAAGGGAAAAGCAAGAAATATGAAAGAATTACTGAGAAATGTAGAGAGTGCAAAAATGAAGTGTGAGAGTACAAAATAAATGGGTTTATATGGGTTTATAAGTGAGAGAATGGGTGTGGAGGTGTGGTATTATAAATAATGATTTTAGTAATTTAACGTATTAAAATTACTACTCATATGGTTTTACCCCTCATATAAGGGGCATAGGAGTAATTTAAATTAAAAATTACGGAGTATTACGGAATATATAGGGCATACAACTAATTTTATCTAACTAATCAATTAATGTTGACGCAACAAAAAAAAAATAAAAAAAAAAAAAAAAAAAAAAAAAAAAAATTGATTAAATTATTTATTTATATTAAAAATTAAGGGGCATAAGATTGATACTCGTATATATTAAAAATTATTATAAAGGGCATAAAAGTAATTTTATCTAACCAATCAATTAATATTGACGCAACACAAAAAAAAAAAAATTATTTATTTACTCCGTATATTAAAAATTAAGGGGAAAAAGAGTAATTTATATATTAAAAATTATTATAAAGGGCATAAAAGTAATTTACCTAAACAATCAATTAATGTTGACGCAACACACAAAAAATAAATTGATTAAATTATTTATTTATTTATTAATTATAAGTAATATACTCCGTATGTGTGACAGTGGGGATAAATGGTAACTTACCAGGCGGTGGACGGCATAGCGTGAGAATAAATATGACAACTTAAACCGCTGCTTAAATGACTCGGAAAGAAGATCCCACAGTATACGACGACAGTGGTTGATGGTGGATACAGATCAGGTTGTCGGTGGACGTCGGTTGTCATGGCAAGGAGAGAGAAACCGTGACTCTAAATTTATAATTATAACAGATCTGAGATTTTAGAGATGAGAAAGATTTAAGGAAGGAAGATCAACGACGCTAGAGGTCGTCGGAGATCGATGGTTTAATGCGGAAGACGGTGGTTTGCACGGCGGAGGAAAGAAAAAGCGTGGATATAAGACAGAGGATATGAGATTTGATGTGAGGGAGAAACTTGATTTGAAGGAGAACCCAGAAGATGACGTTGGTCGGAGATCGGTGGTTCATGGTGGAAAACGCTGGTTTTTATGGTGAGGAGTGAGAAAGAATAAACCGTGGCTCTAGATTTGAGGTTAGGGATGAGAGATATTTAAGGAAGGAAAACCGACGACGCTAGAGATCGTCGGGGATCGATGGTTTAAGGCGGACGACGGTGGTTTCCACGGCGAGGAGAGAAAAAGCGTGGTTTCATATTTGTAATTAAGATTGATATGAGATTGATGTATGGGAGAAACTTGATTTGAAAGAGATACCAGACGATGGCGTTGGTCGGAGACCGGTGGTTCATGGTGGAAGACGCTGGTTTTTATGGTGAGGAGTGAGAAAGGGTGGTTGAAATTTTAAGATGAGAGAAAGAAAAAGTAGATGGAAGAGAGATAATGAGAGAAGGTGTGGCAAGGGAGGCATTCAGTGTGGGTTGAACTTATTTATATACCTACGACACAACTGACTTGGTCAAACGTAAAATTAATTAGGTTTCATTTCATTTTATTTTTTAATTAATTAATCCACCATTCACGAAAATTACTCGTATTGTTTTAATTGTTACGACTTTTCTGTTTCCAAAATTCAAATTTGTTATTCTGGTTTGATACAAATAACCTTTCAAAATTTAATATTACACAAATTACACAAATAAATTTAATTGACTATTTCGCTGTGAAATAATTTTATTTTATGATTTGCATTTTAAATTATTTTAATTGCATGTTTTTAAATAATTCAAATGAAAAGGTTCATATGTTTTTCATTAAAAAAAAAATGAATTACTCAACCAATTTTATAAATATATTTAATTTAATACGGCGTATTTTATGAAAACACTTACTATTGAATTACTCAACCATTTCATCCCGCCTTTTGGATTTCCATTTTTTTTTTTTTTTTTGAAATCGAAACTTTAAATTTTATTACTCGTAGTATACTTATTACCTGTTAAATTTAATACTCCGTACTATACTATTGAATTTACGATAATTCGGCACACCTACCTTCAATTAATGTGAGTCAATGTACAAATCTACAAATAAAATGGTACAAAAGCATCATATATGGTAAAAAAAAAAATACTAGTAACAATTAGTCTTAATTATCACTTAAATGATACATAATTTAGATAATAGAGTATAAATGAGACTGACTTATAATAATTTATTGTATTGTCTGACTCATACACAAAAACTATATATAAGGGAGTATAAATAAAACTGACTTATACGGAGTACTAATTTATTGTAAGGCCTGACACACAAAAATTTATCTTGAAATTAAAACTAGTATTATACTCCTGAAAATTTTTACTTTCTTTTGAGATTTTGTTTATAATCTTATTCAATAAAATTTCTAATTGTAATTGAAATTGTAATCGTAATGTAATTGTAATTGTAATGTAAATTAAAGTAAGGATGTTGCTCTTTTCTCCGCGTAATTTTCTCAAACGCACGCGTAATTGATCTATTTACTTCACAATCAAAATGAGGCTGACTTACAATAAATTCCGTATTTAAAATTTTAGCGTTGCCAAACAAAAAATTCGGATTCGTAATTCATGATTTCAAAGTTTATATTTCAAATCTGATTATTCAAATAAAATTATTGTTTCCAACCGCTACCTTAATTTCATTTGTAATTTCCGTATATTTTTCCAACGCCTTAATTAATTCATTGAAACGGTTGCTTTCGTATTTAATCCACCATGTTACCATAATTACTCGCATTTTTATTTTTTTATTGACTTTTGAGTTTCCAATATTCAATATTCAATTCAAATTGAACATTGAACATCAGTTTGATACGTATAACCTTTTAAATTTACTCCGAGTACATAAATCACGGGTATAAATATTTATAATTATTTTGGAATATGTGTATAATTTTTTGATGAATTTTAGTTTCAACCTACCCCTTTGTTCTAAAATATAAGTTATTCTCACTCTATGAAAATGATATTCACATGAAAGCATTTTTCGTAATGAATATAATGATATAATTTTTATAATTTTTCAACAAGTAACTTTTTTTAAAAACAAATATTTACATTGAAAAACGATAATGGTTTATATTTTTTAACAGATGGACTATTATACTCTGTAATAGTAAGTTTAAATTGATTGATTTATTATTCTGTAGTCTACATGGATGACCGGTTAGTACTTAATATTAGTTAATAATAAGTGAAGCAAAAAATAATAATTACTCCATGTCGCTCTATTTAACTCTGTACTGCTACTATTTGAGATGAGAGAGACATTAGGTAGAAGCCTACATGTCTAACCCGATGGTTCATACTTTACGGTCTCGAGTCTTCTCGTATATACAAAATGGTTAGTAATTTTCTAGGAGGCGATATATTGCTTTGAAGTTGTCGCGAATTTATTAGGGTTAAATTGACACTTTCCCATAAATACATGTGAGACAACTTAAATTCAAGAGTCACATTCTAGATAATTTTAACGTTATTTTTATCTTGCTTCATGCCAAATACTACAGAGCATTCATTACAAGTACGGAGTAATCAATAATAATATACATTAACATGGATTTGATATATATGGTCATGTTTGTTTTAGGATTAAAGGAAGTTCTATTCAATACAAAGAGTAGTACGGAGTACAATTTTTAATGTAAATCATACAAAACTTTTCCATTTAAATTAATTTATCACATTTGATTAAAATAGTTTAATCGGACAAATTTTAAAATGAAATTATTTTACGGGTGAAATGGATATTAAAATTTATTAGCATCTCATTCAATGCTCATTAAAAATATAATGCCGAAAAATTCAATTGATCGTTTAACGTATGAAACGACTTTATAATAAATTTACTCGCTTAACTACAAGACGCTAGTAGTCTAATTTGTACTTTGTTTGGAGAAAAATTTGTCGGGTAAGATAATCGGGTTCATTTGAACCTTAATGATGCTATGATGGTATGATACTACGAGTAGACGTTTGTCAATTGCCATGCCTAATTATTTTTATCACTTAGTCTTGTTTATTACTCCCTCTGTCTCAGTTATTTGTTTACAGTTTGACTTTTTTCCCTTCACAAAAAAGTCAAACGGTAAACAATTCACCGAAACGGAGGGAGTACAAGAAGTCATCCTATTATGAATATTATTTTCTCTTTTATTTATACTAGTAGTTGGGGTACGTGCCTTGCACGTGTCGATAATATTGTTGTTGTTGTCGTCGTCGTCGTCCTTGAGTAAACAGTGTAATAGGAATATATTAGGACTATTATTAGTAATATGAACGGACTTATAATTAAGTCTAGGTATTAATGTATTAGTAGTATTAAGTATTGTGTAATTTATGGTCGACTTTTGGGTTGCCATCTTCTCTTGTATAAATACGTCTCATTATGTTGAATAATGAGATAACTCAATTCATAATAATATTATCATGGTTCTATATATTCAAAATCTTAACATGGTATCAGAGCCTCGTTCCTGAGGTCTCTCGATACGCTTCCGTTTTCTTGCCGGTGAGCAACGCTCACCGGCGGGATTCCATTTCTAAGCATCCATGTAAACACAATAAAAAAAAAAAAAATTATAATCACAACGGCCGAATTTTTTGTACAATGATCAAGGGGGCACCTAAAAATCTCTTTGGAAACAAATATGAGAAGATTGTTTTTTATTGCATTATTAGAAGGTTCACGGTGATGATTCGCTTTCTAAGGGACATACACTGATACACGCCCCACAGCTTGTTTTTATCTACCTCATTGAATAAAAATCCCTAAGTTCCAAGTTATCTATTTTTGTCTTCATTTAAATTTTTCATCTTCGTTAAGGCGGTATTACATTACTGGCGAGTTACGTAATGAAAAAGATTTACTGGCGAGTTACGCACGTATTGGGTAGGCTGTTACCCTCTTATGTACTGGCGAGTTACGCATTATTATTGTCTGGCGAGTCCTATACGCATTTTAAAGATTGTCTGGCGAGTCCTATACGCACTTATTTTACCACTATTGCCAAGATGAAGATGACGATCGACGATGAAGACATACTTTTATTTTATTTTGTGCAAACTCATGGAAATTTTGATTAAATTACCATGAGTTTGAGTGGGGGTATTAGGACTATTATTAGTAATATGAACGGACTTATAATTAAGTCTAGGTATTAATGTATTAGTAGTATTAAGTATTGTGTAATTTATGGTCGACTTTTGGCCGCCATCTTCTTCAGATAAATACGTCTCATTATGTTGAATAATGAGATAACTCAATTCATAATAATATTATCATGGTTCTATATATTCAAAATCTTAACACAGTGTATCGTGTATTCTCGTTAAGGGTATACTCCGTACTCTCTTTTATTTGGTGTATATTTATAAATCCAATTACGGAGTACATATATAATCGTTATAGAAAATATAAGATGCGAATATTGGTCATCTTTACTTAAAATTCATACTATTATAATCATTAAGACTAACTACTATTGAGTTTTTTTTTGTACTAAGTCGTAAAGACCTTAACTATTAGAGGATTCTTATTATTTGCACGTTTCTTCATTTCTAAAAATTTGTCTTGATCTTTAGGCGATATTTAATCCTTAAATATTTGATTCATAGAAGTTTAATGAAACCCTTATTTACAATTTTAACCAAAAGAAAGAACAAACAAATACTCCGTAGATGAAATAAAGTAAAATTTGAAGAAATAGAGTATTAAAGGTGAGAATTTAATGACAGTTGATTTTAACATAGAATATAAAAAATGATCGAAGATTATTCCTGAAATTTATCGATAAGCTTTTTGTATGACTTTATCATCCTACTTTCGTGTGAGATAACATACAAATATAACTAATAAATATTGAATTGTTATAATTTGGTCACATTTAAGGACTTGTGAAAACTTTACGATATAATAGCAAAAGCCTAATTAAAAATGTAAAAGGATGGCAAGTTACATAGGAGTTTAACATCATATCAATTGTGATTTTATTTTAACATCACAAATGCTCATATAACACTGTTATGTGTGCGATGAACTATGACTAAAATGTGACCATTTTAATGTGATTACTGTGATGTTTAAGGTTACTATTTTGATGTTTAAGATCTATTTTTTGAGCTTTAAAGTGCAGTGGTCACTTTAAGCGTTAAATATCCTTTAAAATATAAGTGTTACAATAGTCACATTTTATTCACAAATAGATCGTCATAAACATGCGATAGTGTCGCTCTTTTGGCATTTACGTCGATTGTTTTAAGGTAGTATAATGACATCATAATTTGCTGTAATAAGTATTTATACTTGTCCAATTCTCATATTTTGTTGTAAAAAGTATTTATACTTGTCCAATTCTCATATTTTTGGATATATAAAGACGATAATTGAAACAATTAATTTTTTTTTTTGATTTTTAACGGCCTATTTTTTATTTTTATTTTATCATAATTTAAACTATTTTTTATTATTTTTTTTTTTTTAAAACCCTATTTGAAAAATAAAATAAAATTAATAAGCTAACAAAAATAGTTTTTTTTTTTTTTTTTTTTGTTACTCGTACTGTCGTACAGTCGTACCAACTCGAGAGTACTCTCGGTAAATAATCTCCAAAATAATCTGTGATTTCGCGTGAAAATTAAAATCTCGGTAAATATTAAATTTTCCCCAAATTAATTTATCATTTCATCTCATATGATTGAATTGATTTAATTTGATTTCGATCATCTTTCCGGCGATTTACATCTTCGTTCAACGCACTACAGGTTCGTCTCTCTCTCTCTTTATCGACTTTCATCTTGATTTGTACCGTAAAGCAATGATTGTGAATCTAATTTTGTGTTTCGTATCAAAATTTGCTGGAGAATTGTTAGATCTAGCTGAAATTTAGCTTCAATTGATCGAATTAGGGTTTTATTATCGCCTATGTTGATGATTGAGGTAAGTGATTGGATTTAGGATGTACTTTGGGGTGTAATTGAGTGTTAGATGTTGGAATTGGTGATTTTGTTCGGTAATTTGTGTGTAGTATTGAATTGTGTTTGATCAGGTGATATATAGCTAAAATCATGGAGAAATCCTGTGATTGAGTTATTTTGATGCGGTTATTTTGATTTGCATTGTGATTCGAGTGAAATGATTGAATTTCGGATGTACTTTGGAGCGTATTGAGTTTTGGATGTTGAAATTAGTTTTAGCGTTTGATGATTTGATCAGATAATATATCGGTGCAATCATGGAGAAAATGTTTGATTAAGTTTTTATGATGTGGTTGTTTTGATTCTACATTGTGATCTGAACAAATAGATTAAATTTAGGATGTACTTTGGGGTGTATTGAGATTTTTTAATGGTGAAATCGGTGGTTTTTGTTAGTGATTTTGAACTGTTCTATTGTGCTTGATCAGATCAGAAGAAATAGTTGAGAAATCATGGAGAAAACGTGCACCTTGTTGGTGCATTTTGATAAGGGAACCCCTGCATTAGCGAACGAAATCAAGGAGGCTTTGGAGGGAAACGACATGTCCGCGAAATTAGAGGCAATGAGGAAGGCAGTTATGCTTTTGTTGAATGGTGAGACGATACCGCAATTGTTCATTACTATTATTCAATATGTTTTGCCTTCTGAGGATCACACGGTCCTAAAATTGTTGTAATCGACAAGACTGATTCTTGAGGGAAAGTGCTCCGACTCCGAGGAATAATTTGCAACACGCAAATGAGTATCCCCAACTCCAAGGTGTGACACTTAGGTTTTCGAGTCGGTTGAAGGAAACCGAGATGGCGAGATTATAGAGCCTTTGATCCCTTCTGTGTTGAGTGATTTGGAGCACAGACACCCATTTGTTTACGTGTGCCTAAGAGAGGGCGGTTAATTACCTTTTCACTTACATCGATCGGATCTTAGATTGGGGTGAGCAACTTCAAATGGTCGTCTTGGAGTTGATAAAAAATGTTTGCAGGACCAATAATTACGAGAAGGGGAAGTATATTAAGATCATTACATCTTTGCTCACTGCCCCATCAGCTGCTGTCGTTTATGAATGTGCCAGGATGTAAGTTTCACTCTCGTCTGCTCGTACGGCTATTAGGGCCGCTGTTGATACTTACTGCAAGCTGTTGCAGTCTCAAAGTTAATAAGTGATAACAATGTCAAGCTTATTGTGCTTGATCGTCTCCAAGAGCTGAAATCTTCGCACAAGGAGATCATGGTTTATATGATAATGGATATTGTTCGTGCTCTTTCTAGTCCCAATCTCGATATAAAGAAGAAGACCCTTGATATTGCTCTTGATTTGATTACCCTCAGAAATGTGGATGAAGTCATCCTCATGTTGAAGAAGAAAGTTATGAAGACTCAAAGCGCGAATCTCGAGAAGAACGGAGAATACAGGCAGATACTTGTTCAGGCAATTCGCACATGTGCGATGAAATTTCCGGAGGTAGCCAGCACAGTTGTACATGTACTAATGGATTTCCTTGGAGATACAAATGTTGCGTCTGCGATGGACGTTGTGGTCTCTGTTCGGGAGATAATTGAGACTAACCCCAAATTGCGAGTCTCGATCATTACAACTTTTACAAGGCTCTTGGATACCTTCTATCCAATTCGTTCTGCTAGCTGGTTCATGCGCTCGGTGGATTATTGGAGAGTACTGCCTTTCATTATCTGAAGTTGAGAGTGGAATCGCAACTATTAAGCACTTAAGCAGTGCCTTGGGGACCTTCCATTTTATACTCTCACTGAGGAAGGTGAGGCACAACATGCCCCAAAATCGAATCAGCCAGCAAATGTTGGCACCGTCTCTTCGAGAAGGCTCATGGTCTTTGCTGACGGTACGTACGCAACCCAAAATGCCGGTTTAGAAACTATCATGGGAAGCCTGCGATCTCTGCTGCTCTCGGGTGACTTCGTCCTTGGCGCTGCTGTCGCATGCACTTTGACGAAGCTTGTTCTTAGGTTGGAAGAGGTTCAGCCATCAAAGGCTGAAGTAAACAAGGCAACGACTAATGTGTTGCCGTACATGGTATCCATGATTCAATTGGGGAAGGCCCCTCCTTCCACATCCTATCGACGACGACTCTTATGGTAGAATTAATCTTTGCATCAGACTTCTGTGCGACAGTGGAAATGTAGCCAGAAAGATTTGGCTTCACTCGTGCAAGGAAAGCTTTGTTAACATGCTTTCAGACAAGCAATATCGTGAAGCCGAGGAGAGGAAGGGGAAAGCCCATATCTCTCACGCACAACGTGATGATCTTATCGATTTCTACCATTTAAAGAGCAGAAAGGTCTGTTGGCATTCTAATGATTTGAGTTTTTTTTTTTTTTTTATTGATTAATGACTACGGTTTTGATCATTTGTTTCAATTCCTTAATGTTATATGAATGATTATTACCTGTTACTAGCTTTTGGTTTATGGTAACAGTCGGGACTCTCTTTTTATTTTATGTTTAGGTAAGATTATTTTCGTGTTAAGCTCTAAGCCTACTACCACTTAGCGATATCAAGAAAAAATGAACAAAATTTTCACACGTTTGACTATCGTTGGGATGGTTGTTAATTTGGTATCCCCTTCTTTCTAGAGTATAGTGGTAGAGTAGTGTAGTCTTGTCATTGTAAATTATTTTTAAATGCGTTCTACTAACCGTTTCTCTGTTTTCAAGGGTTTGAGCCAGCTGGAACTAGAAGACGAGGTTCAAGACGATCTTAAACGTGGTACTGGAGAGTTCACCAAGGAGAACGAGGATGCCAATAAGCTCAATCGTATTGTTCAGCTCGCAGGATTCAGTGATCCTGTCTACGCTGAAGGAGGATACGTTACAGACCATCATTACGACATTGTGCTTGATGTTAATGTCATCATAGAACAAAGGAAGCCCTGCGGAACTAATGCTTAGAATTAGCAACCATGGGTGATCCTTGTCTCTGTTCCATCGCTGCCCACGATGTCCTGTTCTTTTGTGCTTTTATTCTTCGTAGGCATGGCTTATTGTTCTACAGTAGCATGACTTTCATTACACTGAACCCTTCAATTATTCCTTGTTGAAATGGCTCTGAATACATCAAAAAAAACTTCACTTTACTTGACTTTGACTGTATGTCCTTGCTCTCTGCTTCCATTGTCGTCAAAATTGATAAGACTCACAAGTTTAGTAAATTGATGGAGACTCACAAAGTCACAAGTCAAGAAAATTGATCAAGATTGACAAGCCAACAAAATTAAATAAGACCCATAAGTCGAGAAAATTGATCAATTATTGACTAATCGAGAAAATTAAATGAGACTCGCAATTTAATAAAATTGACCAAAACTCACAAGTCGGAAAAACTGAACGAGTCTCACATGTCAACAAAATTGATTGGGTAACAAATTTGTAAACATAACAGAAATATCTATGATAAAAATTATTTGGGTCACGGTCAAACCCAAGTGGAGGGTGAGATAAATAAAGTTTCATTAAAGTTATCATCATCCATCACCACAATTATCACCCGATTATTTATTTTATTATGAAAATTAATATTTTTATTTGAGAAAATATATAATGCTATACTCCGTATTTTTTAACTCCCAACCTATAATCAATTAAAAAAAAGTCAATTTTAACACATTTTATCTCACTTTAAACGCTAATTAGTTTTAAGAAACACAATATTTAATGCGAAAAGATTGAGGAAAAAATTGAATTAAAAAGGGTGAAAATTTCTATATGAAATAAAACTAACGACTAATTTAACAGTAAACTCAACTTTAGTTACGGTTGTCGGTTGGTACTAACTTTATAAGTTAAGGGTACAACTGAAAATACTCAAACGAATGAAGAAGGTACAACTGTAAAAAGTGAAAAGTAAAAAAAAAAAAAAAAAAAAAAAAACAAAAAAAAAACAAAAGGTTTAATTTTAATTTAATAAAGTAAAAAAAAAACCAAAGGTTTAATTTTGATTTAATGAAGTTTTGGCGCATTACTCCGTAACTTCTCCACCCTAATACTCTCTCCCCCGCGCTTTCAACCGCCGTCGCCGGAAACCTGTCGCCGGAAACCCCAGAAATTTCCCCAATCACTCAATTTTCTCCTTAAAACGGTCGTCTCCGACGCCGGAAACCTAAAAAATCGATTCAATTTGAGTAATTTGAGTTCTAGATAGCCCAGAAATGATGGCGACGACGAGGTTGGGTTTAAGTAGAAGCGAATTAGTCGAGCGATGGCGAGCAATCGAGGAAGAGTTTGAGCACGACGATGACGATAACGACGATGATTCTTCTTCGAACCATCAGCGTAATCAGCAAGCTAAAGAGCAATGGTGATTTCTCCTGCTTTTTGATTTCTGTGTAATTTAGTTTTTTGTTTTTCGTAATTCGACATTGTGTTTGTTGATCATTGTAGTGAATATTTTGTATTTAGTCGATTTTGTTAGTTTTACGCTTGGTGAATTTTGGTTTTTGAGAAATGATGCGTTTTTTTTTTGTATATTATCATTTGAATTTGTACTTAATTGCTGCTTGCTCAATACTTTTATTGATTGATTCATGCTTTTTGAAGGTTGGTGTTTTTTGTTTTTTTTCGAAATAATGAATTTGGGAAAGTAATTAAGATAGTTTTGAGGCAATTCGCAGTGAACATGAAGCACAGATAGTTTAACGGGCCTGTTTTTTTCGGTTTAGTATCGTTGCAGTTGAAGGCAAGGCGTGAACGCCACTGGCCTGTGGTCATTAGTCGTTTCCAGTTAGCTAATTGATGAAGGAAGTTGTTGTATCGAACTTTTTGGCATTAGTTGCTAAACCAATAGTTTTTGCTTGGATAAGTGTAGCTGTCGCATTATAGAAATACGACCACCACCATATTACTTCGGTGCCTAAATGGCTTCTTTGACTAGCGGGTTTAACTTTTAAGAGGATCAGCCTCTTACCCCACAAGCGATGCCGTTTCTAGATGATATGAAATGAAAAGAAGCGGAGTCATTTTACTCTATTCCGTTAAAATTAATAATTAAAGAATATTGAGTTTTGGCTCCCTTGGAAGATGAAAATTTGCAGGAAAATTATACGGGACATTGAATTGCACGTGTCATCTTCACCTTTGGGAGGCATCTTAATATATATTAAGATGCCTCCCAAAGGTTAAGATGACACGTGCAATTGAAGGATTTTTTTGATATAGCATGTTGAAGGGTCAGATCATTTTTTCGGGTCTACATATGTCGCTTCAGAACACACAGATGAAAACCAGATGTAAGAGCTGTGCGGTTGTGGTCTTGGATATTCATATGAGTCTTGTTGCTAAATTTAATGGCTGTAAAGTATTTATATATCTTTCTGTTAGAACTAGTAATCGTTTGCCTTTATATGTACTATTACTCTTATGACGGTCTGTTTGATTAATCAGGTTCTCAGCGGCATACAAATTTTTAATCTGTTTGCCCAAAGATGAACATGTCTGGTGTGGGTTTTGGGACATAATAGGCCCCTTTCTAGAGACATTCTATAACTACTATAAAGTGGATGGTGATGATTCTCCATTAAAGATATTATGGGAAAGAATTTCTCGAGAGATGAGGAGGTGCACTGAGTGTATTTCTCGGCATCACCAAGCCCAAGAGATGTACAAAGATGAATATGAGACGAAGAAAGAGTTTTACAACATCTAAAAGAGGCTAATGCAAAACTCTCTCATAGAGGGTATGATCTTGCTCAAGATAATACAGAAATCGTTAGTCTTATGTTTGAGGTATATTGCTCTTTGCTCTCCTTCTTCTACTGTTTCTATATCTTGTTTCATTATTTGGGATTCATTGTTTGACTGTTCGAGAATTGTTGTATATTAGACTCTGTTTTAATGTTTGGGTGGCATGCATTTGACTTGCCCACAAAATTTTTATTATTTTATTTTATGAGCAAGCAATGTGAATATCCCACCTTCACTCTTCTCTTATCGTTAGTTCTTTTAATATTATATTCTGTTTCATTCTTTCTCAGGTTTTAACCTTCCCGGTGTTGTTTGAGGACGACTTCATTGCCAATGAATTCCAAAAACTCATTGAGGCAGTTGACGATGCTCATGAATTGACGCTGGCAAAGCAGCAACACTTTCCGGTATCGTCAATGATTAGTCTCACAAAATTGTGTCTTTAACGACTATCTTCTGTGGTGGCAATGTATTGCAATGTTTCTGATTATCATTTTAAACTGATTGTCATCTTGTTTTAGGGTGTCTACGCGCTACTCTTTCTCAAAAGTAGAAATTCTCGATCTATTGGCCGCCGCTTAGCTGGAAATATGCAAAAATTGAGGTAACAGATTCTTTCCATTTGAAAGCTTATGAAATATGATGGCACTTATAGGTATTGGCTTGAACAATTTGTCAAAATTGTTTGCGCTTGATACTGTTAGTTTACAGTTATTGTTTCTTAAGTAGTTTTGATGCTAGTTACTTGAAACCTACCCCTGGGCCCTTGTCTATCTCCACTCTTATATTATGTTATCGCCCCACTGGTTAAATATATGCATTGTTTAAATAATGATGAAGGGGATTTTGAACAATGGGGCAATTTGAGGGAATTCTAGCAATGAGATTTTTGAATACGATTTCAGGGTGATGTTTAAAATTTATTACCCTCATTCACTTGTCTACATGAATTACAATGTTGGTCATGGGGCTTTGTGCATATTGTTCAACATGCTTGCTCAATGATTAGCTATCTAGTCACTCTCAAATATCTTATACTTTTTTCTAGTTCCTTATTCTGGTCTTTTTTTTTTTTTTTTTTTTTGCTATATATCCTACAAAGTATTATGATAAAAGGCATATAGCATGACTAGTACCTCATTATTTATTAGGATATTCATGGCTTGAAGGTTTCAATTGTCTGTTTTGTCTGTGACCCCCTCATCAGCATCGGTTTTCAAAGAAAATGTAGAGGTATAGCTATATGGCTCAAGTGACTACATTGTTTGGGTGATGTAGTTTTAATCATGTGTCTGTATACTCATATGGTTGGATAATTGCTAGCTCCCCCACTCATACATTGCAATTTATTGCTGTTTATATTGTAAGTTACTAAGTTGTGCGAATTGATGTTGTTAAGCTGGTAAATTTACTTTTGTAGTAATTGGTTTAAATGATTATTTCCTTCGAGAAATCGAAGATATCTTCTGGGATTGAATTTATCTAAAATATCTTTCTTCTTAGGTGTGCCACAGACTTGGAGCCTCTTCAACCTCTGCTTAAGAGATGCATTGGCTTTCTATCCGGTGAAGAGAATCAGTCTATTTCTGAAAATGCAAGGCCAAGAGCGCAAATGGATCGCATGACAATATGGCTGGGACTTAAAGCATTGTATAGCTATCTGCCCCTTCATAGTTTTACTGCTTACACTGTTATGTTGGTTTCCCGACTTTAAAACAAGTGGCTAAATCATGATCCTTTAACTGTTGGCAAATTAAACAAAATTAATTTAACAATTAAATTATTTTAAATTTAAGTGAGGCAATTAGATTTTGGCCTTTTTCGTGGGTTCTTACCTAAATGAAAACATAGTAATACGTACTTGATTGTCCCTAAAAGGACTACACCGTATGTAGTAAGTATGTTTGTTTGAGAAATTATCTAATTATGTACTTTCTTTTTCTTTAGGCTTTCTTTTCTGGAACCTCCAGCTTTAGAAGAAGGCATCTTAGAACCGTATCCCATTTTTCTCAATTTTGTACTGGATCATATCAGTGATGATTCTCCTGAGTTTTCTCATGCAGTGAATTGCATGAGGCTGCTCTTTGAAATTCTGGGTAAGTTTGAATAGCTCATCTTATCGAATTGTGCTCCTGATGAGTGAAGTATTATTCTATTTGACTTGCCACTGAGGGTTTTTTGTTTTTTATTTTATATATATATTTTTTTTTCCTGAAGGTTGCAAGCTGTGGTTGAGAACTTCTTTGCCACCCAGTGTGATGCGTGACTCTTTATTGAGCCAGTGCTTTCATACGCGAAATGAGCATACTCATAAAGAAATTTTTGATCTTTTTCAGCCGCTATTGCAGGCATGTAACTGGTCACTACTTTAGTTTGATCTTTCATCAGATTTCTTTTCAGATATTTTTAGTTTATATTTGTGATATAATCTTTCTGCAGTCTCTGGAGGCTTTGCATGATGGAGAATTTGAACAGCAAAGGAGGCACCTGATATTTTTCCTCTTGCATCAAGTGACCAGGAGTAGTAACTTCAGTACATTAATGAGGAAAAAGGCTTCTCAGGTTTCATTTCTTCCTGCTCAAAAGGATTCGATTTTGTATATGATGATCTGATGTAATTTCTTAGCTACATTTCTTTCCTTACTTTCTGCAGATAGCTCTTCTAATTGTTCATCGTGGTTACAGGATGAGCCCTCCTAGCCCACCCACAGAGTGCTCGCACATGTGGTAGGCAAGACTGTTTTTGCATGCTTTTATGTCTTTCATTTATCAGATATGCAATTTTGCGTGCTTTTTTTTTTGTTTCTTGGCTGAAAGCCACTCAATTTATAGCATGCATGTATGAGGGTCTGAACTTCATCAACCTTAGATGGTCAGCTCTCGATTGGCTCTTTCTACTAGGTACAATTTTTTTTTATAGCTCCATAAAGATTGCACAGCTGTATTTTATTGCAGGGGGCCTTCATTGGTGTCTTCTGTTAAAGATTCATCACTTCATGCGTCTCTGCGGCAACCTGCAATAGATCTCATCCAAACTATTCTTGTTTCTGATGCTGCTGCATTGTTTTTCTCCTTTCTGCACTGCCAGACTTCTCCAAAAGCTGATTCTAGTCCTCCTCTTGATTGGGGGGAAGAAATGGACGATGTTAGCTTGTACGCCGTCTTTTCTGAAGATAAAGTTGATTCATGCTGGAATGAATTCATCTCGCAGAGCAATATTGTCTGTCCAGAATACATTGAATGGCTGTGTGTTCCTATGCTATGGTTGGATCTTTTGGTTGAGATTGATGCTTCTGTTCTCCCAATATCAGTTCTGAAGGCTGTCTTGTGGGCTCTATCTTGTTTTTCGATGGTGGAGCCTGAAAATAGCTCTGAACTGTTACTTCCAGTCAAATCATGGCTTTCGTCTAGCGCTGTTGAAGTTTCTGCTCATTTTGGTTGGAAGGCTCCTACTGGTGCTGATGACGGTGGAGATGGCAATGCATCAAAAAATTCAGTGAGGATATCAACAATGTGCATCCCTCTGATAAAAACATTTAGGAGGTTGGGCCAAGCAAAGTACCTTATTGGAAATTTTCTTCTATTATTTCTGATGCACGATGGAGTAAAATTTGTTTTAACTGACCTCAAACTGTTGGAAGTTAAATGGTACGTCTGGTAATGAGAAACAAGTGCCTAATTTGTTTTCACTTTAGGTTAGCTGCATACTTCATAACTCGAATGGAGCAGAGCGAGGTCCGGACGCAGTGGACGTGGGAGATGCAGATGAGCGAGTGCCTGATTCTTTTGCTTTCGGACCCCAATGATGTACTCTAAATTCTTATTCTTGAAGATGCATTTTATATGATGTCTGACATGTTTGCATGTGTTCTTTTCTGTGGTCTATGAAACTATATTTGTTTGATTCCTTAAATAATGAATGCTTTGTTATGCAGAATATCAGGCAAGTCGGTAGGCGCATATTGGAGCATGTTTCAGGTACTCGGGGTCTCGCGTCTGGCCTACAGTTTCTCTGCTGCTCCGTATCTTCATTGGCTGCTACGCTTTCAGGCTTAAAGCTTGCTTTGAAGCTGGTGAAGTCTACTTTCTGTTTGTGTGATTGTAGGAGATCCTTCATTTACATTGAAGCTATTGTTCACCACATTCATGTTATCACACATGAGTTCTAGTGGTTGACTAGTGTGTAAGAAAGTTAACGGAAGATATGCAATTGAACTATCTTTTAGAAGAAATTATGAATCTCCATTCTTGCTGTATGTCCTTGCTCTCTGCTTCCATTGTCGTCAAAATTGATAAGACTCACAAGTTTAGTAAATTGATGGAGACTCACAAAGTCACAAGTCAAGAAAATTGATCAAGATTGACAAGCCAACAAAATTAAATAAGACCCATAAGTCGAGAAAATTGATCAATTATTGACTAATCGAGAAAATTAAATGAGACTCGCAATTTAATAAAATTGACCAAAACTCACAAGTCGGAAAAACTGAACGAGTCTCACATGTCAACAAAATTGATTGGGTAACAAATTTGTAAACATAACAGAAATATCTATGATAAAAATTATTTGGGTCACGGTCAAACCCAACTCATTTTAATTAAAATAAAAGTAGGTTAAACTCACTAAATGGGCCAAGTTGTTTCCAAGCCCACAACACTTTCTTTTTGTAGTAACTCTCTTATGAGACCGTCTTACCGTAACTTATGGTGAGACGAGTTCAATAGGAGAGACCCAATAACATTTATATTAAAAAAAAAAAAAAAACACTAAATAGTGAAATACATAAAATTGTTACTTTAATACGGAGTAACAATCAACGAAATAACATCAATGTAATTGCCTTGAAAAAACAAAACTGAAAATTTGGCCCAAAAAAACTTATTAAGTTTGTTTTTTTATTTATAAAATTATTTTTTAAAACTCTACGTTTTAACTATAGAACTTTACGTTATAACATCAAAACCTGACTTTTTAAGTTCAGAACCTAATTTGTGGAACCTTATATTTTAACTTTACAATCTCACATTTTAATGAGACTATTACCTTTAAATGAGCTTGTCTCACCATAAGCTAGGGTGAGACTGCCTCATGTTACAATTGGTGTTCTTTTTGTTCTATAAATATGGAGTACAATTCATTATTTTCATTAAAGAGGTTAGAAACACATAAATCAATACAGTCCACGTAAAAGAGGAAGTTCATTTTTTCAAATCCCGGCATCAAGTCTCTAGAGATCCTCTTTAAAAAAAAAAAAAAAAAAAAAAGGAAAATCAAGATTCTTAAAACCTTTTTCAAATTCGAGTCAAATCCAAAAGTAGTGTGAATATAGAATCAATGGATAGATGACATTGTAAACCAAATATAAATTAATAAAAAAAAAATTATTTTGTTCGCATTTATTCGTGTTTATTTTGTAGAATACAAAATTTACGTTTTTAACGTGATGAAATTTATGATCTTATTGTAAAAAGAAAAAAAAAAAAAAAAAACAATTTAATAAAAGAAAAATACTACTTCCTCTTTTTTTTATCTTCCCACAAGTTTTTTGGGGAAAAAATAAGAAAGTGAAATTGTAGGGTGGAGATTAGAAGTTGAGAAAAAAAAGTGAAATCACCAAACATGAAAACTATAAGATTTAGACCAAAAAAAAAAAAAAAAAACAAATAAAATGTGCCAAAAAAGGAAAGTTGGAAGATCAAAGAAAATGGGAGGAAGTGCTTTTTATAGTGAGGGTGAATTTAAATTTTGTTGATACCATTTTCTCCGCACATAGTATTAGAGAATATATTTTATTACAGTAAAAAATTTCGAAGTTTTTCTAACATTAATACGTGTTAAAGTCATTAGCACTTAACATGAACGTGTATACAATCGGAACGTGTTAAGATAAATTTGAAAATGAATCGAGTTTGAGATACGAATATGGAATTACTATGCATCCAAGCAGTGGCGGATCTTGAGTAAAAAACCGAGGGGGGCCAACACATAGTGATATAGTTACTTTAAATTAAATTTTGTAACCGTTACTTGATATGTTGCTTCTTAAAAGATCGCAACTCCTTGCTGTCCATTTTTAATGTATGTCAATTTGTTTTTTTGGCCATTATGCCACTATAATAGTAAACTAAACTTGCATGAAATTTTTCTTACTCACGTGTTTTTAGAGTTATAAACTTATCACAAGATAAATGATTCAATAACGGCTCATATCCTCCACTAAATACAATTGGGTATTTCATTCATAAAATTAAAAGTCAAAATTATATATTCTCATCATCATATTTCAACAAACCAACTTACTTTTTGTACATAAATAAGGATAAATTAAGGGTGTTACTCAACTGTACCCGGCTTTTTCTCAGTTGTACCCTTTTTTGTCATTAATTTTCCATCCTCTACCCCTGCTCTACCAATTTTTCTCTCTTCTCTTTCCACCAAAAAAAAAACCCTAAAACAATTTAAATCAACCAATTTCTTCTTCAATTAATTCAATTACTTATACAATTATTTCAATTCTTAACATATGGATCCTTTTGACGATATATTTCATGTAATTTACTTTTTTTTTTTCATTAATTTAATTTTTTATCATTCATTTTGTTTATGTTTATTTGTTTGTTTTTGTTTTTTAATTTTTATTTTTTATGAATTATTTGGGTTGGCGGCGGCTGTGGCGTGGCGGGTATGTGGCGGCGGCGGCGGCCGTCGTGGGGGTGGGCTTGGCGGTGGTGGGTCAGGGATTGCCGGCAGGCGGTGGTGGGGTGCAATGTGCTGCTTGCCTCACGTTGATTTTTTGTTTTTTTTGTTTTTTTGGGTTTTTTTTTTTTTTTGTTTTTTTTTTTTAAATTGAGTGGTGGGAGAGGATCGGTGGTGGTGGGAGAGGTGGGCTGAGGGAGGGGCGGCGGCGGTGGTGGTGGTGGTGGGAGAGGCATAAGTTTTGGAGGTTTAATAGAGGAGAGAGAAGAGAGAAAATTTTGGTTTAAAAATTTGTGGGAAAGAAATGAAAAGGGCAAGTAGGTCTTTTTTGGGTACAACTGAGAAAAAGCCGGGTACAGTTGAGCAATTACGTAAATTAAACTACTTTAGGGAATTAGTTTTTTTTTTTTTTTAAAAAAAAAAATAACTTTAATGATTATGCTCTCTAGCTGACTTGTTTTCGTCGTAATTTCACTTTTTACCGTTAGAATTTCTCGCTTGAATTAAATTTTACCAAAATATATAAATTATGTACATTTTCTTTACATGATCTTACCCCTAAAACATTATGTTAAAACACGTCCTAAAATAACCTGATATGGATAGTTTTTTCTTTCATGAAGTAAAACTATGCGTTTTTTTTTTTTTTTTTTTTAATTATTCTATTTTGATTTTGAATAACTATTAAGAAAAGAATAAAATATGACAGAAGTAAAATGGTTACAATTATTTGAATCACAAATTTAGATGAAAATGTTAAAAAAAAAAAAAGATAAGTGGATGACAAATTTAGAAAGTAAATAATTTAAAGAAAAAAGAATGGTCACATTTTCAATTGATTTTTTTCCATGCCAAAAAGTAATCATCCATTTAGTGGGGTCAAATAGATTACTTTTCATTAATTATTAGGCGAAATTACAAATAACTACCTTTTAAAACCACTTTTTTTTTCAAATAACTACCTTTTATAAATTTTTTTTCAAATCACTACCTTATAACAGTTTTTTGTTTTCAAATCACTACATGTTCCTCTGAAATCCCATTTAAGTCATATTTTCCTGAAACTGACCGTTTTGCCCCTATTAAATTTCTTTTATCCCTAACGACATTTTGCCCTCATTTCTCTTGACTTTGTTTTATTTTTCATCTTCTTTCAGATTTTCACCCACCCACCCAACCTCTAATAATTATTTTAACCTAAAATTTTCTGGGTAATTTCTTCAAATTTTTTGACATTGTTGGCTATGTGAAGCACTTGTTGGTAATTCATTCTCATCAGTGGTTGATTTTTTTCTTATTGCAGGTTGTTAATTTTTTTCATTACTTTAAGTGAAGGTCAAAATTGGTTTCGAAATGTTTGATTTTTCATTGTTTTTTTTTTTTTTCTTTTGCTCTATTATTTTCAGTTTAATGTTGCATGTAGTTGTGTTGATTCCTTAACAGTGGAATTTCTGGGTTGTGGTTTGTTTTGTAGGATGAGGATGAAAATGATAAGGATGCAAATGATAAGGAAAACATTAAGAAATAAAAAAAATAAAGATGAAAATAGCTGAAAATTGAAAGACCCATGATTTGATTCAATAATATGAGAGAAAAAATGAAAACAATGGCTGAAATTTATGGTAAAGAAGATGAGTAAAAACTTAGGTTAAATAGAGTAACAAAGGGTAGATTGGGTATTTCACATGGGTATTTCAAATTAAAGCCTACAAAAAAATTCAATTTCGTCGGAATTTTCAAATTTTAAGACAGAATGCGGTGAACAGGTAGTGATTTGAAAACAAAAAACTGTTATAAGGTAGTGATTTGAAAAAAAAATTATAAAAGGTAGTTATTTGAAAAAAAGTGATTTTAAAAGGTAGTTATTTGTAATTTCGCCTAATTATTACGAGTACTCCGCAATTTTGTTTAATTTGCATGTGTAACTTGGGCTATGTGACTACTAAGGCGGGCCCAAAAACACCAAGTAAATTGTGTGTGCTACACTTCTTAGAGGCTGGGCTAATGTTAGGAGGGGCCAGGCCCCTGCCCAACAAATGCAAGATCCGCTTCTGCATCAAAGACATTTGATGACGTTTCTATGAATAGACGGGTTTTGTTCGGTTGGGTCAAATAATCCATATCCGATGTCCAATTTGTAAAGAATGGATGGGCCGGAATACTCAACATTTGTTATAGCTCATTAATTAATTTGTTATCTTCTTAAATATACGTAGTATTCCGATTCTTATGGTCCAAATACAATTAAGTGATTAAAATTGCATTGTGGCATAAATAAAACTTTAACATTATTCCAAACGATTGCGTACATTCGACTCATGATTTTGTACAACAAATTCTGTACAACAATAAAAATCACTTTTGACGTATAGGCAAAAAGATAATAACTACTATTTCGTATATGTTTTATATTTGTGAATTTTATTTATGGTTAAACAGGCAATTCCAAGAAGTATTTAGCGTGATAGTTCAAGATAACAATGGCCTATTCAAGAGATTGAAACCTTGAAAGTGAGGCAAATTACTTTACCTAGCCAAGTAATTAAAATATTGGAAATTACTGCAGCTCGAGTGATATTTACTAGATCCTGTAAAATGGGGTTACTCAAATTGTATATATGCACTCTATGGCCTTTAAGAAAAGCTTAGGTTGAGTCATTTTCATGTATGTGCGATTTCGGTATAATAATATCGGATTGAGTCATTTGAATTTCAGCTGAGTTTCAAATGAGTTCTTATCAGACTATTTTGGAGTATAATAGTGATAGTGAAATCAATTTAGCTTTGGATCATATTTAGGTTAATCTATTTAGGGCCAGGTCAAGTCAATTCGAGATATATTTTGCTAACATGTTATCTTATCTTATCTTATTTATATGTATATCAGTAACTCTTTTATAGGACCATTCTATAACATAAGGCGAATCTAATTCAAAAAGGATTTTAACATGTGACCTATTATCACAGGTACCTCAATCTTAGCTACTACGCTAAGACAAAATGGGTTTTTGGGCGACAATCACTTTGCAAGGAAAATGGGTTTTTTTTTATAAAGAGTGTTTTTGGGCCATTTCGTTTATTAGTATTGGGCTCAAAAGCCTTTGAAGAATTCTCTTCAGAATTTTCAATGATCATAAGTCATAACAAGCCTATATATGGACGCAAATTCAATTGATGAGGGGCTTTCCTTGAGATTTTGGTAAGTAGCTTTCTAAAATGGGTCAATAATCTAAATGTACGAAGATTTAGAACTCTGTTTATTTCGTAACTAGAAAAGCTAAATTGAATTGAGGTACGTAAATTTTTAAAGTTTGTGTCTGTGATACCCTTATTTTCAATATGGTTAAACTTGACGACATTATGAATCAAAAGTGAGTAAGGTCTTGAGAAGTGCTAAATTCAAAGTTGAACGATATCATGAGCACAAACTTAAAAAATTTGGGTACCATCGAAAAATTGTCAAACCTTAGGGGTACCACGAGAAATTTCTTTAAATTTATATTGACATGTCAGCGTGTTAACGGACGTTACCCAAAAGGTCACGGAAAGTGCTAAATTGAAAGTTGGAGTGTATCATGGACACAAACTTAAAAATTTGGGTAACAATGAAAATGTGTCAAATCTCAGGAGTTCCATGAGAAATTTTCCATTCTTTTTTGTGCAATTATTATTATTATTTATTTTCCACCATATTATGATACAACTTATATACCCACCCCAATTGGGCTAGCCCCCACCCCGACTATACCCACGTTTGCGCCAACGCCCAAACAGACTCTCCTCATGCCTGAGCCAACGCCTAGACGTGATGTCTACACGTCGATTTTTTTTTTTTTATTTATTCATTGTCATTTTCCGTTTTTTGAGTGTTGTAATTTTCAAGTTTAAATAAAAGATACGATGAAAGAAATACAAACAAACTAAACTTTAAAGATTTCCTCATTTTCATCGTTTAATTTATCCTGCATTTTAAGGTAATTCGTAATTTTTTAGGTCTTATTATTTAATGGTTTTTGAAAAAAAAAAAAAAAAAAAAAACTGAAAATTATTATTCAAAACTTTATAAATAATATTAATAACCTAAAAAAAGCTAATTAATTATTAAATTTGTTCATTGTAATTAACGTCGACTGTGCAAAGTAATATGCCGACTGCGTTCACTACTTCCCAAAAAATAAGATGTTTGACGGAGGAAGAAGGGGTGCCAATGTACCATCTACACTTAAATATGCTGCAACTCCATTGCTTATTGTCCTTACACACATACTTCTGAAGTTCTCCCTCCTTTGGACCATTTTCAAAGTTATGGAGATGATGTCAAAGGTAAAGTCATCTAATGGTTAATGACTACTTGTGTCAGAAAATAGATCAAAAGTTGGGGGAGAGGAGAACTATCGACTGGAATACTGGAATCCAAAGTTGGGGAGTACTTTGTTCGCGATTTGTGTGTCGGGGTAAATGTGGAACCACTTGACATGTTTGGAGAAACATATGTTTGTTGCGATTTTGGGTAGCGTATAGGTGATCCCGAGTCATTAGGTCAATTACGAGTTTCATAAGATCTTGGATATTGAGCATATAAACAAGTGCTTGGGAAAAAAAAACGTGGTTAAAACGTTTTGAGGAGTTTCCCGAAGTTAAAAAGAAGGAATTGAAATGCGGATTGATCGATTTATTTGCTACTTTACGGACTGTTATGTTGTCGATGACTCGATGAGCATGTTTTCTTCAATGCACTATCCCTCACAAAATCATCAAAAAAGCATATACGTCAAAATCATCACAACAAAAATGCACCCGCAAGAAACAGAAGACAAAATTATGACAACCGCATATAAGTCGAACGATACACTATGTCATAAACTTGTACTGTCTCCTATATTTTCTTTGAATTACCCAATTTTCCTTCCGATAAATCTACTGCCTCTAGCTAAAACACGAAATAAGTGTCGAATGAGTTAAGCAAAACCAAGTGTCGAACAAGTAACAAAATCTACCGAGCTCACTCATCACATTCTAATGCCAGTCACAATCAAACTAATGCTCCTGCTCCCGCTCCCCAGCAGCCGCACCCCGCAACCTCGGATGCCTTGCGGTGTAGAACTTCCTTAAGGCACACGTGAACATCTCCCTGCTCGTAGATCATGAAGCAATCTCTGCGCTCGCAGAGTAAGACATCACATCTTCGATGTATCGCAAGCATGTGTGCCCCGTTTGCTGTCAACGCCTTTTTTATTCCTTCGCCTTCCATGCACACACATTTGAAGCCTAGTGCCTCCCGAGCTTTAGTGACAATCTTGGAAGACATGCTGCTGTTACTACAAAAGTGAAACATAAGTAAAGTTTCATCTAGTTCAGTTTAGTTTACTTAAGCAAACTTAAGTCGAAAAGAATAGGGCCTTAAGGTGATGTGCCGTTGTTGTTACACAATGAAACAAAAGGAAAGCGTACAAAAAAAAATCTCGTTTTCAAGGAGGCATATAACATCAAAATCAATTCGAACTCAAAGCATCTTACTCTTCCTTTCTCAACTCAGTTTGTGTTGAATTTCACTTATGTGTTCGTCTATTGTGAATTTAACTTTGTGTTGAATTTCACTTATGTGTTCGTCTAGTGTTCGTCTACAAGTCACAGTTTCATTTAAACATGGGGATGAAGTCAACAACAAATTCAGGTCGTTAACATGATTCATGTACGATATATTTAGGTTGTCGGACCGCGGCGGTGGTCGGAGGCAGACATGAAACTAGTGTTTATGCCATTTCATAGCTTGTGTTCCTTTTTTTTTATTTACACTAGTCAAAGAAATCCAAGCACACGCCTAAAAAAAACACCGTAACTACAGCAAAAGAAGAGAGTAATTGAGAAATTACCTTCAGAGACGACAATGAATCACTGCAAATACCTAAAAAAAACACAAATAAAAAGATTCATCAAAAAAAAAATTAAGAGTATCAAGAAAACACTTAAAAAACAGAAAAAAAATATTTTTGTGGCAAATACTCACTTGCGCCACGGAAAAAGTTATAATCGTGGCTAAATGAATGTTTTTGCCACGATTTTAACTTTTCTGTGGCACAAGTGATTATTTGCCACGACATATTACTTTCGTGGCATAAATTTCTCCCGTGGCCAGTCAAAATAGTTTTTTTCGGTGGCTAATGCAAATTATGTCACGTTTCACTAATTACCGTGGCATAATTCGTGGCCCAAGTGTTAATTTGTTGTAGTCTGAACCACCTTGGCGTGATACCACAATGCTTTCATGCAGGAATGCCTCTTAGGACAAAAACAGCAAGCGTAGTGCGGTTAATGCTGGTAATGCTGCGGGGAATGGTGCTGGTAATCCTCCTGGTAATGATGCTGGCAATGGCAATGCTGCGGGTGCGTAGAATGGTTTTCGTATATTGATGTCATTTGTCTAATACTAGTAGTGCACTGGTTATGGACTTATGGTCTGTGGAATTCTGTTTTCGTGAATTGTTATCCTAAAAACCTTTTTGGATTTGGATTTCGTGATATTGTTTTCGACATTTTAGTTGTTTGATATTGTTTCTTCCAGAATTTATTGCGCTGTTTGATATTGTTTCTCTGATTTTTAGTGCACCATATTACGTATATTTGTCGAAAAATTACCCATATTTTTCGTGGACCAGACCCACAAGTTCAGACCCACAAGTTCAGAAAATTGGTAAAAACTGACATGTCAAGAAAAGTAAACAAGACTCACAAGTTGATAAAATTGATCAATCACAAGTTGAAATTGATCAAGACAAAAAATAAAAAATGAAATTTAAACAAGACTTACAAGTCGAAAAAATTAAACAAGAAAATTAATTGAGTCTCACAAATCGCCAAAAATTATCGAGATCTCACCACACTGAAACCTACAAAATGTGTAGCTGCTAAGGTACCAAGGAGGCAAATTTGTAAACACAAAAGAAATGTTTATGATATAAAACATTTGGGTCACGGTCAACCCCGATTCGTTAAATGAAAAAAAGTTGGTTAAACTAACTAAATGGGCCAAGTTGTTTCCAAGCCCACAACACTTTCTTTTTGTTCCATAAAAACGGAGTACCACTTATTATTTTCATTAAAGATGTGAGGAAGTTCATTCTTACAAATCCCGTGGTCAATCAAGTCACTCAACATGCTCCGCAGCCGCAGCCGCCTCCTTCTCGAGACGAAGAACTTCTTTCAGGCAGACGTGAATCTCTCCCTTTCGGTACGTCAGGAAGCAGTCCCTCCGCTGGCATAGGAACACATCGCCTTTCTTCTTGTGAAGACACTCCCAGTGTGCTTTCAAGCCACCAGCTGTGAATGTTCTCTCGGTTTTGCCAGAACACACACAAGTAAAACCAAATGGCTCGCGAGAGTTGGTGACAATTTTTGAAGCCATGGGAAGAGATGTCAAGAATTACTTCAAAAACCTACAAAAAAAAAAAACACCAAAAAAAAATCATAAATAAAAAGAAGTTCGACAAAAATAAACAAAATTAAACAACCTAGGCAAAAGATCTGTAGATATACGGAGAAATTACGGAGATATTGAGAGAGTTCGACGAAATTTTTTAAATATCACGAAAAATAATTGAGGCATATCGTTTATAAAAATTTTACGAAGGTTGAAAATAATACGATGTTCGATAAGGTTTCTTTGGTTGATTGGTTGAATAAACAACTACCTTATACACATAGATGACACTGAGTAACAATCCAAAACCGACAAAAAAAGCCACGAAAAATAATTGAGGCATATTGTTTATAAAATTTTTACGAAGGTTGAAAATAATACGATGTTCGATAAGGTTTCCTTGGTTGACTGGTTGAATAAACAACTAGCTTATATAATTGAGGCATATTGTTTGAGTGTTTCGTAGCCATATGCGCTTTCAAATGAGCCTAACATTTATGCATTTTAGGGATTTGAACCCTAAACCAACAACTCTCAAATTAACAACATTACCATTAAACCAATGATTCTTATTTTCAACATTTATTATACTATATTTCGTATTTATCTCTAGGTCTTATTTAACCTAAGTTCTACAGAGTAGTGTTTAGTAAACAAATAATTAAAGAAGGAAAAAATACGGTAAATGACAAATTTATATGCAGAGACACCAAACATTAAATGCTCTTGGGAAGTATGAGAGAGACTTATAGGGAAAAGAGAACGACATATAAATTGAACTAAATCAATTTCCCTTAAACGACTAATATTAATGAACAGAGGGAGTATTAAATTTAATTCATAACTTTCTTTTTTCAAATTCTCACCCTTACTTTTCAAACTCTTATCAAAACATTTTTTTTTGATAAAATTTTTATCAAAGCATTTTTTTCACCTTACTTTAATGCAACATTTTCTTACTTTTTTTTATTATATAATAATACGGAGTAATTTTTATTCTTTCACCGAGATTTAGACTTTATTTTAAACCAATGATACACATAGTCTTATAATTTAACTTAATTTCACAAAACGTTTTTCGCAATCACGTTTCATCTTTATTTAATTTTTTTTTTAGTTTACTTTTGTTCTTTTTTTACTTAGTGTAAAACTGCCATCTTGAATGACCTTTGTTAGTTAATTAAAAACGCCACCCCAAATGACTTTTTGTTGTGCAATTCATTTCTTTTAATTCATTTAATCTACTCCGTAGTAAAATGCCTAGCGCGATAATGTTTTGTGTCTTAGAAAAATCCGAGTTTACATGCACCCTATAAGTCTAGATAGTTTTATTTTCGACACAAAACTTTAATATTTTTTTTTTTTTTGAAAAAAAAAACCACTATTTTACCAAATCATTCTAAAAAATGGCGTTAATAGCTCGTTTCGACCCAAATTTTAACTTTTATCTGACTCGTATTATACAGCTAATATTTTTTTCTTGAGTCATGCATATAATTTTACGGACCCATTTATCAAGTTTTGTCGGCACCCACCGTCCGGAACTTCTAGAATCGCCCCTGCATGATACACATAAAATTTGCAACGAAGGGTAAGAGCATTTAGTGTACAACCATCTTATAATAGTCTTTATTTCATAAGTAGATATTATACTCCTTCCATCCTAATCATTTGTCTTACCTTTTATTTTGCCATAAAGATCAAGGTATGATATAGGTAAACAAATGAATGATACCCCAAATATCAAATAAATAAGCAAATGATTGAGACGGAAGAACTAATTAAAAGGGAATAGCAAATTACTGTAAATTAAAAAGAGTACTATGCAATACCATACCTAGTCTGACGGTGAATACAGGCGGTGGTAGTAGGAGGTCAGTGGTTTGGAGGGTGAGGACAAAGAAAGACGGTCAATATCATACTCCGTATGTAAGAGAGATAGTATAGTAACGATGTCAATGGATCGAATTTGAATCGGTTTTGATATGATCAAGAAACGACCCACTTTCTTAAAGAATTTTTTTCAATTACTCCTACTAAGTAGAGACTAGAGAGTGCTCTGTAGTCTCTACAATAATAATCTTCCAAAAATTAAAATAAACGACGAAAACATATTTGGATCTGTGATTTCGCGTGAAAATTAAAATCCCTAGAAATTAACTTTCCCCAAATTAATTTCTCATTTCATCTCATATGATTCAATTCTTCTAATTTGATTTCGATAATCTTTCCGGCGATTTACATCTTCGTTCAACGCACTACAGGTTCGTCTCTCTCTCTCTCTTTATCGACTTTCATCTTGATTTGTACCGTAGATCGATGATTGTGTATCTAATTTTATGTTTCTATCGAAATTTGCTGGAGAATTGTTAGATCTAGCTGAAATGTAACTTCAATTGGTCGAATTAGGGTTTCATTGTCGTCTATGTTGATGATTGAGTTAAGTGATTGGATTTAGGATGTACTTTGGAGTGTAATTGAGTGTTAGATGTTGGAATAGGTGATTTTGTTTGGTTAGTTGTGTGTAGTATTTGAATTGTGTTTGATCAGGTGATATATAGTTAAAATCATGGAGAAATCTTGTGATTGAGTTATTTTGACGCGGTTCTTTTGATTTGCATTGTGATTCGAGTGAAATGATTGAATTTCGGATGTACTTTGAGGCGTATTGAGTTTTAGATGTTGAAATTTGTTTTAGGGTTTGATGATTTGATCAGATAATATATCAGTGAAATCACTTTGAAAATGTGTGATTGAGTTTTTAATGGTGAAATCGGTGGTTTTTGTTAGTGATTTTGAACTATTTTATTGTGCTTGATCATCAGAAAAGAAGAAATAGTTGAGAAATCATGGAGAAAACGTGCACCTTGTTGGTGCATTTTGATAAGGGAACTCCCTCATTAGCAAACGAGATCAAGGAGGCTTTGGAGGGAAACGACATGCCAGCGAAAGTAGAGGCAATGAGGAAGGCAGTTATGCTTTTGTTGAATGGTGAGACGATACCACAATTGTTCATTACTATTATTCGATATGTTTTGCCTTCTGAGGATCACACGGTTCAAAAATTGTTGTTGCTTTACCTCGAGATAATCGACAAGACTGATTCTCGAGGGAAAGTGCTCCCTGAAATGATCCTGATATGTCAAAACCTAAGGAATAATTTGCAACACGCAAATGAGTATCTCCGAGGTGTGACACTTAGGTTTTTGAGTCGGTTGAAGGAGACCGAGATTATAGAGCCTTTGATCCCGTCTGTGTTGAGTAATTTGGAGCACAGACACCCATTTGTTCGTAGAAACGCAATACTTGCTGTAATGTCGATTTATAAGCTCCCTCAAGGTGACCAGCTTTTGGGAGATGCGCCCGAGACTATTGAAAAGGTGCTTTCTACGGAGCAAGATCCATCAGCCAAGAGGAATGCTTTCCTCATGCTTTTTACGTGTGCCCAAGAGAGGGCGGTTAGTTACCTTTTCACTCACATCGATCGGATCTTAGATTGGGGTGAGCAACTTCAAATGGTCGTCTTGGAGTTGATAAAAAAAGTTTGCAGGACCAATAAGCACGAGAAGGGGAAGTATATTAAGATCATTATATCTTTGCTCACTGCCCCGTCAGCTGCTGTCGTTTATGAATGTGCCGGGACGTTAGTTTCACTCTCGTCTGCCCCTACCGCTATTAGAGCCGCTGCTGATACTTACTGCAAGCTGTTGCAGTCTCAAAGTGACAACAATGTCAAGCTTATTGTGCTTGATCGTCTCCAAGAGCTAAAATCTTCGCACAAGGAGATCATGGTTGATATGATAATGGATATTCTTCGTGCTCTTTCTAGTCCCAACCTTGATATCAAGAAGAAGACCCTTGATATTGCTCTTGATTTGATTACCCCCAGAAATGTGGATGAAGTCGTCCTCATGTTGAAGAAGGAAGTTATGAAGACTCAAAGCGCGGATCTTGAGAAGAACGGAGAATACAGGCAGATGCTTGTTCAGGCAATTCACACATGTGCGATGAAATTCCCGGAGGTAGCCAGCACGGTTGTACATGTACTAATGGATTTCCTTGGGGATACAAATGTTGCATCTGCGATGGATGTTGTGGTCTTTGTTCGGGAGATCATTGAGACTAACCCCAAGTTGCGAGTCTCGATCATCACAAGGCTCTTGGATACCTTCTATCAAATTCGTGCGGCTAGAGTTGGTTCCTGCGCTCTGTGGATTATTGGAGAGTACTGCCTTTCATTATCCGAAGTCGAGAGTGGAATCGCAACTATAAAGCAGTGCCTTGGTGACCTTCCATTTTACACACTCACTGAGGAAGGTGAGGCACAAGATGCCCCCAAATCGAATCAGCCAGCAAATGCTGGCACCGTCTCTTCGAGAAGGCCAATGGTCCTTGCTGACGGTACCTACGCAACCCAAAGTGCCGCTTTAGAAACTATCATGTCACCGCCTACCCTTGTTCGAGGGTCTTTGTCTTCTCAAGGAAACCTGCGGTCTCTGCTGCTCTCTGGCGACTTCTTCCTTGGCGCTGTTGTCGCATGCACTTTGACGAAGCTTGTTCTTAGGTTGGAAGAGGTTCAGCCATCAAAGGCTGAAGTAAACAAGGCAGCGACTAATGCATTGTTGTACATGGTGTCCATGATTCAATTGGGAAAGTCCCCTGTCCTTCCGCATCCAATCGACGATGACTCTTATGATAGAATTATACTTTGCATCAGACTTCTGTGCAACAGTGGAAATGTAGCCAGGAAGATTTGGCTTCACTCGTGCAGGGAAAGCTTTGTTAATATGCTTTCAGACAAGCAATATCGTGAAGCCGAGGAGAGGAAGGCGAAAGCCCAGATCTCTCACGCACAGCCTGATGATCTTATCGATTTCTACCATTTAAAGAGCAGGAAGGTTTGTTGGCATTCTAATGATTTGAGTTATATATTTAATATTTAATGATTTATGACTACTGTTTTGATCATTTGATTCATTTCCTTACTGTTATCCGGATGACTATTACCTGAAACTAGCTTTTATGATTGTTAGTTTATGGTAAAAGTTAGAATGGTTCCTAATTCGGTACTCCCATCTTTCTAGGGTATAGCGGTACAGTAGTGTAGTTTTGTCATCCTAAATTACTATTTTTAAATACGTTTTACTAACTGTTTCTCCGTTTTCAAGGGTATGAGCCAGCTGGAACTAGAAGACGAGGTTCAAGACGATCTTAAACGTGCTACTGGAGAGTTTACCAAGGAGAATGAGGATGCCAATAAGCTCAATCGTATTCTTCAACTCACAGGATTCAGTGATCCTGTCTACGCTGAAGCATACGTTACAGTCCATCATTACGACATTGTGCTTGATGTTACCGTCATCAATAGAACAAAGGAAACCCTGCAGAACTTGTGCTTAGAATTAGCTACCATGGGTGACCTAAAACTTGTGGAACGTCCTCAAAACTATACTCTCGCACCAGAGTCGAGCAAACAAATCAAGGCCAACATTAAAGTCTCTTCCACTGAAACAGGTGTTATATTTGGGAATATTGTCTACGAGACTTCAAATGTGCTCGAACGCAATGTTGTTGTCCTCAATGATATTCACATTGACATAATGGACTACATCTCTCCCGCAACTTGTACTGATGTTGCATTTAGAACTATGTGGGCCGAGTTCGAATGGGAAAACAAGGTATGCGTTCTATCCTCGTGAACATAGTTTCTGATTAATGATTATACTCGGATCTTTAGATTGAGAAATTCGCCGCAGTACTCGTTTCTTATTCTAAGTTTTGTTGCCTGGATAATGAGCTGTGTTTTAGAAACTCGAATGTATAAATTAGTAGTACGACACATTGGAAGGCTTGTTGTTCTCCCTTGTTTACCTCTTTTTTTTGCTATGATCTTCGTAAATGTCGATCTTTTTGCGTAGGTTGCTGTTAATACCGTAATCCAAGACGAGAAGGAATTTCTAGACCACATCATCAAGTCAACAAACATGAAATGTCTTACGCCACTGTAAGTCCTTCAAATTCATCTCTTCTCGACCCTCTTTTCAGTCAACACTTTCACTTCACATTCTATTTTAGTTACGGAGTACATTTTTCGCATAAGCCTAAGACATTGTCTAACTCAAACCTCTTGTTACTTTGTTATTCGGCAGATCGGCCTTGGAGGGCGAGTGCGGATACCTAGCAGCTAACCTATACGCGAAAAGTGTCTTTGGTGAGGATGCTTTGGTCAACGTCAGCATCGAGAAACAATTAGATGGAAAGCTCAGTGGCTACATCAGAATAAGGAGTAAAACACAAGGCATTGCCTTGAGTCTCGGGGACAAAATCACTCTTAAACAGAAAGGAGCTGCATAAGACTTAAGTAGTTTGGTCTCGACATGCTCGTGAATCCGAGTTTCCCTGTTCATGCTTCAGAAATGGTTTGTCACAAGTTTTGGATATTCCCTGATAATTTTTTTTTTTTTTTTTTTTTACTGTCATAGTACGGGTCTGTATTCCCTGGTATATCTCGAGAAGTTTAGTTGAAGGCGGATATTCCCAATTTTAATTTCGAGCTTTTATATTGACCGAGAAATTTGTACAATTTAGACCTCTGCTGTTGAGGCTGTATGACTAGCTTTTCGAATTTTTATATCTGTGTCGGCATTTACATCCCGTGCATTGGTTCGCTATTTTTTCTTATCTGTGGATAAAAACACTGGCGGCCATACATACATGAGTTCTGCGGGTTTTCCAAGATCACCAACGAAATCAGTTTATGTAGAACATTTCTGTTTTGGCTATCGAGTTAGAAGCAGGATGTGAATTTTCAAGTAAGATTTTATAGCGAAGGACAGCTCGAACGGAGATAAGCAAATCATCGCAGGCGTGAAATCGTCATATAGTAGACTTTTACTCTTTCATCAAAACTTGTTATACCACGGTTAATCGTTCCATTCAACGACTTTTACTCTTTCATCAAAACTTGTTATACCACGGTTAATCGTTTCATTATTCAACTTTGATTTATGTATTGATTTTTTCACTTGTCGAGATAAACGTCTGACACAAAAATATACATCGTTTTACGATAATAAAATTTTATAAAAACTTAATATTCTTATTGTATTTGCTAAGTATAATCAAATAATATCGCGCAACTAATTACTTTTTGTGATCAAATATGGACTAAATGACGGTTGGCTTAGGAAATTTAAAGTTTTGTAAGAAGCCCAGCCCAGCCCAGCCCAGCCCAGCCCGAAGTGATCAATCACTGCTTCAAAGAATCAGGTGCATCATGAGATGCAGATCCATGGAATCTTTGACGATTTAATGTGAAATATATAAATTTCATATTTCGGCTATATTTTCCTTTATATATTTTTATCAGGTGACGATTGACCTCAGGTCGATGTTTTAGTGAGATCTACGGTTTGATTGACATGAACAATCAATCAATCAAATATTTGGTGAAATCTATGCTAACATTCCATGTTTTCGAGATCTACAGTCCTAGGTTGAAATTTCACCCGTTTATTAAGACGGTAAAACGACTTTAACGAGGTTTCGAGAGAATGTGAGACTATAATGTTCAATAGAAAGCTTCATGTACACTTTTATTTTCGGATTATGTGGTTGTACGCTCAAAATTTTACTCGTAGCTCTTTGCTACAGGCCTACAGTGAGATGTAGCGTCAAGATCTCGAGTAAGATTTATGTTTCTACCACGGGACACGATGAACCGCCAAAATTTTAAATACATAATAATATACATTGTACCACTGGTTTGAGTTTTAAGTCACCAAAATTGGCTCAATAATCGATCGATATATATTAATATATACCGCTTTTACAAGTACAATTTCATGCCAAACTAGGCAAAGAACAAATATAACAAATTACAATGTTTTTATTTTCTCTTATGAATCAAAAAGCAAAAAGAATTATCTTAAGAATTTATGGAGTTGTAACTTGTAACCACCTATTTATCAACAATCAAACACATTTTCTTACAACAGTGTAAAATTCACAGCATTGTGGTGTAACAAATAAAATTATGTAAAAATGGAGTAATATATATCTATGTGAAAACTAAAGAGGGAGGAAATGAATGTCGAAAACAAATATTGCATGGTTCGGTTTTCGATTTTGGTTCGGGGAACAGGTTCAAGTTCGTAAAACCCCAATGGGTTCATTTATTTCAATTGCGGCAACAACGTACTTGGACGGACAGTTACTCAACTCATTTGTTCGCCAATCAAATCGAGACCCACGAGAAGGAACGTAATACCTTGAAACAACAAGAAGTAGAAATGCACACCTTGGGCTGATAACAGGCTTCTTAGAGCGGCCGTGAGCAACAAAAACGCTAGCGTGAGTTCTTTCCGATAAATTTTGTTCGTTTTCTTCTTAGCTGGTTTTGGACCCGCTTCTTGTTGCTCCTTCAGTTTGCTTAGCTCTGAGAGTCCGCTGTCAGACGCACGACGATGCAGTTGGGTTTGAGCCATGGCCTTCGTTTCTCGTTCTTCCAAGGCTAGAAGGTCAGTTTCTGAGGACCGGCCGGCTTTTTTGGTGACGATCCACTCGTACGAGCTACCTAGTTGGAATAACCCGGAAATCATGGCATTGAATTTGGTGACCGACATTGTGTTCTCGAAAAGGAGGTACGGGACGATGAAGGGGAACGATCCCGGTGAAGGAAGTACGTTTAGAAACGACATGAAAATGGGTACGTAGCATATGACCCAAATTGGTAGCTCGGCTTCCGGTACAAACATGGTCAAGGGAAGAATGATGCAGAATAACGTGAATGAGTAGAACGGGAGGATCAGTTTTCGGAGGAGGAAAAATAGTAGGATTAGGTTCGACTTCTTCCAAAATGATATCTGCAAACATTACGGCACAAACAAATGCTGTAAGCATTTTGTGACGCCAATAAACGAATATTAATCAAGAAGTCCACGAAGGTGAATATCCGAAGTTTTACCTTGGAGGATATGATTGCTGGTAGACACAAACGAAAGAGCTGCATTGGGCCGGAATGCCACCGGTGTTGCTGTTTTCGGTATGCTTCATAAGATTCGGGAACTTCACATACAACCTGAACAACATTTACGTATCAAACATGCATCCAGTATATTGCTTTAATGAACGCAAACTTTATGAACCGAAAGTTATGACAGCTAAAGAAGTGTCGAAATTTGATAATCCAAAGTATCTCCACTGAAAAGATCTATAATTCACTGAAATTCCGAGACTTACCCTAACATCATTGAGGTAGATAAACTTCCAGCCATTAAGATGAGCACGAACAGCGATGTCCATATCCTCAACAGTAGTCCTCTCGAGCCAACCACCGGAATCCTCCAAAGCTTTGATTCTCCAGACACCGGCAGTCCCGTTAAATCCGAAGAAGTTCAGGAATATCCCGTTCACCTGCTGCTCTACCTCAAAGTGAAAGCAAAGGTTGACGTTCTGAAGTCGAGTTAGCAGGTTCTCGTCTTTGTTCACAAATGACCACCTCGTCTGTACCAAGCCCAGATCCGGATTACCCTGCAAAGCAACAACCGGAAAAATATAAATCTGACAGTTGAAAACACTAAGAAACCACGACAGGGCTCAGGAGTCGATTCTAGACCTTGAAGTGTGGGACGGTGAGCTTGAGGAAATCAGGGTTGGGCTGGAAATCAGCATCGAAAATGGCAACAAACTCGTAATCTTTAACGTAACTACAGTTCATAGCGGATTTGAGATTCCCCGCTTTGTAGCCTGTCCTAACAACGCGGTGTCGGTAGATGATGTTGACACCCTTTTGGTTCCACTTTGAGACTTCGTTCTTGATCAACCATTGGATACTTTCGTCGTCTGAGTCGTCTAAAACTTGTATCAGAATTCTGTCTTTTGGCCAATCAAGTTGACAAACAGCTGAAATCGATGTTTCATACACCTACAAAAGCGTAACAAACCAGCAATCATTCCCAAATCATGAACACTAACAAAATGAACGAAATCGACGACAAATTTCGGTTAACATGATATACTGATCTGGTATGTTGTGTTACACAAGCTATCAAGTAAGACCATTGAAAGGCATAGAAACGAGTATTTGTTATACACAAACTATAATAAAAGCTTTTTAACGGAAGACTTGAGTCAATTTGTCCGAACAAAGAAACACAATTTTTTGAAAATGACACGTAGAATTGCAATAAAGGGTAGGCGCTAAGGCGTAAAACTATCCTATACTACTATTGTACCTCATTTTCCACTAATAATACATAGGCAATTAAAAAGTTGTTTCCAAATGAGCCTAACTCGATCCGTCAAAGCAAACATAACTCAAACTTTCGAAAATGATACATAAATTTGCAACAAAAGGTAACTACATATAGCATACATCATAATACTGTTGCACTCTACTTTAAAACATTCTCACACAAGACTAAAGTGATCCGTCGAAACAAATAAAATCAATTTTCCAATAATGACGCATAAAATTTGCAATGAAGGGTAAGAGCATATAGTGCACAACCATCTTAATATCTTATAACACTATCGTTTTCATAAGAGACTTACTCAATCAGTCAAAACAACAAAACTCGAATTCTCAATTATGACACACCAAAATTGCAATAACGGGTAAGATCACGAATGATGAAATGATTACCTCTCTTTCATTACACATCGGAATTTGAACCAAAACCATAGGATAACAACACCCAACATTTTCAACATCATCACCAAATTCAAAAGGCTCTCCTTGAATCACCGGCTTAATGTTCCTCAACTTAATCCAAGCACATCCCAAACAAAGCACCAACCGATCAACCGACTGAACCATGAACAACACCACACAAAACCCCGACAACGACCTAAGCCACGGTGCCACATACCCAACCCTAAATCCGACCCAACCGACGTAAACCTCATGAAACCACCCCTCGATCTCGACACCCTGAGGAATGTGCAAGCTATATTGAGTATGGAAGTAATGCCACCCATTGAAGTGGGCAACCAACTCGACACCCAAAAACGCTACAGCAACGATTAAAAACCCGAGAATTACTCTATACAACGACTTTCCTTTGCTCGATTTATCGTTCTCCATCGTAACACCTTCCCTAAACAACAACCTTCTTTGGACACTACCTAGTAATGACCAAACACAATTACCTAACCAAGCAATAAAATTCACTATTTTGTGAACCCTAAGCATTAAAACCCATGTAAATTGCCTTGCATTTTTACCCCTACCTTTATCCACAGTAATTAAATCAGAATTTACTGACTCAACTTCAACAAGAGAGTAATTAGGGTTTTCCATTTTCACTATCACTGATGTTCCTCCACCATTTTTGGCCTTTTTTCCCCAAATTTTGCTCATATCAACATTTGGGGCCATTTTTTTTTTAACCAAAAAAATTTATGATAAAAGTATTAAACTTTTTGCTAAAAGATTAAAACCCAGATCTCAAAATTTGATTTTTTTCACTACCCAGTTACAATTACAGCCATAAACTTACAAAATGAATGAAATTGAGTACAAATTTTGTGACTTTTCTTCAATGTGAGTGATACACAAATGAAAAAAAATACTAAAAAAAATATTAAAATTGTAACCTTAACTTCAAGCTACTAAAATTCTCATAAATGCAGCAAAAAAAATAATAAAAAACACAAAAATAATGAAAATAATAATGTAAGCTAACTTCAAACAACTAAAATTCTCATCAATGCAGCAAATAAAAAGAGTAGAGAAGAAGATAAAGAAGAAGTTGAATTTAAAAATGGCAAAAACAAAGAAGGTTCTTTGAACAACCAAATGATTCTCTTTTCTGTGTTAAAAAATAAAATAAAAGGGGAAATTATATGCTAAAAAAAATTGATAAAAAGGGGAAAAAAAAAAATTAATCATTAGTTAACAACTTTGTTACTGGAATTTACTTAATCAGAAAATTGTTTAAGGTTTTATGGAAGATTATCAATTAACACTCTTTAGAAATTTTGTGAGCTGTACACTAAAAAGGGTAATAGTTGTAGTAGTAATTTAACAGCTCATTTACAACTAACTTAATTTTGTGTTAACTGTACTTTGACAATTTTAAATATTTTTTTTTTTTTTTTATTTTTTTATTTTTAAAAGGTACGTGAGATTGTGTTTTTAAAAGGATCGTTTAATTGGGAAGGAATTATAATTATATAGATAAAATAATTTACAGAAGTTAAATTATCTATTTATATTTATGTTTATTTAAAAAGAACAACACTTAATTAAGTTTCACTAGAATTATTGATTATTGAGTAAGTATAACATAAAACCGTTTCATGCGTGCGACGGAGTTGTTATGAGTAAAATGCGACTATTTTAATGCTTAAAATGACCACTTTAACGCTAAATGTGACCAATTTAAATCTATATATAATGGTCACTTTAAACGTTAAAATAGCCACTTTAAACCTTAAAGTAGACACATTTAAGTCGGAAATACTCCGTCGCACGCGTGAAACAGTTTTGTGTGAGCATTTGTGTTGTTGATTATTAACGGGGTTAGGTAATTTGTTCCATTCATTAGAAATTTGGGAATTTAAGATGTGTTTATAATGTTTTAAAAGTGTGGCAGTCGAACAATTGAAAAATCTTAATTCGTGTGATTTTACTAAATTGTAACTTTTGGGGGATGATTATGAATAGTATGTTGATTGTTTAAAGATAAGATTAATGCATTTCATTTAAAGATTATTTACCATTACAATCGATTTGTAAAACAAATGACTATTACATTCAAATCTATCTAAAGTTTGATTCACATGTAAAACTTTCAAAATTCATGTAACCTTAACAATGTACTCCCTCTGTCTCATTCATGTTTCGTTTTTTTTCCTCACAAAAAGTTTCAAATCAGAAACAATTCACTGAAACGGAGGGAGTAAAAAAAAAAAAAAAAAAAACATATTCACAATGGACAAAAAAAATTGACATCTCAACAACTTCATATATATGTTTGATTTTAATGTCATAAACTCGTTAAATTTCTTATTTTCACATTTAATTACAATGTTAATGTTAAGATCGAAATTTTCAATACTAGTAAATATTAATACAACGCACACTAATAATAATAACAAAAAATAATCATAACAAATAGTCTTAATTTTGGAAGATCAATCTCACTTGTCCACTTCTCATAAATATTGTTGCAAATTGACAACATCATAAATCCAAAATATTGAGCAGTATGTAATAATCCAATGACCATTAAGTAGGTGTCCAAGGCATATGATTGAGATTAGTATTATTAAAAAAAAAAAAAAAAAAAAAAAAAATGTACTCATAAAATGCCGTGATTTTTACGTTTACTTTATCTGCGTTTATCGATGTGAGATGAGAGGTAGAGAAAAAGCTAATAAAATAATAATATAAGACAAAGTGCCCCATTTCGCTAAAATTATGAAATGTAATTGGTTAAAGGAGTAGCCACCACACTCATGACCATTTATGGAAAGTGTAAACAAATGACCCGTAACCCCCAAAATAGAAAGTGTAAACAAATGACCGGGACAGCGGGAGTAAGATTTTCCTTTCAAAATAATTATAAACCATTCAATCTAATCACCCCCTAATACCATGCCACATATATATCAAAGAGAAAACATCATGAGGTATACTGTATTATGTGACAGACATTTTGAAAATGTTAAAATTCCGCTAGATGAATCGTTTTTGACAAAAGTTGCAATTCTAATGAATAAGATAAAATAAATACAGTAACTAGTAAGATTTTTACAATATGCAAATTATTATCTTATATCATACGTACAGGGAGTATATTTTATCTGTATTATATGCACGCTAATTTTAATAACAAATATTACATGTATTTAAACAATCAATAAAATAACTTTGTCAAGGGAATAATTTTCTTCACTACTCCGTGTATATTAATTTTACTGTGTATTTTTTTAACGTGATCCTCGATATAATTTGTTTATATTATTGATTTAGGCAATTACTTAAAACAAAAAAATAATAAAAAAAAAAAATATTAAATACAATGAATAAGTGTCCAAGTTAGCCACCGACAGTATAGTGCAGAAGCTAACGTAGTCACGTTGTCTACATACACACAATTATGCAAGCTTGATTGTCATGCATGCCATCTCTCTCACTTCATACTTGTCCTCAAACTTGATTCATCTTCTCTATATTTTTTTTAACTAAATCCCTCGTAGTTGTATCGATCTAAATTATTATTAGATCTACTCCCTCTGTCTCATTCATTTGTTTACATTTTGACTTTTTTTCCCTCACAAAAAAGTCAAACTGTAAACAATTCACTGAAACGGAGGGAGTAATAAATATGGTCATATGGAGTACAATTTAAAATTCGAAGATGATTTAGGGCAAATTAATTTGAATATAATTTTATATTCAAATGATTCTGCTCGATTTAAATTTGACATAAAGTTTAATTGAATGTGATACTTCATTCAAATCCAATGACATTCATTCCCTTTTCACACTTGTTGAGATACATTTTGTAACAACAATACGGAGTATCTATAATTTTAAATTATATAAAATATAAAAATTTGATATTAATAATATACTTTTCAAGACAAATAAACAAGATCCCACTTGATTATATTATTATTTATACATTGTGAGTTATTTTGAAGATTATCAGCTTACATGAAATAACCTAAAAATATACGAAAACGACTACTCCCTCCATTTCAGTGGGATAGACGGTAGACCCATGGCCTCATTTTTTGTGAGGAGAAAAGTGGGGCCATGGACCTATCCCATGGAGGGAGTATTTTGTGAAATTCTATAGAACAGAGAACATAAGAGAATGATGATATTATATTCTTATTCATTCACAACGTGTATACATTAGCTTCATATATATACAAGCCATATTGTTAATCATATCTTTGACTCCCTAAAAGACCTCCTACAATTACGTTAACCAAATATATTATTTACATATATAGCTCGATATGATATTGTAGAATGATCCTCCAAATATCTCATGCATCTCCCTTATTCGGTTTCCTTAATTTAACACTCCCCCTCAAGTTGGAGCTCTCGGTAGTCCGAGACCCAACTTGTACTGTAGATGATCGAAACTTTCTCCTCCTAACGCCTTGGTGAACAAGTCCGCTATCTGCTCCTTACTACGCACGTGAAACGTGTTTATAGTATTTGACACAAGTGTTGTCTCACAAAGTGACAATCTATCTCGACATGTTTTGTTCGATCATGGAACACCGGATTTTTAGCAATATGTAATGCTGCTTGGTTGTCGCAGTATACTTTCATTGGGTTTGTATGAAAAATTCCCAATGAAGCAAGGAATGACTTGATCCATATGAGTTCGCTAGTTACTCCTCCCATTGCTCTATATTCGGCCTCAGCTGTCGACTTAGCCACCGTCACTTGTTTCTTAGCCCTCCATGAGGTCGGTGGCTCAACAATTGAGTCCAAATAACCACTGACTTTCTTGTATGTCGGACATGGGGCATAGTCCGAGTCACAATACCCCTTTAATTGATAATCAGCTCGCTTCTTGAAGGTGATTCCTTTGCTCGGGTTTCCCTTAATATATCTCACTACACGCAATGCCGCATCCCAATGTTCTTTTCTCGGCTCATTTACGAATTGCGACAAAATATGAACCGCATAAACAATGTCCGGCCTCGTGATTGTTAAGTATACTAACCTTCCAACGAGTCTTCGATATTTCATAATATCTTTCAACACATAGCCCTTCGCTAAAGATAAATTGTGTCTTGGCTGTATCGGAGTGTATGCTGCCTTTGCTCCTGACATTCCACTTTCTTCAACAATACTTATTGCATATTTTCTTTGGTTTAGAAATAGCCCATTTTCTCCTTGGTCTACTTCTATACCCAAGAAAAATTTGAGTTGTCCCAAGTCCTTGATCCCGAATTGTTTGTCCAAGAATGCCTTGAAATTCGCACAAGCCTTTTTGTCGTTGCTGACCACGATCATATCATCAACATAAACAAGAACCCCAATGAACACTCCACTTCGATTGAGAGTAAAGAGAGAGTAATCGGCTAGGGACTGTATGAAACCGTAGCTTTTCATTGCTATGGTTAGCTTAGCAAACCAATTACGGGAGGCTTGCTTCAAACCATATATCGACTTCATTAGCTTGCACACTTTGTTTTCGCCCTTTCTATCAAACCCTTGTGGAATTTTCATGTAAACTTCCTCATCAAGGTCTCCATGTAGGAATGCATTGTTAACATCCAATTGCTCAATAAACCATCCCTTCATTACTGCTACTGCCAACATGCACCTTACACTGGTCATTTTCGCTACCGGTGCATAGGTTTCATGGAAATCGATCCCTTCCACTTGGGTGAATCCTTGCGCAACTAGCCTTGCTTTGTATCGTTCAATTTCTCCATTCGCTCTATACTTAATCTTGTATACCCATTTGCATCCTATTGGTTTCTTCCCTTCTGGTAAATTCACAATTTTCCACGTCCCATTTCCTTCCAAAGCATCTATCTCCTTTCTCATCGCCTCTCGCCATTCGACACTCTTTGCTGCTTCATAATAATGAGTAGGCTCTCTGTTTTTATCAATTTTTGCTAGGAAACTTTTGTGAGAATGTGAAAAACAATTAGTGGCAACATAATTGGCGAGTGGGTATCGCGTACCTGACGACAAGGATTTATTTTGTGCGTGGTGAGCATGCGGCCTTGGGTGTATTATTCTCGTGGACTTGCAATAATAATCTTTCTTCCAAGCCGGTTCAAATTTCTCTCTCGCTCCACGACCCATTCGCTCCTGCATTTCTTCACTCTGAGCTATTTCTGCTCCCTGTACTGCCTCTGTATCGGGTTCATCAGACCCGTGTTCAGACCTTTCTGCATCAATGCTGGTATTGCGCACCTCACCAGTATCCATATCAAGACCTGCTCCTGTAATTTCAGGCCCTGTTTCAGCCATGTTTCTTTCCCCGCTTCGCCTCCTCACAACATGGTGTATATCGTCCTCAAGGTTATCTGTGTACAAATCAACAGTTTGTTGATTCTGTAACACGGTACCAACTCCCCCATGTTGTGCACTTTCTTCATTTTCGGTCACCAAATAGGGAAAAACATGTTCGTAAAAATTAACATCACGTGATACAAACGCCCGTCTCTCCTTTAAATCATACACTTTCCATCCTTTTTTACTGTGTGGATAGCCAATGAATATGCAACGTTTCCCCCGCTCGTCAAATTTATCACGTGTTTTATTGTGAACATAACATAAGCAACCAAACACTTTAACGTTTTCAAAGTTCGGTTTCTTGTGATATAATATCTCATACGGGGTTTTCCCATCTAACAATGGCGTAGGTGTACGATTTATAAGATAAGCGGCAGTTAATACACACTCTCCCCAAAACTGTAAAGGCAGTCCACTCTCAAAACGCAAAGCTCGTGCTTTTTCAAGTAAGTGTCGATGTTTCCTTTCCACTCGGCCATTTTGTTGGGGTGTTCCTGTGTTACTAGTTTGAAATAATATACCACTCTCCTCATAATATTGTTGCATTGACCCAGCTAACAACTCCGTCCCATTATCGCTTTGGATAATTTTGACGCAAGTTTGAAATTGAGTTTTTACCATCTGACAGAATAATTTCATGTATTCACCAGCCTCACTTTTGTCTTTCATTAGGTAGACCCAAACTCCCCGACTATGGTCATCAACAATAGTCAAAAAATAGTGTGCCCTTGTCAAACTAGCTACTCGATATTGCCCCCATATATCACAATGAATGAGTCCAAATAAAACGTCACAACTTTTATTATTGGGTTGAAAGGGTTTACGAGTTTGTTTCGCCCTACAACAAGAATCACAAACCAAATCCGAGTTCCAACTTAAATTACGTCCAACTAAATCGGAAAAGCGAGAAAAAATACTTTTTGAGGGATGTCCAAGCCGCTTGTGCCATAATCTTCCTTCCCTTTCTACGGTCACATGTCTGAGTTTCTCTGACCATTCCATTGTAATAATACACCCTCGCCGATGCTCACCCCGGCCCAATCGTCATCCTTGTAGTCCGGTCTGCAATTCACAATGATTAGAATCAAAAGTTACTACGCAATTGTTTTCACTAATTAATTGTTGAACCGAAATGAGATCGCATAGTGAGTGTTGGCACAAATAAAACATCCTTTAAAACAAAATTTTTGCTTAATTCGACTTCTCCATGTATCTCTCGCTTTCATTCTCCTTCCATCCAAGCAAACTAATATTAGACGGGTCCTCGTGCCAAATATTTTTAAGCAAGTCTTTCTTACCCGTCATATGGTGCGAGCATCCACTGTCTATTAACCACTCGGCATCTAAGGTAATTTTTATACCTTGTAATTCTCCGTTACCATCTGGACTACCTCTCAATAGAGTCCGTATCCTTTCAATCTCCTCATCGGTGAAAGGAGTGTTCTGTTTTGAACCCTCTGTACCATTTTTGACGGCTGCTACCCACAAATTGTGATGCAAATACAAAGGCGATGTCCCTGGGATGATCTTTGGACCATCTATCGCTACTTTGTTATCTCCAGACATGGTGAATTTTGTGCTCTTTTGGAATTTTGTTTTGAATTTGGTGTTGGTTCGTAACCTCGCTCACGATACCATGTGAAATTCTATAGAACAGAGAACATAAGAGAATGATGATATTATATTCTTATTCATTCACAACGTGTATACATTAGCTTCATATATATACAAGCCATATTGTTAATCATATCTTTGACTCCCTAAAAGACCTCCTACAATTACGTTAACCAAATATATTATTTACATATATAGCTCGATATGATATTGTAGAATGATCCTCCAAATATCTCATGCATCTCCCTTATTCGGTTTCCTTAATTTAACATATTTTATACGGAGCGGGTTAGACATTAGACGTGAAGTGGGCTCAAACAAACATGTGGAAGTACACAAAGTGGTGCAAGTAGCTGACATTTTGTCTCATGTTTTCTTCAACTTGACTTCCGTTAGTTAAGCAACTATTGGTGGTTGGCCTAATATAGTTACACTGATAGGAGGAAGACCCGAATATTTTGAATTTATTGGAACCGAGTTAAATTGAATTGAACTGAATTTAACTGGGTTGAACTAAATTAAATGAAGTTGAACAGCGATCGTCTCATCCAATGACTTGTACCCTGGTTAAGTTATTGAATATTAATGTTTAAAATTGTCGGATATAAAAGGTAAAGTTGCTAAACAAAGGTTTTGCATAGCAATTTTATTCTAAGCTCAAAATAATCTGTAAAATCTTACACGAACATTTTCAATAATGGAGCCATCAATTCATATACATTTTTTCTTTATTTTATAACATTGTTATTAAAATAAATAAAATTCGAGTATATTACATTATTACAATATTACATCTGCTGCCACAAAATTATCAAAATAGATATATGCACACAAAATTTATTAAAATAATGAACAATTCTACCGCAATGTTCTAGGCACATGACGGGTTAATCGTGACTAAAAATGGTAACATTTTAGTCACGATCAAATTATCATACACGTACAACCGTCTCATTTAAAAATTTGTCACGGAAAATGATATACAAATCTCTTTGTTGATATATGTGAAAAAAAGTCAAAAACCTATATATGCATTAGAGAGCAACTACACTCTTCAGTATTGCTGAATGATGTTGTAGATCGATGAGTACGTCCCAAATGAGGCCACGACGAATCCTACCCCCGCAACTAAATAGCACGTAACGATCTGAATTGAATGCAAGCACGCAGAAAATCGATCAATTTACGCGCATTTTGTAGTTTTAATCAAGAAGTTGTATCATGAAATGTACTGTCATTTTACTGTCAGTAGCATTTTACAGAACTGATAAATACAGTTGAACTTGGTAACATACCTGAAACTTTGAGACGTTTTCGACCATCTTCAAGTAGAAAATAGCTGGCATTACAATTGACTGCAATAAAAGAACTTGCATAATTTAATCGACAGTGAAAATCGTAAAAAAACTGAACACAGGTAATGTCGTGAACATACCGCTAACAAGCACAGCAGAGAACCAGTGAATGCCATTACATAGCCTGAAATATAAACTGTACTGTCAGTATATAAAAAAAAAGGATGAAATATGTTTTGGTGATTTACTGATGTTTTATAACGTACCGAAGAAGGGGACGAGAAAAGCGACTAAGACGCTAGAGACGACGAGGGTTGTTCGTAGAGGAATGATACACCAGTAGCTGTTTGATCTTTCGGGTGGCAGAAACTCCTCGAGACTTCTCGCTAAAGGGTTTAGCAGCAACGAGTACTTGAACAAGGGACTGATTACCTGAAAGCAGACGAAAAATTGAAGCAGATGAAATTTAATAACGACTTCTGAGCGTAGAAGAACATTTCCTTACAGTCATGCATAACGCGAGTGTAGAAGCAGGAGCGTTGGCAGGAAGATTGAGAGTGATCTGAGCGTTAGTGTCGTCACCAAACATGAGGAACCCCATTACCGCTACAGCTAAGTACAGCGAGGTTGACAGCACGAAACTGCAGCACACGTTAAAAATTTATGTCAGAAATTACTCGGTTAATTTCAAGGAAAATGAAGAAAACACAGAAATTTAGTGAGTAATAAAGTTTCTCTGTTACATGATTGTCAGAGCTTTGTTGAACTTCTTCTTTTCGAGCATTGAATCGTACAAATTAGGAAGCACTGAGTGACCCGAATAGCAAAATCCAAACACTCCAAAAGCGTACGGAAGCCCGTTTGACTTCAGTAAGGGACCCGTTTGATGAAATCCGATGTCTTCAACGGTTCCAACTAACAGCAGTGACAGTGCTATGCATATTGCTCCGATTACTCCACAAGCTGCACCAAAAACGACTCGTTTGTCAAGTTTTGGAAAAACAAAGCACGGTTTTTTTAAGTTGCGATGTTTGCAGCTGACGTACCTGAAATGAAGGAGATTTTACGAAGGTCTCGTATATAGCAAGACGGCAAAACAACAAGTGCTGCGAGAATTCCGAGGAAATGGACAGGACTGAGGTAGATTACACCCCATTTTAAGGCAGCATTTGGGAACAACTTCGCGAGGTTGTCTGCTTCCAACATTATAAATTCCACACAGCAGAACTGCGCCGAACAAACACATTATGAGTCACTAAAAAATTTGTATGTAACGTCACAGTATCGTGTTTGAATCTTTGCATACTTACATACAGCTCGATGTAGAACACAATCTGCACAACCATTCAAAGAAACAAAAGCCGTCATCAGATGAACATACATATATACTCCGTAACAGTTTCACGTAAGAGTTACAGAATTCATTAAACGATGCGAATTTACTGAGAGACTCACAGAAACGAAAGCTCTGCCAGAATTTCCGAAAGCAGCTTGTCCCAAGTCCGGAAAGCTAGTAATCTTCTTATTTGTGTCAAGGCATCGTCTGAGAAGATTGCCTGTGTAAAAGCAGATGACTGCGTAGACGACAAAAAGCGGTACAGCTATCCAACCTGATTCCTGTATTGTCGAGGGTGCTGACAGAAGTCCTATGCCCACAAACACATTGAACCCTGCACATGTTTACAAACCGCTATATAATTTCGAAGTCGTTTCGCAGCAGCGAATAACGACAGCGTATAGGAAGAAGATTTACCATTGAAAACGGTCTGAGTGACGCTGCATCCACCAGTTTGATCCTCTACAGTGGGAACCAACGAGTGAATACTCGGGAATTTATCCAATTTGTCTTTGGATTTACCATGTGGACTAATCAAAGGCGTCTTTTCGTCTAAATCTTGTTGAGTGAAACTCAAGTGTGTTAAGCTCTGTGTAAAGCTCTGAGCCTGTTTCAGCAGCACAAAGTTGCTGGGCGATGCTGCAATCGAAAACGAGTCTGTCGTCTCCCTGCACAACAATTTCATCAGATGAAATTCATGTTCGTCATTTAATCGTATTGAACTACTATGACTGACAGCAATGGTAGTCCTGTAATTATCGGAAATATGTCGTTAACGGCCTCTGCAGGTTCTCATTGTGGTCGCGACTCGTGATTCTATTAATTTGGAGTACAGTGACCTATTCATAAGAGATACTTCCTCGTTTTCATCCAATTATTTACGATTTTTTAAAATTCCCTTCGCATATTAACGAAAACACACAATTAACTGGAACAAAAAGAAATATTATTTTTAAAACTTAGACTACTCAAGCTCAAAAGTACCTTCTATAGAGTCATATAGAGATTGTTACGGACTTACAGAGTATCATTTTCTTAGACAGTCGTTCCAATCGATTGTTTACATTTTCTTAAAATGACAATTTATTCTTAGTTTAATGATTAAAATGAATATGTCACGATAATATATCACATTTTATATAAGACAGTTTTATAACAATAATATTATTCGATAACTCGTGTACTAATGAAAAAACATAAAAAAAAAAAAAATTAAAAAAATTTAAAAAAAAAAAAAAAAAAAAAAAAGAGATAAAAATAAATACTTGTAACTTTGAGGCCATGACTCTGTATAAGAAGCTTGATGAAAATTTATTCCTCTATTATTATTATTTCTTGTTCTTCCATTGTTGTCACCTTCATCCTCACTTGAAGAAGAATCGTCGTCGTCTTCGTCGTTTATAGCATTAATTCCACTATTAATATGTAAAAAGTCTTCATTGATCATAGACTCTTCATCTACCATGAACACTTGCTCACTTTTTTCACTCATTTTTTATTTTTTTTTGTTAAATTTAGTATATAATGCAAACTCACTCCATGCAAATTAAAACATCTATTTAATCTAATGATATGATTATATATATTGGTAATGAAGTTTTAATTAATGAAATTTCTTTATTAATTTTTTTGAATGATTGATGTGTTATATAGTATATGGTTATTGAAGAAGGTTTCCATATACCCAAGATATTTATTATGATTATTTTGTCTAATAAAACAAATTATAATCAACACTAAACCAATGAAAATATGTTGAAACAATGTGTCAATGTGGATATGTGTCCTATAACTCTTACTCAACACGATAGGTTATCTATAACTTAAATGTAATAATTATTAATCGAATATAATAAATAATATAAATAATAATCGTAATTAAGTGAAGTAGCATTTTAGCTATGAATCAAAAAGCATTCATGGATAACGATTTTCGATAAAATTGTCTTACTAAAAAGACCTGCATGATAATTCTTATAAGAAAAACCGCCAATTAACCTAAATGTTAGAAATATTCTTTGCACCAGTCTAATTTCAAAAATCGTGTTTATACTATCATGACATTGCTATTTTATAAAATTTTGTATAATCTAGTTGTTTAATAAGCAACGATATATTAAAATACAAAATAAAAATAAGATAAATTATTTATTCTTATTTTCACCTGCATAACCGAAATCGTGATTTGTTACCATTTCTTACTCACTAATTTGTTCTAATTATAATCATGGATGTGTTCTACTCATGCGTAATTTTTTCCATCTAATTAAGAACCATGCACATATTTTAGGTCACATACATCATTATTTAAATTTTTATATACGAAAAAAACTTATATATAAAACATAATATAATGGTTAAATAAAATCCTTAATTTTGAAATAATTATTGATATTGTCTCATATAAAAATTTTAAGCTCCAAATTATTACGAGTATATTAAAACATTACTCCGTACAAAATAAATTAGTGGGTGACCACTGCGCAAAATAGATAGAGTGAAGACAAATAGAGTAGGTCAATACGAAAGAAGATGATCAAATGATCAAACAAGTAGAACTATTTATATATGTTTAACCAATGACTATACATTTCAAAAGATTCGCATCAACTTCATAATTGATTGCATATTATACAACAATTTATGCATCTCGTTTAATAACAAATGTAATTGTAATTGTAAATTGTAAAAAAAAAAAAAAAAAAAGTAAAAAGTGTATTCTTATTATAATTACAGTCATGATTTTATAAGCGATCAGTTTTAACGATTCATATAATCTAGAGAAAATAATACATTAATCTTGCCTAATCATATATACGGAATATTTAATTTCATGATTTATGATAAAATAAAAAGAATTTATTATTAAACTGCAACTCTTATAAGTCCGTCTTATGCCATAATATCTGCCCAAAAAAATAACATTATATTTTCGTCATAAAATTTGACATTATTAATGAAATAGTCAGACCATCATTATTTAGACTGATATGTTAATATGAGACAGTCTTATATAATAATTTGTGATTGTTAATAGCTTGGTATAAAGCATCCTTGGTTCCGTCACATAGCATAACTTGACATGCATACTAAAACTAATTAATGTCAAAACGACATATGACTCTTTAAATGCAAAATAATCAAAATTAATGTGTTTAATGTGGACTTTGGAAGACAACTAAAGGACATAATATGTTTGTTTAGGGTTGTCTAATCATTATTAAGAGACATCATTGATTAATTCTTTTTGGAAAGTTGATATGACTTTGCTCAATACTCACCATTTGATTGACCACATTGTGTATTGTCTCAGGTAAAGTGAGTTTTTAGGTTTTAGCTATAACAACTTTTTATTTTGCCAAAGTCCATTACAGGCCGAAGCCCTGGGGATCTATTAAATTCCACGGGCCTGGGCCACACCCGAGAGTATGAGAGAGTCCGCTTATAAGGTGCTGGTGATGCCCATCCTAAAACCAATCACAGAGGAGTAGCCAAATTTATAAACAAGCATCAACTCTCATCTCATAACCGACATGCGACGCATTTGGGAATTTATATTAGGCTGATCCATCTCCAACACGCCTCACATGCGAGCCCACTTTCAAACCAGACAAAGCACTTCGCTCTCTTCCATCTGCATAACGAACTGGGGAAATAGTCCTCTCTTCCAACGCACACAAAGGCCAGCTTAACGAGTTCTGGGTCACACAACCATGGGCTCGATACCATATTAAATTCCACGCCCTGCCACACCCGAGAGTATGAGAGAGTCATTTATAAGGTGCAGGAGGTTCCATCCTAAAACCAATTGGCAATAGGAGAGAGTAGCTCAAATTTTTATAAACAAGACCAACTCTCATCTCATAACCGATGTGGGACGCAAGGTGGGAATTTATATTAGGCTGGATCCATCTCCAACATCAGAAACGCAATCATGTGGGCTATGGAGAAGCGTGCGCTGCATGTGTTGATCCTAACAGATTGCCTTAGTTTTGTAATGCAGGTTACGCAGGAAGTGAAGACGGACTATGGTGTACTATGTGTAATTGAGGACGTGTGGTCTTTAGCTAGGAATTTCCACTGTCTAGGTATTAAATATGTACCAAGAGCAAGAAATAAAGACGCACACAAGGTAGCAAATAAGGTTCTACGTTTGATATAACGTAGAGCATTTACAGATGGCAAAAAAAAAAAAAAAAAAACTTTTTATTTTGCTAGTTATTGTTTATTAATTAATGGTCATCCAAAAAAATTCATGGGCTAAGTTATATGAAAAGTAGGTTATGTTAATACCGTGGATTGATCAATAGCATATGTTAATTTTAATTTCTCGTTGATATTAATGAATTGTAATCAGTTTGAGCACAATACAAAGTACTCACGTTATATGTTTCAAGCACAATTAAATATATGTTACGCCTGGAGATAAAAAATAACTCACATCATGTAATGTTGTTATTATGGAGTAAAATTTATTGGATATGGTCATATGGAGTACGAAGTATTGGAATAATATATTCGTACGTATAAATCATTCTCATTTTTTTTGGACACGATATTGATCTTTCCCTTAGTTACATGCATAAAAATCGTTTTTTTTTTCGTGCATATGTATGTGGATGATTGAATTATTGTACTCCTTAATATATTTCATTTATTATTTGTTTTGTCAACTCATGTACATACGACTTTTACATTGTACTCTAAAATAAAGAGATTATATTAGAGTATATGAATGGATTAATAATTATATCCATCATAAATAACGTAATTAAGTTAAGTATTTATGTTGCGGCTTTTGAGTCGACTTGTAATGTTGTATATATATCCTCATTTGTGAGGATAGTAACTGAACTCATAATAATAATAATACAAACTATTCCTATGCATTCTTATATTTTACATCTTATCATGGTATCAGAGCCATTTGGCTTCTGAGAACCTACACAAATTTTTCCGCTACCTCGCCGGTGGGTTGATGTACAATACCCACCGGCGGGATTTCAATAAAGTATTACTTAAAAAAAAAAAAAAAAATGTCGAAATCAAGTACTCCGTACCGTTTTTTTTAGTACTTGAATTTTGGTTTTCCACTTTCCACAATCTTGAACCTCTCAATCTAATTCCTTCAAATATTAGTTTCATATATTCTGGTCAAACGTTGTGCTTCATCTATGCGCTACTTCAAACCCCCCAATTCCAGTTATTTCTTTATTCAATAAAATTTCTTCGATTTTGTGAGGTGGTATCATATTTACTGGCGAGTTACGCATTGAAAAATTACTGGCGAATTACGCATTGAAAAAGATTTACTGGCGAGTTACGCAATGAAAAGATTTATTGGCGAGTTACGCATCCAAAAGTTGTCTGGCGAGACCAATACGCACGAAAGAAAATTTGTCTGGCGAGTCCTATACGCACCAAAAGTTGTCTGGCGAGACCAATACGCACAGAAGTAAATTTGTCTGGCGAGTCCTATACGCACGAAAAATTGACTGGCGAGTCCTATACGCAGGAAGAAGACAAAGACGGGTTCGAAAAGAATGGCGCTCCCGTCCAAAATGAAAGAAAGACGAGTTCGACAAAAAGGGCGTTCTCGTCGATGAAGAAGATTCTAGTTTTTTTTTCTTTTAATTCTCCAATCGTAACTTTCGTAATACTACCGTTACGATTGCGGGAGGGTATTAGAGTATATGAATGGATTAATAATTATATCCATCATAAATAACGTAATTAAGTTAAGTATTTATGTTGCGGCTTTTGAGTCGACTTGTAATGTTGTATATATATCCTCATTTGTGAGGATAGTAACTGAACTCATAATAATAATAATACAAACTATTCCTATGCATTCTTATATTTTACATCTTATCAGATTAACTTACCTTGTTTGATGTTAGAGGTGACAATGGGCCTGGTGGAGTTGAATTTGGCTTACTTGACATGACCCGGTCTATTCTACCTTTTGAAAGGATAATCTGATTAGACTAAAACTTGACCCGAGTTTGAATTGTAGTTACGGAGTACAAATAGAATCACACCTTTCGAATTAGGCCTTGGATGAGTTGAATTGGGTAAGATCAACCCACATGTTTGGCCACTTAACTTTTCCATAAACTATTTATTCGCCCACAAAACCCTTTCATACCGTCGGCACTTAATTACCTCCAATCGATACCATCATCATGCCGACCCTCCCTACCGCCGCACCCTCCCCCTGCCCCTATCTTCAACCACCTATGTCTAGCACCACTACTGTTGTCCCACGTCCACCACCACCACCAACAACAAAGGCTACGCAGCCCCGCCCCACTGCGACTTCCCCTTTATTGGCCACCACCTTCATCCTCTGGCGGCCACCAATAACACCTCCCAAACACCATTATACTTGCACCACATATACCTTTCCCTGGCCACCTAACCAACACACTAAACGTCATATCATCCGAACACAAAACTAAAAAAAGTTATAAAATGGAGTACGTTTTTATGCACAATTTGAAGTTATAATTTAACAATTTGATAAAATAAAAATTCAATTGATTTAAGATTTATTCGTTTCATCTTATTTTTTACCCGCATCGTCAATTAATTAAAAAAGAAAAAAAAAATTCAGGACTTTATTACTAAAAATTTTTCAGGACTTTATTTCTAAAAAAAAGAGAAATTTTTCAGGACTTTATTTATGAAAATTCAGAAAAACAAAAAATTGAAAACTTAGATAAAACATTGAATTTGGGGTAAAACAAAAAAAAAAAAAAAAAAAGAAAATATAAAATGTGTGTCTAAATTGAGCCGTTAAAAAAAAAAAAAAAAAAAAAAACCTATTTTTGTTGAGCAATGTCAATTATTCTGCATATATATATATATATACCCTTCTGCAGTTATCCCTCTTTCTTTTTCGTCTCCCAAAACAATCAATTCAATTCAAAACCAACTTTTGGCGGTATGTTCTCTTGTCTTTCGTTTTCTTCAAATTCATCTCCATTTTTCGCCGCAATTTCGGAAATCGACGTAAATTAATCGTTTTCTAAAGATTTAGTTCGCTCAAATTGTTGATAACTTGATCAATTTATTCTTGTCTCTGAAAAAAAATCGACGTTTTAAGCTCAATGTCGAACTATAATGGTGAATAAATGACGGAAATCGATGGATTATCGTCGAATTTTGTGTAAGAGTGATCATATAGCATGATTGTAATAATTCATCGTTAGTTATCAAACACTGTGAATTGTTCTGCGCAAATCGATGGATATTTTGTTTCTATTTTGATTTGTTTCAATTGATCTCGTTTGATTTTGTTGTAGTTGAGGAAATCGGTGTCGTTTAGTTCAAATTAAGTTGGGGAAATTGTGGTTACTGAATTCAGACATTGATGATTACGAATTGGTGATGATGAATTGTGCATTGATCATAAATTGGTGTTATTAAATTCGATAAGAATGAGATGACCTACTGATATTTAGTCGTATCAGTTGAAGAAATTGTTGGTACTGAATTCAGACATTGATCGTTATTTGGTGGTATCGAATTTGGTAATGAAAGTGATGATGTAATGATATTTAGTCGTCTCAGTTGGTGAAATTGTCGTTACTGAATTCCGAAATTGATTACAAATTGGTGTTACCGAATTTGGTATTGAAAGAGATGACCAGGCGTCTCAACGGGAGAAATTGTCGTTACTGAATTTAGGCATTTATTGCTAATTGGTGTTACTGAATTCGGTAACAAAAGAGATGACCTAGTGATTTTTAGTTTTTTCAGTTGGTGAAATTGCCGTTACTGAATTCCGCAGTGAAAGAGAGGATCTGATGATGTTTTAGTTGTTTCGGTTTGGAAATTTGGTGTTACTAAATCCCACATTAATAGATTGGTGTTGCGGAATTCTGCGTATAAACAGATGATCTGAGTATCTGATGATCTTTAGTCGTGTCAGTTGGAGAAACTGGTGTTGCTGAGTTCCGCATTGATTATAAATTGTTGTTACACTGCAAAGGTAATCGGAATTTAATTTTCTTGAACTATGATAGATGAATGAAAACTTCCTTTATATCATTTTTTTCGGTGTTCATACATGCAATCAAAGATACGTCATCGGCTGTTAATGTTAATGGAAAGCAGCTATCGAAATGCAGCTGCCGAACGAGTATATAATTCATCAAAGACGAAACACTTGCAAAACCTCATTGCTGATTTTCTACATGATTCTGTATATCTATGTTTAAATAACTTGTTTGAAGATTTTGATTGTATACAAACTCATGCACACACAATAACAAGGCTCTGTACAAAGAGTTGTGTGTGAGACACAACCATGGTGGTGGTATACTTAATACATCTGTATTAGTGTGTCGCAAAAAAATTTTGCACAAATTTTACAGGGTTGAACGCGGAAATATAGTTGTTCTGGCTTGCAGCGATATACTGAGTGTTTCTTTTTATTGCTCTTCTGCAGGCCAAACATTCTCAGTTGTGGGCGTTGATGGGGTTGAATCTAGAATCTTGAGCTGATCAACGACCTCGTTGATAGTCGGCCTTTTTAAAGGATTCTGGTTGACACACTTGCAGGCAACGTCAAGCACCTGTAGCATGTCTTCTTCATATCCCTTGCCTCTCAAGACGGGATCAAAAATCTCTTCGTGTTTTCCTTCGTCCCTCAGTCTCTGCACCCACACAACGATTTCCCGTGATGTTTTTGGTTTGCATACCTCCACGGGTCTCTTCCCAGTGAGCAGTTCAAGCAGTACAATCCCGAAACTGTAGACATCACCCCTTAACGTGGCTACCCAAGCCTGTCCGTACTCTGGTGGAATGTAACCCAGTGTTCCGACAAGTTCGGTGGTTACATGTGTTCGATAAGGTAGAATGAGTCTGGAAAGTCCGAAATCAGCTATGTGCGCTTCAAAGTTCTCATCGAGGAGAATGTTGCTCGATTTTATATCACGGTGCACAATATGCGGCTCACAGACTTGGTGCATGTAAGCTAGACCCTTACCGGCACCGAGAGCTATTTTTAGCCGTATCGGCCAATCGAGTTGGGATGGACCATCAGGGTTCTCGTGTAACCAGTAGTCGAGGCTTCCGTTTTCCATATACGAGTACATCAGTAGCCGTAGACCTTCATGCACACAATATCCCATAAGTGAAACCAGATTTTCGTGTTGAGCCAGGGAAAGAACTTCCATCTCTGCTTTGAATTCTCGTTCGATCAGACACATATCTCCTGAAAGTTTTTTGATGGCGACCTTAACCCCGTCGTCTAAGGTTGCTTTGTAGACCAAACCGAAACCTCCACACCCAATAATGTTTTCCTGGTTAAAATTATTGGTGGCTTTCAGTATGTCGAGTATCGACAGATCCTTGATCTTTGAGCCGATGCTCGGAAACAGTATAACCAGACTGGTATCTTTTCCCATGCCACCGAAGCTAGAGCTACGCGAGTTCATCTCAGTATCATTTTTATCAGTATCACCTCCAGGAAGTATCCTTCTCTTAGACATTATCCAGTACACTACAATCACAAGAATGCACGCGAGGCCTAAGCAGACGCCTAGTGTAATCCCCAAAATTAGTTTCTTATTTACGTTGTTGCCATGACTTCGTATTGTTGACGGAATAGGTTGAGTTGAACAAGGTCGATGTTGTAGAACTTGACCACATAACCGGGGGTTCCCGGCATAACTAGATTCTCCAAAAGTGCCAAACTGACCCCCTGTCGGAATCTTCCCTTCCAGATTGTTGTAGGAAACATTGAACTCTGATAAGAAATTGAGACTTTGCAGGGACGTAGGAATTTGTCCAGTCAAATTATTCTGAGAGAGGTCTAACACTTCGAGGCTCGTGAGGTTAGAAAATTCCTGAGGGATGATACCTGAGAATCCATTGTCACTAAGATCCAGCACATGAAGGTTTTGCAGTCGGCTGATCTCAACAGGGATCTTACCCTTCAGACGGTTACCCTTGAGGTATATCGCTGGAGGCAGTATCGCAAGCTGATTGTATTGCTGGTTACTAGCGTTATTAGGGGCGACAAATACCGGGAGTTCAAGATAACTCCGTTTCAATTTATTGGCAGCTTTCACTGATATCATCGCCGGAAGCTTAACTAACTGCACAGGAAACTCGCCTGTAAGACTATTCATCGACAAATCCAAGTAGAAGAAGCTCGGCAAAGATCCGAACCACTCTGGAATTGTACCCATCATTTCATTAAACGACAAGTCGAGAACCTCCAGTGATTTTAAGTTAAACAACCACTCAGGGACTGTACCCTTGAGATTACATCCCCCCAAAGCAAGCACCTGCAGGTTTTTAAACCCTTCTGGTCCTATGAAGCTCTTCTCACCGGGTAATAATTCGTGGTAAAAATTCTTTGACAATGTCAATGTAGCAAGGTTTTTGCAACTCGACAAAATTGTTAGCGCCCCAGATATGTTGGTAAAGCTATTGTTCGAAAGCGATAGGAAAGTTAGAGATGGTAAGGTCACTACATTGGGTGAAATTTGCCCTGTTAGGTTATTGATAGCCACTCTAACTGCAGTTAATGACTTGCACAAGAAAATGCTCTCGGGTATGTTCCCCGTAAATAAATTATTACCGAGGTCTAGCGTTTGCAGTCGGATAAGCCTCGAGAAATCGAGTGTAGAGATGTTACCTTGCAGTGAATTGACCCGTAAAATCAGCTTCACCAGACCTGTGCAGTTCATCAAGGATGGCGGTATGGTACCGTTGAGCTTGTTTATGTGAAGTTGCAATTGCTCTAATTTAGCAAGTTTCCCGATATCCCGAGGTATTGTGCCGGTAAAACTATTTGAGTATAAATGAATGATCTTGAGATTAGTTAGCCCAAGCATTTCCTCCCTAATTGTTCCACTGATGTTATTTGCAGGAATCGATAGCTCTTCCAGCGACTTCAACCCGTAAATATCATCAGGCAGTAATCCAGACAGACTATTGAAACCTGCACGAAACACCTCGAGTCTCGAGCAGTTCCCCAACCCAACATGTATATTCCCACTAAACGCAGCATTGGAGAAATCAAGCACTCGAAGCTGAGGACAGCTGCTGCAAATAGACGACGGAATCAAACCACTAAACGCAGTATTACTGGCATTGAAACTCGACAAATTCGATGCCAAATCGAACCACGCAGGATCAATCACACCATGAAACTGGTTGTTTGAGATGTCAACAGTTTGAATGGTATCAGGGAAACTTCCATTTGAAGCAAAGGATGCAGAAAGAGACCCAAACAGTAAATTTGAACTCAAGTCAATGACCTGAATACTAGTCAACGAGGTAAATAAACCCTGTGGAATTACCCCAGACAGTAAATTATCAGAAACATTAAACTGTCTAAGACTTTTGAGATTACCAACTGCAGATGATATGTTCCCTTTCAACTTCCTGGATGGTAACAACAAATGGGAAACCCGACCCGAACCGTCACAACGAATACCTTCCCAGGAAGAGCAGCAATCATGGGAAGATGACCAGTTCAAAGCTCCTAAATCAGAGGATAAAAACCCAGAGAAACTCAGAAGTGATTCTGCATCATTTGGGTCACATACAATTTGCTGCTGTTGATGAGAAAAGCAGAACAAATACAGCATAAGAATGAACAGAAGATGCAGATGGTAACTACAATTACTGCAGTGAAACAATGAAGGTAAAAACTCTACAAGCATGACTTTTTATCTTTTAATGTTATATTTGCTGTGTTAGATTAGGTAAAAGAAGAATAATCTGTTAATTTTGTTGGGATTTTTTATGATCAGAAATAGTAGAGAGGTTGAAGAAGATGATGACATGGTAAAGTATGTTATATGTTTAATTAGTGGGGGAAAAAATGATGAATTATGATGAATTTTGGGATGTAGAAGAATACTAAAAAGTAACCCATAGCAAATTAGCAATGAGTCCAGGGGGAAATGGATTAGAGGTAGCTACTGTGCGAATACTTGTTCTCTATTTTTCCTCTTCATTAATACTACTACTACTTGCTTGTTTATTACTCCGTATTATTTTATCATTTTTTTATTTGACTTTTTTGATTTTTTAATAATATTTTACTTTTTTTAATTAGGAAGGAAAAATAAAATAAGTCTTAATAATTGACCGAAACGGAGAGTATATTTATGATCTTTTTTTTTTTTTTTTTTTTTTTTCTAACTCTTGAAGTTTAGTGCGGAGTACTCTGTGTATATAGAGATGGTATACTGAATTAATTTATTTTATAACAAAACTGAAGTATAATAGTATGGTAATCGTATATCTTATGAGTATAATTTTTATTCTCGCCATTGAAAAAAATTAAAATAATTGTCTTAGTAATATTTTTATAGTTGAAAGTTATTAAATTTTGGTCATCAATATATTAAAGAAAGTAGTATAAAATAAACTTTCAACTTCACATAAATAGGTAAAAATATTAGTCAAAATTAACCGATCTTAGAAAAATCACATGGGTCAACTTTTATGAAATAGAGAGGGTAATAAATTGGTAGTCAAGGTCGTGTATTTGTGAATTGTGAGTTTGTGACTCTAAAAAGTCAAAGGAGAACTACTAATTCATAGAATAAAGCAGGAGTATTACTAATGTTATAATTATTTTTCTTTCTAGGAGAATTAAAATGAAATATTGATTTTATGAAATGTAAGGTAATTTTCCTAGAGAAGAAAAAAAAATCATTCTCCATAGATATAACATAGTTTAAGGGAGGAACTATGAAAGATTTTATGATATCGGTCGTTTGGTTACCCATTAAATTCATGTGAAATTGAAATTCCTATGAAGTTAAAAATGCCCCACTTATTTGGGTACCCATTTCATGGGAATTGAAACTTTTCATAAGAAGTAAATTCTTCCATTATGTAGGAATTCACTTACCAACATCCCTTAAGTAAGTATAACTTTCTGCAGACAGTTACTTCCACCATGCCGACTAAACAGTTTTTTGCACTTCCCGTGATTTTCCAATTCACGTGATTTTAAAGTTCTCGGGAAGTTTATTTTCCTGCATCGAACCAAACGACTTAGATTGTTAGGAAGTAGGATCATAGTTGTGCGGAAGGTTTTCTATTGCAATAAAACTCATAACATTATTTTGTTGATATTCAATTTAATTTGTAATTATATGGATATATTTTTTTGTAAGTTGCTTGGTAATTACACTAAAAATGTTTATTAGACATTTAGTCTCCTCGTTTCGATACTTTGTCTAATTATATAATTTCAAAGTATTGTCATCAACAATCCCTTTTTAACAAAATTTCGTGTGATTCACGCTTTGAGTTAGACTTAATTACTTTGGAAGATAAAACTCCATATCTACTTATTTTTTATTTTTCTTTCTGAATTTTTGTGTGTGATTTTATTAGAGCGTAAATAAAAAAAATAGAGTAGTTGATTTGAAGAGTAACGTCACTCATAATTTCCAAACCATTTTTACTTTTCTCCCGTAAACTAATACGAGTAGAAGTAAAATAATGCAGAATATATGCTCCGTACTTGCTACTTGCAATTTTTATCAATATATATAAGCAAATTATGTTATTTTATTGATTACTCAGTACCTAAGAGTAAAAGGTTGAAAAAACGATAAAAAAAACATCTATTTGTACTCCGTAACATTGTACTCCCTCTATCCCGGTGATTTGTGTACAATTTTCATTTTGGGGTGTACGAGTCATTTGTTTATACTTCTAAAAATGGTCATTGATTGAGGCATGTGGGAATGTTTAATTAGTTTCTTTGGAAAAAGTGAGTCTTTTTTGTACTTTTTACATTACTTTTTTATTTTTTTCATTATTTTTTATTTTTCTTAAATAATTGTGTATAAAGTAAAGGTAAAAAGCTCACTAAAACGGAGGGAGTAGTACTTATTTAAAATAATTGGATGATTTAAATAATACTAAGGATCAATGTTGCAGATGGTCTAAAATGGGGGTCAAGTCCATATTATGGGCTAGTTTACGAGCTTACAACTTCTCAAGTTTGTCTTCAGAGAAAAGGTATTTGCATAAAATAACATATGATTGTTTATCCGCATTATAATTCTTTATTACTAATTCAACAATCGATATAAAATATATGATGGGGGCGTAAGAAAATAGGTGATGAAATAAACGACTGAATAAATGTTGCGCATAACTGATTTTTTGAAAATAAATACTTCTAACCTGAAAAATAAATACGTAAGATTTTCTATAATACAAACACTAGTTACTTTATATGGAGTATTCCGTATATTTTCAAGCCACCTAAAAATTTAAAGATTATTAGCAACAAACATTTTATGCTTAGATTGACCATGATTTAGTATCAGTTGAACTTGAAATTTGAGCAATTAAAACCACATCCAAGTTAAGTCTAATGTGTATTTTGGCTCTTAAATATGTAAATTAAATTGTTATAATTAAATCGACATTATATAATTATTTTTGTATATGTTATTAGAGTCGTCTTTTTTACTGATATAGTTAAGTCCGAACAATATAAATACCCGAGATGATTTTAATTAATGTCTAGTAGGGGAAATTTATCAATTTAGATTAGTTCAATCACTATGTGATAGTATAAATATACACAATCACTATTTCCCGCCCTTTTTTTTTACTATTTATCGCCCCTTTTTACCATTTTGCGGTCCCCTTTATTTGTAACTCCCTATTAATTAATAGTATAAAGGGGGCGAGAAATAGTATAAAGGGGGCGATAAATAGTAACTCCCTAAATATAAAGAGATCATGAGCACTCTAGAAAGCGTTTACTTTTGATTGGCCATAATATGAGGAAGAGTGGACTTTGTTTTACAAAATGATGTTTATAGAGACAAAGGAAAGAAGACATGTGAGAGAGAAAGACAAGAGATTGGTCATTCCTCTAAGTGTAATCATCATTAATTTAATTTAATTACTTAGAAAAAATAAATTAAATTATAGATAGTGGGGATTCAACTTGCAAATATGTTAATTTTAAATTTATAATGATTCTTATCATAATGACATCAATTGTAGAAATAAATAATTGATTAAGGACTTAGTTGCAAAGTGCAAATAGTAAGTAGCTTTCAAAGAAGTGTTCCAATTAATAATATTCTTTTTTTTTTTTTAGAAGTCCACCATCTTTGTTTGTTTCCCATATTTGGACCCTCTCTTCTTATTTTTTTTCCCACTACATGCCATTGCATCATACACTAACTCACGTTTTTTTGTTAGCTTGTGTGGTGAAATTATAGCAAATTTTGACTGCTTGGGTCTTTGTTTTGGTGAATCATGGAGTACATTATAGGGTCCTCTATGTCCTCTCCGTTAGTGGTGAAATATTTTTCACCCTTCTTTCGATTTACTTTTATATACTCCCTCCATTCAAATTCAAAGGCATCCCCCACTTTTTCACATTTGTCGAGACGCGTTTTGTAACGACAATATCTATAGTTTTAAATTGTATAAAAATATAAAATTTTGATATTAATGTTGTACTTATCAAGACGAATAAAACAAAATCTTACATGACTATATTTTTATTTATACATTACAAGTTATATCGAATATTATTCAACTACGTGAATAGTGTCAAAAAGGGAAGAGATGCCATTGGATATGAATAGAGGGAGTAGTTATTAGATCGAGACCATCGAGTTAAGTTTAAATTTAAAAAGTTTAACAAATAACTATGAGTGATAATTAAGTTTGGTTCTACAATATCATATAAATAGCTTTATACCTCTATATGTTTGGAATTTGGACACAGAAATATCGTAGGATCGAAAATTTAGACATGACTTTTATTTTTAGATACTCCGTGTGATTCTTTATTTAAATATTAAAGTCATGATGAGTGAAATGAACGTTGGATAAATTAGGTGGATTAAGTGAAATATCATTCACCCTATACCATCAAACGAATTGATGGCGGGTTTCGGGGTTGAACTATTATACGGGTAATATACGGTCGGGTGTATTTGGGTTGGGTAGTATACTGGTCGGTGTACACGGGTTCAGTCGGGTTAGGGTCAAAATACTGGGTTAATCAGCGTCTTTTTATCCATTCTTTTTCTTTTTTTGTATAGCAGTTAATTTTCAAAAAAACTACTCTTCCTTTATAGTCAAACTTTACGATCTAAAACACAAATATTAAGATTAGTGGAAGTTGTCAGAATCTTCATTAATCATTCTTGACAGTGGGTGAATTACTAATGTGAAGACTTTGGGTGACTTGTCACGTTTTACTATTTTCCTCCCAAATTTAGAATGTAGAAGACTTAACTTCTCCCAAATTTATTCTCGATTTTACATCCCACCAAATAAAAAATTTAAACTTTTTAGTTTCCTCCAAATACTATTTACACTTTTAGGGTCTTTAACGAGAAGAAAAAATAGTCATATATATGGTGCCTCAGAAAAACAAACTCTAATTGATATATTATTGAAAAATTAATATTTTTTAATTATAAGTTCCAATCTTGAAAACTTTAAAATAAGTTTATAGATGCGTATTGTCTATTAAATCGATATTTATAATATTAGATCCATAGTTTCCAAGTTGTATATTCAAATTTAAAATGTTATTCATAACTACCCACTTAAAAATATATCATTTCCTTTTTCTCATTTTTCTCATTTATTCTCCACATATCTGAGTATTTTGTTTCAAAATTTAATAATAATGATTCAGATGTCTCAAATTCATAATGTCAAATGTAACTTACAAACACTATTAAAATGATTGATTTTATAATTATTGAATAATAAAGATTATTATTTAAGTGAAAATTTTCAATTATGAAAAATTTATTAGGTGTGAAATGTTTAAAATGAGTGTGTAGTAGAAATTTTACATGTAAATTGAAACTGATAAAGACATTTTATATATAGGAACGTAAGTTTTTTTACTCAACGGGTTAACCCGCTACGGGTCGGGTTTTGACCCATTGTTTTCGGGTCATTTCGGGTTCGGGTAGATTTTGGGTTCGGGTCGAAAAAGGCAGGTTTACTTCGGGTCATTTACAGGTCGGTTTCGGGCGGTTTATCGGGTCGGGTCAGATTTTGACAGCTCTAATTCACCCCAATCATAATTTACACTAACTTTTTTAGAAAAAAAGTAAAATATACTCCGTAATGAAGAGTTGAATATATATTTTGTGGGTTGTTCAATAAATATTTCTTAAAGTGACATGGAATTATAGTTAAAGTTTCACTTGATCTAAATTTGATTTATTGTCATTAAATACACATATGTGAAGTAAAGATACTTGAGATAATTTCAAATTGTGTATTTTCTTTTGAGAAAAAAAAAAATAGTCAAGAAGCAGACAACACATAAATTATGTATGATAAGAGAAAATCAATGGTATGACTATGAATACATGATGTTTTAGCTAGTTGTTTCGTTTTTTGTCAAAAGGTCAAGGAACATTACACAAGAAGCAACTAGTGAGTACGATGTAATTTGTCATTTATCATTTTTTCAATCTGAACTAAAACTTCTTAATCAATAAGTACAAAATGGACAAATGTTTTTGATAGTGGTTGACTACACTATTGAAATTTATCAATGGTTATGTGTATAGCAAGCTCCCTTATTTGTTCGTGTCACTTTATTAATTCCCTGTGCTGTAATAATTTATATTCAGTGAAACTGTTTGGTGAAGAACAAATTTTGATGGTGCTAAAATGGTTTATACTAAAAATTTATATTGAGTTTATTTGTTAGACAGTTTTATATTAGAGCTTTTCGATTAGTTGGCTTCTTATACAACGGTCAGTCGGTCACTGTATAAAATGGTCACTAACGACATACAATTAGTATTTTTAAATTATGTCGTTGTTAAGTACAATATGATACAGGGAAACCAGGTGAAATGTTGTACTGGTAAAAAAAAAAAGTGTAAAATTTTAGTGTTAGCTTTGAAAGGGTTACAAAAAGCTTTGTAAAAATCTTGGAAGTAGAAATCATGATCTGTATGGGAGTATATGCTATTGACTATTTCACCAAACTTCATGCTTATATTTCTCTTTTGTGCATTTCTGTGGTTAACAAAAGTTCGTAAACAGTCGAGATCACAAGGTGTTTTAGCCCCTAGAGCCAGTTGAAGTGTCGCACCCTACATTCTTGAGGCGATCCACTACTTCCTTTATAGTTGGCCTTTCAACAGGGTTATAGCTAATGCACTTGCATGCGACTTCGAGAACCTGCATCATTTCGTGCTGATCTTGTCCTTTAGCTGTCAATTCAGGATCATATATTTCTTCATGTTTCCCTTCACTTTTCAGCCTCTGTACCCATATAACTAATTCCTCTGATGTTTTTGAATTGCATAGCTCAACTGGCCTCTTCCCTGTCAGTAGCTCAAGCAAAAGTATCCCAAAACTGTAGACATCACCTCTTAATGTTGCTCCCCAAGACTGCCCGTATTCCGGAGGGATGTAACCCAGTGTTCCAACCAGTTCAGTTGTGACGTGAGTTCGAGTAGGGAGAATGAGCCTGGACAATCCGAAATCTGCAACATAAGCCTTGAAATTCTCGTCAAGTAGTATGTTGCTTGACTTTATATCCCGGTGCACTATATGGGGCTCACAAATTTGGTGCATGTAAGCTAGCCCTTCACTTGCTCCAAGAGCGATTTTCAGTCGTATGGGCCAGTTAAGTATGGATGGCCCTTCTGGATTTTCGTGCAACCAGTAGTCAAGGCTTCCATTTTCCATGAAGGAGTAGATTAGCAGTCGGAAATCATTATGAATGCAGTAGCCTAGTAAAGAAACTAGGTTCTCGTGTTGGGCTACAGATAGTGCTTTCAGCTCTGCTTCAAATTCTCGGTCTATGACCCACATATCACCAGAAAGCTTTTTAATGGCAAGTTTGATCCCATTCTCTAAGTTTGCTCTATAAACCAAGCCAAACCCTCCACAACCAACGATGTTGTCTTGGCTGAAGTTATTGGTGCTTTTCAATATATCAAGAAATGAAAGATGCTTTACTTCAGCTGAAGTGCTAGGAAAGACGACAACGAGGCTGTTATCGTCTTTAAAGGAGTTGGAGCAATAGGAGTTGGTTTCTGATTCAAACTTGTTAGTGATATTCCTTCTGAGGGCCTTTCTGTTGCATACCATCCACCGTGTTAGTATTAGAAGAATCGCTGAAATGGTAAAGAATACACCAAGGGTGATTCCCAGAAACAGTCTCTTATTTCGGATTCTTCCTAGGGGAGATTTTGAGGAGGCTGATTGATCTGAACAATGATGCTCTAGAATTTGACCACATAACTCATGATTCCCTACATAGCTGGATTCCGTAAAAGTGTCAAACTGACCTCCCGTCAGTATTGGTCCACTTAGTTTGTTGTTGGAAACATTGAATTTTGATAAGAAATGGAGCTGTTGTAGAGATGTAGGAATTTCGCCAGTCAAATCATTCTGGGAAAGGTCTAGTGTTTCTAAGTTTGTGAGATTCGAAAGTTGTGGAGGGATGCTGCCTGAGAAATGGTTGTCACTGAGATCTAGCACATAAAGATTCTGCAACTGACATAGCTCAACAGGGATTTTACCCGTAATTTGGTTGCCCTTGATATAAATTGCTGGAGGCAGATTTTCAAGCTGATTGTATTGCTGCTTAGTAGCATTGTTGGATGTCACAAAAACCGGGAGTTCAAGATAAGTTCGGTTCAGTTCATTAATCACGCTGTCTGAAATTAATGCTGGCAGTTTACTGAGTTGCGCTGGAAACTCTCCTGATAACTGATTCACCGACAAATCCATGTAAAAGAACTTAGGCAGGGTTCCCAACCAGTCAGGAATTACGCCGGTTATATTATTATGTGACAAGTCTATAGCTTCAAGAGTCTTGATTTTAACAAGCCATTCCGGTACTTGCCCCCTCAGACAACATCCTCCAAGACCAAGAACTTGCAGGCTTCGAAATTGTCCTGTATCTATGAAATTCTTTTCACTCGGTAATGTTTCATTGTAAAAGTTCTTTGACATTATGAGCGTGGTGAGGCTTTTAAAACCAGCCAAAGTTTTGATGGTCTGTGAGAAATTGGTAAAGTTATTGTTTGAGGCAGAAAGGTAAGTCAGCGAGGTTAATGTCACAACATTGAGTGATAAACTCCCTGTAAGGCTGTTGCCAGCTACTCTAATTGCAGTTAGTGACTTACATGATGATATACTTTCAGGTAAGTTTCCAGTGAAGCTGTTGTTACCAAGGTCGAGCGTTTTCAACCGGACAAGTCTCGAGAAATCAAGTGAAGAGATGTTACCTTGTAGGATATTCACCCTTAAAATAAGCTTTACAAGATTTGTACAGTTGATCAGCAAGGATGTTGGTATAACGCCTTTGAGGGAGTTTATGTGTAGTTCAAGATGCTTCAAGTTGGAGAGCCTCCCAATGTCCCCAGGGATCATACCCGAGAAGTTATTCGAGTATAACTCGAGGATTTCGAGGTTAGAGAGGTTAAGCATTTCTTCTGCTATGTTTCCTGATATGTTATTCACAGGAACTGAGAACTCCACCAGTGATTTTAAGCTGTAAATGTCAGCAGGAAGTAATCCTGACAGATTGTTGTTACCTGCTCTGAATACAGCTAGTTCAGAACATTTTCCGACACCTACAGAAATCGGACCAGCAAAACTATTTCTGGAGAAATCAAGTGTTTTGACCGAAGGAGAATAGTTACAAATAAAAGCAGGAAGTTTTCCACTGAAACCGTTGCTACTGACATTCAAAAGTATCAAATTTGATCCGAGAACGAACAAATCAGCCGCAATTTCCCCACTAAATTGGTTGGAGCTCAAGTCAAGGGTCTCAAGGCTACTTAATGAGCTAAAAATCCCATGAGGTATTGTCCCAGAAAACGCATTGTACGAAAGATTCAGATGAGTAAGACTCATCATGTCCCCAACTGATGAGGGTATGTTGCCTTGTAGTCCTCTAGACGAAACCGACAAACTTTTGACATTGCCCTTGTCATCACAGGTAACTCCTTCCCAAGAAGTGCAACAAGCCAAGGTAGAATTCCAATTCAAAGGTCTCAACAACGACGATAACGACCCTGCAAACTTCAGCAAAGACTGCTCATCTTGTGGGCTGCAGGGTTTCTGGTATGAGCATGCAACACAGCATATCAGCAGCATCAACAGAAGATGTTCTCTTTTGTCACAAAATGAAGGTAACAACTTTACAACCATGTCTTATATTATATACTTATGCTTTTTCTTTTGTGTTCACCAAGTTATGGAGAATTTAACCTATGGTTTTGATGAAAATGAAAATAATGAAGATGATTGATGAACTGATTCATGTGGTCTTCAACTTCTAGTGTTTGTAAGCAGACCATTGTTGACCAATATATCATCCCTGATTAAAAAGAAGAATATTTTTGGTAAGATTATTAGACTTTTGTTTATAGTGAGATTTTAGTTGGTGCATAGTGGTGTGGAAAGCGAAGTGGGAAAGTAAAAGTTTTATATGCTAGCTTGATCACGAAATTTATGGGTGTTTTTTTTCTTGAGTGATATGAGTATTAAATACTTCGTATGTAAAGTCGACTTCAATAGTACGGAGTATTTGCCAATTGAACTAGTCAATATTCACTACTTATTATTACTCTGTTGTGATTCGGAATATATTAGTAAAAAAAAACACTTAATGACACTGTTATACGTATTATATATTTATGTTTACAAATTAGTATGTATATGTAGCTCATTTCATCACATATAAAAATACTCAACTTTTATATTTACACGCAATATAAAGATACGAGTAATTATTTCTTCATATTATATACAGAGTAAGTTATTACGAAGTATCATAGTTTTTTTTGAATATACTCTCTTATAAATAGTTTAATATATAAAGTTAGTCTTCACTCTTCATAAGTGCACTCTAGATTATTACTTGGACCATTTTTCAACGACCCCCTTTAAATAATGGTATAGAGGTCTTTCGGCCCACCTCCCATTGCACCATGTACACATATTTATGGTAGCTTCTTGGTAAATCTTGACTTTAAGATTGTCTTGTAGGTAACTTAAAACGATAGGGCTCCATACTCCTCCTCCACAAACAATTTAAAAAAACACTTATATTTTGACACTTGGAGATATTTTGATTAATTAAGATATTCATCTTAAATAGACCCTCATACATTTTATACTTTCATCTATTTAACTCCCTTCGATTCATCAGTTTTTATCATTTGCAATATGACACAGTTATTAAAGAGTGGTTGGATAAATCGTGAGATTTACCTTTTGTTTGATTTTTGTGTGTAAAGAATTTACTAAAACATGAAATGATAAAAATTGAAAAATCATTCAAGGGATATGATAAGAAATGAATGAATTAGTTGTCCTGTAGTCTGTCCAGCCCGTCAGGAAAGGGCCGTTAGTATAAGATTAGGCCCAAATAAATTTGGCGGACAGGCCCCTGTTTAGCCCACGGGCTAAATAAATAAACTTGGGCTGGTGGTATGGAGTTCACTTTGGTTTTTGGGTTTCTGTGGAATGAATGTATGATTATGAATTTATGATGGACACAATAGAGAAACTGGTGTGCAAGGCATATACAGGATTACAGGCAAAGTAAAAATGATGTATAATCCTCGGAGTGAAGGGGCGAATCGATGACGGTTCTGTTAGTTGTAATGATTACTGACCAATATGGACTGATAAGACATAGAATTGATTTTGTGCTAGACTTTGTACATGTAACTCATATACTATATTTGATAATCGGTCTAGGTAAATCCCACATCGATTTGTCGTGACAATGTACTATACATTTTCAGACGATGTACAGAATTTAGGAGTAAGATTAAAAGGAGAAGTTGTTGCAGATTGCTTTTAATCAATCTCTCGTGTGATATGTTTTTCAGCTTAAAGATATCCTTTTTAGTGGATAAGTAAGGATTAGTGAAGGTAAAAGATGATCATGAATTGGAAATCCTCGAAGAAGGAGCAGCCCTTTCAGGAACTGGGCCCGTCAAGTTTTATCCACCTTAACATATTTCGTTGGAGGAAAACCTTAAGGTAATTGACCCTTGCTTCATCGTTTAAGTAAGCGAGCTTGTATGTGTGAGTTTCGAAGGGTGCACCAACTTTTGCTTTTAACTTTCAGGCAATGCAAAATAAAGTTGATATACATAACTAACGAGTCAAAGTGAATATCTCGACCTGTTAAAACATGTCAGTCTAGATTTAGACAGGATCTTTAGTTTTAATATGGCTTATTGGTGTCAGAGTTTTGCGTAATTATCACTGTAATACAGTACGAGCCATTTGCGGATTGAATTGGGTTAGTACGTGTTTCAGTTTTCACATTTTCTGCTCGTGTCTACATCGAGTGTCAGTTTGGGTTGATTTTGTTTATCTAAAATGTTTCTCGAACATGAAAACAAAAGGAAGTAAACCGAAGATCAAAAAGCAAATGAGCTAAGTGAAATTTAATGCCAACTGCTTTCATTTCAAACTATAACAAGATTATTTTGCTCTAGTCTTACAGACTGTTAGGTTTCATAAATGAGAGAATTTAAAATCTTGTTAGTTACTCAACATTTGAAGGGTAGTTGGCCAAACTAATTTTCCCACCTTTTTTTTTTTCCCTTCAGCCATCAAACTAGATATATAAAGAAATAACCTTTTTGATTACTATGGGGTTTGGTGTCTTATATAGAAACTAGAAATTCAGGAATTACAAGTACTTAAATTTTAGTTCATAATGACATTTCTAACAACCAGTCAAATATTTCCTCCTTTGAAACCCTTTAAAATGATGTACCCATTTTTTTTTTTTTTTTTTCATATTTTCTATTATCAGAACTCTAGCTCAAATCTCAAATTTTGGGTGTTTGTTTAGTAAGTTTTCTGTCATACCAATTTTAGTTTTTAATTAATAATGTTAATGTTAATTGTTGGTTGACATTTTGCTATTAGTGTTTCTTTGACCTAGTTAATTAGGTGCTTAATTTGCATGATTTGTGATTATCGCTAAGCATTTAGTGCTTAAATACTACTCGTAGAATAAATTTTGAATTCATACTTAAGTTGGTAATGCTGTTTAGTGCATACCTTAATATGAGTTGTTGCTTGACAATCATCATAACACTCTGTAAAACGGATTTCTTTCGACCTCCGGAGGATCTTATTTTTGTGTTGTAGGATGCTATTGGTTTTGATTGACTAATACTTTGCAATATGTAGACTTGAGTAGAAGTATCTACGTGGATGCTTGTTCAAGTGTCGGAGTCTACTATACATGAAAAAGTCTCTATGTTTAAAGGCATAAAAGGGACACTCTCTTTTACAATTCATAAAGTATGATACTCATGTCGAAGTATGATAAACATGCATAAAGGTCACCAAATTACAATTCTGAGGCGTGTCCATTATGGGAGATAGTCATGTTCACAGATTCACATTCATCAAGTGTGAGTGATTTATCAGGTTCTCAGGCTCTGTGGTGACTCATGGCAGAGAATCTGTTGGAGCCTCTACTAAGTCCCGAGGAACTTAAGCGGGATGGAATTGATTTGGTAAGGTGCATGAAGCAAGTTCTAACCCATATGAACTTGTGACCTTTTTTTTGTAATATAACATGTGTGCTTATATATTCATGTGAACAGGAACGTTTGCCTTTGGAGGAAGTGTTTAAAGAACTCAAAACCTCGCATAATGGACTTTCAACAGTAGATGCTGAATTTCGCTTGAAGATTTTTGGACCAAATAAACTTGAAGAAAAACCTGTAAGCTCCAATAGACAATATCTAGTTTGTATTTAAAATTTTATATATGATTCTCTATTCTAGGTGGATAATATGTTGAAGCTTATGGAAGTAGTTAACGAGGGTGTTTAGTACTTAATAATGAGCTGAATTTTCTGATTTTGAATGATGAGTTTGTCTAGGAATTCGTAATCTTAATACTGCAAACGTTAGAAAGTTGGAATGCAATATGCCGAGCATATATTACAGTACAACTCTATATGACAAGTTCTAGCATTTCTTTCTCAGAAGTTGATTTCAACAGTCCCATGTAGCCTCTGCATCACAAGTTATTCAAAGAATATTATGTATCTTGTGGGTGCAGGAAAACAAATTTTTGAAATTCCTAAGTTTTATGTGGAATCCTTTGTCCTGGGTTATGGAAGCAGCTGCTGTGATGGCCTTGATCCTTGCTAATGGAGGAGTAAGTCTGAAAAACAATGCTTCTGATGTTGCAGTGAGTATGATTTACGTTGTGCTTATGATTATTTTTTCCCCTTATTCTGTGTCTCATCTGTACTTTAGAGCCAAGGAACAGATTGGCAGGATTTTGTGGGCATCATCTGCTTACTAATTATTAACTCGACAATTAGTTTTCTGGAGGAAAATAATGCTGGAAATGCTGCAGCTGCACTAATGGCACGGTTAGCTCCGAAAACAAAGGTTTCCATTTTTGCCTATCCTCGGTTGTTTTACTTTTCAATTTTCTCATTTTTTACGATTCATTGTTAGGTAATCATACATTCATATTCAGTTGGAGCCTCTTCTAAAATGTACATGGTCATTCTACATTAACTAGTCTAGAATTCAAATTTATAATCCTGTGTTCCTTGAAACACGATATTCTAAATTTCAATTGTACAGGTCCTTAGAGATGGTCAATGGCAGGAGCAAGATGCAGCTATTCTTGTTCCCGGAGATATTATAAGCATAAAGCTCGGTGATATCATTCCTGCAGATTCACGCTTGCTTGAAGGAGACCCTTTAAAAATTGACCAGGCAAGTGCATTCGCTAATCACTGTATGCGACTTGCAAGTCTTCATTGTTATTGATATCTTTTGAATTTTGTTTCTCAGTCCGCACTTACAGGGGAGTCATTGCCCGTTACAAAGAACACTGGTGATGGAGTATTTTCAGGATCGATATGTAAGCATGGGGAAATAGAGGCTGTTGTAATCGCAACTGGGGTGCACTCATTCCTTGGAAAGGCAGCACATCTTGTGGACAGCACTGAAGCTGTTGGACATTTTCAGCAGGTGCCTTATCGTTTCTCACCATATTCTGATCTTCAATATGAGCCATGTTATTTTATAGGAATCGATTAACTAAGTTCTCATCATGATCTGGAAATTATTTCTTTGTTTTCAATACGGTTGTTAGGCTGCATAGTGGTGGGCTAAGAAAAGTTGTTTATTGTTTCATTTTGATAATCTTAAAAACTATTGCTCTATAACCTTTGTCTACCAATTTTTTTCGATTAAAAATTACGTTTGTTAGAGTAATGGAGTCCCAAGACACTGAATGCCATAATGCAATCAAATGAATGGGGCTGCGTACATTCGACCCATTTACCCTACTTTTTGTTGGAGTCTTTGAGGCATAAGGGTCATTTTGTTTACCTTAATCTGATGTTCCGGGATGATTGCTTTGCATTTATTTATGATGGCCTGCCTGCAGGTCCTTACTTCCATCGGAAACTTCTGCATTTGCTCTATTGCTGTGGGCTTGGTCATTGAAATCATATTTATGTTCTCTGTACAACAACGTGCTTACAGAAGTGGGATAAACAACCTCCTTGTTCTATTGATTGGAGGCATACCCATCGCCATGCCTACGGTTTTATCTGTCACACTTGCAATTGGATCTCACCGATTATCTCAACAGGTTTGTTCAGCTAGTATGATATCTGTGAACTTTTTGAAGGGCCGGTGAGGCAAAAATATATTAAAAGGGATTTTTTTTTTTTTTTATTATGTAAATTGATCTTTATCCAGGGCGCCATCACAAAAAGGATGACAGCAATTGAAGAAATGGCGGGGATGGATGTTTTATGCAGTGACAAAACTGGAACTCTTACCTTGAATCGTCTCACTGTTGACAGGAACCTCATCAAGGTATACAAAAGCTTACTTCCTCAACTTTCATGAATCCTCCCAATTATCGTACCAACTTCCATGTGAGAAAATATCGTACAGTGCTGAATTAGTCATAATCAGCAGAAGGAAGAGTGGTGCTTAAAAATAACGTTCTGAGGGGCCTGATGTGTTAACATCTTTATGCCATACTTTTGATTGTTTGAACTCCTTTACGTATTGCTTAAGCCATGGACACAAGATGATCGTGAATCCCTTATAGGTTTTTAACAAAGAAATGGACAAAGATACAGTAATCTTACTCTCAGCAAGAGCATCAAGAGTGGAAAATCAAGACGCTATTGATGCTGCCATAGTTAACATGCTTGGTGATCCAATGGAGGTAAACAGATGGCATGCCGAGACTCTGACACCTAATGGTCTATTTGGCGGCTCTTTCTCGTCTTCCTTGGTTTTCCTTTAAAAGAAACTGGAAAGTGTGATTTGAAGTTTATAATCTTGATTCTAGGCGCGTGCAAACATCAAGGAAATTCATTTCCTGCCTTTTAATCCAGTTGGCAAACGTACGGCTATCACTTACATTGACGCTGATGGTAATTGGTACAGGGCTAGCAAAGGAGCCCCTGAACAGGTATGCATCTCATTAATTTTCAAAATACTTCTCAGAAGAATTTTAAATCACTGAGAATCCTTTGTTGAATTGTTGCGCTGAACATAATGAAATTCATTAAAATGGTGGTTAATATTTTTTTCAGATAATTGTCTCAGATTACAGTGAGCTCCTCACATTTTATAAAAGAGGGTGCATCAGTTTTTACTACATATTTGTCGTTCTTTAGTAGCGTGACATTACTTCTCACTTCCAATGGAGCCAACAACACGCTGCTCTTAAATTTGGCATAAACCAAATGTTGTGAATGAGAAGTAAAATTTGATCTCGTAATCTATTGGGCGTTTTCTGTTCATATCCTTTGGTCTGGACGCCTTATCTGCAGTTGGACTGGGAGCCTTTGATATACAGTGATAGTGTGTTCTCTGTTCATGTCTGTTGGTCTCCGGAATATTGATGCTACACCTCCTTCATTCATGCCTCTATGTGTTAAGAAGCCAGTTATATGCTGACTAAAGAGACGAGTTTGTTCCAGAATAGAACTGCAAATCATCTGTTAAATAAAAGTCTGAGCTTTATCTATTTATTAATCATAACAATGTTCCGTGTCCTCCTCTTTTTTGACCAGATCCTGGCTTTGTGCAAAGAGAAAAATCAGATTGCTGAAGAAGTGCATAACATCATCGACAATTTCGCTGAAAGAGGACTAAGATCACTAGCGGTTGCCTTGCAGGTATTTAATCCATGTACCCTTCTATTTTTCGATCCCAAGCATCTCAAAAAAGAGACTTGTTATATATAACTGTTTCCACAGGAGATTCCTGAGAAGACAAAGACTAGTACAGGAGGCGCATGGACATTCTGTGCTTTGTTGCCTCTATTTGATCCTCCAAGACATGATAGTGCTGAGACCATCCGTCGAGCTCTTCACCTTGGAGTTTGTGTTAAGATGATTACAGGTAGTTGTTCATTTTATTTGAAATTACCTAATCTTTAGTTCTTCATTTATCTAGTACTTTTATGCACTATTCTGTAGTTACTCTACTTAGACAAGATCCTGTGTATATGAAGGTGAAAATTGTAAAACAGGATTAGTAGAAGGAAATTTTGAACCATGGAGTTACACTAATATGTTAGTTGCTCGACTATGTAAATTTTTTTACTTAGCCTTTTTTTTTTTTTGATACAAAAATAAACAGGTGATCAACTGGCAATTGCAAAAGAGACTGGCAGACGGCTTGGCATGGGCACCAATATGTATCCCTCGTCATTGTTGGGACACACCACGGATGATGATCTTGCGCTTCCAGTGGACGAGCTTATTGAACAGGCTGATGGCTTTGCTGGTGTCTTTCCAGGTTAGTGGGTAATATATGCCGATTTGAATGTCAATAGAAATGAAAATGTGCTAGCGATAATCTGTCTTTCAGTACCTATCTATATGAACCTCTCTGCACAAACAATGGCTTTACGATCCAACACTTAATATTAAAAATATCGCTGTCCTAGTTTTGTGACTTGACTAACGTCTTCTTCTAGGCTGTAATTCATGCTGTGATGAGAAACTTTGATTCGTTATTTGGATTCCATATTTGGGGAATAGGAGATAACGGGAGGAGGCGGAATGGAGAGTGAAAGGGAGGGAAAGAACAATTGAGTAACAGCATTTTGTTTCCGAATATTGGAGGGAGGATGGACCCCTTAATTTCACTTACATTTGCCTTTCCTTTTTAATTCCTTTGTCTAGGAAAGGGTTAATGAGAATTCCACTTTGTTCCTAACAAAATAAGAATACTACATTGTTACACGGTGCCTCAAAGGCTCTTGCCTTAGGCAACGGTCCAAGTGGTCAGATACACATGTGTACCCAACTTCACTCATTGTGAGAAACTGAGAAAAACTCGGAGAAATTGTTTGCAGACCACCACTAATGAAAACGAACTCCATTTCTGCCTAAAATAAAGGCCGTAAGCACCATATCAATGATCGCCTCTTCATGCTATTGTTGTTTAATGATGTGCAGAACACAAATATGAGATAGTGAAAATTCTACAAGAAAAGAAGCATATTGTAGGAATGACCGGGGATGGTGTAAACGATGCTCCAGCTTTAAAGAAAGCAGATATTGGAATAGCAGTGGCAGACGCCACAGATGCTGCAAGGAGTGCAGCTGATCTTGTGCTGACAGAGCCCGGTTTAAGTGTGATAATCAGTGCAGTTTTGACTAGCAGATCTATATTCCAAAGAATGAAAAACTATACAGTTGCGTAACTCTTCCCCGTTTTCTTGGATCTCTGTTATTGTGAAATAGTGAACTCGGTTCTGTTAATAGTTTGATTTTTACTTTTCAGATATATGCGGTTTCCATTACCATACGTATTGTGGTATGTCATAAAATTTTGGACCTAAATGTTTTTCTGTATATTTCTAAAAGATTAAACTCAATATTACGGACGAATTTTTTGACAGTTGATCTTTGTTTTTTTTCCCGCCTCAGCTTGGTTTCATGCTACTAGCCTTAATCTGGGAATATGACTTCCCACCCTTCATGGTGCTTATTATAGCCATTCTGAATGATGGTAATGCCATACGTAATCCCGTCTACTTCTCTTACAGTTTTCTGCTCATAATTATGTGAGGGGGGACTAAAATTGAATTCTCATAATGATCTTTAGAATTCCAATCATGTGTATAATATGAATGTCATGCAGGCACCATAATGACCATTTCAAAAGATCGTGTCAAACCATCTCCAAGTCCAGACAGCTGGAAGTTACAGGAGATATTCGCAACTGGAGTTGTCATCGGCACATATTTAGCTTTAGTCACAGTATTGTTTTACTGGGTTGCAAATGGAACAGATTTCTTTGAGGTATTTCTGCTGCGTATACTTTTCCTGTATGCATACAGGATGAATCAGAAAAGTAATCACTGATGTATTTCTTTTGAATCTCTCTTTCAGAAACATTTTAGCGTGAGCTCTCTGTCTTCAAACACAGAGAAGATATCGTCTGCTATATATCTGCAAGTGAGCATCATCAGCCAAGCTCTCATTTTTGTTACTCGCAGTCAGAGCTGGTCGTTTCTTGAGAGGCCAGGAATTCTATTGATTTCCGCATTTGTGGTGGCGCAGCTGGTAAGGAGGTTTTTAGTAGGACAAAAAAACATTAATTTTAACACTTAATCACACCTAGGTCATATACGTTTTTGTCAAAGTTATCATAATTTGTCATAAATTTGCAGGCGGCAACATTGATAGCAGTTTACGCAGAAATTAATTTTGCTTCAATCAGTGGGATCGGATGGGGCTGGGCTGGTGTTATATGGTTATACAGCCTCGTTTTCTACTTTCCTCTCGATATTATAAAGTTTGTGGTCCGGTACGCTTTGAGTGGGCGGGCTTGGAAACTTGTATATGATAGAAAGGTAGGAAACAAAGCTCTCGGTCATTGGCTCGTAACTTAACCTTTTGTCTTGGCTTTCCTAAACAAACCGATTTTCTATCTTTTATGTACTTTAAACAGGCTGCATTTACCTCTAAGAAAGATTATGTTTGGGAAGATAGGGAAGCTCGGTGGGTAGCATCTCAAGGATCTTTGCATTGTTTGCTTAACTCGGAAATTGAGGTTGAAGGACGACAAAAAAGACGGAGCTACTCTCTAATTGCCGAACAGGCCAGAAAGCGTGCTGAGATTGCAAGGTACATTACCACGTCGTGTAAATGCTTGGCTAATTTTTGTTGATCATTATTATATCGTCTCTCCGTGTTAAACAACACGAGGGTAAGGCTGCGTACATCCAACCCCCTCTTACCTCGCAATTTGCGGGAGCCATAGAGGCACCTGGTAAAGTTGTTGTTGTTGTATTATATTGTCCCAATGTCTATGGCGATGCTCACGATGCACTTAAAACTTTTGGTTTCTAAGTGACCTCGACAACACGATACTGCCATGTACTAGTTTATGAAAAATAAAAAATTGCTGACCATTTTACGAGCCATTTTGATTCAATCCATAATATTCTGAAGGCAATTCAAGAAACTGATGTTTGTTATATTCGATTCCTTAGTGGAAAAGTGACGGCCACAATCTAACTTTTGTTGAATGTCGCTTCAAAATTTGCAGACTTCATGACGATCACACACTCAAAGGACATGTGGAATCGGTGATGAGATTGAAGAACTTGGATCATTGTTCGACCTCATCTGCACATACAATCTGACAATATCTTGCATGAATGACTCAAACCTAATAAGTGTTGTTAAACATCAGGACTTCTGTAGTGTTATATACATCGTCGATCAAATGCCAAAATAATTTTTCCGATTCTTTGAAGCCAGTGGTAAATTTAGTCTCGAAGGTCGCCTCCAGGCATGTATTTTACAAACACATGAGGTCGTTAATCCAAACGATTTTTTAAGTCGCCTTTCACTTCTTTTTTTCCAGTTTTTTTCGAGGAAAAGACACCAATCCTCTTCGAATTACACGCAGAATTATGCTGACGATGATTTTGAAAGACATTGAAAAATAGCATCTGTAATTTCAAATAAATTGTGGTACTGGTCCAAAAATTTATTATATAATGAATACACTTGTGTGACATAATCAAGTAAAAATTCATGTTTTTAGTATAAAAAATAAACATTTTCGAGCAAAGCTATAGTCATGCTTTCCCTTTCCTACACAACAAATTTTTACCTCGTCGAAACATTTGCTTTAGCCAGTTTACGACACCGAGAGGTGGTGGCGGGAGAGGCCGTCTCAAGTACGAGTTGTCAGGCGAAGGAAGATGCGAGTTCCCGAATGTTGTGGAAAACATATCAACGAGAAGAGGCAATTGCAAGAATATAAAAAAGAGAATCGGGAAAATGGCGAGCAGTGAAACCGGAACGACAATCAACTTGATTTGGTGCGACAACACCATATGAATGGTCGCGCAGAACGCAATCATCATACACGCTGCAGCGAAAGTTAGGGTTACCAAACCCATGATCATCTTCAGTGGCAAGGAAACGATGAAATCTTCCGCCAAATACGATGCTGTGAGAATCACCGTGAATGCCAACACAGAGGTGATCGAGGAGAACAAGGCCATTGCACCCGACATTGTGAAGACAATGAATGCCGGCGTGCCTAAGAAGACAGGGTAACCTGTATTTTGGTTGTTTCCCCCCGGTACTGTGAAAGAGGCGGTAAATACCATCGTTGCAATCAGAGCGGCCACGACTGTACACGATTGTGCAGTGTCTCTCATCCAATTCTCTGCTTCTTTTAGCAGTTCTTTGTGCTCTTTCATGAACAATTCCCTCGCTGTTTTTCCGTCTTTGTTTTTCCATCGTAGGTCGTTGGGACGAATCAAGCTCTTCACAGCCTACAGGTTTTAACAATGGAGACTATTCACTATTATCTGATGCAATAAAACACTATTTAATTTAGACGACTAAAAAAAGAAGAGGGTGTACCTTAAACCATTGCATTTCGCGCTGCATTTGAGACGCTGCCCCAAACCCAAACAGGCGACCAGGAGCAGGTAACCTGGCGACATGGTGAAGAAGTTTGTTGTTATTATTGTCGACAAACGCTGTCACCCTATCTCGATAAGGACCCAGCTCGTACAGAAGGCTCATAATCTTTTCATGACGAAACGACGCGGCTAAATGAAACAACGTTTGGCCATCCTCTGTCCTTATGTTCACAACAGCGGGACAAGTTCGTAAGATTTTCCTCAAAACTTCGTAGTTCCCCCATTTTGCAGCTGTTAAAGCTGCAACCTTCTTTATCTTGACACACCGTGCAAACTGCTTCTCGTCTTTGTCGAGAGGGTTGCATAACAGGTCCAACATCTCCAACGCTTGTAGGTGCATTAGCTTCATGTCGCGAATGCCCTTCACTTTTTGCACTGTCATTTTACGCAGTTTCATTAGCATTTCATCGTTTTTAGAAACTTGTATTCTGGAGTACTTAGTACTTACCCAATGCTCTTATGAGATTCTTACGCAAAAACAACACTTCATGGCCGTCTGCCATTTCTGCATTAACATTAAAAGTTCATGTCAAACAACCATTAAAGTCGCGTAATTTTTATTTATTTTTGGTTTAACTGTAGTGATGTTCATATGTGGAGTGTTGAACATAAAAGTTGCCGTAAAAAGGCGCTTCACAAAAAGTTGATGAAAAGTGAGATTTCGCAATTTTTATTTATTACGGAGTATTCTTAGAAGGAAATGGTTTGCAGTTGATCCGAAACAAAAACTACATGAGACCGTCTTGATCGTCTAAGTCACCTTTCACAGAACTCCCTATGTCATGCAAGAACGACTCGTCTTTTGTATTGACTGAAATCACTGCAAACACAATGAAAATTTGACGTAAGTGAGTACCTTCCTCAGTTTCTGCAGTCTACTCTAATTGCAGTAGTAGCGTGAACTATATGCACGAAACAGAGCTGTGACTTACTCGAGTAAATCCACCGTTCAAATAGTCCAAGCTGATTTCCCGTAGGGAACGCCTTCGGTCTTTTGGCCAAACAATTCAGAAGCGTAAATGCATCACCAAATTCAAACAGCGCCAGCGTATCACGTTGTTTCAATGCATACAATGCAGGTCCTAAATCAATCGAAACACGAAGAATGTTGTTTGTATAAAACGGTTAGATCAACTAAAATGATGAAGCTCATTTCCGACTTTACTCAAGATTTAAGTCCGTGTTAGACGGTCCTGAAAGGAGTACTTACCAATGACATCAGACGAGATAAGAGTGGAAAGGATAAAATACGCTTGCGCAGAGCTGAAGTTGGCATCGTCCTTAAAATTAGTCTTCGAGAAAAGGTACAAAGCGATCTGCTTAAGCCCAATAGCACCTGCGTAGTTCACAGCAGGTATACCAAACCGACTGATATGAAGCGAGTGTTGTAAATCCGGTCTCTTCTCCCCAAGAACTCTCAACGCAGTGAGATTTCCGCTAGTGACAGCATAACTCAGAGGAGTACGTCCGTCATTATCAGTCGCTTCCAAATCCGTCTTATTGATTAAGCTGATGATGTTGCTTAAAACCTTTTTGTCTTCGCAAAATCCCAGCGCAGCGTGCAGGAACGTCCCACCATGCTCCGTGATTTTGGCTGTACGCGCACCAGGGTCGTCCCTTACGATCCTCAACGCTGTCACCCAATCCCCTGTAAATGCTGCTATGTACAACGGTCTGTACTTGATTTCAGTTTCGTTCACTGTCGTTACACTTTCACTGTCGTCATCCTCGTCCTCGTCTTCTGTGCCTTCTTCGGCCTCCTCATCGTTCGACTCCTCTTCCTCCTCGTGCACTTCTCCTACATCTGTTGATCACAGTAATTTGATGAGCACAAAACTAACATCACATTTTTCTGTGTTTTCATACCCGCGTGTAACACTGTTGTAACTTACACATCGTTTAACGTTAAAATGGTCACTTTAAGCGCTACAATAGTCACATTCTGATCCTAAAAATTTCGTTTCACGCGTGAGACAGTTTTATACCAGACTTACCCAATTGATCATTATTTCAACAAAATGAGTCAAACAAAACAATAAAAAATAATAAAATTAAATGAAATTTTAATCAAAAAAAACCTTGAGTAAAATCATGATGATGGTCATCAAGAAGATGCCTTCTACTTGATCCTTCAGTGTTCACCATCAAACAATCACTTGACTTCAACTAAACTACAGAAAAACTTTACTTAATTTAGTGTTTGTAGTTTAATTAGTGCACAATTTAGTGATATTTATGAGCTGTAATTTTAAGTGTGTTAAGTGTCGTAATTTAGTTGACTTTTATTTGCATCAAGTCTTCTAAAAAAACAAAAATAATTTAATAAATAAATTGACCAACTAAATAACTTTGGTCTTTTTTTAGCATTTATGTTGTGGCTGTTTTTAACACCGCAACATGGAGTACCTACCCAATGCAATAATTGATACGTTTGACCCGATTCGAAAAATTTGATCCAAAAATAATTATAAATCCGTATTGATATTTTTCGTGAGCCGTGACCTGAATCGAGTGGTATATTGCTCGATGGCGACAAGTGCGATTTCACTTTTCGATGGAGTTAATTAAATTCGACAAACGGTCACAAGTTATATAGTCGAGAAAAATATCGGTGGTATAATACGAATGGATTGGAGTTAAAATCCGGATCAAACCAAGTTTTATCGTTTTTTTTTTGAACGATTTGGTAAAATAGTGTTTTTTAAAAAAAATAAAAATATTAGAGTTTTGGGTTGGAAAAAAAACAATTTACCCTTACGGTGCATGTAGACTGATTTTTAAGCCATAAACACTATCGCATGGCGCGTTTACCAGATTAAATTAATTAAAAGAAATGAGTTGTAGAACAAAACGACATTTGCCCTTGGTGGCGTTTTCAATGAATTAAAAAAGACTACTTGAGATGGCGATTTTAATCGAAGTAAAATAATAAAAGTAAATTTAAAAAATTAAAGAAACAAAAAACAATGTCATTGCGAAAGACGTTTTTCGAAATTAAGTTTCTTTTAAGTTATAAGACCATGTTTAGCTTAGTTTCGAATAAAGTCTAAGCCTAGAAAAAAGAAATAAAAATAAATAAATAATAGAAAAGTAAAAGAGTTGCTAAATTAAACTAGTTAAACTAGAAAAAATAAATGTCTTGATAAAAGTTGTAAAAGTGGAGTGAATTTGAAAGAAAAAAAATATGAATATATTATAATAAATGCTAATTTATTACTCCGTAATTACTAACAAACAAGTGGTTTAGTGGTAGTAGAGTTGATTTGTGATTTGTTAGTTAGGGGTTAAAATCTCCTTCAATGTATATTATTTTTTTTAAATGGACTTATTAATTTTTCCTGAAAAAGTGTATATGACTCCATGACTCCACCCTAAAAACGCCCATGGTGGCGGACCCAGGATTTTGGGTTAGGGGGGGCACGATTCAAGTATGAAAAATACAAAAAAATTGCCTTCGGTTTTTTAAAATTGTAGTCCTTCAAAACATCAAAATTATCACAATCACTCTAAGTATAATTTCTTTATTATGTAAATCTACGTGTGTATAATTTATAAGTTATACCAAGATATAGAAAATTTAATTAAAAAAATTGGACAAAAAATAAAGTAACTAACATATTACGAGATAAAATATAACGAAAACTTTGGTTTAAACATAGTTTTGGTTTAGATGAGCCCTGATTTTCATAAATTAAGGTTAAAAGCTTAGAAATAACAAATTTAAAGATAAATTCTAGGTCTTAGATATAATTTCTTTATCGTGTGTATTGATCTCTGCATTTCTAGCATTAGGTAATCTCAACGTATAAAGAAAAATACCACAAAAAAAAAAAAAATTAAATGTCTAGTTTAAACATATTTAAGGTTCAAATCATTTTATAAAATCATTTATAAATTTATTAAATGAACTCAAATTTTATACACTAACCTTAATAGCCTACCAAAATAAAAGACAAAATTTTATCCATTCATTTAAAAGAATTATTTGTAAGGTAATTAAATAAATTATGTATTTCATAAATCAACATTAAGAGTTTAGGTATAACAAAAAAAACTGAAAATAAATTGTATATAAACTCTAAAATTCATAAACATAATAAATAGCCTATAGAAAACAAAAATAAAACAATAAAATGAAAATGCTACTAATGGGAATCGAACCCCTCTCCTCCCGCACACTAATTTAAAGCCCATACCAACTCTGCTACATTCATTTGTTTGTCATTGAATGTCTCTTTTAATACTTATTTAGATTTTTCACAGAAGGACTAGGGGGCACGTGCCCCCCCTGGCCCCCCCCTAGGACCGCCCCTGAATTATTGCTATCGAGTTTCATTATCACGTGTGTTGTAAGAAATATAGAAATTTTTTTCAATTAGCTTCATTTATCTTTTGGGTGTTGATCAACTGTACCCGGCTTTTTCTCACTTGTACCCAAAAAAGACCACTCTACCCTTCTCATTTCCTCCACCCATATTTCAAAACTTAAAAACTCTCTCTTCACTCCATAATCAATCTCACCCCATATTCAAACCACCATGTACACCACCCCTACAACCCCAATATAATAAAAACTATAATAATAATAATAATAATAATAATAATAATATTAAAAAAAATAAAAAAAAAGAAAAAAAAAAAAAGAAAAAGAAAACAACGTAGTAGAGTACCCAAACCCATGCCCAAGACTACCCCACTGCCGCCCTCTCAATCTCCAGCCACCTCTCCCTGGGCCGCCATCACGGCCCCGCCAAACATCCTCACCGCCCTGCACCACCATGTCAACCACCATCAACCACCCGCAAACAACATACCCTTAAAAATTCCAATAAATTACACAAGTGAAATATTTGGCTAATTAATGAACAAGAATCAACCAAATAAAAGCCTATCACTTGAAATTTGTCATTATTATTGTCTATAATCAAAATATTGAATGAATTAGGGAAGTAATTAGTTGATTTTTTGGTGATTTTAGGTTTTTTTTTTTAGGGTTTTATTGAATATGGAAAATAGAGAATTTTAGATTAACAAGGGTAGAGGCTAAAAAAATTATGAGCAAAAAGGGTACAACTGAATAAAAGTCGGGTACAGTTGATGAACCAACTCAACCAAAAGCTTAAGCTGATGGTTGAAGGCCCAAGATCGATTATATACTCTAACACTCAAGCCCCATTTCTTTAGGATATTGATAACGCCACTCACATCTGTCCTCTGCCACTCGATTTATTACATGTATAAAATTATTACTCCCTCCATTTTATTCCTTTAGCCCCATATACCTCTTTTGGTAAATTCATTCATTTAGCCTCATTTCTATTTATGTCAACTTTATTAGTTAAAATAACTATTCTACCCCTATCAACATATTCAATTAACCAAAATACCCCACACTTTATCATCACAAATGGGCCCCATCTAACCAAACTACCAATATTACCCTCAACTTTTTCACTTTTCTTAAAATTTGTGCAAAATTCAATAGGACTATCTCATTGAAATGGATGAAGTATTTCTTTTACTCACATAATTTGAGTGGCAGATGTCAGTGGTGTTATCACCACCTTTTTTTTATCACACAAATCTAATTCTTTTTTTTAACTCACAATCAATTTTTTATAATTAAATTATTCTACTTTATTTTTCTTTATTTTACCTCATTTTTTCACTTTTCATCAAAAATGGTGAAAAAGTATTTGGGGTTAAATGGAAAATATTGAAGGGTATGATCTTAGATGTTCATCATATCAAAAGTAGTCATGGAGTATGGGCCCATAGAGAGCCCACCAACTGCAAGAGTCTCAAGGCCCATATCTACTTGGGTCAAAAAAAAAAAAAAAACAAAAAAACAAAGTACTCGTATCATCGTATGAAATGATTTTTATACCAATCTATGTGAATATGTGTTGATTGGTTTTTATGTGATGGAAATATTATTGTGTTAAGATATTATTTATTTATTTATTCATCTATGTGGTAAATATTTCTTTACCGTAATATCACATTAAAACCTAAGAAAATATTTTTACATGTCGTCAGATTATTTCTTCTATCACTCAGTGATCTTAGAATGAATTCACCGACGTGGTATTGACACATGAGATGATGATGTGAATCATCATTTTATACCATTTTATATGAGATCAACTATGCGTCACAAATACATTGATTTAGCTGTCGACCCATCGTCTATCTTTTATTGCTAGCAAACTAGCTTTTTTTCTAATATTGTCTATTCCAAGAATTGAAAATAAAGCATAAAACTGTTTTAGATTTAAAAAAAATACCAGTGTTTAGTAATTTTACATTAATTCAATTACGGTCTCCAATTCATCATATTCTCATCATTTGACGAAAATTCTCTTAAACGGATTATTTATTAGAAATATACAAAATCACCGACTCACCGTCATTGCTCAACAAAACCTTGTTAGTTTTTAACAATTTATATACATTCTTAAACTTAGTTGTTGTCCTTAAATTTCAAGTGCAATATAGACTTCTAAACGTGTGATTCTACACGTATAAATTACAAAATGTTTTCCTTCCAATTAATTATATTTCACATTTTCACGTATTAGTTGACACTTTCTCACCTACTACTTTTCATCAATTTTTAATTGTTTTTTTTAATGGACATTTTTTCAATTTAATGGTCCCCACTAATTAACAAATTTAAAAGTCAATCCCCTGAATATTATGTCAAATAATTTGGAATTTAAAGACTTATTAGAGCTATATTATTAAAAATAATTAATACCATTAACTTTTGTTGAGAAGCAAATTTATATTAAAATCATGTGATATGTTTCTTGAAAAACGATTAGACGTTAATTTAGTGTAATATTGGTTTATTTAATCGAATAACTAATTTTTCGTTAAATCACGTATTGTAATTTATTTTAAGAAATTAATAATAACTAAAATGAATTAAAATTTACTTTTAATTACTTTGTGACGGAATATTATTTTATTCAGAAATTAATGTTGAATTCCAATATTTACAAAACAATAGAAAATTTGTCTATCACGTAAAATCGGTTTGATTTAATTTATTACGAGTATTATACTTAGGTCGATTTTTTGTGTATTTGATATGTAATTGTGTTTATTAACTTGAAGACGATTTTATAACAATCAAAGACATAACATACTCCGTAGCATTCTTTATTAATCGTAATTAATTATAACGGAGTATTATTATTATTTTACTAGAACGAAAGTAATAAATAAATTTGTGCTGTAATCATTCGGTGATTTTATAAAAGGCTTACGCGTTAGTTAGCTCAGTACGATTCTACGACACTTGACTAAGTATAATTTGCATGATAATATTCTTGATTACAATAAGTGTGATTCATTAATTTTATTTGTTTCTTAGTGATTCATATTAAATTACCAACAATAATTACTAATCAAGATGTAGACATTTGGTGGTTGTTAAATTAATCATATAAAATACTCCTTATTAGAGGAAATTTTCAACAATTAGAGATATGTAGTCGGTCTTTAAATTATGTAATATTTTTTTTGTATTAAAATTTACGATAAGTAATTAATTTTTTATAATTTGAGGATGAGAAATCTTACGGCTATAATTGTTGTAATAATTATGTAGTCATTCTACTACGTAATATTTTGACGGTAATATTTACTCAGCCATTTGTTTACACTTCTCTCAAATCATCTTCCAAAAAAAAAAAATGAAAGTGTAAATAATTTACTGAAACGAAAAATGTACGGTGTATAATTTATATGAGACTTAACTTAAAAACATAATGCAATATATGCAATCTAACTATCCACAAGACCACAAGTCCACAACCAACCTACCATAGTGAAATCTTTGAAGCCAACTAATTAACAAGAAAAATTGGCATAAAAAAATATAAAAATTTAATATAAGTGAGCAAAAAGTAGGTGATAATAGTCTCTTCATCGAGGAAAGTATTTACTCCCTCCGTTCCAGTGAATTGTTTACAGTTTGACTTTTTTGTAAGAAAAATTTAAAAGAAGTGTAAATAAATGACTGAAACAAAGGAAGTATATAGTTATATCCTTCAAATTACTCATGTGTCATGTGTCAACAAACATTCCTTCAATTCTAAATTTATGGATATCTTAAATGTGACTTTTTGTTACTCCGTATCTTTATTATACTAAGCCACAGGTCCACAGTTATCGCTGACATCATCAATGCCACATGTCACGATTCTGTGCGATTTTTTCCCGCCAAAACCTCATGCTTACATCATCTTTTTTATTATATATATTATTAAGTCTAAATTCATTAATTATCTATAATTACATTACTCAATAATTATGTTCACATTAATATTATGCATAAAATAATAAAATCTTAGCTTTTAACAATATATTTATGTATCCTAAATTCATTATTTTTTATTTTAATATTTTAATTTTCATTTAATTTTATATTAGAAATGGAAACTAAATTCTTAATATATTATTTCGCTATAACTCTACATTTAATTTCAAATATGTATATTTAGTATTTATTTTAGCTTTGTCAAGAAAATATTTATCCTAAACTAAATATCTGCTTATTTTAATATTTTTTTACTTTTCATTTTATATTTTCTAATCAAAAATTAATGTTTTACCGAAATTTTGTACATAAAGTCTTAGAAAATAAAATATATGCACTTCATATATGTTTGTATTTAGAATCTATGTTTGTTCGTCACTAAATGTACACTTGAATATCATAAAAATTAACAATTTTATTATTTTTCAATTGATTTATTACCTATAATTTTATTAATTAAAAACAATAATATCTATAATTACCGTGCATTGATGCACGAGATCTAAACTAGTTATGTATTATGGCTCACTAATTGTTTACTTACTAACACGTGGTCAGAGGTATTCTGAATTGTAGATCTTAGGCTCGATTTTTCATTCTCTGTTATATTAATATTGTGTCTCGTCTTACATGAAAAATAAATATAACATGACATTGTTAATTTGTTAAATTTTATTTGAATTAGATATTCGTCAGCTGAATTTGGTGCAAACTAGATTTATTTAAAATATTACGTATTTATAGACTAAAAAATGAAAAAAATAAAATAAAATAAATATTGGTATTTCGATTGATCTCCTCAAAAACAGGACATATTGCGGTTCGCCATATATAAAATATATGTGGCGACTTTTACTGTCTCACGTGAGACGATCTCATGATAAATTCACCGAATTTAGTAGTGGATGATAATCAGAGAAATGAAAAAAGGGAGCCAAAAATAATTTTTTAAAAAAAAAAAAAACAGAAAGAAGCTATCAGACATCTGTTAGTTGGATTTTATGAGTGAAATTCATGTATGACAGCTTTTATACAGATAAAAACTTGCCTTGTATTTCATTTATAATTATGACTACTTCACTCTTCTCACATTATTACACCAATCATTCATTGTTTCATTCAATCTCAAACAAATTTTACAACCAAATTATTTAATTTAATTAATTAATATATTCACAAGAATAATCAATTTAAATTTCAAAAATTAAATAAAAAAAGCTAAGTAAAAGAATTTATGGCCATCACTGCCTGCACATTTGTTTACTACTATATTCAGCAGTAGAAGTATTACAAACATAAGAGGAAAAAAACAAAAAAAAACAAAAAAAAAAAATAATAATAATAAAGAGAAAAGTTTAGAGAGATAATGGAGCTTTGTAAGCTCCTTTTAATTAATGGGATTTTGTTTTTGGGTTTAATTTGTTCTACTAATGCTGACACTGATCCAAATGATGGTATGTTTTCGAGAATTCGTAGTAATTCTGTTGTGAGACCGTTGTAAATGTTGAATGAACAGTTTGCGACTAAATGTACATTTAGTCGCATTCAATCTGTTTTATGCGTACAACGGTTTTCTGTGAATTGGGTTGTTCTTATATTTGACTTTTGATTCATGGGTTTTCTGGGTTTTTTTTTTGTAATGATTGTTCTTATAGTTTGATTCATAGTAATTCTATGCAGTAAGTCGTATGAAAGACCGTCTTTTTTTATAAATTTGTGTAAGACAATCTTTTTTAAAAACTGCGTTTCTGCTGCTAATTTTGCTGACATTGACGATTTATTCTCTGTCATTTGCTGTTTTGTTCATTCTGGTGATGAAATAATGGTTTTAATGCATTGCTTTGAGTTGACTGAATTGTTTAGTTTGATGGGTTTCTTTTTGTACAGTTTGACTTTTTAATCTCTGTTTTTTCTTCCTGTTTGATGTACAAAAATGAAGTTAAATATTAAATTTGAACAGAATTTTGCAAGTTTTTCTTTGGTTGTAAAATTTTCATAGAAGTCAAAGAGGAAGATCATCATCTTCGACCGTGTGTTGGTGGCTGAAATAAGTTTCCTGATCGTTTTTGCTAAGACGAGCGTGTTGTTGTTTCCATGGAAGAGCGTGTTTTACCGCTTTGATCATCAATGTTGGCTTGGATGACTTGTTTTCTACTTAGCCTTAGTTTTCAGGACGACGTTTTTACAGACTTTAAGGGCACTGTATGTATGTGTCATGGATGAAGATTTTTAGATTACGACTTCAATTCCGAGTTAATTTTGGATGATCTGTACAAAATTAAATGTGAACATAGCGTAAAATAGTCTCCTAGTTAAATTTGGTGCGAGTTTGGTTATTTAGCAGTTTACATGAATTTTGGGACTTCTGTAGTTCTATACGAGTATATGATATATCTGCGCAGACCTATGATCGTGATTTTGTGAATATGACATCGTTGTAAATCAAATATGCAGCGTCTGTTCTCAATACCATGTTCACCAGCATGAACTCACCGTCGCAGCTGACGGGATGGACTGCATCTGGTGGCGATCCATGTGGTCAGTCGTGGAGAGGCGTTTCGTGCAAAGGCTCAAAAGTGACACAAATGTAAGCGCCTTTGTTTTCCCGTTAACTACCGCCTTTCCAACTTTTTGCTAACGTCTATGAATGCTATGTCTAGGGTTTATTCTTAATTTCTATATATTGTTTTTGCTGATATTGTCGCAGAAAAATATCAAACCTTGGACTTACTGGGTCGATTGGGTACTCGCTTCAGAATTTGCAGTCGCTCACAGACTTGTAATGCTCCTGAACTGTGCATAGTTTAGTCCTCACGACTTTTTTATGGATTGTTCTAATTCCGTAATAATATTGTGCTGATTTTTCGCAGTGACGTAAGCCACAATAATTTTGGAGGGTCGGTGCCCTATAACCTTCCGCAAAATCTTAAGAGATTGTATGTTTCCCTTCTTTGGCTCATACACACACACAAAAAATTACATCAGAGAAACTGTAATTTTCTATTATTTGTTGCTTTTCGTTTTTATGATCTTAGGCTGTTGTTTCTTGTGCAGAAACCTTGCGAGCTGTAATTTCAACGGAGCGATACCCTTTTCAATTTCTACAATGAAATCTTTGGAGCAGCTGTAAGTTCATAATTTGATTCGTATTTATATTCGGAGTAGTACTTGCTTTACAAAATCTCGAAGAAACACGACTAACGAATGCTTTTCCGCTCGAGAATAGAGATCTCAGCAAAAATCAGTTCAATGGACAGTTGGGCCTCGATTTTTCTCAGCTCACATCACTAGAGACTTTGTAAGATCTCTTCCTTTTCCGGGAACTTAAAGTCGATATTCACTAAAACTATTTATTTATCCGTCGACCTTCATCTCCATTTTTTTCGACTCTGATAACTGAGAATGTTATATTTCAGGGACGTGTCAGGGAACGGTCTATCAGGCAACCTCCCGACATCAATGAATTCATTGAGCAGTTTGACGTCTTTGTAACCGCTCTCACCATAATGACCTCCTCGTTTCCCTGTCAAAGCAATGTGATAATTTTACGAGTTATTCATTTTATGTTATCCAATTTGTGCAGAAATTTGCAGAACAATCAGTTCACTGGCACGATTGATGTCCTCGCTGACCTACCTCTCGACACTTTGTTAGTTTTCCTTTATCGACTATTACAATTATGGATAAAATTTTGAGCCAGTATTTTCTCATTGATTCATTTCTCGTTTGTAGAAATGTCGCGAATAACCATTTCACTGGATGGGTCCCACAGCAGTTGGAAAACATAAATCTGCAGTATGCATCGCTGGAATCTCGATCTCTATTTTTCGAATCTTCCTATGTATAATGGAATTTTACCAAGTCATCTAATTTTTTTAGGAAGGACGGTAATTCATGGAGCTCAGGCCCGCCACCTCCAGCTCCACCGGGTTCATCCACTCACAAAAAACCCAAGAAAAAATCGTCGCAAGATACAGGCGCAGATGGCATGAGCGCAGGAGCCATTGTCGGAATCATTTTAGCTGTTATTGTTGTTCTGGCCATAGTGGGTTTTGTCATTTTTAAGAGGCGATTACGGAGGCCATCTCGTGATATAGAGAAGCCCGAGATAAGTAAGCCATTTGTCGTCGTTGCTTCTAATGATGTTCAAGGTAACTCTTTCTGTCGTAGTCAATAGTTTTCTGTCCCCGACTCTGTTAACTTTCGCGTTTGTTTTTCTTTTCTCGACATCAAAAACTATTGGCTACAGCAGATGCAGTACATTAGATGCTGTATTTTAAATTGTGAACTTTGAAAATGTAGAGCCTGTTTTTGCGGAATTGAAGTCGGTGCATTCGCCGTCATCAGTCAACAAAAACTCAGTCGACGGAGTTCTCATCCTAAATCTTAAACCGCCGCCTCAGGAGAACCGACAGTCATCTGCTGAAGATGACTTTTCAAATAAGCCTATTACGACCAAAGCGCATAAACCAGTATCCGTCAATGTCAAATCATTTTCAATAGCAGATTTGCAGATGGTCACCAACAGTTTCAGTGCAGAAAATCTTATCGGAGAAGGGTCTATTGGACGTGTTTATCGTGCTGACTTTGATAACGGGAAGGTACACACTACACCCCTCTTCTTCTTTGTACAGTTGCCTTAAGTTTGAGGCAAAGAAGCTGATGAAACTCTTGTTTCTGGAATTTTACGTTTTGACAGGTACTGGCTGTGAAAAAGATAAATGCGTCTGTCATGGCCAGCAACAGTGAAGATTTCACGGAAGTTGTTGCCAGTGTTTCTAAGTTACATCATCCGAATGTTACCGAGCTTGTTGGATATTGCTCTGAACACGGGCAGCACTTGCTGATTTACGAGTTCCACAAGGACGGCTCGTTGCATGAATTCTTACATCTTGAAGACGAGTACACTAAACCTCTGTCGTGGAACAATCGCGTCAACGTTGCTCTGGGGAGTGCGCGTGCGCTTGAGTAAGTTGACATTATGTTTATTGTTTCTCACTTTCTCTGTCATCGTGTTTATTGTTTTCAACTTTTAAAATACGCACAGTATTTATCACGTCCTTAACTGCCTGTCGTTACCAGGTATCTGCATGAAAATTGCTCGCCTTCTGTAGTTCATCGAAACTTCAAATCAGAGAACATATTGCTTGATGGAGAGCTGAACCCGCATCTTTCTGACTGCGGGTTAGCTCGCCTTCTTCCTGACGCAAATCAGGTAAATCTGAATACGACTCGAAACCATATTTGAAAGCATTGGATAACAATAGAAAGGCATACATTACAAATTCATGATGATAATCTCTGATCTTCTGCGCAGGCGATAAACCACAACGTGTGTGCACCTGAAGTTGCTGATTCTGGTCAGTATACTGTAAAGAGCGATGTTTACAGTTTCGGAATTGTCATGCTTGAGCTTCTCACTGGACGAAAACCTTTTGACAGGTATACTTTTGATGCCCTTACCACAAAACAAGGTTACCAAGTAATTAATGAGTCGTTTTTTGACGTAATTCGTAATGTTTTATAGCTCAAGGACGAGAGCTGAACAATCTCTAGTTCACTGGGCAACACCTCAGCTTCACGACATTGACGCTTTGACTAAAATGGTGGATCCTTCTTTGGAAGGACTCTTCCCCGTCAAATCTTTGTCTCGCTTCGCTGATGTTATTGCTCGCTGTGTCCAGGTAGTTATTTCTGCCCTTCTTTTTTTGTTCATTAAATATCGACGGACATCCAAAGGAAATAAATGTGTTATAAGCACTGTGCAAAATTCTCCTTTGTTCGACACAATAACGTAGTAATGTTGCATTTTCAAGTTGTTCGGATGTGATTTGTGTATTAAGATCGTATTGTTGGCGTGAACAGCTAGAGCCAGAGTTCCGACCACCAATGTCTGAGGTGGTGGAGTCGTTGCTCCATTTGGTTCAACGAGCAAAGATGAGCAAGAGGACAGTTGGAAATGCAGGTCGCGAGAGTTCTGATACTACTGACGGTGCCAATTAAACGGATGTATAATTTATTTATTTTTGTTTCGATAAACAACCGCTTGCGCGAGCCAATTTTATTTATTTCTTTTTCATTTTTCTCATTTTTTTTCCCTTCACAAAGTGCTGAGCAGGCTTATTTACATTTTTCTACCATTTCGTGTCATGTCGCACTTTTAAAATCACATTTATTGTAACATAATACAGAGTATTATTAACATATTGGAGGTGTAAACGATTATACATATATATAATATACTCGAATATATCAAGATTTGCATAATGTAACTTTTGCATGGTATCTAAATAACAAACGGGTTTCGAGTTTCCGACTTTATATCTTAACGATGAACAAATTGAATCAATGAAATGAAGAAAGAACAGACGTTAGATTCGGTTTTATTAAATCAATTGTATTCGCGTTACTTTTATATTTGATTCAAGTTTATTTCTTGGGGTTCAACTAATAACCTTATTTGATTGTTCACCTTCATATCAAGTGTGAATTGAAGTCAAGTCAATATCGTGCAACGTTGACTATTATGGAGTTAAGTCAATGATGTCTGAAATCTCAAAGTACTACTCAAAAGTAAACTCAGTTTCAATTCAACTCTCATAGAAATTGATACAAAAAGCGATGGTTGTCGAGTTTTTACCTTCTTTGTTTCGTAGCAGTAGTTACCCTCTGCAACTTTTCTCCATTCTTTTGCTGTATTTGTTCAGCTTTTCTCACCAAAAACAGCAAATTTGTGACCCAAACGACGCACGATCACTTCTGAGTTTTTCCGGGTTTTTGTCCTCCGATTTAAGACCTCTGAACTGGTCTTCGACCCGTGACTGCTGCTCATTTTGGGAAGGGATTGGTTGCGACAGTTCAGGTCGGGTTTCTCGTCTGTTGTTACCGTCCAGGAGGTTGAAAGGGAAAATATCACCTGCTCTTGGTGATCTCAGAAGTCTCAGACAGTTGAATGTTTCTGATAATTTACTGTCTGGGGTAATTCCACAGGGTTTATTTACCTCATTTACTAGTATTCACGTCATTGACTTGAGCTCAAATTCACTAACTGGTAATCTTTCTGCATCCTTTGCTTCAAATGGAAGTTTCCCAAATACCATTCAGGTTGTTGACGTTTCAAACAATCAGTTTCATGGTGTGATTGACCCTGCGTGGTTCGATTTGGCATCAAATTTGTCGAGTTTTAACGCCAGTAAAACTGCGTTCAGTGGTTTAATTCCGTCTTCTATTTGCAGCACCTGTCCTCAGCTTAGAGTGCTTGATTTCTCCAACGCTGCGTTTAGTGGGCCCATACTTGTTGGGCTGGGGAACTGCTCGAAACTCGAGGTGTTTCGTGCAGGTTTCAACGGTCTGTCTGGATTGCTGCCTGATGATATTTACGGGTTGAAGTCACTGGAAGAGTTATCAATTCCTGCAAATAATATAAGCGGAACAATTAGGGAGGAATTGCTTGGGCTAACTAATCTCAAGATCATTCATTTATACGGCAACAGTTTTACCGGAGAAATACCGCGAGATATTGGGAAACTTGCTAAATTGGAGCAATTGCAACTTCACATAAACAATCTTAACGGTATGATACCGCTATCCTTGATGAACAGCACAGGTCTGGTGAAGCTGATTTTACGGGTCAATTCACTGCAAGGTAACATCTCCACACTCGATTTCTCAAAGCTTGTACGACTGCAAACGCTAGACCTTGGTAATAATTATTTCACGGGGAACCTACCCGAAAGCCTTTTCTCTTGCAAGTCACTAACAGCAATTCGAGTGGCCATGAATAACTTAACAGGCCAAATTTCACCCAACATAGCGACGTTACCATCTCTGAGTTTCCTCTCTCTTACGAACAATAGGTTCACCAATGTATCTGGAGCGCTAAAGATTTTGTCGAGTTGCAAAAACCTCGCTTTACTGAGCATGTCAAAAAACTTTTACCATGAACTTTTACCCGGTGAGAAGAGCTTCATAGGTCCAGAAGGGTTTAAAAATCTGCGGGGTCTTGCTTTGGGAGGATGTAATTTCAGTTGTACAGTCCCAGAGTGGTTTTTTAAGTTGAAATCTCTGGAGGTTCTCGACTTGTCGTATAATGAAATGACTGGTACTATTCCAGAGTGGTTCAGATCTCTGCCAAGCTTCTTCTACTTAGACTTGTCGATGAATAGTCTTACAGGCGAGTTTCCTGTGCAGTTGAATAGGCTGCCCGCAATGATATCAGCGAAAGTTGCCAATAAGTTAAAACGAAGCTATTTTGAACTGCCGGTTTTTGTCGCCCCAAATAATGCTAGTAACCAGCAATACAATGAACTCGCAATACTGCCTCCAGCGATATACCTCAAGGGTAACCGTCTTACTGGTAAGATCCCTGTAGAGATCAGCCAAATGCAACACCTTTGGGTGCTAGATCTTAGCGATAATGGCTTCTCGGGTATTATCCCCCCGGAATTTTCTGACCTCAGGAGTCTTGGAATATTAGACCTCTCTCGAAATAAGTTGACTGGAGAAATTCCGCCATCACTGCAAAGTCTCAGCCTTTTATCAAAGTTCAATGTGTCTGACAACAATCTCGAAGGGCAGATTCCAGCAGGGGGTGTGTTTGAGTATTTTGGAGAGTCTAGTTATGCCGGGAATCCAGGGTTATGTAGTCAAGTTCTGCAAAGTCGACTTTGTTCAAGTACCAGAGGGAAAGGGAATGGGAATTTGGAAGGTGACGAGGAAGAGGAAGAGGAAGAGGAAGAGGAAGGGCAAGATAACGGAAACCAATACGAGAAGCCTTTTCTCGATGGATTAACAATCGGTACAGCAGCAGCTTTCGTAGCTGTACTTGCCGTTCAAGCATTCCGCCTAAGGATCTTTACTACACGTACTACTCGTAATAGAGAAGACAAATGGAATAATGCACTAAACGCGAGATATTATAATTAGCCTACATTTTAACTTGGCCTCAGGAGTTTAATTTACTCTTCACGTATCGTTTCAGCCTCAATAGGTCTCGGGTTCTGATTCCCACTCATCCTTCGGTCGCATAGAGTTTTAATTCTCGTGTAGTATGCCTTAACAGCTTAACTTTAGGCTTTCATTATCTACGGCATCTGTGGAGAGATATATCACTGGTGTATCACGAAATTTCCACAAGTCATCCCAAGTTCTCTGAATTATTTTTGTTTCGATAACCAACTGCTTGAGCAAGCCAATTTTATTTATTTATTTGTTTATTTATTTCAACTTTTCACATTATTTTTCTTCACAAAGTGTTGAGCAGGCTTATTTATATTTTTTCACCATGTCATATCAGTTTTGAATTCACAATTGTTGTAACTTCTACATGGTACTCTGGTGGACGGGACACGAGGCGCTACTACGAACTTTCAGATAACTTTACAAATAGATAACAGGGATATTTGAAGCAACTATGTATAACTGATTTCAGAAATTCTAAAACAGAAATCTAAGTAGGACAAACAGTTTGAATCGAATGTGTATCAAGTACGAGTATGAGCAAGCAGTTTCGAGTTTTCGTCATCATACATGATCGACGAGCAAATTGATTCAATGAATTGAAAATAGAGACACTTATTATACATTTCAAAATATAGTGAAATTTTGTTTTTGCAGACCAACTATGAGTATTATATTATATTCCGCATTTCGCATTCATAGTATTTCGCATTCATCAAAATTATATTATATTCCGTATAACATTTCAAAGTATTATTCAAACATAGTGGGTTACTAGCACTCTAGCAGATCTGTTTCCGATTTCAATTCCCTTCGAATTGGATTTGAATTTCACACACTGTTGAATGTTTACGAGCTCTGCTCACAAAGTAATGATAGCAACAATTTATTTTGGTTAAAGCTATCAAATAAAGCACATATAACAACACAGAATTTATAAAAACCATGGTTGTAGAGTTTTTACCTTCGTTATTTCAAAGCGGTAGCTGCAATCTGCGTCTTCTCATCATTCTTCTTCTGCTCTATTCCTTCGCCTTCACTCAACAACAGCAGCAGCAGCAACAAATTTGTGATGCAAACGATGCACAATCACTTCTGAATTTTTCCGGGTTTTTATCCTCTGATTTAGGAGCATTGAACTGGTCATCTGCCCATGATTGCTGCTCATCCTGGGAAGGGCTTCATTGCGACGGTTTGGGTCGGGTTTCTCATCTATTGTTGCCTTCTAGGAGGCTGAAAGGGAACATATCATCTACACTTGGTAATCTCAAAGGTCTTCAACATTTAAATGTTTCAGATAATTTACTGTCTGGGGTAATTCCACAAGGCTTTTTTACCTCATTGACTAGTATTCAGGTCATTGACTTGAGTTCAAATTCACTGTCTGGTTCTCTTACTGCTACCTTCGCTTCAAATGGGCGTTTCTCAAATACCATTCAGACTGTCGACATCTCAAACAATCAGTTTGAAGGTGTGATTGAACCTGCGTGGTTCTATTTGGCATCAAATTTGTCGAGTTTTAATGCCAGTAATACTGCGTTCAGTGGTTTGATTCCGTCGTCTATTTGCAGCAGCTGTCCTCAGCTTAGAGTGCTTGATTTCTCCAACGCTGCGTTCAGTGGGAACATACATGTTGGGCTGGGGAACTGCTCAAAAATCGAGGTGTTTCGTGCAGGTTTCAATAATCTGTCTGGATTAATTCCTGATGATATTTACGAGTTGAAGTCTCTGGGAGAGTTATCGATTCCTGCAAATAGCATCAACGGAACCATTAGGGAGGAAATGCTTGAGCTAACCAATCTCAAAATCATTCATTTATACTCCAATTTTTTAAGCGGAGAAATACCGCGAGATATTGGGAAACTTGCTAAATTGGAGCAATTGCAACTTCACATAAACAAGCTCAACGGTACCATACCGCCATCCTTGATGAACTGCACAGGTCTGGTGAAGCTTATATTGCGGGTCAATGCACTGGAAGGTAACATCTCTACACTCGATTTTTCGAGGCTTATCCGACTGCAAACGCTAGACCTCGGTAATAATTTATTAACGGGGAACATACCTGAAAGCATTTTTTCATGCAAGTCACTAAGTGCAATTAGATTGGCCATGAATAACTTGGCAGGGCAAATTTCACCCAACATAGAGACGTTACCATCTCTGAGTTTCCTCTCTCTCTCCAACAATAGCTTCACGAATATATCTGGCGCGCTGACAATTTTGTCGAGTTGCAAAAACCTTGTCACATTAACACTGTCAAAGAATTTTTACCACGAATTTTTACCCAGAGAGAAAAACTTCATAAGGCCAGAAGGGTTTAAAAACCTGCAGGTGCTTGCTTTGGGGGGATGTAATCTCAAGGGTACAGTCCCTAAGTGGTTGTTTGACTTAAAATCACTTGAGGCTCTCGACTTATCGTTTAATGAATTGATGGGCACCATTCCGGAGTGGTTTGGATCTCTGCCAAGCTTCTTCTACCTGGACTTGTCAATGAATAGTCTTACAGGCAGTTTTCCTGTGCAGTTAACCAGGCTCCCCGCAATGATATCAAAGAAAGCTGCAAATAAGTTGAAACGGAGTTACATTGAACTTCCGGTATTTGTCGCCCCTAATAACGCTAGTAACCAGCAATACAATCAGCTTGCAATACTACCTCCAGCGATATACCTCAAGGGTAACCGTCTTAAGGGTGAGATCCCTGTTGAGATCAGCCAACTGCAAAACCTTCATGTGCTGGATCTTAGCGACAATGGCTTCTTGGGTATTATCCCGGCGGAATTTTCTAACCTCACGAGCCTCGAAACTTTAGACCTCTCTCAGAATTACTTGACAGGAAAAATTCCGACGTCGCTGCAAAGTCTCAATTTCTTATCAGAGTTCAATGTTTCCTACAACAATCTGGAAGGGGCCATTCCAACAGGCGGTCAGTTTGGCACTTTCGGAGAGTCTAGTTATGCTGGGAATCCAGAGTTATGTGGTCAAATTCTACAGCATCAACCATGTTCAAGTACCAGAGGGGAAGAAGAAGAAGAAGGGGAAGCGGAAGGGCAAGGACAAGGACAAGATAACGGAAAGCTATACAAGAAGCCTTTTCTCGATGGATTTACGATTGGTACAGCAACAGCTTTCGTAGCTGTTCTTGCTGTTCAAGCATTCCGCCTTAGGAATATCTTTACTACTCGTAATAGAGAAAATAAATAGAATCATGCACTAAACGCGAGATATTATAATTAGCGTACATTTTAAAATGGCTTCAGGTGTTTAATTTACTCTTCACGTATCGTTTCAGTATCAATAGATACCATTTTCTAATTCCCACCCTTCCTTCATATAACAGTATTAATATTTAAATTTTTCATTGTCATCAAAGTTTTAGCAAACCAAACTGGTGGCTCATAGCATGAGTTGGGGCGGGGTGGGCCAGGCTGGCCGGTTGATTTGGCCACCTTTAACATGTTTCGCAACCTTTAACATGTTTTGGAAATAATTACAACATTGACTAGCATGAGTCAATTCAATGATGTCTAAATCCTCAAAGTACTACAGTGCTACTCAAAGATCTATAAATCTTATTTACTTCTCGTTATATATGAATTTAACTTTGTTCAGTTTCAATTCAACTCATGTCGAATGAGATTTCGATAAATCACTTCAATCACTAAAACACAAAAATATTACAAACTAAAAAAAAAAACATGGTTGTCGAGTTTTTACCTTCATTATTCCATTACGGTAGCTGCCATCTGCATCTTCTCGTCATTCTTCTGCTGTATTCCTTCCCCTTATCTTACCAACAACAGCAAATTTGTAACCCACACGATGCACAATCACTTCTGAGTTTTTCCAAGTTTTTGTCCTCCGATATAGGACCTCTGAACTGGTCATCGACAGGCGACTGCTGCTCATTTTGGGAAGGGATTGGTTGCGACACTTCAGGTCGGGTTTCTCGTCTGTTGTTACCATCCAGAAGGTTGAAAGGGGAAATATCATCTTCACTTGGTAATCTCAAAAGTCTAAAACAGTTTAATGTTTCTGATAATTTACTGTCTGGGGTAATTCCACAGGGCTTTTTTACCTCATTGACTAGTATTCAGGTCGTTGACTTGAGCTCAAATTCACTGTCTGGTTCTCTTACTGCTACCTTTGCTTCAAATGGAAGTTTCTCATATACCATTCAGGTTGTTGACATCTCCAACAATCAGTTTCATGGTGTGATTGACCCTGCGTGGTTCGATTTAGCATCGAATTTGTCGAGTTTTAATGCCAGTAACACTGCGTTCAGTGGTTTGATTCCGTCGTCTATTTGCAGCAGCTGTCCTCAGCTTAGAGTGCTTGATTTCTCCAGTGCTGCGTTTAGTGGAAACATACATGTTGGGTTGGGGAACTGCACGAAACTCGAGGTTTTTCGTGCAGGTTTCAATAGTCTGTCTGGGTTACTGCCTGATGATATTTACGGGTTGAAGTCGCTGGAAGAGTTATCAATTCCTGCAAATAACATCAGTGGAACGATTAGGGAGGAAATGCTTAGGCTAACTAATCTCAAGATCATTCATTTATACTCCAACAGTTTTACCGGCATAATACCTCGGGATATTGGGAAACTTGCTAAACTAGAGCAATTGCAACTTCATACAAACAAGCTCAACGGTTTCATACCCACATCTTTGATGAACTGCACAGGTCTGGTGAAGCTGATTTTAAGGGTTAATGGACTGCAAGGTAACATCTCCACACTCGATTTCTCACGGCTTATACGACTTCAAACGCTAGACCTTGGTAATAATTTATTAACAGGGAACCTACCTGAAAGCATTTTCTTATGCAAGTCATTAACTGCAGTTAGAGTGGCCAATAATTACTTAACAGGGCAAATTTCACCCAACATTGCGACATTACCATCTCTGACTTTCCTATCACTTTCGAACAATAGCTTCACCAATATATCCGGAGCGCTAGCAATATTGTCGGGTTGCAGAAACCTCGCCACATTGACACTGTCAAAGAATTTTTACCACGAAGTTTTACCCGGTAAGAAGAGCTTCATAGAGCCAGAAGGGTTTAAAAACCTGCAGGTGCTTGCTTTGGCGGGATGTAACTTCAGAGGTACAGTCCCTGAGTGGTTGTTTAACTTAAAATCATTGGAGGTTCTCGACTTGTCCTTTAACCAAATGACGGGTATAATTCCAGAGTGGTTTGGATCTCTACCAAGCTTCTTCTACTTGGACTTGTCGATGAATAGTCTTACAGGCGAGTTTCCTGTGCAGTTAGTTAGGCTTCCGGCGATGATATCAACGAGAGCTGCCAATAAATTGAAACGGAGTTCTCTTGAACTTCCGTTATTTGTCGGCCTAGTTCATGTTCGTAACGAGCAATACTATCAGCTTGCGATACTGCCTCCAGCAATATACCTCCAAGGTAACCGTCTCACAGGTAAGATCCCTGTTGAGATCAGCCAACTGCAAAACCTTCATGTGCTGGATCTTAGCGACAACGGCTTTTCGGGTATTATCCCCTCGGAATTTTCTAACCTCACGAGTCTTGAAATGTTAGACCTCTCTCAGAATAATTTGACTGGACAAATTCCAACGTCGTTGCAAAGTCTCAATTTCTTATCAAAGTTCAATGTTTCCTACAACCATCTAGAAGGGCCGATTCCAACAGGGGAGCAGTTTGGCACTTTTGGAGAGTCTAGTTATGCTGGGAATCCAGGGTTATGTGGTCAAGTTCTACAACATCGACCTTGTTCAAGTACAAGAAGGGAAGGGGAAGAGGAAGGGGAAACGGAAGGGCAAGATAACGTAACCAAATACAAGAAGCCTTTTCTCGATGGATTAACTATCGGTACAGCAACAGCTTTCGTTGCTGTACTTGCTGTTCAAGCATTCCGCCTTAGGAACTTCTTTACTACTCGTAAATAGAGAGGACAAATGGAATTATGCACTAAGCGTGAGATATCGTAATTAGCGTGCATTTTTAATATAGCCTAAGGAGTTTAATTTACTCTACATATTGTTTCAACATCAATAGAGTTAATTCTCGTGTAGTATGCCGTACCAGCTTACCTATTGGTACCTACTGGACCAGCTTTAGGTTTGTACCATCATCAAAATCGACCAAAAATCGATGAACAAATTGAATTGAATAAAAGGATATGAAGAAATTACAGACCTAATCTCACATCTTCATTATATTTTTATACTGGAGTAGCTTGTAAAACCCGAACAAACACACCACAGATTATCAAACATCCAAGGAAAGTGCTTCCTAATTCATTCATCTTCCGCTATAAAGTTTGGAATTTCACCCTGACAGATGTATTCGTCACAAACAGATGCCGAAGCCCAGCCTCGTCTTAGCCGAATTATATCGTCAGTGAAAGTCGATCCTAAGACACAACGTGATTTATAAACTTATTTACTTAGTTATATATGGATTTAACTTTGTTCAGTTTCAATTCATCTTATGTCAAATGAGATTTCGACAAATCACTTCAATCAGTAAAACACAAAATTGATACGGAGAACAAAAAAGAAAACCATGGTTGTCGAGTTTTTACCTTTATTATTTCATCGCGGTAGCTGCCGTCTGCATCTTCTCATTATTCTTCTGCTTTATTCCTTCACCTTATCTTACTACCAACAGCAAATCAGTAACCCACACGATGCACGATCACTTCTGAGTTTTTCCGGGTTTCTGTCCTCCGATTTAGGACCTCTGAACTGGTCATCGACCCGTGACTGCTGCTCATTTTGGGAAGGGATTGGTTGCGACAGTTTTGGTCGGGTTTTTCATCAGTTGCTACCGTCCAGGAGGTTGAAAGGGGAAATATCATGTTTCTGATAATTTACTGTCGGGGGTAATTCCACATGGCTTATTTACCTCATTGACTAGTATTCAGGTCATTGACCTTAGCTCAAATTTACTGTCTGGTTCTCTTTCTGCATCTTTTGCTTCAAATGGAAGTTTCACTGCTACCATTCAGACCGTCGACATCTCAAACAATCAGTTTTGTGGTATGATTAACCCTGCGTGGTTTGATTTGGCATCGAATTTGTCGAGTTTTAATGCCAGTAATACAGCGTTCAATGGTTTCATTCCATCGTCTATTTGCAGCAGCTTTCCTCAGCTTAGAGTGCTTGATTTCTCCAATGCTGCGTTTAGTGGGACCATACATGTTGGACTGGGGAACTGCTCGAAACTCGAGGTGTTTTGTGCAGGTTTCAATTTTTACCCGGAGAGAAGAACTTCATAGAACCAAAAGGGTTCAGAAACCTGCAGGTTCTTGCGTTGGGAGGATGTAATTTCAGGGGTACAGTCCCCCAATGGTTGTTTAACCTGAAATCACTGGAGATTCTTGACTTGTCATTTGATGAAATGACAGGTACGATTCCAGAATGGTTTGGATATTTGCCAAGCTTCTTTTACCTAGACTTGTCGATGAATAGTCTTACAAGCAAGTTTCCCGTGCAGTTGAACAGAGTCTGCCCTCAATGATATCAGTGAATGCTGCCGATAAATTAAAACGGAGCTATTTTGAACTCCCATTTTTTGTCGTTCCCAATGACGCTAGATACTAGCAATACAATCAGCTCGGGATACTGCCTCCAGCAGTCCAGCCATATACCTCAAGGGCAACCGTCTTATTGGTAAGATCCCAGTCGAGATAAGCGAGCTGCAAAATCTTCATGTGCTGGATCTTAGTGACAACGGCTTCTCGGGTATCATTCCACCGGGATTTTCTAACCTCACGAATCTTGAAGTATTAGACCTGTCTCAGAATAAATTAACAGGGAATATCCCAATATAGCTGCAAAACCTCGACTTCTTATCAGAGTTCAATGTCTCTGGCAACAATCTCAAAGGGCAGATTCCAACAGGGGGTCAGTTTGACACTTTCGGAGAGTCTAGTTATGCCGGGAATCCAGAGTTATGTGGTGACGTTCTGCAAAATCAGTCTTGTTCAAGTATCAGAAGCGAAGGGGAAGCGAAAGGGAGAGATGAAGCAGAAGGGCAAGATAACAGAAACCAGTACAAGAAGCCTTTTCTCGATGGATTAACAATCGGTACAGCAGCAGCTTTCGTAGCGGTACTTGCTGTTCAAGCATTCCGCCTAAGGAACATCTTTACTACTCGTAATAGGGAAGATAAATGGAATCATGCATTAAACGCGAGATATTATAATTAGCATACATTTAAACATGGCCTCAGGAGTTTAATTTACTCTTCACGAATCGTTTCAGTGTAAATAGGTCTCATGTTCTAATTCCCAGTTCCCACCCCTCCTTCGTATACCAGTACTAATATTTATATTTTTCACAGTACCTACGGGAACGGCTTTAGGTTTACACCATAATGAAAATCGACCAGAAATCGATGAACAAATTGAATCATTGAATAAAAGGATATGAAAAAATTACAGACCTAATCGCACATCCTCGTTACATTTTAATAGCTTGTAAAACCCGGACAAACACACTACAGATATCAAACATCCAAGGAGAGTGCTCCGATTTCATTCATCTTCTGCTATGAAGTTTGGAAGCTCACCCTGGCAGATGTATTCATCACAAACTGATGCCGAAGCCCAACCCCGTCTTAGCCGAATTATATCTTCAGTGAAAGTCGATCCTGAAGAGCCGATGAATACACTAGACATTGCACATATGGTTTTATCCAGCATCGCCTCCACCTTAACAATGCAAAGCGCTCAAAATAAGAACGGTAAGAAATTTCAATAAAAGCATGGAACACGAGAGAAAAACATCATAACGAAACTATTACAAGCACAACACAAGGTTCATGTGAAACCCAAGGAATACCAGCACTGATCCCTCATTAAGTCAACACCTCATCGATACACTCCAAGCATAGTCGATGTACTCAATAAGTTGTATGTTTGAGTTAGAGGAAAAAATACAAATAGAAACCGTCTCACCTGAGAATCCCCGTCGAGACCGTGTCTATACAGAAGAGCATCCCATTTCTCAGCTGAATTCCGTGCTGGTCTCTGAACAAGTGGTACAGTCTTGCCATCGACAACAACGAGCGACTGAAGTAGACCTGTTTCACTATCTGCAGCATCTGTGGAGAGATATATCACGGGAGTATTGGCCCGTTCAACCACCCTTGCGATGCAGCTTGCGGCTTGAGGAACCGAAAAAAAGCAGCTCGGATTTTTGGCATTGCTAAGGATCCAAGTAAAGACTGTGTCAGATGTTTTTTGATAATAGTAAAGCATACAAGCCCTATACATTTACGGTATCTATATTAGGACATGTTCTCTTCCTCTTAAGTTATCTTAAGTCTTGAGTATCCCGAAAATTTACACACGTCATATGACGTTTTATGAACTATTTGATAAATTAAGAAAAAACAAGTTGAGGAGAACAGGTCCTTACTGCATAAAAGGATATTGTAAGTACAAGGTACTGAACATACCAAAACTTTAACCAGCCATGTCTCCGAAAATGAAGAGCTACGTAGTTCTTCCCCAAGAATGTCTGAACAAAACGCTGCGCAGTGAGCATGATCAAACGACTAGGTTCAACCAATGTTTTGCACTGGTGAGCAATAGGACCGCCGGGTTGCATCACCCAATCCCTCTCAACATCAGCAAAGAAGACATCCCCAATCGCAATAACAGCATCATCAGAAGAAAACGCGGCCTTAACATTCTCAATTGTCCTTTTCGTAGGTTTCTTCACATCCTCCCCCCACGGCGACTGCAACTTAGGTAAGGACAACCCTAACGACTTCAACTTCTTCACATGCTCATCATCAACATAACAGTCCGTAAAATAGCAAATAAATCTATCAATACGCATTTCCTTCTTCTTAGCCTCGGAAAACTCCTCAAACGTTACGACCACATCTTTTCCCAAGCACTTGTTTATATGCTCGATATCCAAGACCTTATTAAACTCGTAATCAACCTTATGACTCGGGATCACCAAAACCCTACCCAAAATCGCGGCAAAAAACATATGCTTCTCCAAACAAATCAAGTGGTTCGACATTTGCCCCGACACACAAATCGCAAACAAGTACTTCCCCGACTTCGGATTCCACTCAATAGTTCTCCTCTCCCCCAACTTCTGATCAACTTTTCGACACATATCGAAACTTCCCTCATTCTCATCACCCAAATCAGAAACATTTCCGTTCGTATGACTCGACAACAACACCTTCTGAATTTCCTTATTCAGCATCACCCCATCATAAACCCTAGACTTCCATTCCTCGAAAACCGTCTTTTCGACAGGCATTCCACTCAAATTCAAGTACCCAGAAGTGTCATTACTACTACTATTACTACTCAATGCAGCATCTGTTGCAAATGTACGATTTAACAATGAAATTAACCCTAAATGTTGCTCTTTCAATAGATACAAAGCCTTCAATTCAGCTTCTCTCATTTGATCAGACGAAGTTTTAATCAAACGAACATCCCAAACACTTGAATTATGAAAACCCAGTAAAAAAGACAACAATATCAACAACATTACAAAGATCAACACCAAAAAATACCTCTTTTTCTTGAAATTCGATAAATCAAACTTGAAACGACGTCGTATTAACCCCGCAAAACCCTCATCATCAATCTGAAAAGGGGAATAATTGTGTGAATTTGACGTGGGTTTAACAGTTTCATGCTGATTAATCAAATTTCTTCGATCTTCTTCATCATCATCTGAAGAATTGTACTCTTTACCCACCTCTTTCATCATCAATTTTTATCAATTGGTGAGCAAAATTTGGGGAAAATAAGGGAAACCCAGATGAGAAAATTGATTAAAGATTCGAACTTTGTTTGTGGTATGCGAGATATTGAGTGAATTGAAGTGAAATCTGGGAAATTAATCGAGAGAGTGTGTGAGTTTGCTTCAAGTGAGGGCTAAAATTATGTACGGAGTATTTAGTTGGTTCGTCGGTGGAGGAGGTTAGTTCAAGTGACTATGAGTCTATGACTCTTCATCTTAATTTCTAATTTCTAATTTTTTTAGGATTTTAATCGATTTACTCGAGTCGATTATAAATTGGATCAAAATATTCCGTAATATTTTTGAAATTAACATGGAAATTCAAATTCTGAGAGTTTGAAAGTAATTTTAGTATGGATGTATGGTAAATTTATGTAATTTTCTAACTTGTCATCGAGTTTAGTTATCGAATATTATTTGTTGAGTACTCTGTATCAAATTTGGTTTGAGTGATATGGTTATGTTTTCGACTAATGTATTTTGTTTGACTATCTGGTTGATATTATTTAAGTAAATGTCTAGTCGATTTTATTTAGAACAATATTAACTGCGGGATAGTACAAAGTAAATTAACGATGGAATCATCCATCAAATTGAATTTGGATTGTAGTTTACTTTGGGTTAGAAAAATAAGGTTGAACTATTTTAACCTTTGGTCATTGACAACCCACCAAACTTTGGGATTTTATAAGATTTAATCAGCATGAAACTGTTAATCAACCTTAAATCAGAAGATGGAAGAAATTTTAGTTTTTAGTTCTCAAATTTGATTTTAAACATGTTGTTTTATGATTTGTTTTTCCATTTTCTAGAGATAAATTTATTTTCAAATGTATTGGTAAACATCATTAATTGATCTGCAACTTGTTTAAGAAATTTCTAGCACGCATCATAGAGAATGATTTAAAACGAGTTCAATCATATAGTTTACATCTTAAATTTTATGCAAGTCTGATTTATTGGTGTAGTGGCTCAACCATACATTCTAATATCCCACATTGGTGAGACCTATCCAGGCCACTTTAGTGAGTTTATATACAGAGTAACTCTTTTGGTGATACTAGAATAAGAATTGTCAGAGCTTACTATGTGCCGCCACTTTAGTTTTAGGCTTTTAGCTACCAACAATTACGATTGTCACCGAGATCATGTCGAATTTAACGACACAAATTATAATATTTTAAGAAGTATTACGTGAACAGAAAATAATCATAATGGTGGCTGCATAAGCAGACAATGATGACTATATACTAAACATCTAAAGTTCTAAACTATAGTATGAAAGATTCAAATAAAACATGACACTACAAGTTACGTACTACTACTTCATTGCTTGCCTATTACTCTCGTGAATTGTCTGACCAAGTCACGGTCAATGGCTTTCTAGTTACTTTGACTTTTTTATTTATGTTTCAACTTCTTAGTTCTTACTATAAGTTCGATCATGTAAACAACCCTTTTCTTACGTCATTAGCTTTGTTAAATCAAATGAAGTTATTCGAGTTAGAGTTTGGATCGTGTAAGTTTGGATAGAATCCTTATAAAATATGCGAAGTATTTGTTTTTCGGTTAGTTGTATTTTTAGAATTTACTTATCTTGAGATTATTATGTTCAACTTATAGGGACTAATAAAGGTTTTATCTTAAACGGGTTACCGATATTTTAATTAGATTAAATCTGAGTTCTTTTATTATATGTTTCCTTATTTTCAGTATGAGACGAGTCAGCTTAAGTCAATTTGAATCGAATTCTTTGAATCAAATGAATTTTGATAATATAATATACGACACCAAAACAATTACACTTTAAAAAGGTGAAGATGAACCGAAATCGAAGTATCATTTAAAACTGTATACTCCGTATAAAAGATAAAATAATTTTTTTTTTCTTAAGAAAATCTATATACTTACAAAATTCATGTTAATCTCTTGTGAAATACTCTGTAATTCATATCTCAATTAATTAAATTACACTTTCTTATTTTCTATAACCTACAATCAATCATTTTCAATATTCCTACCAAAATCCACCTTATTATTGACCTTTCTAAAACCCCAAACCATATGAAGAAAAATACTAATAGTACTTCACATCAAAATTTCATTTACACCTTCTAAGAATTGTGAAATAATATTCACCTATATTTTCTATGAAATATCCTTTTTATTGACTTTTTTTTAATTTGGTCCAACTTGTAGTCCTTCAAACAATTCCCCTACACATATAAAAACCTCTATAAACAATAATCTTGTTCTTTCATTTCACAACATATAACACTAAGTTTCTCCAAAAAAAAATCATACAAATTCCTTTTTGGGTTTTGATAAACAATAAATTTACTCAACTGGGTAGTGATCAAAATTCAAAATTTATTCCAAAAATTCTTAATTTTTGTAAAAATATAAATATCAAAAACTACTAAAATAATGGGTGATATAACAAATAATATTTCACCACCAACAATGCCAAATATGAATTCACAAGCTGCCTCACTTATGTCAGCCAAAATCATGGTAATAGGCATAATTGTGTTATTCTTTGTGTTGGCATTTTGTTTCATTCTTTCACTCTATGCAAAATGGTATTGGTCAAGAAATGAGGACCCCACCGTCGTAGCCTGGCGCAGAAATGCTCTGCGCTCTGGAGCGCAGCAGCAGACTGGCGCCAGGAAACGACGAGGGCTTGACCGAGCCACGCTACGGTCGATACCTATGTTGATGTATGACACCAAAGATTTTAAGGAAGGGTTAGAGTGTTCAGTTTGTTTGAGTGAGATAACACAAGGGGAGAAAGTTAGGCTTTTGCCTAAGTGTAATCATGGGTTTCATGTGGAGTGTATTGATATGTGGTTTAAGTCTCATTCTACTTGTCCACTTTGTAGAAATTCTATAGTTTCATTGTCTCGAGATGAGGAGTCGCGAGCAGCACCAGCTCATGCTGGTGTTGTACGCGATTCCTCTGACTCAGATTCCAACTCAGACTCTGACTCAGACTCAGAGCAGCACGAGAATAGTTCCCATGCTGCAGGGGAAACGATAAGTATCCCTACAAATGTCCTGTTTTTTGGTAATGAAGTCCAAGTTAGGTCACGTGGGGAAACTGCAAATGAAGATTCTGCTACGTCTATGTCTACATCTGCATCTGCATCTACGTCTGGTGTTAATAACCAAAGAGATGAGTTAGTGATTGAGATACCAAGAGACTTATGTGATGATTGTTCATCGTCACCGCCTCCTAGGGCCGAGATTGTCGAGGAGGGGTCGTCAAAAACTCCGGTGGTTTCGAGGTTGCGGTCGTTGAAGAGGTTGTTGAGTAGGGGGAGGATGATGCCCTCTTGGGCTAGTGGCTCTAGCTCCATTGATATTGAATCAATGGAAAACAAATCATAAAAATAAAACAACAATTGTTGAATTAACTTTTAGTATTAAGTTCATATATAGACACCAAAATTAAATGGTGATTAATTAGGGATTTGGTGGTTGTTTATGAAGATTAAACCCCTCCCTAGTAGATTCTTTATTCAAATCATTCAATTCATTTAATTTGTTTTCTTGAGAAATTTACAAGTGTAAGAGATGTATAAATGCATGATTGCATGAATATCATTTTTTATAGGGTAAATTGTAAATTATTACCTTATAAAATACGTTTTGAGTTACAAAACTTTTGTACGTGAAGATCGATCATTAAACATGTGTAATTGTGTATGAATTATGAGTATGACTATCTAAAAAAAAAATTTGTAATTATTTATGTTAAAGTGATTTTTATTTGGAAATTGGAAGTGTTAGATTTCAAATTGATAATCACTTACTTAAGAGATCAAAATATGTTACTAGTCACGTCAGATAGCAACACATTTTCTTTCTAATTGCGTTTTCGATTAGGAAATGAATTTATCGCAAATGATGATTATTCAAAGTATACAAAAGGAACATAACATGAGGGGAAATTATTTTCGATTAGTTTTAAATTTTTCGATCGAGTTTTGTTAAAATAAATTTATTTATTAGTCAATTTTGGGGTTATGACTAATGTGAGAGTCCCACATTGATTGTGGAAGAGAGTTTAGCGTGGTTTATAAAGTCTAAGGGAACTCCTCTCATTGCCAATTGGTTTTGAGAAATGTGGACACCTCGCCAGAACCGCTCATTCTCTTCCAATTCCATTTAGTGCGCGTTTCATGATTCTAACAGGATCGAGTAAGAATTTCAATGATTCATCAAAAAGTGAATCGGTTATGTATCACCATCACTCGGTACATTCTCATCCTCAATTAATTCCGAGTTACTCCGTAAATATCAAACGAAAGACCAAGCCAATTTTATAACTTGGATGTAAACACTTTTATTAATGACCAATTAATACAAAGATGTAGAAATTTGCAACATTAATCATCTTTAACACTTAGCAAAGCCTTCTAACGTAAAAAGACGTTAAAAGTTAAAAATAAATCGTTCTGTAAAAGCTATTTTCTGGTAAGACGAGTTTAATATTACGGGCATTTGGGCTTGCCTTGTTTGCTCATCCAGTCTCGATAACAAGGACACTCGTCCTTGTTACCGGAAGTACCGGAAGGAACACATTTACATTTATCACAACACATGTTACAAAAATGTGTACACTTTGATTGTTTTCCCCATCTTTGGCATCTATACTCACACTTTGTGTCACAAAATCCTGCATTAAAAATCAACGTCCACGATTTATTAGACAATCAACGTGCATACATTTCCAAGGTTTTTTTGTAAGGTTTTTTTTGTTCAAAATATAATCGTAACAACAATATCTGATTAAATGTCACATTAATTTACCGTTAACTGTCACATTTTAATTTTATGTAACTAGTCGTACGTGTATAACGATCTTAAAAAAAGTACCTGAGGGTGAAGAAGCAGGTGAAATTGATGGAGTAGTATATTGAGCATTAACAATATTAAACATATTAAAACATATAATTATGGAAATTAGAAGAAATGTTGCTATGCAAGTTTTCATTTTAGCACTTTTTTTTTGTGTTTGAAAAATATTTGTATATTTGTGAGTGAGTTACTTTGTTAAGTGGAGTGTAGTATTTATATATACTCAAGGAAGAAATAAGATATTATTATTATTATTATTATTATTATTATTATTATTATTTGAATTTTCACTTAATTTGTTTGACCTAGGTCAAACCAAAAAAAATATAAAAAATACAGCTTGCTCAAAAATGGGATTTTTTTTTTTTTTTCCCAAAAGAAACAAGCAACATGTTGTAGTATCAAAATTAATATTTTATGGGGTATTACAATTTCAATCCTTACAATTTTATTGTTTATTAAATTTGATTATATGATGTACTACTAGTTAAAAGTTATTTATATCAAATAATGAATAAATTAAATAATATAAACTAGTTCGTAATAATTTATTTCTCAGTCTCTCTCATTTACTTAAATTTCATAGTAAGCAAAGTATAACAATTTTGATTTAAATGGTTAAACTATTTCTTTTAATGCTATCATTACTTTACTAATTTATTTGTCATTGTTTATTATTAAAAATAATAAGACGATCATTTTATTTAATGCATATGTTGTGAATTAAAATAATGGAGTAAGTCTTGCATAAAACCGTTTCACGAGTGCGACGACATTCTTATGAGTAAAATATGGCTATTTTAATGTTTAAAGTGACAACTTTTACCCTAAATGTGACCACTTTAAAGTTCCATTAAATGGTCGCTTTAAATGTTAAAATAGTTACTTTAAACAGTAAACACATTTTAATTGCAAATATAATGTTGCACGTATGAGACAGATTTATGTGAGCACTGAAAAAATGACGGTGGACATGTCGATATGTACTATGTAGTCGCGATTGTCGATGGAAGAAATTAAGAGGGTAAATTTTGTAGATGAATTATTGAGACTAATAATATTAGTTGTTCAACTAACATGGTGTGTTATGGGTTGCATGTGATTTTGTGCTCAAATTCACACTACTCAGAGTACTCACTATCAACTTGCACTTTTTATCTTGGATTCTTAGTAACTTTTGACATATTATCAAATTAAATAAGATTAACTTTTGATTAATCTCAATATAATTATATATTTACAGCTCAATTTAGTATTCCCGTCATATAGCGTTAAGTAGAACTAGTCGTCGGATATGTCAACGTAGTAGTTCCGAGGGTCCTTGGGGAGTTGAGCTTGTCACGGGTCGCCTACCGTCAGTCCGTCACACTAGTGCTCGGCGCATGGCACACAGCCATGTCAGAGGGGACAAGTTTCGTGTAATCAAGTCCCGATAGATGACAAGGTCGGTCGCAAACTTACTAATGTGTTGACGACAAGGTGTTGCTTACTGACAATGTCATAACAAAAATGGTCTTCAGAGACGCATCAGAAAAAATTCAAGCCGAACACTTACTACACGAAATTGATGCCGAAAAAAAAGTACTATTTCGTATATCTTACTTGCACATTAGGTTGAACATCGCCTAAGCTTGTCTTACATTTCTCCAAAACTATCTAGTAACTATGAGAAACTACACAGTAATTAGATAAACATTTCAGTTTAAGGCAGATACGAGAACGAACTAACAAAATTTCATGAAACACCTAGGCCAAAACTAGACAAGCACCAGATACCAACGCTTGAAGCCGAGCTCTGCTTTTCAGGGAAACAATCACACCGATGAACGAGAGATTTCTCTCTATGAACGACTTCTGTGTCAATCTGAGGAACGTAGACGTGACACAGCTACTGCATCTGCCAACTCAGGACTTCAACTTCTTTTTAGAAGACTTTGGCAAGTCATCTTTCTCGTGGTGCTTCCGTTTTTTCTTCTTTGCACGCTCCACATTTTCATCACCACGAGTTTTGCTTTCTTTTTTCTCTTTTTTGTGTTTCTTCGAAGACAAAGCTGTATCAATCTCTTGCCTCATTTTCTTAATATTAGTCTGCTGCGTTGCCTTATTTGGGTTATCAGCAGAAGGATTATTCTTCCTTTTAGCAGACTTATTTTCCTCCTCAGTAGGTGGTTCAGCCACAAAATCTTTGTAAAATGAGAGCTTCGACTTTTGTCTCGATATCCACTGTTCAGGTCTTCTTGAGTATCTGGAACACAATAAGTGTCAGAACAAACGAAAACCGAAACTCAATGTAGCATTTGATGATATCAAGCTAGAAACAATTTCAATCAATATTCGACTTGTGAATTTAGTTGTTTGAAGTTGCAAGTAACTGACTCGTGTTCTTGGCCTCATACAAATGCTAAGAAGCACAGAAAAGCGCCAAAAGAAGAAAAAAATAATAATAATAAAAAAATAAAAAAAAACGTTTCACAAACTTACCCATCAACATCGAGATTTCTCAACAGGAGAGGACCCTGCCATGTCTTGGAAAGTTCTTTCTGGACAGCACCGAGTTCGGACACGATGGCTTCTCTCAACGAAACGTTACCAGCATTGAAGCACTTTTCAACGGTGAAAGAGCCTGATGGATTCATCGCAAGCTCTCCAAAATGACCCTTCAATCTTCAATTTAGTTAAAAAAAAAATATATCAAAGCAAAATCAACTACGGAGTAATTCACACACAAAAAAAAAAAGGTCTTTTTAGAATTTTTCGTGATTTTTGTGAAGTTTTCGAGACAACAGTTACATTAGTACGTACAGACCATGTTTATCATGCATTTAATCAAACAGATATCTAGGAAAGATGCGGGCAAAAATGCAATACTTAACAGAATCGAATTCAACGAACGTACTTGCCCACTAACTTCTTCTTCTGTTTATCAGTAGCAGATGATCCCAGAAAAGCTTCGATGACACGTGCTCCTGCACTGTCCTTAGCAGTGTCAAGTACCTGGGAATTCTCCATTGATATAATGCTTGTGATGTAAGGTTGAATGTATTCCTGCAGTTAAGCAACTACAATTACAACACCGTGCATAGAGCCGCAACAAAGAGAACAAGATAGGCTAAATCAATGAGAGTAAGACTTAAACACAAACACTTCGATTATAAGACATTTCAAAACGCTCTTAGGAAAACAAAAAAGATGAAACAGAGGTAAAAAGAAGACACTTACGCAAGGATACTTGAGTAGTGATTGCAGAATTAACGAGCCTATGGCGTGTATCCTTTGGCCACTTGTCCAACTCCAATTAGACTTATCATAGGAGTAAAGGTAGCTGTCGAGTAATAGCAAACGAGGTACGATACATTTTGGAGGCTCGTTTGCTGAAGTTATAGCTGCTGCAAGTGCCTTAGAGCACTGAAAGCCAAATAAGCGCAGCAGGTAAGATGCAAGCGGAAATGATTTAGTACTTTTGAGAATGGACAAAGTGAATTCATTATAGACGCAATACTTGACTTAGAAGTGTTGATGCTGTGTACCTTATGCTCATAAGCGTGGAGCCTTTGACTTGTGGCAATCAAAAATGCTACAACTCCAGATTTTTCCAATTCGAAGAGATCTTTAATTTTAGGTGCAAGTTCCTCACCGATTGCTTCTACCTGAAAGATAACAGGTACTGATTATCTCAAAAATAAAATACAAATGCACTAAATAGTAGTACGTTGACTATATTTAATTGACTAAACTTAGTGATCCAAGATACGAACGATAACAAGATAATCAGTAAAATAATTGTACTCGTAGGATTTACTTGGTTTTTGACTACAATATTAAGAGGAACTTCCATGCAAAATAAGAAGTCACTTACTTGACTTTCGTTTCTTGCATGAGAAATCAAAGCTTGAATAGTGAAGTTAGCAGAATAGTGATTTGAATCTTCAAATAATGAACCCTTGAATATTTTCTGGAAGATCTCGTCATATAAAGCATCTGGAGCAACTTCTAAAATTACCTGTAAAGTTCGACAACCTCAGATATCAGATATATAAATAATAAGGGAACACAAATCCCTAAATTTTTTTTACCTAATGGATGTCTCTTACAAGAAGTATTTTGACTTTAAGTATATAAATGGACTACTGCCCGCTTATAGACAAGCGGAAATAACAGACGAAACAAACAAAGAAAATCAGTTACTCGTATATGACAATATGGGCGAGACTTTACCATAAAAACACAAAGCAAAAGACAGACATTCCTTATATACCTTGAAAAAAAAAAAAAAACAAAAACCTTGCTCAAGTCTTAACCTAAATCAGCCACCTTGAAGGGCCTAAAGGAACGGGGGTCTAGCAGGTAGGCTCTTTTTGCTTAACAAACTTTAGCGTCAAAACTTAAAATTACTTTTCAGATATACAAAGCGAGAGACTACAGGACCACCATTACTGCAGAGTATAACTCGCAATCATATTACAAATTGATTCTGGTGCGATGCATGTGCCCATATTTGTACAGGAAAAAGACATTAAAAACAAACAGGTACGTTAACACCCCATGATCAAGGACAATAAGAAAAAAAAAGTTCAGAAACAGGAATCGGCCATTTTCAGATTGCTGGCGATACAATATATCCTGTAAGTACTCGTAGAACATTAGGGTCAAGAATGAAGTTCACCTAGAAGGGAATAAACTACTATGAATAAAAGGGCTACCTCCATCAAATGGCTAAATGCATTTTCCTTCACCAATTCTCTGATGTTTTGCACCTCGTTCATATCAATGAAGCCATTCTCCTCTGCATTCTCCACATTGCAACCCATAATCACTGGAATGACGCGAAACAGCACCTCATCTTGCCCAGCCAACAACTTCAAAGCTGTCTACAACGCACAGAATCCATATCGTTATGGAGAGAACATTTCCTAAGTTTAATTATCATAAGACAACTAGACAGTTAATTGGAGCAATTATTATATAAGACCGTGATATGTCGTACAACAGCAGCAAAAAATGAGGTGTCAAAGCATCATAAAGCCGTTGTACATCCTACAATGGTCTCACTGGACAACTCAATCATCCAAAACTACTTGCAGACAGTAAGCAGTCAGTTGTAGGATCACAATATTGAACTGTTAATTACTTTTAAAAGAAATCTTCATCAGATAAGTCCAACAGAAGTTACCTGTAGAACTAAACTGCTATACAGGTCCACTTGTAGGATCGCAATATCTGCTTTGCTACATTTAAGCATTTTAGAGACAAGAAACTCCAATAAATCTGGAAATCCCTCGTGAACATTCAGCGTATTCTTGTTCCGCTCTCTATCTGATATAAGATTCAGCCTTTTGGCTAAATCAGAGGACAACTTTTTTTTACGGTCAACAGAGGACAACTTTTTTTTACGGTCAACAGAGGACAATTTTGGCGTGCGGAAATCAGAATCCAATGGTACTCCTTTGCAAAGACAAAGCAAGCTCCGCAGAACATGAGATCCATAACAGTTGCACATAACATCCACCGGCTTCTGAATAATTGCCTGTTGAGAGAAAAAAATACTACCCTAATCACATAAGTTCTCACGCGAAAAGAAAAACATGGCGAAATCATTAACAAGACGCTTTGTACCTGGCAAATCAAAGTCAAAGTGTCTTTGATAAGGTTGTAAAAGCTCCCATCAAAAAGATGGGTGACTAAGGATTTAAGAGCTGATTCAGCAACATGGGAACCATAGCAATCAGTCGCAATTTGAGAGAAATTTTTCGCAGAGCTGCGGAGGAAGCCGCAAAGATGGTCAGGACCACAACCCTCCAAGAGTGCTTGCATAGTGTGGCTAATAAAAGTATCAGTTGCAAGTTCCACTTCTCTCCCAGTGGTTTCTTCTAAAGCATTAATACATACTACAGATCGTTCATCCACATCTAATTCACCTCTTTCTAAAACGTTTGCAATCTCAGAGAAGTACTTTGCTGTTTCAGGATCAATTTGCTTCCTGCAAAGATGTTTGAGGTGGAATTAGCATTTTCATTGTGTCATTAAGATGAATCAACCTTACCCTTATGTTAAAACAACGTCTAGGTCGTCTCCAAATGAACCCAAATGAAAATCGCATCATAAATTATGACGAGTGATTACTACAGAGATATTTCTCAACATATAGAAGCACGACTAACTTTGTGGGCACTCGACATATGCATTCTCTATATGGATTGAGTAATATATTGCGAAATAAACAGGTGAATCTATAAGAAAAAAAAAAATTGTTGAATAAATATAATAACCTGACGAATGAGGACTCAGGGTCAGCAAAATCTCTCTTTCTGGCGTATTTCTGATCTTTCACCGTCTGATCAGAGCCATATTCGGAGCCACGACCTCCATCGGAATTCGACTGTTTTTTGTACGACTTTCTTCCCATGCCTTTTTTATTTCTCTTATAAACTACACCACCTCCCTCTTCACAAACCAGTTGATCTTCAGCAATACAGTGATCTGTGCGCCTTCTTAATGGTAATGCTCTCGACCCAACAGAAACCATAAGCGTCTTGTGGCCTCACTATTAGTCTACACAACTAAAAACAAGCGGATTAATGAAGACCAAAAAAAACACGGAAACAAAAACCACATTACACTTAATAAGCTCAGGGAAAACAATTCCATAGCTTTTCATTTCGAAAAGTGAGTTCACTATAAAAAATAAATAAATAAATAAACTACATAACCAGTTCAACATTTAAGTCTCGAAAAAGACCGTCTTCATATTGAATTGTGTCATGTTCTTTTACACTCTAACTACCAATTCACTATACTCAATTCTTCAATTTGAGAGTGTAAAACGGTCTTTAGTAAAACTTACTCTCACTCAAAAACGATTGGCGATTATTTATCAAGAGTGAACTAAAACGACAAAAACCCGATTATATTTTAACCAAAATTTGAGCAAAATTAGCTACATTTTTAAAAATTAGTCCAACAACAGACACAAAAACAATGAATTCTGCATCATCAAGTAAAACTAACCAAATAAAATTGATAAATGAAGTTACAATTCAATGCTAGAGTAAAAAACAATCAACTTCAATCAAAATTTGAGCAAAGCAAGCAACTTTCGAACAAAATAACCCAAATAAAACAGTTTTATGCGTACGATGAGTTAATTTAGTCACATTTTAGTCCCAATTAATCATACACGTTAAAAAAAAAATGGAGCTAGAGTAGAATCAATAAAAGCATCAATAAATTCATGAATTTCATACAAAATAAAATTCTTGATAAAATCTTACCTAATGCAATTAGAGCGGAAGTTTAAAAATGTTCAGAAGAAATTTGGGGATAAAAATTGAGTGAAAGTTCAAAAATTGAAATCAATTTGACAGGGGTTTGTAGAAACCCTAATTTGGTGAGACAGGAAGTGGAAGGGGACAAACAATTAGAAAAATTAGGTCTAAGTGATTTGGGGCTGTGAATTATTTTCGGTTCGGTTCAGTTTAATTCGATTTTGATTTGACTTTTGTCTTTTTTTTTTCTTTAAGGTTCGAGTAAAATTTTACTTGGATTTTTTTATTAAGAGTTTTTTTGTCAAAAGTCAAAAGGTCTAATATTTATGTGGATGTATCTTTAATTATTTTTAAATTTTTTTGTCTAAATACACCAAAAATTTCGTATTTTTTGTTTAGAGGCATCAAATTCAAACTGCGATAAACAAACTCACAATTACTCCGTATATTAAATCTAACGGAAATTGTACAATAGTTCTCTTACTCTGTAAATTTGCGATGATGAATATTTCGTATATAGGATATGATAAGTTCATTACTAATGAATATAATGATGATTATAGTGTCCATTTGAGAATTTACTTAATGTTTATTATCATTCAATAAATTGAAATGTTAAGTATATCTCTTTTATACTTACATAGGAGACTTGGTGGTATTATATGGAGTAACATTATTTGACCAATTAACTAACATTAACATTTGTGTATAAAAATTTAATAGTATAATATTATAATACACTCCGTAATTTTATTATATTTATCATTCATATATTCGCGTACAATGCGATATATAGATAATCTTCGGTAAAAACTTTGGAAAATTTCCCGTTGGTGAGTAGTTACTGAATTACCATTTGAACTTATGCCAAAAAAATGAGAGTTGATAATAACGGGAGTTCTAAAATTCACAAGTGAAAACATAATGACAATTTTATGAAAACAAATTATCATAAAATTTTCTTGTCAAAACTTATTAGGATGATACAATACGCAATCAATCAGTTTCTTTATTTATTTATTTATTTATTATGAGCTAATTTATTACTATATCCATATGGATACGTTCTTAAAAGAAAAGTACGATATGGATTAGAATAATAAATTCATATCTACTCTAAAAACGTTTTGTTCGAAGTACTATATAAAATAACTTTTTATGTAGTTTTATACAATGAGTAAACCTAAAAAAATATATATTTCTATATAATATGAGATACATTGATATCTTTGCTTACTTCACCATAAAACACTATATGGAATGTGTGTGTATTGACGTAGCAGTAGGAATGACACCAAATTGTGAAGTAGGATTTCTATATTTTTAACTTTCATAATAATAATAATAATAATAATAATTTGGAGTATTTTTTATTCTAGTATTGGAGTATATAATACATTTCTTAGTTAATATTTAATTTCATTATTCGGTCAAACGGTCAGATTTTTCAATTCTAATTAATACGATTAATTGAAATAAACTTCTTATTAAATAGTCGTCATCATCATCAAAGTTTGAGTATTGTTGATTTTGTGTCTGAAATAAAATTAATTAGCACCGAGTTGTAAACAAATGAGATTAATTAGATGGCTAATTACGCACATGCGAGTCAAAAGCTTTATCTTATACTCTTAATACTACACGAGTATTTATTAAAGTTTGAACAGTTTTGATGTTATCCTTGAAATAAATAAATTAACTTGAATGCTAAACACATGTGAGTCAAAAGACGTCACATTTTTTTTAAGTTGCTTATTTTCGACAAAATGATGACACATATTACGGGTAATGAAGTTTGTAATATAAGTAGAAATAGAGTTTTTTTTTTTTAAAAGGGTATTTCGTACAAATTAAATACATTAGCTAATAACTGAAAATTAGCTAATATTTATATTTACTTATTTGGACACTAGTTAATACTCTGTAACTGAAAATTAACATATTTAATTGTTAATATAAATTCAAGATGAGACATCTATATTAAAGAATATATTATTATATTATGAGAGAATAATTATTAGGAAAATAATTATATTACATAAGAGTTTATAACACTTACCGTAATATACTCTAAAAAATTTGCGGTAACCATAATATATTCTTTTATCAAATATAATTATTCTCCTAGTAATTATTCTCGCCTAGTATAAGCAATATATTTTCTAATAATCCACGTAATGATGACTAAATGTATGATATGATAAAAACATTATACAGAGTACAATTATCACATAAAATTTAAAATTATTGTATTTATTACACCTAATTAATTAATTAATTTTTTATAACTAAAATCTATGAAATTGGATAAGATAACATTGTCAATGCTAGATATTACTTACCTAATTAATATTAAAAGTTTCGATGCGCCACATATTTTTTATACCCTTTGACCTTTGTAATCTTAACATGGTTTTCCTATTTAAGTAAAAAATATGTGACAAATCAAACAAATTACTATAAAAACAAAAAAAAACATTATTTTCGACAAGTATATATATACATACTTGCATAAAAACACTCAAGTGAAGAACTAATAACTACAAATACATACATTTATAATCCTTAATTTTTCATAAATAATCTTCATTATAATTATTTGTGTGTTTTCTATGGAGTTTACAAATGGATTTTCATACCTTGTCACCCTTAAGAATATGAACCCAAAGGTCTATATTTTTCTTTTGGTTTTAGTAATATTATTATTAATTAATATACGAATTAATATTAGTTTGTTTCACGTCAGACTGTACGTATTGTACATGGTATCAGTCTCGTATACAAGTAATTTTTCTGTATAATATTTGTTCATTATATGAGAAATTTGTATCAGTTAATGTATTTGTCGATTATATGAATTTCTTAAATTTGTGATGATTTTTTTTTTTTTACTCAGGTCCATCAATGTGAATACGCAGTTAAAGGCGAATTAGTTATTAAGGCGGAGGTACGACATACATTACTCTATTTAGTGCATTTTTACGTACTTATAACTAAAAATTTACCGATCGTATTCACACCGTTGTAACATATCTAAGAAAAATTATGTGAATTTTATTATTACAGAGACTACAAGAACAATTGAAGGAGCCAAATTCTCTTCCCTTTGACGAGGTACATTCCTCTTCAGTCACGTCGTCTGACAGTCTTATAATAAATTACTGTGACCTTTTCTGTCACGTTTGACGCCGTCTAAAACATGAAATTATCGTTCGATTACCTAATGTCTTTCGACCTGTGCAGATACTCTACTGTAACATCGGAAATCCGCAATCTCTAGGCCAGCAACCTATTACGTTTTTTCGAGAGGTTAGTTTCATCGACTGTCTGCACAGCACAACCACCACCTGTTGTCGTAACTTCCAACATTCTTATGAATAATATTTTCGTTCATCGTGCACCAGGTCCTTTCGCTATGTGATCATCCGAACCTTTTGGACAAGCCCGAAACCAAGGCATTGTTCAGGTATAAACTCCGAGGGATCGACTACTTCTCTTGTCTGTTGCGTTAGACGGGTTTTGTTGAGTAAAATTTGTTCATCTTGTGACTCGCTGCAGCGCTGATTCGATTGAAAGAGCGCGACAGATTCTGGACCAAATTCCCGGACGATCAACTGGTGCATACAGTCCTACACAGGTAAATAATTCATCGACAGATAAAAAAGACGAATATTCTGTCGCCTTGAAAAAATCGTTCTGATAGTCTTTTGGTTTGAATGACGTGCACGTGACAGGGTGTTAAGGGTCTGCGTGAAATAATCGCTGCTGGAATCGAAGCACGAGACGGTTTCCCAGTAAACGCAGATGATTTGTTCTTGACAGATGGAGCAACCCCTGCAGTAAAGATCTACATAAGTAAATTATTTCGATAATCTTATCAAATTATAAAGCGAAATGATTTATTTTTGTATCGTTCTTCGATGTAGATCCATACGATGATAAATTTACTGATAAGGTCGAAGCGAGATGGAATTCTCGTCCCCTTTCCGCAGTACCCCTTGTATTCAGCTGCAATTGCTCTCTACGGCGGAACTTTGGTGTGTATTTTAATCGAAGTCACGCCTTATTAACAGGTTTATTTTTCATTCAAACAGTCGTAAGTCGTAATGCTTGACGCTTTTTTCAGGTACCGTACTATTTGGATGAAGCAACGGGATGGGGTTTAGAGATTTCGGAACTTAAGAAACAATTGGACGATGCGAGGTCTAAGGGCGTAACGGTTAAGGCCATGGTTGCCATCAATCCTGGCAATCCAACGGGGCAGGTATGTCACGTGCAAAACCGTCTTAGGACCTGTTCTGTTCGTCTTAAGTTGTCTAAAATCCGAGAATTATTGTAATTGCGACAATTTTGAAAATTTACTTTCAGGTTCTGACCGAGGAAAACCAGAAGCAAATTATCGAGTTTTGCAAGGATGAGGGTCTAGTCCTTCTAGCAGACGAGGTGAATCTCTGATACGAATTATGATGTTTAGTTATTTAACAGTTCGTCTTTTGACGGGGTTACTTTTTTCAAAAACAGGTGTACCAAGAAAACGTCTATGTCCTCGACAAAAAATTCCACTCGTTTAAGAAGGTGGCGCGCTCCTGTGGGTATGGAGATCACGACATTGCCTTGGTTTCGTTTCAATCCGTGTCTAAAGGTACTTAGTTTCCTAAACAAGTGACGCAGCGTATAAAACGATGGAAATTTTGAATAAGACTTTTTTGTATTTAATTTGTCGGTATGATGAGTACAGGTTATTACGGAGAATGTGGAAGACGAGGAGGTTACATGGAAGTCACGGGGTTTAGTGCCGAGATAAAGAAACAAATCTATAAACTTATTTCCGCGAACTTGTGCTCTAATAATATTTCTGGACAAATCATCGCCAGTCTTATCATTAACCCGCCAAAGGTATTTTGTTTCTCCCTTCGACTCAACACGTTCTTTAAGACGTTGTTCTTTTGATTTAATGAACTGAATCGTGCTAAACTGAACTGATTGACTAAAGATTTGTGTCCTTGGTAAATAGGTTGGAGATGCGTCCTACGAGACTTTCCTTGCTGAGAAACACGCGATTCTGTCATCTATGGCAAGACGCGCAAAGGTAAATCTATTTTCGAGACCTAACTGTTCTGTCGACACTGCGGTTTTCAGTTCAATAACCATCATTTTATGGTCGTAATAATACCAGATTTTAGAGGACGCGTTCAACAGCTTAGAAGGTGTAACATGCAACAAAGCAGAGGGAGCAATGTACTTGTTTCCGCGTATTGATCTTCCAAAAAAGGCCATACAAGCAGCTGAATATGCGCAGATTGCGCCTGACGCGTTCTACGCTTGTCGCTTACTGGAACAAACAGGAATTGTCGTTGTTCCGGGTTCTGGTTTCGGGCAGGTTCCGGGGACTTGGCACATCAGAGGTACCATTCTGCCACCCGAGGATAAAATCCAGGCATTCGTTGATCGTATAACTGCGTTCCATAAGAAGTTCATGGACGTGTACCGTTGATTAACTATATATAGATATAAATATAGATATATGTTTGTACTTGACGCTATTATAGTCAAGGCAAATTTATTAGTGCCCGGCAAATTATATGGTCGGTGGCACATTTTGTTCTTTTTGGCACAGTGGTATTTCTTATAATAATGTCTAATAAAATCATGATATTATGGGAGAATATATTATACTCTGTATATCGTAAAATATTCTTACAGTATTAACCTCTGTGATGTTAAATTCATATAAATGGCGTTAACACTTAACACCATTGTGATGTTAAATTCATATAAATGGTGTTCATTACGTGTTAGTTTCAACTAATCGTCCTCTATTAAGGTTGTGACTTGTGAGAGTAGGAATTTTTTTATGCATAAAATATTAAAATGTGACGGGAGTTAAACTGATTGTGGTCACTATTTTGTATAACGTGACTCGTCAATAAAAATAATACTTTTTAATCAAAGGATTGATTATATCACCTAAAATTTATAACCAAATAAAAAATTTGCTATATCATCACCACATCATAAATCATAAATAGATGCATGAACCTAGTTTAGTGCATGTCACTCTTTCAAAGTTAGTTGAGTAATGAACAAAATTTAATTTAATAAAAGCAAAAAAATACTCCAATTATTTGTTGATTGATATACGAAATTAAAAGACAATTTAATTGGAAATAGTAAATTATTAAGACAATAAAATATTCGAGTGATGCATTTTCTTTATAAAAGATTTTAGTGCTATCAATCAAATCCAATTTTAGTCACTAATTTGGCCACTTGCCAATCATCCAATGGTTCAAGTGTTTCCCTAACTTTTAAGAAATTCTATAATTTTTTTGTTTCAATACGAGTCACAAGGGTAATACAACGGGGATGGGGATCAAACCTGGTGACCTATCGTCACGGGTAACTCAATCTTAACCACTAGGCCAAGACATCCTCGGTTAAGAAATACTATAATTGTAAATTGGTTTTTATGATTAAAAAAAATCGTCAATTTGTACTTTTACTAATTGAATCAGAGGGAGTATGTTTAGATAATTCATAAGTTAATACATTAAAAAAAATACGGAGTAACACTTAATCGATTGAGTAGTTCTTGTGTAAGTCGGGCCTGACGTTAATATAACGTAAGACAATACATGAAGAGTTATTAAAAAAAAAAATTAAATAACAATGCTTGGCGCCGTGAGGAAGTGCTGATAATAAACTTGTAAAGGCATGCCAGCGTGAGAATTAGTGTCGATTCTTGGTGAATTAGAGGGAGTATGTTTACTGGCTGAATCAGAGGGACTATTCATATAACACTCAATCGATTATAATTTATAACTCTCTGCCGTGTCGTAACCACTAAGTTATGACATTTTCAGATATCATATTTTATACGAGTATATATTAAAATTAAAATACTTAATGATCTTCTTGAAAAATAATTCTTCATATAAAGTCCACCTCTTTTCAATTTATTTCTTAGAGTTCACAACTTATTACACCAAAGCAAGGAAAAACAAAGCAAAACTCAAGAAATTTAAAAAAAAAAAAAATTAATAATAATACTAATAATAATATTAATTTTTTTTTTTCTTTTTTTTTTTTGCCAACTTTATAAAGTTGAGAAATTACAAAACCAAATAAAAAGATATAATGTGTGGAGGATCAATTCTTTCAAGCTTTAAACCAGACGTAAAATCTCGAAAAAATGCTGAAAATTTTCTGTACGGTGGAGATTTAAGTACCAAAATCAAGGGTTATTCTAAGCCGTTGAAATCAATCAATGTTGAAGTTTGTAATTATGATTCTGATTATGATTATGATGATGATGATGTTAAATTTGAGGCTGATTTTATGGAGTTCAAGGATGATGATGTTGATGATGATGAGTTGTTTTTGGTGGGTAAATCTGATTTTATTACCACGGTTAATAATTCTTCAAAGATCAAATCTTTTTCACCCTCAAATGGTAAATTCTATCCCTTTTAAAAAAAAAGAAAAAATTGTGTGTTTTTTTTTTAACAAGGTTTTTGATTTTCACTTTCTTCATTCGACTTCATTCACGTCATTGATTTACTCGTATCAGTTTTGTTAAGACACATGTCGTGACGGTAAATATATATATATATATATATATATAAATTCACATATATTTAAAATTATAAAACCCGTATTTAATATTATAAAAGATTAGTTTTATTGCGTGAAGACGGGAGTATCAGAGAAATTTCTGATTAACTATGTTTTCGTCCATATATTGCTTAGACATAAATTTCGAAAATTCTCCACTTGAACGAATAGTGCTTAGTAGCCTTAGTGGGGAAGTACTTATTTTGTGTTTCGGAGTACATTTTTATGGATTTTTAAATTTGGACTCGACTATAATTCCATAAATGTCAATACTTGTTAGTGTATAAAATTGATATCTCGCCTTTAAGTGTTGACTTCAGCTTTTTTTGTTAATTAATTTTTGTAAGAGTATTTGAAGTATGAAGTTTTTTCGTTGAAGTGTTTTAAAGTGTTGAGTCCAAAACATTTTCATTTAATGGACCAGACACTAGAGTTTAATCTAAATTTCCGATTGCGATACTGAAATGGAAAATTTAGATGGAAAGTGGACCAGACCGTAAACATGTTCGTACTCGTTTCACATGCAAATATTGTTACGAATCTTTCAACCCAAATCTGACCCGTTTAAGTTTTGTGTTGTGTTGTGATCATTTTGACTCACTGACCTAAATTGGTCATCATACCTTATTAACCCAAACTTCTAATTTCAAGACGAGTTCATTTCGTGTTTTCAGTTCGTGTCATTGTTCGGTGGCTCTATCGAATTATGTAAACTTTATGAATTATGAATAACATGATTTCTATCATACCTAAAGAGATTAAGAAATTTGTGTTATTATCAAAGTGTGATAATAACAATTTAAGCAAAATCTGAACATTTTTAATAAAGATCTTATTAAAACTAAAACGACGAGAAACATTTAGCACCAATTTCGGTGTTTCGAGACCAAATCGGTCCGGACTGAAATTTGGGATTCCAATTTTGGTTCACGCCAATGAAACCGTTTTCTTTAACAGTGATGACGATATTTACTTCGTTAGCTTATCGTCCCTCTTTGTTTTTCTGCGAAGATCTGAACCCTGTGGAGGCTGATGCCCAAATTGGGAAATCGCCTAAGAAAAAGAGAAAAAACCAATATCGTGGGATCCGAAGACGTCCCTGGGGAAAATGGGCGGCCGAGATCCGTGACCCAAGAAAGGGCGTCCGCGTTTGGCTCGGGACGTTCAACACCGCAGAGGAAGCCGCTAGGGCTTACGATGCTGAAGCACGGAGGATTCGCGGTAAAAAAGCCAAGCTCAACTTCCCTGACGAAGCTCCACCGTCTTCTGCTAACACAGCCAAATCTCGGAGATCCAATGCCATCATCGACTCTGATACGCTGTTTGACAATGACTACTCAATTGCAGACGAGAAATCCGACACCACTACTGCTATCTCTGAGGTAGAAAATAGGCCTAAAACCCAAGAGGTATCGTCGTTGGTATCACCCGTTCTTGAAATCGAGGAAAACCTAATTGCGGAAAATGGAAACGCAAACAAGAGAATGAGACTAAGCTCGGAAAACGCTGTCCTGACTGAAGAGCCCTGTAACACTGATTTCGAGTCGCATATGAGAATGTTTGAGACGCCATTCGTGGACAACGACTGGGCAATGGAACCATTCCTTACTGGGTGCGCTACTCAAGACGGTTTGAATCTGGTCAATCTTTGGAGCTTCGACGATTTCCCCGCCATGTCTGCAGGAATCTTCTGAGGCACTCCCCGATTATTGTAACACGCCTTCATGTAATTAAGATGGACATGTATCTGTTATCGTTCACTTTAATTGGCTTTGTATGTTATATGTTCAATTTTCAGGATCGTTTGTTAGTGACGCCAGTTTAATTGATAGTCGAGTCATTAGCATGTTTTATAGCTCTACATTAGGCCGAGATCATGTCGAACAGTCGGAGTATATAGGTAACTTAAGGTTTTCGACGATGTATTAAGGACTTCTTACTTCGTGTATGTACTTTATAAGTTTTTATGTTTCGGTATTTTTCGTGTTTGTTCCTTCGGTAAATTTCATCAATCCGTAAGTTCAACTAGTCGAATTACACTAAAGTTTGTACAAATTCTTTGGTAAGTTGGTTAAGTTTGTGTTAAGTATATAATCGATCTTGGCCCTCCAACCATCAGCTTAAGTTTTTGGTTGAGTTAATTCCTATCAGTCACCGGTTCGAATCTCACAGGGGGCGTGTCAAAGTATATAATTGATCTTGGCCCTCCAACCATCAACTTTTTCATTTTTTTATATTCTCGAATTTTATAATAAGGATATGACGCTCAATAATTGAGGTAAATAAGTTAGGTAACAAATGGAACATAAAGAATCTACTCCGTACACATTTGATGGATCAATCACCATCGTAATATTATGTAACCTTATCTTTTCTACCCTAAATCGAGTAAAATTATCCATCACCATCATATTATTTTTGTTTGGTGGCCGAGATCATATGCAGTTGAATTAATTTAATTTTAAGACGTTATATATGTATATGGAGCATTAAAATTTTGTACATGTAAAAGGGTATGTTCTCTTCATCGTTCTTTCTTAATTTTAAGACGATTTTTATTTTGAGAATTTGCCACTAACATTATCAGAAGGTAGATGGTAATTTGAGGGATCTGACCTGCCCAACCCAGTCTGCCAAATGAGCCATAATTAAGTTGGTTGGACCCGGCCCGACTTGTCCAATAAAATGAGGCGTTCTTTGGGGATTTGGGCCACGAGTTCCGAGACGCGTCCATAGGAACTCTCTTTTTCTAGTAGTTTATAATCGAAGGGCTGGACTTGGGCCTCAATCAGACAAGACAGGCCCGGGCCCACGCCCAGTCTGCCACCCCGAAAAATCGATTCCGAACAAAATTCGACCGGTTCAGCTCGACTCATGACCATCTCTGTCAGATGGGGCAATATCGTGACAGATGAAAGTCACCACACGCTAATTATAGAAAAATGATGGCCCACTTATGCGTTTTCGTGGGCTCATTGGATGCATCTAATCCACTTCCTTTTTTTAGCAATTTTAGTTGTTATGTCAATCAATCCTTTACTTGCTACAGAAAATTGATATTAAACGTTTTTTTTCTTTTCAATCCGATCAATTATTATGAAAAATACTACTCCGTATATAGTTTAGGTTGAAAATGTTGCACAAATCAAAACAATTACGGAGTACTGTATTTAATACACTGGTTATAATATATGGTACTACGGAGTACTGTATAAAAGAAAGGTCATGAATAAGTTCGAAAAAAACAAACAAATTATCAATATAGAAGCAACAATGTACTCCGTATAAATCACGGAAATCATTACGATAGAATTAGTTTGCCTTATTTTATTAATGGATTTCGTCTTTGTGGAGTATAGGTTTCCTGTTCAGTTGATATAAAAATTGCATTTTATATTACGTACTTACTAAAAAAAACTCTCTTAAAAAGGAAAAATGATAAGAATTAAAAAATCGTTCAAATAAGGAATATAATAATAAAAAAAAATGGATGAATGAATGAGAGGGATTAATAATTACTCCGTATTATTTATAGAAATTACCACTTTTTTAACTTTTATAAATTTTTGGTTTCCTATTTATTTTGTAAATTGTAAATACTATATCAACTCATGTTTAAATTGAATGTAACTATATAGTGCCGTTAATAAGTCATTAACAACCCTACATACAACGAACGTTTTTTTTACAAGTGGGCTTCATACATACGGAGTATTAATTTAATAGGTCAAATTTATTGTTTAAGACTGTATTGATTAGTCAAATAATTGAATAATATTTATTATTGTTATTATTTTTGGGCAAGAGAAATAATAATTATAATATAATAATTATTATTATTATCATGATTATGATTAGTAAAATTTGAATGGATGTTTAATGTTGACCATAGCAATAAAAGGAAGAACATTTTAGAAATTAAAATGTCATATTAGTAGTTTTAACCTTAAATTCTTTCATAACTTTAAATAATTACAGTAAAGTCATATACTCCGTACTATTTTTATTAGGGAAGAAATAAATAATATGGTATATTATTAGAATATATCAAATATTACTAATAGCTCACAATATTAGGAAAACCTAGATCTAGTTATTACTAACTTATTCTCTAAGATAATAATATTTCCTAACAATATTTGGTATATTCTAATAATATACCATATTATTTATTTCTGCCCTAATAATTTTTAGGCAAAATTACAAATAACTACCTTTTAAAACCCTTTTTTTTCAAATAACTACCTTTTATAATTTTTTTTTCAAATCACTACCTTAAAACGTGTTTTTGTTTTCAAATCATTCATGTTCTCTGAAATCTCATTTAAGTATATTTGAAAAGTTGACCGTTTGCCCCTATGCCTTTTTTTTAACCCCTCTCCCCTCATTTATTTAGACTTTGTTTTACTTTTCATCTTGTTTCAGATTTTCACCCACCCTCTAAACCCTTATTTTAACCTAAAAATTTCTGGGTAAATTCTTCAAATTTTTGGACATTGTTGGCTATGTGAAATGACTTGGTGGTAGTTCATTCTCATCAATGCTCATATTCTTCTTATTGCAGGTTGTTAATTTTTTCATTACTTTAAGTGAAGGTCAAAATTGGTTTCTGAAATTTGACAACTTTCTTTTTCCTCCAACTTCTTCCTGAAATTTTCCTGAAATTTGACAACTTTGGTTTTCCCTCCAACTTCTTCATTTCAAATGGTTTTCACTCCAACTTCTTCATATCAAATTCAATTTCGCTCCAACTTCTTCATTTAACAACTTTGGTGGCTGGATTTTGAAGTGTCGAGGATTTCACAATAGCAACCCTATCCCCACAGTAACATTGTCTGGAATTGAAGTTTGAATGAGAATTAGACGACGTGGTGCCAATACACAAGAAACCCTAATTTTCGATTTGCTAAAAGAGGAAAATCTGAATAAAATTAGGGGTAAGTGAGGATGAAAATGATAAGGAAAACATTAAGAAATAAAAAAATAAAGATGAAAATAATTTGAACGTTGAAAGACTCCATTATTTGATTGATAATATGAGAGAAAAATGAAAGCGATGGTGACATCTCATGGTAAAGAAGATGAGTGAAAAACTTAGGTTAAATAGAGTAACAAAGGGTAGATTGGGTATTTCACATGGGTATTTCAAATTAAAGTCAACAAAAATTTCAATTTATTGAATTTTCAATTTTATGAGAATCAGGTGAGCAAGGTAGTGATTTGAAAACAAAAACACGTTTTAAAGTAGTGATTTGAAAAAAAAATTATAAAAGGTAGTTATTTGAAAAAAAAGGGTTTTAAAAGGTAGTTATTTGTAATTTTGCCTAATTTTTAATGTCTTATTTCTCCACTCATATAATAATTTATTACCCGTAAGTCATAAGTTAGTGTACTCCGTAATAATTATCCTCTTTTAGTTTAAATTGAGATCCAAAGTCAACTCAAATGCACCGTAGAAGACACGAAGTCCAATCTTTGAGTTCACAAGACACTCGCAATTGCCAAGTACGTTGCATAATACTCTCTCGTCAAAGTCATTTGTATACCTTTCATTTTAGCACAAAAATCGAAGAAAGTCCCAAAAAAAACATATATACCCTTTAAATAATATGTGGTAAAAGTATTAATAAGGGGAATTTAAATGATATGGTGGGAAGATAAAATTCTTATTAATCGTTATAACCAAATTCTTTTCAAATCCGAACAGTGTTATCGATCAAATGGTACTTTAAACGGAAATCAACAATGAAAACAACACCGAATCATTACGCAGTTTTTGTAGAACAATTCGACCTGTATATTAGTGATCAGATTGTACCGAATTTTCTACAAAGATAAGACGGTACATAAAACAGAGATATAACTATGGAGTTTTGTGTGCAGTTTATTTTATGTATTTCAAAGATGAAGAAACGTTAATCAGTTTTAATTTGTTAAATTTTCAACAAACAATTTCACTAATTCTGCTCCAATCGAGCAAAGACGAGTTAATGGTGAAACACAAATGTCAAAACCCTATTCCTATGACAAGTCTATAACCAATAAAACATTTATAAATCAACATTGAACATGCAATGTAATGTATAATTAAATAAAAGAATTGTTTACAACACTTTAAATGCATGCGCCATACATTTGTTAACTCATGATTCTCTATAATAATGTGCTCTCTCATCTTTCGGCAAGAAATCTCTGCCATTCTTTCTAAAATTCATAGAGTTTTTCAAGGTTTTTATATCTTCTTTTTGACCACTCTATAAATTAAAGTCATTATAATACTTCATTTCACGTGTCTTATAACCCATAATTAACTTCAAACCTCTTTATTAAACATACTTTTTGAGTTCAACTTACCAAAGTAACAAATCATTTCATTTGAACTAACGAAAGTACGTAGAGCATGAACGTCATAAAGTAAAGGCAACTAGTACGTTACTTTTATGTTTCTTATTGAGTAAATACGAAGTTATCGACTTGTTGTCACATTATTTACGTTAGAGGGCGATAAATCGATAATCATTATATTATATATCAAGGGTTAATAAAATTTATAAAGAATATATAAGACATCAAATAGCTCGTGTTAGACTTGGCCATGGGTTGGGGGCTAGGTCAGGCCGGGTCGTGCCTTTTTTTGTTGACTCAAGTTAGGTTGACCAAAAATTTAAACTCGATCGACCTCGGCCCCCTGATTAGAAAATATTAGAAAAATATCTACCTGACGATGTTGAATATCAGGTTTCAAAAATTGTTACCAAGGCCTGGCCCATTACTTGGAGCAGATATGTATGTCGTGCCGGCAACATTGTGGCACATTCAGCTGGCAGGATCAACCCGCTCAACTGGACAACTACATTGCGTGTATACTAATGTCTAAAAGTATCAATCAAAATATAAGCGTGACATTGTTAGTAGACTGATTTGTCAAGCTAAATTATTTGACCAATTATTTAGGAGATTAAATATGACAAGCAATATCACTAAACTATAAATGTAAATTAAAATTAATATTTCATTGGCTATTGTGTACACGCCACACGGTACACCCCCTCTATTTTTGTATTCATTGATCTTTGATTATGAAAGTTGACCAAAATCAATTAATTTATAATATAAAAACAATATTAATAAGCATAAGTTGGTCCCCTTGAATAATAACTTAACATTATTATTCCCAAAGGCCATAACATATCATGGCATTGAAGTACTACCACATTTCACCCTTACTATTTTATGTCATAATAATTTCACACATTTCTTCTACTTGTTGCCTCAACTTATCTCAACAACAACAACAACAACAACAACAACAACATAAACAACATCATTCAAAAATAACTCCTCCATTGTTCATATTTGGTGATTCTATATTAGATGTTGGCAACAACAATTACATCAACACCACTACACTTGACCAAGCCAATTTTTGGCCTTATGGCATCAATTTCTTTCACTTTCCCACTGGTCGATTCTCTGATGGTCGTCTTATTTGCGACTTTATTGGTATGTACATACCCTACGTTACTTATGTATCTGTTACGCCTGCTGTTTTTACTGTATGTCTTAGCATCTATCTGAAAACAAATGTCTAAGATACATATATAATATCGATTGATCTATCTAAATTAGATAATCTCGATTGATTTATATAAATTTTCTCAAGGTTTTAAGTATAATCTCAATTACTTAATAATCTATGGAGTATTACATAAGTTACTTAAAAATCTTGAGGTTGGATGATCAAAGTTGATCATCAATGTCTAATTGGTTAATTTAATGGTTAATTTAATACGCATATTTTTGCTTAGGAATATTTTTTTTGGGTGGTTAGGGTGGACCATTGACTTACCAAATAAAGAATATGTATATTTATAATAACATTTTTATATTATGGTATGTAATAATGTGTACCTTTTGACATGCTTGATTATGATAGTGGAACATGCACACCTTCCATTGATTCCTCCGTATCTTCAGCCGGGTAAACGTCGATTTTATCATGGTGTTAACTTTGCTTCCGCCGGAGCCGGTGCTCTAGTCGAAACCTTTCGTGGTTCGGTACGTATTTTTTTAATTTACCTTATCGATTGAACTGATAAAACTTTGACCGTAAATATATGTATTTTTGTTGTTTGAAGTAGTCCTTTTATCTCATTTTTTATAGTCTAACCTTAAAAAAATAACTTGTCCTTACATATCACCTATAGTCTGATAATTTATTTACAATTTTTTATGTGATAAGAGTCTGTTATTTGAAATCTTTTCTATCAAATGATATTATTAACAATTTATGTATTCAGTTATCATATACGTAGTCATAGAATATTTTGAAAATTATTTTCTTTTACCAGATCGATTTGATTATGTGACGTGTGCATACTATCGACACATTGATTATAAAACCTATTTATTTATATCATCAATAAATTAAAGTATATATTAATCTATATGCTTACCATAATATAATTACATGGTTATTATTTTTATTTTTTTTAATGATAGGTGATAGACCTTCATATGCAACTAAGGAATTACAAGGAAGTGGAGAAATGGTATAAAGAAAAATATGGAGAAATGAAAGCAAGAAAAAGAATAAAAAGTGGTGTATACTTGTTTAGTATTGGCATAAATGATTACACCACCTTATTTCTCACCAATTCTACTCTTTCTACTACGTTTTCTAAACATCAATACGTTTCTTTCGTCGTCGCCAACATCACCTCCGTCATCAACGTAAGTACTTCGCAATTTTTTTATATTTTAATTTGCATGCGATAATATAATAGTCGTAATAATGGTTACATTATTATTCAATTAATAGTTACATACGATACGATAGTCTTATAATACAATGTTATTAATTACTAAGTCCGTAATAATCATGAGGCATACCTACCTTAATATGTTGTACTATATATAGCTGTTCATGGGCGGGTCAACCCATGTATTAAGTAACGGGATTAGACGACTTCTGATTTAAACGAAAATTTCATGAAAAATTCAGAGCTCATACTTCTTAAAATTCAAATGACGTGATAGAAATGTACTCGTACTCGTACTCTATTATTAATACCCTTATTGTCCTGTTAAAATATACGAGTATTCGGTAGATATACTTTTCAATATCAAAATGATATTTGCATAATTTTTTTTCTTTTTTCATCAATTTAACTTTTTTAAAATCCAAAAATGGTCACGGAGGTTTATATAAAAGCTGGGAATTGACAGACGCTAAAAATGGTCCATCACCAAAGTTGGATAGTAGAGACAATTATGTCTGAAATTTGCGGCCCATCCATTTATAGCTATGACTTTGATAGATGCAATGAACTTCCTCAAAATAGAATCGATAGGTCTGATATGAGATCGTCTTATACGTAAAATACTACTTATGAGATTGTTTCACTGTAAAATTAACAAAATTTATTACTCTGTAAAAGAAGTCTCAATGAGATCGCTTCATTTGAGAATTTGTGTTTTTAGTTTTACTGAACAATTTATTTGTCTCTTACTTATGGAGTATTTGTAATGCTTTTATTTTATTTCAAAGTATTTTCTAAAATGAGTACATTAAAAATATTTAATGTCTAATTTTTTCTATTCAAATTGTTTAAATATTTTTAATGTAGTCATGAAAATAAATTATATCTGACAAAATTTCATAGTTAAATAATAGCGAAAAATACAGGTAAATCATTTATTAGAACACAAAAGTACTCCCTCTGTCCCGGTCATTTGTTTACACTTTTCATTTATGAGTGTACGGTCATTTGTTTAGACTTTCCATAAATGTCTTTGATGATTCATGTGTGCCGTTGACCCAACTTCCTTAACCAATCATATTGTTTAGTTTTACCTACTTTAAAGCAAGTGAGACCTCATTTGTACTTATATTATTAATTTTTTAATTTTTTCCTTTACCTCTCTACTCACATCGATAAATGTGTATAAAATAAATGTTAACAAATCACCGACGGAGAAAGTAATACGGAGTAAATTTAGTTTAGCAATAAAAATTCAAAAAGAAATAACTTTCAATTATTGCTTATTTGTTAACTTATTCACAAAGTGGAACCTAAAAGGGTTCACATTTTATATAGCCACCATTTTAGAGGTCCATTTTTTAATTTCACACGTTACTTTTCCTCCTAGGGTTGAGAAAGTCATTAGTGAGTTGGGTCATTTTCTGATTAATAATGTAGATGTAGATTAGTGCATTATGATATTTTAGTTTGACAACAGTTTGAATTAAATTCATTTGATTTATTTATTATTTGGAAAATTGGAATAAATTACCAGTACTATCGATCAATTGTATTCACATTAAATGTTAAATCAGTTTTAGAACAAAATCTCATTTTTTGAATTAGTAAATTTGATGACAAGTTAGCTTTCTACGAAGTATTATATAACTGTTACTGTTACAGCTTTATTTTGATATTTATTCTATTAATTTGACAGAGAATATACAAAACGGGTGGCAGAAAATTCATATTTTTAAACATACCACCAATCGGATGTATTCCGGCCCTAAAATTAATCGCTGGCGGCGCGAATGGTGAATGTTTAGAGGATGCAAATACATATGCAAGGCTACATAATGAAGCTATCGATCGAGTACTTGAACAACTCTCAAACAAGTTACGTGGATTCAAATATTCACTTTATGACTTCTACACTAGTACCCTCCAAAGAATGAAGCACCCTTCTATATATGGTAATTTTCACGTTTTTTAAAATAAAAACTCACTATGATCACAAATTTCAATATACGTATGTAGAATTATTTCTGATTTAATTATCATTTGTTCATCTTTTTATTTTGAGAATGAGTGAAAATTAATTAACGTTTTTAATTTCTTAGTGTTAAAATAATATATGATTTAATTTTTAACGAAAATCACGTCATTATAACTATTTTCATCCTCTATAAGCCAAACCATCTAGTTTCAACTACCTAGTATTATCTTTCCATCTGATCGATTTTATAGATTTCTGGTGTTGAAATATAATTTTATATAAAGAGAACAGTCGCTTTATATTCTGCTTCGTCTCAAAATCAAAAGTTAAATAAATGATTGAATCAGAAAGTGTGCTTAAGTACTTCACATGAGATTGAATTGATGAATTAGAACACAATTTTACATATGAACAGGGTACAAGGAGGCAAGCATAGCTTGCTGTGGAACAGGCAAATACAGAGGTGTATTTAGCTGTGGAGGAAAAAGAGGAATAAAAGAGTATGAATTGTGCCATAATATAAATGATTATTTATTTTGGGATTCTATACATTTTACTCAAAAGACTTATATGCAAATTGCTCTTGAAATTTGGAACAACACTAATTATGTTCATCATTCTCTTACTTCTTCTTATACTTTTAAGGATCTTTTCTACATGAGATAGCCAAAAAAAAAAAAATTAAAAAAAAAGGATGCAATATTTGTATTTTTTATTTTATTTGTGAGTATACTTGTGAATTTATTATAATTATAATCGCTAATTCTAAGTTGATCTATTTGTACTCTTACAACATTCTTATTCTTATTGAGAGTAATTGTAATCCAGATGTGTTACAATGGAGGGAGTATTATATACGTGATTTACGTTGTCTTGCTAATAACTTGAGATTGAAAATACAATTCATACAACGACATTGTTATATATTTTTTATAGAATACATCGATATACCTTGTTATCCTACACCATAATTATCAAAACACATTTTTATTTATTTTTCAGATCCGCGATTTACAATTACAATCGTACAATTTCACAACTCACAAACATCAAAAGAAAAACAAAACAACACAAAACAAAACCTAAAAACATAGTACATCTATATCGATAGACTCGATATAAATATCATGTCAACGTACACCCTAATCAATTGGCCGAACGCATTTTTATTTATTTACCACATCCACACCTCCACACGTACAATCCCACGTCCCCTCAACAAACATTTAAAAAAAAAAAAAACACGATGACATAATACACCCGATGCAGACACAAAAACTATATTACTTAATTATTAACAACTTTTGAAGCCTCAAGCTCAGCAGCCTGCTTCAGCAGATTCCCATCCAACCCGTCCTCGATCGCCATACTAATCGGGGCCTCCCCGAGGCCGTCAGCAATAGCCAACATGATCTTCCTCATCTCGACTCGGAACTCATTCGGGTCCACGGTCCCCGAATGGTCCAAGTCAAAATTGTCAAATATTGAGTCATACACAGACGACAGCTGGGCCTGGGTAGGCCCAGCTGAGTCGTCCCCGAAATGCGACTCAAAGAGTCGCATTGACTCGAACGCCTTACGGAGCTCCGACCGCGATAGGGTACCGTTTTTGTCGGTGTCGAGGGCGGTGAATGTTTCGTCGATGCTTTTGTTGAATTTCGACTCGTCTTCTACGAATGATCGTACCGTTGTTCCGTCTATTATTACTACTCCCATTTTTTTATTTTTTTTTTTCGAGTTTTTGGAATTTTATTTTATTTTTTTTGGAAATGAAATGAATGAAAAATTAAGATAAGTGTGTGAATTTTTTTAGATGGTAATGGTGGTGACCGCTTTAAATTTGTGGTGATAAATGAGTATAAATAAAGAAACTAATAATAGTCATCGATTCCTACAATCTCCTGTAAAATCGTCTTATTAAAATATCTATTGATTATAAAAATAAGCCACTAGATCAATTATTTTAGCCCATCGTATTGTAAGTTGTCACTGATACTTTTATAGTTTATTCCATATTTCAGAACGGTTTCATATAAAAGTGAATTCCCATAATGTAACGTGTCAGTTGTTACAAAGAAAAGATACACACATCTATTAGAGTGTAACTTTATACAGAATATATTATAGGATTATCTTGTACTTCGTAATAAAGAATTGGCGCAATACATATACATATGTTTATTTAATACTCAGTATATATTTTTGGTTGCGCAATACATATACATATGTTTATTTAATACTCAGTATATATTTTTGGTTCCGTAATTTTTTAATACAGAGTATCAAACACATTTATTGGTGAAAAAAATCTAATTTATATACATCATCATTGTAAAATATAAAATTTTTATTTTTTAAATTATACTCTGTAACTATCAAAAAATTTAATTTTTCTCAATTTTATTCATCTTTTGAACAGATCTCAATTTCTGGAAAAAAAAAAAAAGGGTTTTTCCCAGTTGTACCCCTGTACTATTGGGTTTTCCCAACTGTATCCCTGCGTATATCGTATTCCCAACTGTACCCCTAAGTTTCTTTAATAACTTCAACTGTACCCCTGAGTTTCTTTAATTTACCCAAAATCATACCTGAAATTGAACAGAGGAAGGAAGGACTGCAAAAGTTCAACGATGAAGATGTTGCAACGACGATGAACTGCAAAAGTTCAATAGCAAAAGGAAGGAGATGAAGAGAACAGAGGAAGAAAGGTAAAAGGGTTTCAAAAGGTGTTAAAAAAAATTGAATCAAAAGAAAGAAATGGCGGTTAATAATTTGACTCAACTTCTAATTTACAACTAATCCTTCCACGTAGGCAAATTAGGCGCTCCACGTAGGCAAATTACGCATCGTAATTGGCATTTAACGGTGATAATTGACGGTTTAAGCATAAATAGTTATGGTTGGGAGTAATTAAGGAAACTCAGGGGTACAGTTGGAAAAAACCCAAAAAAAAATTATGATCCAAGAATCAAATTTCGGGCCGAAATATGTTTACTTTAATTTTCTACGGCCCGTCTAATCTTATTCATGCAATATCCAGCCCACGTATACAATAAGGTGTAATAACTTGGACTATTTTAACACAAACCTTTTTCTTTTCTTTTTTTCTTTTTTTTTTTGTTGCATTTATGCAATTTTTACAAGTGATGATTTCAAAATAAAATTAAATTATATGGTTCATCGCGACTGTTTCTTTCCAAATTTTATTTTGCCATTTCGATTCGATTGGGCCATTCCATTTAGTTCGGGCCAAATTCGATTCGATTCCACTTGATTCGATTCGATTCGATTCCATTCGATTCGATTCATGGGATTCGATTCAAAGACAAATGTTATTTAATTTAACTTCATTCGATTCGATTCGATTCGATTTAGTTCGATTCATTTCGATTCGATTCGATTCGATTCATTCGATTGATTCGATTCGATTCAGATCTAAAAGTGAAAAAACGATGCTACGAATTAGTTGTATATTTTTATGATGTGTTTAGTATAAATGTGTAATAAAGACTATTGTGTTCTAGTGGAACGAGTGTCTCATTATTCTTGTTTGTAATATTGACGGGTAAACAAATATACAACATACTCCGTAGTAGTTTTATATTCCATCTGTTTCAATCATATGTTTACAGTTCTTTCAAATCTCTCTCACAAAAAAGGTTAAATTATAAACAATTCACTTGAACGGAAGAAGTATTAAATTAGCTGCATTTCTCGTGTGATGTCTAATTTTCATTGTATAATACTTCATACGGAGTAGTAGTTTTACTTTTGTATGTACTCTGTAATATTCTATAAAATATTATACTCCATATCACATTATTTATAAATATTCCACATAAGAATTTGTCCCTTTTTTTTTTTTTTTTTTTTTTTTTAATTTAACATAAATACACCTTTTAGACCTACAATGCTCCAACTAATTAACATTACTTAGCTTCCATGTAGTTGCTTTGCATGGGTTCTTTTGCTTTGAAATATTATGGGGGACCTACTTTAGTTACTCGTACATGTTACATGTTCTACGATTTAATTCCTTTTATCCTTGGATGGTCCGTTGCCTTTTGCTTTTTGATATTTATTTTTATAAAATATATAGCATAAAAGAAGAATATTGCGTCAACTTGTGTGGTACTATAGCCACATTTTAGTTGTTTTTTTTTATGCTATTACTCCATGTTTTTATTTTCTTAGCGCCTAATAAATCCAGGCTAAAAGATATTCCAGTGGTAAGTATTTTTATATGTTCTGATCCGTCACATATTTTTAGCTTGGCTAGATATATAAGCACAGTAAAAAATAAAAATAAAAAACAAAAAAAAACGATATTGAAACGATAAAATTGACATGAATTTCACTTTCACCAACTTTGTAATCAATAATGTAAATCATGTTTAGAATACGTTGATTTTCTACAGCTTTTAAAAGGTACGGAGTATTTATCAAGACAAAAGTTCTACTCAATTTAAGATCACATCTTTTAGCAACGATACAATTTTTCAAGTTCTTATCAACAACACAAATCCAACTTACTTATAAAAGGGTTGAACGGTTGAATAATTAGTAGACAAATCACACTCTAAGATTGCTAAGCCGATTCTTAATTAAGTCTAGCCACCGTTACCATTATCAATAAAAGCATATAACATTATAAATATATATATAAACTTTTCGTCAAACAAAAAATAGTATTTAACACACAATAATACACGTACATTAAAGTTTTGACGGTGTTTCTTTATTTAATTGATTGATTGATCGATTTCTAAAATAAGGAGTAGCATATCTTGAGGAATCAAACAATAATATCGTTCTTCCGACAAACAAGTCACAATAGAAGTACACCAATAGCTACACTTACTGAATGTAGACAATTCATTCATTAATAACTTAGGCATATCAATAATATGATGTCAATTCACAAGCTCACTTATTGGATCGCATATAATTCCGAAAATAAGAAATTTCCACGCATCATATAAAATTAAACACGCAACCCTTTTTGTAGTATGTACTCCCTTTGTTTAAAAATATAAGTCGTTTTTGTTTTTTGATATAAGCATTTATTTTTTTTGTTTTTACAAAAAGATAGATACTTGTTGAAAAATTATACCATTAAATTCATCTCACGAAAAATGTTTTCATATGAGTACGATTTTCATTAGGTTATCTTTTATATTTTAGGAGATAACGAAGAGAGAAGTTGTTGTCTCGAAAAGGGAGAACGACTTATATTTTAGAACAAAGGAAGTAAATAATTTTATTGCTCCGGCTAAATAAAAGTAATTAGGTCATCATAAATTAAATTAGATCGATTAAGCTTCTTCATCAATACCATCAAAATCATAACTTTCAAAAAATAAATTGTGTGACTTTATGATTCTAATTTGTAATGATGATAGTCCGTTAAGTAGTTGTACTTCGTTCAAGGTTGTCAAAATTTCCGTACTAAAGTAATGTAATTTCTAGACGACTTCATAATTTCAAAAATAATGCAAATTATTCTATGGATAGTTGGTATTTGGTTTGTTTGAAAAGAATAATTTAACATTGTTACATGTATATAATGACACTAATTTTTTACATAATAATTGCAAAAAAAATTATATTCTTTGGCACAATGGATTAAAAAAATGATACAAAGTAATAATTACACAAATCTCACACATAAATTAGAATAATCACATAAATAATTAGTATATCTCAAAAATATTTCTCAAAATCACAAAAATTCATAATTTATTATAACCTTAGGGGTCGTTTGGTTCGATGCAGGAAATTAAACTTCCCGACAATTTGAAAATCACGGGAATTGAAAAATCACGGGAAATGTAGAAAATTGTTTGGTTGCCATGGTGAAAGTAACTTCATGCAGAAAGTTTTACTTACCTAGGGGGGTCATGGTAAGTAAATTCCTAAGCTACATAATGGAGTAATTTACTTTCTATGAGAAGTTGCGATTTCCATAAACTGGACAACCAAACAAGTGAGACATTTATCACTTTATCAGAATTTCAACTTTTCATGAATTTAAAAGGGAAACAAATAACCCCTTATGATAACTCGTGTGATCTTGGATAAAAATTTAATATTTCTCAAATTCACTTCAATTATAAATAGCATCATTATCATGAAACTATGCTCTTCCAAACTCTTCTCATTCATCACACTACCCTCATATACGTTGTAATAGTGTGTATGAGTGTGATTTCATGAAAACAATTATACTCCCTCCGTTTCGGTGATTTGTTTACATTTACTTTATACACATTTATCGATGTGAGGAGAGAGGTAAATAAAAAAACTATAAAAATAATAATATAAGTACAAAGTGGGTAAAATAAAACAATGTGATTGGTTAAGGAAGTTGGGTCCACCTCCACAAGTGGGTCACCATGGACATTTATGGAAAGTGTAAACAAATGACCCGTACACCCATAAATGGAAAGTGTAAACAAATGAGCGGGACGGAGGGAGTAACATTATTTTTCTCAATTTTGCATTATTTGCACTTTATTTAATTAATATTAACATTCCCAAAATTCACAACTAAATTATTATTCTTAGACCTCCACTAAATTTCGAAAAATTCCTTTCATTTTCTTCCACTTATAATATAAACACTCATTTAAAAAAAAATACTATTCCAAAAAATAAATAAAATTGTGTGGTACCACCAAAGTTATAAAAGAGATAAAAAAAAAAAATCACACTATTCCAAAAAATAAAATAAAAATGAACAACATGTTTAGCACACTTTCATTACTCTCAATTTTCCTCTACATTTCCCTCCACACCACCGCCACCGCCACCGCGGCCACCGACAACCCGCCACCGCTATTCATCTTCGGCGACTCCCTCTACGACGCCGGCATGACTTTGTACAACGGCATGCCCGGCGCCGGTGCTGAATTCTGGCCTTACGGCGAGACGTTCTTCAATAAACCCGTTGGCCGATACTGTGACGGCCGTGTTATTCCCGACTTCCTAGGTATGCTCTTCTTTTGTGAAACTGTCTCACGTTAAAATTATACTGTACAGTGAAATCTAATGATATCTCTAGTAGAATGGCCTTTAGGCCTTATCTGTTGGCAGTTATATACATACAACGGTCTTATTTTAGCGTTTTTTTTTATGCAGCGCAGTATGCGGGGTTACCGTTTCCCGAACCGTATTTAAAACCGGGAGTAAATGATTATAAAAAAGGGATTAATTTTGCGTCTGCTGGTGCATGTGTACTTACTGAACTTCGTCCTGCAACTGTATGTATCTTACTAATTTCCATTTTATTTATAGTTTTTTTTTTTTTAATTTGCTTATTAGTGATTTTGTGTAGATTATTATTATGTGTAAGTCTTGTGTGAAGCAGATGCTGTTTAGAACAGTCAAATATTTGACAAAGACGAGGGACAAGTGGGAAGAACATCTTTCTTCCCACTTGTCACCTGTCTTTGTGAAATATTTGAACCGTTCATATAAGCAGTTCTGTTTCATATGAGAATTTGTGTATTATTATTCATATAAGAACAATAATATTAAATCGTTACAATTACCATTTTAAAATAATGCTATCAAAGTTACATAAATAGTCACAATAATATATTGTACTTCCTCGGTTCTAGTGAATTGTTAATAATATTAAATCGTTACAATTCTCACTTTTTTGTGAGAGAATTTGAGAGAAATGTAAACAAATGACTGAGATTGAGGGAGTAGTAAATGACTTCATTAATTATATAATAAGACGATGATAAATAAAATTAATGATTTTATAAAAATAAAAAAAAATTATGGTTGGTAGGTGAAAGTTTGAAGATTCTAATTATTATTGTTCTTAATTATATGATAGATAAATTAAGACACGATGCACTAATGCCAACTTGGATTAATTTCTTTTTTTGATCATTAAATAAATTACTCGTATTTTCTTTCCTATATTTTATACTCTCTAAATTTTATGTCGATTAAATGCATGGCTCTTTTCACTTTGCTTACAATTTTTTATTTTTATTTTTATTTTTTTTTTACATAATTGTTATTTCAATTATATAATTTTAGGTTTTCTTTAAGTTCAAATATATGTTAATGTTTTATCTTATAATGTAGAATTATTATAATACAAAAATTTGATGTGTAACGCAAATCAGTGTGCATGCATGTTTTGGTATCACGATAATGTTATAGGTTCGATTCCCTATTTACGCTTAGCTTCTTGCCTTCTTCTTTATATCATACGTAGTACTATTTTTACACTTTATGTTACTCTAGGAATCATAATTAGGGATGTCAATGGGGCGGGTTCAAGTGGGTACCGCCCCAGTTGAGGTGGGGATGGGTAGAGGTTTGGCGGGTGATGGGGCGGGTGTGGATATCAAAATTGTACCCGCCATGGGTAGTGGGGCGGAGGTGGATGTTGTATTCCGAATCATTGTTACTTGTTCGTTTATCTTTTACTTTTCTTTCTAAAATTATTTCAATTCATTTTGCTTTCTTTAATGCTGCATATGCACTTATATATTTAATTTCAGTAAATTTGAAATAATATACTGAATTTAATTTATTAATTCTAATTATTTTTGCTTCTTATATATTTCAGATAAATTTGAAGAGGCAAATAAACTATTTTCTCAAAATAATACCAAAATTGAAGGAGCAAGTTGGAGAAGAAGAGGCCAATAAATTGCTATCTAAAGCAGTGTATTTGTTCAACATTGCAGGAAATGACTATGTTACCCTTTTCCAAAAGAATCTCAAGAAAATAATCACTCCCTCAAAAAAGAACTTGTTTATGACCCAAATACTTGGCAACATCACCACTCACATTAAGGTAAACAATAAATCTATTGAGAAACCGTCTTACATATTCGTAGTATAATTGACATATAATCAGTCTAATAACTTTAGTATTCCCTCTGTCTCAGTCATTTATTTACAGTTTGATTTTTTTCCCTCACAAAAAAGTTAAACTGTAAACAATTCACTGAAACGGAGGGAGTAATATTATATTATTGTTTCTTTATACAAAGTATAAACTTGAGAGTCAAGGCCGAGTTGTTAAATTATGTTAAGAGTTAAAAAAATTTCTCCATATGAGACTATTGTATATTCAATGTAAAATTTGTAAATGAAATGTAATTATTATTATTGACTTAATTTATTATGACCATTACGAGCTGTCGAGCACCTAGCTAACTTGTTACTATAACTGTCTTTAGATGTGACTATCTGTATACTCCCTCCATTCAAATCCAAATTACCACTTTCTTTTTTTACATTTGCCGAGACAACTTTTGCGGGTTAAATATCTTTAGCTACGTTTATTCAAAAAATGTAAAAATTAAATTTTAATTATGTACTCATAAAGACGAATCAAACAAGATCACACATGAATATATCTACACTTACGTATCGAGAGATAATTGAAATTGAACGTCTAAGAGTGAATAGTGTACAAAAGAGAAATATACACTTTGGATTTGAATGGAGGGAGTATGTGTTTATTCTCATGTCTTATTATTATTTCGATTGCATGTTAGAGATTGATTGTTATTATTATTATTATTATTATAGATTCATAATGTTTATTTTAATTAATTTATGAATGATTTTGATTAAAATTTCAGACAATATATGAGATAGGAGGTCGAAAATTTGCATTTCAAAATGTGGGGCCACTAGGGTGCATGCCATCAATGAAGTACATGGTTGGATATAAGGGCACATGCAAAAAAGAAGCACAAGATGTTGCAAAGATGCATAATCTTGCCTTTGTTGCTCATGCCATGCACTTACAATCTCAATTTCCAGGGTTTATTTACTCTATTTATGACTTCTACTCCTCTTTATCCTCTCGTGTCTTAAATGGCCATCATTTTGGTACCTATTTCTTCTCTTTCTATGTATTTTTACTTTTCCGATTAATAGTTTACGTTTCTTATCATTAAATATTATTCACCGATGAAATATAACATATGACATGTACACTTGGTTATTATGATAGGTCTTATTAAATTTGTTTTCGAGAAAACATTATTGTGGATATAAAACTGAACTTAAGATGTGGATATAGTAAAACAAGCTAGCATTGACAAACGTATAAATTAAAAGACAAACGTAATTTAGAACTCCCTTTATTCCGGTAAATTTTTAATATTTACTTTATTGTGTTAGGAGAAATAACGAAAATGTAACAATTGACCGGAACAGAGTGAGTATTCCGTATGATTTTTAAAAAAATAAATTAAAAAGGAGAATTTTGAGCTACAAAGTCAGAAAAAAAGATTATTATAGATACGAGTATACGACCATTAGATTTTAGGACAAATAAATTTGACTTTATATTTATTTAACTCGTCATAACTTTGACTAATACATTCGATTATTTACGATAATAAAAATATAAAATAAAAGGGTTAGAGTATAAAATACGGAGTAATATATACATAAATAAATGGGTGTGGGGTTTTGTGTGTCATTGTTTTCATGGCTTTGATGACGATTGACGAGTCTCTTTATCATATCCGTCCTGGAATGAACTGGTGGTCTTTGAGGAATCGTTTAAAGTTTATCCAAATTAAAGTTGTCTATTTGCATTATTAAATACTTTAATTAATAAAATACATACTCCCTCCTCATCACAATGTTTATCACATTTACTTTATACACTGTCTCCAACGTCATAGTTTGACCGTCTTTTTCTTTGGCCGTAGATGACGTTTTTTGTTGAAAATATAATTTTTGGAAAGATGTTTTAACGACGAATGTGAATATCCTATTGCTATATTCTCATTATTTATACATTTTAAAATATTGACGGTCAAACTTTTAAAAATTTGACTCTCAAAAAGGTAAATGTGATAAACATTGTGATGAGGAGGGAGTATATTAATAATAGATTTTTAATCATTTTCGTACGCCCATGCATTACATGATGAGCAAGTCTACTATAAACCAAAACAATATAATTATGAACACAAATATAAATATCGTCTCCTTATTTATGAAAATTTCAGATAATTTCAAAAAAATTCAAAAAACTACAAAAGTTCTATTACTGGAAATATATACTCACTGAACTTCAAAAATTCTAAAAAAAAAATTCATACAATTTCAAATTTCAAACGATTTAGGACGAAAGGAATGAACATACCCTTAATATTATACAATATAAAAGACTTGTTATCTGCATAGTGTTACTCATACTAGTCGGTACATGAACTATTTTTAAGACGACTTTTACCCTTTTAATATGTTGACGTTATAAATCTTAAATGTACGTTTATTCAGTCAATACATGTTAGAAAAATCGAACAGTTAACGTGAAAATATGAATAATGACAGGATTTAAGGAGACGGAAACGGGATGTTGTGGAAGTGGAGCATATAACGGGGACTTTACATGCCAAAAGAAGAGCAAAAGTTTCGTAGTATGTAGTAATCCCAACGATTACTTATGGTTTGATGCCGCACACACTACCGACAAAGCTAACCAACAATTTTCTAAGGAGTTTTGGTCCGGTTCTTCCGACGTCGTTTCACCTATCAATTTACAAACTCTATTTAATTTGTGATTATTCATTTAATTTTAATATACTTTTTAACATTATTTTTTGAGGGTGTTTATATGATATGATGTTAATTACTCCGTATATTCTACTACTTGTGTCAAATTGTGACCATGTAGAGTTTTCATTATTTATATATACGTATCACGTATGTGATCGAAGAGAGTGCAATTACTTCGTATATGTTAATATTGTATCTACCCAACATTGTATTTTGGGTTAAATGGAAAAATGCGAAAAAGAAGTATTGGTTGGTTATACGTACTAATGCCTTAAAGTTATTAAATATTTATACGAACTTGTGGAATTGAGCAGTACAAAATTGGTGTCATTTCGGTCTATACGCAAAGTAGTAGTTTTGATCATTTATTTTTCTTAAACAACCTATGAAATCTTTATTATACTAAACCACAGTTATCGCTGACATCATCAATGCCACATGTCGCGATTCTGTGCGTTTTTTTCCCGCCAAAACCCCATGCTTACATCATCCACCCTATTATATATTATTAAGTCTATATTCATTATCTATAATTATCATTACTCAATAATCATGTTCACACGATTTTTCACTTTTAATTTCTATTATGTATCTTTAATATTTATTTTATATTTTTCAAAAAAATATTTATCCTAAACTAAATATTTGCTAATTTAATATTTTTTACTTTTCATTCTATTTTTTTCATTCTATTTAATATATGCATTTCATATATGTTTGTATTTAGAATTTATGTTTGTTCGCTACTAAATTTACACTTGAATATCATACAAATTAACAATTTTCTTATATTTCAGTTGATTTATTACTTAGTATAATTTTATTAGTTAAAAACAATAATATCTATAGTTACCGTGCATTGATGCACGGGATCTAAACTAGTATAAAATTACTTAGTAGATAATTGCATCATGAACAAATTAAAAATTCATACAAAAATAACAAAATCGATCATTTTCAATTCATCGATCATCTCCATTATTTTACCTATTTATCGTTTAATTTCATTTTCAAATTGGTGTTCCATGATTTAGGACCTGTTCTTTTGGACTTTTTAGTGAATCAATCGAATCGAATCGAATGAATAATCGAATCGAATCGAATCAAATGAATGAATCGAATCGAATCGAATCGAATCGAATGAATCGAATCGAATCGAATCGAATGAAGTCAAATTTATAACCCAATGAATCGAATCGAATCGAATCGAATCGAATGAATCGAATCGAATCGAATCGAATCCCAGAATCGAATCGAATGGTGAATCGAATCAAATAGTGAAAATAATGTTCGCTGGAAAAAACAGTCTGTAATCCATTCCATGATATAGTAGTGGCCATTCAAATTCATATGGTGCAGAGCTGTTAAACTTGTCAAGAATCGTTGACTTTAAGAATTATTCTTCTAAGTTATGTAAATTTACACCGTAACACATCATCGAATTGACTATGTAAATTTGGAAAAAGAAAATTGAAACATTTTGTTCGTTCATGCTCTAGTTATTTCATAGGCACGAGGCACGACCCTCTAACCCAAATGGTTAGCTAAGATAAACTAATCCCACTTATTCAATAAATTATACTCTTAATATACATATCACATCTGTTTCGGGTGTAAACTCGGGGTCTCGAGATTGACGTCATGGGTGGCCTCTCGGGTCTAGGCCTGCTCCATGTGTGCCCTGCAAGGTGAACTCCGGGTAAGGGGGCTTTGCCCCCGGCCCAAGTCAGTACCAAAATATATAATAATGGTGTTTATGTGGTAAAAGTAAATGTAGAGGGATAGTAGAGAGAGAGAGGGGAAGAAAATATGAGACCAACCCTTTTACCTTTGCCCCTAGGGGCTATTTATAGAGCTTATTGGGCTTTTGGGCCCTTTATTTGTCGTCTTGTTGTCGTGAGCGTAATCGGATATTCGACCCCCCAACAACATCATTCACAATTTACTCAATACGGAGTACTTCTTAATAGTTATGGAGCATAAGTATTACTACTCCGTACTCGTAATAAATTATTATTACAAAGTACGGGTATATTTTAACTGCAAATTATATATACTTTCAACGTAGCTACTATGAAGTTGTCGTATTCCATCTGTCTCTGCCATTTATTTACACTTCACTCAAATCCTCTCACAAAAAAGTCAAACTGTAAATAAATTACTGGAACGGAGGAAGTAGTATTTTTACTCTCCCATAGTTGTTGGCCCATTAGTCCATTACCATGCATGATGCTTCTTCAACGACTCTACTAAATAAATTATAATACTAATTACTTATACGGAGTAATTATATATTATATATTATATATATTATATATATTTATATTTTATATGGTAAGAAGTATCCTTCATGAAAATAATTTAATCAAACCCTGCCTTAGACCATCCACACCCATCTTCAACATTTCATCTTCATTTCATATATTTTATTATTTCTTTCTCCTATTTTATCATCCACCTCAAATTTACACTTTTCATCTTCATCAATTAAAAAACACCCTACACCCATAAATCTTCATCCCACATATTTTATTATTTCTCTCTCCTTATTTACAATACTCTACACATTCTACATTAAAATTCATTAACCCAAAAATTTTTATTACAACAAATTTTCTTTTGTAGTTAGATTTTTATTACAACAAATATTTTTATTACAACAAATTTTTATTAACACATTCTACATTCTACATTAAAATTCATTAACCTATTCTTTAACATCACAGAATATTAGTAACAAAATAAAATATTCTTTTGTAGTTAGATTTTTGACGCGGTTTTTTTAAGTCTAATTTTGATAACATGACGATTATTTTTAAATTTTGTTTTATGTCATCTTTAATGTTATTAAAACAAAAAAATTGTTGCAATACAATAAAATAACCGTTTTTGTAGTACTCCCTCCATTCAACTCCATTCAATACATTTGCTTTATTGACACTATTCAACTATGTCGGGAATCTTTGAAATTCCCGACAATCTATAAATGAAAATATAGTCGTGTGTAGGAGTGTAAATGATCAGAGCCGGCTCGGCGAGCCCTCGAAATCAAATCGGTCAAAGCTCGGCTCGAGTCACAAACCGATCTCGAGCAGTCAGCCGAGTTAGCTAAATCGAGCGATTAGAGCTTAGTAAAGCTCGGATCGGAGCTCAGTTTGAATTCCATTTTTATATATAATATATAATTTAGACTATGTATATACATTATATTTTGCTACAGGTATATATATTTTTTATTTGTAATATCATTTGATCAATTCTTTAATAAAATATATTAATAAAATGACTATATAGATATTTATTTTAATGGAATTGAATGGAGGGACTATTAAAATAGCTGTCTACGTAGTGTAAAATAGCACACTTGCAAAATATAGTCCACTTGCAATAATTCCAACAATGCAACACTGCAAAAACATCACTTCTTATCTCTTCATCCCTCTTCGTGGTGTTGAAATCTTCATCCCACTCTATCTTCTTCAATAATTAAACATGCTGATGTGCCTTCATCTTCGACTTGTCATCTTCATCTTCGTCTGAAATTAACCGCTGTGGATAGTCTTAGCCCATGACTACTCAATTATTATCCAAAGCTGGCATTCAATCAACCACCTCTATAATTTTAACAAAATCCTTTTAAATAAACACGTGAAATACATTAGTTGATATTGATATACTTCGTATTTATTAAATCTAAAGCCCTAGAGGTCACCACATATATGATTTCAAGTCAAACTTATCAACATCAAACTATTCATACATTCAAAAGGAAAAAATAAAATAAAATAAAACCCACTAATTAATGAAAGTCTTATAAATTGACCATCCAAAATTTGGATCATTCACAAAATAATTCGACATACAATAAAAATTATCCTTACACATGACGATATTTTCATTTACGTATTACAAAATTTTATATGTTCTTCTTCCATTTCTATCAATTTTCATAATTCCAAATTATGGAGAATCAAATTCATCCATTGATAATTTTATACAATGCCTTCCTACCAAGTCAAGCCCCGCAAACCCGATTTCAAAGGCCATTTTCACCCCGAGCAATCGGTCTTTCTTACCGGTATTACAAGCGTACATACAAGATAGTCGATTCAACACGTCCTCGACTATGAAACCTCTAGCTATAGTCACGGCCCTACACGTGTCGCACGTCCAAGCTACCGTACTATGTGCAAAGGCTAATAATGTAGCAATAAGGATTAGAAGTGGAGGACATGATTTCGAAGGCCTATCGTACGTTGCACAAGTTCCATTTGTCTTACTCGACATGTCTAATCTTCGATCAGTCGATATAGACATAGCGAGTGAGACAGGTTGGGTTCAGTCTGGCGCAACATTAGGCGAATTGTATTATAAAATTGCTAAATTGAGTAAAACTCATGCCTTTCCTGCGGGAATATGCAATACCGTTTGCGCGGGTGGTCATTTTAGCGGTGCTGGCTACGGGGTTATGCTTAGGAAATTTGGGTTGTCAGTCGATAACATTGTCGATGCACAAATTGTCGATGTTAAAGGTCGTATTTTGGATAGACAGGGCATGGGCGAGGATTTGTTTTGGGCTATCAGAGGAGGTGGAGGTGCTAGTTTTTGCGTTATTTTATCGTGGAAAATAAAATTAGTACGTATTCCAGAAACTGTCACGGTTTTTCGTGTTGTTAAAACGCTTGAAGAGGGTGCCACGGATATCGTCTTACAATGGCAACAAGTGGCTACAAAACTCGATAAAAATCTATTTATTCGAGCAGAGCCACAAGTGCGATTTTTGCAAGGTGGACGCAAAACGGTCCAAGTTTCGTTCATCGGGTTCTACCTAGGCCGGTCCGACTCCTTAATTCCCTTAGTTAACAAAGACTTTTCAATTTTGGGCTTGAAAACAAGTGATTGCCTTGAAATGCAATGGATTAAATCAATCCAATTTTGGTACAATATACCTCTAACAAAACCAATTGAGGTACTATTAGAAAGGACACCGTCACCGCCCCATAACTTCCAAAAACACAAATCCGATTACGTCAAAACTCCGATACCAAGATCGGGATTAGATAAGATATGGGCAAAAATGATGGAGGTCGAAAGCGTTATATTGCAATGGAACCCGTATGGTGGGACGATGAGTGAAATTCCCGAAAATGCTACACCGTTCCCACATCGACAAGGGATTCTATTTAAGATGCAATATATTACTCAATGGCAAGATGAAAGTAATCAAGCATTGATTAAGAACATTAATGGTACAAGAGATTTACATGACACATTTACACCATATGTGTCTAGTAACCCTAGAGAAGCATACTTGAATTATAGAGACATTGATATTGGAACTAATGTTAATGGAAGTTTGACTTTTGCCCTTGACTTTTTTAAGGGTAATTTAAATAGGCTTTTGCAAGTTAAGGCCATGGTTGACCCTACTAATTTCTTTAGGTATGAACAAAGTATTCCAATACTTTCTAGTCAATTGTAGTTGTAATTATTGTGGGAGCAAATTAAATTTATTGTGCCTTCTTTATAGAAATGAAATTGTGGAAATAATAAGTGATTGTTACGCAAGTTATGTGAGAAGTATTATGATAAAGTTACGATAAGATCATCGCTCTAAAATTCATTGTTTCAAGTTAAAGTGAGCATAAATTGATCGATTATATAGACATAATATTAGTTGTTCAATTTATCATCTAAAGTCACCGGGGAAAACCAATCTCATGGTTGAAGTCCCCCCTAACGAATTTTATTCGTATGTAAAGAAACCAACTTATTTACATCAATTCTCAAAATATAAAGTCAATAAATTAGTGTTACGGTTTAAATTAACCTCTCACGCAAGCGCAACGCGGTCGTAGTAGTATGAGAGGGTCGAATCCACGAGGATGGGTAGTTAGGCTCTAAGTCTCGTGTTCGTCTTAGTTTAGTCGATTGAAATGTGGTTTTGGAAATTTCTAAACTAAAAATATCAAATATAAAATGAGTAATAGAAAAATATAAGTAAAGGATTTTATCGATAAGATAAAGAAGTTAGGGTCCGATTTCTCCACTAGCACGCCTAAGATAAGTCACCAAATCGCAAATTTGGGGATAACACCTATGAAGCTACCAAATACTCTTTTCCCGAGTTTGTACGGTCGCGCCCTAAATTACCTAACACTCCCCTCCTGGGTTTGTGAAAGGACTCCTTAACCCACATGAAAGCTCACTCCCATGACACTCCATATATAAGTTAAGGGGATAAAATGGTGTCTAAAATCCCGACCTTTCCTCTTCCACTCCCATGGTAAAAGTCTCGGTCCTAGTCAAGGGGTGCCCTCAAAAGGTTGCCTCTCCCGAGTTTAACCCAAATTAGCGAACAAAAACCCCCTTAACAAACCCAAAATTATAATCCGATAACTTATTCAAAGGAATTAAATCACAAGGAAATCATACTAGGGATTAATCGAACCCTACTATTAAATCACACACAACCCATAACTAATCTAAAATAAATCATAGTAATAATGAACTCAAATATAAAACTAAAAACAAGTAATATAAAGATCAAAACTTTAAAATCATATAATGGTAAAATCAGGGGCGGATCCAAAGGGGTGCTGTGGGTTCGACTGCACCCCCAAAGTTTACAAACTTATACTGATAGCAAGACTTTCAAAACATAAAAATCTAATGTTGCTTGTTGGTTTGGAAACTTTGATGTGAATGAATGGTTATGGGTTCAAATCCCATTGTAGGTTTTTTTTAAAGTAATGGTTATGGTTATGGTTATGGTTATGGGTTCTTTTCACACCACTATTTAACATTGTATTTTAAAGTAATGTTTTTTCCCAACATTTAAATTTTGTATAAAATTATACTTCATATCATAAATGAAGCCTTTATTACCACTTGAAAGTCGACTTTAACTATATTTTATAGTAGCAATTTTTTTTCGCACCCCCAAACTTCAGAGTCTAGATCCGCCTCTGGGTAAAATAGGAGACAAAGTTGAACTTAAATTGAAATGAAAAAGATCAAATCTTTACATAAATTGTAGATTAAAATAATAAACTACTGATTAAAAACTAATTAAAATTAAATCTAATTAAAATAGAGAGAAAATACTGAAGAAAAATGGAAGAAATTGGCTCTGTTGTTCGTTGCCTCCTACTGCTCTACTCTTCTCTGTGCTGCCTCTTCTTTCTCACATGCTGCCCTTTCTTCTCTATTCTACGTGCTGCCCTTTCTTTTCTTCTTTTTTTTTTTTTTTTTTTTTTTTTTTTTTTTGTTGCTTCACTTTTTGGGCTTTCATTTTACTTGGGCCACGTGTTTTAATTTCGTCAAACTTATTTCCATTTGACCTGTATTAAGTCCATTTCGTTTCCCGTCTTTTCTTCGACTTGTATTGTTTTCTCCCAAATTGGTACCTATAAAATAGTAATACAAAAAAGCAATACCAAATCTCGAGGAAACGGATAAAATATGATAAAAATAAAACCAACCCCTATTATTTGTAATCGACTACATATTGAGCCATTTAACCAATTAAGACCGCAAAACGGATTACATAAGAGTTATAATGTGGGTATAAAATCGGTAAAATTATCACTTATCAATTAGCGAATGCGTGTTGATGACTGTTGTGCCACGAAAAAGTTAAAATCGCTTACGGAAAAAACTATTTTGACTGGTCACGGGAGAAATTTATGCCATGAAAGTAATATGTCGTGGCAAATAATCACTTGTGCCACGAAAAAGTTAAAATCGTGGCAAAAACATTCATTTAGCCACGATTATAACTTTTTCCGTGGCGCAAGTGAGTATTTGCCACAACATCATTTTTCTAGTGGCAAAAAAAATCCTTCTTTAGTTATATTAGATTATAACTTGCTGTTGGGGTTTAGTTGGGACAACCTGCCGGAGTTGTTGCTGGAGTCGAGGCTGCTGGAGGTCAGGCTGTTGGGGTTGAGTTGGGTGACGCCGTTGGAGGTCAGGCTGTTGGGGTCGAGTTAGGTGACGTCGTTGGAGGTCAGGCTGTCGGGATCGAGTTGGGTAAAATCGTATTTAAAAGGATGAGTAAAATAGTAAATTCGTATACTTACCCTTTTAACAAACTCATTGCTTTAAAAATTTCACTGAGTAACCCAACACCGAGTAATATATAAACCCAGTAAATCAGTAATCATTTCATCCGCATTCTCTCAATTTCACCGTAAATTTTCTCCAATTTTTTTTCTTTTATTTTTATCTTCTGAAATTTTAAATTTAATATTTTTGCTTGAAATTAATTGTTTATTTTGTGCGTTTTTTTTCTAGGGTTTTGAAGTAATTTGATATCAATTCCACGGTAAATTTCTCTTCTCTAATTTTTTTGATATATTTTTTCGGTAAATCTTTTGTTTTTGGATAAATTTCTTGCCTAGGTTGTTTATTTTTGTTTATTTCTGTTGAACTGCTTTGTATTTATGGGTTTTTTTTGTGTTTTTTTTTGTAGGTTTTTCAGTAATTCTTGATCTCTTCCAAGGTAATTTTATCGCTTTTTTATTGTTTGATTTTTTTTTTATTTTTTTTTTAAATCTACAGTGAATCTGATTTACTAAATTGTTTGATTTTAGATTAAAAAATTGGTTAAATTTACTGTCTTTTTTTACTTAAATTTGTTTGGTGTAGTTTCCTTATGGATGGAAACGAATTATGCCACTGTAATTAGTGAAACGTGGCATAATTTACTTTAGCCACGGAAAAAACTATTTTGATTGGTCATGGGAGAAATTTATGCCACGAAAGTAATATGTCATGGCAAATAATCACTTGTGCCACGGAAAAGTTAAAATCGTGGTAAAAACATTCATTTAGCCACGATTATAACTTTTTTCCGTGGCGCAAGTGAGTATTTGCCACAACATCATTTTTCTAGTGGCAAAAAAAATCATTCACTTTAAAATCATTATTTAAAATCATTATTTAAAATCATTCACTTTTTAAATAATGCTAACTTTTTGAAATTGAGGGGTAGAAATCATTCTATACATTTAGAACTCACTTTGATTTGGTATGTTCATCCAAAGTATCACTTATAAATAATGGTTATGATTCATTACATTTAGAACCAACTTCGATTTTTTTCTGTTTTTACATTTGTAGTAATTTTTTTGTTTGATTTGTTATCTTACCCGTCATCGCCTATGTATAAGATAGTTTGACTCTTTATAATGCCTATGTTTTAGTGGTAAACGATGTGTTATTGTCATTGTTGATAGATGTCAAAGAAGCTCACTTCAGCCTCCAGGGAAGCCTTAGGTTTTCAGTGCGTTTGCAAGGGAACAACAGTCATCAACAACCATCTGACTAAAGGGTATAAAGAACAAATAGTAATTTTACATTGATGTTGAAATAGAAAGATAAACGAGTGACCGTGACAGCAAGAGTAGAATTACATAGTTTGAATGCGTGATGGAGGTGGAATACTTTGTTCGTATGTAAAGAAATTGTCAGGATCAACTTTGGCCTTAACTTTCATCAACCTGTCTACATTTCCCTTGAAAAACTGCCTCGCGAAAGTCGTGTTTCCACCGGAATTAGTCCCGACATCAATGTCTCTATAAACTATGATGGCTTCTCTAGGGTTACTAGTCACAAATGGAGTAAATGTGTCATGTAAATCTCTAGAAGCTTGGATGTTTTTGATCAAAGCTTGGTCATTACCGTCACGCCAAATACTAATGTATTGCATTTTAAATAGAATTCCTTGTCGATGTGGGAACGGTGTCGCATCATCGGGAATTTCACTCATTCTTCCGCCGTAAGGGTTCCATTGCACGTACACAGTCTCGACCTCGATCATCTTGTTCCAAATTGTCTCTAATCCAGCTCTTGGGATGGGGTTTTTAATGTAATCGGACTTGCGTTTTTGGTACCAATGTTCCGGTGTTGGTGTTCGTTGTAGTAGGACTTCGATTGGAGAGGTTTGTGGTAAGTTATTCCAAAATAAATGGGTGTTGACCCACGGCATTTCGGTGCAATCACTTGGTTGTAAACCCAATCTAGAAAAATTGGTTTCGATTAACGAGCTTAAGGAACTAGCGCGTCCAAGATACATTCCAATGAATAGAACTTCAACCGTCTTCTTGCCTCCTACGCGTATTACTTGTGGCTGCAATCTAATGAATAGTTTTCGGTCAATGTAAGTGGCGAATTCTTGCCATTGTAGGACAATGTCCGTAGCGCCTTGTTCGAGAGTCCTAGGTACATTGAAGACAGTGATAATCTCCGGTACTTTTACTAATTTGATACGCCATGATACTATTACGCAAAAACTAGCACCACCGCCTCCCTTTATAGCCCAAAATAAATCTTCCCCCATACTTTCTCGATCGAGAAGTGTACCATTAGCCTCAATTACTATGGCATCGATGATATGGTCGATAGTCATGCCAAATTGCCTTAGCATAGGACCGTATCCTCCCCCACTAAAATGTCCTCCCGCGCCTAGGGTAAGGCATACCCCTGCAGGAAAGGCAAGAGTGTTACTCGCTTTACCGATCTTATAATAAAGTTCACCTAGAGTGGCACCGGACTCAACCCATGCTGTTTGACTAGGAAGGTCAATATCAATCGATCGAAGATTGAACATGTCAAGGATAACAAATGGCATATTTGAAACATATGACATGCCTTCATAGTCGTGACCTCCACTTCTAATCCTAACTTGTAAGCCATAATTTTTAGCACAAATTACAGTCGCTTGGACGTGGGTTACGTCTAATGCAGTGACTATAGCCAGCGGCTTAGGAGTGGAGGTTTTATTAAACCTACTATCTCGAAGGTACGTTTGAAGCACCCGTGAGAAAGACGGGTTAGTAGGCGTGAAAATGACCGTAGAAATAGGATTATTTATCGTATCTGATTTATCCGACAAACATTGGATAAAATTGTCTAGCAATGAATTTGATTTTATAGCATTTGAGGTAAGAAACAAGTAATGAATTGGTAATATAATTAGGAGAAATATACACAACTTCATAATGTGGATTAATTGTGATTTTTTACGTGTATGTGTGCATCATATGTTGTTGATCTACAATGATTTTATTGGCTAGTTATTCGTTGACTTTACGATATGTAATGGTCAACTCTTTGGATCGTACCCAAACGTGGTAGTGGTACTTATATCAACGTGCAGCATTTAAGGTCAGATTAATCAATTTCATTTGCTCTTTGGAGAACTATAAACGTCGATAGATTTGCTTGAAAACGTAATATCGATATAATTAAAAAAAAACCTCATAAAAATATACTTTAGACAAATAAAAGTATGAGTATCATTCTTGAAAATCATAAAAAAGTAAATGGAAAGAACACTTAAAATAGATGGGGGTATAAGATTAACGGTTTTTGTTTACGAGCAAAAGCTAAACATACTCGACTTATAAAACACATATTGACAGTAAAACTGGAGTTAGCCATGGCCGGGCTTGGTTGGCCCACTACGGCCCGAGCCTTCATTTGCAAATTAAAGCCTGAAATCGGCCCTTTGGGATGACGGGTCAGGCTTTCCAAATCAAGACTCGAGTTTGACCTGTTGATTATATATTTGCAATAAAAAGGGAGGCACAACTCGTTACTTGGGTTGGCTGGAGCAGGCCTGGCCACCCAAATCACCACTAGGTGAGGTGGGCCGGCCTTCACAAATGGCCAGCTATAATCGGAGGAACTAATATTAATGGAAGCTTGACTTTTTTTCGTTGACTTTTCTTAAGGGTAATGTGAATACGGGTAGAATTTTGAAAATTGCAAGTTAAAGGTCATGGTTGACCCTAGTAATTTCTTTGAAATGAACAAAGTATTTCAATACTTTCTAGCCAATTACAGGGGTAGTTGTGTTGTTATTTAAGGTGTGAACATTGGTTATTAGTATTCCTTCTGTCTCAGTCATTTGTTTACAGTTTGATTTTTTTTCTCCTCACAAAAAAGTCAAATTATAAACAATTCACTGAAACAGAGAGAGTATAATAAAAAAGGGGATTTATGTGTAAATTATTTACGAGATACATGTTAGATGCTTATCAAAAACGTGTAAGTTGACAGAATTCTATTAAAAATGTAGCTCTGATATTACATCATCATAACATCTTAATTTTTGCATTACAATCACATATTGTTTGATATCGTTACAATTACACAACTTATACTATCCCATGACATATATATCCTTTTCCAATACTATATACACAAATAATGTCGACAAAACTAGTGTAAATTATCTGGAGGCGGTTGTTTCCATCCTCGACACATGCATGATTGTTCATTATTCATTTATCGTAGTCCATTTATATATTGAGTTACAATCTGCCGTCCCATTTTTTATTTTTTTATTCAATCTTGTACTCCGTATCTCTTATTATATTGACTTTATGCATCACTAAAGACAACAAAATAAACTTTTCAATCTCTTGCTTATAATAACTTTGAATCTCCTTAAACTTGCAAAGACATGTTATAATAACGATAAATTGTAGAGAAATCATAAAAGACGTTTTTATTATTACAAACGAACCACTGTATTTTAGGGGAGAGCAAAATTTGGTCCGGACCGAAAAATTGGACCGGACCGGTGTATTTGGTCCAGACCGAACCCGGACCGAGGAATTTTCGGTCCGGTCCTCGGTCCACTTTTTCCCTTCGATTTGGTCTTTGGTCCATTTGGTCCGGGTTTTAAACTTGACCAAATCTATTTGGTCCAGGTTTGGTCCGGACCAAGAAGTCTTTGGTCCGGTCCTCGGTCCACATTAAAAAAATATTTGGTCTTCGGTCCGGTCCGGTTTGGTCCGGTCTTGGACCGATGCTCAGCCCTATTGTATTTATAATAAACCTAAAAGGCTAAAACAATAAAATATGGTAATATTTGATTGCAGAATAACATTATTATCTTCTAATTATTATCTTGTAAATACAATATTCCAATATTGTATATTGAATATACGATATTCCTTAACAAATAAAGATATACGGAGTACTTCGTAATCATTCAAAGAATGATTTGTCTCACATATCATAGTACACAAAGTTAAAACAATTCAATTAATAAAGAGATATAAATTATTGAAACTCAATTACATTTCATCAAACAATCAATTAATATTGATTATATGGGAATACTTTGTTCATACCTAAAGAAATTGGTAGGATCAAACTTAGCCTTAACTTGTTGCATTTTCTTGACATTTCCCTTGAAAAAATCCATAGCAAAACTAGTGTTTCCATTAACATTAGTTCCAACATCAATGTCTCTATAATTCAAGAATGCTTCTCTAGGGTTTTTAGAAACATATGGTGTGAATGTTGCATGAACATCTTGTGTATTCTTTATAAACTTTGCTTTACTTTGCTCACTATCATCTTGCCAAAATGTAATATATTGCATCTTGAATAAATTCCCTGCTCGATGTGGGAAGGCGGTTGCATTTTCGGGAATTTCACTCATTCTTCCCCCATATGGATTCCATTGCATTACAAAGTTATCGACCTCGAGCATTTTGCTCCATATCGTCTCTAATCCGGCCCTTGGGATCGCGGTTTTCACATAATCGGATTTGTGTTTTGAGTAAGAGTGTGACGATGTAGGAGTCCGTTGTGTTAGGACCTCAATCGGGGTAGTTTGAGGTAGCCCGTTCCAAAATAAATGGGTCTGAATCCACGGCATTTCGAGGAAATCCCTTGATTGTAATCCCAATTTAGGAAAAGTGGAGTTAATCAACGGCATCAAGGTGCTCGCACGTCCAAGATACATTCCAATGAATGAAACTTGTACTGTCTTTGTGCCTCCTATGAACTGTACTTGTGGTTGTACTCTAATGAATAGTTTACGGTCAATTTTGGTGGCGATTTGTTGCCATTGTAGGACAATGTCCGTAGCATTTTGTTGTAATGTCCTCGGTACATTAAACACCGTGACAATACTAGGAACTTGTACTAATTTGATTCTCCACGATAATACAACGCAAAAACTAGCTCCACCGCCACCTCTGATCGCCCAGAAAAGGTCTTCTCCCATAGTTTTTCTATTAAGAATGTTACCGTTAGCATCTACGACCATTGCATCGATAATGTTATCGATTGACAAACCAAATTGCCTTAGCATGGGCCCATACCCACCGCCACTAAAGTGACCTCCCGCGCCTAGGGTAAGGCATATTCCTGCAGGGAAGGCAAGTGTGTTACTCGTTTTACCGATCTTATAATACAACTCCCCTAGGGTTGCACCGGCTTGAACCCAAGCCGTTTGACTAGCCAAATTGATATCAATCGATCGAAGATTGAACATGTCAAGAATAACAAATGGGACATTTGAAACATATGACATGCCCTCAAAGTCATGACCTCCGCTTCTAATTCTAACTTGCAAGCCGTTAGTTTTTGCACATATTACAGTCGCTTGGACGTGTGACACGTCCAATGCGGTGACTATAGCCAAAGGCTTTGGAGTCGAGGATGTGTTAAACCTACTCTCTCGAACGTATGTTTGAAGAACTTGTAAGAAAGAGGAGTTCGTAGGGGTGAAAATAACCTTAGAAATAGGGTTTGTCGGACCTGACTTGCTCGGTAGACACTGTATAAAATTATCGATCGATGAATTTTGTGCTATAACATTATTATTTGAGATAAGAAACAATAAGAGAATTGGTAACAAAATTACATGCAACTTCATGTTTGTGTTTGAATAAAATTGTATGTGAATTTTAGACGTGTGATCCTCTACAATGATATAGTAAGTTGGTGTATTTATATAAGTGTATGTATAAAGTTTTTTTAAAATGGTTTTTGACAACTATAATTTTGAATGATTAGTCAATAAAATGGTGCTTTCAACTTATGAATGATGTATATGAATTGTGAATAATGGAATCAACAACGTGTTGCTTTTAAAGCAAAACTTTTCTTGGAAACTACAATGGAATTTTAACATGCGTGGGTAAAAGTCAACAACTTATAATAGTCAATGCAAAAATACAAATTTGATACGAAGGGTATTGCGGGGGGGTAAATTATATCATGCACCCGCGCGCATGTAGTATCAGATACCGATGGATATGAAAAGACAATAATACTCCTGTTCAATTTATTGATTATTTCCATGTACTTCACACCTAATTATATCAAATTTTTAATACGGAGTATTATTTTTTATGTCTTAAACTTAAATTGATTTTAACCACTATTTTCTCAAGTGAAAATATAAAAACACTACACCATTATTCATATTTTTTTGTGCTATTTAAATAGAGATCACATTCAATATACTTTTAAATTAATTTTAATTTTATCTACTTAATTAATATATTTATAATAACTACTAACGTACTCATAAAAATTGACTTGCATATTCATAAAAATTGACTTGCGTATTCATAAAAATCAACTTGCATATTTTATCTACTTGATTAATATATTTATAATAACTACCTAACGTCTTCTCCAAAGTATTTTATATATTCACAAAAACTTACTTACATATTCATTAAATTGACTTGATATATTTATATTTCTAATTTATACATATCACTTTTTTCAATTATTAAATTATGAATATACAACTTTTAATTTTTAAATATGTTTGTTAACTTTGATGAACGTACGAACTCTATTTTATGAATTGATAATCTATAAACATATTTTTATGAATACGTTAGTAACTTAGAATGAACATAGTATCATTATTTTATACAATATATATAATAAATTAAATTAAAGAAATTTGTCGACTTGTTGGAATATATATGAAATCCACAAATTTAGATTGCGAACCACGTCGTCTCAACATTGTTAGAATAGTTGACATAGATGTGTTTTGTCGACTTGTTCCTTCACCAGATGTTTTCGCAATATCTCTTTTCGCTCTTAGCTTGGTCCGGTGATCATTTGTTGAATATCCTTTAGTAATCTTACTACCACTGCTACAAATCATGAAAAAAACAAAAAACAAATTTATGTGCATTAGAAGTAAAAAATAATTCTAAAACACTATATTCATTTCTACAACAAAAATATTCATTTCTAACACATACTCCGTACATATTCATTTCTAAAACACCATATTCATTTCTATAACACTATATTCATTTCTAAAACACTATATTCATTTCAATATTATACATATTCATTTCTAAAACACCATATTCATTTCTAAAACACTATATTCATTTTTACAAAACACCATACGGAGTATTCATTTCTAAAACACCATATTCATTTCCTAAACTTACAAATTCATTTCTAAAACATCATATTCATTTCCTAAACACCATATTCATTTCCTAAACATACATATTCATTTCTAAAACACCATATTCATTTCTAAAACATACATATTCATTACTAAAACACCATATTCATATTCATTACTAAAACACCACATTCATTTTTAAAACAATCATATTCATTTTTAAAACATCATATTCATTTCTAAAATATCATATTCATTTCTAAAAAACCATATTCATTTCTACAACATAAATATTCATTTTTAAAACACTATATTCATTTCAATAACATACCTATTCATTTTTAAAACACCATATTCATTTCTAAAAGACTATATTCATTTTTAAAAAATACATATTCATTACTAAAACATCATATCCATTTTCTAAACATACAAATTCATTTCTAAAACACCATATTCATTTCTACAACATAAATATTCATTTCAGACACATATGTATTCATTTATATACCACTATATTCATTTTTAAAACACTATATTTATTTTTACAAAATACATATTCATTTCTAAAACACTATATTCATTTCCTAAACTTACAAATTCAGTTCTAAAACACCATATTCATTTTGTTAAACACCATATTCATTTCCTAAACATACATATTCATTTCTAAAACATCATATTCATTTCTAAAACATACATATTCATTTCTAAAATACCATATTCATTAAAAAAAAAAAAAATACTCAAAATTTATGGATTCATATTCCAAAAATTGATACTAAGTTTCTATTTCCGAAAAAAATTGTCAATCTACTACTTTTTATTCATAATTTGAAAAAAAATGCATATTTGCCCAATTATATTCATAAAACCTAACCTATTCATAAACTCTAACTTAATAATCAACCATTTTTCACAATTATTAAATAAAAACATTGTTAAATTCATAACCCAAAAACAAATAAAACAACAATGATAACAAAAATTACCAAAATAAATTTCAACATTGAAATAAAAAAAAACGAAATTACCACAAAAACAACAAAAAAAAAACAAAATTATTAAGACTCACCGATTTTTTCTTGCATGTGTTTTCATTGAATATTTGTGCAAATAATTAAAATTGAATGTAGTTTTTGGTTGATTTTGGGTGAAAATTGAAGTTTGAGAGGAGAAAGTGGGTGCAAGTTTTTGATTGTTTCAGGGGTAATGCTGCGGGACAACCAAAACCTCTTTTTTCTCTTCTTTTTTTTAATAGAATAGGGTAAAAGTTGTAGGGGTAGAAATGTAATTAAATAGTATGGGGTATTTGAAGTATCATGCACCCATGTGTATGGTATAATAATTGGAACTGGGAAAGTTATTTCAAACAACCAAATCAATTTATACGGTGGATAATCTTACATGTTTATTTGTCAAGGATATCATAGAAGTCGGCCAAAATCGACAAATTAAAACTGAATAATTTCAATTTAAATACCCCGTATATCAATAACTATGATAAAGTAATAATTATTTGTCGAAATAAAATGAAAAATTCAAGGAAAATAGAAATAATTTTTCGGACTGATCTTTTATTGGCCTAATTATATATTTCCACCATTCCAATAGTGTCTATACGTTTGCTTTATGCACGTACATCAATACTCGTTTTGTTTCGTTTATATCTTTGGTTTCGTATTCTTGAAATTTTAAAAATTTTGATATTAATAATGTGCTCGATAAGACAATTAAAACAATATCACATTTGACTTTTTTTTTTTTTTTTTTTTTTTGGATGTTAGAAGTTATATTGAAAATTCAACACACTTATAAATAGTGTCCAAAAAGTAAAACGTATACAATCCATTGGAATGGAGGAAATACTTGAGAGCGATTTGTATGGAATAGATGATAAAGGTGAGGAAATTCATTGTGTGGGGACCTACTCTTTATATTTTATTCTTACTTAATTTATCAAACATCCTATCCTAACTTTATAAAAAAGCGAGGATGGCCTTTACTATCAAAGAATAGCCAGTAATGACCATTCGCCTTTCACTTTCTTCTTTCGATTCTGCCTTCACCGGTGTACGCTCGCTTTTCCTCTTCCTTTCTTCCCTTTTTCCCTCCCGAATTTCCTCCTCCACCTCTGCGCTCTTCTTTTCACTCTGCTATTACTTCTCAACCACATATTACTCCCAGTATATTCATATTACTCCCATATATTAATTCTACTCACAAACACTTCCTACCCCGTTTATTTTTGGTTTTCATTCATTTTCGATTCAATAACCTTCACTTTTTGTTTGCTAATTTTTGTTTGATTGTTGCTGTACCAGGTTAATCTGTGGTATTTGGGTAGCAAGCGAATTTGCCGGGGTGACAAGCGGTATTGTCTTTGAAGACGAATCGTGATGCTAAAACATGGGAGTATTTATTATTGGTATGCCGAAAGTTTCTGCCTTTTCTTTTATTTAGTTACAAGTTACAACGTGGTTTTTTTTTTATATTGAATTTATGAGTTTTTGAGCTTATAGTGTGAATTATTATTTATGTTTGAGTTTCAAGATTCAATCTTTGCTGATGGAACTTCTTCTATTATCTACAACTTCACATTCCTACAAATTAATTTCATTTGCTCAGGTATTTCTTCACTCATTTATTTCTTTGTATACTGTTTATTTTGTAATCCTATTTTGTGTTCCTTTTTTAATTGTTTTTTAATCGATTTTGTTGTTTGATTCGTTTTTTTTTTCCTTTTTTTTTTTTGTTTTTTATTTTTCGGATTTTGTAGTTTTTTTGGGTTATGCGTGAGATTTTTTTCTGATAATGGAGCAAAAAATAGCAGGTGAAAGAAGGAAAAATCAAAGATCTCTCATCCAAAATAATTAATTTTTGGATTTTGTTATGGTTCACTATTACAGTAACAAAATCAAAAACCCTAGAACAACAATGGTGAGACAATTGAACATCAGAGGAGGAGGATCATCGAAGAGAGAAGGAGAAGCAACGACGATAAGGGCATATACGGACATACGGTGATGGCGAGTCGAAAACCGAGATTTTTCCAGTTATTACTTGCAGGCCTCTTCTCTTTGGCCATCCAGTGGTAACCCTCATCATCAGGTATATCATTATTTGGACATAGATTAAATGTGTAGGTTGCAAAGATCTAAAATTTGGATTTGTTTTAACAAAATTTCAGATTTATTGTAATTTTGTGGGTAAATTTAGTGATGATATCAGTGTTAATTTCATAGATTATCATCCAAATGATAAGTATGTTCTATTTTTTTCTTTATTCAAGTTTATATCTTTTTTAGGTTAGATTGTTGATTTTTCAAGTTATTGATTGATCATTGTGCAATTGATGGTGATATGATCGATTTCATTACATGGGTTCTGCTTTGAATTTTGCGATAATTTTAGCTTGCACTTTTTAAAGTTTTTTTTTCTTTGGGGATTATTGTATTTTTCTTTAACGATCAACATCGTCTTCCTCACGGTGATATCTTATTTGTGTCGATTATTTGATTGAATTTACAAGTAGAATAAGCCATAAGTAGTGAAGAGTTTTAATTATATGAAAAGTAAGTATTTATCGTTGTTTGTAACTTTTTTTTTCCCCTTTTGAATTAGGATTTGAAAGCGTACAATAATGGGCAGTACTTGCAAACCGCGAAGGAGTGCTTTATAACAGCTGCGACCTCGGACGACTTCGTTCCCTTCTACCTTCACGTTTTTACAAAGTAATTATCTCATTAAGTTTGTGTCATTATTAAGTTCATGGTAACTTTGTAGGTGGTTTTAGGTTAGGGTAATATTTTAATGTTTTGATTAATACTTCCTCCATTCCATTTGATTCTTTACGTTTGCTTTATGCACGTACATCAATACTCGTTTTGTTTCGTTCATATCTTTGGATTCGTATTCTCGAAAATTTTAAAATTTTGATATTAATAATGTCCTCGTTAAGACAATTAAAACAAGATCACACATGACTATTTTTTATTTTGTATTTTAGAAGTTTTATCGAAGATTCTACACACATATGAATAGTGTCAAAAAAGTGAAACGTAAAGAATCAAATGGAATGGAGGAAGTAATACGTAGCTAGGTTGCGTATAATAGTATCGTTCTCACATGCTTTTTCTTACGCAGTGTCCGGTGAGGTAATTTGTGAGAAGTTGATCTGAAATGACTATTAGAAGTGCTAAATTTGAATGTAGAAACTGGAACCGACATGTACCATCAGAGGTATGCTTTTGGTCACCCCCATAATATTGTTAATGTTTCCTGTTAATTTTTGTGAGCCCTTAGAGTCCGCCTATGTAGATAACTTTTGGGCTGAGTTCACTCTATTTGTCTTCAATTTTAGAACTTGCAGTTGGTATATGAATGGTTCTGTTACTTGACTTTTATTTTTACCCTTCTCCCCATTAATGAGAAACCGGTGTTTCTGTATAGTTGTCAAAGTTGTATCTGCATAACACTCGCCCTAAGCATCATCCGTCCGCTTTACTGATTAGAATGTTCTTTAAATGTTCAACTACTAACGATTAGAAGGTACCTTATAGTCGAATACAGAATTTGATATATGTTTTTTTTACTTTGAAATTAGAAACATGAAGGCATTCCTCCTCGTATATTCAAAACTGTGATTGCTGCCAGTCATCCTGAATTTTCGACCATGAGAAAGCAGGTATGCCCATAACTTATACTTGTAGCTATTTTCCTCATGAACCTGTCACCTTTGTTGGTGATAACCTGTCTCTTTTCTGGAAATAGCTCCCCTATGCTTTGTTTCTTACTATTTTGCATTACAAAACTAAAACATATATACTTGAAATCGGGGCCACGTTTCATAAAGAAGGTACTTTTATCAACTCACGTGTAGCGGTTATTGTAATTAAGGAAAATTGATGAAATCATATTGTCTAGATTGAAATCATCACACTTTTATGCTGTTCATGCAATGAACTCAGTGAAGGAAAATGATTGACGATTTCGATCGTCGGTGAGTACATAAATTTCAGAGGTCTAATTATTGTACCATCATATTCTGCTGCAATAAAACTTCATAATGTTACTGAGATGCTGACCTTAGGGTTGAGAACCTCAAAAAGTTCAAGAACGAAGCAAGTCCCAAGCAATCTAATTATATTGTTTCACCTTTTAATCTATGCAGGTTGATTATCTTCATCTGACGGAAGAATCGCCAGTATGGCGCAAAAAGGTATTCCACGAGCCTTCTCAAATACTTTTTTTCAAATCGATAATATTACAGGTTCAAATGTTTGCATTTAGTAATTAAATTGGTCGTGAATAGAAAGACCTGTTTGTTTTAAAAAAAAAATTTACTTGCGTTTTATTCGATTTAATTTTGCTGCTCATCTGTTTTACGAGCTTCAATTGGATGTTTTAATAAACTATTTGAGATTTTGCCTTGCTTACCCGAAACTGGCCTTAAATCCTGTGACTAATATGATTACGCTCTCTTCTGTAAGAATGTAAGGCATGTTATTTTAGGTATAAATGAGCCTTGGATGTAGTTATAGACTTTTAGCATGTGTAATTCAGTTGGTTACAACCCTGATGTAGTTATCTTTCTCTTTTTTGTCAATGATTCTTGTAACAGGTAGTTACAAGTTCGACATAAAAGGAGACGTCCTTTTGGCCAATCGAATCGAAGGAGCAATGAAGAAGAACGAGAGTTTAGAATCACTTAATGTTGATAGTGTAGTTAGGAGGGATATTGCGCGACCCCGGATTATCCAACAGCAATGAACCAATTCCCGAGTTGTTAAGGCTTCGAATTCGCGAACCAAAGGGCAGATCGACCGATGAAAAAGGTAGCGTCAAGTCGACCTCAAATGCGAGACGTGGCAGAGGTACTTCAAACGTAAAAGCTACTGGCAGAAGTACTGCTGCAAAATCCTCGGGTTTTACCGGCAAAGCTGCTGTCCAAACATCACCAAACATCGCCAAAGAAAAGTACAGGAGGTAAATTTGGAGGCACAACCAGCAAATCGAAAGGAAAACCCGTCAAAGTAGTCAGTTCGTCGAGAGCAGCGAAGAAATTTGTCAAGAAACCCAAGGTGTTACCACGAAGAATCCTTCAAAGATCAGCGTGGTTGGGTTTCGAGGACGAAGTTCTTCCGCAGGATATTAAAAGATGACTTAGGTAATGCGGTCGCCACATTACGTGTCATGTTTTCTATAATTAGAAGTTTCTTACAGATGCTAATACCTTCTTGGATTATCAATTTAATATTGCAGTCAAACATTTTTGTCCGAATTCCATTTTCGTCGATGGTGAAACAATATGATAACATGGTCGTTTACTTATGCATCCGTCATCGGAATGTAACAGACTCGATAAAATTTCATGGTAAATGTAACAGGAGCATATAGAGGCATCTCCATGGACGCGCCCAAGAAGATTTGACAAGTGTGACGAGATTTTACCATACGGTTGTACTTGAAACAAATTATCGTGATACCTCTCGTAAAAACATAGTTACTTCAGAAATCTTAGCGTGGAACAAAAGGGAGAAAGTGTTTCGCATGAATACATGGTGTATTGCAATTACAGTATTACACCCATGTATATAGTCTAGGACAAAGGGAAGAAAGTGTGACCTTGCTCTTTATTTTTGGTTGACTTAATATAACAAAAGAAAATATCTCATTTACTTCCTCCTTTAATTTTTTTTATTTTTTTTGTTTTTATAAGATAAAGTCCGTAGGTTATTTTATAATGAGAATTTACGGTAAAAAAAATTATATGAATTGATGTACAAAAGTTAATTTGAGACAATTTTATAAAATGGTTTCTGTCATACAGCTGATACACACGATCAAAATTAAGATTTGTATCTTCGTGTTGCATTAAAACGATGTTTCACTTTTAAAATTTTTTTGGGTCCACTTCTAACCGATTTGGTCCTCAACTCCTCGGGTTTGGAATTTTAAGTATCAGGTCCTCGTTTCTTCAGAGGTCGGTCCTGGTCGACAGTAAACACCCTTAGGACTTATAGGGTAAAAGAAGACTGTCGTTCACAATTTATTACTTTTTGGCCCTCTTTCTTAGTACTATTCACTTATTTAATATTTATCCAATCATTTTTCATTTAAATTAAATACCAGAAGTCTTATCATTTTCAATTTTTGTCAGACTATTATTATACGTAGTACTCCCTCCATTCAATTCCATTCACAACATTTCACTTTTTCACATTTGTCGAAACAAATGTCGGAACGAAAATATCTACAATTTCACTCGAAAAAAAAATCTAAAAATTGGATATAATATTGTACCCATAAAGACGAATCAAACAAGATCACACACGACTATATTTTCATTTATAGATTGTCGGAAATTTCAAAGATTACCGACATAGTTGAATAACGTCAATAAAGCAAATGTAGTGAATGGAGTTGAATGGAGGGAGTACTTCATAACTAACTGTTAAAATTAGGATTGTTCACATTTCAGTTTGTACAAATTTATTAAATTGAACTGAATGATCGGACTGAGATTAATGACAACTGGATGGAAACTGTTTTTCGGTCCAAGTAGTCATGAGATTTTGAAAAATGAGAGGGGTACATGTAGTAGTGAGAAGAAAGAGGATGATGAAGGGAAGTAGAAAAGGGTTTTAATAGGGTAAGGAAAAAAATATGAAAGTGAAATGAAAGGGAAAAAAGTAGCAAAGATTGACGAGGTTAAAAAAAATGAATTTAGGGGAAAAAAGAGTAAGAGGAGAGAAGACGACGACGAAGAAAAAATATGTCGAGAAAGGAAAACATAGGCAATTAGGGGAGCATTACGATTCTATAACGATCATTAAGATTCTGTAATTTGAAAAATGCTCATTTACGAAGTTAACTAATATGGAGACTATACAACTCGAGCATCTGAATTATTAAGTCCTTCAAAAATTACCCCCAACTAAAATTTTTTTGTAAAACAATCCCAACTTAGGCGTCCACCTTATATGGAGTTAAAGAAAGAGTAGGACAAAAATAGCCTCAGGAGAAATGGAAAATAAGCAAGTAGTAGAAGGGAATATAAACATAAGGAGGATTCGGAATAGAACGATAAAAAATGAGTGGTTAAGGATTATGAGGAAGTGGGAGGAAGGAAACGAGGCGAAATATGTTGATAATGAAAACCAAAAGAAATCAGGAATACGAGAGGAGGCAACAAAAAGATGGAAAATGAGAATAGAAAAAAGCTGAAAAAACAAGTTGTAAATGGTACGAGTACTATTTACATTTAGCGCCTTTTAGTCATTGTTTTTTTAATAATTTATGAGTTTAAAAATATGATAATAATATTCAAAATATCGAAGCATGTGAATGTACTACCTTCATTTCAGTAAGTTTACACATTGACTTTTTGGTGATGAAGATTTGAGAGAAACGTAAACAAATGCCTGAGATAGAGGGAGTATGATTAAGATAAGTAAGTTTAGATGAAATTTATAATCCCTAGATATCTACAAAGCAAGAATGCATTTAGGCAATCGAAATGAATGAAACGAATTATTGATACAAAAGGACAATTAACACATAAAAAATGAAATCCGTTCAAGGATTACATCGACCGCAAAACCCCAAGCGTTTGCCCGATAGGTAGCATTTTGAAGACTGTGGTAAATGTTCACGATTTGTCAAAACTCTCTATCCTACTGCAATTGATTACTCTAACATTAGTAGCATTACAAGGTTATAACAACATGAAATGAATGAGTAACCAAAACAAAAAGGTATACGATTCAAAAAACAAAAAGGTATAATGAGTGAGAATGAAAGAAAAGATTGATGAGGAATGAGAGGAAAATAGGTAGTATTGTTGAGGAGGAGTAGGGAAAAAAAGAATGGAACGGAAATGTATGGAAAAACTGGGCGCGAGTGATGAGGAAGGAAATCACAAAAAATAAAGGGAACAAGAGTATTATAAATGGTAAAAAATGGAAAAATGAGGGAAAATGGATAATAGGTAGGAGAAATAAATGGGGAAGGAGTAAGAGGAGAGAATGAGTAAATAACTATGTTGAGAAAGAAAACGGATGAACTAAGGGAACAAAATGTTGTGGCCGATAGTGAAAGTAAAGGTACTTGAGTAAGTGTAGAAAGAAAAAAGTATTATGAGGATTAATTATGAAAACAAGATGTAGAAGAAAAACGAGTAGGAAAAAAGTAGTCCGGATGAGGATGTGGATAAGGAGAATGAGAAATAAAGGGTAATAAGAGATGTGCCAAGGAGAAAAATGTTGAGGAAGAAAAACATAAATAATAATGAAACTAATTAAGAGTATCATGAGAAGTAAGGATAAAAAGGCGAAAAAGTATGCAACAAAAAAAGAACAAAAAAAAAAAGAAATATAATGACGTAAGGGAAACAAGAGAGAATAGTAAAATTAAGATGTGATTGGGTGATGAGGAGGAGAAAGAGAGAGGAAATGCAAGAAAGATGACTAAGAGGAGAGAATACGAGGAGAAATACCCTAAGGGAGACAAAACAAAAGGAGTCATGAAAATATGAGTATTATGATAGGAACATTATGAATAGGTAAATAAGAGGGAATTGAGTAGTAGAAACACAAAGATGAAATGAAAAAAATAAGTAAGAGTAAAAACGGTGGAAAAAATATATATATATATATTGAGGACGAGAATATAAGGGATAAGGGGAATTTGATGATTAAGAAAAGAAGAGACAAATGATAAATGAGAGAAAATGGGTTTAAGTGAGGAGAATGAGGAGGAGGAAAAGAGACGAAGGGAAAATAAGAATGAGAAGAACAGAGAAAAAGAAATAGGCTTAGGAATAGAAGTAAAAAAAATGTTGGGAATTAGAGTATTATGAGGCGGTAGTATGTAAAGACGAAGTCAGTTATCGGAGAAAAAAAAGCATTAAAAGGGTTAAAGAAAGAAGAGTCATATGAGAAATAAGAGGGGTACAGGTAATAGTGAGAAAAAAGAGAATGATGAAAAGGAGAAGAAAGAGGATGATGAAAAGGAGAAGAAAAGGATATTATGAGGGTAAGGAAAAAAGATACGAAAGAGAAATAAGAGGGAAACAAGTAGCAAAGAGAATGACGAGGTTAAAAATATTGTCTACTTGAAAAAGAGTAAGTAGTACGAAGGAGAAGAAACAAGAGGAGGATTAGGAAGAGAACGAGAAAGAATGAGCGGTTGAGGAGTATGAGGAAGTGATAGGAAGGAAACGAGGCGAAATATGTTGATAATGAAAAACAAAAGAAATCAGGAATACGAGAGGAGAAAACAAAAAGTTGGAAAATGAGAACAGAGAAAAGGTGAAAACACAAGTCAGAATGTTATTTAGTACTATATATAATAGAGCGCCTTTTAGTCAATTTTATATAATTTATGAGTTTAAAAATATACTAATAATATCCAAAATATATAAACATATGAATTGTGATTACAAAACTCCATCTTATATGGTTTGGGAACAAAAATAAGTTATAGGAGCACAAAAGCTGAGGTACATAGGGGAGAGGCAACAAAAGGAGGAAAAATAGGGGTAGATAAGAGGAAATGGGGGGATGATGATAAGAGGAGAGGAAGATGAATGAATAAGATGAGATGAAAAACAAAAAAAGTGAAAAAATATGAAAGGAGGAGAACTAATGGATAAAAAAGGCAAACATGGATGTTAAAGAGAATTAAATCGATCTTGGGACTATAATCATCAGCTTAGGCTTTAGAGAACAATTAAAGATGAAAAGGTGTAGCAACTAGCAAGAATAAAAACAAGAGCAATATTACGAGTAAAAACAGGAGAAGTAGAACGCTGATGAGGGAAAACATGATAATGGGAAGATCAGAAACAACTATGCGAAGAAACAAATTATTAGAGTATAAAATTGATTTTCGACAACAATTTGTATGCTTAAGTACATGGGCAGACTGCATAATAACTCGCCAGTTGTTCTGTTTAGATGCATAAACGCTGCTATAGAGCAGTACTTATACACAACATAATTCTTTTTTCGAGAGAAAAGGAAATTAATTGAGTATAGTCGTCATCTTTCATTCGAGATTAATAATCGAAAATAAATTCAGTTAAAAAAAAATCTGCTGTTGTTGTGTTTTATATGGAACTGTCGAGCATCTGGTGGTGCTTTATACTCCGTATTGTTTAAACAATGCTTCAAACGTTTTCTTATGAGTTAGTTTATAAGCGCATTGAAATAACAATGCAATTTATGTACTTATTAGTTTATCAAATTTTAATCTAGAGAACGTTTTAATGTCGCCGAAACTTCTTCCACTAACAAATTTATCCGTGATCGTAATGTGGCTACAAGACATTACCCAACAACTAGTTTAATACAAAAATTCAAAAAAAAAAATTGAAAAAAAAAATGAAGTAAACTTTCAACTTGAAATGTAAGACAATTTAAGACCAATAGAATAGCTCCTATATTTCTTATGGACAAAAAAAGGAAGGACGATTGTCCATAACATTTTAGAGGCCCAACACAAAAATGTATATTTGAGGCCTTATTCAATTCCTTTCACATGGCCCTTAATAATTTACCTAAGCAAATTCCAATATAATCTAATATCTAATATTTTTAGAGAATTGATAAAGCAATATTAAATGTATTTTGCTATTTTTGGTCATTCTATTTTTTAGAGCATTATTTTAATAGTAAAAATTTAAGGGTGTTACTCAACTGTACCCGGCTTTTTCTCAGTTGTACCCTTTTTTGTCATTAATTTTCCATCCCCTACCCCTGCTTTCCCAATTTTTCTCTCTTCTCTTTCCACCCAAAAAAAACCCTAAAACAATTTAAATCAACCAATTTCTTCTTCAATTAATTCAATTACTTATACAATTAATTCAATTCTTAACATATGGATCCTTGTGACGATATATTTAATGTAATTTACTTTTTTTTTTTTCATTAATTTAATTTTTTATCATTCATTTTGTTTATGTTTGTTTGTTTTTGTTTTTTTATTTTTATTTTTTATGAATTATTTGGGTTGGCGGCGGCTGTGGCGGCGGGCGGTGGCTGTGGCGGCGGCGGCGGCCGTCGTGGGGGTGGGCTTGGCGGTGGTGGGGGTGGCAGTGGGTGGTGGGTGGTTTTTTTTTTTTTTTTGTTTTTATGAATTAGGGTTGATGGTGGGGAAGAGGACGGCGGCGGCTGTGGTGGTTGTGGGTGTGGGTCGCCGCGGTCGTAGGGGGAGGCCTTGGCGGCAAAGGTGGTGGCAAAGCGGTGATTGCAAGTTTCTTTTGTTTTTTTTTTAATTGAATTAGGGTTTAGGTTGGGGTGGTTGATGGTGGGGCATAGGGTGGCCGAGGCGGGTGTGGTGGGGGTGGCAGGGGCCGAGGCGGCCGTGGTGGGGGAGGGGTTGCCGGCAGGCGGTGGTGGGGGAGGGTGCTGCTTCTTCACGTTGGTTTTTGTTTTTTTTTTTTGTGTTTTTGCAGTTTTTTTTTTTTTTTAATTTATTTATTTATTTATTTATTTATTTATTTTTTTAAATTGTGTTTTTGCGGTGGTGGTGGGCGAGGTGGGCTGACGGAGGATCGGTGGTGGTGGGAGAGGTGGGCTGAGGGAGGGGCGGTGGTGGTGGTGGTGGTGGTGGTGGGAGAGGCATAAAGTTTTGGTGGTTTAATAGAGGAGAGAGAAGAGAGAAAATTTTGATTTCTAAATTTGTGAGGAGGAAATGAAAAGCAAGAAGAGGCTTTTTGTGACAAGAAAAAGCAAGTTCTGATTGAAAGAATTCTGAAATTTAATGGGTGTTTTTTTGAATGGAAAAGTATATTTTGAAGTGGAGTTTGAAACCATCCTATTTTTATGGGCCTAATTTGCTAACTCGTCTCAAACTAGCTTATTCACTTTTTTTAAGTCACAAATAGATGTTAGGCTTGGCCTAGTTCGGTTCGAACCAGCATTTGAACACCGATACTTTTGTGCAATTTGACCGTAAATTACTAGAGTTCGCCCACGGCTGCTTTGCCGTCTAACTGGCCGGCTATATTTATGATAGTGGCTCGCTCGAAGATTGGACTTGTCAAGTAGACTCGTAAGTCGTAACTGATCCAAACCGAGACGAACAATCCAAATATATTCAAACTAACTTGGCTTCAAATATGCTCCTGAATTCAAACTTATATGAACCATTCAAATCTGCCTCATATATTATTATCCTATAATATTGTCGTATGACTATGACAAGTTCACTATACATAACGTATAGCATACTCCAATTGAAAGAATGAGAACTTCTTTTCAGTCATTTTGACAGCTAATTATATGGTTTACAGACTTAAGTTTTATGACAATTATAATCTGTTACTAAATACTTCATATGATTTTGTGAGTTTTATATGTCATTTTTAACGTGTAAGGCCTGCTCTTTTCAAATTAATTTCTTATAAGCTCACTATTTATAAGCTCAAATTTATAAATTCTCAATTTCACTTTTCACCCTATAAGTCAAATTTATAAGTCAAATTTCTATAAAACAAATTTCTATAAGTTAAATTTCCTATAAGTTCAAATTTATAAGTTTCAAATTCTATAAATTCTATTATGTTTTATTTTTATATAACTATTATTATTGCATAATAATAATAATAATAATAATAATAATAATAATAATAATAATAATAATAATAATAATAATAATAATAATAATAATAATAATAATAATAATAATAATAATAAATATAATATATTAAAATATTTAACCGAGCCAACTTATTTATAATCAACTATATATTGAGATATTTAACTATACTAAACCGCAAAATCGATTTGAACACTATTGTTTATTATTAGTAAAATTAATCATTTTGAATAAATTAAAAGATTTTAATTATTGTAATCATCATCATCATTACTATAAATATCATTGTTATTATTGTTATTAATTTAATAAATTTTTTCATATTATATTAATATTAATATTAATATTTAAATTATTATTATTATTGTTATTATTATTATTATTATTGTTATATTATTCAATAAGTTTTAAATTCTAATAAATTTAACTCCACAAGTTTCACCCTATAAGTCAAATTCCCTATAAGTTAGAACTATAAATTCAAATTCATATAAGTTTAAATTTCACTTCTTATAAGTTCAAATTTCACCCTATAAGTTCAAATTTCTTATAAGTCAAATTTCTATGTTCTAAAAGAGCGCCTTAAGTATATCGTTTTTTTTTTTTTTTTTTTTTTTTTAATAAAATGTTGAGTCATAAGACCTACTCCGTATGAGATTATTATTAATGTATTAAAGTGTTGTTTACACCCATCGAATATAAAAACTATTGGCCGTTCCAATAATTCAATCATATAATATACCTAACTACTAGAATTAAATCATAAATATCATTATGCAAGTAACATGCATGCCTTTTATATTTTCGTCAAACGTGTTTGACGTATATTTGTTTTCCAACAAAGTCTTCAATTGAATATGACTTACGAGTAATTAAATTACACGATTTACAAATTGTGAGTGTGACGTTCTTCAACATATATAATTATTTATTATATCTTCGTCAAACGTGTTTCACGTATATTTGGTCCCACTATTTTATTTTATGTATCAATAACTAATTTATAAAAAATATGTATATGTAGGAATGAGCCATGAAGTAAATGACATTTATTTGTTATTTATATATATGAATTTTAAATGTTCAGAGTTTGTTAACTCGCGAAAATTGATCATAAATACAGTAGTAATGTAAAACATTGTTTGTCCAAACATATATATTATGGCTACTTCTGTATATAATAAAGATAGGCATTGCTTAAGTTATTCAAATTGAAGTAAGAAACCGATTTAATCAACAAAACTTGAGGTTTTGATTTGAGATTTAACAAACGCAGCTAAATTATGTTAAACTCGAGAGGTAGACAGCTAAAGCTATTTTTATTTTTTTGCTTACTCAATTTGAATCCAAGAATGCAAACACAATACCATATAATATTATCAAACAAAAACTACGTAGAACAAATTTAACTAACTCACTGAATTTGCTATAATAATTTTACACCTTATTTCTAAACCATGAGATCGATCATTTTTATATTTTTTTTCAAATAAAAATAAAACATCCAATAAAATATATATATACATAATGCAATTTGGAACATAATGCAATTTACCATGTCATGAATTATTAGAGGGACAAACCCTCACCACGCAAAATGGACCTTTTGTCTTTAGGGAGTAGTATGCGGCTCGTGTTTGGGATTCATCTTAACAACTTGCCAAACTTTTGGCTTATATATAACTGATTCCGAAATACGTTATACTCTGTATTTCGTATACGAGTATATATTATAAATCTTATACTCCGTATTTAAGTTGATGAAAAAATACAAGTATTATCCACGCATTTACTCAACTATTATATCAATAGCTAAATTAAGCATTTAAGATATTTACTGAAGTAGTTCATGTTTAAGAAGTTATTTCCAAAAGTTTATAATAAAAATTACGTGTAGATTTATATTTTCTAGCTTGATCCAGTGTATTCGATCAAAATTAGGAAACACCAAGGATAATTACAAGCGTTGAAGCATATATGCTAGGCGGCCCAAGTGGAAATTATTTAAAAGTTACGAACTTATTTTATTTTTTGTTTTATATACGGAGTATTATATTAACAATATGGCATATATATATATAGATATAGTGGCAAAAAGAATCACAAGCTTTATAAAATTCTCATTCGAAAATTCCTATTTTTAGGTTATAATTGTAGGCCCAAGTGTAAGTGATTGTCGAATCATTCTACGAGTAGTTTTACTTTTAAGGTGGCATTTCCAATTCCAATATCCTCAAACTTTGCATCTCATGAGTAGTAACTCATCTTCAATAATTGAGCTATCTAATTAATACTTTCTCAATTTTATTTATTTATTTATTACTCCGTATTTTAAAAATATCGTTATATTGATTGTTTTCTCTTCTGTTTTTGACACGTATCAGAACAGTACAGTCTTATTTCCTCGAGCTAATTTTACTAGTCATGTTATACTTTTACATAAAATATCCAATCGTTCTAATGCCAATGTCAAAAACGAAAAAGTTAACAAATTGTTGAAATAGAAAAATGTGTTTGAAATCATTTTTTATTTGAGATCATTTCAAATAGTTATACATAAGTAATACTTAAATGAGATAGAAAAATAAATTCATTGATATACGGAGTATTCAATTAGTCTTAATTTTGATGTATTGATGCGTTATTGTAGTCTCGTGAATGGATGTATATAACTATTTCACCGTGGGTAGAAGAATTCAACACTTCCGAAAGTTAAGTAAAAAGTTTCGCAAATATGATTGGTTATTAGGAGGGAATTTAAATCGGATTAAAACCTACTAAGTTTGAGGTTGAGTTAGCTAACCCAACTGAACTAATTTACTCTGTAATTTAAAACACAAAACATATTGTAAACATATATATGATCCATGTTTACATTTTATTTTTCTCTTGATATATAAGTGAACAAGCAAACATCGTGAACAAGAAATTTGCTATAGATTGAGACGTCTCTTTATTTTAGTCTAATTTTAAGTTTTAACATAATTGACTTTTTAGGTTAATAATCATTTGATAAAGTCGTTGATACATGATACTCCACACCTTTCTTACACGTATACTTTTGGCCTTTCTCATTACAATGGAGGACTTGGTCACAATAACCTTACTTAAGCCTAAAATACCAAAAAAATAATTTTTTTCGACTTACATGAAAATGCTTATAAACAATTATAGGATAGATGTTACTTTTAATATCATAGTAAAAAATAATTAGAAGATAAGTTTACTTAAATTATTAAAAATATCACTAAATTTGCCTAATAAATTACAAGAAGTATACTCGCAATACGTCGATATATTAAACTGCATTTTGAAATTAGTTGCTAATATTTTTAGGATGCAACATTTGAATTTGAGTGGATGAAGACTTCTTTTGCGATAGTACTGTAGTAACATTGTTTAATGAAGTTACCTGAACATTTTAATTATATTTTCGTTATTGTAACAATGTATTTCAAACAAATTACGTATGGTGTCACCAAATGTTCAAATGACAATGTGATTTCTTTGTGGCGCTACTTATTATTTTTACAATTTAGCTCCAATTCTCTCAAATTAAACCTTTTTTTCATTGTTCATGTTAATATTATATTAATGTAGTTATTATTTTAATTTTTATTTAGTTACAATTTAATTCGCTTCAATTTAATTTAATAAGTAAAAGAAGATACTTTTAACCTAAAAAAAATAACTCTATTTATTCGGGGAGAAAAAGTATGAAAATAGTCGTCAAAATTCTACAAGGAAACACAAAACCATTACAATGAGAAATGAACCTTCAAACAAAGACCGACTACTTTGGTCACTATGTGCAGCCACTAGCCCACTAAGCTGTAACATTTTCAGTAAAATTTTACTCCATACTTCTTAGTAAAAGAACAAGTCATGTAATTGACAAGTGTTTTGATACATAAAATGTGACCACATTTAGGCTGATCGTGACTATTACAAACTAAAATATAAATACTTTTCTGTACGTCAATAATTAACCTAAATACGATTACTTTTTATGCCGTAAAAAAAAAAAAAAAACTTTTTTTTTAATGAAAAAACTGTGTTTTAAAAATTTTACCATGGTAAAAACTTAGTTTTGTCTTGTCTACAAACACAAAAAACACACATATAAATATATATCGAATATGATTTTCCGTATACGGATTTTACTCGCGTCGTATACTTTTTTCATTTGTTTTCCTTCTCATACCCTTTGTTACTCACGTTATATACAAAATTCTCTCTTTTGTTTTTCCTAACTTTTTTTAAACCTAAATTTATACAATTATTTCAATTCAATTGTTAATTTCGATAATCAATTCAACAAAGTACTAATTCGATTCAATTTCAATTTTTTTGCATAAAAGTATGTTAATTTTATTAATCTCGATAAATTTAGGTTAAAAATTGAATTAGGGTTTATACGAAGTTGCAATATGGGTGGTTGCCGGCGACGAAAGGAGGTGGCGGAAGGACAAATCATGCTTGTGTTATTTCATTGTGTCATGCTTGTGCTTTCAACGAACTCATTTAAGTCTAAGATGGTTGTATTTCATGTTTGCTAATTTTGATTTCTCACGTGATTCGTTTCTGCAAATGTTTGAACAGCTGGTCATGCTACCGAATCATTGTAGGTGGCCGTCCCAGACCACCGCCCCACCGTGTGCCGGGTGCCGCCCCACCGTCGTAGACCACCACCACTCCCACCACCGTAAACCACCTTGCTCTAACTTAGAAGCCCTAATTTAAATTTTAAATTAAATCCACTAGTTATAGAAATTAATAAAATTCGATAATTTAATGAATAAAAGTAAAATTAAAAAATCATTGAATTTATTATCATAGTTCATCATCGAGAAATTTTAAAATTTAATGAATTTGATTAAACAAAAGTTACAAATTTAATGAATTTGGATTAGGAAAAGTTATAAAAAAATTAAAAAAAAAAGTTTGTATATTATGGGAGTAAGAAAGGGCAAATTTGGAAATAACAACGAAAAAAGTATACAGCGGGAGTAAAACCCGTATACGGAAAATCAATACCCATATATATACACATCTGATGATTAATCTCTCTCCAATGATCTGTGTGCTCCGCATATTCTGCAAATAAATACTCTGTCTCTTCTCTTTCTCTCTCCTCCCTTAAAAAATCTCTCCTCTTTCTCGATCTACTCTTTCTCTCTCCTCTCTTTTTTTTTTTAAAAATTTAATTTTAATTTTCATTAATTTCCTCCATTTTTTCGCAATTCAACTTCTCCTCAATTTTGCTAGTTTGCTTAAATTGATTTGATTTGATTTGTTGTTGTTGTATTGAATTTGAGTTTGTGTTTTGAGCATTGTATGGTGGAACTGAGTTGACTCGGGCCTAACTCGGCTCGAAATTTTATTGTATCGTTTTAAGCATGAGTATTAGCAGCAACAACAACAACAACAACAATGGTGAATCGTCGAAGTGTGTGGAGAATGATGTGTTGATTTCTGAGGTCAATGTTGCTGGAAATGTTGTTGTTGATGATGATGAACAACAAATTGAAACTCCTTCTTCCTATTATCTTGCCAAATTCAAACTTTATGAAACTCGCTCGGTATATCTTTCTTGTTATTCTACTCAAATTTTACTCCTTAATGCTGCTGCTGTTGTTGTTTTTGATGCTTTGATGATGTTGTTGTTGTTGTTGTTGCTGTTGTTGTTTTTGATGCTTTGTTGATGATGATGTTGTTGCTGTTGTTGTTGTTGTTGCTGTTGCTGTTGTATTGATTGTGTTTTTCGATCAATTGCGGAATTTGTTGTAGCTTTTGTTTTGAGCAGGATTCAATCTAGAATCCTGTTGTTTATCAGATTTTTGAATGCTTACTACTTGTGTTTTTTCGATCAATTGCGGAGTTGCTATCGATTCTTACTGAGCTTTAGGTTTTGCTTGAGCAGTATTTGTCTTGAATTTGTTTGTTTATGAAGTTTTTGAATGTGTATTTGGTTGTACTTTTTGGTCAGCTGAGGAGCTGTTATTGATTTTGAGTGAACTGTAGCTTTTATTTGAGAAATACGAGTAATTCATAAGCGCTTGTTTGTTAAGTTTTTGAATTGCGGAATTATTATCGATATTGAGTCTGCTATAGCTTTTGTTTCAGCAATATTCGTCTTGAATTCGGTCTTTGTTCTAGGTTTCGACTCAGTGTTGTATTTTTGATTTGATGACGAGACTATTGAAAATATATGATTGTTTGAGTGATTGAGGTGTATAGGTTGTCATATGTGTCATATTTTGTTTGTGGTTGGTTGGTTGGAAAAAGAAATTATCGTCTTGATAATGAAAACTTAACAGAATACGATAAATGTTGTTTTGCGATGTTGTCAAATTTTTGGTTGTTTGAGAATAAGAATATGGAACAGTTGAATAGTTGATGTTGATCTTTCTTTATTCTTTACGCTGTCATGTTTTCTGACTGACACCGATTTATGAGAGCATTTTTAAAGACTTTCCATGAATGGAGCTATAAATTTGTTCAAGGGAGTCTTTCATAATATAATTGAACGTAATTTAGTTAACGTGCATGTAGTCTGATAAGCAGTGTAATTACTCTAATACAAGGATGCACACCGAGTTGACGAGGGCTGGATCGTAAAGCGCAAATCAAAGGCGTCCGCCTCATAGACATAACACACACCTTTTCAGTACTCAGATTTAAATATTCAATACAAATCAACGATATCATTTTTTGGAATTTAAAGAGGCTTACCCTGCTATTATAATTGGGCAAAGGAAGGGCAGAATATAAGAGTTAGGAAAGAAAATGTGGAATTTGTATGACACTGTGCATCATTTGCTACTTTGTATGCATAAAATGCATCTTAGGTCCGACGACTCGACGAGGCATTTTTGCTGGTGCCTCGCCATCATTAAGCGTGTTTTATATAACTAAGAAATGTTTCAACTTTCAAGGCAATACAAAATATGTTACTTTTGACAACCTAACTCGCTCAGAGGTCTAGTTGTACAACATAAAACTTGTTTTGTTGTTTTGTCGTGGTTGCCATCGATGTCTGGTATTCAGATAGATTAAAACAGATAATTTTAGTTATTGAGCTTTATGTGAAAATTTCGTTTCTTTACAGTACTTCTACATGGTCGGAAGAGACAAGAGCAAAAAGTTCTGGAGGGTACTGAAGATTGATAGATTAGAGTCGTCTGATCTCATTCTTTGTGAAGATCCCACAGTTTACTCGTACTCCGAATGTTGCACGTTATTAAGACGTATCCACGAAGGAAATAAGCATACAGGTGGACTTAAAATCGTGACCACATGTTACGGAATTGTTGGTGAGTTAATATTTTAACGGTTTCACTTGTTAGGAAGCTGTTTAGTTCACTTACTGACTAGATTTTCTTATCAATTCCATGCAGGCTTTATTAAATTTTTAGGACCTTACTATATGATCCTTATCACAGAGAGGAGGAAAGTAGGCATGCTATGTGGCCATGCAATATACGGTGTTGCAAAGAGCAAAATGATACCGATTCCTCACTCTACTGTGCAGTCCAATTTGGGAAATTCTAAGAATGAAAACAGGTCTTTTGTCTATTCTGCGTGTCAGTGTACAATGTACCTTAAACGCATGAGAGGGTTAATAAACATTCAGAGGACATATTTCTTGTGTATCAAAATTGTGTTCAAGCCTTTAATTCATGTGTTTTCATATATCTTTCAAACATATTTTCTCGGTTTTGTGATGCTTTTGTTGTACACATTTAGATGCTCTTATTGTGTCATTTGTTTATGGACCCTATTGTGTTTTTTCTTGAATGTGTTTTACTGTTTCATTGCCAAAAATTTATTGTCAATCATTTTGCTCTACTGTCATTGAAAATCCTTAAGAGGCTGCGACTGAATCTACCCTTTTGTAGAGTATTACGACTCTATGAGCTATTGTCTTATCTGCATATGCAGAACGATGAATGCAACTGGTGGTTAACGTTCACTGGTGTTTTCATGTTTGGATAACTTGTTGACCAGGAAGAAGTGTCGCCAGAGTGTATAGGGTCAATCAAAACCTCTTTCTATTCAACACTCCTGTTTTGTTTTCAAGATAATTGTCGCCTATATTTAATATTTTTTTTTTCTCGAGTATTTATCTGCTGTCTTTTTCTTTTGTTTCTGAATCTCTTAGATATAAGAAGCTTCTAGGCACAGTGGACATCACAAAGGACTTCTATTTCAGCTACTCTTATCGTATCACGCATAGTTTGCAGCAAAATCTCCGTGATGATGAGACCAAACTTGTCCCATATGAGACAATGTTTGTTTGGAATGCTTATCTGACTCGCGGAGTTCGAAGTCATCTTGGTAATACTCTTTGGACAGTTGCATTGATTCACGGCTTCTTTAAGCAGGTATGGCATAGTTTTCTCTCATTTCAAAAGAAATGTATCATGGGGACATTGTGTATAAGTGATGTTGCAGTGTGTGTGCGTATGTGTGTGTGTGTTTTCGTCTATGTGTGTGGTAGTAATAATTATTACTGTTGCATGAATGAACCGCTGTGAACAGATTATTTTGTAGATGTTGTTGAGCTTCAAATTGAATTGAATTGAATCGGTAGCATTCTCACTTTATATTTGAGTAATGTTATACTTCTTAGTTAGTTACTTAGTTACTCTACTACATGTCTTTGGTGCTGATAACAATTGCAGTTCGGGACCTTTTTAAATTATTTTATCTTTCAAAGGATACTTATACTTGGTGTTTGTTTCTATAGATCAAACTTTCAAAATGTGGACGGACAGTCAATGTGACACTTATTGCTAGAAGATCACGTCATTATGCAGGAACGAGGTACCATTCCATTTAGTTGCCGTCAGATTAATATGGCAATGTATTTTGAATAATCACCATGTTGCGTCATTGCGTGTTAAAGGGATTTATACACATACATATATCCGAAATTTAATTGTTGTAAGATATAAGAACCAATTATTGGACCTGCTATTTTGACTCCAGGTATTTGAAAAGAGGTGTTAATGATAAAGGTCGAGCTGCAAATGATGTTGAGACAGAGCAGATTGTCTTTGAAGATGTTGCTGGAGAGCATGTGCCGGAAATCAGTTCAGTTGTGCAAATCAGGGGATCAATCCCGCTACTTTGGTCTCAAGAGACGTCAAGAATGAGCATTAAACCAGACATTATATGTACGTTTGCATATATTTGTTAGGAATAATCTCTATAATCCTTTTACTAACATCTCAGTTTCGACACAGTGAAGGAGGACCCCAATTACGAGGCAACTCAAAGGCATTTTGAAAATCTTTTCGATAGATATGGAAATCCAATTTTTATTTTGAATTTAATCAAGGTAAGCTGTCTTCGGATTTGACTTTGAAAATCTTGTCGATAGATATGAACCCAATATAAAATTTGGTATGGAGTTATTAAGCTGTTGATAATGTGTATCACAGACAAAGGAGAAAAAGCCTCGCGAGTCTGTTCTCCATGCAGAGTTTGTAAAGGCAGTTGCCACAATCAATAAAGGTTTAGACACACATAACCGCTTAAAGTTTCGTACAGTGGATCTCACTCGGCTGTTTCGCCTGTAAGTTTTGCTTCAATTGTGTTTTTGTTCTTTGTTATTTGCCTTATAAACAAGTCGTAACAAATCGCATTACTTGCAATCGTTACAATGGATCTAATAAGTCAAAGTACATTATATTTTAGGAAAGGAGCCAAGGTCTTGATGCTCCTTAGCAAAGTGGCGGCAAATGCTTTGGATCAAACTGGCTTCTTTTATTGTCCACTGCCTCCTTTTGTAAATTCTGAAATGTCACTGAGCTTGACTCATAGCACCACAAAACTTGAGGATATCAATGAATACTCGCATTCGAAGACTCCAAGATTTCAGAGTGGAGTCTTGAGGACCAATTGTATCGATTGTTTGGATCGCACAAATGTGGCCCAATATGCATATGGATTGGTTGCTTTGGGTCATCAATTACATGCCATAGGAATAAATTCTACCCCAAGAATAGATCTCGATGATAGTTTTGCGTACAAGTTGATGGCTCTTTATGAGGCTATGGGTGATACACTTGCTTTTCAGTATGGTGGCTCCGCTGCACACAATAAGGTAATACTGTACTAGAAAAACCATAGTTTTAGCAGTCAAGTTTCGGTTAATAATGTGCATGTCTATGCGGTAATCAATTTTTCTACTTTTCCTGTTTGTGTTTAATATCTGTACTGTTTACTCATGTCCCGTCATGTGAACAGATCTTTTCAGAGCGAAAAGGCCACTGGAAAGCGGCTACCCAGTCGCAAGAATTTATCAGGACTTTACAGCGTTACTTAAGTAATGCATATATGGATCCTGAAAAGCAAGATGCTATAAATTTGTGAGTACTTTTCCCAGAGCTTATTTTCCCACATAAAAAAATCTGATCTCTTAAAAAGAATATTTCTTAACTAAGTTTGAAAGTAAAGCGTTTCCAGTAGAAGGAAATCAAACCACATCATCTTATTTTATGGTGGTGCACCTGCATACTCCAAAAAATCCATTTGATCGAGTGATTGATTTATCTTTGAATGTGTATGTAGATTCTTGGGCCATTTTCAGCCAGAAGTGGGTAAACCAACGTTATGGGAACTTGATTCAGATCAACACTACAATATCGGGAGGCTTACCCCATCTTTGTCGGATGAACTTCACAGGTATAGTAGTTATACTTGATCAGGTGATGGCACACGTTTGATATCTTACTACGGAGTAATGTTTTATGTCAGGGTTCGTCTACCTAATTACTTCGTAGTTGTTAAGGTAGTATCATCACATTGTCTTGTTTCAACATGCTCCGAGTCTCGTGATTATTAAAAATCAGATGTGAATTCCTCTGAGCTGAAGTGGCTGGATGAAAAAGTTCATAGCTCAAGCCAGTACATATGCTGTGAGAAATATTCCACTTATCTTCACCCCCATCTCGTTTTACTCTTAGGTCATTGCTGAAGAGGTCGCTGTCAGATGGAGTTCTTGCTTATGAAAGCAGTTCGTCTACAATACCTATTCCTATGAAAGATGGCAGCAATTATCATCAGACTTTGCCTGACCTAAAAGAAGACAAGACAGGATTCTCTGAGTCCACGCCTGAGATTTCAAGTTGTGAAACGTCTGTCTCTTCATCTCGGTAAATTTTCTGCTCTTTCTGTCTTGAGTATTTTCCTATTCCATGTTTTCAATTCAAAATTGTTGTTTGAACTGGTCGATCGGAGTAGCATGCTCGGTGATTGATCTAGAATGGTAGATTGACGTTATATTTAATGGAAGTTGTGTTTTATTTGAAAATATTACCTCATTGGATATCAAATTCCCAGATACTCAGTTTATCTATCTTAAGACTATGTGTGAACCGACTGTATAATTTTACTGAGATCGTCTAGGAAATTCTTTATTTTGTAGGTACCATCAAAGTGATAAAATTGAACCGGTGTTCATATGGATGATAACTTATGTTTCTGGTCAATATTTGTAGGTATACTCCATCTCTGCCTACGCGGCAGCTTTTCACAGATATGCCAGATATCCAATATGTCAAAGGAGAATGTAGCTGTTATAGTCAACATGGAGATGAATTTGACTGTACCGATATCCTTGATCTAGACTGGATTTCTTCGTCGGGAAATTCATGTGAGGAGGAATCATACGATAGGTAATCTTTCTTGGTCCTTTTGATGTGCATATCCTCTCACAAAATTTGCCCCACGAAAAACGTGTTTTGCATAATTGAACAGTCAGTTACTTTGGTAAATGTACCGGTCAATTACTTGTATATTCGTTTTTCATTATTGGGTTATAACTAAACGTCATTTGGAGCAGTCGGTGAAATTCTTCTGTTTTACATCGGAGCGGAAACACACACGATAAAAAATAACTTCTTTACTGATGCTCAGTTATCACACTTTATTAATGAGTTGAATCTATCTGTGTGATGCAGATCTTCCCTTTTAAATTCACCAACAGGTAGTTCTTTATACGGGAGCATAGCGAACGAAATCCCAATCGAGGTCTGTCCTTTGAAATTTTGCTTTTCTTTCTCGTCTATTCTTTTTCGTTTTCGTCTGATGAGCCTCAACGGTGCACAATATTTAGGGGAGGGTTATTCTAACAATTGATACAATACCTTCTTAACCATGATACAATACTTTCTTGTTCAATAAGTACGATACTATTTTCGTTAAAATGTACTGATTGAGGGAGTCAACGGTTAACCCGACCAAGTGCCATGGCCTAACCCATGGCTAAACATCTACCTGGGAGTTGGGACTTTGTTTTACGGTGAATAACAACAAATGGAATCAGTTAGACCAAGGACTTTTAATCTCGCTCTTCGTACATGACATTTTGTGCTTTTACTAATATCGGTTTACTGATATGCTTCAATGCAACCTATAAAAGTTTTTAACTGACAGATTCCCCTCGACTGTGCAGGGAAAAACACTATCAACAACATCTCAGACCCCTGTCGTCTTTCCCGATAGCTTTGTGAACTGGGTCGAGTATGGAGCAACATTAGCGTGATAAGTCCAACAAAATTCAAACATTGATTTCTACCCATTGTTTTATCTCAACCTCTCCCAAGGACGTGGGTTGGGCGCACACCAAATAAGCGTCGGAAGAAAAGACGAAAGCTCTCTTGGCTTAGTACATCACCTTCCATTGTCCGACCGAACTGCCAGAGTATATGCTGACTCGATAATTCTCACTGATTCTTTTTTATGGAGGTTCTCGGTATCTCCGGTTCAACCCAACTCTACCCAAAATAACGATGGTATATATATTTTAATCAAACTTCAGTTCTACTCAACGCTGTACATATCTAATTTCCATAATTTTGTTAGTTGAAGCTCCGTATTGTTTATCCCATTTCTTGTTTATATTTCATTGATTTGTGCGGTTAGCACCTGCATAGTATTTGACTAACTGACTTGACGATAACATCTACATTCCGAATACTCGGTTGAATATTTTCTTGAGCAACATTCTATTCTTTGCTGTCTGCCTATAACGACCATCGTGACTACGGAGACGGTATGTAAACTGTCTGCGTTAACACGAACTATTGGTGCTTCTTGTAGGGTCACTCTGTTGTTCAGTTTCTGCGGCTGACAGTTCGACATTTTCTCACTTTCGCTGACTGACGAAAGTGAATTAACAAAAAGCTATATAGCTCTTTCATTTAACTTTGTTTGTAGAATTCTAGGAAAGTGATCGCATTCGCATTTTGAGACATGATATGGAATTTTGGTGTCGGGAAACTCAGAATTAGTAGATCTGAGTGTTCCGTGTTGCTACAAATTGCAGGCAAGGCGCAAAGCTATTATTGCAGCAAGCGGCAGTTTGCAAGAAGATACAGCATGGGGTGTGATAATTAGAGTGCGGCATTAATGTGGCGGTATACACTATACAGTAACTGCACCGAAAATGAGTTTCAGCTGTATCATCAATATTTCTTGATGCAGAGAAGGCTTTGTTTTCACAGGTTCTCCCGACAGTTGTTCGCATTTGCGGATAAAATAAAATCTTGCACACCACCATTTTCGTGATCATGCCCTCGTATTCTAACAAATTGCAGCTAACGATGACATGACAGTACGACACCCTCGTTCATTTTTAATTAATACAAACCACAATGTTTTCTCCAAAAAAATACCAAGTTCTGTACATTGATTAATGTAATACTCCGTACCAAATTCTCATGAAAAGACCAATATCCTAATAAGTTCAACAATTTTGGTAAATGTCAAACACAAAAACTTATATCAGACCTATCTAATGATAAACCTCGATAATTTCTGTTATATTCCAGAGTAAATCAAGTTAAATAAGCAATTGCGTAGAACAAATTTGCGAAAAAAAGTAGAACCCGTGACCCGTCAACGTCTTACGGAAAATTGAACAGGTTTTACGGCTGTAACATCGAACATATCAAAGAGACAAAGAGCACGCCACGATATATTATATATCAGTCTAAAATTCTTGATGAATTTGTAAAAACTAGAGTACCTACGACATATTTGAATACAGAATACTTGGACAATATCAATTTTAAGATCAAGTACCCAAACCCATTTGAATTGAAATAACATCAAAAAGGTCCAATCTACACAACCAAAGGTCTCGAGTCGTTGTTTGTTCAACCCTTTAAGAATACCAAACCAGACACTCGCAGCAAGGAATGAATAAACGAAAAAAAAAATGCCTGATGAAAATTCAAGTGCAATAATCTGTAGAAGATTTAAAGCATACGATTGAAAAACAAACATGTTTTAGTTCAACTAAAAACAATCTACAACTTAACTCAAAATGGAAAACAAGCTCTCATTGTCGATATTCCGAATGTTTCCCGGAACCACATATTTTATAGCCAAAAAACAAAAGACGCCGATCTTACTCCCATTCAGTAGCTGGTGCAACACCCGGGGCAACTGGAGCCGCAATTGGCGCAGGGACCTCGTCCCAACCTTCACCCGCTGGAGCGACTACATTAAAACATTAAACAAACACCAGATCAGCAATACTACAAATACCGAACAATATAAATAAAAATAAAACCGCAAATTTACAATGACAAATTCTCGCCAAAAACGAAAAATAATGGAGAATCTTATTACCAGGAGCAGCAGTCCAGTCGGCAGTAGCAGGGACAGCGGCAGGCACGTCGGTGCCCCATTGGACATCACCGCCCCATTGATCAGCAGGAGTACCACCAAGAGCACCAGCTGCGTAGTCGGGCATACCATAATCAGCAATAGCCGCAACTTCCTCGTCTTCTGGCTCCTTTGTTTCTTCGGGCTCTCTGTAGAAGAATAGATCCACCTGCGCACCACAGTTGTAATAAGTAGGCATTCAAGTCATTTACACTTCAAGCGTGCGTATGAATTTCCTTTGCCAACCAAAAAGGAATTTCGACGTATGCATTCATGTTACTAACAGAATAAAGTGTGAACGTGTAGTATCATTCGTGAATGTCGTACACGTGACAAGTGAAGCATTTGGGTCAAATAGTTTATAAAAGGCGTATTACCATAACATCCCATTTCTGTCCTGGACGAAGGGTTCCCCTCATCTGCAATACCATACGAGCAAGAAGCCAGAACAAGCAACCAATGCTGAGTTTGCCCTTGTTGTTGGCGGGAATACCAATATCGACATAGCCCATAGGAGAATCCGTGTCACAGAACGCGATGGTGGGGATGTTTCCGAGAGCAGCCTCCTTAATAGGCTGAAAGAAACAAATTAAAGACAAATGTCAGCAAAAATTGACAGTTTCCACAGCAAACAACACTGCTTGGCATCAAACGCATAAAGGTATACCTGGTGGTCAGTCCTGGGGTCGGTAAGGATCAAAAGACGAGGCTCACTAAACGAGGTTTGAAGTTGGTTAGTGAAGGTACCGGGAGTGTGACGCCCAGCAATGGCGTGAGCGCCGGTGTACTGAGCGAACTTCAAAACGGCTCTCTGACCGTATGGGCGGGCAGATTGGACAATGATGTCCCGAGGGTCCTCAATCCCAACAATTATCCTAGCAGCCATTTGGAGCTTGTCCCATGTCTTTCCGAGGTTGATGATGTGAATCCCTATTGTAAAGCATTTGTTATAAACAATTTTCAACTTCGGTACAATACTACAATCAATGTTAGCTCATTCTTTGACACCATAATTTACGTAAACTAACTTACAAACAATAACCAAAATTTCTAATTTTGTTCAAGCATCCACCAAAAATTCATTACGGCACTGTTGCAGACTTTAATAACATATTACGATCAGCACTCAGTTCAACTAGAAAATTAAACATCCCAATTTTACATAGAAAATCCTGGTAAAAAAATATTGATCCTTTCTACTCACATTATAAAACATCCATCATTAGTATCTCGGCCTCTCGGGTGAACTTATAGGAATTGAAATGAACCTACAGCCTATAGGAGGTGAACTTATTTTGGCGTGTAAATCTGTGCTTGTTGCGTCAAACCTGAACTGAAATTATGTCAGCTGAATTTAAGTTGAAAATCAAGTTTAAAAAGAAATAAACAAATTATGTAAAAAAGTACCCAAAATATAAAAAAAGTGAAATGCTAAATCTAACTCCTTACGATTCATCCATTACATTTTTTTTGGATTAATTTATAATGAGAAAGTGTACATTTTGAATTTCAGCACAACTGTGTATCTAAAAGGAAACCTAAACAAAACCAATGAATCAAACCACGCGAAGTTCAAAATTTTTTCAACTTTCAGTTATGCATACAAAAACAAACGTAAAGAAATGGATGGATCGCATAGAGTTTATGAAATGTTTCGGCCATTTCGGGATAAACTTACAATAATCATAATGAACCAACATCACAAAACCTCCATTATTCACCAAATCCACAACACATTTCAATAAATAAAAAACCACCGATATATAGATCAAAACTTTGAACTAATAATAACAAACATTACACCTAAAAATACAAACTTTAATTAATACCCATAACAATTACTACAATGATTCAACATTCTAAAACCTCTTTCATACATCATAACTACTATAAACAAAACTACCCATCTTCATAATCAAACATAACCCAATAAAATACTCAAACAAAAACACCAAAATGATACAAATTTTTTAGCAAAAAGCATACACCACAAAGCAAAAAAATACAAATGTTATTACTATCAATCAAATATATGAGACGGTTTCACAATAAACTTACTTAGCATATAAATTATACATTAAATCTACTACAAACAAAACTAACCATGACACAATCAAACAACAAAACAGTAAAAAGATGAAAACTTTGAACAAAAAACAAAGATTAAAAGTAGGAAAGTACCATCAGAACGACGACCGAAGACATAACGAGACATTTGAAAGTCACAATTTTTGGTACCAAGATGAACTTCTGCACCCAACATCATTTTGATGTCTTCCTCCTTTTGACTCAATACTCTTTCTGTCGCCATTGTTGACACCTTCGCTTCTTCTTCTTTTTTGGCTTTTTTTTTGGGTTATCGACGATGAAGAAGATAAATGGAGACTGCTGCTGCAATTGGAGGAAAGTGGATGAATTTCTAGGGTTTTTGTTTTATGAATTGGGCGTCATTTTTTTTAGGGTTTTTGTTGTTGGGGTCAAACCCTAATTGGGCTAATTTTGATTTGAGGGATTTTGTTTTTGATGAGTTTGTGTGTTTGGGTTGGGTTTTGTTTTAAGCTAGGCCCAATGGAGAAAATACAAATTTTTACAATATTATCGTGAAATCTCTCATATGTATTGACGACTTTCTTTAAAAGTTTTATATTTTTTTGTTTATTGAGTTTGAGTTAATATATCACGAGACCTACTCTTAAGTAAATAAATAAAAATTGCGATTTATCTCAATATTTCAGCTGAGGATTATCAAGTTAGTGTGTAGAAACGAGTCACACAACCTAATAACCAATGAGGGGTAGATGTTCATCAACAAAGTAAAAGACAATTCGTAAAAAAATATTTTTTACTAAAAAAATATTTTTTACTATCGAAGTGAAAGTTAAATTTTCTAATACACGTAAAATATAACCTTTGTTTCAATAATTGTAATCGTTATGCTATTGAATATTGACATAACCATTTTCGTACCTCCCAAATTCCCAATAATGATCACAATATACTCACTCAACTATACCAGAATTCGCCGAAATTTAGTCAATCAGTAGACTCATCTTCCATAAAATAATTAAATAAACGGTGTTTCTAAAATGTTCAAAGAGGCACTATGGTCTATGGGCTCAGCGCAATTCGGTCTTATCTCTTAAAAAATCAGTCTTTCTAGAACTTTCGCCGAGGTACGATAGTCTAAGACTCCAAGGGTTCAGCTTAAAAAATCGGTCTTTCTAGAACTTTCGCCGAGGAACGATGGTCTAAGACTCTAAGGCTTCAGCTTAAAAAATCAGTCTTTCTAGAACTTTCGCCGAGGAACAATGGTCTAAGACTCTTAAGGGTTCAGCTTAAAAAACGGTCTTTCTAGAACTTTTGCCGAGGAACGATGGTCTAAGGCTTTAAGGGTTCAGCGCAATTTGGTCTGACTGACAAACATGACATTGATAGGTTCGACCCTTACATTAGTCAAAACAAGTAGATTGTAGCTTGAAATTCATTCATGTCACGAAACGAAATCAATTTTCACAAAAACAACAGTTACGACGCTGATGCTGCATTCTAATCGCAAAACAAGACCTACATGGATACACAGACACTACTGATCTACAAGCTCATAGAGTCACAGTCCTGATTTTTGCACAATCTACAATGATGTCGAAACACCTCGAAACCCATCACACAGATTAAGACACAGCAACTTGAACAGTCTTGGGCTTAGACGGCGGCACCTTGGAAACCGTGACTGTAAGAACCCCATTCTCGCACTTGGCTGAGATGGACGCGACATCTGCGTCCTGAGGAAGCCGAAACTTCCTCATCATTTTCAGAACAGCGCTCCTCTCCAGCTTCAGATACTTGCAGTCCTTCTCCTCGGTGTCGTCTCTCTTCCGCTTTCCGTTGCTTCTGATGACTAGAACGTTGTCGTCTTCCACTTGCACATGCATATCAGACTTGGGGACGCCAGGGACATCGACATGGAAAATGTACTCCTTAGCTGTCGACACGATGTCAGTTGGAGGAGCCGAGACGCTCCTGTCATCACCACCACCCAAGCTGTTGAGGATCTTCCGCAACGCGTTGCTTTGGTCTACATTCATCATCATCTCCTCAATCGCTCCCATTTTTTCCCGCTTTATTACAACAATAAGTCGATCAAAGACGCCTGCGTTAACGGACATATATAAACAGGTCATTTACGTTCGTTCAAAATAACGTTATTACGATCATTATTGAGTATAATGTGACCACTAATCAGCGACTACTAAAAGATCACAAGAGTTAGGACCTGTTCTTTCGGACTTTTTAGAAATTGAAATTGAATCGAATCAATTGAGCTAAATTGAACTAAACTGAAATAATCGAAATTGAATGAAGTTCAATTTTATAACATACCATCTGAATCAATCGAATCAAGTGGTGAAAGTGAACTAAATGGAGTGGTGAGTTGAATCGAATCGAAATGTCTTTGAAATAAAATTTGGAAAGAACAGGACCGTAATCAAACCCTAAAACCACTAATCAGCGACTAATTGCAGTTTCTAAAGCACTTTTTTTTTCGAAACGATGTCGTAAAAACCCTAAAACGATCGCACAATCTCAAATTATAAAACTAAAGTAAGAAACAAAAAGCGGAATAAATCCGTCGTTTCGAAGAAATTTGTGATTAATCAAACAAAATTACATCACAAATTACATCAAAGTAACTTACTAAAACTGTTTATGAATCAAAATACAAATACTGTAAAATATAACTCATGATTAAAGCAACAAAAACAGAGTATAATTAGCGAATTACAGAAAATAGAGAAAATCTTACCTTAATTTTAAGTATGATTGAGTTGAGTGAGTGAAAAACTATGATTTGAAGAAGTAACAAATAAATTGGGGGGAAGAAATAGTTAAATAATGGTGAAAATTTGGGGAAAATTCTGGGAATTTCTTGAGTTTCATTTACCTCACATGGAAATCTCTAGAAGAATCTTAGTTTTATTTTAAAAAAAAAAAAAAAAAACATATTAACCATTTGGAGGGTATACTGTTTTATTAAAAATTTACTGAATGTATAATCGGTCTCGTGTGAAATTGGTTACCTGCTAATATCGTACACTTCCAGTCAAATTCACTCACTCTATAGCACTGTTTGACACTATTCAGGAAGTTAGAGAATCTTCGATATTGTGAGTAATATATAAGCGGCAATATAGTCAAGTGTGAATTTGTTTGATCCGTGTTCTTAAACAGAATATTAATATCTAAATTTTATAATTTTTGATAATGTGCAACTCTAGATATCATCGTTACAAAACACGTCTCGGCAAGTGCGCGGTAACATCATGGGCGAATGGATATGAATGGAGGGAGTACTACATATGTTGTTTGAACTTCTATTTTTTGAAGATTTTTGTTTTTTTGGGAGCATTGTTACGTGCAATATCTTTTGGACAATTGTTTGTTAAAAGAGACCGTCGAAAGAATGCCCAAAATGACTTCACATAGCCATGCTCGATTTTTGGTACTCCATTTAAGACTATAATTAGGCCTATTTTATTGCTATGTATGGGCTTTTCATTGCTAAAATACATTGGCCTATTTCTTTTGGGCTTTTAGGCCTATTCATATTCAATCAATCTACTTTTCGTTTATAAATTATCTGAATTTTGAAATTATTTACACTGTATTTTTTTATGTCACTACGACTACACTTGTTATCGTATAACAATCCTATGCTAATAAGTTACTCGTAATAGTTAAAAATGTTAGCTCAATCGTAATCAAAGAGTACTTATGTAAAATTTTGTCCAAAGCCAACTCAAATAAAAATTTAAGCAGATGGTTGAAGGCCCAAGATCAATTATATACTCTAACACGCCCCCTCACAATAATACCCTTTGGGCTTAAAGCGTGGACGCAACTAGTCAACTACATGCCCGCCTACCCGGTGCGAAATATATCACTTCGAAAGTGAGGGGCAGAGAGAGATTCGAACCCGTGACCTCTGGTCACAAGGTTCCGATACTATGTCAGGAACCAACTCAACCAAAAGTTTAAGCTGATAGTTGGAGGCCCAAGATCAATTATATACTCTAACAAATTTGGGAAGGCAACTTTAGGCATATAATTATGGTCCAAAACCTTTTATTGAAACAATGATAAAACTTAATTGATCAGCCAAAAAAAAATCAATTAAAAGTCTATAATTCTTGTCACTTGAGCAAGTTGCCAAATAGTTTTGGTGTCGAAAATGACTTGGCAACTCTATTGTTTATGCGAGTAGGGATCCTCTCCATTTCTCAAAAAGAAATGGAGGTCCATTACTTATTAATGGTTGAGATCGGTTTTTGTGAAAATCTAAGGGTTGTAAATTTTTGATAAAAATAATGTTTTAATGAAGGAGAGAGAAAATCTATTAAAATATTGATGTATTAGAGAGGAAATGGAGAGAAAGAAATGGAGAGGATCCAAATTGCTAAACACATGATGATGTGAAATTGAATACCACAAGTTAATATTCCGTACAAAAGTTTTTGACCCTTCAAACTTTTATGCTCCACTTGATCACCAACCATTTGAAATAAATTGCAATTTGTAGTTAGCAATTTATAATAATTATAAATTATTTAGTCAAACATTTCTTAAACTAGTAATTATAATGTAACATGTTTAGATAAAACTTATACGGAGTAAAATGTTTTAACTGTAAGATGATATAATATTCAATTGTCGCTCTTAGATCCCAACATAATTTAAAATAATCAGTTGATGATTGGATACGAACTCCGAACAAAATAATTTTGAAAATTATACGGAGTATATTATATCTTCACAAAATTGACATGATTCGAATCAAATAGTATGAATCATGTATATACATAGACATTTTTGACAATGCAAATTGCAAACGGATGTATATGTACCAACTAAATAAGGGTGTTGATCAACTGTACCCAGCTTTTTCTCAGTTGTACCCAAAAAAGACGTCACTGCCCTTTTCATTTTCTTCCCCACATATGTTTAAATCTAACAATTCTCTCTTCTCTCTCCTCTCTTCATCTTCATTAAACCCCCACAACTAAACCACCACAACCACCAGCACTTAGGCCACCACCCAGCACCGCCTGCACCAGCCACAAGCCACCAGTTGATGCGCCCAAACCGACAACCGACCACCGTCTGATTGAGCAACCCCCTCCACGACCACCTAGGCCACCAACCACCACCACCGCCCATTGCCACCGCCCACCACCGCCCACCACCGCCCACTATACTAATAATAATAATAATAATAATAATAATAATAATAATGAAAATAACAATAATGAAAAAAAAAAAAAAAACGTTAAACACCAACCACCACCGCCCCATTGCCACCACCACCCACTGCCACCAAAGCCCAATCGACGACCCACCACACCGTCCAACCCCGACCCACGACCGCCCAGCGCCGCCACCATAGCCACCACCCACCACTACCACACAACCATACACAACCCAAAATAAAATCAAATTAATGGGAGAAAATTAAAATAAAGAAACAACAAGAAAATTACTTGAAATATATCGTCACTATAATCCATAATTTGAGAATTGAATTTATCATAAGAGGAATTGAATTAATTGAAGGAGTAATTAATTGATTTTAGGTTGTTTTAGGGTTTTTTAGGGTTGGTGAGAGAAGAGAGAAAATTAGGATTTAAAAGGGTAAGGGATGGAAAAATAATGAACAAAAAGGGTACAACTGAAAAAAAGTCGGGTACAGTTGATCAATTACGCTAAACAAAGGCATCAAACACTTAACAAGGCATGGACCAATGACCATAGGCCCATACACCCCAAAACCCTCTAAAAATCAAATAAACATAAATTTTCAAATGGAATCCGAATTTCAAAATATGTACTCCCTTTGTGTCAATCATTTGTTTACACTTCTCTCAAATCAACCTAACAAAAAAGTCAAAGTGTAACCAAATCACTGAAACAGAGGGAGTAGTATAGACTAATATTTTTCTTTTTATATGAATAGTGAGTCTTTCGTGGGATCATCTCACGAGACTTGCTAGTTTTTAAAGAAAAATCATACCAAACTATTCACTAATTAACTTTTGTGATAGAGGTATTGCAATAAGATTGTTGTGAGACCGTTTTTATAAAAAAAAAAAATATGTGTTATCTCAAAATGTGTACCTTTAATTTTTAAAAATTTTGACTATAAATAGGTTAAAAGTTACAAAATATAGAAAGTTGTTTACTTAGTCTATGTTCTTTTCGGCTTAATTTTAGCTCCTATAATTTCAACTAAACTTCTATAAATTTAACTTTAATAAATTTACTTCCATAAGTTTCTACAAACTTCAATTCTATAAGTTTAACCTTTATAAGTTCAGCTGCTAAAAATTGAAAAGAATAGAACCTTACTCCCTATGACACTTACTTTTCATATTGCGGATCAAACAACTCATATTAGTTCCCATTAAATTTAAATACTTCATCCGTTCCAGTGAATTGTTTACACTTTAAATTTTTTGTGAAGAAATTTAAGAGAAATGTAAATAAATGACTGAAACAGATGTAGTTGGTGTGAAATTAATTTTCCCGTAACATTAAAAAAGGCGTTTACTCCTTTATTAGTCATCGAGAGGACTACTTTTTGATGAAATAATTGGGCCACAGCCCACAGCAGCCACAAGGGGGGTAACCAGCAATAAGTCAGCAAAGAAAGTTCTGGAGAGACCACACTAGTTTTTCTGAGACACACAGTCTCCTCAAGTTGTTCCCCCCATTGGACCCCACTTTACTACACTACTTGTCTCACCTTATCAAAATATCTCACTTCATCAACCTCACAACAACACGAGCTCGTTTTAGTGTATAATTATATATACTCCCTCCGTTTCGGTGATTTGTTTACATTTACTTTATACACATTTATCAATGTGAGGAGAGAGGTAAGTAAAAAAACTATAAAAAAATAATATAAGTACAAAGTGGGTAAAATAAAACAATGTGATTGGTTAAGAAAGTTGGGTCCACCTCCACAAGTGGGTCATTATAGACATTTATGGAAAGTGTAAACAAATGACCCGTACACCCATAAATGGAAAGTGTAAACAAATGAACGGGACGGAGGGAGTACACATATTTTATTTTATTTTTGCTTTATGCACGTACGGAGTACGGAGTAATATATACGTGCATCAATACTCGTTTACGGAGTACATTTCAAGTTAATATAAAATATGTGTATATATAAAAGATGATAAAGCAAACGTATATACTTCGTAATTAACTTGTCTCCTTAGTCATTTGTTTACGGAGTACGTTCTTTTGTACGGAGTAGTTTAGTCAATTGATTAGTGATCGAACTTTTCTTAGTTCAATGATTTTGACAATAAAAAAATAAAAAAATAATACAAAGTAATATATAAAATATGATCATATATAAAGTACTCTGTAATCATAATCGTTAACTAAAATATAAATATTATATATGAAAGACGTATTTAATGGTAAGAACTAATGGATTACGAGTCTAACAAAACTTAGATTGAAAAAAATAAATAAAAAATCATCAGATAAATTGATAAGTCTTTCTTAAGGCGGAGATGTCCATTAGTTATAGATTAGTTAAATAATTTCTACTTAAGCATAAGGACAACTTTTATACTTTTACTAATTCAATTTACTTTTCATTACTATATTTTATTTGACCCGTCTTAAATTACTTCCTTCATTTCGATAAATTGTTTACACTTTGACATTTTGATGAGGAAAATTTAAGAGAAGTGTAAACAAATGATTGATATATTTATCTTAAACAACAACTTGTGCAAATAAAAAAGGGAGAGTAGGGCGCTTCTGGAGGGTTCTTAATGATATGATATGATATGATATGATATGATACGGAGTATAACTTAACAAATACAGCATGCAATTCTACACGCACCTTCTTTATTTTCATTCATTCATTCATTCATTCATTCATTCAATTCATTTATTCATAAATTATAAGTTTACTTGTTAAAATATCATGTTGTGCTTCTTTAACCTTCACATTTCTTCTTTTTTCTCCTTAAATCATTCTTTATTTACAACTTGTTGCTCTTTTTTTACATTTGTTTGAACACCTTATTTATATTATAAATTTGTCGACAACAAAATCCCAATAATATTGTTATATCATTTTGGGATTTCCAATCATCATTTAATTTAATTAAGAAATTATTTTTATTAAAAAATATGGGAGATGGTGAAGATTGTAGTGATTTCTATGCAGTTCTTGGGTTGAAGAAAGAATGCACCCAAGTTGAGCTAAAAAATGCTTACAAAAAACTTGCCATGGTTTGTTTCTTTTTTTTTTTTTTTCGCTGTCTTACTCATTTGTTTACACTTCTATCAAATCTTCCTTATAAAACAGTCAAACTGTAAACAAATCATTAAATGAAGGGTTAACCAGTTCAATTTTATTGACCGTTGTATGCATTGAACAGTCTCACTTTAGACTTTGGCCACAATATATATGTTTTCTTATCATTTTTATGTGTTCACATGTAATATATGCTCAAATTAAAAATGAGATAATCAAGAAAACTAGGCCAAAAAAAAAAAAAGGTTGAAAAATGGTTAAATTGAGCAATTTTAATTAGAAAATTGGAGGGAGTAGTTGTTTATATCATTGTATGCATTGTTATATGCTTTGAGAATATGTATACAATATCTTATTATACAAAGTTGACTGGCTAAAATAAGATAGTTATATCAATGAGGTAGTTGTATGCGTACGATGACCAATATAATTACTTACGCCGTATTTATTTTCCAGTAGAATTACATAGTTGTACGAATAAGGCTATTGTATGCGTACAATACAATGTTACTCCCTCTGTCTTAGTTATTTGTTTACAGTTATCTCAAATTCTCTCATATAAAAGTCAAAATGTAAACAATTCACTGGAACGGAGGGAGTACGTAGGTAAAATTTAAACCTATGCATTTACTAGTAGTCCGGCCCAGGGATGTCAGTGGGGCGGGTCAATGCGGATACCGCCCCGCATCCGCCCCAGTTAGGGCAGAGGTAGGATGTAGTTTAGTGGGTCGTGGAGCGGAGGTAGGAACCAAAAGTGACCCCCGTCGCGGGTCGTGGAGCGGTGGTGGATTTAATTAAAACTCCGCCCCGTCCCCACCCCGCCACCGCCCCCGCCTCATCCCCGCCCCGCCCCGTCCCTGCCCTGCATACATCCGCCTCGTCTATACCCGCTTTATAATAAATTTAAATTTTATAAACATAAAGTGTTAAAGTAACACATAAAAATAAAAAATTGAATGAACATTTTTAATTTTTACAAAAAAAGGTAACACATAAAAATTTGGTGTGTTAGATTAATTTTGAATAATTGATAACTTTGAATTTGCTTCATTTGTGTTTTAATTTGTTGTTCACCTTGAATTGGTATTTTATATGTGTTTTTTTCGTCATTATTGAATTTGTGACGTCGTACAATGTCATTCCATGGGGCGGGCGGGGCGGGTGGTGGGGCGGGTGGCGGTTTAAAACACGGCCCCGTTAGGCGGGTGGTGGAGGAGGGAATGTCACCCGCCACAGGTGATGGGGCGGGTGTGGAGGTGGATTTTTGTTCGCGGATGCGGATGTATGGGACCCTTCCTCCGCCCCCGCCCCGCCCCGATGACATCCCTAGTAGTCCCACCTACGTATACCCTCCGTTCTAATGATTTGTTTACAGTTTGACTTTTTTGTGATGGGTATTTGAGATAAGTGTAGAAAAATGACTGAGACAGAGAGGTAAAATAAAACTTTTTGGGCCTTATAATGTTGACTTTGACTTTATCTCCTACATTTGTGAGGTGTGAACTAACGAATCATCTGTTCCATTTTATCTTCCATATAATTATTTTTTCATTAATTTTTTTTCAATGAATGAGATTAATTACTACATAAAAATGGGACGGTGATCCGCTCTGGTGTGGGTGTGGCCCCAGATGGTTTCACATTTATATTTTTACTTTATTTTAATTTTTGGATTTGAATATCAGAGAGTAGTATTTTCAACTAGAACTTAATTTGAATAAACTGGATTTAAATTGAGATTTAATTATATAAATTATGTTGATAGAAATGGCACCCAGATCGTTGTTCGTCGTCGGGGAATTCAAAGTTCGTTGAAGAAGCTAACAAAAAATTTCAGGCCATCCAATCTGCTTATTCTGGTAATTTTTTCGTCGAACTTACGAAAGGGTTAGATTTGAGTCGAATCGTTTTACCTTGGAGCCATTTTAGAATTGAGTTTTTTCGAGCACGTTATTGGACGCCTCATTTAAAGGGAGGTGGTTTTAAATCAGGTCATTCTAGTGTCATTAGTTGTGGGGCCTGCTGATCAAATTGAGTTAGATTATCCCGAGTCTAAACGACACAAGCGGATGCTCGGGTCACGTCGACAAAACCAAATAACACGCCAAAACGAGCACGGTCTAGAATGCTCGGTTTAACGGTCAATTTATCACATTAATTACTTGCTAGATGAATTGAAATTGACATGATATTTGGTGAAAATGTGAAATGGAACAGTATTATCAGATGAGACCAAAAGGTTTTTGTACGACGTTGGAGTGTACGACACTGATGATGACCAGAATAATCATGTGAGTTGTCTCCTTTGTTCTTTGGTTTTCTAGGAGTGTGTTTTTATGTGAATGAATGATTAAAGTTGTACGATGAATTCACAATTAATGAATGAGTAGGCATTGCGTAAATGCTTACATGAGACCGTTGCACACTTCTACCTGTACGTTTTTAATAGTCTTTTTGACATGAAAATGACGGTTTTAGAGGTTTTAAAATGGTCACAATAAGAACATGTTCTTTTCAGCTTATTTTCGATATTTCGATTCAAAGACATTTGATTCAATTCAACTCCATTCAGTTTAGTTCAAATTATTTCGATTACTTTATTCAATTCAAATTCGATTATATTAAATTCAACCCACAATATTATTATTATTTCAGTCCGATTATTCATTCAATTCACTTCAAATCGATTCGATTTAGTTATTCGATTCTGGTTGATTCACTTTAAAAAGATTTAAAGAGCGGGTTCTAAGCGTTGAAGACTTAAGTAGTCATGGGAAATGATTTTTTGTCGCTCTAAATCGTTTCAAGTGCAAATCATTTTGACGTTGGTAGAATGTACCCGCTGGCCGCTTGTACGAGATATGAAAAATATAGAATCATTTGTAAACATGACATTATAATCCTCCGGTGACCTTGTGAAGCGGCTGTTGAAGCGTTACGCTGTTACGTAGACTGATGAATTCACTCTTGCTGAAAAAATAGGGTATGGGCGAGTTTTTGGACGAGATGGCAACGATGATGTGCGAAAATAAGCCTAGTGTGAGTTCTCATATCAATCTCCTTCATTTCAGGATCTACGGTTTCAATGAATTTTTTTCTCTGTGGTGGTGCTATATGTTTCTGACGTGTTGTCGAACGTGTAATGGCCACGACAAATGATCCATGCAGGAGCAGTAATTGTTTTTCACTTATCGAATTAACAGGAAAACGGTGAGGAAAGCTTCGAACAATTACAGGAGCTTTTTGAAGAGATGTTCCAAAGAGATAGCGGTACCACATCGCAAGGAACAAACACTTGTTCTTCTTCGTTATTTAGCTCTGTCGATAGTTCACACACCAATAAGAGAAATTGCTCAGAAATGAATTATGCAGACGTGTCGTCACCCTTTAGTCCTCATTTCTGCGTAGGGGTAAGGGATTCAAAAAATTTCTCCGTTTCTGTGTATGCATTAAATTCGATGTATTTCTCCGTGAATTAACAATTTTTTTGTTGTTTTTGTGTCGTTTGAAGACAGGTAGAGTACAAGGACGAGCCGAGACACGGAAGGGGAGACAACATAGAGGGCGAAAGGGGAGCTAGTAGTCGGCGACAAGGAAAAAAACAAAAAGTTTCGTTTGCACACGATGTCTCGTCCAACGATTATACCGGTATTTGGACTTGAAGTGTACACTGTGTCAACGGTAAGGTTTTGGCGCTATTTAAGTATTTATGTCGAGCTCATACGAAAAAATGTAGCGTTGGAAACTCTAGATTCAAATCTCTCTTGCGGCGTTTGTAGTTTTGTACTTTCCGATTTAGGCAAGGAGATCATTGTTTACAAGTTACAATTATCTTTCGCAAGAGGAAAAATAATGAGGTTTTTGACCGAAGCAAAATGTTACATTGCGCGTTGATTCTTGTTTCGGTTTTTGTGACCCTATTTATGTTTGGTTCCATGCTTTGACGAATGTGTTTGCTTCGACATTTGAAATGGTGTATAGTGTAAAGGTAACACAAACTGTTTCTTCGAATAACTATCGTGCGTTTATAGCCTTAAAAGCCATCTGAACTTAATTTAGGAGAAAATTCGATTGGAATTTACCAGAAAATATGAAACATTTGAACCTCAAACCGTCTTATTTTCAACTACGTAAAGGGTGAAAGAGTTAGGTTTTTGCGTGGAGGTGGTGCTGCGACAGGCGTGTTTTTGACCTAACGTAGACCGCCTGCATCTGTGGGATTAACAGAGTCAAAATCGGGTATTACAATAATAATACTACAACATAGACGACGTCAAAATCGGGTATTACAATTAAAAACAGGTATTATCACAAACATTGACGGTGTTCTGTTAAATTTAATCATTAAATTCGCGAATTATTACATTATTTTCGAGAGTTTTCGAGACGTTGCGTAAGTAACGTCACTGCTGTGAATTGATGGCATCCCACTTTCCCTAGTCTTCCTAGACGTGTGCTCCATTATCACTACAATTCTTTAACACCTTAGAATATCCTCCATGTATGAAATAATCTAGCATTTCATATCACTGAATTTCTCGAACGAAAAAACAACATTTTCTTCATCAGAAAATAGAATGAAGAAAATGAAATCGCTGTTTTCCTTCAAACCGAAGAAAATTTCCCTGAAATCTCTGAGTTTTCCGCAGTGCAGCAGCAGGCCCAAGTCAAAAATCAGGCTCACCAAACGTCGGTCTGCTGTCTCGTCTAAGAAGCGGTCTGATGAGCCCGATGAAATCCCTATCTCAAAGGTACGCATTGCCAAGCTCCTGACAGTTATGTTCTCGCTGCGGAAACAACCTAAGGAAGTCGACACAGACAACAGTACTGAGCGTGAGCGTGTCGTGGTCTCTGCTGACGCTGCGCGTGTGAGCGTCTGTGATGAAGGTCCTGCCAGTGACCCAGTCCTGTCGTCTGCAACGTCGACTGATGACGACAGCGGTGACGATGTCGCTGTCGAGGAAGGTGTTGCTGTCGAGGAAGGTGAGGACTCGTACAGGAGTTTCGAGAGCTGTTTGGTCGAGATGATCGTCAGTGAGGGGGGATTATCGGAGTTGGTTGATGTCGAGGAGCTTCTCTGTTGTTGGAAAAATCTTAGGAGTCCAGTTTTTGTCAACTTGGTTTCTAGGTATTATGAAGACGTGTGTCGAGACCTGTTTGCTCCTTCAGTGGAGGACGCAATTGTTGTCGTGTGTGACGGTCCGGTTATTTCATCATTATGAAATTTTGAATTTTCAAGTAATTTAATTAAATTCTTTTGTTGGATTTGTAATTTTGGGATATAATTGATAAAAATTGTATATTGAGGGACAAAATTAGAGTTGATATTAACGATTGATTCGAACGAAATAAGTATTCGTATAATGAAAGAACTCAAACATTGTGCGTTCACCATGTATCGCAGGCTCGTCTGAATTTTCAAATATTGCAATGCTCGTCTGAATTTTTCATTTTGGGTCATTTGCACACGATCTCTCATGTATTAACACAATACATGTGACGATAATGTGATTTCAATTCTTAGGGTTTTGCTGATTACACTTCTGTTGATTGTACATAAACTTTGTTTAGTGAAGTTTCGATTTAGTTTGGAGCAGACTTAACGACTGTTCGCTGTGAAAACATAGTTAATGTGGCTGAATTCTGGTAATTTGTTTACTGTTTGAATTTGTGCTGCCACAATTCGGTTAAAATTTGACTCCTAAATTTCGCCGGTTACCTTTTGCAACTAAGGTTCCTCGTTAATTACCGCTTCAAAGAGTGGAAGGTGAAACTGTCCGATTTCATCTGACTTTTTTTATATAGTAGTCGTCCGCTCATAAAATTATGTTAAGAAGCATATCTCTGCATTTGATATTGGATGCACACTTCCTGTAATTATAACTGTAGAGATTTCGTAAGACGGGAATTTTTTTTAGCAGTGTATTAGTCTGCGGATTAATAAACTAATCTACTTCTGCATGTTTTCGACATTACAAGTGTTGTTAAATTTGAGTCATTCGTCATGTTTTCACCAGTATATAGAATAAAATCTCGTTTCCGTGCAGCAAAGCCTGCAGTAGATTCATCACCTTCATACAGCGACGGTCTGACCTCTTCAACCCCGATAGAAGTGCAGAGTCATCACGTAAAGGTACGTCAGATAGCGTTTTCCGCTCAACAGCTAGCTCATACATGTCTGTTGATGATGTGGATGAGAGAGAGAGCGTTAAAGATAGAAATAACGAAAAAGTCAAACCCCGCGGGGCCCACAACTTCAACGACTGAATCAACCTCCTCTCCCCTAACTGGGAGGCCTCAACTCACGAGACGGCTTAGCGTGCAGGAAAGAATTCTCCCTTCTCCCTCTCCCTCCTCTTCTACTTCTAGTCTTCTACAACAACTCCAACGTCATCTGGTGGAAAATCCGAATTTCGACGACTATCATCAGAAGCTAATTTATCTGCTGACAAGGGTGTCTTGAGACGTTGGAGTGAGGCCAGCGACGTGAGTATTGATGTAAGCGGAGACAAAAAGGAGCCTGACGTACAACTGTAATTAAGCCTACGCCTGCGCAGCCTAAATGGCGGACTTCAGCTGAAGCTAAGAAAACTGGGGTTACAGATGGCTTTGACTGGAAAACATCCATTGGAGAATGAAGAAGCGCTTTCTTCGACATCATCTGTGACAATTGATCATGTTCAAGGGGTGAGGCAGACAAAAGGGAACCAAGGAGTGAACGATGAGCTGAGAATGAAAGCAGATGAGCTCGAGAAGCTCTTTGCTGAGCATAAACTTCGTGTATCTGGTGATCAGACGAATTCTGCTTCGAGAATTAGGCCTCCTGAGACAGTAAAAGTCAGTGAGCCTGCTGAAGAAACTATTGTCGATGATAATCAAGATGACGTCACACCAGAGCACAGCAACATCGACAGAAGTAGTTTCTCGGATGACTCTCGAGGAACGCTGTATCAAAAGTACATGCAGAAGAGAGACGCCAAGCTAAGGGAAAACTGGAGTTTGAATAGGCTGGAGAAGGATGCTCAGATGAAGGCGATGCATGACAGTCTCGAAAAAAACAGAGCTGTGATCATCAAGTTGGTATGTTCCGCTGAGAAGACACGTTTTGGCGATGATACTCAACGTAGAGCTGTGAAAATAGGGTCGTTTAATGTTCGACTTGCGATGAACAGAGATCAGGTATCTTTCATTAATTTGTATGAAATCTAAAGTCTGAAGTTGCGTGTTTTTTAAAGTCACCTGAAGTTGTCTGAATTTTCGCTGTCTCTCTGAATGTTGTACAGCAGCCTATAGACATAATATTGAGTAATGCCAACGAAGAACAGACAGAACTTCTGTGGAAAAATTCTTCTGAATTGTATCTCGAGGGATCCCCTTTGAAAAGTGCGCCAGCAAAACGGGTCCACCAACCAAACAAAAACGCTTCATCACAAGGAACTCGCAAATCTACTGCTGTTCCTCGGTCTTCTGGTAATAAAGCTTCTAATAATTCTGGTGCTGCAAGACGGAGAATACCTTATGACCATCTTGGGACTCAGTCAGTTTCCAATTTCTCTGATTTCCGGAAAGAAAACACGAGACCATCGCCTGGCGTAAGCAAGCCTGCGCGCATTCTAGGAAAAAACCACGCTCGTAAAAAGAGCACTGCTGATTATTTATCACTTGTCGATGAGGAAAAGTCAAGGCGGTTTCAGTCGCTGAGGAAAAGCGTGGCTACAACTAAGGAAATGAATGCTTCCCATAATTTAGACGATGCTGATAATGTGCAGGTGATGCCTTCCGTATATCATGTTGAGGACAATGAGGGTTGTCGAAAAATCTCTGATGTGGAATTGAAAACTCTTCCAGAAAGCGATAATGGTACCGAAGATGTTGCTGCACGACATGGAGTAGATTTCGATAATACACGTTTTGGAACAATGGAGGTGATGGAGGTTGTCAAAGGCGAGGAACACCAGCACGAAACAACAATCGTGGAAGAATCCGCTTACAAAGATGATTCCAAAGTGAGACTGAGTTACGAATCTGACAAATCAGGATTTTCTCAAGCGGGATCATTTTTCCGTTCCACGGGGTCCACACTGGAGTCGCCTGGCGAAAGCCCTATATCATGGAATTTACACCAACAAAACGCATTTGCATTCACGCACGAACCAACAGACGTTGATGCTTCAGACTCCCCATCTGCGACCTCTGCATCTTGGAACATTCAAGCGCTTTCTCAACAGGAGACCGAGGCTGCAAGAATGCGAAAGCAATGGGGAGCGTCTCAGAAACCGATTGTTGCTGTTGAGACGTCGTCAAACAGTCCCTCGCGCAAGGATTTAGCCAGAGGTTTGAAGCGGCTCCTTAAATTTGGAAGGAAGAATCGTACGTCTGAGAGTACAGTAGACTGGATATCTGCAGCTACATCCGAGGGAGACGACAGTGAGGATGGACGAGACTTCATTACCCGTACCTCGGAAGATTTGAGGAAGTCGAGAATGGGATTGATCTCACAAAGCCAGAATTCCGACGAAGGTTTGACAGAAACTGCCTTGTTCAATGAACAAGGTGAGTTGTGTTTTCCTCGTCTATTTAGACGCTTCTGATTTTTCTGATATTTCGTTTTCACTGATGATATGTTTAATTGCAGACCAAACATTACGAAGCTCAACACCGAATCCTCCATCCAATTACAAGACGAGGGAAGAACGACTGTCTGGAAGTTCTTTTAAAGGTTTGTTTTCTAAATCCTCTTTCAAACTCGAGATATTGTCATCGGACTAACTTGATTTAGACAAAGGTTGACATGACGGTCATTGGTTCAAATTTTCCAGCCCCAAAGTCGTTCTTCTCGCTTTCAAATTTTCGGAGCAAAGCAAGTGACTCGAAGCCAAGATAAGCCCCGTCCTCATCAAGAACATAACGGGTTTGGGAAACGCATTAGAAGCTCATGTGCTCATCATTTTGCCCTACATCGAAAAGGTGATGTAGATTTTTCAACATCTGTGTATACTTGCAATGTATTTTATTTTGAGTCGATACTGTGATTTTGGTAGCGCCACAGCATTCTTTATTCTTCATTTTCATCCTCCTTCACTGTAAAGCGTGCGAATTACCGAGATTCTTGAATCTGTTATATGTAAGTAAAGACGGAACTTGCCTCGCGATTGCTAAATTGCTATATCGATGTATTTGCACGTGTACGTTGTTCGTAACTACTACTGAATTTATGTAGGGAACTGTATTTCATGAATTTTTATTTTTTTTGAGTATTAAAAATAAAATCCGAAAATAAAAACACAGAAAAAAAAAAGCCGAAAAAATAACGCCCACCGTGGGGCTCGAACCCACGACCACAAGGTTAAGAGCCTTGCGCTCTACCAACTGAGCTAGACGGGCTTATTGGTTAACAATGAGGTAGCCTTTTTATTTGTTCAATTCAGTATATTTCAGTAAAATTAGCTTTTACTGTAAGTCTTACTTACGACGAGCATATTGCATATTTGCATATGGTCAAGGCTCAAGGTATAATAATGTTGTTTAAGAAGGGTTTAAATAATTACGTTGTACGTTTATATCTGTCACAAAAAGTTTTGTACTCCGTATTAGACTATTGGGTATTTGGGTTTGATCTGATGTTTTTAACGAAGCGGTTTTGGTCAGCTTTGAGCCCCTATCTTGTCTCCGCTTGTTTAAATTGTGCTCTTTAGAGCGGGTTTAATGCTAAATTTTCATGTGTGTGACGATCGTACAATAATTTATCGGGCATATATTTATAAATGGAATGCCACGATTATTATCAACACCAACTTCGAATGCGTGTTTGTAACATTTGTTACTAGAAACTGTGGTGGTTATAGCAAGAACAATAGGTCTCCGTTAAGACCTGTAATGAAATTTAAGAAAATCCTAAAGACGGAGAAGTAACACTATCAAATGTGAGAGGTCAGAGGTGTATGACAACCCAATAATAAGATCGTTTCATTTGAGAATTAGTAAGAAAAGAAAAAGAAAAAAAGGATATTTCGGCTTATAACACTAGAATAAAAATTTATGAGACGGTTTTGTAATAATTCACGGTGAGACCGTCTCACTAGAAATCAGTTGAGCAAAAGATGGCACAAACCTAATGCAGTACATTCAGAATTTTACAGTGCTTAGTGGATTACCATTTCTGTTTGCACGTCTTCTTCTGTAATAACAGTACAGTGCATCAGAAAATACCCATAATACAGACATGAGCTATCGACAGGTGATCTAGAAACAAAGGCACTAAAAACGCTGTCGGAATGTTAGATTCAAGCGACCAGGGCGGAAGTTTGTTTCATTGACCAATGATTTGGGTGCAGTATCTTGTTTAACTGTGGTAACGCCATGAAAAATGTGTCGAGATTTTCCACCAAATATCAGAACGTCTCCTGATTCTAGAATAACCTTCTTTGCATTCTCCTCATCATAGTGATCGCTGTACAAGAATTCTGCAGAGTCACCGATGGAAAAGGATACTATTGGTATTCCGTTAGCAAGACTTCTAAGACTCTCGTCTTTGTCCTGAAATAACAGGATGCCAAAAAAAAAAAAACGAGGCTGTGAAGTGATGTATTGTCTCGTGTAATGACAACTAGAAGTAAATATATATGTGATAACAATACAATTACAGAAATGACTACAAAAATCGAAATGACAAACCTGGTGTAGACCTAGTCGTCCAGTATTCGGATAATAAAAGTTGACTAGACAGATGTCGGGCTGAACAGATGGAAGTATGGACTCGACATCTTTAACTTTAGGATTTTCAGAAATAAGAGATTGAGAGTCTTTAATCGATCTAGCAACCAACTCTTGAAATTTATGGGGAATAGGAGGTGGTTTTGCACGATCCATTGGTCGAACTTCCGTGTAATTGTGAGTCTCGGGATTCCAAAACGCACCAAAACACATCAATTTTAGGTGCATCTTCCCGTTTTCACCAAAATACGGCTGGTAGAAACCCGTTGTTTCCTTTCCATGCTGTCGACATATTTCTATAATACTGGCCTGCACAATATAGGTGAAAAGTGTTACGAAGTAGATGAGAGGGTGAAAAGACAATAAAGAAAATGAAAAACAAAAATAAAAAAAAGCAGCACAGCACAAGCATTATATACCAACCAAAACATCAATGGCCTTGCATAAAAATTAGGGTTATTCTACATGGTATTCTCGTATCTTTTCATATTCTACATGGTTAATTTAATTATAATTTGCTAGTAACCCTAAATTTAGCAAACAATTTTTATAATACCCAAAATATTAAAAATTGAGTTTTAAACATTTAAATATTGTAATGAAAGTATGTTTCTGATTGAATAAACGATATACGTTGATATGTTTAACGGTTTGACAAATTGACAAAAGTTCAGCAGAAAGTGCATATACAACACATTTATAAGACGTGGATAAGAGTATTTGAAGAAGGTTTCATTAAATTTGTCGACAACATTGAAATTTAAACAAATACGAGAACTACAACATCAGAAAAATACGAGGGCAACACGTAGAAATACCCTGAAAAATAATGTTATACGGCATAAGCCAGGAAAATTAGGAAAAGAAAGCACCTGTTCTGAAATAGAAAGATAGTTTTTCAGCAGCACCATCCCAGATCCCAAAATTATTCTTTCTGATCCATTTATTGACCGTTCCTTTTCCTTACGCTTTTCTCTGTTCTTTAAGAACAAGGCTGGTTTCAATGTGAAAACGTCAGAATTTTGTGGACGACAAATATCAAATTTCTCCACGTGAGATTCAGTGTTTTTATTCTCTAGTGAACTGTCGCAACATTCTGGCATCTTCGCTTCAGAGCAACTCTTTACTGGCACAGGGTCTGGAGAGGCTTGAGCAACACCGGGGCTTTGGATAAGACTTTCCATAAATAGAGAATCAAGATTTACAGTGGAACAATCAGAACTACCGTTACTCAAACCTTTTACAGTATTACTTGAATCTTTTTTAACATCATTTACACCTGAACACAATTGACCAGATTTCTGTCCGAATTGTGCATCATGGCTAAAAACAGACGCATTGCTACCCCTGGAAGATGCTATTGATTGTCTTGCGCTACCTCCACGAGAACCATTCCCACTACTAAATGTCGACCATCCATGTCCCTGGCGTCCCTCAGGAGTTGCACTCTGACGGATCCGACCTCCAGAAGCATACCCTGCTTCTTTCCGTGAACTTCTTGATTTTTCATCAGAAGTACTCGAGATGCTCCCACCAGAAGAGACATCAGCTGCGACCTGTGTTACCGAAAGGTAACTGTAATTAATAAATCAATACCATACAGAGCTTACGTTGCAATTTCTAGTTCAACAACATAAAACAGAATAAATATGCATTCTCATGGAGCAGAATCAAAATAAAGAGAAAATTAATCATCTCATGCCTTTCGCAGTTCGAAAAACTTTGTGAAATAATGTGTTCAAAGAAAGCCTCATGCCTGGGATTATTTTTGTACGTCTAGGGTTGCGAATTGTAGTTTATTGTAGTTCATTGTGTCAACAGTTTTGAATCTGATACGTCAGGGATTGTAAGTGGTCATGGTTATCGTGGTTGAGCGTGGTGTTCAGCCCTAAAAATGACTGGAATATAACCGTACGAATTTTTTTAAGTTGGATCGGCGGAAGAGACAGGACTAAATTATCCAGTTTGTTACTAATACCTTATACCAGAAAATACAAGTAGTATTTATTCACCACTTTGCTTATTTAGAAAAAAAAAATTATTCATAAACAATTTTATTTTTTTTTAACAAATGAATATAACATGAGAAGCAAGTGAAGAGTTAAACAGGGGAAGCAATCACTTAGGCACCATAACAATGGTTCTAAACCTCGCAATTTTCTCTCACTTGTAGTAAGACGAAACAGGAATGCTCTGCTCGTGTCGAAAGAAATTGGTAGGATCAACCTTAGCCTTCACCATCAAGAGCCTCTTAAGGTTACCCTTGAAAAAATCAAGGGCGAAATCCGTACTATTCCTTACATTAGTACCAATATCGATGTCCCTATAGTTCAAAAACGCCTCCCTTGGATTTTTCGACACAAACGGCGTCATAAACTCGTAAACCTCTCTGGTTGCTTTCACATTCCGGTCAATTATCTCGGGTGACCCATCATGCCAATATGCAAGGTACTGAATTTTGAAGAGCTTTCCTTTCCTATGAGGGAAAGGTGTGGCGTCCTCTGAAATCTCACCCATTTTTCCACCATATGGATTGAATTGCATTGTTACATTCTCGAGTTCAATCAGTTTCTTCCACAGGGCCTCTAAACCCGCCTTAGGGATCGCCTTCTCGACATAATCTGACTTATGTTTATCATAAGTTAAGGACATATGTGGTACTCTATTAAGATAAATGTCGAGGGAAGTATTCATGGGAAGATTATTGAACAGTAGGTGAGATTCTATCCATCTTTGCTCGGTACAATCATTTAGTTGCAAACCTAATTGAGGAAATTCTCTATCCATTAATTGAACAAGATCTTTGGCATTACCTAAATATAATGCTATGAAAGATAACTGCAAAATCTTGTTCTTTTGAATATCATGACCAATGTTCGCTTGCACCCTAAGGAACAAATCGGGGGTTGTAATAGGAGCAAAATTTTGCCATTGATAGAAAACATCAGTCAAATTTCCGTCGAGAGTCTTTTGTAATTGAAAAGTTGTCACAATATTTGGCACATGGACTAATTGAATTTTCCATCGTAGAACAACACCAAAACTAGCGGCCCCACCACCTCTGATAGCCCAAAATAGGTCCTCCCCCATCATTTTTCGATCAAGGATCCTTCCATTTGAATCCACAATTTCAGCATCAATGACATGATCGACGGTTAACCCAAATTTCCTAAGCATAGTGCCATACCCACCCCCGGTAAAGTGCCCACCAACTCCAACGGTAGTGCACACCCCTGCAGGAAATGCAAGGGTGTTGCTCTTATTCGCTATGTTATAGTAAAGTTCGCCAAGAATAGCCCCAGAGTCAATCCAACACGTCCCAGTTTTAAGGTCGATATCGATAAATCTAAGGTTAAAAAGGTCGAGAATGACAAACGGATTAGGAGAAACATAAGATAGGCCCTCATAGTCATGCCCACCACTTCTAATTCTAATTTCTAAGCCTGTTGCCCTAGCGCATACCACGGTTGCTTGGACATGAGACTTGTCTAAGGCAGTAATTATAACTAAAGGTTTTGGAGTTGTCGACATATTGAACCGAAGATTTCTTATATACGCCTGTAAAATCGTTGGAAAGGAAGCATCTTTTGGGGTATAGATGGCTTTCTGAATAGGTGTTGATGCATTAGAGTGTAAAGGAAGACAACTAAGAAATTCTTCGACTTTATTTCCTAATGCCGAATTTAAACTAAGTAAGGTGAGAGTTACTAGTACGAATGATTGGGTAAAACATGTTGCTATATGAGAATTGAAAAGCTTCATTGTTTATTTGTTTGATTATGAAAATTCTCTTTCAGAATATGTCAATTTATATTTGTATTTGTAACCAAAAAAACACTTCCATAGAAGATTACATAATGTTCTAAAATAAGTAAGAATATTTTAATTCCATTATTAGACTAATACAACCAGGAAATCAAACTGCATTAACCATAAGACATTAATTCTAACATAATACTGTGATCTGTCTTCTTATGTCAATATATAATGATTAATGTCAAACACGTTCACGAACGCACCACAGGTAAAAAATAAAGGTAAAAACTTTGGCATCTTCTTTCAATGGTAACTTCTCATGGTACAGATAAATGTGGTTCACTACAGTACGTATTACAGGTTTACACGTCCGAGAAAACGTATGTTTTACCAAATCGAGAAAGTATACGTCTTTGGCAATAAAATTCCTAGAAACCATAACACTAAAAATCCTACATGGGTAGATGAACATATCATTGGGGTTGAAAAAAACTACAGTAGAAATTAGGGTTACAATCGTAAAAACTGACAAAAATTTGAAAAAGAAGGTTCAAAATTTACATTTTTGGCAATAAAATCCTAGAAATTATACTCCGTATCACTTATGGGCAAAATTTGCATTGATAACATCAACAACAACAACAACATCGACAACTTAGGCCCGAAATCAAATTGGAGTCGGCTAACATGAATCATATCTAAAACCGTCGACAAAAACATAAAAAGTTTACATTCATAATATAACAAGAACAACAACAACAACAACAACAGCAAAGATTGCCCAAATAATTAAAGTTTACAACTTTTTGCAAAATCACAGAAATTATAGCAATAATACCAAAAATCAAATATAACAGCAACTATTATGAACTAGTAACGAAATTAGAGCAGAAAAATTATATAAAAAGAAAAACCCTAAATCAAATTAAGTAAAAGAAAAGGAGAAATTTAAAGTTTACAACTTTGACAAAATTAAACATACCATGCATAAGCAGCTTAAAAAACCCAGAAATTAAAACAAAAAATTAACCCAAGAATCAAAATAACAGCAATTATAATGAAGTAACGAAGAAAATAGAGCAAAAATAATTAAAAAAAAAAACCCAATACTAAAATAGAGTAAAAAAGTGAGAAAATTACAGGGGTGTGAAAATCAGGAGAAGAAACAGTGGATTTTGGTCGCCATAATTGCTGATTTTTTGCTCTGGAATTTCCTGTTCTTCGATTCATTGATTTTGTAGACGAAGAAATTGAATTGAAGTTTGAAGGTGAAAAGTTTTGGGGGTTTTTATTTATTCACCAATTCTTGTTTAAGACGGGTAACCCGTCCCTTAAAGCAATCAAGTAGGGGAAAGGACGAGGAGACAGTGGGGAGAAAATCTCCTCCCCACTAGCCTTGTCTGTGAGTATTTGGCCGTTCTCCCTTAAAACGGGTAACCCGTTTTAAGGGAGACCTACACTTATTTATTTTTGGCGGGTTTTTGTGGGGAGTTGATCAATTTCCGATATTTAATGGAGTAGTTAAGCGGCACAATTTCTCAGGTGCGAAATTTATTTTTATTACGGGTTGTATTTTGGAAAATGTTTTGAATTTTTAAGGCAACTTAAATTCGATTTAGGACCTGTTTTTTCGGAGTTTTTAGAATTAATCAATCGAATAATCAATCTGGATCGAAATAATCGAATGAGCCGAATGAATCGAATCGAATCGAATCGAATAATCGAATCGAATCGAATGAAGTTCAAATTTATAACCTGTCTTTGTCGAATCGAATCAAGTGAATGAATCGAATCGAATGGAATGAATCGAATCGAAATGAATCGAATGAAATGAATAAAATGTGGAAAGAACAGGTACTTAGTTTAATTTCATTCAGTTTTTATGAGTAAAAAAGAATATGTTTTATTGGAAAATTTGTACTCCGTACCAATAATTTTTTTAGGGTTGTAAGGTTGTGTTTATTACTGTTGTTATAGTTTAGTTTCATTCAGTTTTTTCACTATAATTGTCTTTTTTTAAACATAATATTTTTTTTTTTTCATCTTGTTCCTTTCTTAAAAGAAAAAAATGTTAATATTAAGAACCGCTTCAATTAAGTATTGCCGAAGGCGTGTGCCTTACATCAGTTTATTTGTGAGGAAAGTGTTGAATATTTTATAAGGTTAAAGGGGAATTTTCGTATTGACATTTAATTTTAAGATAAAACTCTCTTTAATTTATAAGTCGATTTCTTCTCCTTGTGTATGTCATCTAGCTTATTTGTTTGATTTAGCATAGGCACCTAACTGAGCCAATATCGAAATAAGTTTGATCTAATCCAACCAAAGCTTAATATGTTTAAATCAGACATTTTATGGATATGTAAATTAGTTATCTACTCACATTTATGGACGTGACCTAAAAAATAATAAGCACATAGTTGCTCTGTTCATACCAACTCCTAACTTATTGAACAGAGAACTAAATAAGTTTAACCTATTCCGACCCAACCCGGTTACCCGCCAACTATCTCAAACAAAAGTTATACTGTAATATGGAGTAAACAATTAACTTTTGATTGTCCTTGATCCATATATAGATTAATTTAACCTGTTTAAACATGTTAAAATCTAATTTGTCTAGTGACTGTCTCTAATCAAAGTGGTGTTAATTTTCGTAATTGATCAACTGTACCCGATTTTTTCTCAGTTGTACCCAGGGGTGTAAATGATCAGAGCCGGCTCGTCGAGCCCTCAGAATCAAATCGGTCAAACTGATCTCGAGCCCGAGCCGAGTTAGGCCAAATCCGAGCCGATTCCGATCTTAGTAAAGCTCGGATCGGAAGCTCGAATTTGGGCTCGTTTTCATTTTTATATATAATTTTGTCTATGTTTATACATTATATTTTGCTACAATTATAGATTTTTTTTTTTTTGTAATATCTTTAGATCGATTTTTTTTAATAGAATATTTTATTATAATTGTTATACTTCGTATAATATATTTATTATAATAGATATTAAAAAAAGCGTAGAAAAATAATATCTAAACAAATCTCGAATTGGGCTCGAGTTGAGCTCGAGACTTCTTCTGAGCTGATTCCGAACTTTGAATTTTTGAGCTCGGTAAATTCAGAGCCGATTCCGAGCTCGAGAAATTTTTTCCGAACCGATTCCGAGCTCACCCAAGCTCGGAATCAGATCGGCTCGGTTACACCCCTAGTTGTACCCTTTTTTTCTCATTAGTTTTCCATCACTTAGGCCCTGTTCTTTTCTTACATGAAATTTGAACTTATAGAATTGAACTTATAGGAGTGAAATTTGAACTTATAGGGTGAAATTTGAACTTATAGGAGCTGAAATTTGAACTTATAAGAGCTGAAATTTGAACTTATAGGATTGAAATGAACTTATGTGAGTCGAAATTTGAACTTATAGGAAATTTGAATTTATAGGAGCTGAACTTATAGGAGCTGAACTTATAGGAGCTGAATCTTATTGGAGTTAAATTTATTAGAATTTAAAACTTATTGAATAATAATAATAATAATAATAATAATAATAATAATAATAATAATAATAATAATAATAATAATAATAATAATAATAATAATAATAATAATAATAATAACAACAACAATAACAATAATAATAATTTTAATATTAATATTAATATTAATATAATATGAAAAAATTTATTAAATTAATAACAATAATAACAATGATATTTATAGTAATGATGATGACGATTACAATAATTAAAATCTTTTAATTTATTCAAAATGATTAATTTTACTAATAATAAATAATAGTGTTCAAAATCGATTTTGCGGTCTAGTATAGTTAAATATCTCAATATATAGTTGATTATAAATAAGTTGGCTCGGTTAAATATTTTAATATACTATATTTATTTTCTCGAGAATTTTAGTATTGCATTTTGTAGAAATGTTTTATAGGTGTCAATTTAAAGATAACTCAAAGCGAGTCGGGAAAAAGGGTAAAAAAAGAGATTCGAGATGAAAGAAAAATAAAGCGAATAAACCAAAATAACCTACAAAAATTATACTCTATATAATGTGGAAAAATAAAAATAAAAAATAAAAAACAAACAAAGTAATGAACAAGTTGAATTCCAACATATTCATCGTTAGTCAAAATATTTAACATGAATTCTAAATTAAATGCAATCATACATCAAAATGAACAAGTTGAATTCCAACAATTTATTTCATTTTCGACCCTTAATTTTTTTATTCCACAAAAAAAAAATATGAGAAACATATTATAATCATTATTATTATTAAAATAATTATTATGCAAAAATAATAGTTCTATAAAATAAAACATAATAGAATTTATAGAATTTGAACTTATAAGAATTTGAACTTATAGAAATTTGAACTTATATGAAATTGAAATTAACTTATATGAAATTGAAATTAACTTATAGAAATTGAAATTAACTTATGTGTTCGAAATTAACTTATAGGAAATTGAAAAAGTTCGAATTGAAATTTTAGGAAATTGAAATTAACTTATAGGAAATTGAAATTAACTTATAAGAAATTAAATTGTTGAAAAGAATGCGCCTTACCCTTGTCATTGATCCATACATAGATTAATTTGAAATTATTCCGTACTTCCGTAGTTTAAAATTAAATTTGAAATTATTTGGATTAGGACTTAGGGAGTGTGCGCAAAAATTACAACGGTCGACCTATAAAACTCCAATTAACAGAAACCTTCTTTTTTTAAAAAAGAAAACCCTAATTTCATCATAAAATGGCAAAATCTCAGATCAATTACATCAACCCAGAAGAAGATGACAATGAATTGGATGACTCAACTGATGAAGAATTTGATTCAGATGATTCTGAAGTAGACCCATCATTCACAGATGAACTTTTAAGTGCTCAATCCAATTTGTCCAAGTTATCAATCAACAATCAATCAAATTCAAGGTGAATTTTAGGGTTTTATTCATTGGATTGATGTCAAATTTTAATCTTTATGTATGATTATTATGTGGGCACTCATATTTTTGATTGATCATATGTATTGTTTCCTTTTTTTAATGCCAGAAATGGTGAAGAAAGTCAGGAGGATGATGAAGGTTTGATCTCACAGAAGCTTTCGAAAGAAGATGCTTTGATTTTTGAAAATGTTCAAAAAATAATTGATTGTAAGTAAGCAAGTGTAGACATATTTCACATTGGAAAATCGTCGTAAAGTTAACGTTTTTCTTTTACAAACTTATGTTCATTCCTAAAATAAAACGCCGATCAAATGATCGAAATGGTGGAAGTAAATGTATAAGAATTGATGAGGGTGGTATAATGTTGGTGTTGGCTAATGATTTTGCATGTGTGCGAAGTGATTGGCAATTTACATTTAAATTTCGGAAGTAGAAAGGTAAACAGATGACTCAAACGAAGCGTGAATGTTATTTCATTTTCGTTCTAATCCAGAAACGATTTGTTTTTTTTTTCGTGTGTTGATAGGTGGGAAGGTGGAGAAATTGAAGGTGGATCAATGTAAAGTGTATTTGAGAAAACATGGGTTAAGGTTGACAGGGAAAAAGGACATCTTAATTCAGAGAATTAAGGAGCACATTGAGTAAGCAGCATAATAATATGAATATATGATGGAAATAAATGGTTTATTAGTTTCCGTGGATTTTGATTTGTAAACGTAAATGCGTAGCGTACTCAAGTTTTGCTTGTTTGGATGTGAATATTAGGATTCTAAATGGAGGTGGAGAGGCGAAGTATCCGCCTTCGAGTTTTGTGTTGAACTGCAAGGGTAAGTTTTCGGTGTAATCTGTTAGAAAATTAATTTAAAAGTGCGATGGATTTTGTGACCTCTTGAATGATGTTGATATATCAGTGTAGTTTGGATACATAAATACATAAGTCGTGTACGTCGATTGTTCTACGATAGGATCGCTAATTGTGCTTCAGTGTCATATTATGATCACAGGAGCATGTACCCGAGGTAGTTCCCAAACTTGTCCATTTTGCTTGTGTTTTGATGTTGTATTCCTTAATTATGTACTAGACAATGTCGTACCCTTAATTTCGAATTCCGCAAATTGCCAAAATCCCGTGGCTCAATTTTGGTAGCATTTGTGGCTGCCTTGTTAAGTTACATAATTATCGTGTAAACTATTAATCCATTGTTTGGATGGTGGAAAAAGCGAGAGGGAGGGGACAATTTCCCGTGTTTTAGAGTGTAACTTTTGTTGGTGTTTTGCTTCCCCGAGTTCCCTGAAAACATTTGCGGCGATGTGCAGGTGATGCATGTTTGGGAGACGTAGTAATGTTTGAGCAAACTGTTTATGAAGGGTATGTTTCTTTTAGCTTTCAGCCTTACATTTCACTGTCCAGTCATCAATATCATGCTTTGGAGAACATTGGGTCACCCGTGCAACTGCTTGATTCAGGTACAGCATCGTGTCAAGGAGTGCTGCTGGCCCTCCCTGCGGCAAACGAACTGTTGCAGGCCGAATAGTGAATGAAAGCTACGGTGCAGCTAAACAACAGCATACATTTACGGTTGGTTTACTTCAACACATCTTACAAACATAACCAAACAAAGCATTACTCTGTTATGCCTATCGAACTTTTGTTGTCTTGGTATAAACACTTTTTGAATGTCGATTGATATGGATAACGCTCAGCTCAAAATGATATACGTTGGTTACGTCCCGCGAAAAATTCATGGGCAATTATTTTATACCGACTTTCTTTTGTCACCAGGTTGAGGTTCTTTGGAGCAAAGGGCAGAATCCACTTCCCCCATTGCATCCACTGTTGATCAAGGGAAGAAATCTGTACAAACTCGACACGAGAAGACAGGTCCGTCATTAACAGGCTCGTCTTCATCAGTCAACTATTTGCTTGTCGAGCATTGATGCTTTGAATGACTTTAAAGTTTAAACTGCAGAAATGGGAGAATGAGGCTGAAAGGCAGAGAGTCTTGAGTGAAAAACATACACGGGGTACTGTCGCTAGATCTAACAGGGAAGTTCGAATTCAGGAAAAGATGGCGAGGAAGTCGCTTAAGGGAGTACGGTAATCTACTAAACACCACATACCTTCCGTTTATTACTTTATGGAGGTCTCTAGATCTGCCTGTATTTTTTGATGTCGTAAAATTGTTTATCTGTAGCAGGGTCGTCTCGAAAAACAAAGCGAACCCATGTCATCAAAACGACTCGAAACATGCAACTGATCAACAGCAAGTACCGTCTAAGGGAGTACGGTAATCTACTTAACATCACACACCTTTCGTTTATCACTTTTATCGAGGTCCAAATCTGCCTGCGTTTTTTGATGTCGTAAAATTGTTTATCTGTAGCAGGGTCGCCTCGAAGAACAAAGCGAACCCATGTCATCAAAACGACTCGAAACATGCGACTGGTCAACAGCAAGTACTGTCTAAGGTTCCAACAGATCGTAGAGTGATCCCAAGCTCATTTCTATCCCGATATCCTTTGACGCAGCCTGATAAACCAGACCTAGCAGCGCCTCATTTACCAATAGACCATAGAGTGATCCCAAGCTCATTTCTATCCCGATATCCTTTGACGCAGATTGACGAACCAGCCCTACCAGCGCCTCATTTTCTTCAACAACCAAGATTCGACTATAGACCGCCTCAAAATACTTATTCTACGCATGGATATCAACGCCAACCTGTGAATTCAGCTCTGTCATGTAGTTTCACCGAGAGAAATCCTCCCAGGACAGCAATGACAGGCCCTCGGCAATTAGTTGTGCAGCGACAGAAGTTGTGTAGATATTATCCTCAAGGCAGATGTCACTATGGAAACCAATGCAAGTTTCTGCACGGATCAAATGTGAACCGCTGATTGATTCTTCTTGAGTTCTGACTGTGCTAAAGTCAGTAGTGTGCTGAATTTTTCTGTAAACAAATCTTGATATGAGGCTTTGATTGTGAGGACTGAGGAGAGAAATGTGCATTGTCGCCGGTTCTCATTGTGGCAATCAAAAGCATCACATATTACGAGATCTAATATTGCGTTAACATATTCATCCGTTATCCCCTATTTAACGTTTAATAGTCACTAAACGGTATTACCTGAAGTTTACCTACGCGCGCAGTCATAGCTTGAACCTTTGTTGGGTGCTCGATTGTAACATCGTATTTTCGCCGTCTTTGCAAGGTTCTCCTAGTCTGATCAAAACCAAATTATGCATTCAAACTTGTTAACCGATAAAATTGACAATTCAAAGAGGCAAATAAATCCGAAACCTAACATTACTACTTACTAATATTATAGTAATATCTAAGAGATGGTCAAGGGTTGGGCTGTGCCGGGTCGAGTCTTGGTTGGCTCGACCCATGCTTGGTGTGCTGGGAACTTGGGATAGATGGACAAGCTAGGTTGGGTTGGCTTAAAATTGGCTTGGCCTGGGTCGTCTTGGTTTTTCTGGAAAAGAAGTTTAGTATTCCATATAAAAGTAAATAGGACGGGTCGAGTCATTTAAGATCTGTGATAGGCTGGCCAAACAGAGGCAGTTCCGGGTCGCATAGTTGGCCATCTCTACTAGTAAAGTGGCAAATGGCAGGTCAGATTATTAATTTCACCGAAAATATCGAGTTTAATTATCAAGACGATATTTTATCGTACTAGCTTAAATAAATGGAGTCCAAGAGCAAAGTCTAGAATAAAACGGTTTCACGGGTAAGGAATGCTAACTTTGACCAATATGTGATCACTTTAGCCTTTACCTGACCACTTAAGCACTATAGTGATCACATTTTTCTCATAAATACCCTGTAGTACGAGTAAAACCTTACAATAGAGTTACTCGAGTCCAACTTTCTACTATGTAGATATAATAGGTTAAAATATTCCAATATACAGTCGAAAAAATTAAATAAATTAATCATCTGATCTAAATCGACCCGACCCGACCCGAATAATAAGGTCCCAAATTAGTGCCGTTTGCTTTCACTTGAAAGTTGAAAGACTTAAACGCCGAAGTTCGACACCGTATAAACCCCCCAAAAATCAATTTTCACGCAATTTCTTCACCTTATTTTCGCGCTTAAACCCTAATTTTCTAGGGTTTTACTCAATCTACGATTATTCCCTAAATTTATCGGCGATTAATCTGCTCAATTCAATCGTTCAAGCAATGGACGTCGACATGGATACTTCTCCCAGCTACTTCGATCCCCAGGACATCAGCATTAGAGAACAATTTCGTCGTTATGGGTAATTATTTTTCATTATTTGATTTAGTTTTTTTTTTAGTTTCTTTAGTTTGATTGATTTTGGCGGTATTGTCGAACATTGAATTGCATTTTTGTAGCTTATTTAGTTCTGAATTGCTGTGTTGTTAGTGGAGATGCTGTTGAATTTTTGTCGCAGAATTTGTTTTCTGCCCAATAAATCGTTAAATCGTATGGAGTTTTACGAGCGTTTCTCTGGCGAGGCTGTTGTACGGGTGTGGATCGACGATTGGGATTAAAATGTGATCTGTATGATGCTTGTTGTCGCTATTATTGAGTAAAACGGGATCACTTTTAGGGTAAAATTGGTACTCCGTACAATGTATGCAATTTACCGTCCACAACGGTCTTATTTGAGAATTAGTAGCAAGATGTGTTTTTGATCAATCATATTTGATTAATTTTGATTTTTGACATTCGTTTCAGAAATTAACTTTGGTGTTAATTTAGGGTTTCGATGTTCATAGCTTTGGAATGTTTTTGTAGCAGCTTTAGGTCCTTAGTTAAGGACTTCGAGTAATGTGAGTAAATGTATTTTGGGTGTGCTTAGCTCATGGAGCGACTAAATTCTGGTTTATATGAGATGACACAAAACTTTGACAGTGTGAAAGGATCAAAAGGAGTGAGGGAAATAGCGTAGGAAGTAGGGAGAATGACTCGTATCTATCAAAATGTTCTCTTTTTGTAATTGCGGTATCAAATATGGATTTTCTATTCAGCATTTTGTAGTGGACTGTCAACGGTTCTTGTGTTACCGATTAACATTACGTCATGGCAAACATGACACAATTTGTATCATGGGTCTTTAGAAAATGACCTTGGTAGGTTTTTATATCAGCGCAGATTTAACCTTAGGTTGGAGCCTTTTGAGGGATAATGATAATGCCGCAGTTTGATTCATAGTTGAATAGATAAACATGTACGTTGTAGATGTTTCGTTTTTGGTGCCCCGATACAACTGTCTTAAACATCTCGATCGCTTATGCCAGAGTGCTTGGACAGGAGGAGGTTGATCGAATAAAGCAGTCTGTTTTTCTTTGTTGTTTTTTTTTCTCTCTATACAATAAGTAATTCTTGTTTGTCGATGTTGACCATGCATTGACTCTCGTATGATGGAGTGCAGGAAAAGGCAGTCTAGTCCCAGCACTTCACCGCTTCAGACTAGTTCTGGAAGAAGGTCTAACACTGCTTTGTTCCTCGAAAACATAAAACAAGAGGTTGAAAGCCTTGGCTATCGAGAGGGGACCCCTTCAAGGACACATTCTGCATACAAACGACCACCAGAAAGTCGAGCAAATCCAGATTTTGATAGTGGAGTTGATTCATCTGGCTGGACTGGAAACTACTCTTTGAAAGCATGCAAAATTGAGCCGGATGAGCTGGATTCTGACGAAACCACTTTTACCTTGTTTGCATCTCTACTAGATTCTGCCTGTCAAGGTGCTGACACCTATCCGTGTCGTTTTTCCTGTTGTATCTCTTCAAGCGTTGCATGTTGCGCATTCTTTGTCACACCCATTGTTCATCTTATTGATTCTAGTTTGTATGGTGCAGGGCTTATATCGATTCCTGAGCTGATTCTTCAATTTGAGAAATCATGCCGCGATGTATCTGAATCAATAAGGTTTGGATTCTCTTAAAGCTATTTTTCTTAGCAGATGACTTGGTAATTTGTTATATTCATATTACCTTGTATGTCATCTTGTGTGAAGCTACATTATAAAATATACTACGTACTATATTTTGAAGCAGGTATATCTATGTTTAGTTGATACGAGTGTGTCAATATAAAATCCTTTGATTGCTCCCTTTCCTAAATCACTAGACAAATTACTGCCGATTGTCATGGCGTGATACAATAACAAGCTTATAAATAGTAAGCATTAGCTTAAGGCTGTTTGTATTTGTGGCATCTAGTGCTATATCACATTTCTGCTCTTGCTCCTATGCTCCTCTTTAATTCCAAAATTTCCAAGTAGTGGTCCTTTGTCTATTATTATTTTATTTTTAATTTTTTTTAAGTTATTTTTTAAATAAAATAAAATAAAATTGAGAGGTCAATATATGTTGACATCTAGTAGCAATGCTTAAAAGGGTGCCATCAAGAAATTATAGTGACGAACTGTTTTATGTAGCCTATGTCAGGGTAGGTAGTTTACTGGTAGGCATCAGTACTACATTATAGCTTCTAAATCAAGAATTTAAAACTGGGAAGATACAGAAGAAGTTACTGCTGGACAGTATCACTGTTCTAACAGATAAATCCTAAATATTGAATTTCATGAATGTTATTGTTATCAAACATCTTCATGTGAATATATTGGTGAAAAATACTTGCTACATTGGATCTTGAAGCTGTATTGTTAAAATGTTAAGCTTGATTTATTAAAATCTTAAATAGGACACCTGGTATCATACTATCATCTATTCTTTTGTATCCCATTCGTGTAGGTTATCCCAAATTCATGGTAAGGCCATTAGTTTTTCACGTCTTGAAAATTTCTTTCAGGTATGGCTCTGATGAGAGACATCGGATTATAGAAGACAGATTGATACGACAGAAAGCCCAGTTACTGCTTAATGAAGCTGCGTCTTGGTCGCTTCTTTGGTACCTGTATGGAAAAGGAAATTAAGTTTCTACTTTCTAACTTTCTAATTTCTATATATCAAAGTGTACCTTTGTATTATAAGAAATTATATTCGGAGTAATTATAACTACTGGTTTGCAAGTGCCTTGCCTTATGTTTTTGTGCCATTTTTATGCATTGATCTATGTCAGAAAGAAGTTTAAAATATCTGATTACTTGTGTAGTTGTATGATTTTGCTTTCTGGATTCGTTGTTACCATTATATGTTACAACGTGCAACTACGATTTGGCTATAATTGTGATAATTCTTTCATGGATGAATGCTTTTGCAAAAAAAAAAAAAAAAAAAAAAAAAATTGAAAAAAAAAAGTCAGTTGATATTGTTTGGGAAGAAAGTCAGTTGTTTTGAGTCTGTTTACCATGTGTATGGTGAGTTCCAGTTGTGTATGATCGGAATAATGTTCATAGTTGTAGGACCTGTGACTAGTGGTTCAAGAAATATAAACTTAGGAGGTAATGTAGTGTACTTAACGTGTTTTGAGGGTTTTAGAAACCAAACATTCATCGTCTGCTTATAGTTGTAAAGTGATACATTATTGTTTCAGCATATTATCCACATGCAACATTTGTATTGAATTGGTTTTTTTTTTTTTTTAAATCTTTGCAGGAAATGAAGAAATTCCTGAAGATCTCATTCTGGTAACCTTTTGGCAACACTTGAAGTTTAGCTTACATATTGATTTGTTTAATAATTAAAGAGTTGGAGGTAATGTAGTGTATTTAACATGTTCCTGCCTAACAGTCCCCAACCACCTCTCATCTGGAGGCTTGCAAGTTCGTCGCTAAGGATCTCACAGCTCAGTTGTGCCTTCGGATAGTTCGATGGCTAGAGGGACTGGCGTCCAAAGCCTTGGAATTGGAGAGTAAGGTAACTTGATATGCTTTTTTCAGACTGTGCATCTTTTTCATCTTCTCTTTTCAATTTCTATTGTAGGAGAGCAAAAACTATCTAAAAACATAAAAACTTGTTGGTCTTTCATATTGTGTGAGTTCGATCCTGATAGTCGATAGCTTCTTTGGGGTATGGGTGTATATATCCCCCTTGTGTACATCTAAATGTTCATTACTTTCTGACAAATTTTGAATATTAATTCTGTCTTTGCTTTGTAAAGAAAAATAAAATTCATGCACAGACATAGAATAATCTATTTCTTGCGTGTCATGGACAGGTCCTTGCCTAGATGAACATAATAGATATCCCCGCAAAATTATATTTCTTGTTATCTTTCATTTTTGATCTGTGATGAAATTCATATGGTCACCAGGCTATGACTCTTTAGAGTTACCGAGATATGTTCTGACTAGGTAGGCTTACCAAGATATGAGTTAGCCTCTAATATGTGGTAAAGTTGAATGGCGTAGGTAGTTTTTGTTGGTGTTATGCTTTACACTCCATTTCTTTTGTAAAATAATCCTGGTCACTAATTGACTGCCTAAATTCTTTTCCTTTCCCAGATTCGTGGATCTCATGTTGGTACATACCTCCCTAGCTCTGGTATCTGGCATAATACTCAACGATATCTTAAGAAGATGGATAATAATCTAAAAACTGTTAAGCACTTGGATTTTGATGCGCCGACGCGAGAGAATGCTCTTCCTCTTCCTGATGATAGAGTAACTTCCTTAACTCCTTTACCTTGGTGTGACCAGCTCTCTGTAAACGTTCTTGATGTGGATTTACGAACTTTTAACACCTTATCAAGTTGCAGATAAGATGGTCTTATTGGGTGCAAATCAGCTTACAAACTTATTTAGTAATTTGAACTGCTCTTCCTGAACTTTTAATCCTGCACATGTAAATTAATATTTCTCTCTCCACCTTAACAGAAGCAAGATGAGTCTATGCTGGAAGATATCTGGACTTTATTACGTGCTGGGAGACTGGAAGAAGCATGTGAACTGTGTAGATCTGCTGGACAGGTATGTGTCTGTGTTTTCGACCAAACTCCTGGTCTTACATTTGCATTGAAACTTATGATTGCAAGTTTGTTGCACAGCCATGGAGGGCAGCAAGTCTGTGCCCCTTTGGAGGATTAGACCTAATCCCTTCTGTTGAAGCGCTGACAAGAAATGATAAATCCAGAACCTTACAAGCCATCGAAGTAGAAAGTGGATTTGGCCGCCAATGGAGACTCTGGAAATGGGCGTCATATTCTGCCTCAGAGGTAATAAAATTGACTCCCTTGACCAGTTCGCCGATCTTTTGTTTGGTGCCATGATGAATGTAGAACTTCTATAGTTTGAATACTGATTTGATTGATGCTGTCTTTTTCTTCCTACTTATGTCAACAATCTGAAGAGGATTGGACAGCAGGGTAGTGGAAAGTACGAAGCAGCTGTGTATGCGGCCCAGTGTAGTAACTTAAAGCGCATGCTTCCAGTATGTACAGATTGGGAGGTAATGCATCCTTTATTATTAATCTGCTAATGTGTTGCTAGGCATTTTTTTTGGTTCGGACTTCAGAATTTCCAGTATGTACAGCAGCATTTTGATGTCGACTTATTTTCTTTTCGGTTCAGACTTCAGAATTTCCATGTTCTTCAGATATATTCAGTTACTTTTTTTTTTTTTTTGCTCTATAACATTAACATTTACTTTGCTTTGGGGTGAATGTGCTGCACAGTTTGATGAGAAGAGAAAATCATTGATTCCCTTTGGAGTCCGTGAGTTTCAATGGGTTAAATTGACTGGATCTTGTAGCCTAAAAGAATTATAGTTTATGTTATCCAATTTTTCTGTGTATGTGACTTCTAACTGCTTTTATGACTTAAATTGTTTTTTCACTGATCCGAACTATGTTCTAGTCAGCATGTTGGGCAATGGCGAAGTCATGGCTCGATGTTCAGATGGATATGGAATTAGCACAATTGCAACCTGGAAGAATGGAACTTCTGAAGAGCTATGAAGAGACTTTAGATGGGAGCCCTGGACAAGGTAGCAGTTCTGCTACTTTAGGAAGGCCAGACAATTGGCCTCTTCAAGTTCAGACCCAGCAACCACGTCATCTTTCATCTCTTTTTCAGAAACTTCATTCCAGGTAAATTTGTAAAAGTTCAGCAACAATGTGACCCAAGTGCCTCAAGGGCTCAACTTCGGGGGTTAAAGGAGTCGGGATATTTGTGGCCTTAGTGCCTTAACCTTTGTACCATACGTGGAGAGATTGTTTCTACATGACCCAATATGAAAACTATGCTGATTCATTGATACTTTACAATAAAATGAATTGCAGCTAGTTTAGAGAGTCATTTTACTGTATTTATCAAAATCAAAAACCAAAGAAGTCTTTGGTTTCATTGGTAGATGGAACTGATTTTCTGATACTGCTTCCTTAAAAACTGGATAACTTTTTTGTTCATTTTTGTATTTCTCTTTCTGTAAGTATTGCCGAAGTATATTTTACATTCCATGCATTTTCAGTGACATGGTGCATGAAGCTGTAATTCGTGAATGCAAGGAACAACATCGTCAGATTGAGGCAAGTTTCTTTTTTAATTGGACGATTAGAACTTTCGGGTCAGATAAAGTAAATATTTATGATTTTTAAATAATCTATTAATGTTTCTTTGTAATGGCACCGTGGATTCGCAAAATTACTGAAACTTTTTTGCCTTTAGTCTACTGTGAGCATGTGTCTGATTTCCTGCTATCGTTAATTCTGATACTTTTGAGGTGATTATTGATCAAAAAAATTATTGAACAGATGAACCTTATGTCGGGAGATATACCTCATTTACTGGAACTTGTATGGTCATGGATTTCGCCTTCAGATGATGATCAAAATGCTTCCAGGTAAACCTGATTTGCAGTGGTGTCTTAACTTGGATACTGAAAGGCGTCTGGTACTGCTTTGTTAGTTTGTTATGAGTAGCTTTCTTATAATTGTTCCACTACGTGGACATGTATACCTCTCCATACTTAAGCTTCTGAAGGTTTCCTTTTCCCAATAAAAATCTCATTTTTAAAAAGCAGAAATTGATATGTTGCCACTAGAGGAAATTGAACTATATCGGAGAGCAAGAAGTTAGCATAACAATTTTGGGTTTTATAGTTTTGAAATAAATTTGGAAGTGACGTTACCATATGCTTAGTCTGTATTTAGCATTAGTCACTTCTCAAAATGCATGTATTTTGATTTGAGGAAGACTTGTATACCTTGTTTTGATGTGGCCTAATCTGATATTCTTCAGGCCACATGGAGAACCCCATATGTTACGTTTTGGGGCACATTTAGTTCTGGTGATTAGGCTTCTGCTTGGAGATGAATTGCAAGGTGCTTCCAAGGAGAAGATAATGAATGTTGGGGATCTTATTCTTCACATGTAAGCATCAATTCCTCTGGATTATCTCAGAATGCCTAAGGTCTTATAAGTTTAGTCTTTCCATACATGTTGGTCCAAAATGTTATGATCAGGATTGAATTCTGAGTCGTGATTGCTTTTCAGCTATTCCCTATACCTGTTTTCACAACAACACGAAGAGCTGGTCGGCATATATGCTTCACATCTGGCAAGCCACCGTTGCATTGATCTCTTTGTGCACATGATGGAAATGCGGTTGAGTGCTAGGTGACAACAATTCTATTAAACTTTTAGCATGTTAATCTTCTTGTTTCTCTATAATGTATTTGTTTTTCAAATTACTTTTGATTCTAATTCAAAACATCTTAATAGTGCTCATGTCAAGTACAAATTATTTCTATCTGCTGTGGAGTATTTGCCATTTTCTTCTGAAGATGACTCTAAAGGCAGCTTTGAGGAAATCATTGAGAGGTAATCTATCAATCTCCTTATTGTCAAAACAGAATTACTTTGGAGAACTCAGGTACCAATATTGTTTTATATTGCTCAAACAGTGTATTGTCACGATCACGAGAAATAAAACCTGGGAAGTACAATAATTCTGAAGATGTTGCTGAACAACATCGCTTGCAATCACTGGATAAAGCTAAGGTCATACAGTGGCTTTGTTTTACACCGCCACCGACCATTGATGATGTTGACGCTGTTAGTTCCAAGCTACTTCTTCGATCCCTAATGCATAGGTACGTGATACCATATTTTTGAGTAATGTACAAGTGGGCTAAATATTAACTTGCACTCTCGTATTGCTGGGCTTGGTATTCGGTTTTTCATTTGTGTATGCTAATTAGTTAAGTTTGGATGGCGAACTGACTTCAGGATATGTGCTGGTTGCTGTAGTGATTAGTGGTATAGGGGTAATTTATTTAAGTGGGTAATTTATTATGCGTATGTTAGTTTGCTTCTCTGATAGACAACAAATATTTACTGGTTCTAAGTGAACAGTTTGATATGCGTATTTTGAGAGCTTTGTTGCTAACTTTAAATATCTTGCTTTTGGAGTTGGCGTATTAGTAACTTAAGTTCTCTTTGTTCAGCAACATACTCTTCAGGGAATTTGCTTTAATTTCCATGTGGAGGGTGCCAGATATGCCTATAGGTGCTCATGAATTGCTTAGTTTTCTTGCTGAGCCGCTGAAGCAATCCACTGATAGCCTGTTGGGTTTGGAGGGTCACGATGTGTCCGACTTGTTAAAAGAATTCAAGGACTGGGTATGGATCACTTGATTAATCTGTTTTTGCTCTTGTTCTAATAGCGGTCTTGCCAAGATTAACTCTCTTTGAGTTGATTGGTTTCTAAATTTTTATCATTGACGATCTTGTTCCATCTGTCAGAGTGAGTATTATTCCTGTGATGCAACATATCGAAATTGGCTTAAAATCCAATTGGAGAATGGAGAGGTTTTAAATCAAGAATTATCTGCAGAAGAAAAAAACAGAGCCGTTTTCGCTGCAAATGAGGCACTCAGTTCGTCGTTGTTGCTCCTTCTAAGTGAGTAATTTTCTGTATGTGTATAATTGAATAAGCTGCCTTTATGTTTTATTTTGAAGGAAATGTTATAAGGTGACATTTTAAATTTTTCTTGTGCCAGGAAAAGAGAACCCTTGGTTGATTCCAAGTCTTTCAACTGAGGATCAAGGTTATCATTCAACAGAACCTTTGTATCTTGAACTACATGCCACAGCAATTTTGTGTATGCCTTCTGGTGAATGCGTGTCTTCAGATGCTACGTTATGTGCAACATTAATGAGTGCCCTATACTCTTCTGTATCTGAAGAAGTTGCAGTTAACCGAGAATTGACGGTAAGTATGTGTACTCTGATGATGAATGTTACTTGTGAATGATATAGAGCTTTTAAGTATTGGAGTTGAGTCATAGTTAACTTTGACGTATTTGGATATTTTAGCTTAAACTTCTGTGCTCTGTATTTGAAGTGCATGCTTGCTATCTTTTAAAACCTGTCTCAAAATGTCCATGAATTGATGGAAATGAAGGAGGAAGTGATCTGTTGTATCATTATGACGTTTCATCATTTATACATTGGAAATTTTTGTCATCAGTTTGGTTTGAGGAGTTTCATGCATCGAGTAGCTGGAGGTAACAGCATTTTGGATTGGGTTTCCTGAATTTTTTTTCAAGCATCAACAACTTTAAATTTCTCGTTTCTTTATTTTGGTTTGGTGGTTGTAGTATTGCTATTTTTCCGCACGTCACATAATTTTTTACTAGAGACTAGAGACTAGACTAATAATTCTTAGAGCTGTGCGCTGTGTGTAAGGCTGTTTTCTACAGACTACAGCAGGCTAAAAATATCTAAAAAAATTAGAAGCTTGATATGGTTAATTTGAAATTGGGTTTGACTTAAGAGCCTGTGTGTAATGATTCAACTGCTGCGAGGTACCTTTTTGGCTTCTCTCATTTTGGACTGATCGATATGCAGGTGGATGTGAAGACGTCCCCTAACGATAGTTTCTCGGTTGACGTTATATTACGTTGTCGGGCAGTTGAAGGTGATGGGCTCGGACCTCATGAACCGAGTGATGGTGGTATTCTTGCCACAGTGATGGCGACTGGCTTTAAAGGTGAAAAACTCGATATTGGAGCTATTTTTTTTTTACTCCTGTGAGCATGCCGAGTCAGGGTCATTTGTCAATGTATATAAAAATTTACATTTACATTTGTTTTTTTTTTTTTTGGAAAATCCCGACAAGGGACTAATTTATATAATTAAGATCATCATAAGCAAAATTCATGATATATGTGGGAAGAGCTTAAGATGGATATATCTCTCTTAAACGAGAATTAGTCTTTCTATTATTTCCTTTGTTCATTAATTTTCTGCTTAGTTCTAAGTCATTTACTAGTTTTCCTACTTAAAATTCTTCTTTTCTTTTTCTGCATGTTACTTTAAATGCAGGCGAACTTTCACGATTTCAAGCTGGGGTCACAATGGAGATTTCGCGACTTGATGCTTTTTATGTGATTGAAGGAAGCACAATCAAAGAACTCTCTACATACATTGTACGAGGTCTTTGTCGTAGATGTTGTATTCCAGAACTAATTCTTCGTTGCATGCAGGTAAGCATTTTACAGAAAACAAAATTTTGACTTCTTGTTAATCGCATATTCATCCAAAACGCAATTGATTTGAAGTTTATATTAAACCTCGTTTATCAAACCCAGGCATCCGTTTCACTGGTGGAGTTGGGTGAGGTTCCAGAAAGGCATGATGAACTAATTGAACTCGTTGCTTGTCCGGAAACTGGGTTCCTTCATTTATTTAGTCAGCAGCAATTGCAGGTAACTTATACTACTTCGTACTAAGCTACATGCTACGTGTTTCGATGATAATAAGTCGTGGACGAGTTACCTCCTAAAATTGTTGTTTTGTCCGTTCCATGATTCTTTTGGTGTATTTATTCGTTCGGAAATATTGGTTGTATTTACTGAGTATCTTTGTACTCAGTGTTCCATCTTCGTCGTCTCTTGGCTTTCGTCCCAAATTTCTACTAATCGACATGAATTACATACCTCTCTTATGTCCTCGTTGCAAATTTGCAATCTTAACAATAAAAACATACTCAGTAAAACTGTACTTTTCGTTTTTGGTGCACACTTAAAGTTTATTAGATTTCGTCGTTTTAGTTGCTAAAAGAATTTGTGATACAATCTCCAGGAATTTTTGGTGTTTGAGAGAGAATATTCGATCTGTTTGATGGAGCTTCAAGAGGAACAATCCGCAGGCGCGCATGAATCATTGTTTTGATTCAATTTTTTTCAATTTTGTTGGTCACGTCAGTTATTGTACAAGAACAAGTTGTAACACTAGAAAATCAATGATGTTTTCGGTATTTATTGATGATCGTCAAGCTCGTAAGCTCTCACCTGAAAACATCTTGTACCCTGTATGTATACTCTTCGATTCGTAAATTGCTAAGACAACTGAGGAGAAGATTGGAGTAATGTTCACCCTTGCTGGTGAAATCGTCCAGTATTCATGTTGTGTCTAGAACCGATGTCGTCTTTGGTGGTGAAGGACGAGAACATTATCGACTTATCGTTGGCGGATGGAGAAAGCGAGAGATAAAGGGAGACAAAAGTAGGGAAAAATTTGATTGAAAGGTGGACCGCGTTATATCCAAATAATTTTTGTTATACATTTAATGCTTATATACAACCTTTATCGTTGTTTTTGATGATAATCACAACATTACTGTTTCCTATCATCAGACCGAATTTGATAATCGTTTTATCGAGCAAAAAGATACAAATTGATGTCCAAGTTCCGACTGGTATAGCTATCAATTTTGACGTATTAATTTTCAAGCAATCTAGCTTACTACGAAGTACTCCGTATCATGTAAAATGTGTCGATGTATGGTGGCAACCATCATGGGCCACACCCGAGTATCACGTGTGATGGTTTCATATATGATATGACGGTTATATTGGGACTTAGACGCGATCATATTAATGTGTATAATATAATACTTATAATTATTCAAAAAGAAAAGACTTTAAAAGCCATCGACTGTTTTTACAAGATTATTGTTCTACTCGTACAACAATCTCACAATAAAATCTCATATGATTACTATTAGGATACTATTGTTTTCTTATTTAATGTTTAGATGATAAAGTTACATTATTACTTCAACACGAAACGTCACGTTAAACACCAACTAAAAACTGTTACGCCAGAGAATGAATTCCCACGTGAACCAGGTTCAACTTATCTAGAAAACATTCACATGTTATACTATGTTGTATTTCTTTTCACTGAACAAGTAAACTCGATACCTCTAATTAAACTACTATGTCTCAATCATTTGTCTACATTTCCCTTAAATTCTCTCACAAAAAAGTCAAACTGTAAACAAATAACTGAAACGGAATAAGTACAACGTGAGCGTGTCCTTTCTTACTCTGTCCAATCTCCATACTATATATATATGTGTCCCCTTTATATTTTTCTTAATATTTTTATGTTATTTAACTTTTTCATTATCTCTTTCTTCACATCTATAATATCACCGTAAAATCTCATATAATTACTATTAGCATACTACTACATTGTTTTCTTATTTAATGTTTAGATGATAAAGTTACCTTAATACTTCAACACAAAACGTCACGTTAAACACCAACTAAAAACTGTTACGCCAGAGAATGAATTCCCACGTGAACCAGTTTCAACTTATCTAGAAAACATTCGCATGTTATACTATGTTGTACTTCTTTTCACTGAACAAGTAAACTCGATACCTCTAATTATACTACTCTCTGTCTCCGTCATTTGTCTGCAATTCCCTCAAACTGTAAACAAATCACTAGAACGGAGGAAGTGCGACGTGAGTTTGTCCTTTCTTACTCTCTCCAATCTCCATACTATATATATACACACATAATAACATCTTATTCATAAACCCAATTAATTACTTTTATTTATTCATAACATTTTCAACCTTCTTCCTTCACTTCACACAATTCAATCAATCAATTGTAAATTCCAATTCCAATTTCAATCTGTAGCAATTTGAATTAGAAACCCTAAAATTAATTTCAAAAAATGGGGGTTTCATTCAAAATTTCCAAGAGAGGGATGAAGTATAAACCTAAACCTGTGATTTCTGAATCAATTCAACACGACGAAGATGCTGAAATTTCTCTTGAAACTTCTGAACATCCTTCTAAAACTCAAATCAATGTAAAAGTTTCTATCTTTTGTATTTCCCCCAATTTTTTGTATGATCGAATTTTGATTTCATATTGTTTTAGTTGAAGTTTGAGCCTTTTATGTTTACTGTGAGAATTATTTCTGTCCAATTCGTGTAATTTTTTTGTAATTAATTTGAATTATGATACTTTGAGCACTTGGAATTGTGTGAATTTTTTGAATTAGGGTTTTGCTTTGAAATTATTGTGCTTTTTTTTTTTTTTTTTTTTGTTGTTGTTGTTGTTGTTGTTGTTGTTAGTTTTTTACTGGGTTTGGTGCATTTTGTTGCTCAATTTGGTAGCTGATTTCAGCTTTCAAATTTTTGAAATCCGTGTTGTTCAACTGTATTCGAATTTTAATTAATTCTGCTGTAAGACCCTTAAAGCGATTTGTGACTAAAATGTGACCATAATTACGATTTTTTGCTTAAAATGTGAAGTATGAGCGAGATTTCGTTGAATTAAATCTAAAATGTTCGAATGATTTCTGCTTACCTTGTTACAGGTATGAATAAGGTAGACTGTAGTAAAGCTTAGGTTAAAATGGTAGGAAAAAACTGAGTACCATTTTTCAATTTACCGAACTTCGAGAATGTAAATGAGTAGGATGAGAGAGTGATGTTATTCTTTACTGGCCGTGGATTGGCGTCTTGTTATTTACTATCCTCGAAACAATGCAGGGAAAAGATGAAAACGCAGTCGGTTCATCTCTGTCAACTGGTAAAGATCAAAGTTGTGGAGGTTAGAGGTTAAATGATTTGTTTCAGTCTCACAACTCTTGTTTGGATATTATCCTCGGATTTGTTTGAATTTTTCGTGATTGTTGTTTCAGAAGATGAAATTTCCTTCATTTTGAATATCTACCCGGATGGATACTCTATTGTAAAGGCGTCAGAGGTTTGTGAAATTATTACCCTTGCCTTCGTCCTTCGACTCTTCTAGTGTTGCTACAGTAAAATAAAAACCTGAATGATTCTGAAGTCGATATGTTTTTTGGCGTTTTAGAATGATGATGGGCATCATGCTGCCTTGCAAGATGGTTTGAAGCTATTACATCCATATGATCGGAACTCAGAAGGTCTCTTTGCAGTATGTTGGCACTCCCCTTTTCTTAACTCGTTTATTTTGGGCAATTACCTTCTTTTTCCGAAAACTGTTTGTTTATATTTGATCCTGGCACAGAATGTTTGACACATACTTGCTTTTACTTTGTGCTTTACTACATTTGTCTAGGTTATAGGTCATTTGCTACCCAGTTTGTCGAATTGTGGGCATAAAATGACCGTAGTGGTTTTGTTCATTCGTTTAATCAAACACCAGGCTCATAGTTTTGTAGATCACTAGATTTACCAGACATTTACTTCTTGTATTCCGTAGTGGTCACCTGGTTGGTCGACCTTATTGCAAATTATGTGAATTAACTTTGTTCTTAACTTTGATTTTCTTTTTTGGAGGCCATTGAGTCCGGTCGGTTACCTAGTGGGATTCTAGATGATATTGCGTGCAAGTTTGTTGACGGCGCCATAATGTGTGAGGTGAGTGAATTCACCACTTTTATGCATTGTATTCGTTTATATTCTTCTGCTTCGATAATATGTTAATATGATACTTTCTGTATGGATGTCTAAGACACGGATGACCGATATACTGCATTAATGATTTTTGATTCACTATTTTAAGATCAATCTTTGGCTGAATCACTATTCAGTTTGTGATTTTATGCTGTCAGAGGGCAAGAGGTACTAATCAAGTCTTCATAAAGTGAGGGTGCCGACTGATATTCTGATTTTTGATTTTGGGATATGCAGGTCCGTGACTATCGAAAATGTGTTTCTCATGCTGAGTCTAATATCACTCCGATTACCAACAAAGTTCGTCTTAAAATGTCCTTTGAGAATGTCGTGAAGGATATTCCGTTGATGGCTGATGATTCTTGGACTTACGGGGATTTAATGGTAAGATATCGATAAGAACATTTCAAACTGTGCTATCACATCTCTTTATGTATGACAGTCTGATAGCCGACATGCTTTTGCTTTTTATATGCAGGAAGTGGAGTCACGGATACTAAACGCATTACAGCCTAAGCTTTGTCTCGATCCTGTGCCTAGATTGGATAGGCTTTGCAAGGACCCTACGTCTTTGAAGGTAAAATCTCATTAGTAGTTCTGTTACAAACACCAAATAATGACGCCTTCTTACGTAATTATCTTTTGTTTGTGTATTTGTTAATGATACATGATTATTTTTACCTCTTAGATTAATTTAGGTTTAGCGGGAATGCGAAAGAGGAGATTGAAACATTTTCCTGAAGTCACAGTAACATCAAACAATCGGTCACTTGGAAAGAAAATTTGCATCGATCAGGCACCTGAAAATTCAAGCTACGGTGATATAATGTCACAGCTTGGCCAAGAAAATGTTCTGGCCCAAGGTATTGGTCCTAATAATCTTGTACTGTTTCGTAGAAAGAACCTTTGTGCAATGTCATTTACTCACTCACTCACTCATTCACTCACTCATTCATGAGAATCATGACTTATTCTATTTCTTTTTCACTTCATATTTTTTTTAAAAACCACTTGCAATTATTTTATTTTATTTTAATTTCCTTGATTTTTTAGTTTATTTAATTTTTATTATCTTTTTTAGCCGAATTGTTACCATATATTCATTTATTTACGAATGTGCTTTATTCATTTTCTTTAACTCCATTTATACATTTTTGAAATTTTGTTTTTAATATGTGGAGTTGTATATATAGACAGTTTCAGAGATGATTCATGGTTTTCAATTCCAAACTTTTTTGGGACTAAAATGTTGTTTGTGATGGATGCTTCTTCTCATCTTTCGGAATTTCAAGCAGGGTCAGCTTCCCAAAGAAATATGCACAATCCAACACAAGGTGTGGTTCTTCCACCAGGAGTGTTACCTACTGGTCTGGATATGCCAATATCACATGCGGATAATATGAATTCTTCGTTACTGTATAAGAAGGCCAGAATTGCAGCTGGTGGCTCTGATGGAATTCAGAATCAGCAAGTTGGCGCGCTTGTGGATAAGTTTCAAGGAGCGGATGGGCAATGGAGGAACCAAATGGCGCAACATCATCAAAACGTACGAGGCGTTCAGTACGGAAATCCTGGCTTGCAGAAATATCCTCAGCTCATTGGTGACGGGGTCGCCACACAAGACGGCGTGAAACTTGAGAAGGTGGAGCCAAATATGATGAAATCTGATGTACATATGATGGAGGCTGAAGGTGGTGAACACATAGATCCACGTCTGCAACGGTTTCAGCACCCCCTCTCGAGACCTGCTTTTCAACAGGTAGGAGGCTGGAACAATATCGGCCAGCAATTTGAGAAAGAACCCAGAAAGGAGGAGCCGACTTCGAAGAGGAAGTTGAACCAAAGTCCGCGTATTTCTTCTGGGGCTGTGGGTCAACCTCCATTATCTGTACGGTCTGGCGAGATGCCTGTTACTATGGGTCCACATTACGGGTCAGTTTCTTCGGGCGGACCTGTTGGACATGCACCAAGAGAAAAGCCAGGAATGAGTCTTCCAGCCGTTGGGCGTACTCCGTCAGGGACGTCTTCTGCTAATGATTCCTATCAACATCAGCATCAGGGACAACATGCTGGAAAGCGAAGAAATCCCCTTTCAAAAAACCTCGTAAGCGGGGTTGGATCTCCTGTCAGCGTAAATAATATGGGTGGTCAAATGATTGCGTCGAGTCCGTCCACTAGCACCCCTCAAACGACTGAGCAGGATGTTCTTGAGAGAATTGCCAAGCTCGAGATGATAGCTGGCAGGTAGGAAGAACTTTTCGGATGTTGTTGTTCAAGACCTAAGTAGTGGTTGTTTTTGCTTCAGTTGTTAATGACATCTCTTTGTTTATGTTTTTGACCGACTTATTCTTATTTAGCTGACATGAGCTGGTTTTTTGATCCAGGCACCAGATGAACCGTAAAAAGAACAAAGTTGACGAGTATCCTAGGAAACCTCTTGCCTTTTCTCCTCACGAGCTTATTGGCCGCCTTGCTAGTTCAGATCCGCCAGATTCTAATGACGAATCAAGAGAAATGTCAAAGTCATTGGTCGGTGGCAACATGAATGTCTGCAAGATTAAGGTCATAACTGTCCAGCAAGTGGTGCAAGGTTTGTCTTGTTTTGTCTTGTTACAGATGATCACTAAGTGGCAGATTATGATGATTCTCTTTTCTTTATGTTCTTTTTTCCGCGTATCGTTTATTTATTTTTTTATTTTTTTGCAGGCAATTTGCATCCTATGACCCTTAAAACAAGACTGATCTTGTCAGAGAAGCCAAGTGATGGTACTGTCGCAATGCACTACGGAGACCTAACTGACGTGGAATATCTAAGTTCAGAAGATTATCTCCCTACATTACCTAATACTGTGAGTTTTTATGCCTCCTTTCTCTTCTCAAGCGGTGAGGCACTTCATCGTGAATGTATTGAAAAGTTTGTTTCTGTTGCCGACTAAAACACCGCCTTCCAATTGTCTCATTTCCAACCAACATGAGGCTACATTTGACATGAGATTTAGTTCTTAGAAATTTTCTCGGCTCCCTTGGCTCGCTTTTATTTCTTACAAACTCCTATAATCCTCGTTAATATTAACTCCAATTGTTGTATCTTGTTGCAGCATTGGGCGGACTTGCTTGCAGCTCAGTTTTGTGCTTTGGTAAGTGGCTCTCGGGTGATCATAACTCGGAACTGTGTGCTGATCCTTTTTTTCGTTTTTATCTTATTCTGCGGGAGCCGGGACCATCAAATTAATTTGCTACCGCACCTTTTCAGGGCGGGAAAGCACCAAAAAAAACTTTTTTGGCATCGTGTCTCCCTACACTTCTCTCAAATATTTTGCATGTTTTAAAAATTTGATACAAAAACAAATGCTTTGAATTCATACGAATCAAAGTTGTATTTTTATGATGCGCTAATTGCTCACTATTCTACTTGCTCGTTTAATAATTTTTTTATTTATTTTTTATTCTGAAAGTATTTTTCTTAAGTGTGATTCATCCAGAAACATCTGACCCCTCTTACTTCATTGTCGGCGGAAACTTTTTGGCATTTTGGTATTGTTGTTGACTTGAGTTACTTGTGCAGCTTAATCATGATGGATGTGGTATTGAAGAAGTTATCCAACCGAGACCGGCTCGCCTAACGGTTCCTTCTAACGCTCAACCTAATGCTTCTGTTGGTGCTCCTAATATTTCGACGATGGATACACGGCAGTATTCTGACGTCCCTGGACAAACAATTGAGAGCAAGCCAACAATTTCAAATACGTCTCATAACTCGACAGCTAACGTTCTGCCAAGTCCCGGGATGCACCCTCCCGGAAATTCACAAGGACACATGCAAGGGGTCGCAAGGCCACAACAGATGGACCCACAACTGCCGTCTCAGCAACAACAGCCAGCTCAGCACCAGCAGTCACCCCTTCAGAATCATCCATCGTCTTTGACACAACAAGTCCCGCCTCAGTACCAACGGTCTCCCATGATGCTGCCAAACAATCTATCAATGCCTCAGTTAAATGCGATTGGGCAAGGATCAAACCTACCTTTGGGTCATCATATGGGTAATAAGACGTCTCCTCTGCCGATGATGCAGCAACCAAATATGCAGTCGCAGCCCGCCCAAATACAGAGAAGAATGATGATGGGCCTCGGGCCCGCTATGGGTATGGGCCAAATGGGCAACAACATGGGTCTTAGCGGGCTAAGTAACGTTACGGGAATCAATGGAGTGAAGGGAATGACGTCTTCCAGTAACCCAGCAGGAATGGGTCCCGTGTCGGGCATCGGAAATAACATGATTCAGAATTCTATGGGGTTCAGTCAGGCGAATGCTATTAGCCAGCACCTTCGTGCTGGGACATTGCACCCGCTTGCTGCGCAAAAATTGAAGCTTAGTATGATGCACAACCGAGGAATGTTGGGAGGAGCTCAGTCGGGTATAGGAGGCATGCCTGGCGCAAACCGACAGATGCAGCTGGGGTCCACGGGGCTTTCCATGTTGGGGCAGTCTCTTAACCGAGGAAACATGGGTCAGATGCAGCGTACAGCAATGGGGCAGATGGGGCAGATGGGTATGTCGAATTTGATGCCGGGTATGAACGTGCCATTTAACCAGCAACAGTACCAGGAACTGCAGCAGCAACAACAGCAGCAACAGCAGCAACAGCAGCAACAGCAACAGCCTCGACAGCAAGTTTTACCGCAACAAGAAGCCATGTCACCGCTACAGGGCGTGCTTTCGCCTCAGCAGGTTGGCTCACCTTCAACGATGGGAATTCCGCAGCAGATGAATCAGCAGCAACAGGCCAGCCCGCAGCAAATGAGCCAAAGGGGCCCAATGAGCCCGCCACTGAGTTCCGGGCATATGCATCCTATGAGTGCCGGAAATCCGGACGCATGTCCAGCAAGCCCAGCGTTGAGCTCGCAGACGATGGGATCTGTCGGGAGCATAACGAATTCGCCCTTGGAGTTGCAGGGAGTTAATAAGAGCAGCTCTATTACAAATACGTAGTCAGAGTATACCCATTTGCTGTCAACTATGCTCCCTGTTTGATATTCGATGCATTATTTGAGGCTTCATCTATAGATCGTAAAATTTGGACATTTGTAGTAGTAGTAGTAGTAGTAGTAAATAGACGAACAAGTTCATCAATTTGTGGAAGGACTCAATTTTTAATACTTTAAGAAATAAAAAATCTTCAATTTGTGAGTTTTGTAAACCTTTCGTATCTAATGTAATGAAAGGAGATAAGCCGCAACATTGTTCCAATTTATTCACCAGAGTCGAACGAGAACAATCAGCAATTTAATCAACCGAAAACCAAAGCCTTGCAAAATCAGTAATCACAGTCAATGTACGGGCAAGGAAAGAGTACATACACTTCATTGCTACGACAAATATACATTGTTACAACGCAATCGTCTGACACTGAACAGGTCACTGAACATCCATGGTCCAGGGCCGGGATGAATGGCAACGAACTTCACATTTTCAGAAAAGTAAAAGAAAACACTCAAAATAAACTAAGCCGCTGCTATAAACAACTCTCGCTCAATGATAACCATAGCCTACGGAACAAAATACAAGAACTCCAAAGCAGAGTAAAGTGCGAACAGAAAAGACGATTCCAGCACAAATCGATCCCACACGAGACAATCATGTATAAAGGGAAAGGAGATACGCCTCTTGCCCCCGTCATAGTAAAGGACGAATGTATAAGATATTAATAAAAGATTTTGACGGACCAATATGACACAAATTCACCAGCATGTGTATCAAGGGAGATCAACGGTAGTACATCATTTGCTGGGCAGTTGCAACATTCTGAAACCCACCGTCATAGATAGCTTGGCTACCTCCAGCACCCGTCATTCCCATATTACTTTTGTTGAGCGGGTTTGCTCCCATTAGTGTGTGCATCCCACCCATCTTGCTCATGGCGAGTTGCCTCTCGTAGGAGAGAAAATCGGTGGTAGAAAGTCCGAGATGCGGCAAAGCAGGCGGCGGGAGTGGATTTGAGATCGTGTCGGGCGGTGTCGGCTTGCTTCCCCACGAGCACTAGAAGCGCGAGAAACAAAAAAAAAAGTAGACAATTATGATTTCAGAAAAATAAAATAATAAATAACTTAGTTCAGATGTTTTATTTCGAGGCAATGGATGGGTGGGGGTGGGGGTGGGGGTGGGGGTTGCCACAAAGGAAAGTTCATTCCTCCCTTTGCGTAAAACCGGGGGTAAGAGAGTTCCAGGACAGGCGGCGAAGGCGCGAGAAACATATGAAAAAAAAAAAAAAGGGAGATGGCAAGCACAGCTAAGTGTCAAACATCACACACCTTAATGTGTCTGCCCAAAAGTGCATTTAATGGATTATTGCCAAACTGAATAGCCAAGGCAGCCTCAGGATGTGTGCTGTATCGAACAAAACCAAACCCCTTGTCACGCTGCACCCTCACTTCTTCAATTGATCCCGCACCTAACTGATAAAAGTGGAGATGCAAATCGAGCTGGGTTGTCTGCAAGCCAAGCAAACAAAAGATATTCCAACGCGGGTAGGATAAGATCAGACCCCAAGAAGCATGAAACCTCAAACAAAATTAATCCTGAGACCCAAGATCATTATGGTCTAATTGTCGACCAACGATGCAACAAATCATGAATAATACCTCAGGAGCTAGATTTCCAATATATACTGTTGTATATTGAGGATTGTTTTCTGGAGCATCGGTGTTTGTAGTCTCCTTTCCATCTTCTGAAATAGTCGGTCAAAAAACAGGTTGAGCAAACTACATGAATACTCCGTACAAATCTAAATAAAAGTTTCATAGCATAACACGAGGAGGGAAAGGAAAATATTTCATGACTCCGCATTTCAAAGGATCAGCTGCAGCGAAGAAAAGTAAAACTAAGATTTCCTAAGTCAAGGGAAAAATGTTCATCGCACGGATCAGAGTGACGTTATGGGACCTATATGATGGGTCTTCCTTCACAATTATGAGGTGTAGAGAGTGAGGAATAAAAAAGGTCTCGTCTAAATGAATCATAAACGAAGAAGTTTCCAATTCAACCATGTTTTGACCAACCTTCAGCATTAGAATAAATTTAGTTCCAAAAACCACAATAACAGAAAGCTTATGCGACTAACTTCTAGTGCTAGGGATGAAGATAATAGAAGAGACCTGATGAGCCGTTTGTCAATTCCACCAAACTTTTTGAATCAGTATTCTGTTGATCATCACCGCTAGTACCTCCTTTCGTTGCCCAATTGCATCGTATTTGCCTACTGCCAAGCCATTTTCCTGAAATATGAAGAACTAAATCAAATTATGTTTGTTTTTAGATGATAAAGTAGCATGACAGCCCCAAAGAGGCCAGAGATCTATCAGATGACAGCACTAATAGAGTCAGCATTCGGAGGTAATGGGAGTCGAACAATGTCAATCACGATCAAAATTAAATGAGTTATTCCATTCAAAAATCAACAACGCATCATAGTCAATTACTCAATTCACAACATTTTATCAAGGACCTAAAAGGAAGGAAATATGAAGCCTTCTCTTCTGAACATAATAGGCACAGGTCAAATACATGACATTTCGAAGTCTTAATCCACGACAAATTGGAGATCAAGCCCACTGCCCACTATGCAGCCACAAGAACAATACCCCAAAAAACGGCAGGGGCAAGGACAGTTCATATATTTGCAACCTACCCCAGTGTTAAGGTCACACGAAGGCTAATTCCGAATGAGCCAAATCAAAAACTGTATGGATCATTGTATCGAATAACTTCTACTTCACAGTAAAAAGAAGCGCAAGGCACAACTAGTTTACTGAACTATTCGTCGTTGTTTTATCAATATAAAAAACCAAGGAATAGCGAGTGAATACCCACTACTATAAACAAGAATTGATTTCTTTCACTTGAAAGAGAAGTTGGCACTTCCATAAATGATTAGGAACAAATATCGTTCTTACAACAGCACTTTGGCAAATGAATATAATTGCATATACAACTAGCTTACTCTTACCAGTAAGATCATTGATAGCACTTTGGGCATCCTGTAGCATCAAAAACAGATTTTCTGAATCACATAATTATTGGGGAAGACAACTTTCTTCAGCATATAACGTGTAGCTAAAAAACAACCTGCTGACTGCGGAAAGACACAAACCCAAAACCCCTTGAACGTCCTGTTTTTTGATCCCACATAACCCTTGCATCTCTGAAACACAGTTTAGGCACATAAAAAAAAAAAAAAAAAAAAAAAAACTATGACTAGCAAATAGTACGACAACATTGCCAACAACGCAGACAAGCTTGGCACAACAACCTACTGAAAACAAAAAGTAAAGCTATGATTAGAATTACTATTTAAGGGAGAGAAGGGACTTGATGCTTACGAACAACTAGGATAAACAGAGAAACAAGCAAACAGCATAGCATCAGTAACTTCCGCGCTCAGATCGCCAACAAAAATGCTAAAATGGCCTGTAAACAAAAACTCAAAATGTGTCAGATGGCACATATGAAATCTTCACAACACATTATTACAGTTATTAACAGAATGAATAGCAAAGCTCTCACATGAAGTATCCTCCCGCTGACCACTAGTATACGCCCAGTTAACCTTAATGGGCTGCCCGAATCTGCATTCAAATTTATTACGTTTTATATATATATGTGAATAAAATACTAGATATTCAAGGCAAAAATGGACATCTTAGAACTTACAAATGCCTCCCATTGAGTGTCAATATGGCCATACTAGCAAATCTCCGATCGTAGAAGTGAACAAAACCATAGGACGACTGGAAAGAACAGAAATGTTAGCAACAACTCTCCTTTAATGTCGCAATCATACTTTGTAGGAGGTTTCAAGGATAACCAATAAATGTACTTGGGTCTGGCTATCGATACGAATACCTTATCCTTCCTGATAAGCTTGCAACTTTCGACAGGCCCAGCACCACCGAAAACCTCTTGGAGCAGCGGTTCCGTGACTTGAGGATGAATATTGCCCACATACCTGCATACGTACACAAGCAAATTAAACTAGAAACATTCAAAACAAAGAAAGAAACGAAAAAACCGGAAATTCAGGCAGCACTTACACACTGCGGCATGAAGAGGGATCGAATCCAGGAGGAAGATTTCCACTTGGGTAAGGTTCAATCTGAAATAACCAAAGCAAATAACCGCCTAAGTTCATCTATGACCACCACGAAAAAATACCATTTCTCTAAAATCAACTCAGAGACCTCATCATTATGATCCATCTTCTACATTTACGCGACCCTCGACCTAGCTAAAACTAAAGTTTAACCTCCAATTTAATCAAATATAATCATTGACTGATAACTTAATTACGTCCCTCCAACCTACACACCATGGTCCGAAGTTCCCAAACACAACGAGAAATGGCTGAAATTCCGTCAACCATTGATACATTACCAGTACCACAGCTCACATTGCACTAACCGAAAAGCTGAAACCCTGAAAAAACCAGCTCAAACCCATAGCTAGATGTTTCAAAAGCACATAAATTGTTAAATACATGTAATGTAAGCTTCAAAATTATTCTTTCCATCAGCAAAACCATAAAATTCTCACGTGTCGATACTTTTCAAGCACACAACACTTCTCCAAAACCCAGAAATCCAGCTAAAACCCTGAAAAAACCAGCTCAAACCCCATATTTAGACGTATCAAAAGCACACAAATTGTTGATATACAAATAATTTAAGCTTCAAAATCATTCCATTTGTCAGCAAAACCAAAAAAATTAAAGCGTATCGACACTTCTCAAGCACACAACTCTTTTCCAAAACCCAGAAATCCAGCTAAAACCCTAAAAAAAAAAAAATCAGCTCACACATAGCTACATGTTCGAAAAGCACACAAATTTTTGAATTCATAAAATCTAAGCTTCCAAAATCATCAATTTCTTCTCCACAATCAGTGTTTCGACAATCCAAACCCAGAAAATTCACAAAATACTACAAATCACAAGCAGAAACCCTAAATCATAATTCGAAATCAATAAACACGAGAGAGATTACACACCGGAGAAGCGGCGAGAAGACCTTGATGATACAAAGATTGTTGCTGAAGAAGAGCTTGCTGCATCAAAGCTTGTTGTTGTTGCTGTTGTTGTTGTTGATTGTGTTGCTTGTTTCTTTGATTGTGCATTTTTAATCGAAATAATTAGTGTAAATGTCGCAAAATTTAGGTAAATGTGTATAAATTGATGCAAAAAATTGGGGAAATTTTGATAAATTAGGGTTTAAATTGATTTGGGGAAAAATTGACGAGTAATGTGGTGAGTGAAAGGTGACGCCATCACTGGTGATGTAATTAAATGTCGCAAAAAAAAGAAATGTTTCAAAATATGTTTTTATTTTCTTTTTCCATTGATTTTAATTAATTAATTAATTAATATCGCTTTTTTCTATCCTAGTTTCGAACTGATTTATACTTTTGTTGAATTTATTTTTCTGTATGAGTATAATTGTCTATGGAGTAAATGATGAAAAAAATGGATGGAATGAATTTATACGATACAATTGTCGTAATGACAATTATAAATATTTTTATTCTGAAGGTTATGGTGTTATTTATTGTTAATGCGGACAATTATTATCAATAGTTCTTAATTTATACAGGGTACTATAAAATCACAGCAGAAAAATGGTTATTTGTAATAAAGGAGTTATAATTATAAATAAGCATATTTTAAGTGATATTGTCCTCTAATAAAGGAGTAAATGAATTGTACAAGTGGATGGATTAAAAGCTAATGAAAATAATTGTTTGTTTTGAATTTTGATTGACTTGTCAAACAAAAAAAAAAAATGTGTTCCTCTCAAAGCATTTTATCTTTCTTCTTATCAATTGGATTTTGGAGGCCTCCTTTGATTAGAGGCTCTCTTATGTTACCTTCTTGCAATCATCTCAAAAAAAAAAAAAAAAAAAAAAACATAGTAAATACAAAAAAAACACATAAAATATATCATCATGAACACAAAACATTGTAGAAATATAAAGTCATTTGAATATACAAAATCTCTACACATATTAGGAGACGCGTCATTATTATCATCATATTCGCTGTTGTTGTCGTTGTTTTTATCAAAGTCTTGTTATATCCTCCTTTCTGGCTAGTATTGTTAGATGGCCTCCGTGCACGAAACTTTACGGCCAATTTTAACATTAGTGTATTTCATTTTTCTCGTCATCTTGCATTGTCAAACAATATATTCAATATCAGACGCTGACGTTTTGTTACAATTCAAAAGTTCGTTATCGAATGCCAATGCTCTTAGCAATTGGGACCCTAACACTATGCCATGCCAAAACAAGTCATCTCAATGGACGGGCATTGTTTGTTACGAAGGAATTGTTACAAGTGTTCATCTTAAATCCATGGGATTATCCGGCAACATAAACGTCGAGATATTGTCTAACCTACCGGGTCTACGAAGCATAAGCCTCGAGGACAACAAGTTTGTTGGTCCCATGCCTGAATTTAATCGTTTAGGTGCCTTAAAGGCGATTTATTTGTCGAACAATGAATTCAACGGTCAAATTGCACCGGATTATTTCTTGAAGATGGGTTCGTTAAAGAAAGTGTGGCTTTCTAACAACAAATTTTCAGGAGAAATTCCTTCGTCGTTGGTTAATCTTCGATATCTAATTGAATTGCACCTAGAAAACAACCAATTCTCGGGCTTGATACCGGATTTTAAGAACCCTTCTCTTACATCACTTGATTTATCAAACAATCAATTAATAGGGGAAATTCCAGCAAGTCTATCAAAATTTAAGGCTTCTTCCTTTTTAGGGAACCCTAATCTTTGTGGTCAAATTGTGGGAAAAGATTGCAACCAAGTAGCTACGACGAACAAAGGATCGAACCCTCAATCGATTGATAATAATTATTCTAAACAAAACGAGAAAGGTAAGAGTAAGATAAAAGGTGTAGCAATTGGTATCATAATTGTCGTTTTAATTGTATCTTTAGTGATTATAATTTTATTATGTGGCACATCAAAGAAAAGAAATAATCGCATAAATGACATCCCTACGGCGTGTACTAAGCCGCCTAAGTCCCCTGAAAATGCCAAGTTAGCGAGTAAAGCAAATAAGATAAGCGAGGGTGTGGTCGATGTGGTCGAGGTGGCACCAAATTTAAGTCGAAAGGGATCAAGTCAATCCTCATCGAAAAGAAGCAATTCAAGTCGCAAAGGTGGGTCAAACAGAGGTAGTAGTGGTGTCGGGGATTTAACTATGGTTAATGAAGCTAAGGGATCGTTTGGAATGGGGGATCTGATGAAGGCTTCAGCTGAGGTTTTAGGAAATGGGGGTATGGGGTCGGCTTATAAGGCCGTAATGGTGAACGGGTTATCAGTCGCGGTAAAGCGGATGAGAGACTTGAATAGGTTGGAGAATGAGGCATTTGATGAGGAGATCAAGAAATTGGCTAGTTTGAGGCACAAGAATTTATTGCCTCCTTTGGCTTATCATTATAGGAAGGAAGAAAAGTTGATTGTTTATGAATATGTTGCTAAAGGAAGTTTGCATTTCCTCTTGCATGGTAAGTCTTTGCTTTATTTAACCTCCTTTTATTACATTTGAAGATTTTAATTTAATTTAACGATGACCAATTGATCGAGGTAAAGTTTCATGTTTTGGGGAGCAAAAAAGTTTAAACGTATAATTCTGAAATTTTGATATTACATGCACGAACTAAACGTACGAATCATTTTATTCATATGAAGACTTAGCTTCTTGATGTGTATAATTTGATTTGAAGTCAGAAATCTGACGTATAATTTGAGAAATTTATAGGTGATCGGGGACCATCGCATGCGGAACTAAATTGGCCAACAAGGTTGAAGATCATCAAAGGAACAATAGAAGGACTAAATTACATTCATTCACAACTATCATCATATGACTTACCTCATGGAAACTTAAAATCAAGTAACATCCTAATTAACCAAGATAATGAGCCACTAATCTCTGATTATGGATTTAATACAATGACTAATCCAAATGTTGTATCAACATCATTATTTGCTTATAAATCACCAGAAGTTATACAAGGTAAAATGGTATCTCCTAAATGTGACATATATTGCTTAGGAGTAGTCATTCTTGAGATCCTTACATGCAAATTTCCTTCACAATATCTTAACACAACTAAGGGCGGCACCGACATCGTCCAATGGGTAGCGTCCGCTATTGCCGAGGGTCGAGAAAGCGGGTTGATTGACTCGAATATTGTGTCGAAGTCGCCAAATTGTAAGGATAATATGGTGGAGTTGTTGCACGTTGGTGCAGCTTGTACAGTCCCAAACCCAGAAAATAGACCGAATTTAAAGGAAATTATGGAAAGAGTAAATAGAGTTTATGTTCAAGATGTTGGTTCTCAAGATGACCAGACTATTCAAGTCTTGGGGTCCTCCACGTGATGACACGGTTTGAAAATGTAAATTACATGAAATTTTAATTCGTATCACTTAATGGTAGTTGCCGAAAAAAGGACATGTACTTAGGTTAAATTGGTTAGGGAAACTATTTCTGCACATTTTATTTATTATATATGAGCATTAAGTAAGGTATTGATAATCTCGTGGGCCATTTTATACGTAAAACGATCTCATTTTTAAGATTAACCATGAGTGTACATGTCGTTATAACTTATAACCGTCCAACTTAGTAACTATTGCATGATATATATGCATCGTTTTATTGTTGTGGTTAGTAACTCTTCACCGTCCACTTTCTGGTACACTCAGTTTGTAGAGCCACTTTGGGTTGTTTTTATGCATTGACCTTCAAAACGGCTAAACCAACTAACGGTGCCTATTTTCTCCAACGGTAGGTCTCACGTAGTCACATTACATCGTCTCACACGTAATATCTATTATTAATTATTAACTATTTTAATTTAAAAACAATAAAAACGAAAGTCTCATGTAAGGTCACCAAATAAAAAGTCTCAGGTGAGACCGTTTCATTTAAGAATTTGTGTTTCTTCGATTCGTCTGATTTTAGTTTGATTTTTAAATAAACAGGGATATAGTGTAGAGTAGCTGAATGTTTGCCACATTAATCATGGTATTTTTGTTTTTTCGATTCGTCGATTCGTTTGATTTTGGTTTGATTTTTTATAAAATGGGATATAATGTAGAGTAGCTGAATGTTTGTTACATTAATCATGGTACTTCTGTTTTCGAGTTAAAAATCTTTGAATGGTTATAACTTGGAACTACTAGTTTTAAGATTGACAACGTATATCTATCTTGTGGTGACAATTATTAATTAGTTTGAATACCAAATACGCAACTCGTGATCAGTTTATTTTATTTTATTCAATAAACCAAAAAATATCACGTGTAAAGTTATGAACCACAGGCAAACCTTAAGATTGTGATATGAAGCATTGTTTACTTGTATTATTGAGTATATAAATATAAGATTGTGTTATACATAAGAATTTGTACACTTAATAAGCACGTAATTGTCGGTTGCAAATTGAATAACGTAAAATGAGACTAACTATCACTTTTTGACTTGAATGTTATTTAAAAGTGCACAAAAAACTCACTCAACCCACTTAAGAACCAGCTGACCCGACCAATCCCTCAAATGGGTCAATTTTGGGGGGTGTCGAACTTCCAGCTTGCCCCGTTCTCCAACCTTTAAAAAATTCACAATAACTCGCTCGACTCATACCACTGTGACCTTAACTGAGGCATTAATCATAAAAGTCAGGTCGAATTCCAATCATTTATTTACCGATCAATTAAATTATTCAACATGGGACTATGGGAGTATCAACATCATATGCACCAAACTTTTTCACGTTTTCCCTCTTTTCCACACACAGACTTGTATAACCGCGTTGACTTGACCGATTTTTTTTTTACACAATTGACCATCACTCTTTTATATACTCTCAAATTTTACACACAAAATCCTCCAAAATAAAAATCTTCAAAAACATTTTCCCTCTAAAAAAAAAATGGCAGGAATTAAGGAAATAATGGGCACATCATTAACACAAAACCCACCATTATTTACATCATCATCAACAACAAAATTAATCCAAAAAACCCACAAAATTAGAAACTTCCCATATAAAAATAATAATAATTTAATTAATGGGAGAAGATTAGTGATTAAACCCATAAAAGCAGCAATTAGTGAAGATTATTATGTGATTAAATCAAGTAATAATGAGCAATTAGGGGATGCTAAACTCAAGATTAGAGCAGTAGTTACTGTAAGAAACAAAATTAAGGAAGATTTCAAGGAAACAATTGCTAAACACTTGGATAATTTGAGTGAAAAAATTGGAAGGAATGTTGTTCTTCAACTTATTAGTTCTCATGTTGATCCAAGTAAGTTTTTTTAATCTTTTTTTTTTTTTTTTTTTTTTTTTTTAAAATTTTAATTTTAATTTATTTTGTGCAATAATGATTAATCATCAAATTATTTTGGTGATTGGTTGACTTATTTTGAGTGATGTTATTTGTCCAATAAGAAACTAGTTTACATGGGAATTTGTATTAAGGTTCTGTTTTTTCCGACTTATAAGAACTGAATTTATCAGATAGGAACGGATATCTGTTGAAATTATAAGAGCTGAACTTATAAGAGTTTTTTTTGAACTAGTTAATGAGAATACTATAAATGACATACTATTAGGGGAATGACTCGTTTTTATATGAAAAGTCGTTTGATTGCTATTAATAAATCACGTATACGGAAAATTCTTGTGAATTGCCAAAAAGTAGTGCATTGTAGTTCTATGAAACGTGATGCACGTATGAAACGATCTCACACCGGACCTAACAAATTAATGTCGAAAGTGGAAATTAATTAGACGGTATACCAAAATCTGCATTTTATCCATTTTACAAATAAATGATTACTATATATAGTGTATAATAAGGAAAGTACTAGTAGTTTAACACTAAATTTTAGACCACTTTATTCAAAAGTAGAAAAATAATGATAGAAAACCAAAATTAATAAATTTCATTTGTAAGAATATTTTAGTGTAGTTAACTATGGATTGATTGTTAATTTAGATTACTTTAAAGACTAAAGGAGAGCATGAAACATGAGATTAAATAAATAAATAAATAAATAATTAAAACGATAATTATGAGACAGTTTTACCGTAGAATTATAAATTAATTTTTATATGAGGGACAACCCTTTTGTGATGACTGATGAAGGAAAATGTCATTTTCTTCTTTGGGTCCAAATAATAATTGCCTTGTTTATTTTATACAACATGGTATCAAACTATCAATTGATCAATCAAATAATTTGATTCCTCGGGTCATTGGGCCGGGGCCGGGCCGGGTTGGGTCGGGTCAGGTCGTCAGTGAAATATAACTCGTGGGTGGACTAACCAAGAACAGCTAACAATTCGGATCCATTTGTTGGTTTTGGGTCGGTTTATATTTTAAATTTGTTTAATTATCGGTTATGTTGTAAATTTAACTGAACAGCCCATTTAACCCGGCCCGCAAGGTAAATGGTTCGGTAGGTGAATTTTCGATAAAAGTTAATATAAACATTGCCAATATATAGCTTGTTTGTACGACGAAATTTTTTATTTTTCAAGCAAACTGAATAGTCACGCGAAAATTGAATTGTCGGTAGGTGAAATTTTCAAAAAGTTAAACAACCATTGCATGGTAAATATATACCGCGCAAAAGTGTTTGTTTGTAGGACTTAAATTCTACTCCGTAGTAATTTCGACAAACGACATTATGTTAAAGCCTGCGTTTGATCACCTTTACCGTCACCAACTACGTTATGTTAAAGCCTGCGCAAAAGTGTTTGCTTGTAGGACTTAAATTCTACTCCGTAGTAATTTCGACAAACGACATTATGTTAAAGCCTGCGTTTGATCACCTTTACCGTCACCAACTACGGGTCATTTTTTATCATTTGACTTGAATTGTAAAACTTTGAAATTGGGGATGCAGGAGATAGAAGAGGACCAAAGAAAAGTGGAGAAGCAGTGTTGAAAGACTGGTCTAAAAAATCAAAAATGAAAGCTGAAAGAGTTAATTATTCTGCTGAATTTTTGGTAGACTCTAATTTTGGTACTCCTGGTGCAATTTTGATTACCAATAAACACAAGCAAGAGTTTTTTCTCGAGAGCATTACGCTCGAAGGCTTTGCCAGTGGACCGCTTCATTTCCCGTGTAATTCGTGGGTTCAGTCCTTCAACGACCTGAAAACCACACGCGTCTTTTTTCACAACAAGGTATTTTTTTTTTTTTTGTCGATGTTATAAATGCGTTTTATAATTGTTTTTAAGTGGTTGGATGTCGCTTACAAAATTGACGTATATCTGTCTTGTGGAAAATTCATAATGGAGCAAGTGGTTATAAATTGGAATGCTGTTATGTAGGACTACCTTAGACACAAGATATTATAATCTTGCAAAACCGCTTTTAAGTCATTAGGTTTCGTAATTCAAAGTTAATAGTTTAAGGTTGGAATGTTGAAGTCTTGTAAATAGAAAAATCCGTCGTACGTGTACGGTTGACTGGGCAAAACTTGACGTATTAATCTTCATTTCTTACCAGAATTGTAGAGTAGTTTGAATGTCAATTGTTTACGTCTTAGACTCTTTTGAGTCTTTGTTATGTGAAATTACTTGGAAATCATGTACGAGTACTTTACTAGTGTTACTTTCCACAGTCAAACCTCGATTCTTATATGACAAAGCCGAGATTATCAAATGTGGGTTTCGACCTAGTCCAAGTGGGGTTTGAGACAGGATTACGACTTACGAGTTGAGTCTTTGAAAATTTAAATGATGTCTTTGTCCAAGCGTATGTCTTTTACTAGCTAGCTAGTTCAAGCACGTCTAATGAATTGTCCCGTTCGTAAACAGCTATGGTCCGTAGGAGAATATCTTAAGCAAATTTGTCACACAATATCAATTATTACTAGAGATTTCACTTTAATTTGATAGGGACCCCTTTAGGCCTATATGCATTTGTGGTTCTCTTTTAGCAAAATTTTATGCGCATGTTCTTATTTTAGTGTGGTCACATTTTGCACTAGAAACTTACCTTTTTGTTGCCCACTTTAGAACCTTTTTTACTAGCATTCCTCAAAGATGAAATTATAGCACACTCGACACGAACACACCCAACAAATCACGTTGCGTTGTGCCACTATGCGCACTAAGCGTTTTGATATGCACTTGTCGAAATGTCATGACTACTCAAGCCAAATTTGACATGACCCAAATCTCCATTTCAACATGTTTTAGTTACGCGTTTCAAATTTTGCCTTAATTTGGAAATACAAACAACCTGTTGAAATGAAATGAGTATATATGTTATTGTAGCGTATAAAATGAGGTAACTGTCGTATTGGCCTACAGTTATGTGTTTGAGTGTCGTGTCAGCGCACTGTTTATGAGTGACATGTCGAAATAGCGTAGATTATGATCGTCAATGTACCTCTGCAATGAATTGTTTCTAATTCTTCCACAAAATCTGACTATCCCTCGAATATGTCTGGTATACACAGCCGTATCTACCGCATCAGACGCCTGCAGGACTCCAAGCATTAAGGGAGAAGGAGCTGAAAGATATAAGAGGTGATGGCAAAGGGGAGAGAAAAATGTCGGACAGGATTTACGACTACGATGTCTATAATGATCTCGGAAATCCAGATAAGGGAAAGGATCTAACCCGCCCGACTCTTGGCGGCAAAAAAATTCCGTACCCTAGACGCTGTCGCACTGGTCGCCCTCCTAGTGAAACTGGTATTAAATTCTTTTTTTCTCTTGTTTGATTTGATTTGATTTGATTTGATTTTCACATTCTACTTGAATTAGTGTAATATACTAAAACGAGGTTATCGACTGTTTTCTCAGATTTGAGTATTGAGAGCCGTGTGGAGAAGCCAATACCAATATATGTGCCTAGGGATGAGCAATTTGAGGAGTCGAAAGCCGGGACGTTCTCGTTCTGTAGGCTTAAGGCGGTTCTTCACAACCTGCTCCCATCCTTAACGACCAACATTTCGTCGAAGCATGATTTCACGGGGTTCAAACATCTTGACACTCTATTTAGTGAAGGGTTGCTGCTTAATCTCGGGTTGCATGATGATCTTCTTAAGAAGTTGCCCGAGTTTGTCAGTAAAATACAGACGACCAGTCAGGGCTTGCTCAAATTCGATACTCCCGCGATAGTTGCCAGTAAGCGCCACACAACACTGCTTTGCAACTTTTAATATGTTCCTAGATTAGGAATATTTGTGTACTAACAAAAGGCTGATTGGGTGAATGACAGAGGATAAATTGGCGTGGACGCGTGATGATGAATTTGCGCGACAATTTTTGGCCGGTGTTAACCCGGTGAGCATCCAGAGAATGACGTCGTTTCCACCTGTCAGCAAGCTCGATCCTGAGCATCATGGTCCCGTGGAATCCGCTCTCAAAGAAGAGCATATCATGAATTACCTTGACGGAATGTCAGTACAAGAGGTATAAATTCGATATTATTTTATTATTTGAAATCATCCGAATTTTTTTGAAATGTTTGATAGGTACTCCGTAGAAAACAGGAGAAGGCGAACAAGTCCTTAAATCAGTTACCTAATTGGTTCGTTTTTATTTGTTTCAGGCACTAGATGCGAACAGGCTATTCATAGTTGACTACCACGACATTTATCTACCATTTCTCGAGGGCATAAATGCACTGGACGGCCGTAAATCTTACGCAACGAGGACCGTGTTCTTCTTAACCTCGGTTGGCACCCTAAAGCCGATTGCGATCGAGCTCAGCCTACCTCATTCGGGACGAAATTCTAAGCCGAAAAAGGTTTTGACTCCTCCTGTCGATGCCACCAGTAACTGGCTTTGGCAGCTTGCCAAAGCTCACGTCTGTGCCAACGATGCTGGCGTACACCAGCTCGTCCACCACTGGTACGCAAAAATCTAATCCCCCCTTGACTTTTTTTTCCACCGCATACTAAAAAGTCAAAGTGAGGCTGATTGATTAAAATTACGACATTTTGATAACGTCAGGTTGCGGACACATGCAGCACTGGAGCCGTTCATCCTGTCTGCACACAGGCATTTGAGTTATATGCACCCGATTTATAAGCTTTTAGACCCGCATATGAGATATACATTGCATATCAACGCTCTCGCTCGTCAATCCCTAATCAACGGGGATGGTGTGATCGAGGCGAGTTTCACTCCTGGACGCTATGTCATGGAGATCAGCGCTGCTGCCTATAAGGATTGGCGCTTCGATATGGAAGGCCTCCCTGCTGACCTTATCCGAAGGTACACATATATACAACCTAACTAATTGAAAAATGTGTCGTAGTGTACTCCCTTAAAACTAGCTTTAGCTGTAGCGGTGTTCTAATTATATCGTTCACCATGTTGTAATTCAGAGGAATCGCAATACCAGACAGCACGGAACCTCATGGACTGAAGCTTTTGCTGAAGGATTACCCTTATGCAGCTGACGGACTACTAATATGGGAAGCCATTACCAATTGGGTTCGAGACTACGTGAACCATTACTACGAGGATCCGAATCTAGTGGCACGGGACCCAGAGCTCCAATCGTGGTACGATGAGGCTGTCAACGTAGGCCACGCAGACCTAAGCGACGCGCCCTGGTGGCCGAAACTTAATACAACCGAGGATCTCGTTAACATTTTGACTACCCTCATCTGGTTAGCCTCGGCTCAACACGCGGCCTTAAATTTCGGGCAGTACCCTTACGGAGGGTACGCCCCAAACCGGCCAGTCTTAATGCGTAGGTTGATCCCCGATGAGAACGACCCCGAGTACACGAATTTCATATCTGACCCGCAGAGGTTCTACCTCTCAGCGCTCCCTAGCGTCCTACAAACGAGCAAGTTCATCGCAGTGATTGACACCCTTTCGACTCATTCCCCCGACGAGGAGTACCTAGGCGAGCGTGCCCAACCCTCCACGTGGACCGGCGACCCCGTGATAGTTGATAAGTTTTTCGAGTTCTCATCTGAGATTCGTCGTATCGAGAAGGAAATCGATAGGAGGAACTTGGACACGAGCCTTAGGAACCGGTGTGGGGCCGGGGTCATACCGTATGAGCTCATGGCTCCTAGTTCCGAGCCCGGTGTTACTTGTAGAGGAGTGCCTAATAGTGTTACAATTTAAGGTCTTTAATTGGGCTGCTTATTTATTCGGGTTTGAGCCCATAGAGTAATTCTATTATACGACAGTGTATGTGTAAGATCAGATCGTATTGTGTACATTATTTTGTACCGTAGACGGTTTAGAGGTGGTATCGATCTTTGTAATGTACATGAAGAACATAACTTTGTATGAGCCGAGATGGTTACATAATAGTATTACCATCTACTAGTATATACTCCGTACAATAAATAAAAAATTGTACTATTTTTATTCATGTTATGTTGGAATGTTGGATAAGTAAAGTAATGAACAGGTGCACAACACGAATAACGTTATAAATATTAAAGGGTCATGTTTATCGTCTTGAATTTAATAAGTTAAAATGTACTTTTTTACTCCGTACTACATTAAAAGTGATTTAAAACGTGTAATATTTCCTCTGTCAGTCTGTCACAATGAATGTTTACCCTTTTTTATTTAGCGAAAATATTTATAGTAAAATTTTTATTTTTCAAATATAAAAACTATTCATAGTACTATATTTTTAACGTAAAAACAATTATTTGTGCATATATATTTGATGATATATACTCAAATAATTTATGATTTTATAAGAGAAGCGATTATCTCAGATAAAAAAAATAATAAATAAATAAATAGTTTTATTGGGTGATTTTTTAGAGGTAGCATTAACCAAAGAAGGAACCAAACACGTGAAAAATTTCTGAGTATAAAATAATTGGAGATAATTTATTTGTTTTGTCAGTGACATAATTGCATATCGCCAGAACAATAAATACACAAATAGTTTTATTGGGTGATTTTTTTCGATATGAAATTATTGATTATTGATGCGTATCTAGCGGCTTGTGCCAGATACCTGACGAATGGTTTGTTCATTTTAGCTTAATATGAGACGATTTTATGTAAGAATTACTCCTGCCTTTGTACTCAGATTAATTTAATTTAACTGAGTTAATTTTGTCAGTATTTTTCAAGTTAAGGGTAAAAAAAAAATCATATTAATGAAAGGTATTTCTCAATTTGAATGTAAAATTCAAAAATAACATTAATAAACAAAGAATTGATGAAAAACACATAAAACATACGTGTATTTGTGAAAAATTAAATATTTGCAATTCAAGTCAATCGGTGAATTTCTTATCGGGTCATATATATTCAGATTCGGGTGTCATTCTGTTTTCATTTAATTTGTTTTCATTTAATTCAGTTCAGTTTCGATTCAATTCAGATGAAGTCAGATTTCAGGTATCATATCGGGTGCTCGGTCAGTTATCGGTTAAAAAAATTTTAGTCGTTTTTTCGAGGTTGGTTTTTTGTTGCTAGGTCAAGCCGTCAAGCTATGTATGCCTTGAGTGCGTAGTTGTAACCTGTAAGTTATAATTAAAGTAAATATAATTGGTGCACATAACACTGTTATTTATTTTTCCATTAAGTAAAAAATAATTACATAGTCATAGCACGGTTACTCGAGCCCTGCTTGCCTATAAAATAAAACGCTGTATTTGTTTAGGGTAAATAGAAGGAAAATTTAGTATTGACAATTTAATCACTATAATACCATAAATAACTCCAAAGAAAATGCATGATTTCTTTCATAGTGAATTAGTGATCACACGAAATGACGACATATGAAAAAGACCAAATAGTGTCATGGATGACTAGTATTGATTTATGAAATTGATTCAACAATTACAATGCAACATCCTATACACTTGTCTTGTTTTTACCTAACCACAAATCCACATAAAATTCACTTCCATATCCATTTTAAGTAAGATTTATTGTAAGTTATTATATTATACTTCTTCCATTTCAATAGGTTCTATACGTTTTACTTTTTAAACACTATTCATAAGTGTGTAGAATATTCGATATACTCCCTTCGTCTCGGTGAATTATTTACATATACTTTATGCACACATATTTATGTGAGGAAAGATGTAATGTTAAAAGTGAAAAATATAATATGAATAATACAAAAAAGTAAAAAATAGACCACATGTCACAAAGAAAGCCACTAATTCATTCCCATATAGGCTCACCACTACCAAATTATATAAAGTGTAAACAAATGACTCGTACACTTTAATATGGAAAGTGTAAACAAATGACCGGGACGGAGGGAGTAACATTTAACATACAAATAAAAAAACAGTCAAGTGTGATCTTGTTTTAATTGTCTTATCGAGCACATTATAAATATTAAAATTTTAAAATTTTCAAGAATACGAAACCAAAGATATGAACAAAACAAAACGAGTATTGATGTACGTGCATAAAGCAAACGTATACGGAGTAGAATCTATTGGAATGGAGGAGGTACTTTCTTTTCCTTTATTGAAATATTACTTTTGTTCTAAATTCATAAAATGAAATATTTATGAAATGAAATATATATACACTTAAAGTATTTGGTAACAAATATTCTGAATATGTAAAAAAATAAAAATAAAAATAATATTACCAATTTATTGCTAAATGACTTGGTTTCATTTCCATGTTTATTTGAAAAGAAACATTTATTTTAATCTATATATATATATTCCCTACCTAAATAGCTCAACATCAAACCACTTCCTCTATATACACTCTATATATACATATGACATATCTACTTCAAAACATCACTAAAAAAACATACAAAAAACAAACATCAACATTCAACATGGAAACACAAACTTGGGTCACATATATATGTCCATGGCTACTACCATTAGCCCTAATCCTCCTCCTAAACCGATTTCGACACCGTAAACTTAACCCGCCACCAGGCCCGAAACCATGGCCCATAATAGGGAACTTCAACCTAATTGGGTCACTCCCACATAGGTCACTTGATGGGCTATCCAAAAAATATGGCCCAATAATGATGGTCCATTTCGGGTCAATCCCCACGGTCGTGGCCTCGTCGGTCGAGATGGCCCAAATGTTCCTTAAAACCCATGACCTAACCTTCTCAAACCGGCCCATAACCGCGGCTGGTAAGTACACAACCTACAACCACATGGACATAACATGGTCACAATACGGCCCATATTGGCGCCAAGCGCGTAAAATGTGCTTAATGGAGCTATTCAGCGCGAAAAGACTAGAGTCATACGAGTACATTCGCGCTGAAGAGCTTAAATTAATGTTAATAAGCGTTCACGACACGTGCAATAACCCTATATTGATCAAAGACCACCTAACCACATTGAGCCTAAGTGTGATTAGTAGGATGGTCCTAGGAAAGCGATACTTAGACGACGAGAAATCGTCGAGGGAGTTTAAGGAAATGTTGGATGAATTGTTTTTGTTGAATGGTGTGTTTAACTTAGGTGATTGGATACCTTGTATAAAGTGGTTTGATATACAAGGGTATGTGAAGAGAATGAAGGTTTTAGGGAAGAAATTTGATAAGTTTATGGAACATGTTTTGGATGAACATATTGCTAGAAAAATTAAAGACAAAAATAATTGGGTGACTAAAGATATGGTTGATGTTTTGTTACAACTTGCTGATGATCCTACACTTGAAGTTAAACTTGATAGGGTTGGTGTTAAGGCTTTTAGCCAGGTAATTAATTTCTTAACTATCCTACTTAATTTTGGTTGATTATCTATTAGGTCTGTTTTAGGTCGGTGGATACTGAAACTCGGTGTTATCTGATGACGTTTTATAAAGAATGAAAAGCTGGTTATCTAGTTTTAGAGTCACATGTTTGACATGGTAATTTTATCGTGGAACCCAGGGCCGTAGTTTCGTTTTTGGGGCCCCTGTTCCAACATTTTATTTAGCATTAGATGTCAATTATACCAAATAACCACTGAGTAACAGCATCATTAATGAATATCAAACATCAACACATATTATATATCAAGTAGTTGCTTAAGCTATTGGGCCCCTTCAGTTTTAGGCCCGTGTTCCAAGAACACAAAGAACCCCCTAAACTACGGCTCTGGTGGGACCAAATGACGTCCTATTATTTTTGTGAGGAGTGAAATCAAGTGATGTTGAAACTTGAAACTTCGTAGGACCAAATAACGTTCAATTATTTTTGTTATTTAAATGATGTTGAAATTCGGTATTATCAGGCGTAATTTGAAATTGATTATCACCGGCTAACCATAAACAATTTAATTTTCTTTTTATCTTGATAAGAACATCCGAGAATATGAGATGACTTTATAAAATTTTGGGACCATGTACAATTTAATGGATTAATAAGTGGTGTTGGTGCCAAGCCAAAAAGCATTCTGCGTTTTATAAACGGGTGAATAGGGGAAAGACGAGGAACTAGTGGGGAGAACAACTTGCTTCCCCACTGTCTTTTGTGAATATTTGGCCGTTTAACTTGTTTAAGGCAATTCTGCCTTAAACAAGAATTTGTGTAATAAGTGTGACACAATATGCACTACGTACGTACCATCTTGCGTCATCTGATTTAGTCTATAAACTAAGTTGTCATAAAAAGTAGGCAAAACATTTACTCGTATCTATTTTCATACTTCATACAGCATATATGAACAAATGATAGTACAAAGTACATAGTATTATTTTATTTTATTTTAAGAGAAAAACAAATGATATATAATCCCTCTGTTCCACTGAATTGTTAATGTTTGCTTTATTTTATAAGGGAAAAATAAAATAAATGTCAACAATTGACTGGAACAGAGGGAGTATATTTATTGATAAGATGATAATCTTTGTCAAAAGTCACTGACACTGTTTATTATTATTTATTATTGATATTAAAATATATTATTTTGTGTGTCAATTTTGGCGACATCATAATATATTCTAATAGTTAATTACACTATAACAATAATGTAATTTTAATTTTAATTGTATAAAAATGTTTCAATTATAGGATCTAATCGCGGGTGGTACAGAGAGTTCAGCGGTAACGGTAGAATGGGCAATGGCAGAACTGATAAAACAACCCGAAATTATAGCCAAGGCAACCGAAGAGCTTGATCGAGTAATTGGAAAGGAGAGATGGGTACAAGAGAAGGACATACAAAACTTGCCCTACATTCGAGCAATCGTCAAAGAAACAATGAGGCTACACCCAGTTGCGCCAATGCTCGTCCCTCGTATATCACGAGAAGACGTAAAAGTTCAAGGGTACGACATTCCTAAGGGGACAATGTTACTTGTGAATACGTTCACAATACAACATGACCCAAATGTGTACCAGAATCCTAATAAGTTTTGGCCAGAACGATTTTTAGAAAATAAAATTGACGTAAAAGGGCATGATTTTGAACTTTTACCGTTCGGGACAGGTAGAAGGATGTGTCCAGGGTATAGCCTTGGACTTAAGGTCATTGAGTCAAGTTTGGCAAATTTACTTCATGGGTTTAATTGGAAATTACCCCAAAATATGAAGGCTCAAGATGTTGATTTGGAGGAAATTTATGGGCTTTCTAACCCTAAGAAAATTCCTTTATCCATTGTCGCTCACCCTAGACTTCCCCGTCATTTGTATTAAATATTACTTTCGTTTCAGTAAATTGAGTACTTAGGAAACAAAGGAAGGATACATAAACCAATGACTGAGACTGAAAGAGTAGTTTATTATCTGTTTCGATGGATGTAGTAATTTCTTTTATTTAAAAACGTTTTGTTTAATCAAAGTTTACGAACTTTAATGATAATAAGTCATATTTGATGGTTAGAAATAAGTTACCGTTTTTGCTTCAAACTTTTACTCTAATATAGTACGAGTAATATTTTACAAGTGTATTATTGTTCACGTATGAAGACGTGTTAGGTGTATTAATATTTAATACTGGAGTGATGACTTGCTGGTGTGACTAAGAGTGCACTAACTTTAATTGCTAAGCTGCTAAACAAACTTGTGTTTGGATCGGATAAGTCTTAAAAAAGACGGTTTTTGACTCGGTGAAGATGAAATATCGTTTCAGTTTACTCTTTAACTATATATTAATTTAATGTATTTTTATTTATTATTGGTATTTTAATTTGTAAGTAAAAGGTCGTTTTCTGTATATAACATTATAACGTATGTAAAAGCAAAGATGTATGAACTATTTACGTAGCATACAGCCATACACAAGTACACAACGTGGTCATGTTTTTGATGTTTCAAGCAACACCATTTCTTGTCGTATAACTGTATAAGATATACGTAAGTTTTTTCTAGCTTTTCTTTTTTAATGATAAATTATACTTCCTCCATTCCGTTTGATTCTATACGTTTGACCAAAACACGGTAATTAAGGTAGAAGAAAATCAAGTGGGGTAGATAATGGAATTACTTAAATACCCCTACTTTATTGTTTGCAAGTGGGTTGAGTGGGTATTAGTGAAGGGTATAATGGTCTTTTAGTTTAATAAAGTAGAGACTAAAATAGAAATGTATAGAATTGATTGGAATTTCCGAAAAAGGAATATGTATAGAATCAAATGGAATGGAGGAAGTACTCTGTAATTATAACTTTTTTCTAATACAGTAGCTTTTATGTAGACTATACTATTGTAACTTATTTACTGTTTAATCTTTTAGAAATAAACTGAAAACGAAAATGAAAAATTGATATTGCATTGACAAAACAAATAACTAGATAAAACGTAGTACGGAGTATATATTATTGATAACACCAAGCAAATTTAATTCACATTTTCCTTATGAATTTTAAACATTACTCGGTATTATACAAGTCACTCTTGTGTTGACTACTAAAAAATTATGTAATACTCGTACTTGTACAAATATATATTATTTTTATTGTTGCATATTGAATTATCCTTAAGAAAATATGGATCAGGTTCCTTTAGAGTACCGCTATAACTCTACGGTTTTGATTTTTACACTAGATAATCATAATAAATTTATTTAATTTTGATATTACTTTTATACAAATACCCTCATATGCGCTCCTACCGGTGAACCAAAAGATACCCTACGTAAACTTGGTGAACTCGTTTGGATGATTGGAGAAAAGAAGATTTTTGATTTACGCAATCAATGTGACAAAAAATGAAAAACTCTATCATTTTACAAACTCTAAAGGATTTCAACTCGAAATAAAAACTTACATTTAGTTTATTACTCCATAAAACATGTGCATTTTAAATCATAAACCATTATAATATATGTGATGACCACATATCTATCTATCAAAACACAATAGAATAACCCTAATCATGTTTAGCAACTAACCCCCTCCAAAAACAAACAAAAAAAGTCTTCTTCATCAATGAATCATGCAAAACATAATGTACACACCACAATGTCTTCATTAAACTCAAAGAGTTTAAGAAATTTATTATAGAAGTAGTAAATATTGAAAAAAATGGCTATAATAATACCCTTAATAAACTATTTATTGTATTTATACTATTACTATTGGTGTGGTCTATTACCCTACACTATTGATTTGGAGGGTCATAGTACTTTGCATTTTTGGGTGTCTAAGCATAGACCTCATAATTTGCCTAATTTGGTCCTTATTCATGGTTGTGGTGGGGTTGCACTTTGGCAATTTGCATTGCAGGTGATTATTACTCCATTCGATTCATCAGGTTTTTATTGTTTGATTAAAATCACGCTTAAAAAAAATGGTCAAGTAGAAGAACTGGTTGAATCAGATGGAGTACTTATTATTTTGAATTTAGTTCTTTTGTTTTTGTGTAATGAGCTAAGTTTTGTATTTTATGAAAGCATTTGTTACTTTTATTATAAGTGTAATGGGCCAGGTCGAGTTTTGGATCAGATCGAAATGTTAGGATTATTATCAGAATTAAAAGTCTAAGCTGATGGTTGAAACCCAGGCTTTTTGTCGAAAAACCCGTTAATGAATTGATTCAATTTGCTTAGTACAACAATATGTGCCAGATGAAATCACTGTCAAAATCATTCAACATATACATGCCAGATTTACTATTCTTTGGCAAATCATACACCAAATCAATTGACCGTTCGCCCGAATTTCAAGCCAAATGTATAATGAAAGGACTCAAGAAGGGGTTCGGCGTGAACCGGTGCTCAATCTACGCAATCAGCTACGGCGGATGGGTTGGTTATCGACTAGCCGAGATGTACCCTCGAGAAATCGAGAAAGTCGTGATCGTAAGTTCGGGTATCGGGTGTAGCATTGATCAGAAGAAGGAATACCTTATGCATGTATCAATGCCAATACACAAATTGGTTGTACCAAGTGACCCTAATGCACTAAGATTGCTTGCTCAAAAATCAGTTCATAAGTATGATGTTAAATGGGTTCCTGACTTCTTACTTAAAGAGTTCATAATGGTAAGACTTGTTTATTATAAGACGGTTGTATTCATACATACTGTTAGAGTATATACTCGATCTTGGGCCTCCAACAATTAGCTTAAGCTTTTGGTTGAATTGGTTCCTAACATGGTATGATCAGAGCCTTGTGACTAAAAGGTCACGAGTTCGAATCTCACCACCCCTACTTTCAAAGTGGTATATTTCGCACCAGGTAGGTGGGGCTGTAGTTGCGTCCACGCTGCAAGTCCAAAGGGCCTTCGCGTGAGGGGGCGTGTTAGAGTATATACTCGATCTTGGGCCTCCAACCAAAAGCTTAGGGATTGACTAACTGTGACTGTTATTGACTAGATTGCGACTATTTTTATATTAGAGATTACAATTTACTCAATGGTTTTCATGATGTTAATTAGGTAATGGATGATAAAAATAGGAAGGGTAAGGAGGAGCTTATAATGCACTTGATGTCTAATGAAGCAAATTCCCAAGTTTCCAAGTTGTCACAGGTAAAAGCTACAAGTATTTTTGAAATGTGGGTTTGAGCCGAACATATTCTTAATAAACTAATAAATTTTGACGTAATTAAATAAACGGTAGGAAACGCTTCTAGTATGGGGTGATCAAGATAAATTCTTCCCAACGATCATCGCATATCAACTACAAAGGTAACTCACTAAACTTGAGTGCACTGTCGGCAATGAACAGGCTTAAACTAGGTTAAATTGCATATCATTTTGCCGATATCTTATTTTCTGACTACGGACTACTTTAAAAGATCAATGTTTTTTAAGGACTCGTTATGAACGAAAATTGGACGATCATCGACTACTTCATAAAATGGGATCGTAACGACACCGAAAATTTTTTAACTTGAGGAAATAATGAATTGAAAACAGGATAATTGGAGGAAATGCAAGAGTGGAAATACTAGGAGGAGTGGGTCATGCAGTGAATATTGATGCACCAAGTGAGATTAACAAGTTGATCAAATTGTTTATAATTGGGTCAATTAATTAAGTAGTAGCTTCTTGTAGATCTAGATCAACAAATCATTAATTAGTTATGTTTAATTTGGCTACAAATTGTTTATAATTAATGATTAATGATTTGTACTACTAACTAATACTCCATTGTCGTGTACTTCACAACTTGCAAGTTTAAGGCTTAATACGAATCATTAATTATGTTTTGCTACTAAGTGGTTTACAATTTTACATGTGTTTAACTAGTTTGTTTAGTTTGTTCACGGATAACGAAAAGGTTTTAGCCTAGTGGTTGAGACTGATGTAATGCGACTTAATGCGCGTTTCGATTGACCAATATATATATATTTCATTGGTTTCCGTTATTTGTTTGTGTCTATACTCTATATTTGTCTCGATATATCATTATAAGAAGGGACCAATGGTCCATCCTTGAGCCCATACAAATGTGTTCACTTGCATGCCAGCCCATTTATCATATTTCATAGAAGACGATCTCGAATTAAAATGACGTTTTTATACTCTCTTTGTCTCAGTCATTTGCGAAATGGAGGGAGTACATATTATTATTAGCTTGCCATATATTTACATGGCCTTTTTCATAACTAATGAAAATTGTTGCCCAATAACACTTCTAGCCCAAATTTATTTTTATTCTGATAATCAATTTTTTTTTTTTTTTTTTTTTTTGAAACTCCCAAACCGGGATTACCTCATATTACTAGCCTCATTCAAAATGACAGAAGAAAGATGGTGTCAGACCACCCATTAATATTACAAAAAATTAATTAAAATTAAACAATACATCAACTTATATAATACTCCTTCTGTTCAAAAATATAAGTCGTTTACGTTTTTCAATGTAAGCTTTTGTTTTTTTGTTTTTGTAAAACGTTACTTGTTGAAAAATTATAAAAATTATACTATTAAATTCATCACGAAAAATTCTTTCATATTTTGGAAGATATCGAAGATAGAATTTGTCGCCTTGAAAAATGATAACGACTTATATTTTAAAATAGAGAGAGTATGAGACGATCTCACGATAAATATCACAACCGATTTGTCCAACTTACAAGCCAGCCCAAGGCCCAAACTTCAAAACTCGTAAGGCCCAAAACAATAAAGGTCGGTTATTAAATCCCAAAATTCATATGAAATTACCAAAATATCCCTACTCGACTACCGATACATATTTATCTCCGACAGTTTCAACAACCTCCTCACAAAACCCCCCCATTTTTCATCAAAATTAATCCAATTTTTCTACTTTTTTTTTTTGTTTTCCTCAATAATTTATTATTTATTATTATTATTTTATATATTAAGTTTTATGTCGGCGGGCGACCAAGCGGCGGCGGCGATGGTGGCGCAACTAGCGCTGGCGGCGGACGGCGCAGTCCTCGGCGTAACCCTAGCTTACGTCGCCGTGCGCTGCGTTGTCAAGTACGCCGCCACGTCATCTGCTCTCCGCAAAATCCGCGATGCTCCGGCGGTTCAGGTGTCCGATCTTCGCTCGGTGCTCGCTGGAGACGGCGGCGACGACGACGGCGGAGGAGAGAGAGTGTTGGTTTTGAGAGGTACGGTGGAGTGTAAGTCGGCGGTTAATGGAAGTTGGAAGCGGATTTGGCCGGATGTTCTTGTTTCGCACGAGTCCGGTGATCGCGCGGTCGTTATTCAGCGCTCGCAGAAGGTAATTCGAGTGCTCAAATTGATTTTGATTTGATATATTTGAGATTATAATTCAGTGTATGAAGTATTTTGTTTGAATGTTTTGAGTAGTTGATTAGGTTTTGCTGTGGAAATTATTAGGTTGAAGCGCTATGTAATCTTAGGGTTTTGTAGTTGAATTTCATGTTCTACGAAGCCGAAATCATTGTGATGTGAGTTTGATTAGTGTAACAAAAATGTGATGTGAGATTGTAATTCAATGATTAGTGTGTAAACTTAATGTTGATTAGGTTTTGTTGTGGAAATTATGAGGTTGAGGCTGTATGTATTCGTGAGGTTTGTGTGTTTGATTTCAAGTTCTACGAAGCGGTTTTGCCAAAATCAGTAGTTAAATTTAAGGTTTACGAATCTTGTGGAGAGAATTCTAGGTTTTATGTATATCGAAATTAATGTGATGTGAGTTTGATCAGTGTAACACCCTAAAGATGCGATGTTGAGATTATACTTGTTTGATAAGTCTGCTCATATCCTCTATTGTTCAGAAATTAATGTTTCGAGAAATGTTTTAGCTGGTGCGAGTAGTTGATTAGGTTTTGATACGAGAATTATGAGGTAAGGTGCGATGGTAGAAGTTGATGGAGCGAAGATTACGAGAGATAGAAGTTGGTATGGTGTTGTTTTTTCCCGAGGTTTTTCTCTTTGAAGACTCTTTCGGTTATACCCTAATATCATTGAATTTGTTTGCATGCATGTCTAAAGTATATATACAATGAATGGAGAGGCTTCTTCGGTTGGTACCCCGATCTCCGAGGAGTTTTGGCTAGAGCTTGGAGAGAACAAGGGTCTGCCTCCACAAGAACGGTATTAATACTTCTTCGGTATTAATGTTTCCTTGTTTTGCATTTATTTCGAAATATATAAATCGTAACTGCTTTTCTTGTTTGCTAAGCTCTGATCTCTGTAACAATGGCTTCAGATGTGATACAGTTGTTTGGTTTACGTGCAGGTTCCTTTTGTTCTTGTTGACAGTCGACAACAGCAACAGTCGGATTATGTTGTTGTGGATTTGGATGAATCTAGTCACGCACTGCCTTTGACAACTGTGTACCGTCAAATGCAACCAATTCAAGCTTCGCCGTATACGTTTTTACAAGCGCTCTTTGGATATGAATATCCTGTAAGATTTTTACGTGTTTTCCTGTCAGTTCCCTCGTCTCTTTGGAAACATGTAGTTCTGTGGCTTTCTTTTCTTTAGTCTTTTTTACGAAACAAATTCAACTGTTTGTTAGGTTGGAATAATTGACGAGGAGAAAGTTCTTCCTCTCGGAAAGGATGTCACCGCAGTTGGTGTTTGCTCCTCAAACAATGGAGCCCCATTAATCAAATCTTGCAGAGACCTTCCGTATTTTTTGTAAGGCTACCTACCACGAGTATCTTAATTTATTGCAAATGCAACTTGTTCGTGAGACGTAAATTTCTGAATTTTAGTCCCGTATGAATGTATGATCTTTAATTTTAATTCTAGGGTGACTTTTCACAAGGCTATTTCACAGTAGTCAGCCGAAAATTGGTTGCCAACCTTAGAACTGCATTTTCGTTGTGGAACCCCTCGTTTTTTTGGGATAGGTTGATCAACTCATGAGATCTTGAATGCATCATTTTATATCTTTGATTTTTCAATCTATTTTATACGTGATTGTGGGTTTTTGTTTATATGAAATCGGTTCTTACTTTTCTTCGTGGTGTTCTGTTGTGTTGCTCCTCAGTTCTTCGTGGTTCATTTTTTTTCTGCCAAGGGCCTTTCATTTCACAAACAAGTTTTGTTTTCCAGTTAAGTTTTGTTTTAGATATTTGTCACGTTTCTGTAGCGTCATGTGGTGTATACCTTTTGCAGGTGTGATTTGACTAAGGATCAGATGTTAATTGAACTATCATTTAAGACCAAAATCTTACTTTGGAGCGGTATTGTTGTTGGGTCTGTCTCCATTGGTGTACTCGGTTATGCGATTGTGAGGTAATGTTATCACTGTTCTTTCTTTTTATCGATTAATACTCCGTAATTTTTTAGGCAACATCTATGGGGGCACAATGTTTATCATGCCCCTAAAAGCACGTTTATGGTTTGAATTTTAATTTGTCAAAAGTTACGTATAAAAACTTGAAATTATTGAGATTCACAAGGGAAAACTTTCCGAAATTTGCGAAGAACAAACTTTTAAATATTTGCTCATACATATTGAGTTATACGAAGTATTTTTTTTTTTGAAACAGCATATTGAGTTATATTGAAGATGCAAGTTGTATTGAAATGTGAGATGTTGTATGTTAAGAATATTGTTGAGTTAATAATGTATAGGTTCTGAGAGATTCAAATTCCAAGTGATGAGTTTATTGACTATTTTGTCTGATGTTTGGATAATTTTCTTTTACTTTCTAACTAAAGTATGTGAGATGATTGCGAAAAAGTTTCTTTAGAATTCAGATAATTGGAATGGGTTTTCAGGAACTGGAACAAATGGAAGCAATGGCGGGAGGAAAGGAGGGAGCAACGTGAAAGGCAGGCTGCAGTTTCTGATGTCGCTGACGGCAGCGAAGAAACCGAATTCGAAGACGACAACGAGGAGACGGGAGACATTCCAGATGGTCAGCTGTGTGTGATCTGTCTAATGAGGAGGCGACGCGCCGCCTTCGTTCCGTGCGGCCACTTGGTCTGCTGTCAACGGTGCGCGTTGTCTGTGGAACGGGATTTGGCACCAAAATGTCCTGTTTGTCGGCAGGCAATCCGCACTTCTGTCAGAATATTTGATTCTTAAGGTACGTCTTTTCATATATTTAGCTCAACACGCTGAAAGGCCCTTGAGTTGTGTGTATATATGGATTCTCGTTATCCTTTGGAATGCGAGGAATTGGAATGAATGGAAGGGGAAGGAAACAGGGTTTCCGAGAAATCAAGAGAGAAGCCTAGTCAAAATCCTAAAAAAAAAAAGAGGAAAGAACCGACCATATCGCTCGCTTCTTTCACCTTTTAAAGGTAGAACTAGGTCGTGTCATATTGTGTCTCATGCCTAATCCATCAATTTTGCTCGGGCTAGGGTGGTCTGTGGGACTGTCACATTTTGGGGGACCACAGCTCGCCGTACCGGCAATGATGTTAACCTAACTTTGGAAGGATTTTATAATTGGTTTGTTATTTTATGTATATATAAATTAATATATATAAATTAATAGCACAACTATTGTTGTGTTGTTGGCCTCTCCGTTGATTCGTTGTAACTTGTTACTCCGTAGATTAAACCCGTAGTTTCGTTTTTTGAAGCTAAACCAGGCCTTGCCTATGGCCTCGTTTTGCGCTTGGCTTTGTTTCACTTTGAAAATTCACTCATTTTTTAACCCTTTAATAAAAGGTTCTTTTACCCAATTCTCTCATGTCTAAGGAAGTCTTTGGTTTGATTAAGTCTTGTAAAAGATCGTATTGCATTCCAAAATGGAAGATGAGTTTTTTTAATATATAAAATGTGACCACATTTAGACTGATTGTGACCATTATTAACTAAAAAGTGAGTATACCTCTATAACGGTCAATCATATACTCCATCCGTTTCAATCATTTGTTTACTTATTCCATATTTGGGTGTATCACTCATTTGTATCACACAAATGGACCAACTAGCTCCCCTATTCCATCATTTAAATTCCCGCCATCAATATCCTTACCTATACTACTGAAGGGGCATATGTGTCTTTTGTGGACTTTTTTTTGGTCTTTGTGCTAAAATAAAAGGTAAATAAATGATTGGGACGGAGAGAGTATTTAATAGGAGTAAGTCTATTATGAAACCGTTTCATGCGTAAAACGACCAGTAGAATTTCTCAACACTTCATTTAATATGAGCTAAAAATGTTGACAAATTTTATTGGTCGTTTCACGCATGAAACAGTTTCATATTAGAATTTGTCATTTTAATAATGGTCATAATTAGTTTGAATGTGGTCACTTTTTATGTATGAGGAACTTGTCTTTCACTTTTTTTTGGTGAAAGACGGTCTTTTTTTAGAACTTGCCTTTTGCTGTAGCTCACAGCTTTGGAAGATGGAGCCTTAAGTAAAAGTTTCATAAAAAAAAAAAAAAAGGTTTCATGCATGGTGCAGTATATTAGAAAGAACTAAGCATCTGCAGAAGTAGGATTTTTGGGTGCGTCAGTACATAATAAAACAACCATATGAATAATGAACATAATAATAAGAATTACCAGTTACACGTCCAAAACAATAAATTAAACTCTAAACGACAATCAATTAGAGTCATAGAGTGATAATGACCTAATTAAGATTTTAACTGAGAGGTTACTGCTTTGATAAATGAAATTTACGAGATTGATTTAACCAGTTCCACCAAGAACACTCTTAAGTTTCTTAACTTGGGCATCGTCAAGGAAAGTGGTGGTTTCGATCAATTTTGAAGACAAACTACTTCCGAACAATGCAAGGTCCACTATTTGTAGTCCCGGGTTCGGGCTACTGAAGCTGACAAACGCAATTGATGGTATTCCCCTTGCATTAATTTGGAAATGCAAGAGTCCTTGCGGAAAAACCATAATGTCACCCTTCTCGAGTTTCTTTACATAAACGTCATTTGACGAGGTGATAAAACCAGCTAGAATAGCACCCTGCACCACCACAAGCACCTCGGACCCAGCAGGGTGCGTGTGAATGGGGACCACCCCGGATGGGGCTATGTCTAGTCTAGCCATCGAGATTCCGAGGCCATTAAGCCCCGGAAACTGTGCATCAAAGGCCGGGGTCACCGCAGCCTTAAGGATGTTAGTGGTGTTCCCGGCCTTTCCCAAGCCAGTGTATACAAAGTCATCCACCGTGATCTTGGAAGGGTCTTTGCAAGTGTAACCGAACGGGGTTTGTGGGCCCATCAAATCCGCCACACAAAAGTCGAGAGCGGTCGCAGCAGTGGCCGCGGCCGCAAAGAGAAGAGAGAGTAGGAAAAGTGTAGGAAGCATTGTGTTTTCTTTTTGTATAGTTGTAGTAGGCCAAATGGTGTATTGGGTTGCAACATTATATATAGAAGTGAAGAATAGTGGGCTAAAAATTTGACCTTATTATAAAGGGTAGGTGCCCTAAATGGGCCAAAGTAGTGCAAGCTGTAGTTTGGTGAAGACATAATAAAGAGTACAACTGAACAGGCTGTGTTTATGGATAAAAGAAGAGTAAGAGCCACATATGGTGATACTGTAGGATATGGTTACTTGGTTTACTTAAGACTATGTTTATTGGTAGGTTTGGTAAACCTACCTTCAACTAGGTTTAAAATTAAAATATTAATTTTTATTTTCTAAACCTAGCTCAAACCTACTTCACTTTTGTAACACTTTATTGGTAGGTTTACAAAATATACATACCTAACTTATTTTTATTCACATTGAATCATATTCTAAAAACTTACTCCGTACTTTTTTTTAATTTTGAGCTTTAGTAAAATTTTGAAAAAAAATGATATTAAAAGAATTTCACATAATATATTTGGATTAATTAAATTTAAATTATAAATAAAAAAAACATTGCTAAAATTAATAAGGTAACGAAAGTATGTCAAGATTGGTCTCTAATCGTAGGGAATGATTTAATATGAACATTTATATATATTTTATATTATTTTGTTTTACAAATATGAAAATATAAGCAATTTTTAAGAATATACAAAATGTTTTAATGTTAGAACCAATCAGATAAATCAGTTTTGTCTTAGGTTTAGAAGTTTTGAAGTAGGTCTAAATTGGACCTAGTTGAAAGTAGGTTTAGAATTTTATTTTAGTTTTCCTTTTTTTTCTAACCTTTTTTTTCAAAACCTAGTTGTAGACCTAGTTGTAAACCTACCAATAAACATGGTCTTACTTAGTTCCTTCAACACTTATGGGAGTACTACCCTAATAGCTGGACTTACAAGGACCCGACCCCCCTTCTACCTCTAACAAGCATCCGAAGTACGGAGTATATGACAAAGGCGTAAAGAATCCGAGGTATCATTTTTCAAGGAAAAGTTTTAGAGAAGACTGTCTTTTCTCTTTGAAAGTGAAAGACGGGTTTTCTGATGTATAAAAGGTGACCACTTTGAAGAGTGGTCATGTTTTAGATAATAGTGGTTGCGATCAGCTTGAATGTGGTCACCTTGTATGTATTAGAACACTCGTCTTTCACGAAACTTGCTCCATTGCCGAAGACTTATCTTACGTTACAGCCCTTCTAAAGAAAGTTTTGTATTAATGGGTTATAGGTTACGTTCTTGTAGATAATTTTTTGAACTGAGACTTGACATGAAGTAACAACAATATCCCAGATTGTTATGGTGTACTCTTTTTTAACAATTAAATTGTTAACATTTGACCAGAATCTTCATCGTAAAAAATAGTGTGATGTTAACAATTTGACTAACCAACGTGACTACATTGCCAGATAATTTCACGAGATACTCCAACTGATGTCGAATGTGGGCCCCCGTATAGTTCAGCAGGCCTTTTTAATATTTTCCTTGCGTTCTCTTTTGGGCTTTGAATCAATTGGGCCACATTTATTCAGTCCATTAACCCTCTTGGAGTAATAGTCATTGTATAGTAATTTTCTGTCTTTTTAGTACAAAATGTACGGGTAATATTACTTCATTTTTATCCCAAAGATTCACCGAAACATATATTTTATCCCTCAAAATTGTAACTCAAATTTAGCAAGATAAGTAAAAATGAGAGTAACGGGTTGAGTTCAGGTTGAATTATACGGTAAGTTTTAGGTATATTTAGATTTAGATGAGGTTGACATAGGGCGAACCGTATCAAGCTTTAGGCTCTGTTTTGCTTCGGCTTTGTACTCGTTTCGGGTCAACTCAACTTTTATAATTTCAGTTTAACCCCACAATCATAAATTTACAAATAAATATGTTTATATTAACTCTTACACAAATTCTCATATAAAACGGGTAACCCGTTTTAAGCTTAAAACGGGTCAAATAATTAGGATAAGACAAAAGTAAATAGTGTAGGAAAAAGTAGAGTGTTTGTTTTATGTGTGCAAGTGGATAGATACTTGACCCGTTTTAAGCTTAAGACGGATAACCCGTTTTAAGAGAGACTTATTGTAACTCTTATAAGTTTAACTCAGTTCCGTACCGTAGAAGGCACTATGTAGTCCGTATAATGAACAGTACTCCGTATTGGATAAGATAAGAAGAGGGCATCCATCCAATTAGTTAACACGATGTAACATGTCATATGACTGATGTACAGAAGAATTATTATTATTATTATATTATTATTATTATTATTATTATTATTATTATTATTGCCATTTGCTTTACGCAGTAGGTTAATTACTTCGCGCAGTCGGTTTTTCTTTTCACTAATTACACTTAAGGATTTTAATGAATAATTATTTATTTAGGCTATTAATATCTATTATTAAGTTTCGAATTATTATTTTGAAAATTTTAAAACTTTTACGAAAAATCGTGTAATTTTAAACACGATATTAACAAAATAGTAAAAATACAATTTAATCTTATCTTTTCACTTACAAAATACGGAGTACAATTTTAAACACAATATTAGCAAAATAATAATTATAACAATAATAATAATAATAATAAAAATAATAACAAAATAAACAAAACCAAAAAAAAAAAAAAAAAAAACAAACAAAACTCAACATCACGTGGTGTCACCACACCATCTCACCTCACTTCACCCACCAACCCTCCGTGATGTCCCAGCATTTTGCCAGCCTCCCCCACGCTATCTCTCCCCTCATCACCATGTTACGGTTCGCGTATTTCAAGCTTCTAAATGACGTATATGGCCTATTCTAAAGTCCATGCTAGCTCAAGCCTAGTACACGCTAGTCTACATAGCTCCAAGGATGTTGAGGTTAACAAGGCCAAGCTCACGTCAAGACATCAAGCCAAGAGATACAAGCTTCGTGGAAGAGTACGACGAAGAGGGATGATCAAACCATCCCTCCCCTTCATGTTGGCCGAGAATTAGAGGGCCCATTTGGGCGCCTCTCTTGCTCACTCACACGCCTAACTCACACCTCTACGAAGTCCCACGATTCCTTTGTAACTTCCCCATTCATTCCCCTTAGTTTAATGGATACGATTCGTGCCTATTCGCTCGTATCCCCTTGTATTATTTTATTTCCCTAGGATTAGTATAAATAGAGATGTAGTATGTCATTTATTTTCATCATGTAATCTTGTAATCTAGGATTACTATTGTATTCTCCAAAATTCTCTAATAAAAGCCTATAATTGCATTCTTGCATACTTTCCTTGTTTCCTTGTTCGCTTCCGCACTTTTATTTACTTTTCATACTTAGATATTCTCTTACATTCCTACGTAAGGGTGATATCATTCGATCGGTTTGCCTGACTCGCGCCTTGGATTAAGGTTCGAGTGGCACACGTTCTTCACAAACTTTACTCAAAAATATAAGGACGTGACAAGTGGTATCAAAGCCTAGTTGCTCTTGATATCACCCACAGTCCGAAAAATGGCAGGAGTAGATATGAATGTAGGAGATAAGCACAAGAATTCTAAGGGTAGTGCCACCGAGGCACGTTTTGGAAAGATGGAGGCAGAAATAGAGGATTTGCGAGTGTCGGTGTTGGACAACGACAGGCGACTCGCCAGTTTGGAGAAAGAAAGGCCGGACCCCGAGTCTCCGGACCCTATCGACATGATCAACAGCCTTGCAAAAATTATCGAAGGCTTGAAATTGGAAATTACGGAACTTCGTATTCAGGGAATACAAGATACTACAGGGGCGGCTTTACCTAAGGTCAAGGTACCCGAACCCCCGAAATACAGTGGCCGGCGCGATTCGAAAGAAATTGATAACTTCTTGTGGAGCATTGAACGTTATTGCCGAAACGTTCGAGTGACTGATGATGACGCTAAGATAAGAATAGCAACTTTATACTTGACAGACGACGCAATTTTGTGGTGGAGGAGACGAGAGTTAGACATCCAAAAGGAGATCTGCACGATCAACACTTGGGAAGAATTCAAGACCGACTTTAAGAAGCAATTCTATCCGGAGCATTCCGCAGAGGTTGCCTTGAAGAAGTTGAGAACCTTGAAACAAACAGGTTCGATCCGAGAGTATGTGAAGCAATACACTACTCTCTTGTTGGAAATCGATGAGATGCCCGACCATATGTCTCTCCTTTATTTCACTGATGGATTACAAAACTGGGCCGAGCGAGAACTCAAGCGCCGAGACGTCAAGACCTTGGGAGAGGCAATCGCCTTTGCAGAGTCACTCCGCGACCAAGAACCAACGGATAGGTTCAACAAGAAGAATGACAGGGATTTTTCCACACGATTCGCAAGGAATTCACGTGAATCCTCAGGGAGGATCACGAAGAAGGGCCCGAGTGAGAACCGCCACACCTCACCCCCTTCAAATTCGAGTAATGGGACGACCTTCTCTAGGGACCGAGACCGGGGCAAATCTCGGGAGAAGCCTTACTCAAGAGGGAACACAGCCTGTTTCCTGTGCAACGGACCGCACTTCGCTCGCGAATGCCCGCAGAAGCAGAAATTAAATGCCATGGCCAACAATATTGATGACTCTGACAAATCGAGCGACTCAGAGAGGGACGCGAAGCTAGGAGTTCTTCGCATGCTTAACAACATGTCCAAGGATCCGGAGGGAAAAACTAAAGGGCGCCGGGACGCTGGTGGTCGCGATAGTTTGTCGCCAAAGGAGGCTAGGGAGCCCACCAAGGACACTGACCTAATGTTTGTTGAAGCTTTTGTTCGTGACTCGCCCGCTATCTGCCTGCTCGATAGTGGAGCCTCACATAATTTTGTGACCGACGGAGAGGCCACACGTTTGAAAATTGAATATAAGAAGAAGCCCGGAACCATGAAAGCAGTAAACTCGGCTTCAATATCGATTCGAGGGGTTGCTCGCAAAGTCCCAATCCGACTTGGGGATTGGAAGGGAACGACTAACTTCACAGTTGTAGATATGGATGACTACTCCATTGTACTCGGCATGGAATTCATCCGCACAGCCGCACCCCTCACGCTTGAAAGAAATGGGGAAGTGACGATCCGGGATCGCACACGAATTCCCCTTGTGCCTACTAAGACGAAAAAGGATGCAAGGACCTTGTCCGCAATACAGGTGAAGAATGGATTGAAGAAAGGCCAGATGACATACTTGGCCGTGTTGATTGATAAGGGAGGAACAAAGTCGTCTACACCCCCAAAAGAAGTTAGAGGCATCCTTAAAGAATTCAAAGATGTGATGCCACCTGAATTGCCCAAAGGACTACCACCTAGAAGAGAAGTTGACCACGAGATAATGTTAGAAGCAGGGACAAGGCCGCCCGCCTTAGCTCCTTATCGTATGGCACCTCCGGAGTTGGAAGAACTCCGAAAACAATTAAAAGAGTTATTGGAAGCAGGGTTTATACGACCCTCAAAGGCCCCGTATGGCGCACCAGTGTTGTTCCAAAAGAAGCAGGATGGTTCACTACGGATGTGTATTGACTATCGAGCATTGAATAAAGCGACAGTGAAGAACAAATATCCTATACCCTTGGTGGCAGATTTGTTCGACCGATTGGGCGCAAGCAAGTACTTCACAAAGTTGGATCTACGTTCGGGTTATTGGCAAGTTCGTATCGCCGAAGGAGATGAGCCAAAGACTACGTGTGTAACTCGTTATGGAGCATACGAGTTTCTGGTCATGCCCTTTGGTTTGACTAACGCCCCCGCAACATTTTGCACATTGATGAACAAAATATTCCACCCCTTCCTTGACAAGTTCGTGGTGGTTTACTTGGATGACATTGTTGTCTATAGCAACTCGATGGAGGAGCACAGTAGACACTTACGTCAAGTGTTGCAAGTATTACGAGAAAATAAGTTGTACGTGAAGCTGGAAAAATGTTCGTTTGCGCAACAAGAAGTGTCGTTTCTAGGACACCGAGTGAAGGATGGTGTTATTATGATGGAACACAAGAAGGTGCGAGCTATTGATGAATGGCCTATCCCCAAAAACGTTTCTGAATTACGTTCATTTTTGGGCCTTGCCAACTATTATCGCCGGTTTATTGAAGGATACTCGGCTAGAGCAACACCACTAACCGAGTTACTAAAGAAGAAGACTACATGGGAATGGAGTGAAAAGTGCGATATTGCTTTTCGAAATCTAAAGAAGGCAGTGACGGAGGAACCAGTATTAGCATTACCAGACTACACGCTACCATTTGAACTTCACACTGACGCCTCAGATTTCGCTATAGGAGGAGTACTCGTTCAAAATGATCACCCGATTGCTTACGAATCAAGAAAACTATCCGATGCGGAGAGAAGATATCCGGTTCATGAAAAAGAAATGACCGCCATCATCCATTGTCTTCGCACCTGGAGGCACTATTTGTTAGGAAGCAAGTTCGTGATCAAGACCGACAATGTCGCCTTAACTTACTTTCAGAACCAGAAGAAGATCACTCCAAAACAAGCACGATGGCAAGATTTCTTGGCTGAGTTCGACTTCGTCATGGAGTACAAGCCAGGGAGAACGAATAATGTTGCAGATGCCCTTAGCCGCAAAGCAATGTTGGCAGCACTTACTGGCGTAAAGAGTGATTTGTTGTCTCAAATCAAGGAGGGATTGAAAAAGGATCCCCAAGCAAATGATTTGATACAGTTGGCTAAAGATGGAAAGACACGCAAGTTCTGGGTAGAGGACGAACTTCTTTACACAACTGGTCGAAGAGTTTACGTCCCCAAATGGAACAATCTACGACGCACAGTTATGAAAGAATGTCACGACTCTTTATGGGCTGGACACCCAGGCATGCAACGCACGTCTGCACTAGTAGAACAAGCATATTATTGGCCGCAAATGAACGAGGACATCGAGGCTTACGTACGGACCTGCCTCGTTTGTCAACAAGACAAGACAGAGCAACGAACGCCGGGCGGCTTGTTGCAACCATTACCGACCCCTGAAAGGGCCTGGGAGAGCATCTCCATGGATTTTATTTCGGCATTACCAAAATCAGAAGGCTTTGGGTCTATCCTTGTAGTGGTAGACAGATTTACAAAGTACGGCACATTTATTCCCGCATCAAAGAACTGCACGGGAGAAGAAGCAGCGCGCCTTCTGTTTAAATCCATGATTAAGTATTGGGGTCTCCCTCGTAGCATTGTGAGCGATCGAGACCCGCGTTTCACCGCAAAGTTCTGGATGGAGTTGTTCAAAATTATGGGGTCAAGTTTACATTTCTCCACAAGTTGGCATCCCCAAACGGATGGCCAAACCGAAAGGGTGAACGCATTGTTGGAATTATATTTGAGGCACTACGTTTGTGCCAACCAAACCGATTGGGCTAAATTGATCGACATTGCGCAATTTTCGTTCAATTTGCAAAAATCAGAATCCACGGGAAAAAGCCCGTTCGAAATGTTGTTAGGATTTCAACCACTCACGCCTCAAGCCATAATGTCAGGTTATGAAGGATCCAGCCCCGCAGCATTCAGAATGGCACGAGGATGGCGAGAACAACTCGATATTAGTCGGGTTCGCTTAGACAAAGCAACTAAGCGGATGAAGAAATGGGCCGACAAGAATCGCAGAGATATTGAATTTGCGGTAGGGGACCTTGTTATGGTGAAACTACTTCCTGAACAGTTCCGCGCATTCCGCCAAGTTCACAAAGGATTGATTCGGAAATATGAAGGTCCATTTCTAATAGAAAAACGGATAGGAAATGTCTCCTATCGAGTAGAATTACCCCCGAGATTGAAGATTCACCCGGTGTTTCATGTTAGTCGATTAAAAGCCTTTCACAAAGACAATGAAGACATCTCAAGACGAGAATCAAGAAGGGCACCCACGGCCGTAGTCACTTCCTTCGACAAAGAAGTTGACGAAATATTATCCGATCGAGGCCGTGCACCACACCGTGAGTTTCTTATCAAATGGAAGGGGCTCCCAGACAGTGAAACTTCCTGGGAGAAAGAAGGCGACCTTTGGCAATTTGAAAAGAAGATCGCAGCATACATCAAAGGTCACACTTCAGGAATTACGTAGCAAAAACGATTGGCGTGGCTATGTATGCACGAAGGCATGGTCACGCAAAACTACGGTTGACGAGGACGTCAACCATTCAAGTGGGGGAGAATGTTACGGTCCGCGTATTTCAAGCTTCTAAATGACGTATATGGCCTATTCTAAAGTCCATGCTAGCTCAAGCCTAGTACACGCTAGTCTACATAGCTCCAAGGATGTTGAGGTTAACAAGGCCAAGCTCACGTCAAGACATCAAGCCAAGAGATACAAGCTTCGTGGAAGAGTACGACGAAGAGGGATGATCAAACCATCCCTCCCCTTCATGTTGGCCGAGAATTAGAGGGCCCATTTGGGCGCCTCTCTTGCTCACTCACACGCCTAACTCACACCTCTACGAAGTCCCACGATTCCTTTGTAACTTCCCCATTCATTCCCCTTAGTTTAATGGATACGATTCGTGCCTATTCGCTCGTATCCCCTTGTATTATTTTATTTCCCTAGGATTAGTATAAATAGAGATGTAGTATGTCATTTATTTTCATCATGTAATCTTGTAATCTAGGATTACTATTGTATTCTCCAAAATTCTCTAATAAAAGCCTATAATTGCATTCTTGCATACTTTCCTTGTTTCCTTGTTCGCTTCCGCACTTTTATTTACTTTTCATACTTAGATATTCTCTTACATTCCTACGTAAGGGTGATATCATTCGATCGGTTTGCCTGACTCGCGCCTTGGATTAAGGTTCGAGTGGCACACGTTCTTCACAAACTTTACTCAAAAATATAAGGACGTGACAACCAGCACTCTCCTCGCCATCTTCACGTCTTTCCCCAGCCTTCCCCTCGCGATCTCTTCGTACATCACCAACCGACCCCTCGCCATGTACCCGTACATCACCAGCTGACCCCTCGCCATGTACCCTTTCCTTTTTGTTTTAATTTATTTTGACGGTTTTGTTTTTCGAGTTTAAAATTAGTCGTAATTTACTTGTTTTTTTTTTCTTTTTATAAATATCAATTTATTGCAAATAATGACCGATACAAAATCGAGGAATTCATTTTTCTTAAGAATAACTCAAAAAAATTAAACAATCACCTAAATGTAACGACAAAAAAATTTACGGATTTTATGAAAATATCAAAATTTTAAAAAAATAAGTAATTCAAAACATTATAAATAATATTACTAACCAAAAATAAAAAATAATTATGAAATTCACTAAGTGTAATTAGTAAAAAAAAAAGCCGACTGCACGAAGTAATTACCTACTGCGTATAGCACATCCCTTATTATTATTATTACTCCGTATTATCGTCGTTTCTCCTTACTCACTATTTGACCTTTTGTTGATGCAACCCTATGCTGACGCGTGTACCTCATAACTCACTTGTCTTTTATTGTCCATCTGACAAAACCCTCTATTATTCCAACGATTTCTACACCAGCAAAGCAGTAAAAAGTTTTATTCTACATTATTATTGATTTTACTATTACTATTACTATTACTATTAGTAGGATTATTATCCTATTCTCATCCTATCACTCTATCCTACAATTATGGCACGTTTTTCAATGTGTATTTACCCACTTGATAATGGCCCGGTTCTCATGCGCCCAATGGAAATAATGGAGGGCGTACTTCTTATTACTCGTATATTATTGTTTATTGATACAGGCTTTTATGAAAGGGGTATAATAGTCTATAGTTCTTTCTAAAATTTTAGAGTATACGAGTACATATTTTTCACTTGAGCAATTAAATTGTATATGATGAAATTCTATCGACAATATGAGAATTTATACGACACTAGAGGATATATTAAAAGAACATAAACTTACCGAAAACGAAAATCCATCAATGGGAAAGATACTTCCATATTATATAAGATACTCCCTCCGATTCATTAGATTGTTAACATTTCAATATGGCACGATAATTAAGAAAGGCAAAAAGAGTGGGTGAACAAGTGGGGTAATATTTAATTGTGAGATAAAAAACTTTCCAAAAAGGGAAATGTTAACAAATGAAAAATCACCCCAAAAAAGAAAATGTTAACAATCTAATGAATCGGAGGAAGTAATAATTACTCCGTATATATAGTTCAGGGATTATCATTATTAATGGTGTAAATCCTAACCAAATAAATTTAGAACCTGTTCTTTCGGACTTTTTAGAGCTGAGCTGAACTGAAATGAGTTGAACTAAACTGAACTCAAATGAGCTGAACTAAATGAACTAACTGTGCTAAACTGAAGTGAGCTGAGCTGAACTGAACTAAAGTGAGTTGAACTGAACTGAAATAAGCTGAAAATAAGTTGAAAAGAACAAATCCTTAGTACAATATTAGTTTTTTTTTTTTTTTTTCCCCCTTGAGAAGAGAGAAAAAGGAGGAGGTTACTCGTACATAATATGTTGACTTTGTTAAACTAAACATGCTTTGGTAAATTAAACTTATTAAAAACATGCTTATTTTGGTAGAGTAAAAAGCAATGGTAATGTGCAAAAGCGACAAAATTCATAAAGCATAGCTTCAGAAAAATTTACTGTACAAAACTGCAAAACTTACTACTCGTACAGTCGTACTAGTCTACTACTGCTATTAATTACTGTTACCTGCTTCTACCTTGTCTTATCATTTTAATCATACCTCTTCCTTTCATTTATTACCATAATATTCACCCCCCCCAACAAAAATTAAAAAAAAAATATTCATCCTCTTTTACTCTGTCAAGTGTCAAACACAATTTTTGCATTCTTTCACAAGAAAAAAAAAATAATAACAGAGGATGATGAAAGGGAAAAGTAGAGCAGAAACAACAACAACAACAATATTTACAGTAAATCAATGGAATGAATTAGAAAATCAAGTTTTAACTTTCAGATACTTAATGTCTGGTTTACCTGTCCCACCTTCTCTTATGTCTTCTGTCTTTTCTTCTTCTTCTTCTGATATGTTTCCTCAACACCAACATCCTCCTCCTCCTCCTTGTATGTTCCCCCTCTTCCTACTTTCCGCTTTCACTTTGTACGCGTACAACCGTCTTATAATACTGACTTTTTCACGTCTGCTTTTATATGTTACAGTAATGTTTATTTTTGAATCTTTAACGCGTGTAGTTCCTGTTTCATGTTAAGTTGACAGACAACTTCTGTGAATGGTCGCAGTTGGGTCGAGTTATTTTCATGTAGGATATGGACACGGTCGAAAAGTCGACATGGAGCCAGGCAGGTGTAGAAGAACAGACGGTAAAAAATGGAGGTGCTCAAAAGAAGCGCACCCGAATTCTAAGTACTGCGAGCGACACATGCAGCGAAGCAAAAGCAAAGCCAAGAAAGCGATAACTAATCGTAATCCTGAAATAACGACAGCGACTTCATCAGCGCCATTGAGCAACGCGTATTCACCTTACCCTGCTGTTTCTTACTGTCCTGTTACTCAGTCTAGTTACCCTAATAACAAGTTTCTACCTGGGAATTCTACCTTTTACCCTTTTCTGTCGACTCAATCGTCCTCGTCAAATGTTAGTGTGTCAGTTCGAAATGGTGGTACGGGTCCTAATTGGCTTGGTTTGGACGATGTGTTTCTCGATCAGCCTCGGAAAGAAGAGACCAGGTTTGGTTCTTGGTTCCTGTCATTTGTACCAAAAGTAGTTATTTGGTCGAAGAGTCGTTATTTTGATATCATACTTCATGATTTGTGTTCATGATCGACTATATCGAATCTACTTGATAAAGGGTACAAGCCGTCCAACTATGATCGTCTGGAAACCGCTTCTTTGTGTTTTTATTAAGATCAAGTAAAGGTTTTCCAACAATGCAAAGACGACGTCCCTACAGATGTTGTGTACTCTGTATTTTGTTGTATATGTTCCGCCATCAATTGTGTAGAGTACTGAGGAGTTTCGGCACTTTACACATTGCAGGTACACCAACTCACATACGAGAGGGATCGTGGGAGAAAGTTATTCGGGTTTTGAAGCGTCGTCAAAGGAAGAACACAAGAACGAGACGGTTGGAGAAGTCAAAGAAGAACAAGAGCACGAGTCTCAAAAACTGTATCATCACTTCTTGGGTGATTGGCCTTCGAAATTGAACAACTCTCGTGCACTCGGACTTTACTCAACAAGCAATTAAGCTTTAGGAAATTAACAAAGGCGGTTCTGGCTTTCTTCTTCTTCGTCTTCTTTTTCGGCGCTAACATGGAGTATTCTCTATCGACAATTGTGACAATCGCGTACCCGAGGCGAATTTAATGGTGGAAGTTGTTTTTTTGTTGACACTTAATGCACCTACACCTACACCTACTTTGTTGTCATCATATCTTTGTTGTGATTTTGTTGCTTAGCACAATGAATGTAGTACACACTTGCCCTAGTTTTTTTTTTTTTTTTTTTTTTTTTTGCTAGATTTAGTCTTATGGAAGATGTAGCCTGAGATTGGGGAAAGACGACGATGAAAACGACAACAAAACATCGATCGATTACCATTAAAGGAGGGGGTTGAGGGGATCGAAACTCAAAGGAGTCGACTTTTGTGTGTGTGTTAAAGCAATAAACATTTTCCTAATGACCTGCGCTGAAAACCTCTCAGCAAATGTTCTGTTTTGAGATCGAAACAGTGAGTGTGTGCCGATAATATCTTAGGAGTAAATCAGTAAAAATTATCTTATTGAACCGTTATATAACGTAATTCTATATCGCCTCTGCTACAAAGAGAGAACTTAAAAGAAAGGACTTCGTCGTGAGTACATATCCAAATCCAAGCTTCAGCATACGGTGACTCAAATTCAAAGAATCAGACTACGGAGTATTATAGCGACTTTACATTGGATTTTCTATACATATCGTCAAATCGTACTATGAGCTGAAACAGAATAATTCAGAATAAAATTTTGCATGGTCTCGACAAAGCAAGGATCGAGGCAAAGTACGAAACAAGTTCAAATAAAATACCGAGTAGTTACATTAAATCTCTCACGTAGAATCGTACAAAGTTAGCCTACATGAATGAAAGTATAGAAAACAACACGAGTCGGAGAGGGAAAAAATCTCCAGTTCTATCAGTATCAAATGAAATGCGACGTATTTGAACAGTGGTATATGAACTTCAACACATTGTTTAAGAAGGCGGAAAAGAATTTGAAAGGGATCAAAATTTTACCCTATTTACAGAAAACCGGTAGAATCCCAAGCGATAAGTCCACCACGATTTCTCCGATTTCAGGTAGTACTCAACAACAATCCCCCAAACCACTATCACATACGGAGTACCTCGGAAGCAGACCAATGTCACACCAACTCGACAATCAATCAAGACTGTGTAGCCTCATTTTGGGGAGAAAGAATACCAAAGATTCCTAACGAAACGTAGGAACGACGTAATACTAACTTTGACCAACTTGCTAAAGCATTATCGATCACGCAGCTTAAAGAGTTGCCTCCTCTTGAAAACCAAGAAACCCGCAACCCCAATTTGCAAAATCACGACAATGCCAGCAAACAACAACCCGATCTTCTGACCCGGGTTGAGATCCGACTTGGGTTTCTCCCCACGTGGTTTGCTCAGTGGCTTAAGGGGGGCGTGTAAGCGGTGTGGTGGCGGAGGAGGGCTCAATGGTGGTGGTGGAGGTGGTGGTGACGGTGATGGTGATGGTGGGGGAGGTGACGGTGGAGGAGGCGCGAAAGGCGGGGGTGGTGGGGACGGAAAAGGCGGTGGAGGAGAAGGAGGGGGAGGAGGAGGAGGAGGAGACGGTGGTGGCGGTGATGGTGGTCGTGGCGATGGCGGCGATGGTTGTTGGGACTCCACATTGATAGCAAACAAAACTAATAAAATTCCAAAACTCACAAACAACAACATTTTCAATGATAATCTTTCTTCCATTATTTTCGACAAAATTAGTAGTAAAGATTCAAACTTTCTTCAAATCTCACAAATTTCATGCACTCATTAATAATTAAAAACCCAGAATTTTCCCCTAAATTCTTCAAATTTCACAAATTTCTGCTACTTAAAACACCTGGGAATTTCCTCAAACTATCCGAAATTTCGTACATTCTTCACAAATTAAACCAAAAGGGTACCTGGGAATTTCCTCAAATTCCTCCAAAATCAAAACTTTTCTTGAAATTAAACCAAAACAACACCTCAATCAAATCAAATCAAATCAAATCAATTTCAGCAAAGTCAACAACATAAATTCTAGGGTTTTGACCAAAAATTCTCCAAAATCCAATCAAATTTCAGAAACCCAGAAATTTGCGCAGCTAAATTCAGCTGAAAATCAGACAATGCTTTGATTCGAATCTCAAAAATCAATCAAAAAGTACCCAAATTGAAAATTTTGAAAAAAGAGAAGTCTAGGGTTTTGAGAATACCATTTAATGATTGAGCTTCAGCATGATTTATTGATTGATTGATTGATATGATGAGAATTTTACGGAAATGATGAATCAATTGAGGTTTTTTTTTTTTTTTTTTTTTTTCTTCGAAGTGAATAACTTAAATCAGAGAGATAGAGAGAATGAACAAAAAGACAGCGCGGGTAATAACGTTTGGGTTATTTTTGGAAGAAATTGTTCATCGACGGTTTCTGTTTCGGTTATTTGTTTAGTTAAAATAAATTTTACTCAGTCTTTTTACTCCGTATATTTTTTTTTTTTTTTTCAATGTTCATATTAATGAAATTTTGAATTTTTATCGAAAAGGGAATTATTGAAAAGTTGAAAAAAAAATCCAACAAGAGTGAAAATAAAAGTAAAAATTAGATAATTTGATGCAGTAAATATTCTTTCTGATTAGTCAAAAAAGTTAACATTTGACTAATTTTGTGAGGAAAATTTTAGTCAATTGTTAATTATTTGATCAATCAGAGAAGATATACTACTATTATTAATTAGCAGGATTTTAGTTTAGTGTTTTGCCTAAACAGAAAACATATTCTCCTTATTGGAGTTGCACAAGATATAAACTATAAATGTATAATTAATATCATACTACTCCGTAAATCAACTCAATTAAAGGTTAAGACTATTGGTTTGAATTTGATTTTATTTAATATTGTTTTGCAATGATACTATCAATAAAGATCTGCCTAAAATTCTAATTGATTTTGGAGACCGAGAAAAATCATTCATTATCGACCAACAACTAAAATGAATAAAACAAATATAAAATATGAACACAAATTTTTATTTTATTTTTCTAATTTCTCCTACTTTTGAATGGCCAAAAGACAACATTAAAACAATCAATTAACTAATAAGGGAGTGCATAATTATGTATGGTTTCAACATCACTTGTTTTCCATTCACTTCATGAAGAACATGTTACTCGTAATTATTACATGACCAAACTATGATCAACAATGACATTAATGATCAATTTTGCTAGCTACTCTTTGAGTTTGTAACAACTACCTACTCATATAGTCTTTCACAAGACTACTCTACTATCATATATGTTTTTATTCGATATTTTATCGATTTTTTTAATAAAAAGATTAAAACTCAGATGTCGATTTAACCACAACACGTCATCAGAAAAAGTGTTTGTTAGCTTCATAAACATCCTTGTATGCCAAAATACGTACTGTCACTCCGCCACTATTGCTCTAGCCAGGCCATTCCACATTACACTGGCTAATGTCATAAGAACCGTCTGCGCCATTAGTGATTGCAAGAACTTGTTGAGAGCAATAACTATTGTTATTATTCTCGATGTCGTTTTTGTTATGATCTTCAATAAAATTAGGTTGTTGAGCGATGTCCTTGATGTTAGGTGGTCGTTTAGCAAGATCACCACCTAGGAGAGTCGAACTTGAGCATATACGATTGACATCGTACCTAGTTATGTCAAAATTAGTCACCGCACTTGTTCCCCTAAATTTTATTGCTGCTATGTCGTATGCTTCCGCTGCCTCTTCTTGCGTACCTAACATATACCAATTAAGTTTTCATTTGATAATAGTCGATCTCATATTTATGTTATATATCTCAGATCATTTTGTAAATACATACTGAAAGTGCCAAGATAGAGGTCTTTGTTGCCTGCCACCCTTCCAATTCGAGCTTGCCATCTTCCATGTTGATGGTGTCTATGTAAAGACGAAACAGATAAATTATTATCCTTCGTAAGTAAAAAAGTATTTTTACACTTCACACGGTCTTAATAAGTATTTTTCATAATATTATTTATATACGGAGTAGTCATGTTTTATCACTTGTTTAGTGTATAATTTGTCCAATATAATAACACTTATATAGCACAAGTTAATCAATAATCATCAAATTGATGTTAGAATATACGAGTAATTCATATATTTTGATGGACAATATATTACATGACATATTTTAATTACACTATATGTTATGCATTCGAAAACATTATATTGTGCAATACAATTCCATAGAGTCACATGCATATACTACATGACATATATAGAAGTCATACACGTATAAATTCAATGAATTTCTCTATGATTGAAATTTGAAAACGATGATTGAACTATTAAAGCTGCCAACTTACACAGAATATAATGAAAGACTTTTGTATGCTCCATGTTGATTAAGTAATTAATAATTGTCACAAAGTTTTCAATAAGACGGTTCAAATATATGCACGTATGATATGTCGAAAATTATTCAAATTTATATAATTATTTACAAATAGGAATAAAATTTTGTTGAATGTGTAATTTTATACGAGTATAACACTAACCAAATACGGAGTATGATTTATATATATATATATACCTTGTTACTCCTCGATACATGGATGCTCCTCTTGAGAAACCGCTACTTTGTCTGCATTTACAATTAATTCATGAAAGACTTGAACAAATTTATTATTTTAAAGGTTTATTGATAATTAAATTACTCTCTATTACTTTTTTTTCCTAATAATCTTTTAACTCTGAATTGTGATCACAAAACTGGTTATCTTTTTAACAAATTATTTAATTTAATAAAAGAATTAAAGTGTAACACACCAATACCTTCTCAAATGTGCAACGAATTCTTGTCGACTCATGTTCTTCATATGATCAAGTTCTTTTTCATAATTGGTAAGCTGCCAAAATGTAAATCAAATCAAATACTAGTATTAAGAGATTAAAGACTCCAATTAAATTTTAATTTGCATACAAAGAATCGTATTCATATCACACATTTTGTTTTATAACTGATATATATGCATAAAACGGTTATACAGTTAATTAATAATTACTCTGTACAATATAATTTCGTAAAACATAATTTACCGGATAATTTGTATGAGTAGTTGGGCCCCAATATTTTAGGGCAGCCAAATCATATGCCCTAGCTGCCTTTTCTTCCTTGTCATAACCACCTAGTGTATGAAGAAAAAAAGATTAAATCATTTAGGGTACTTCCACGTATAAATTGATTTGAAATTTTAATACACGGTAAATATTTGAAGTGAAAAATGAAACAAGAATAGGTCTACATACCGAGGTATACTGGTCAGATGTAACGTCCCGGAAGAAAATATCAAAAAAAAATAAAAAAAATTAGATAATGTTAGTCCATTGATGCAAACACTTATTATAATTAGACTATACAATGTAATTTTAAAAAAATAAAAAATAAAAAATAAAATAAAAAAAAAATAAAAAAATTGACCCAAATGAAGGTGAAAGAAAAATGGGCCAAACCTTGCCTTCCTTTTCTAGTTTGACCTTCTTTTCTGCAGCTGTTATCCCACAAATGGGCCTCATATCTCCCCGTCCACCTATGCCTGTTCATACAAAACTCGTATATGAAAAAACAATTACTCTGTATAATTTGACGTTGTCATATTATATATAGATTAGATTGTTTTTGTAATTTTAAATTTAAGACGGTTTTATAATAGAAATAGCATACGTACCTAGTAACGCCACGAAATTGAGAAGTCCTTTGTCCAAAGGTATCAATAGATTTCCTAGGAACAACTTCACCACCACCAATATTATTAACACACTTAGCTTGCACTCTCTTCTTGCTTTCGAGAACCGCTTCGACGGGCCTCGATACCAATGGGGCCCCCGGTGGTGTTGGTGGGCCCACATTGGGTTGGGCTTGTCTTAGCCAAGACTTGAACTCAGAAATTGCAACACTACCATCAAATGGAGACCTTGCATAACAACTTTGACTTATAACATTATTATTAGTATTATTAGTAGTAATATTATTATTAGTCGAATTATCGTCTCGATTTTGGAGATTATAATAAGGGTTTGATTGAAATTGAGGAACATTGTTGTTTGTTGAGGAGAATTCTTGAGGAAGTGCATTCATGTTGATCAACATTTTGTTAGTGTTTTGGTCTTGAGAGTTTGTGTTGTTTGAGTAACAACAATTTCCCATGAAGTCTTCTAGTTTTGGACTTTCTTGAGTTTCGTACCTCCACTCTATAGTCAATAAAAACATAAAAAAGAATTAATTAATGTATATGTGAGACGATTTTACGCGTAACACTGCATAATATAAGACGGGATATTTTTATAAATCTTTTAACTAGTGAGTGCATGCTTATTGATTAATCTGATTATAAATTACTTGAAAACATCTTATATACTCCGTAACAAACATGTTATTTCAATGTGACAAGGTCATTTGAATTCTACACACATGCATGCAACAAATAATAGAACACAATTGAGTGCACTCTTCTAATTATGTCACATTTTATTAGTTTAGATGTGCGTGACTTGACATTTAAAAAATATAATTCAGCTCACCTTGAAACAATTGAGGACTAAAGGCAGGGTGATCAGTATAGAGGCCTGCATGGCAAAATACAGAGCCATTAGACCGAAGAGGCATGGCTGGAATTCCACCTGAAGGCGGCAAAGCAGAGCTTGAAAGGTGGTCGACGTCGTCGTCATGGTGGTGTAATGGGTGGTTGTTGTGGTGGTGATGATGGTTGTTATTTCCATGTGAAAGTGTGAGATGAGGGTGTGTATTTAGTGAGAAACCTAGCCAATTAGTAGTGCTACTCATTTTTGTAATTTCCTATTGATTGATTTCACACACTTCAATTAATATAAAGTATATATGATGATATTAGTTGATGAATTTTTAAGAGCTCAAATATGTAAAGGAGTAGTAGTAAGGGAAATGGACACACTAATTTGTACGTCCACCCTGCCACCAACAATAATAATTTGGCCAATGGTTGAAAAAGATATGTGATAAGTCTACCATAGTACAACTTGACTACTAGTATGTCTTATATATATGACTTATACTCCTTATATAATTATTTTATTATATACGGAGTATTTTTAAATTTGACTATAATGCAGTGTCAAGAACCAACTCAATCAAAAGCTTAAGTTGATGGTTGGAGGCCCAAGATCGATTATATACTCTAACACGCCCCCTCACGCGAATGCCCTTTCAGGCGTGAAGCCAACTGGCGCCTACCCTGCAGTGCGATATATACCACTTTAAAGTGAGGGGTGGTGAGATTCGAACTCGTGACCTCTGGTCACAAGGCTTTGATACCATGTCAAGAACCAACTCAACCAAAAGCTTAAGCTGATGGTTGGAGGCCTAAGATCGATTATATACTCTAACATGCAGGTATAAATTTTTAAATCAGACAGTATTTGCTATTGTCATAATGAAGTACGGAGTAATATATAATCATTTCTAAAGTTTATAAGTCACACTGAAAACATTACTCCGTACATTACTCAGCTCACTGTTAATCTAATAAGCTCGTTTGTATGTTGTAGTCGTAAGCCCGTATCACCGTATGTACGCGTTCTGCTATTGGGGTTAGGTTATTTGCCCTACATGATTTTCTATATTATGCCTATATATACGTTGATGAGATAATAATTAACACTTGTACAACTGATTTAGTGGTCTTATACGGAGTATAAAAAATTAAGGTGGACATAATAATGATATGTTCTCTTCATCTTAAATTTTGAATCATTTAAAATTTTTTAAAATTCCTATCTAAGGTACTCTGTACTCGTATAAGTTTGTTGACATTTTCTATATTTATCAATTTTTCTTGGAAATAATTTGCGTGTTTTATAAATAAATTTATGAAAATATTGAATAAATTAAAATAAAAACTCACTTCTACAAATGAAAATACTCCCTCCGTCTCGGTGATTTGTTTACATTTACTTTATACACATTTATCGATGTGAGGAGAGATGTAGAGAAAAAACTAATAGAATAATAATATAAGTCTGAAAGGGGTCATTGCTTAAAATTATGAAATGTAATTGGTTAAGGAGTAGGCCACTCCCACATGGGCCACCCATAATTTATGGAAAGTGTAAACAAACGACCAGAACTTTTATATGTAAAGTGTAAACAAATATGGCGGAGACGGATGAGTATGATAATGTAAATTTCTTGGGATTTGATCCTCATTTGAATTTTCTTGCTCAATTGTTGCAGCCTTGCAGGCCGTATAATAAGTTGAAAATTTTCAGAAAACAGAAATTTACAAAAAATGAATAAAAGCAGAAAATTCAGGGGATGGGTTCTTTGGTCCCATTTTTACCTACAAATTGATCAACCTCACTTGTTAATAATAATAGTACTTGCAATATGCATGCATGAAGATATTAAAACTTTTATTTCAATATTTAGATTATTTTATTTTATTTTATTTTTATTTATTATAATTATTAAACATTTTTTGATAGAAGATTTTAAATAACTTTCAAAAAAATTTAAATTAATTATTAATTACGGATTACGGAGTATTACTTAAAAAAATATACGGAGTACATAGTTTTAAAAAAATTGGAGTATAAAAATTCCAACATTCAAAATTCAATTAAACTGAAACAAGCACTTTTCATGTTAGTCCAATGTTCACACTTTAATTGGACATTAATTGGAGTTTGTTGTTTTAGAAACACTCAATAAATAGAGGGGTTTACTTTTTTTACTTTGTACCGGAAAAAGGGGAGTATATAACAATTGAACGCGTTATAGTCTAAAAGGAAAATAATCATATAAAATAATTGAAATTGTAGTCAAATTATTTACCTTTTTATATATTCATTTTTTGTTAACCTTGTAATTTATAAATTTGATTTCGTAAACTTTAACATGACCTGCAAGTATATTAATGATATGGAATTTGATTAAATCATGTTTTCTTTTTGTCCGAAAAGAAGCGCATGGCTGTTACGCTTGTTAGACGGGCGAGAGAATTCGAACTTAAAATCTACTCCAATTAATGTCGCAAAAAAGGAGTGTAAAGTGTGAACATTGGACCAAAACGCTTAAAATATGGAAAGTGCTCGTTCTTCATCACTTACAAGTTCATCTAATTTTCCGATCCAATTTACCAATCGCAACTATATTGATAATTTTATGATATCAAATAAAAACTACTCGTATAAATATATTTTACTTTATTTTATTTTATTTATTGTACTCATATTTCAATAACAATAGATATGTCAACACCGTCTTACATAGTGAGAATTACTAATTATTAATGAGTATACAAAACCACCCCAAGTAACTAATTGACAAACATGTGTATGTAAGATCTCATAATAAGATTGTTGTGAGACCGTCGATCACCGAATAATTTTTGTTTTCATAATTTCTTTTTATTTTTTATATTCATATTAATCATATAGAGATAAGTTCTATCAAGTCAATGGTCTAGGGAAAGTCAGCAAGTCAGAATTGATTTTAACCAAAAAAGTTGATTTTAACCAAAAAAAAAATTGATTTTAACCAAAAAATTTTTCATTTTAACAAAGCATAGTGAATTCCTAAATTTCACGTCCGGTTGACCGGCTGCCGGTCCTGGACCGGCCGGACAAAAACTTTTTGAGACCTAATCTCAGTGTTTTGTTAAAATGAACTTTTTTTTGGTTAAAATCCATTTTTTTTCGGTTAAAATCCACTATTTTGGAGAATCTGAAAATCTTGACTTTGCGATTCAAAATATTTAGCTGACTCAAAAGAACTTATCTCTAATCATATATGTATATATGACATTTTCTTATATATGCATAGTGGGCGCTGAATAACAAGAAACAAATTTTAAAAAAAATGATTTTTTTTGTAAGTCATCCGGTGTAGTTCGGATTCGAGACGGGTAGGACCACAAAGGGCGGTAAAGCTCTCCCTCATGAGCTTTAACACGACTACATTCCAATGGCTCAAACTCGAAACCTGGTTAAGTTAGAACAACTCCCCATCAGACATCAGTTGATCAAAGTGCTCATGGGTAAAATAATTTGATTGTATAATTAATAACTTATTATTTAAAGACCATCTCTACAAAATTAGTATCTGACCATGAGAAATAAAACAGATTCCATAGATTAGGGAAACAAATGTTGTGAATTTGAACACATTTACACGTGTATATACATAGTATTAAATAAATAAAGTTCTAAATTTATATAGAATTAAATCTCAATTGATACTCTGTACTCCTTTAGAATCGAACAATTATGGAACTAAAAGCAAAACAGATTTCTTAATGTTTAAATATTTACTCATAAATAATTTCAAAAACCTTCTATACTTATTATTTGTTTCTGATTACATTTTAAAATCATGAGTGCTTGTGTGGCGAGTGCCATGATAAGTTATTAAGTCATTTTCGTTTGTCTTGATTATATAGTTTTTGTCAATTTTAGTAATAATTATTATTAATTGTAACTAAAATTTTTAATCCTAAAAGTAGTATAGTAGATTTGTTTCAAGTTTTTTTGTCTGCTTTAACTTCTGATTTGTGCAGACTTTCTTGTCTCGCATTAACTTAGTGTAAGATTAGTCTCATAGTAGAATTACTGTTTTAAAATAATACAAGTCAAACCATCTTTATGCATTCAAACACTATATTAATTTATAAAGATCAATTTAGATAATAAGTGAAACAACAATGATGATATAAAAGTAAACAAATTTTCAAAACATTATACTCACCAAAGGTGTATAAATAGTGTCAAACTTCAAAACAAAAACATAACCCTAGAGAATTGAAACTTTTAGCAACAAAATGAAAAACATGAATCACAAGAAAACATTTTTTACCTTTCACTCCCTAGCACAATTACTGTGCTTAATACTAATTATGTGTGGTAACAAAGTGAATGCAAAAATTACCGTGCATATTGTTAATGCATTACCAAATAATGAGCCACTCACGGTGCATTGTCAATCGAAAGACGACGATCTAGGGGAACATACTATTAATGTTTCCCAACAAGTTAATTGGAGTTTCGATATAAGTATATTTTTTACCACCCTTTTTTACTGTGATATGTCATGGAGTAAAGCTCATGGTCATTTTGATGTTTTTGTTGGTAATCCTTCTTTTGTTAATATGTGTCAATTTAAAGATTGTAATTGGGAAGTTCGTGCTGATGGGTTGTATTTATATAATCGGCTTGCTAAAGAGTTTCAGCAGTTTTATAAATGGTAATTGAAATATGTACTCCATATTATAAAATAAGGTGGTGTAATCGTTGTAATACATTATAATCTTATAATCAAATAATTAATAAAATGTTTTACTCCATAGTAATTTTAATAATAACAGTGTAATATGAATTGAAGTACTGGTATGTAATATTGATCAAACCATTGTAAGATCGGAATTACATAATCACTTTGAATGTTTTAATTTTGTTGGTGATTCCACTCTATGATTTCATAATCTTGATTCCAATAATGCATAAGATAACATAATATATAAAATATTCACGTTACCTTCATTTAAAGTCTCTCTTGATATATAGAGTGACGTGATTGACAATTTACTATACCCTTTAATCTTGTTAGAATTAAAATTCCATTTAATTTTATGACCATTGTCACCTCGTATCGTACCCGTTCCTCCCTCTTTTGCATAAATCGCAATTACATTACTTTGTTACCTAATCCACATAAATTTTGTACATTTTGAGATTTTGGATAGATGCGGTCAATTTACTCATTCAGACACAAGAGTGTTATCGGTCACATTATGATAACAATCAACTCGTGATACATACACAACAATTAGGGATGTCGCAGGGGCAGCTTGTGGTGGATGTATGTCATGTGTCATGTATATACTCCTTATACCAATAATAATAAAAAAAAAACACTCATATGTGCACCCAACCAGGCAACCAGCTATGTCAAATACTCGTATAAATTTTTAAAATCGAATCAAGCTAACTACCTAAACAGACAAACAACTACTCATAAGATTACTTCAATACAAAATATAGTTTGTTAAAAATATATTTATACGAGTACAAAATACTTGTTTTAAATTAAAAATTAAAATTATTCATTCGATTTCAGTCATTTGTTATTTTACTATATAAAAATATAAAAATAATAAATGGAATACATAATTGATAGGAACATGTGGCTTGCCAAGTAGCACCAACCATTCAACCAACACATTCTTGTTCAATGATCTCTCTATCACTTCTTCTTCTTCTTCTTTTGCAGCATTTCTTCTTCATTCTTCTTGTGGGTCCCACCTCACACCATTTTTCCTCCACTCTTTTCTCTCCATTTTCACCCACTCATTTTCTTCCCTCACCTTCTTTCATCACCCAACAATATTTATTTATTCATAATAATTCTAAATAATATAATCACATTAAAATTTTCAATTGTTATTATTGATTTGAAACACCTCTGAAAGATTCAAACTTTTCGCCGGAAAATCGATTTTCCGACAACACCCACCTTTTATCTTCACTCAATCTTCAAAACCCACAAAAAAAATTAAAAAATTTCCCCACAAATCTTCAATCATCAATACAAAAAAACCTAATTTTATTTCAAATTTCCCACCTTTCAACCAATTTTCCCGCCAATCTTTGAATGCAGGCCCTTCGGCGGAGAAGGCCAGCGGGCCCGGTCGGGCCGGAAAACGAGCCCGAAACGGCGGGCCAAGAGGAGGAGGAGAAGAAGAAGAAGAACAAAAAGGGGAAGAAGAAGTGGTCGTGCGTCGACAACTGTTGTTGGATGGTGGGGTTGATATGCTCAACGTGGTGGTTTCTGCTGTTTTTATACAATGCAATGCCGTCTTCGATACCGCAGTACGTAACGGAGGCGATAACGGGCCCGATGGTGGACCCGCCGGGTGAGCGGCTTAGAAAGGAGGGCCTCACGGCGGTTCACCCGGTGGTTTTTGTGCCCGGGATCGTCACCGCTGGGCTTGAGTTGTGGGAGGGTAAACCTTGTGCTGAGGGTTTGTTTAGGAAGCGCCTTTGGGGTGGTACTTTTGGTGAGGTCTATAAAAGGTATTCCCTTGTATAATTTATTCGATGTCGATTCTTTCACTTAATTTCGCTCAACTGAATTGAACTGCACTGAACTGAACTGAATTGCCGTATTAGTTCCTTGATTCTAATGATATTTGTGGCACATTATTGGTTTGAGTGTTTTTGTGTAAGAAATGTTAAATGGTTTGGGTGTGTGCTTATAACCGTCTTGTATACGTCTTTGTCGAGTTTGGACTTGTAGTGAAGTTGTGCTAGCCTAGTGGGTTGGGAATTTGGGATAGAGTTCACGTAGTCTCGAAACCCCCCCTCGCTTTACTGGTCACGGAAATTGATAAGGATTGGTAATTAGTGGTTCTATTTACTGGTGCAGTAACTTGCTTCAGCTGATTTTCAATGTAAAACCTGTATAAACTGATTCTTACGTGTTAAACACGATCCTAATGTTCTTGCGACAACATTACTCTGCCGCTGATTGCTTTATCTGATGCCATTATGTCTAGTGTCTGACTAATCATCCTTACACCGTGTCGTCGTTTTTTCTACGATAAAGATTCGTGCTTGTTTTGTTTGCAGATCCCCTCCCCTCCCCGTGTTCTAGTTGATGCTTATATCTCTATGCTGATAATGATTATAATTAGAGAACCATAGTGATTGGACTCCATATCTTGATTTAGTTTGATATGCAGTAAATGAATCTCTCTAGTTTTGTCTCGGTTTGTTTGCTAACACGGGAATAAAGTAGCTCAGGGATTAAGTATGCTTTCCAAGTTGTTGACTACATAAGGTATACTCCGTATAAATTACGGAGTATCACTTTCCAAGCTTGCTCGGTTTTCTCAAACAATTCCTTGTTGGGATTATTCGGTGATAATCCAAGTGTATATTTTCCTGAATATCTCCGATTCTAAAACGTCAGGTTTTAGTTAGATTTTTTGTATATCTAAGGTGGGTCATTCAAGCAGGAGTTTTTTTTAGGTCATTAATCGTCACTTGGTCACTCCGATTGTGACGAGGTCTCACTTGCGGGTAGCCATAGAGTTGCCTCTGATTGACGATTTGGTTTTGGGATAAAACTTACATTGAGCTAATAAAGTTGATTGTTTCTATCCGTTGACGCTGCACACTTTTGTTTTTGTGGTTTCACGTTATGATCATCGATGTATGGATGATTTTATTGCCAAAATCTCAATTTATTCGTGTTCGTAACACCCTGGGACGAAATAAACTTGAAAATAAGGCAAGCCTGGATGCATACCTGACTTAATTTCCGTCAAATTTTGGAAAATAATTCAAAAATTGTTGACTCAGATCTTCTGATGCATCTTATGCAGACCATTATGCTGGGTTGAGCATATGTCGCTGGACAACGAAACTGGACTTGACCCGTCAAATATAAGGGTTAGAGCTGTGCCTGGGCTCGTTGCGGCAGATTATTTTGCTCCGGGATACTTCGTATGGGCTGTTATGATTGCCAATTTGGCGCGTATTGGCTATGAAGAGAAGAACATGTACATGGCTTCATATGATTGGAGACTGTCATTCCAAAATACTGAGGTACTTTTTTTTCGTCTTGACAACTGTGTTTGCACTCGGTTTTACGTCGTTTTTTGAATATTTGAAAATGACCAGGTGAGGGATCAAACTCTAAGTCGGATAAAAAGTAACATTGAGCTTATGGTTGCAACCAACGGTGGGAAGAAGGCGGTTATAGTTCCGCATTCCATGGGTGTTTTGTACTTTCTCCATTTCATGAAGTGGGTTGAAGTGCCGGCACCCATGGGAGGTGGTGGCGGTCCAGACTGGTGCGCACGGCACATTAAGTCAGTGATGAACATCGGTGGGCCCTTCCTAGGCGTTCCGAAGGCTGTTCCCGGTCTTTTCTCGGCAGAAGCTAGGGACATTGCTGTCGCCAGGTCATTACTGTATATTTTTTTATGCACTTGTCTTTTCAATATCGTTTATTTCCGCGCGCTATTAACCGTGTGTGTGCCGTGTTTCTTGTGCTCATTTTTGCAGGGCCATTGCACCGGGTGTTTTGAATAGCGATTTATTTCATTTTCAGACGCTGCAGCATGTGATGAGGATGACGCGTACGTGGGATGCTACTATGTCGATGATACCAAAAGGTGGCGACACTATTTGGGGCGGTCTTGACTGGGCGCCTGAAGAAGATTATGATCCAAATAAGCGAAAGCACAATAACAGCCAGAATGTTTCAACGGGAAATGGCAGTGATGATGGATCTCAAGATAGTAGCCGAAAGGCGGTCCATTATGGACGGATGATATCTTTTGGTAAGGATGTTGCTGAAGCGCCTGTTTCTGAAATCGAGAGGATTGAATTCAGGGTAAAATAAACTTCCTATCTGTTCATATTTCTCTCTTTAACGTTCAAAATCGCATCTTAACCATTTGTCTGTCTTTGCTTTTTTTTTTTTTTTTTTTTTTTAGGGTGCTCTGAAGGGTAGTAATTTTGCAAACACGACTTGTCGAGATGTTTGGATAGAGTATCACGACATGGGAATCGGCGGCATAAAAGCCGTTGCTGACTATAAAGTGTACACAGCTGGCGAGACAGTCGATTTGCTACATTTCGTGGCTCCCAAAATGATGGCTCGTGGTGACGTTCAGTTCTCCTATGGCATTGCTGACGATTTGGATGACCCCAAGTACCAGCATTTCAAATATTGGTCGAACCCCCTTGAAACCACGTAAGGCTCTTCGACACTGAAGTCAATTTTTGAATTTTAGAACACCGATCGAGTTGTTTTCGAATTTATTTATTTGTTTATATTTACTTTTGACGTGGCCTTGATTATTTGTTCGAGTAGATTGCCAAACGCGCCCGAAATGGAGATAATGTCGCTGTACGGAGTAGGCATCCCAACCGAGAGAGCGTACGTGTACAAAGTAACCCCCGCTGCAGACTGCAACATCCCGTTCCAAATAGATATTTCAGCGAATTTGGGATCCGAGGACGGTTCGCTAAAAGACGGGGTACTTCTAGTCGATGGGGACGAGACAGTACCCGTACTAAGCACGGGTTTCATGTGTGCCAAAGGTTGGCGCGGAAAGACGCGATTTAATCCTACGGGAATCAGAACCTACATCAGGGAGTACAATCATTCGCCTCCGGCCAACTTTCTAGAAGGCCGTGGGACCCAGAGTGGTGCACACGTCGACATCATGGGGAACTTTGCGTTGATCGAGGATGTCATGAGGGTCGCTGCTGGTCAAAGCGGTGAAGATTTAGGGGGCGACCGCGTCTATTCAGATATATTCAAATGGTCTGAGAAGATTAACTTGAAGTTATAACGACTCTTATTTTTCGGGTTGGTTAATGACTTGTTGTATTCATTGATTTCGTACGATGGAAGACGGGAAATATGGATGGTTAAACCGATTATTATTTTGCGTAATTCATTGTCGATTCTTGTAACGCGTGCTCGGAAAAGCGTTGGGGAGGTGTACAAAGAGGAGGAAGTCGTGATCGAGTACACATTTTCATTGGCAAATTTTAGAGATTAACGAGTTCTCGGAGATTCAAAAGTGGCGGTTCTGAAGTGAAATTTATTGGAATTATTTTCTGTATCGGAATCGTTTTTCCGATATGGTATTTCAGATTGTTCGATTTTTCGAAGAATTGAAATTGGGTCAAGTAGTCATTGTCTGTAGACTGTAGTGTATAAATTTCTGGGAGTTTTACTTGAATGCTTGATTATTTGTTAATGTGTAATAAATTCTACGATTATATGGAAAGTTAGTTTATTCGATAATTCGATAATTTATGGTATAGACTTGGGCTCTGTTCCGACTTAGGGCCTGTTCTCCTCACCTTATTTTTACTTATCTTATCAAAAACTTCAGAAAACTTAAGAAAGCGAGAAAAGTTGAAAGCTTGAAAGCGAGAACTTATAAAAAGCTTGAAAAACTTCAAAGAAACTTGAAAACTTGAAACTTCACCTTATTCACCTTATTTTTACTTATCTTATCAAAACTTGAAAAACTTGACAACTTAAAACTTGAACTTATAAAAAGCTTGAGAAAATTTGAAAAGCTTAAGAAAACTTGAGTGAACTTGAGACTTGGAAAAAATAAGGTGAAGAGAACAGGTCCTTAATTTAGTTCATTTCGGTTCAATTTTAACATTAGAATTAAAAAATAAAAAATGAAAAAACTCACCATTTCTAAAAAAAAAAAAAAAGACCACAGAAATAATTTTTGGTCAAAAATATATTCAACTGAATAAAAATTTATTTTATTTTTTTTAAAACCCAAAATTATCTCGGACTTGTCACCCATCTATCCAATATAGTTAATTAAAAAAAAAAACACTAAATTTCTTCCCAAAAAAATATATAAAAAAAATATTTAAAAAAATCACTAATTTATTTATTCAAAATTCCTTCCCTTCCCTTTTTTATTTTTATTTTAACTCTCTCTATTTCTTTCTCTCTCCTGCATTTTACTCTGCTTTCTCTTTCTAAAATTTCTTCAAAAAAATAAAAAAATCAAAACTTTATAAATTTTTTTGTAAAAAAAATGGAAGCAGTAGTAGAACAGTATAATCCAAGAACAGTTGAAGAAGTTTTTAGGGATTTCAAAGGTCGTCGTGCTGGTTTAATTAAAGCTCTCACTTCTGGTAATTTTTTTTTTTTTGATTTTTTTCCCTCCAATTTTTGCTCTTTCTTTATTTACTGAATTTATTTCCATTTTTACGTATTTTTCTCAATTATTTGATATTATATTCTTAATTTTTATGGGTTTTGATTATTTTTCTTTTTTTAATTTTCATACAGTGTTTTTTTTTTTTTTTTTTTTTTTTCAGGGTTTTCTCAATTATTAGATTTTTTTTTTTATAAATTAAACTTTTTTGGGTTTAATTTGTCAGTTTATTTTTATGGGTTTTTGGGTTCATGGGGTCTACTAAAGTAGTGTGGTACGAAAATTTTGGGGGGAAATTTTTTGTAAAAGATTTTAACTTTTTTTATTTAAAAAAAATAAAAATACAGTAATAAATGGTGACGTAGTTTTTATTGATATTATGTTTTTTTTTTTTTTTTTTTTTTGTTTTGTGCAGATGTTGAGGATTTCTACTCTCAGTGTGATCCAGGTTAAATTTTTTCTTTATTAATTGTAAATAATTGTTGGTTTAATTTATTTAGTATAATTATTTATTTTTTACTAATTAAAAATGTACTTTATTAAATTTAATTTTATCTGTTTAAAGTGATTTTTACTGTCATTGATTTCTGTGGATTTGTTGTTTTTACTTGGTACTCGTATCTGACGTGTTTAATTGACAAAGTTTCCAACTTTTTCTAAAATAAAAGATGTTTTTTTTTGTCTGAATTTTGTTGGGTTAATTATATTTAGATATATTTGTTGAATGCATGCAAAGTGTTGAAAAATGGTATAAAAAAGTTGGTAACTTTTTCATTATTAATTTCATTTTCATAGATGTAAGTCTCTTGTGTTGTGTGTATGTTTTTGCGTGTGAAATTAAGCATAATAAGGTGAATTTCAATAGAGTTTTGTTGATGGTGAAGTTGGTCTTTAATATAAGTTGCTGAAATGCTGATGTTTCGGTTGTTATCCTTGTCGTTGTCGAAACAATCGTATTTGGTGATTTGTTCTTGTGTCGATTCATATGAGTGCTTCTTGTCATCCGCTTTTCGCTATCATTCTGTTGCTCATCAATTAGAATCACTTCTAAATTTGAGTCGTATCTATTGGGGTTCTTAATTCCGCTTTTATGTCATCTACTCGTATGATTTAACTTCAATAGGACGTAATCGTTCATTGTGGAGTAAGTTGTTATGGAAGCTGTTTATTTGTCTCTATGATTTCCTTGTTTATGAGTTCTATTTATTGGTCTCGTAAATCTGCTTTAGTGTCATCTTACCATATGCGTTATTTTCATTATCAGCTAAATTTCGTATATCAGCTAAATTTGCTTCGTTGTTTTCATTACAGTATCGTCTATAACTTATAGCATTGTTTCATTACATGATCGAGGGTTTGTTGGTTGTTTTCTGCATTACAGAGAAAGAAAACCTATGCTTGTATGGTTTCCCGAGCGAGCAATGGGAGGTGAATCTACCTGCTGAGGAGGTTCCACCGGAGCTTCCAGAGCCTGCATTAGGCATAAACTTTGCGAGGGACGGGATGCAGGAGAAAGATTGGCTAGCTTTGGTCGCTGTCCACAGCGATGCCTGGTTGCTCTCTGTCGCATTTTATTTTGGTGCTCGTTTTGGCTTTGATAAAGCCGACAGGTATATACTTAATACGGACTATGTAGTGGAGTAACTTGCTTTGTGTTTTTGCGTCATGAATTGTAAGCTGATATCCGTGTTCCTTGTGAGCTTTGAATATCTTCATGTTAAGATTCTGGTACCTTTATACTATAAATAGTAATGTGAAATTTAACGTTTTTCTGATATTTTGAGAGTAATCTTCTTTGCATGATCTTCTTTGAATCCTTGTACTGTCTATTTGACATCTCGAGTTTTCTGATACAGGAGGCGTCTGTTCAACATGGTAAACGAGCTCCCCACCATATTCGAAGTTGTGACTGGTATCGCTAAAAAGCAAGTGAAGGAGAGGTCTACAGTCTCGAATCACACCAGCACCAAGTCAAAATCAAACTCCAAAACGGTATAAACTTCGTTATTCATTCTGTGTGATCGCATCACTGAATAAGCTAGTACTGTTATGGTATGGTGTGCTATATAGTAAGACTGTGCAATTGCGCATTATACGTTTGCATATAATTGGTTGCCTTGGCATTTTATTAGTTTACAACGAGTTTTGTTATGCTATCTTCTAACATCAATAACATGAACGTTCAGGATATCACTGTTCTAAGGCCGTTCATCTTCAAAATTATATCGATTCTTTTTTTTCACTTTTGTGCATGGTACGGATGAAAGCAGCATCCCGGAATGCAGGTCAAGCAAGCAAAGGCAAGTCAACCAAAAGCGGACGAAGAAGGCTTAGAAGAAGAGGACGAGGAAGAGCCTGGCGATACATTATGTGGCGCCTGTGGTGAATCCTATGCGTCAGACGAGTTCTGGATCTGCTGCGACATCTGTGAGACGTGGTTCCATGGGAAATGCGTCAAAATCACGCCTGCTCGAGCTGAGCACATTAAGCAGTATAAGTGCCCTTCCTGCACCAACAAAAGAGCTCGCCCATGACATTCCTGAGGTTTCTCATTGATTTCCGGCCTCTGCTCATTGTTTATGGTTCCACGGTTCCACAAGGCCTGTGAATGTTTTTGGAAACTTGTTAAGATTTAGGATCTCGTTAGTGTACGAGAAAGCGGGTAAGTTAAACTTGTTCTAGCACTGCATATACTTAGATTGCCCTCTCATTTGATGGCGCAAAATTTTCGTTAATGCGGATATTGAGGCCTTATTATGGTTTATGTTATTAAGTTTAGTGTCAAATTTATCTAAACTATCTCGAGAATTCGTACATTTATTGACCTTTGCTTTTATGCCTTCGATGAAGAAGAAATATAAATAATTATTGCATCGAATGAAAATTTTAATACGAGAGATAACGAAAACAACAATATAATTCAAATAATCAGCATTAAATTTCTTCAACCAATATTTTCCCTTTACATCACACATTAATGTACATCAAACTAATAGAAGAGCCAGGAGAAAAAATAGGGGCTCATTGTTTAACTAGACCATCACATAATGGCTAATGCCCCACAACCACACCGTTTTCCAAACACCAAAAACCGACTTCTGACGATACGAAACCCTGCTGCTGTGTTGGAACTTTGCTCGCTCTTGCTTTGTTCACAAGTCATGCACATTGCAGGCTTCGAATACATACGTAGCCCGATAAATAAAATCAAACAATAAAAAAAACAGCCGAGAAAATAACCTAGACCTGAATTTACAGACTGTAATAATATGGTTCGGTGAGGCAACAATGTACAATTGGCCGTTCCCCTTTGGAAAGCAAAGAATCGGGCAGGCGGGATTTTAGGAGTGAATCAGTCGGAGCGTTGTAACAGAAACGAGAAACCTGAGTTTTGGCGCAAGAGTGGAGGGGGGTCGACGTCTGCCAACTCGACTTGTTCCATGGACTTGGAGATTTCGTCGACAGAGAACGGGATGCTAAGTATCATACAAGAAAAGAAGCAACACCGAAAAAAAATTCAGAACTGAATAGATTAGAAGGTTTTCGAATATTATCTGCGAAATTAACATAACATGATTACCTAGAGTCGTCATCCAGAAGAAACGAGCTGCTTGCGGCAGTGTTGGATTCATCTGTCATCGTTACTCTCATACTTGAAATAACCTAACCATAAACATCAGTGTTTTAGAAGAGAGAACAACTTAAAATATATAGTACGAAGTCGCAAACCACGATAGTGAAATCACAGAATAAACTTTTGACTAACCTCGGCAGATACACTGTGTGTGCCGTATTTGTCATCCCAGTACATTGTACTAATGCGGTATAGCTGTTGTATGCTTAGAGCCTGAGAGACAAAGGTAAAACCGGAGAGATCAGGAGGGAAACTTACAAGACGGTTCATGAACTTCTTGTTAAAAAAAAAGTTCGGAAGGGCTGTGAACTTACAGGACACAGTTCATTTGTGATCTCCCTCAAGCTTTTCTTCGGCTTTTGATGTATAACCTGGTTGCCAGGATTAAACGTATAAGTTACCATAAAAGAACGTCTCATGCAGCGTCAATAACTATCAAGTAGAGATGATTTGAAGCATACCAGGAATCCGACTGCTTGTTTTATGTGCTTTAGTTCTTCCCAGGAACTACCTGCAAACTAGATTACAGAGAAACAGGTTGTAAGTTTCGTATTATGTTTATCGATTATTTTCTGCTTGGGGGAGCTTCAGTTACCTCCTCGGTTGCATCATGACACCATTGTTCTAACTCAGCCAAACCGGATTTCACATACTCTCCATTGCTGAATGAGCAGCATTCTCGTCGCAACAGGAGACTGTAACAGATCAATGGATTACTCACGTGTGATAAAGTTATCAACAGTTATGGAGAAACGAAGACACCACTAGATATACCTGTTAAAAAGCTGAACATTTATAAAGCAAAATGTTTGAGTAAACACCTTGCGAATAAGAAACGCAGGAACCTGCAACAAAAAAAAAATTAAAAAAAAAAATCGAACAATTAGCATGATGGATTTGTGTAGGTAGAGTTGTTTAAATAGAGCAAGCTACTTCACTTACAAAGTTCGCTCTCATCGTGTTCAGATAATTATTCAGACTTTTCACAATGTTTTGCCAATGAGCAATGAGGGCTTGTTGAGCTATTGCATTAGCTTGAGCACGCCCCTTCACTAGACTTGCTCGGGAATTTCTAGGTGCCTGTCAGTAAAAAAATAATACCCTTTAATTTCCTAAAAAGAAAAAGACGAAAAAAAAGCAGCGAGATATCATGAAACCCCAAAGAGCCACTCTAGAAAGCGGTCTTTTACCTGGATGCATAAACCAAGCAGAGGAGAGATCTCCTTCTTTAGATTGTCTCTCATCATTCCATATATCTTTTCGAGGAAAGCTGTAAGTTGTTGTTTGAAAAGTAAAGCGGGGTATTTGGCCTCGATCTGGCGTAACTCGTCCAATCCCCCATGGGAAGAACGACCACTGAACATAGAGAATGCAACATGTTGTGGAGATGAAGTTCGGAGTCCCTAATTTGATAAGCAGATAGTCAGATATCAAATATAAATTCCGTATATAGGAGAGCTATGTCGACCGTGAATTCAGGTCGATATGTTGATAAGTTAGGAGACATAAGCATCTTACCTGAGAAACCCTCCCAAACAAAGAAGCTGAAGAAGAAGAGGTTCTCCTACGTTGTGGTGTAAGGCTCGCAGCTCCGCTTGCTTTTAGGGTGCGTTGGAGCAGCAGCAGCAAAGTGGCTGAATTAGATAACCAGTAGGCTAGTACGTCGTTGTTTTCTTGACCCTTGAATGAGAGACGAAAAAATACACCAACGTAAGAAGTATTATGAAAGCAGCAATGTAAGCTTATGTCATGAGAGACAAAAAACACAAATTCGAAACCAATGAACTAGTAGCTGAAGAGGTTCACACTGAATACGCGCTCTTATCATGGATAGCGATGGTTTCTAGAAAGGATCGACAACATGCCTAATGAATTTTCATTTTTTATTTTAGAAAAAACACAAAAATCCTATAATTCTACACAAATACAGCAACTAAACCACTGCATAGCCAACCTCGAGGAGTGAAGTTCCCAATAACAAAAATGATAAGAAATTCAAACGAAACAAAGATCATACCTCAATAGCTGAAGCAATTGTTTGAATGATACGATCAAATATATTTGTTCTTTCAACCTCAAATGACCTCCATTGAAGAAGCGATTTATATATCAAACATGCAGCAATAGGCCTGCCTTTGGAGAAGCCCAAATCTTGTGATATACACTTGATAAGCATATCTTGGTTTTCCTGGGAAAGCAAATACATAATTAATAGCTTTGAAACATCGCTAAGCGATACCAGAACATGGCAAAATTATGTGTGTGCAAACCTGTTGCTTCTCGTTGAGATACTTCTGGGGCTTTGCTTCACTTTCAGGAGTGTATGGTACAGGAGCAAGAGCCTAAATCACGTAAAAAAATAGATTTGTGACAAAATGATTTCTTTAAGGACACATAAAATTATATATTTGCTAAGTCTTACCGATATTCTTCTCATTTCACCATCCATGACATTTCCGTTCTCTGGAGTCCTCTGAAATAATAGAGCCACAGTTTCACCAAAAGTACAGTACGCATGAAGTTCAGAGAAAAATCATAACATGCATGCAGTAATACCTGAATAATTGTTGTTTTCGGTCGTAAGGCAAGAGCCTTGTGTGTCGGAGAAATCGCGACTGCTTGTTGGCGAAGCACTTGGTTTTCAGATTCCAGGTTAGAGACCTTTTCTTCAAGCCTGAAGCACAGAAAGAGCATATTATGGTCGTGTTTCGATGCCAATAATCACAGGTCAGAAACTCTAGATAGTGCAGGCTGCTAATCAAACGACCACAATGCAATATTTATTATCAAGCAAGATCTGCTCTTAGGGGATGAAAGGCAAGCTAAAACCATTGCTTCACCAACGCGTACTTAAAAGTCAAAAGTCTGATGCAAACATTTTATTTGTTCTTTCTACGAGAGAAACAAAATAATCTAAGGAGGATGTACAATGGAAACGTTAAAACTAAGAAACAGATAACAAATGTCAACGAATTGGAAACAAACCTCTGCATAGAATCTTGAAGCTCGCTTGCTTTATTCACCGCCTCTTCTAACTGCTTCATCAAATCTTCATTTTTGGTCACCATTTCAGAATAAGATTTTTTCACCTCTTCTTTCGACTGTGACTCAGACTGCAGAAGAGCCTGTATCGAACAATAAACTTATAAGGACATGGATATCACAAAAAAAAAAATCAAATTCTACCATTGTCTTGAACAGGAGAGTCTGTATCAAACAGAGAATCCAAAATCCATATGGTTTAGACTCGTGATGAAAATTGCTTGAGAGGTACTTCAGTACTTCACCATAAAAAGAAATGGTTAATTTAGCGGCTATTTCGCTGTAGCAAAATTTATTGAAGAAGTGACAGTTGTGATGATTATATTGAAAACTTATGCACATATCTGACTTCAGAAAAAGCAGTTTGCATTAACCTTACCTTGACTGTTTCAAGTTCGGCAGTCAGGGAGTCGATCTTCTCAGTATCTTCGATGATAACAGGGGTTTCCTTAATTACAGGAGGTGCTTCTTCAATGGCTCTCCTTGCTGCTTCCCTCTCTTTAATGACCATTGCTTTTGCTTCTTCTAGTTTTAATTGCCTAGCATGTAATGCCTCTTGTAGCTGAGCAGTCTCTTTGGCTTTCGCTTCCTCTAGGTCAGTCTGAAACACAAATAAATCGGAAGCTTGTAGAGTATACTTGAAAGACAAAAATAGATGCAACTCGTGTTTTCTCGCTACTCGTTCGGCAGATGAAACGTTTTTAAAGAAAAACATAAAAAGAATAAGCATAGTCCAAAGTCAATACCCTTAAACGCTTCTCAAGTTGCAACCGCCATGTCAGTTCCTCTACGCGCTTTTCAAGCTTATCCTTAGCTTCTTTAAGTGCCCCGGTTTCCCTTGCAGCCTAACCATATAAAAAATCAACAATTAATATTCGAAAAAAATGAAAATAAATCAAACAAAAGGAAAGTGATGGAGAATGCTGAACCATTTTGAGGTTTCGGAGTTCCCTTCTAGCAACTCTTGACCTCCATCCACATTGTGTAACAAGAGCTGCCTTGCTGAGTTTCTTGTAATATGCGTAGTCATGGTAAGAGCGCCATTTTGCCTGAGGTCAGAGATCAGCATCAGTGACCAACAATTTTCCGTTAGACAGCTTATATAACACTATAACAGCTACCCTTAGTTTCTGGAGATTTTTTTCGAAACAGATAGTAGTACTGTAGGGCGTGCAAAGCGTGACCAACATGAAAGATGGAATACTTAAATAGTCATAACAAATGTACCTGGATGTGAACAGCTGCCTTGGTTCGTTTCTTCATTCTGAAATCATTTCGTGCAGTCATTGCTCTCAATCCTGTCTGCAAAGCGATTGCTGACGACTGAAGCGCCAAATACTCTTTTCTAGCTTCATACTGGCGGAACTTCTTCTGGATTCTTAAAGCTGAGGCCTCACGACGTAATATCTCGAATTGCTTGCATGCCTTAGAATCTGAAACAACATACAGAAATAGAGAATTAATATTACAATAATCAGCGATAGGAACAAAAGTACTCGAGTAGTCTTCAACACTACAAAAATAAAAATGGCAGGGTTGTCAAGTTCTCATACATCGACATAAAGCTTGTAACTGGATAGCAGATTCTCGAAGTGCCACGAAATCCTTGCGAGCAATGTAAGTACGAATCCTCCCCTGGATTTTTCTAGCGGCATTTCCAAGTACCTCTGTCCTTCTAGCATCTAGCTCAGCCATTTGGCCTGCTCGTAAGAAAACCTTTGTCCTGCCTATCTGCTCAGAGATACGTCAAAGGGTTAAAATCAACCACTTAGAACAAGCAGCGTTCACGCATCACTATGCCTAACAGCGATGCTAAGTGTGTCTAGTGTCAGCCCATCAATAATTTTGTATCAACCAAGATCATTGATTTATCCACTTTCTATGTACGAAGTGAAAATAGTTAAATTATAAAGTATTTCTAGTAATCTCGATAAAACTTAACATCTCCGAAAGAAGTGCAAAAATACAATAAACAGAGATATTAAGTAGTTGCGAGAAGAGCCCTCAAAATAACGTGAGATCTAAAGAACTAAATACTAATTATGTATATAGACAAATCATGAAAGAAGCAAAGATTGTGTGATGATTACCTGGTATCCTTTCAAACCCATTTTATCAAGGATCATCTGACATGCAACCTTGTCATCGTAGCTGCAAGGGAACAAAACAGTTCACACAAAATTTTTATTGTACTTGCTACATGTTCAATATTAGCGGTTAACATGTTTTTCAATGCTTGAACCGAAATGTGATGGGGAAAATGCATGAACTGTGTAATAGCGGACTTACTTTCCTTCCAGAACTTCCGGAGCAAGGACACCAAAACGAAGAAGGAACTCATAGAATGTCTTTCTGGTAGGATACCCAGCGCAGCTTATCCTAATTGCCTCAAGCACCCCCTATGAACAACGAAATTGGAATAAGACACTTGGGGAATGAAGTATTGAAGAAGAAAGTTCAACAAAACCATAGAAGTAACACACGTATGATTTGATAATAGCAAGATAAGTACATACCCCGCATCGTAACTGCTGGATGACATTAGCATTCTCGAAAATGGCAGGCTTCAACACATTGTTCGGCTTCACACACCTTATATAGTGAGGCTCAGTTGCACTTAATGTCTCCATCAACGATTGAAGTTGTAGCTGTAGTAGGGAGCATGTCAGTCAAAATAACAAGACAATTACGGAGTAACAGTAAAAATGGCTCCTCTAGACAAACATTAACCAGCATTCAAAAGTACAGTTTGTCAAGCAACTAGTAGTTTTGAAGCTTGGGTATGTAAGAACAATGCCTGTGGATATGTGCAATTAGACATTACAAAGAAGAGAGAGAGAGACAGACCTTAAACCTCGATCCGATAGAAGAAAACTTTGACGACTTTGACGAGTCTTCAGGAAGTGGAGGGAAAAGTGACGCCACAAAATGACACTTGGCAGCTGTTAGCAATGCTTGATGTTCTGCCACCACGTAATCTTTATTTTTATCTATAAAATGGTCTGCTTGATATGTCACCTATGATCAAAAGAAAAATTTCATCGAATAAGACTGTCGAGCTAAAAGCACATTTGAGATTGTGAAATGATCACATCAAGAAGAAGTTGAAGCACTAACCTCCCCAGCATAGTGCATTATAGTAAAATTCGTCCGAGAAAGCTTTGGTTTGCTAAAACGTTTGTTCTTCTGGAATGTCTGATACAACTTCTGAGCAAAGGTTTCATGAGTAGACTTGGGGAACATGCTGCAAATATTTGTAGTCAACACCTTTTGTAGAGAATAAACAAAACTACGTGATACAAACGAACAAATCTGGGAGTTGCTGATAAGTTACCAGGCTTCGTCAAGAAGGGATATGATTCCTCCAGGTTTCTGCAGAAGATTGAATTGCCGGTTAATCCATGTAGAAAATTTATAATTACGTAGACGCCAAAAATAAGACGGGGTTATTAATGTTCACGTCAATAATCACATGGTTCTAATATGTGATGGCATCATACCTTCTCAATTAAATCCAATACATCCTGGTTGTCAACAAATTCTATGTAGCTCCAGTTTATCTCTTCTTTCGAGTACTCTTCTTGCTCCATTTTAAAGACATGCTGCAAACGAGAGAATTTCGCGTGAGATTCTCTTTTCTTTCATTGACCACTCAATTGCAATGACTAATTGACTATTCAGGCTAACCTGATTGAAGTGCTGCTGCAATTTCTCATTTGTAAAGTTGATGCAGAACTGCTCAAAACTGTTGCAGACGAGAATCAGTGAATAAGAGGCTCATAAGTCATAAGTGCCGAGAAACAGGATTAGAGGTGGATATCTCACCTGTTGAACTTGAAACTTTCAAAACCGTAAATATCAAGAACGCCGATGATTGATTTGGAAAGTGGATCCTGCCCAATTGAGATATTGATTTTTTCCACGATCCTACCATATGACAGATACACATCTAAGTTGAATTTGAAATCAAACAACAAATCCAGACATCCATAAATAAACAGATAAGGCTGAATTCACACCAATCAAATAACCGGCAGTATATGGTCTTAGCTAGAGCATCCCTACTTGCTAGTGCATTAACTGGATCGAGGGTCATCGTAATGACTTCTTCTGGTGTCACCATCACACGTTTTATTAGTGCATCTTCCAATGTCGAGGCGTCACACCTACACAGCAGTCCTAAAAATTAGCGAGTATAAACTTAATGATAAAGCAAAAGGTAAAAATAGAAAAAAATGACATTACCTTAGAAGTTCAGCAGTTGTATTCAGGTGAAACCTCGACTTCTCATCCTTGATGGCGGAGGAGTCTATTTCATCTCCCTTAACGAAATTGATATTACCGAGATGAAGTATAGCAGCCACAACCCTGAAGATAGCTTCCTGAAGAAAGAGCATGTTCAGAAAAAGAGACAGCACTTCTCTAAAAACAAGCATGCAAGTAAAAGACGAACCTGTTCGTCCTCGTTGATACCGACGATATCCATAGCCCTCCTAAGTGCAAGATACTCGTGGGCATCATTAATATCATCCAACTCATAACAACTGGATTGATTTAAGTAGTGGAAAGACTTTGGATTCCCCAACTTATACTTCTCGATTTCCTGGAAACACATCAATAGAGCTCTCATTTGAGACGCTAGTAGAATGAGGACGAAGTAGTATATCTGATATAAGTAATGTAGCCATGTAGGTATAGTACCTCGGCTGGTGCAGCACACAGAAGATAGAAGCAGTGGTAGTTCCTCTCAGGATCAGAAATTTGGCATACACGTGATCTTTCGAGAAGATAAGTTCTGATAGCAGCACCAGAGATTCTTCCACTCTTGTCGAACTGGATTTCAACAAATTTACCGAACCGACTAGAATATCATAGACCAAATGAAAGGTTACATAATAAGAAACTTGAAGAACTTCTCCACCGCAGTCAGAAATATATCAACTAATCAAGGCACTTAACAGTAGGACAAAAGCCATGAAAATGGTATTATACCTGGAATTGTTGTTCCTAACAGTTTTTGCATTGCCAAAAGATTCGAGAACTGGGTTGGACTGAAATCGAATCATTAAATCAAAGAGCATTAAAGAGGCTATTAATTGTAACCGGCAAAGGAAGGGAACTATGCAAATAAAGAATGCTGACTACTGACGTAAATAGTAAGTAAAGTGGAAATAACCTACCTCCAGAACTTGTTGTTCAACTGTTCTTCCTTCTACACCGGAACGTCCACCCAAGTGAGCCAGATACCTCATAAGCATTTTCGTAGTCTCAGTTTTACCAGCACCACTCTCTCCACTTACCAGAATAGCGTTGCTTTTCCCCTCGTTAATCATCGCTCTATTTGTATATAGCAGCGATTATAATAACAATTACATAACAAGCAAGAAAAACTAGAATGACCTAAAAGAAGAGGCGAAAGAAGACCTGTATGCAACATCAGCGATCGCAAAAACATGAGGGCTCAACTCCCCAAGAGCTGCTCCTTTATATTGCTCCATCATGTGTGTATCGTACAAATGAGGTAGGCGTTGAAAGGGATTCACAGCAATGAGGATGTTGCCAGTATATGTCTGAAAAATTACTATTTTTATTAGCTGTACTATATCGAGTAATCTTTCTTGTAGAGTCATATCTCAATCTTGAGAATTGTCAGGTCACACCATCGTTAATACAATTTAACCAGCTATCAATATAACATCTCATCTCACTTACGTATATTTCATTTAATTCATATCGAGTGGCTAAGTTTTGTAAGACACCAGGCTCGTGCAAATACGAAAGTCTTGTCATGTCATCAACTCCGCCAGGCGGAGCTTCCGTGTCCTTTGGATATACTTTTGATTTTTTTGCAACAACCTGTACGTGGGGAAGTGAAAATAATTTAAAGATATGCACATAAGAGTTGTAGAAAACGTGTAAATAATTTACATCCAATTATATACCAATAGTACGTGCAAGATATATACACATCACATATTCAAACAACCCAAAAAGAAACAAGAAAAGAGAGATAGGATATTGATGGACAATTCAACGTTTTCATTCCAGCACGGGTAAGCCCACACTAAACAATCAATATTGTTACATAAATTTTTTAAAGATCTAGTAGTGTCAAATTTCACATAAATAGTTATAAACTGACACAGCAAAATACAAGAGGAAAGCTAAATCAACAAACTGATACAAGAGGATAAACAAGTTAGACGGACAGATATTCGAGAGAATCCAATCCAAGCTACCAAAGGGATACACTGACAATCACGATTATAAGATGACAAATTTCAATCCAAGTTACATACAAATATGAGATGGTGGCTGCTAGGGTGAAGAAAGTCTGAAAGTAAATTATAGCAACGTTTACAGTAGCACAAAAGTGGAATTCAGATGTGTGTATTAATTTTCTGTAAGCCCTACCAAACAGAAGCTATGACTGAAGAGCTTACTGTTTTTCCATTTGTTGTCCGAATATGAACATCATCACCATTTATTCGTGCAACTTCTCCGTCTATCCACGCTAGCTTACTATCTTCCAACCAAACATGAGAACCGATTATTATGTTGTCTGGCGAAGCCTGCAACAATAAGAAAGATAACCCTAGGTCAGATAGGTTACACTAGTAAACACATGCCATGTCCTCATACGCTGATCCAAGGAAAAAAAAGCGCCATGATTAATATCATGACAGGGAACCATATTTGAAATAAAGTAATAAACAACAATATCAATCAATCTTGGTGAAATGAAGTGAAACAACTCACTAAAACGCTTTTCTTTTGTGAAGTATAGTCACCAAACGGAAAAGTTCAACGCAATTTTCCTAGGTAACATTATTGTTGTTGCCTTCATTATTGTTGTCATCAATCAATTTCGACAAAACCAATCAAGAAGAATTTTGATTCATTTAATGCTATGGAGTAGTATCCATGAGAAAAACAAATAATACCGATTGACAATCATTTTACTAGATTGTGCATGGTTCATCTTAGACGATTAATATCTATTTCATCAACTTGTAGTCTCTAGTCTCTACTATTTAGTACTCCGTAATAACTACCTCAATATGCCTCCCAAGGTAGATTGTGAAACGATGATTCAACATTAATTACATCATTACATGAAGCCCTAAGGATCCCCCCATTTGGCGGGTCAAGAGGCCTAAAGGTAAGATCCATCCTTATACGCTGAACCGATATTCACGGACCAGATTATTGCACTTCATTCAACATTTGGCGTAATTACTTAGAGAAGACAAAAGTCACAAGTGTGACCGCTACTACCCATATCGAGGTAACAGTTAGAGAAAAACTTCGAAATCCAATGCATGCTATAACCTTATTTGCACACTCATGACAACGAGTGCATCACAAGCCCAGATTATCACACATACGGTAGATTTATTATCACGTTTCCATTTCTAACAACAAAATAACTCACTATCAACTGCTATGAGATGCAATTGAATGAAACAATCGTGGATGACTATAATGCTCAAGCGCCTCCAAAATATGATAACACCAATAGTTACTTTATAATCGGGACATTTATGACTATTAACAATCACCAAGATACAGCTAATTATTCGGTGATTATCCCTATCAACTCTTGATATCCTTCCTTTCCTTTAAGCTCAACACCAATTTGCACCCAAGGTTGCAGACTGAATACAAATGATTTCTTCTATGGAAATCCAAAGTCTCACCAAAAGCACGCCACCCTCTGGCCGCAGACTGTAGTTATGAAAACTACATGAACCTAATTTTAGCAACGTAAATGTCTAACGAGATAAATAAACCCCAACACTGTTACCATGAATATTTCAGCGATACAATTCAATCTAAGACACAGCCTCACTCCACCATCATAGTATCTAACAAACTTATCTTACAAGGTCACTCAAACTCAAGTTCCAAGGAACAAGGTCATTAACTCATTGAGCAACAATCATGCACCACTAAGAATCCTTTGCAAAGCTTAAGTAGATAAAACAGCATGTCACCACATTGTAAAATTGCACTCACAAAATCAACCCTAATTCAAACCCTAGAATTACTAAATTCAATGGACCAAAATGAGCTCAAAATAGCTAAAATAATCACACAACTACAAAACTCTTCTATACTATTGAAAAACAGCATCATATTAAGTATAAACTCATCAAACAGCAACAACTTAATCAAGTATAACAAGTTTATGCACAAAAATGGAAATGACAAACCAAAAATTACCATTTTTTTTGTATAATCAACAAAGGTGATATTCTTTCAATTCTCCAATCATCAAAACAAAACCCACCAATAATTACTACTTTACCAGCTATATTTCAACCTTTTTTCCCCCGAAACCAAGGGACCCACCAAAAAAAATGGCTTTATCAAACTGAAATAACTCAATAAAACCTGCAGATCAACCCTAAATTAAAACTACCCAATATAATTTGACACCAAAAGCAATGAACTTTGAGCTTTGCAGAAGATTTTAATGACAAATTGAAAATAACCCGTCTTTCAAATTTGAATAAAAACCACAAATTTTTGAACTTTTTTTATTTTTAACAGCTTTTTGCTTAAATTCACTTGCAATAAATTTTGAAAGATTTGAACTTTTGAAGATTGTGTGTAGAATGAAAAATGAAAGCAAAGTTTTTTCTTTTGTGTGTGTTATCTTTTTTTTTTTTAATTATTCTTAAGAACCAAAAAATATTAAAAAACAATATTTTAATAATAAAAATACAGACATTAGACGTTTGCAGACGACATTTAGAGTGAAATTTGACTAATTATTTTCGACAAATTGAGGTAATTACTGTGTGTAATTAATGTTGTTGAGTGTTATTTTTGAAAAATTTTATGTGGGGGAATATATTTTCAATTTTGTATCGAAGTGAATTTACGAAAATAACCTTATTATTTCTGAAAGGTGATGAATTGAATCTTTGTCTTGTGTTTGAGGAGGAAGTTTCACTGCATTTCAGTGGGCCAACGGTCAAAAAAAGCTTAAGGGTAACGCCTAAAATATTTAAAAACATTGTATATTTACGGGTTGGATTGGATCGGATCAAGTTAGATTCAACTATAAGTCAGAGTTAGTCGGTGACGTTGATCAATTATTCAATTTTAATTTTCGTTGTAGCGCATAAAGTTGAGACTGATCTGTTCATTTTGGTGCTACTTTTTAAGGGATATTTCTCATGGTATCCCCCGAGGTTTACCATTTTACCTGTGATACCCCTATTTTTCTGCTAAAAAACTTTGATTGAGCTTAACTTGTAGCTACGAGTTTAGAAATTGAAAATAGTTTTTCCTACGACGTACATCTCATTAAGACGATCAATTTGAACATTAAAGTTTTCGGATTCGCAACTCGTGACTAGTAGATATGGTCACTCAAAAATTTCTCAATAAAATAACTCTGACCGACAAAAACTTGAAACCACGTGTTTTGAACTTGAATTTTTTTTTTTGTTTTATATCAAAACGAAGAGTTCGAAAAGACGATTGATTTGGAAAAAAGAATGGTCGAATCTGAATTCGTAACTACAAATTATAGTTAGTTAAAGTTTTTTTTTAGCATAATAAAGAGTATAACGAGGAAAATTGCAAACTTCAGGGTACTGTGAAAATATCCCTTTTTTAATTATATCTGATAGTTGAGATATGATTTGATCGAAGAAAGTTGCGTTTAATTTTATTTTTAGTAAAAAGACATTCCTTCTAATTCTTTGAAATTTAAACATTTGTAAATGACTTCATTATTAAGAAAATGGTTGAAGGTGTGGGAGGAGATAGAAAAAGTGGCAAAATATAGCGTGTTACATGAAATTTTAAAAATGTTGCAATTTTTGATAAATATACTATAATTATAGTGGATAAAAAAGAGTACGGAGTATCAAACAATAATTAAAATAAAATGATTTGTGCAACAACATTAATTTTCACAATCAATTCGACATAAATTATTATTATTATTGGATTTAATCTCATTACATTCCAAAGTTTGGGCTTAGTAATCGGCCCATATGGATACATTGGATCCAAATTTGGACAAACAACACAGTTGATGACAAGCCCATTTAATAAGCATAACATACACAATGCCAAAAAAAAAAAAAAAAAAAAAAAAAAAAAAATTGAGCTTCTTATTGTAATTTTAACAACAATAATTCTCCTGTAAGGCACAACTTACACAAAATTAATGTGAGACCAAAGTACAAATTGCAGTTAAAAGGGTACAAAATCATGAAACAAATCTACTAAAGTCACTTACAGGGTACTACAAAAGTTTTAGTAACAATTAATCATAATTATCACTTAAATAGTACAAAATCTATATAAACGGGTACAAATGAGGTGGATTTACAATAACTTAATGTAAGTCCTGACTTACACTAGAATTTGTGTTTTAACAATCATTACTATGTAAATTATGACATTTTAAATGAGCAAGAATTATGAGATATCGTACTTCATTTCGCTATGAAAGTGAAAGGTGATTTTTCGTATGTATAAAACGATATTATGTTTGGGCTGATCGCAATAATTTTTGACTGAAACGTAACTATTTTTATACTTTCGATCGATATAATTAAATTGATGTGGACAGATAAATTCAAAGTTTGGTCGAGTATTCTTGACATAATTTCCAAAAGTAAAGAATCCAAAACAAATAAAGTTTGTATACCATTTAAATAGCTAAACTACAAATGTTAGATTATTCAATTTGCAAATCTATACAAGGAAATTTCTTGTAATCCAGTTGTCTATGTCGTCCAGATTCTTCGTATTAACTCAAATATATCGTAATTTTTCCTCTCGTGTCCAATTTGTTAGATTATAATCCGATCCACAATCATCTCTAATTTTATTACTCTACTACAGAGTAATTTTTTTTTTTTTTATTTCCAAAAAATTGATGGATAAATTCCAAAATTACAACCATTGAACAACAAAAACAAAAAGCTCTACAGTCTACACACTCAAAAATACAAACAACTTAACAAAACTATCACAAATTCCAGTATGTGTGTGTTGTAATTTCCACCAAACATGTATGTGATCCACTCTGTTAACAGCAATATCCACAACTTGAGCACTTCTCAATTCAGTAAAAAATAAAAAATAAAAACAAAATAAAATACTTGTATAATCCGCGAAAGTGGTAATTTAGACCCTTAACTATCAGCAATTGTGAAATTGGATACCTTAACTTTCAATTGGAGTAATTGACCCCCTTTAGTTTACCTTAATGTGAAATTTAATCCTAATCAATTTTTCCGATCAATATCTCGCCGGAATATTAACTTATCACCATAATCTCGCCAATATATCATATTGCATACCAATATCTCATTGAACAAATTAAACTAATTTTTCTATGTACGTAAAAATACGGGTATGTATACACTATACATTATTCTCATCTAGGGATGGCAACGGATCGGATGCGGATCGGGTGAAGCGTCACCCGCATCCGTCACCCGGTTTCATCCGCTCCACCCGATCCGCTTTCCACCCGATTTTGACATCACCCGCATCCATCCATCCGTCACCCGCGGGTGAAACGGATGGATCGGGTGAATAAACGGGTGGACCAAATTTTTTTCCTCCCCTTTATTTAATAACCTATTTTTATAAATATTTACAAAAATATATATATTATACATATATTTGTATAATATGTTAGAGATTTTCTAAAACGGATGACAACGGGTCGGGTGACGGATCGGATGGACCTCCACCCGAATCCGACCCGGTTCTTCACCCGATCCATCCATCACCCGCTTTTCATCCATTTAATTCGGGTTTTCGTCCATCCATTTGTATCGGGTGGGTCGGTTATAAAGCGGGTGCGGGTGAAATTGCCATCCCTATTCTCATCCACTGAAAAAAAATATAATGATCGTAACCCTATTTGTTCTTCTTCTACAATTATATTCAGCAACTTGAACTTGCTTCATACATGAACTTGCTTAATTCATACAATCTTCATCTCTCCATGCCGGAATCAAGGTAACATAGTTCTCTTATCCTATAAGATTCTCGTTTGATTAGTCAAGGTGGTATGTAAATATGTAATGACTTAGGGCTTGATGAGTGATGAGGAGTATCAAATGATGAGGCGTATCTAATACTCCGTATGTTATTTCGTTTTCAATTAGTATCGTAATACTCCGTATGTTATTTTGTTTTCAATTCGTATCGTAAACGTATGTAGAATTTTTTTTAACACGTATAAATACCGTATTAATACTTGCAATTGATTTTCCGACGAGATATTGGTCGGAAAAATCGATTAGGGTTAAATTTCACATTAAGGTAAACTAAAGGGGGTCAATTACTCCAATTGAAAATTAAGGTATCTAATTTCACGATTGCTAATAGTTAAGGGTCTAAATTACCACTTTCGCGCTTGTATAATCTAACCAATGAATGAAAAAATGTTTAGTTAATTTGACGTATCCTGGACAGTAGGTTTCAGATTCGAAAAATTTTACTGGCTGAGATCAGGGCGTAAGCGTGACGGACCATTATAACCTTGCTTAAGATTAATCGAATCGGACTTTTCGAGTGTTAATTTAGCCCTAAATTTGGCAATGAAATCATCTGCTTTCATGTTAACATCTGGACTTTGGCAGAACAATGGCGATTTCGGGATCTGATTAGTTTTCGCGCTGTTAGGCGACACGCTTTCGTCTTCTGATGCAGAATACCCGCTTCGTGGGCTATTGTTGTTGCTTTCAATTTTCGCGTAGTCGCCTTGAATTGTGAATTTCCACGGCTTCACTTTAAACGGTGGCGGGGGCGGTGGCGGGGGCGGGGGAGGTGGCGGTGGTGCTGCAGCGGGTTTTGTGGTTGTGGTGGAAGGGGTGGGGATGGAGTGGACTTTCTTTTTGGTTTTGCCCTTTTTGGAGAAAAGGTTGTGGAATACGGAGTGTGGCGGCGGTGGAGGAGGTGGTGGTGGTGGTGGCGGAGACGATGGTGGAAATTCGGGGGTTGACATCGAACGGTGGATTGTCGTTTTAGGAGAGTGTTCGATGAAATCCTCCAGATTCTCGTAACTCCTCCTCTTGCCAATTGGTTTACGCTTCCTTTTTGTCTGTTGGTAAAAGGAGGTGAAAAACTCCTTGGTCACCACGTTCACCCCTCTCGTCTTTTTAACACTTGCGCCACGGCTAAATTCGTTTTGACGGCTTGCCACCACCACCGGTTTCAGCCTCTGTGTTGGAGCCGGCTTCGGTGGCTGAGCCTTTGATCTAGGTTCCCTTACGACCGAATTACTATCCCCGTTGTCGTTCCACCGGTATCTTCCGTACCCAATTGTCTCGAATGTTTGCCCGGTCTCCATTTCGGGTTTTACCGGTTGCGCCCGCCTAGAAGGCGGTGGAGGTGGAGGCGATGGCGGAGGCCAAAAATACGAATTTGGCGACGGTGGAGGCAATATATTCATCGGTGTCGGTGGCGACGGTGGTGGAATATATGATTGTTGTTTAGGAGTAGACAATATGTCATTAGATTCATCCACTTCAACATCATCATTATGATTATTTTTGCTTGATTCATCTTCAACAACCAAACTTTCGACTTCATCTCGAACAATTTCTTCAACTACTTTGACTTTATCTTCAATTTCATCAATTACTGATTGCGACGACGATGACGATGATGGAGAAACGTTATCCTTAGATTCGTCCAAAACTTCTTTACTATCCACAAAAGTAGTATCAACCTCAATGGTTTTAGACTCGCTTTGATTTTCGTCATTATAATCGATCTTTCTAAAAGATCTTGATTCGCTAAGTAAACTCTCAGATCTCGAAAACCCGTAATTTTCAACATCAGTATCATCAGTAAACCGAATCTTATTACTATCATTCTCCTTGATCATCCAACTCGACTCGAGTCTAAGATCAGGGTACGAACTACTACTCCGTCGCAATTTCACAGCACTCTCCTGATACCCGCCTCTATCATAATACCCATAATACTGACTCGACTCGTGCTCGGCTTTAAACTCGTCTTTCCTACTATTCCTAACGTCCACGGGAGTAACGGGTTCGTCGTCCTTTCGACCCAAAAACCCGCACAAAATAGCAAATACAACCAGTAAAATGTTGAGCGAACTCCAACCCGTCTTAACCAAACTCGGGTTGAAGACTTGCCTAGCATGTGACACAATGTAGGGGACTACAATTGTCATAAACACGAGTGCGGCCGCAAGCAAGAATAAGACGAGCGAGCCCGTGTTGAGGAACAAAGATGAGACGTGGCGGTGGCGACGGCGGTGGCGGTCCACTTGGTGAAGGGTGGTGGTGCTTTGTACCCAAAAGGGTGGTGGTTCATCATCTTTTGGGTCCATATTTTTTTTAAGTATAAATTGGAAATGAAAGTGGTTGATTATGTGTGAACTTTTTCTTTTGGGGGGTTGTAGTTTTGAACTTTTTGGTGGGTGCACTTGTAGTAGTAGTAGTGTATACCCTTTGATTAAAGGGAACTTTTTGTGCACTTGTTTATATATAGAACTTTGCTTTTACTTGTGGACAATTGATTAGATTACAAAATATGATTAATGGAGGAGCTAGAGCTAATCTCATTGTCTTATTATGGATTAATTAGGTTGGGTTTTTTTCGGTTAAATTTCGCTTTAGAAGTTCAGTTCAGTTCAGCTTTTATATAACTTATCTCAGCTTCTATAATAGCGTATGTTGTTTATGTGAGATTTGAGTTTACACATATAAGTTGTTAGGGTGCAAACCCAAGTCCCACATCGGTTGAGAAAAGATGAAAGTTCATCTATATAAGTGTCCACCAATGTAATAGTATGAGACATTTTGGTAAGGAACCCAAGAGTAAATTCATGAGGGTTTGACCCAAGGCAGATAATATTATACTATTATGAACCAAAGACACCGATGCAGCATAAGTCCAACGTCAGTTGTCAGCGCTTCCGTCGCAGCCTAGAGCGTATAGGGTAGGGGTTGACATGATTTGGGGCGTAGTTTAAGCCGTGAGGGTTGATTGTCCGGAATATTTTGACGAAAGTCCGCGTGTTTGTAGCATAACTACGCGGTTAGTGTATTAAAATACTATCCAGGTTGTTTTTAGTTGTGGCTTAACTTCCTTTTCATGTCTATTTTGGCTGTCATTCATTTGCATTCTTCGTATCCCATTATACCCAAATATAAACTATAACCTACTTTTATACTTTAATATTAACAGTTTATAGGATATAACTTTAACCGTTAATATTAAAATAACGCTGTCTCATTTTTGTTACGGTGATAACTGATAACGTATCAAATATTTTGTGTAAGATCGTTAAGGCGATAAAATTAATGTATACCGGTGTATGAAAATTCATTTACTGTATAATATTTGTACACTCATTTCTGTTCTCCAAAAAAGTTCCACATACTATATTTTAGGTAGAGAGATATAAGTGTGTTTCATAAATACCAATACAAGGTACGGAGACCGGAGTACATGTATGTTTTCCACATACTATATTTTCTCCCCACAAAATAAAGTAAACGTTAATAATTCATAGGAACGGAGGGAGTAGTGAAGAAGTGTGCATGTGACACTACTTAGGCAACTTGTACGAGTAACTTGTAGTGTATACTCAAAAAAACAAACGAGAGAAATGGACAATAAAATTAGCAAAATCTAATGGAACAAAACCGCGTAGTTTTGTGCACATCGTCTTTGAAAAAATTCTTCAAATTTTTGTAAAATACTTCCAAAAATTCCAACTCATTTTACTAACCCTACAATAGTACATATTGGTGTACAACAAGTATAAGTTGGTATCCTATGATATACGTATAATAATGACAAATTATCGATTTAATACAAATTTTGTACGGAGTAAATAAAACGGTGTACTCCATGCATATAATGATTCGAGAATGAAGCTAGACGGATTTAAATTAAACATGATAAAGGCAGATTTTAATTTATTACATAATGATCTACAAGAAATAACACAGGAAAAAAATTACTGAACATCAGTTATTACGAGAAATAATATAAAAGCTAACAAATGACAAAAAAAAAAAAAAAACCCAAAAATAGCACTATAAAGTCAGCGACTTTTTCCAAAATTAAAGTAATTAGGTTAGAAATAAAAACAAACAATTAAAATGGACTACACTACATATTTGTGATATATTAAAGAAATATTTCATACACTATTACACTACCCTTTAACTTTGTCAAATTACACATGAAACCTCAGTTTTGAGGTTTGTTCACATGTCGCCTCTTAATAAGTGTTTTAGTGTCCTATATGTCATTTTTTAAACTTTCCTTCCAAAAATTAACTTTTTAACTTCGTTATTGGATATTGAAATACTAAGTTAAGGGGCGCCATGTGAATAAACCTCAAAACTGAAATAATAATATAATATGTGTAATTTGACAAAGTTAGAGGGTACCGTAGGAATATCTATATATTAAAATTAGACATTTGAGACAACATCATTAAATGATACTGAATCCAACAACACCACATATATATTCACATACCGAGGATGCTATGATTTAGTGGTCATGACTGAGATACCCGAACAGTTGGTCTCAGGTTCGGATCCGCCATCTCCATTGTAATGACAATTGTCAATTTGACTAATTCTTTACTTGTAGGAAGATCTTACAACATAACAATTCATATAATGAGGTCTTTTTCATTAAATCTATGCAACGTCCTCCAACTTCATTTTCTTCTTAGACACGCATAATGTATGATGAAGATGACAATCAATATTCAATAACATTATAATTATTTTTAATTCTTTATTTCAATTATTAGGGGTATAATATACACGTTCTTATTGACATATCTCAATCATTTATTCTTATTTTGATAAGATTATTATTTTATCATTTTCAATCATTTATTAGACGTATATCGATATTTTTTATATGTTGTGTTACCGGCTAGCTTTTCCTTTATAAAATGAGTATATATTGTTTCGTAAAAGTTTTATTTTTTATGATTTACCGTATATGAACATTTTAATCATAATAAAATAGCTGAATATGAGTATGGCCGTACGAACCTATGATGATATTGAGTTCGAGATCACTAAAATGGATAAATCTCACTAAAATGAACTATGAACTATGAACTATGAAGTTCGAGATCGTTAGTTTTTTTCAAAAAAATAAATAAATAAAAGACGAATTGAGTGAAATTTAAACTATACTTTATGTAGTTAAAGTATAAAATCAATTTTGTGTGTTCAATCATCACATTAAGCTTTTGATTGAATTAATGTTCGATATGGTATCAGAGCCTAGAGCATGGCAAGTGGAGGTCACGAGTTTAAATCTCAACATCTGTTTATGTAAAGTGGAATATATTGCACCGAGTATGGCCTATGGGGACGTGTTAGAATATAAAACCGATGTTGTCCCAACTATCAGTTTAAACTTTTGATTAACATCTTTAATAACATGTTTTCCGACCTAATAGTTGTAGCATCGTCTGATAAATGTTTTGATCGGTTCCATTTACGAGAGCTCGAAGCCTGACATCCGATGTAGACGTATAATTCAAAACCGCAGTTTCGCCTAAAAATTGTATGCTCGAAAATGAAATCATTTGATCAAATACAACAAAAGTGTCCTACAATTCACTAAAAATAGCACTAAATTTAGTCATTTTCACCCCAAATTTCCTCTGTATCAACCATCAAAACAACACACATGACACACCAGATGCTCCATAATTCCGCAGGCGACATCAGAATTTCACCCTTTTGGGACATCATTTCTCGGCGTCACAGGCATCGAATTTCAAGAAACAACGACAGTAACACAAACATCGACAACAATTAGAGCACAACACAAATTTAGGGGGCCGAAAAATGGGTCTGGGCAGTTTCATCTTGGGATGCGTGAACACGCTAACGCTATGCCTGTCGCTACCGATACTTTTAGCAGGGTACATTATAAAAGTGACAGCGAATTCCCCGTGTGATCCCATAATGTACAAGCCTCTGCTCGCCCTAGGGTTGTGCCTATTAATCGTGTCTGTCATCGGTCTGCTAGGGTCGTGCTGTCGACTGTCGGTTTTTCAATGGCTGTACGTGATGATGCTGTTCGTGCTGATCATTGGTTTGCTTGCGTTTTTGAGTGTTAGCGCGGTGGTTATTAGGGGAGGAGGGGAAGGTGAGGATGTTATGGCGGGTGGCATGAAGGAGTACGACCTACCGATGTTCTCGAGTTGGATGAGGAATAATTTTGTGAGCGCTGATCATTGGGAGGATGTCAAGCAGTGTATGATTCAACACGATGCGTGTGGGAAGATTAGCACGTTTCGGACGCTCATGGATTTCGTTACTTTCAAGCGCTCCAAGCTCACATCCATGGAGGTACATATATATAAATAATGGTTTTTCTTAAATGTTTCGCTAACCTTTAGTATCGTCAAAATAAGGCCCAACCTTTTAGACCCTTTTGAAGGGGCGTCTGGTTTATAAAATGGTATGAGTTTGGAATCAGCAATCGTTTCATTAGATGAGCATAAACGAGTCTTAATTTGGATTGTTACATGTCTAGGTATTTGTGTCGTGTCAAAATTAAATGCGCCTTCTAGCTATACGCCGATTATTTTTTGGGAAGAAATCGATTACTTAAGGCTATTATTAGCGCGTACTAAAGAATTTCTTTTAACATATATCGATGGTGTAACTAATGAGTTGTTTTGGTTCAATTTGGCACAGATGGGGTGTTGTAAACCGCCGATACATTGTGGATTCGAGTACCAAAGCGACACACGTTGGGATGTGCCGCAGAAGGGGTTGGCGTCAGAAGACGCGGACTGCAAGGCGTGGAGCAACGACATGAATAAGTTGTGCTACAATTGCGAGACGTGCAAGGCCGGGTATTTAGCCTTCTTCATGAAAGGGTGGAGGAAAATAACAGCCCTAAATGCTGTGCTTCTTGTTGTACTCTTTTTCATCTTTATTATTGCTGTTTGTGCTCTTAGATATTAACCCAAAAAAAAAAAAAAAAAAGTCATGTAAATTTGTTGTTGTGTTACTTTTCGTGTTATCGAGTCGTGTTCGTGCCTTGTGATAATCCGCTCTCGCTCCACCCGTGGCTCGATTGTAAATTTGTAAAGTTTGATTTGTAAATCAACGGGTTGTGGTAGGAGTCGAAAGATTGTACCAAATGATTCAAATTCCGGTGTAATGTATGGAGTATTTTATTGCTCGATATGTATCTGTATAAGTTAACAATGTAAAGAGGTCTAATTACTCCTTAATTAATGAAGTAAAAAAAAAAAAGTTACTCATTTCGATTTCGTTGAATCGGAGGGAGTATCAATCAAGTTATTGCATCAAACTTATTGCATTTGTTACTTTATACTCCGTAGTTTATACTTACAAATTTTATTTATTACTACGATCATGTTCTTTTAAGCTTAATTTTAGCTCTTATAATTATTTCAATTTCTTATAAGTTAAATTTCTACCCAATAAGTTCAATTTCTAATAAGTTCAATTTCAAATAAACCCCACTAAGCTTTAATTTATACAGACTTCATTCCTATAAGTTAAATACATTATAAATTAAATTTCAATTTCTATAAATTCAAATTTCTAAAAAGCCTAAAAGAACCGCGCTAAAGGTACGAGTGAGATGTGCGTATCGATTAAGAATAGTGACGATGACATTCAATCTTATTAATTACGAAGTTAAGTCGCTCATAACTATGCATGTCAAATATACTCTTGACTACTCTTGAGTTGAAGGGAAATCCCTTTACATTGGACAAGTCAGATTTATGCGTGCAATCAATTCGATCTCAAATTGTCACCCGTTGCCACATCTAGCTAACTAAACATCGTGCTATGAAATAAGGAAAATAAAATTCATCCGTTGATACGCCACAGTCTCACATATTTAACATATTACGTCTGCTGATTATTAGGGCAACATTGTTTATGTGAGAAGGTGACACACGATTGATATCACTGTCCTTGAAATAATGAATCGATGCTCTAAGTAATTACTTGTAATTTCATATTTAATTTCTTAATTACTTACCTAGTTACCTAAACAATGTAAATGGCTAAATATAGACCGTAAAAAGAAAAGAAACAACTCACGTAAGCTGGTGATGACTTGGTCATTACCATGCCAAAAAAAAAGATCATTAAGTTCGAAAATCATCTACAAAATTAAGTTTGTTACATATCTCTCAAAAAAAAAGCTAGTTTGTTATAAAGATTTATTTCATAATTTGATTAGTTCAAAACTCTTTTCTCTTATAAATCAAAACTTAAAATAATTCCAAAAAAACAAAAAAAAAAAAGTTCATCCTGTTTTATCTTCTCTCTTAGAAGTATTTTTTCAAGAAAAAATCAGGCAGTATAAAACTTAATCGTCGAAGTTTTTCACCTGATAACACATTTTCAAAATTGTGCGATTTTATTTATTTTTTTTTTTTTAAAATTTTAAAAAATTTATTTTAAAAAAAATAATAATAAAATAATTAACATAAAATTGGAATCAAGTGAATGGCTATAGAACCACCTTCAAATTTGGGTAACAATAGTGTGGTAATTAGTATTGACCATAATAAAAGCAGTCAATGGGCCGTTAGATGGGCCGTTGAGCATCTCTTAAAGGGTAAAAATTCAAACGTTGTTCTTCTGCATGTTAATTCTACTCGTAAGTATTTTTTTGGATTTTTTACTTAAATGGAGCTCAAACTTAAACTAATTACAAAAATGAGGTCTTTTTAAAACTATTTACAATTCTAGGGTCCATGTCATCTTTTAACTTTAAAAAAAAAAAAAAAAAAGTTTAATAATCAGAAAAGAAAAAACCACCGAATTTAGGCCTAAATCAACATCACCCACCATTATTAATCAACCTCTCTAACATCATTAGTTGACCAAAACCCGAGCCGCCACCACCACCGTCTTCTCCTCCACCACCGTCATCGACAACCACCGTCTTCTCCTCCACCACCACCACGATGGCCCCTTCTACCTCGTCAGGAAAACACTGCTCGCTCGTCTCCTTCCACCGGCGCCGTCATTGTTGAAGGAGACGGTGATAGGATTGACCGCCATTGAAGGCGGCGTGAGAGGAAGACAAAGAGAAAGTGGGAGAGAGATCTTGGATGACAGGTCCGGCGAGATGAACGGCCGAGATAGAGAGTGAGGAGCCGCTCTGCTGCTCCGGCAATGATGACCGGAGATGAGAGGGAGAGACGTGGTGGCGGCGGCGGTGAGAGCACGGTGGAGGTGAATGGGCCGCCTGAATTACGGGGGTTGTAGGGGCAGAAGTGCAGAACGTGGTGGTAACGAGGAGTTGGGGACCACGGTTTTACCGGCGAGGGTGTCGGTGGCGGGTCTAACGTCGGCTTCGGGAAGGAGTAGTGGAAGCCATGGTTGTTTAGTAAGGGTGGGAGAGAGATTAATTAAGAGTTTGGATGAGTTTGTTAAGATAATAATTAAAAAAAAAAAATTAATTAATTGAACGATGACATGGACCCTAGATATGTAAATAGTTTCAAAGGGACCTTATTTTTGTAATTACTTTAGGTTTGAGCTCTATTTAAGTAAATACTCCTATTTTTTTTACTCCATATTTATATTATATTTTTATAACATTTTAATTTCAACTTTAATAATATAATATAATTTCTATTATTTAGTATTTTTCTAAGCAATAAAATTTTATATTTGTAGAGGCCGAGGTTGCACCATTAAATGGACGTGCACCGTCCGATACCGAATTGCAACAATTGTTCCTTCCTTACCGAGGATTTTGTGCTCGGAAAGGGGTACGTAATCTCGTCTTAAATAAACGGTTTAAAAATGTATTTATCGGTCCTTTAATTAACGTAAATTATTTTAACTAACTTTTTTTTTTTTTTTTTTTTATATATATTTGTTGGATGAATATATATATAGTATGATGCATATGAGGTTGTTCTCCAAGATAGTGATGTAACCTATGCTTTGGTTAATTACATTGAGAACAACTCCATTGGTACCATTGTTGTTGGTTCTTCGACTCGCAACGCTTTCACGAGGTACACGTTGTTTTTTGTCGATAAATCGTCATTTATTTTAGAATAAAGGAACAGCTAATTAACACGCAACATGAAAAAAAACAGAACAAATTACGGTGTACTAGTTTAAAAGTCAACCAAACGAGACCTATTGATAGTTTCGTTTGGTTGAATTTTAAAGTAGTATGATGAATTATGTCTTATGATACTTCGGAATATAATGAAATAAAGCAAAATAGTTCGTTACGTTTTTTTTTTTTTTAATGAAACGACACTCTTGGTGTCTAAGGGTCAGTTGATGATAATACGATTGAGCAATTACGCAATATTATACGCAGGCGATTCAAGCAAGTTGATGTTCCGACAAGCCTAATAAAATCGGCACCAGAGTTCTGCACAGTGTACGTGATATCGAAAGGGAAGGTACAGTCAGTGAGGTGCTCGAGCACCTATAATGCGCTTAAAACGTCCACGAATTTAAGGTCTAGCCCAAACAACAACAACTTCTCTCGGTTTTATTTCGCGAATAACTCTACCAGCAACAACGGCAGCACAATTACCGACAACAGTTCTATGTCTTCCTACATGAGCTCGCACATTCCTGAATCGCCTACTGACCATGACACTATGATGCTCGACACTCCTGACGACATGAGCTGCAGTTCGAGCATGGCGAATTATTATAATGCGCGACTGAACACGCTGTTGGGGCAGGGACAGCCGCCGACTCATCCTCACAGAAGCAACAGCTTCGATGAAAACTCGAGGTGATTTTCAGAAAACAAGCCTTAATAAGTTGCAGAAGATTTGAACCAAAAGTTTAAGCTGATAGTTTGGAAATGTGTGCAGAGACTCGTATGGTCGAGAAAGTCGTAAGAGTGATGAAATGGATCATTCTCCGTGGTACATCGAAGGGGGGCGTACACCAGGTAGATTTACACGCAGCCCAAGCCCGTTGTCACCGACGTTCAAAAATCAGAGTCCTAGCCCAACAGCCCGTTTCCACGATCCACGTGCAGGACGAGGGATGATGATGATAAATCACCACCTTCCTCACGTGAAGACGCTGTTGTCGGATGGGTCTAGTATCGACTCGTCGTGCAGCAACGTCAGCTTTGAGTCGAGTGCTTATGGGATTGACCGAAGCTCGTATGCATCGTCGGGTTCACGCGACTTGTGTTTTGCGGTGAGAGCTCTTTCTTTCTGTTGTTTTTGTTGCCTCGAATTTACGGCCTTAGAGTGACTGTCGTTGTTTTCTTTAAACCAGACGGAAGCTGAGATCGATGAAGAGATCGAAAGACTAACACTCGCTGTGCAGAAAGCAATGGAACTTTACAAATTGGTTTCAGAACAAGCAGCCACAACGAAACACCAGGTTACGTAACATTGTTTCTTATGCTGTAGAAACATCAGATGAGCACAGACAGTGAACATTATATTCATTCATGTTTGTGGTTGTAGGCCGACGAGATCTTAAGTCGAGAAGACGAACATACAATTGAAGACGTCACAATAGCCAGACAGGCGGCTGAGCTTGTCGTAGAGCTAGAGCGACTAAAAGCGAAAACTGTGATGGACGCAGAAATTCTGACGGAAAGGATTGCCGAACTGGAGACAGAAAAGAGGAAATTTTCTCAACAGAGGGCTGAAATCCCGGAAAATAACCAAATCGTTACAACTACTTTGACTACGACTACGACTAATACGACGTATCAGGTGTATACCTTCAAAGAAATTGAAGTCGCAACGAATTACTTTTCAGCTTCACAGCAAGTTGGCGAAGGAGGGTATGGACCTGTTTATCGAGCTGTGCTTCGGGACACTCCTGTCGCAATCAAGGTTCTTCGTTCAGACGTTTCCCAGGGGATACAGCAGTTCGAAAAGGAGGTAAACAACGTATATAACAAAATATGTAATGTTTTTATGAATATAATTTATCGTATTTTTACACTTTCATGTCTGCAGATCGAGGTGTTGAGGGGTATTAGTCATCCAAACATGGTACACCTCCTAGGGGCGTGTGCAGAGCACGGGTGCCTAGTATATGAGTTAATGGATAACGGAAGTTTAGAAGACCGACTCTTTCGCAAAAACAACACTCCACCGATCCCATGGAAAGCACGTTTCAAAATTGCAGCGGAGATTGCAACAGCGCTTCTGTCGCTGCACGAGGCAAAGCCGAAGCCCATGGTACATCGCGACCTTAAGCCCGCTAACATCCTCCTAGACGCAAACTACACGAGCAAGATCTCGGACGTAGGCCTCGCACGGCTGGTCCCTCCGTCTGTTGCTAACGAGATGACGCAGTACCACATGACAGCGGCCGCAGGAACGTTCTGTTACATCGACCCTGAGTATCAGCAGACGGGTCAGCTAGGGACGAAATCAGACGTGTATTCGTTGGGTGTGATGCTGCTGCAGCTGATTACAGCGAAGCCTGCTATGGCGCTGGCATATAATATCGAGGAGGCTATTGAGACGGGTGAATTTCCCAACATGCTTGACCCTGCTATACCTGACTGGCCTGTGGAACACGCGCTGTCGCTTGCGCAGTTGGCGCTCAAGTGCTGTGAGCTACGGAAAAAGGATAGGCCCGATTTAGGGTCTGTCGTGTTGCCCGAATTGAATAGGTTACGCAATTTTGCGTTGTCGTCTTAATTTTGATGATCTTTGTAAACGGATTTTAAGACGTCTTTTTATGATAGTTATAAGTGAACTTCAGAGCTGACGAATCCCTTCTTCACTCTAACCGTCTATAATCCGTAAGACAGTCTCACGCGTTATCTTGAGTTCAAGTCCACGTTTATAGAACAATTCAAGTCCAACATCGCTGAGATAGGAAATCTTGAGTTCCAAAATCAAATCCGTACAGGCTTGGCCCAAAGCGAATAGTATCAACTGAATATAGGCCGTATAGGTCATGAGGAAACGTGCTAAAGTATATGAATTTATAAACCGTCTATCCAATGTGCCTACGGACTACGGTTATCTAGGTTGACCCTTAAAAAAAACTCAATCCGGGCTGGACCCTTGTCAGAGGCGAGATGAGATGAGACGAGACGAGAGATAAATCGAGTCGGACCGATCCATATGGAATAACGTGAGAAAAATAAGTGGGTAAAGTACGATGAACATAGAATTCTAACTTGTTTAACTTAGGATTCTAGGACTTTGAACAAATCAAAAAATTATGAGTACTCCTATGGTTTAACCTTGTTTCTATCAAAATCTGAACGCACTTCCATGTCCTTCATGTGATTTTTCATTCCTCCCCTCCTTCATGTATTACACTTGTCCATTATACACACCCCCTCGAACCGCCGGACTCGATAGAGTGGATGAACCGGGCAGATGTATCCTGAGCAGTTATAATGAAATAGTGCCTACCGTAGTAAATCTCTGAAGGAGAGAGAGAGTATATATATAAATAAACTGTGAAATCAATAGCGAAATAGTAGTCACGATCATTTCGAATGGGCTAAAGATACAATTTAGACGTCCACTCTCCTAATGATCGTAAAGTCAAATTGAAAAAAATATATAAGCAGCAACACGAGCTACAGCATATCTTAAAACACAGAGAATTTCTGAATCCGACCGAGTCAAAGCGGTATAAAAAAATATGGTGGAACAACCAATGCCAGCCTATTTATGAAGATCCATAATTGAATAATACCCCACTTCAACCTAACCTCTTTACCAAGCAAACCATAGCATCATTTTTTTTTTTTTTTTTTTTTTTTTTTGAACTCCTCTACTTTTTCTTCAAATTTTTCCTCTTCTTTAATTTACTCTCTTTACTCAATCAAAGTAAAAATGGAGAATTATAGATCCATGTCATGTAGAGAAGGCAGAAATAACAGCGAAATTTTCGCCGGTAATAATAGTAGTAATAGTACACCCAAAAGTATGCAAGATCTAAGATCATACAGCACTTCATCATCATATGCACCATCTTACATGCAATGTAGTAGTAATAATAACAAGAAGAGCAAAGCGAAACCGTCTTTGTCGTCGTCGTCGTCGTCGACAAAAGGGTCATGGAGCTTAAGTGATCCTGAAATACAAAGGAAGAAAAGGGTAGTTTCTTATAAGGTTTATGCTGTTGAGGGTAAAATGAAAGGTTCTTTTAGGAAGAGTTTTAGGTGGTTTAAGTCCACTTGCTCTCATGTTGTTCATGGCATTTGGTAGCTACCTACTCAGCTCATGATATCGAGTTTCAGTATCATCCTTTTAAAAATGTAATAATCAGTATGATATCGAGTTTTAATATCATCCTTCTGAAAATGTAATCAGTATTTATCTAAGGTGTCAATAAATATCTTTTTCTTTTCTATTTAAGTACGGTATTAAATCTGGGTTGTGGCAATCGTGACCGCTTTGTAACCTCTAGTAATTATACTTGCAAAATTGCAAGTTAAAATAGTATTCCATACTTTGTAGTACGGAGTACTACTTTTTATGTATTCATTAATTATCATCAAGTTGTCGTCGATAAAAATCTGTAAAGTAAATAAGTAATACTCCGTACTACGAAGTATAGAGTACGGAGTATTACTTTATAGATTTATAGAAAGAGAAGGTCGGAAAGAGACTTTTCGTTATATTGACATATTGTTATGTTTCTTTGTAAAATTAGTTTGTTAGATGGTGTATTTTAGTGACGTATATTTATGATTATTATAGAAGGGTATACTACGTATTAGACTAATAGTTGTTGGTTAATTCCAATTTTGTATAATTAGGTGTCCGGTCAATAATTAAAAAGTCAATTGCGATATTAATGCAATGGGTTTGATAATCGACTTATAAAATTGACTTATCGAGGACGTTAGATTGTTATCGCTTTCTTTTGAGTCCGTTGAATGGTTGTTTGTTAGTAGGCTAGAAAATAAGGTAGCCCATGCCCTTGCTCATTTGCAACCATGGGTGAATGGTAGACGCTCTTGGTTATTAGATGTTCCCATACAGATTGGTCCGTCTGTACTCCTTGATTTACCGGATATGGAATCTTAATCCCTTATGGGACTTTCAAAAAAAAAAAATTGACTTATATATACTATATTAAGTTGGTAAGCTTTTAAATTTAGATCATCCAATCAAAATTGATACCGGTCAATGAGGGTAGTCAAGGGTCATCTCTAGTAGGCTTAGCCATCGGGTTGATTCAAGTTACGGGTTGAGCTGGTTTCAATTTTGTATCAAACTTTTTAGGTTATGTAGTGTGAGGTTAGGGTATCACCTGATCGGATTAGATCGGATCTATTTCAGTTTATAATAACTTTAAGTTTCAATGTATCGAGTTTGAGTGAATTCGAATCGCGCCAGTCAAAAAAAGAAAGAAATTGACCCTTGTAGATAAAAATAACAACCCACATACCACATTCATGGTACTCGTATAATAATAGAATATGATAATAGATAATTCATCGAAGGGAAAATAATGTTATTATTATTCGTTGTATTTTACATCAAAATAACACAACCTATATATAGAACTAGGTAACATAATAATCTAAGATATTATTACTTCATATAGTTTATTATGCAAATCATAATATTCTCTATGATATAATTGAAATATCATATACCCTAAATAATATATGTCGATATCTCGACATATTCCAACATATAAAGAACAATCATTGTACATTAAATAAGACATAATCTGATTTGATTTCACACGGCCTTCACATAATCATATAATCACATAATCACAAGAAATGTGTGCATTATGCAAAGTACTTCACATTTATTGTCATCCTTAATAGTATAATTCAAGATTTAGACCTCTAAAAAATATATGTATAAATACATTACAGAATTACACAATACACGTGAAAAAAAATATTCATTTCTAAAATTTGAAATTTATTTTTTTAAAATTATCACCAATGAGTCCTCTTAACATTAAAGCAAAACATACGTACTTTTATTTTCTCGTTCTCGTGACCACTTTAGCCTCAACAGTCTCATGTACTCAAATTACAAACAACGACCAAAACGATGTAATCGCTACAATGTGTCAGAAGACGCCAAACCCATCAACATGTGAGACCCACATTCGGTCTGATCCTCGTAGTTCGACAACAACAGATCAAAAATCTCTAGTATTGATCATGCTCAGCGTCACTTGGGACCGTTTTCGGGACTCATTGACGTTAGCTAGAAATATGACCAAATCGACCAGTGACCCGACCATAACCCGAGCATTAAATGGGTGTGCCTCTTGTTTTGACAGAGTGGCGGACACTGAATTAAAAAGAGCAGACTTTGGAATACAAACTAGAGATGCGGAGAGTGCAATATACGCGATGCAGGAGGCGCGTGGGGAGGTTAATACTTGTAAACTTGGATTTCAAGGGAAATTATTACCTCCATTTGTGGATCTAACTAAAGAACTCAATGATATTTGTGATGTTCTTATTGCACTTATTAAGAATTTGTTTTGAATTATTAGTATAATAATTAATAATATTTGAATAATGTTTTATTTTACATATTTTTATGAAAATTATTATTATTATAATAATATGCAGAGGGAAAGCTACGTAGTAACAAAAGGTATCCCTAAATCGATAAAAATCTACAAAAACATAAATGTATGTTACTCCAAATTATATACTGGCTTCGCCCCTGATAATATGAAGACTTTATTATCATTGGTACTTGTCATGCTTTAATTTCTTTGAATCATTAACCGAGTATGGAATTTAAAAGTCAAAAATCGACCGAAAGTACAATTTCTAAAAAAGTGAACAAATCACACAATTAAGAACGTTTAAATTCCACAAGAACGGATTATCATGTACTCATTTTGTATGATTTTCTTCGATAAAAAAACACCAATAAGAAAAGATGTTAAAATTTGATTTTTTTACCAAAAAGAAAAACTTCACTCAAAAATATGTGTGTGCAATGTACCTTCTTAATTCATTGGATTCTTATCAATGTCACGCAATAAAATCCATGTAAAATGGGGTGAAAAAAGAAAAGTAAGGAGGAGGGAGAAAAATATACGGAGTAGTTTTTTGATTTTCATCATTTGATTTAAGTTATACTTTTATTCAGCAGATAAAAAGATCAGTAATTCTCCTGTGACGCTAAACTAATACTAAGTTAATGTGATATCAAGTATAAATTACAGTTAAAGAGGTACAAAAACATAAAATAAATCTATTAAAGTCACTAACGGAGGTGCTGAAAGAATTTAGTAACAATTAATCATAATTATCACTTAAATAGTATAAAAGTTATACAATCAAGTACAAATGAGGTAGACTTACAATAATTTATTGTAAAACCTGACTTACAGAAGAATTAATGTAAAACGATTAGTTCATAAGCATTTTTAAAACAAAAAAATGACCATAAACAGATAATTGAAACAGAAAAATTACACTCGTACTAAAAATTCCTTCAAAATGTTATCTTAAAAATGCAAATAAATTAAAGGGAATAACATCAAATTAATTAATGATTTCATACCATTACTGAAAAAGCCTTTGAATTATACAAATATAAATACATTCACAAAACAAAATTAAAATTGTGAACAAATTCATTCATTCATTCATCAAACATGAGAACAAGTTTCAAATACCCTCTTTCTTTACTCTTGATCACTTTGCTTGTCCTTACAATGTCACAAACCCAAGCCCACATTACAACCACCAACGACAACGACATAGTCGCATCCATGTGTCTCAAGACACCATCCCCGACAACCTGCGAGACCGACATACGTTCGGACCCTAGAAGCTCCAAACCCGACGAGAAAACTGTCGTGTTGATTATAATCGACGTGGTCAAGTATAAATTTAGTGAGGCCCTAGCGTACGCTCTGGACCAGGCCAAGTCGGCCCATGACCCGGATACAATTCGGGCATTGAATAAGTGTATTGAAATCTATACATTTGTTGTCAGTGTGAGTTCGGTGTCAGCCAAGAACGGGGTTGAGACGGGACAACCCAAGTACGCGTTTGACGCTATGACTGATGCGTCGAGTGAAGCTGATGCTTGTGTTGCAGCGTTTCACGGGAAGGCTCCAACACCATTTGTGGATCGAACTCGGTTGCTTAAGGAGACTTCGGCTATTTCTGTTGGACTTGTTAAAATTATTATGTGACCAGATTAATATTTATAATTGAATAATGTAATGATTCATTGAAAGAAAACTATGACGGTTTTATAGTCCGAAACAACATGACACCGTATAACTACTCAAAGTTAATCTACGAAGTTGAACGACAAGACTGTAATTTTGCATTACGATCTGAGTATATTACTAACTAAAATATAGCAATGAAATAAGAGCAATTTCAAGGACGATATAAAACGTAAAAAAAAAAAAAGGCACAACACAAAAGATCGATTAAACTTTTTTACAAGTCGGTAGAATTTCACTCTTTCTTTCAGCTATTCGATGTCCTATATATATAAGTCATCAAATTAAAAGTACAAAAAATTTACCTTACAAATGTTAAAATATAAAAATAGTAGTAAAAGAAAACCCTTTATAAAATAACACTCAAGGTACGTAAGAGAAAAATGGATTTTAAGATTTACAGGGTTTAAAGAGCGTCTCGAGACTCGCTCAGATCGAGGGGAATTGTCATTGTCGCTGGAGTACTGACGGTCAATACAAGAAAACAAATCGAGGGTTCCGATATCACCTCCGCTTTTTTACTCTCCATTATGTCTGCTCAAATTTTGCGACGACCTTAGGTAAGCCGATTAACGATTGGTACAAACGCAAGCGAGCGCTTGAACCTGCGCATCAGTGCAACCTCCCGTCATTGTTAACATTAAGGCTCTCGATTTTCTTCATGGTGGCTTCCAAACTCTGTTCATTGGTCGGTACTCTGCTAGAAACAGCACGAGGCTGCTCAGCCGACACAAACGGTGAGCTTCGATGACCACTTGTTACTTTCTGAAGACTCGGGTCTGTTGTTCCTGGACGAGTGGTATCTAAGTCACTCCCCGCAAACACTGCATCACGACTGCTTGAACCGACAACACGCCTCGCTGATGAGCTCGTCCTCATAATCGAGCTTGACGACTGCCACAGGGAAAGAGTAAACACTTGGTAAAGATGTCGACATCGACATGATAATAATAAAAATCCATTTCATAAAATAAAACATAACAAGAAAACAAAAAACACGTTTACTTCATCACATTTATTTTTGTCCCAAAAATTGATAGGTCACCTAATGTGAGCTGTGTTGTGAGACTAGTTTTCATAAAATAGAAAAACTAAAATTTCTTCAATGATCAAAGATGCGAAAAAATAGGAATATTTCTCACGATACTTGCAACGTATGTCACTTGGCTCGTGAATCGTGATATCCCTACTTTTGACTGGCCATAACTTTTAGCAATGAGTTGAAAAATTGGCAAATACGGAGCAATTTTTTTCCAGACCATACTCACATCTCGTAAGGATGAATTATGCGACGACCAAATCAGTCAGTTTCTCAATTCTTAGTCAAGAGATATGGTCAGTCAAACTTTGCCAAATAGAAAATTACTAACTCATCAAAACTCGTGGCTACATTTACTCAACAGAAGTATCAACTGGTGAAAGTAGTACATGAAATATGTGAGTCTACTTGGCTTAGACGTAAACATTCGTAAAGACCATGTGTTCCAATGAATGTGCCCAATGAGTGGTTGATGCCCAGCCTATATGACTCACACCTGAATATGTAATCAATGAATCGAGTACTAAAACGGTGCAGCAAGATGAGCAGAGAAGATAATACCATAGGATCTTTAGTCGCTGCAGCCGAATCATTTGCAGCAGGGCTTTTCTGCTTAGGCACGTTCCCCATCCTCCTACGAGATGAATCTGCTGAAAGCCAACCAGAGTTTCTCATCTCCTCGCCTCCTACAAAAACCAACCGAACAAAAAATAATAATTATATTCTCAGTTTAATTCAGGTGTATCAACAAAACATGCGTTCAAAAGAATGAAATTTTGCGTCCAAAGAGTACCAGGTTGTCGATCATTGCCAACATGAGGCAATGCAGAGCTTGTTCCAGGAGTACCCTGAAAAAGTTGTCGAATTTCAAGTAAGTACCTAAACAACATAATACATGCTTAGAAAATTAAAACTCATACTAAGGCACATCGATAAGCACTCACAAGAGCACGAGGTGGTGGAGCAACAATCTGCGATTGCTGGTATTTCAAGATAGTCCAGTCAAAGACATAATCAAACTGAAATCCTGAAATGAATCACGCGATTGTGAGCAGAGGTAATTTGCTACTACCGAGTAGCAAAATACGGATAAAGCAAAAAAATACCTTCACGAATAAAAAGGTCGCGGAATATCCTTTTCAAATAAGCATAATCTGGCTTGTCGTCAAAACGCAGAGAACGGCAATAATGGAAGTATGACGCAAATTCCGTTGGATACCCCCGACATAAAGCCTACAAAGATCATCAATAAATACTACATTCTAAAGCAAAATGGTTGCATACATACAGAACGCAGAAAACTTATCAGCGGATGAAAAAAGAGCGAGAGAAAGGCCTTAAAAAATTACCTCGATAGACGTTGAAACCTTTTTCTCACTAATCCTTTCATACTTTTGTTTCTTGTTTCCGGCTTTCAATCCCTGCCATGGAAGACTGGAAGAGAGTCCCTCAAAACCGGTAAAACGAGTTTCTAACATGAAGATTCAGTTTCAAGCCAAACAAATGAATAACAGAACTCACCTTCCTCTTAAGAAATACATGAGGACATAACCTAACGACTCTAGATCGTCCCTCCGACTTTGTTCTGTACATCGAAACTAAAACAGGATTAGGAAATAGCCGCTTGAACACCCAATACAGATTGAAAGATTAGTTTAATCAAACATATTGATTGCGACTAAAACAGACGGAAGGGAAATGGAAGGAGTGTCAAAACTTACCGATGCCGAGATGTGTGTTCATGCTTGCGTATCTTGCAGTTCCAGTCAGATTTTTGTTCTCCCTGTATCATACACCAAACATTCTATAAAATTTACAACCAAATTTAATAAAGCAGCTTCAATAATCTTTTATCGTCCCCTCCAGTTGGAACGTAACAAGACATAATGACATCTACTGAAGGTTAAAACCAAAAGTGCAAATCACACTGAAATATCGTTGAAGCGTGAAAGAGTGTACTAATGCACACCCCATACGAGAAGGTAACGGCTGGCACAACAATTCATACAAGACCGCTTACAGATTTGTCGCTTCACAACAAATTGTTAACATGCAAAGTACATACAATTCCCGAGCTGTCTACGAATTCTTGTCCTTATGGTGACAGGACAGAGCATCAACACCCAAAAAAAAAAAAAAAAAGCAGACAAAATGCGCTCACTACTTAAATCAAGATCAAATGGAAAGACTTGGAAAGCTTAGCTCAACATCTGAGCTCACTATGAAACAAGTCAAAATTTACAAGGTGGACAGCTGAAGATCACAACCAACAAAGGCTGAATATTTCAGTCAGTTGCATATTTTCATGTACCACGAAGTGATAGCTTCCCCGTGTCTGTAGAGGTGATTTTTACTCTTCTTATCAAACACTGTACACCTATTCTATATTTTTATGCAATTATGATGCAAAAACTACCTAATTTTCCGCGAACTAGAAAAGAAACTGAAAGGCGGCAGTATACTAGCACAAAATCACAGACTTAAAAGAGTAGCTAGCAACAAGTGATGATCCCTCTGTATATTGTAATATCATATCTAAGTCATCAGGCGTAGCCTTGCAACTTTGAAGCACAAAAACGAGCACTAATAGATTTTCCAACTCAGCAACATCTGGCACACATATGATTTGAATACACTCACCTATATGGAATATGTTGATGGGTTGTGCTGTCTCTGTACTTCTTGGCTAAACCAAAATCAATCATATAGACCTGCATAGGCGGTAAATAACATAAGGCAAAATATTAAGTGCTGAGAGTATAACGCCAGATAAAAAGTTTGGAGCTTAGCCCTCCGCCGCCAAATGATCCACAGCAAAAGGACCATTACCTGATTAGCGCGTCGCCCTAACCCCATTAGAAAGTTGTCTGGCTTGATATCACGATGTAAGAAGGATTTGGAATGAACAAACTCGACTCGATTGATCTGACAAAAGCAATGGCAGTCAGTTTAAAATAAACTCAGTGATGTAACATGAACGCAAAAGTACTAGGCGAATAAGCAAGCTGAAGAATGAACATTACCATCTGATCGGCAAGCATAAGAACAGTCTTCAGAGAAAATTTCCTACTACAGAAGTTGAAAAGATCTTCTAGGCTAGGCCCGAGTAAATCTATAACTAGAACATTGTAGTCGCCTTCAACACCGAACCATCTTACATTTGGGATTCCAGCTACAAGTGTTAAAAGATAAACCACAGTGAGTAATATTAATGACAAAAAAAATGAAAAAAGTATGTTGATATCTAAAGACTCAAGCATAGCAGGTAGGTTTCTTACTTCCTCCTTGCAGAATTTTATACAACTTGGACTCATATAGAAGTTGTGGGTGCTTCGTTTTCACACTTTCCTGCGAATTAAGAAAATAAATTAATAGTTGATCACTAAAATAGCAGATATTGGAGTGGTCAGGGAATTGTTTCCTCTATACACAACACAACAAAGCGACAACCGCGTCAAATTAACATATACTAGCAAGTTCAACAACATTCACAAGATAGAAAGAATTCCCAAAGACGGAAAGTGATATAGACACAACAAGCACCCACACATACATTACTTCATAAAGTTTTAATGAAAATATTCGCGCTAGTAAACATGACAAGTTACTATGTTCTCCTTAACAAAAGCATCGCCTTTTTGTTAAATCAGACTCAATCGCACGTCTATTCCGACACTCTTAACTAGCAGTGCACAATGTACAGAAGTCTGAAACTATCCATTGCATATACCCATGAAATCTACTTCCGAAGACCAAATACAAATAATCGCCGCCATTCTACAAATGTCAGACAAATTAATTTCTAAACCAGCCTGCAACACTACAAACTCGGCGACATTTTTTAGCCTAAATTCTAATAAATTCACCAAATCCTCCAAAATAACATGAATCACACCCATAAACTTACTTCTCACCACTAAAGCAAGCAAAAAAAAAATTCATCAAACACACCCAAAACCATAACTGTATTAATGATACTACTAGCTAATTTTATAGATAACCATTTTAATTATTCTGTCTATGTTCTTTTTTCGATATACTCTAAAACGAAAAAATTGTCGACAATTTATGGTGAAACGGTCCCACAGGAGAACTAAAAATACATATCAATAAGCAAGACTCACAAGCTTAATTGCAACATCCTCATTTGTCTGCACATTTGTACCTACCAAAAAAAATCAACAAAATAATTAAAATAAATCAAATTAAATATTTTAAAAAAAATAAACACAAATTTTTACAATAATAAAAAAAAAAAATTATACCAAGATAGATCTCTCCAAAAGAACCACTTCCGATCTTTCGACCAAGCCTAAACTTGTTACCAACTCGAGGTTCCATGTAAATCTAAACAAATTTCTCCAAAAATTAACGATCAATCAATCAAAAAAAAATTAACCCAAAAACAAACCCTAATTTTTACTTTTTTTTTTTTTTGGAATGCAATTAAATCAAGTGATGATTTAAGACGCAAAAAATGGAGGAAATCAAAAGTGGGGAAAATGATTTAAATGTGATCCCCATTAAATAAGGGGAATAGTAAAGGAAGAAACTTTCGTTACAAAACTGAAATAAATCATCAAATTAAATTGGGGGGAATTTGTGGGTTTTTAATGGAGAAAATTAATCAACTAATTAATTGTTGATTGGAGGAAAATTAGTGAGATTAGGTTTTGAGAAAATCTGGGGAAAAATAAAAATTGTAAGAAGGAAAAAAAAATTGAAGAGAGAGAAAGATGAAGAAGAACAAAATAGAGGAAGATGAGAGAGAAAGAAAGAACAATTGAAATCAATGATTATGTTGCGTTTGTTAACAGCCTAATATTTTTTATCATTATTTTTTATTTTATTTCTTTTATTCTTCAAAATTTTGGAAAAATTATTTGAAAAAAAATGTGCATTTGTCTAATAAGTAATAACCTACCCAAAACGGATTGTATAAAAGACCGAATATGTTAAAATTATTATTGAGTATTTCAAAAAAAAATTAGAAATTATTCATTAAAAAAGAAGTCGAAAAATTTCAAAACTTGAGAAAAATATTACGGCGTATAAATTGTAAGTTCACAAAAATATGATTGATTTTAAATTATTAATTACGAGTAATAGCAGAAATTTCAAAACATTATAAAGACATAATTCAATGGTCAGTTTTTAAAGATGGGTTCATCGAATTGATTTAGTCTGGATGAACGATCTAGTCCGAGTGTTCGACCCATTTGCGAGACCTAATTTTGTTATGCTCTAGTTAGTATTAGGTGGAGCTTAGAAGTGATAAACAAGTGAGTCATTTTGATAAAAGATTCTTTTTTTTTTTTTTTTTTTTGCCAGCTGGAAAAGGAGTGTTTATCGTTTAGGGGTACGGCACTCCAACCCGTACTTACAAATTATTTTGATAAAAGATTCAAACTAAGTTTATGTAGTATCACATTAGATCACCAGTCACAAAGTTGGGGGTTCGATTCTCACCCGCGACATAGTTCGCTCATTTGAACCGAAAAACATTAGATCACCAAATTTTAAATTACAACGTCTAACGTATTCTTTTTTGTTGTGTTAGACAACTTCCTCACGGATAAAGGGCGGCCAGATTAACCATAATTATGACTATTAATTTTACCCTAAAATGAGATAATATTACTTAGCTGGGTATAAATTAAGGGTGTTATGCTTGTCAATTTAAGTAGGTGTTTAGTTGGGATTTAATTAGGTGTCAAGTTGAAAACGAAATATCTTTTGATGGAAAATTTACTACGGAGTACTTGATATTACATATACTCCGTAACAACTCTCCGTATTTGGTTTTAGAGCATCCACATCAATGGGGCTCCCCAAAACTTCTCTCTCCTACTTTCATCAACTTTTTAGTTAACCTCCCCATTTCATTTACATGTTTCCACATCAATGGGGCTCCCCATTTCCACTTTTTCATGGTCCACCATATTTATTTTTTAAATTCTAACATTGATTAATTACTTATATTATGACATTAATTTTAATTAACACAAAGATGCATAATTTATATTATAACACAAAGATGCATAATCTATAGGCAAAATTACAAAAAACTACCTTATAAAACCAACTTTTTGCAAATAACTACCTTATATAATTTTTTTTGCAAATAACTACCTTATAACACATTTTTTTTTCATAATGGTACATCTTTGCCTAAAACACCTATTTAACCCAAAAAAAAACATGTTATTGAACTTTTTTGCCACTCGTTGTTTGACTTCTCAAACACAACATAGATATTTCGTAAGCCTAAACTAGGTATTTTCGAATAAAATGAGAGAAAAAAGTTCATATTTGTCGAAAATTTTGAATATTTAGACCATTTGGTAGTGAAATGAAAAAAATTTGTAACATCTAGGTAGTGATCTGAATACAAAAGGCGTTATAAGGTAGTTATTTGCAAAAAAAATTATATAAGGTAGTTATTTGCAAAATGTTGGTTTTATAAGGTAGTTTTTTGTAATTTTGCCTAATCTATATTATATTATGACATTAATTTTAGGGATATTACATATAGTGCACTCGGTTTTTGACATTCTACGTAGATGCACTCTTTTTCAAAAACCTTGCATACTAAATGTTGTCATTATCAGTAAGTATACCCGAATTTTGTTTTGAGAAAATTAAACTCAATTTTAAGCGTTAAATGATTACTTGGACGCATGCTTGAAGCTTGGTTTTACTTACTCATGTAGAGAGACTACATTAGGCTCAATATTTATCTTAGATGTGATAATTTTATAGGAAAACAATAAATTATTTTTCATCAAATTTTTTATCGTATATTTACCAATATATATTAGGTTATAGGTGGATATTGAGCCTAATAGAGTCTATCGGTCATGGGTGAGTAAAAACTAAACTTCGTTATGCGTCCAAGTAATCATTTAACGCTTAAAATTGAGTTTAATTTTCTGAAAACAAAGTTCTGCAGATACTTACCAATAATGACAATATTTAGAGTGCATCTACGATGTTTTGAAAAGAGGTATCTACGTAGAAAGTTAAAAACCGAGGTACCATATAGAATATCCCTTAATTTTAATTGAACTTGAAATAACACATGACCCAAGATTAATTTTGGAACGTATCACGTTCATCAGTACTACCACTACCACGTAACTTGTATATATAGAGTAGAATTATTATTATTATTTTTTTTATTCTTTTTTATTAAGTTATTGATTAAACCTTTGTACTACCATTACTACGTAGGTACTACCACTACTACGTAATTTTTTTTTTTTAATTAATACAAAATATTTTTTTTTTAACAATTTTTTCCGGAAACGTACTAACTAATTTTATTTCAATTTTAAAAAAGTTAATTAAAGAAAACATACATTATAATTTGCACTAGTTGAAAAGTGGTTAGTAAGTAATTAATTGGATGATAAAATAATTAATTGATTTTAATCAACTAATAATAAATAAAAAAAATACAATTTGCAAATGGGAACCCTCCCAATGTAGAGGGGCTCCCCAAATTTTGGGTCACAAACCCAAAATTTGGGACACCTCCCACATTGGTTGACCTCCCCACAAGTGTATATTTGGCACTTTTGGGTCACTTAGTGACCCATTGATGTGGATGCTCTTAATAAATAATCTAATTTCTTCTTCTTTTTCTTTTATTTTTTTTTTAATTTTTTTATTTTTTTAGGAGTAACAATATATGATTCTCAATTAATATTAATATTAATATTTCTGTTTAAAACTAGACATATTGAACTAAATCATTTTAATTTATTTGATATCTCTTGGTCGACTATTTCCTAAAACGTTCTACAATTCACTCTATTATACTCCGTAGCATTTTTTTTTTTTTTTTAAAAAATCAATCTATTCTAGATATGCATTTTTTCATACAGTAGTTCTCCTGAAAGACGGGCCTAACGATAATTAACGTAAGACACAAGCAAGAAAAGAAAAAAAAAACTAACTCGTAACTACCTTGTGTGAGAGGACTTACGATAAATTTATCGTTAGGCCCGTCTCACACAAGAAATTGTGTTTTTCATAACCGAAAAGAAAAATGTAATTCATCATATTTTAGATATGCATTTTTTAAGAACAAAAAAAAAGAAATAAAAAGAAATGCATATTTCTAGAGCCATTGATATTAATGGACTTTACAAAAAAAAAAAAAATCGTCTACAACAAAAAATAACGACAATATAGATAATATTTTGTTTATATGCATCCAACGATTTTATACAAGACTAACTAAAACTATACTCTCTCTGATTCACTCGTATATTTATAGTACATACAACGGATCTAAAAAACTCTTTTTTCTTCCTAAATATGGGACATAAAATATTTTTCACCCCACATTAACTCATGAAAAAATTGATGCTATATATGTATATATATAACAAGAAGAGAAAATAAAAAACACTTACAAAATGATGATCTAGTATAAAAATTAGTAAGGGAAAAAAAATTAATTATGTTTCCTGAGTCTGGTACGAAGTCGAACTTGCGCCCGACTGCTTCTTCTGCAGTTTAATTTTCAGCTGTCGGATTTTCGCTTCAACCCGAGCACTGAACCCGATCTTCGTCTTTTGCCTTGCCTTCGACTGTTCTCGGACCCACATGTGTTGGTCCTCGACGTCCTTCTTAAAGTACTTGATCTCTTGGATGATATGGTGGTCCAACGGGTTAAACGCGCGCTGGAACGCAATGTGCGCAAAATAAGGCATGTTACACGCAACGGTCACCAACAGTGTCGTGGCCCAAAATATGGGTGCGGGGGCAAGGGCCTCAACGAGGAGTTTATGCCCGTTTCCCGAGATGGTGGACGACATAGCACCGTAAATGAGGAGGAAGATGTACCACATTGAGATGCTACCCCACACCATGAGGTGTTGGATCCAAGTGAAGTGGCTCATGGTGAGGGCGATTTGGCAGTTCACCGCCCAAATAATGGTCGTGAACATGATGGTCCCCACGGCTGACATGTCAGCGGTTTGGCCGCCGACTCGGAACGCTTGGTCGTAGAAGATGATTATGTTGAGGAAGAAGACTATGAGGGACGTGTAGAGGCCGTTGCCTATCCACCCGAGAATTCGTGGCCAGTCGAAGAATAAGTTCCGTGGTCCTTGCTGATATAGGGCCGGGAACTGCAAGCAATACAAAAAAACGACAACAAAATCTTAGTACTGAAATTATTCGGTGTCAACAGACGTTTTTTTTTTTTTTTTTTTTTTTTTTTTTTGTGTTTTAGAAGAAAAAAATAACACGGGATTTGTTTACGGATATGGCTGAAAACGAAGACTTGCCTCCAAGCAGACGTCGGAAGAGACATCTTGTTCAAAGACGCCAAGCGAAATGACAGGTAACGACGTGAGAATAACGTTGAAGGAGAGCGAATACCAGTCGTCGTATATTGTTTGCCCGGAAAATCCCGCAAAGGCCTCAAAGTAAAAAAGGGTGAGACCGAAAGCTATGTTCTTGTAGAAAAAGTAACAAATCTGCACCGAAAGTCGATGGAGAATACATCAAAGTTATATATGTAGAAGATATTCCATGAAATAAAAAGAGCAAATGACGGTATTTGGTAATTTAAAATTTTAAATCCTTACCATCTGAGCTATTCGCTTGTAACACCAATGTCCGTGAACAAGCAGAAGTCTTTCGAGAAACCGAAACTGAGCGACAGCAAAGTCGCTAGCCATCACCGCCTGCATTCCTTCAGCCCCACTAATCCCGACTCCAATATCAGCTTCCTGAATCATTCCGACATCGTTTGCACCATCACCAATAGCCAACGTGGTCTTCCCGGTTCCTTCTTTCACCAACCGTGTCACCTAATTAGAAATCGCATCAAATTTTTCCTTTTTGCCAAAAATGGAATGTTTAAATAAAATAATAACTGACATCGCTGGTATGTCGTCGTACCAGTGCCTTCTGCTTGGGAGAAACACGGCAGCAAATAACAGAAGCGCACTCAACTGCCAGGCTCAAGAAATGGAATTTCATGTCGTCTTCTAGAGCGTAGGTCAAACATTTCCCGTCGATAATCAGGGCAAACGCAGCATGAGGGTCCTTTTCGAGTTTTATCATTTGACAGGCGTTGGTGATTTGTAAGGATATATTCTCCTTGATAGCCTGAGGAGTTGTCAACACGAAAACTTTCTAACGTGAAATGTAATTATTTGTCTATTGAAGCAATTACATGTAGTTCCTCTGAAGAGAATAGATACCTGTTTAGAATCATTCTCGGGTCCTTCGATTGTTGCGCTTGATATACATATCTGTTTCATGCCTTGTCGTAGAAGACTGCATGAAAATCTGCACAAGAAACAGAATAGAGTCAGAATGCAAAATTCTTATAGCTATAGCGACTGAAATCGGTTTGTGACTTCAAACAACTTAAGAGACGAAGAGAACAAGCCCTAAATAAGCATCCACCAAACAACGAAAATTGCACATTTCCTCTACACTTCAAACCAAATCTTTTCATCCAAACGACAGGATTGAGGGTCCTTGTTCCCCGAAATAACGAGGGAAAACAGGTGAGCATACCCGATATTGATCGCAGTTTCCATTTTATCACCGGTGAGAACCCAAAGCTTGAGACCGGCTAGAGCAAGTTTATCGATGCATTCAGGCACACCCTTCTGTAGCTTGTCCTCGACAGCGGTTGCACCAACAAGAATCAAATCTTTCTCCATGAGATCCGACACCCGTTCTAAATTTGCGTCTCGATCAGCTCCAATGGTACTCTTGGCTTTCTGAAATTCGTTGTTCCATGCGGTATATTCAGACTCTTCAAGCGGTTTATAAGCTAGGGCTAACGTGCGCAACCCGTTGTCTCCATACTCGTTCAAATGCCTAGTGGTGGCCTCTAGATACGTCTTTCCGTTCTTTGCAAGTCGGTCAAAAATGATGCTGCAAAACATCAACTTTAAGAAGTATTACGGGAAGCAACAAAATAAAATGGATCAGAAAAGGAAGATCAGAGATGAAGCAGTTACTCTCTTACGAATTATACCAACAAAAAATAAGAATCCTCCTTAGAAAAAAAAAAAAATTCCCACCTATATTAATATCAGCTTAAATTTTGAGGTACATCATCAAAATACTTAAGCTAATAAATTTTACAGAAATATTTTATTTTATTTAAGTTGAAATAAGGTAATTAATTACTAACTATATAGTTTATGATATTCGAGAGAGATGCGCTAGGATTACAAAAAGCCGGATATACACATACCTGTCTGCACCTTTACAGAATAGAAGTATTTGGCCGTCTTCATCCCGCACAATTACAGACATACGCTTCCGCTTGCTTGTAAAATCCAGCAGATTAAGAATTTTGTACTCCCTGTGAAGTTCCCCGAGGAAGGGATTAGTGTTTCCATACAGGAAAAAAATGACGGCAGTCAACGGGGGGGAAAAAAATCAAAAAAAATAATCAGTATTACTACCTTTCAACGGACTGATTAGGGTTGGGATATTTTTCACGAATTGTGACAGTCGACTGAGTCCTTTTACAAAATTCAAACCCGAATTCTCTGGCAGCAGCCAGAAAAGCGTTTTCATCTGGCGACTCAGCCTCGTAGGTATAAGAACCCGTCTGTTCATTCAGTTCAGGAATCGCGGTATGACAGACTGCAAGAACACGGAAAAACAGTAGCATGGTGTCTGTATTAGGCTCATTAACCCAATGTCCACCGAGAAGACGGTCATCTTCAAACCCGAAGCCTTTAATCACAGGCTTATGATCCGTCTCATCTCGTGAAGTTATCACCGTCTCGAGTTCAATTTCCGAATTTTTGTAGGGCCCACCAGCAGTGTTTGCTTCCGCTTCCTGCTCCTCGAGGTCCTTAGCCATCTGCTTAGCAGCGGCAAGTTCCACTTCGCTAGAGCGTGTCCCATACGCAACACCGGCAATAGAACACTTGAGAAAATCCATCTGATTACAAGTCAACGTCCCGGTTTTATCCGAAAGAATTGTCTCAACTTGGCCCAACTCCTCGTTTAAATTTGACGTTCGTGCCTGTGCAGGCGTGCCGGACTCCTCGTCGTACATATGAATATCCTGGTCAATGAAGATTGCTTGTAGGAACTTCACGAACTCAATTGACACGTAAAGCGAGATGGGTATCAGATAACCGTACAATATCAGCGCAGTGACAAGATGGAAAAGACCCGAGAGTTCCGGCCTTTGAGGATCGTACAGTCCCTTTGAGTCCGGAGCTCGTAAGTACCACCAGGTCGGCATGTCATACTTCGTCCTCACTGAAAACCCAACGGAGCTGATTAACGAGATCAACACAAGCACCGAAAATAGAATGTATATGATGTGGTCCATCTTCTTTTCTATCGTACTTCTTTTGGACGGGGATTCCGTCGAGTTTTGCATCACTTTACTGTCGTGTCCCGTGAAGATAACCACGCCATACACGTACGCTGTGTTCCTAAGCTTTGAGTCCCTTAACAGAATTTGACTCGGGTCGATAGGAAAAATTTCACGCTCATATTCCAAATTTCCGACAAAAGTGTAAAGGTTTGGATTAGGATCCTCGCATCTGATGATTCCCTTGAAGCCTTTAAACGTCGCATCATCGTCTAATGATAAAGTCACTTCCATAGCTCGCTTTACCTTCAAGTTCGTCTCACCATCTAAGTTCATAGTCTCCACATAACAAATACCATCCTCGTAGCTAGATGACAACAGAAGCAAATCCGCAGGGAAAAACTCATCTTTTTTCACTCGTACCACGTCACCAACACAAAGCCGCTGCCACGCCCTATCTACAAACACACCATCTCCTTTATGAACACTAACTTTCCGATTATTAACCTTCATGTCCTGAATAAACCTACGCCAATCTTCCACAGCTTCCTTGGCCATTGTGAGTCCCACCACGATGGTCAAAGGCGCGATCATACTAACCGCCCCAAACGGCGACACTGACGTGACTGACAAACACGCGGCCAACAGAAAATACATATTGGCCGCACGACGAAACTGCTCAAACAAGCCTTTAGGAAGAAACGTAAGGATGTTGTACTTGGTCGTCGATATATTATTAGACCGATATCTAAGAGGCTTTTTACGATGAAGCTCAGATTGATTGCAGTGTACGATTCTCGAGAAGCCAGGGCCATCAGGTAAGGTGGTTGGTTCATCGGACTCAACACTTGGACGCAAACACGCGAATGTATAAAGATTACTCCTACGAATCTTTGCCCTAATTTTACCCCGAGCCATTTTTTTCGGTACCTTCTTGGCTTAAACAAATTCTAGTAAAGACGACATCCGCTTAAACGAAAATCGAAAATTCTCTCATATTTAACATTTCTTTACTTCCAAGGCAAACAAATTCTAAGATGCCTCAATTCCTCAAATATTGTACTCAAATGGTCCAAAAAAAATTCCTGCAAATTTAAATGGACAAAAAATAAATAAATAAAACAAATTACACAATCATCCAGTACTATTTTCATTCAAATAAAATGACAACATCCCAAAAATTCTAGTCAACAATTAAAATCAATATCTTCTTGTACAACCCAAAAAAAATATGACTTTTACTTCTAATATTACGGCCTTCGTTTCAATCATTTGTTTACCTTCGATTTTTCGATATTTCTCACTAGCCTAAACCAACCTCTTTCGACCTCATCGAATTTTATGAATCAAATTATGACGACGATTTCCAAAATAGAAAGATAAACAAATGACTCGAGATAAAAGAAAGTATTAAAAAAAAAAAAAAAAAAAAATCATAACAAATCAATCAAGAAAATCAATTCGTACAAGGTATCACATGATCAATTATCAAAAACAAAAATAAACAAAATCATACATTATGTCATAATCATGCATTCAAACATACAAAAAAAAAAAAAATCAATTTTTTCATGCAAAATAATGAAATTCCCAGCTAAAATTCACGCCCAAATTATCATAATTTCAAAGAAACAAAATCATACCCAGATGAAAAACAAACAATGATCTTCACCAAAAACACAAAATATATAAAAAAATTACCCAGAAAACAAAAAAAAAAAAAAACAAAAAAATTATAAATTTTGATTGAAATGTATACCTGAAATAATCAAAAAGCTTGAAACTTTTGCATTAAAATCAAGATTAAACAACAACCCAGGTGCACAAATGACGAGATCTTAACGAAAAAGACACCTTTTTTCTTATTTTCGTTTGAGCTAAAAAAAAAATGATCTAAAATTAAAAATAAAAATAAAAAAAAAAATATACCAAAAGTATTTTTATTTATGTATGTTTTGTTTGTTAGAAAATAAAGGAAGGGAAAAAAAATGAAGATTAAAGACAAATGTGAGAGAAATTGCAAGGAAAAAAAATTTGGGAAGAGAGAGAAAACAGGGGTTTTAGTCCAACAAATTTCTCTTGAGTTTTGGAAAAAACTTCGAACCAATTTTGCAGAATTTTCCGGGACTTTTTTTTTTTTTTTTAATTTTTATTACTATTTTATAAAAAAAAAATTATATATATATAAAAAAAAAAAAAAAAAAAAAAAAAAAAAGTTTCCCTCCCTCTTGATTTAATTTATTAATTTTTGTAAAATTATTATTAATTTATTACGAGTAGGTTACGTTATTATGTTACTCTGTATTTTGTTTGACAATGAAATTCGATTGGATGAAAAGGGCAAAACTCGTCTTTATGGCTTTATTATTAATTTTAGGTTCATCGATTAAAAGGTTTACAAATAATTGAAATAGAGGGTGAAACTTTAATTTTTATATAAAAAAAGGGTGATATTTTACGATTTTATAAGTTCGGTCTATTTGATATTAAATCATTGTTATTATTATTTATTACGGAGTACAATATTGTTATTTAGTGTGAGTTATAGTCGTGAGCATTTTGAAAGCAACTTATGAGTAAAAAATTCAATGTTTCACTTTCACTTTTGCAATCCAACTACAATTGTACGGAGTAATTTTTATTATGGTTGTTAGTTAATTCTTAAATCATGCTTAATATTATACTTTTTATAATTTGAATATTCCTTAATTCTTAATCAGATTAAAGAGTCTCATTATATACGATATAGAGTATGTTTTTGGCACGAATGCATGATAGCTATTATTATCAATAGATTTTTTTTCAGAATTTTATTTCAGAAAATAATGATTTAAAAACTCGGTAATTATATAAAGTATGAGCAATATGAATTTGTTATATATATAATAAATTTTCTATTAACTATTACAAGATCCTCAATTTTTTTTAAACCTTATGTATGATAAAAAGGAGGATAACTTTAAGTAAATTTTTCTAGTACTCCCTCCATCTCAGCTATTTATTTACACTTCTTTTAAATTTTTCTTATAAAAAAAATTAAAGTGTAAACAATTCACTTGAACAGAGGTACTACTCCGTATATAAAGTTAGGTTAGCTTAATAAATGAAGTGATTGGCGATTAGTGAAGGAAATTTCGTAGTAAATAGAACGTGGAAAAGTGTATGACTTAACCTACTAAGGTCAAGTCTTTGCTTAACGTGCTTTAGTCATAAGATTGTGGGGTCTTTGAAGTTCTTAGTTTGTAGTTTTGGCAAACTATGTTGGAGTATTTCTTGGTCTTTGAATCTCAAACCTTTTAACAAGCTATCTATATACATATGTCATATAGTGTAAGTCTCATATGAAGCAGATGCTTGTTTATATGAAAGCAGTTAAATATGTGGCAAAGAAGTGACAGTGGGGAAGAACATCTTTCTTCCCCACTTGTCTTTGTCTATATTTGCTTTCATACTTAAGCAGATTCACCGTTCATATGAATTGTGATACATATATACTCCTATGTGTTAGTGGCGCATTTTCGTATGAGACGGTTTTACAATTTTCACAATACAGTTGTTCGAAGATATCTCATACGAGTGACGGTTTCTGTAGTTATTTTAGTGGATTCTTTTAAAATTATTTATAGGTCATGATGTGAGTTGACTAAAAAAAAACTACTGATATATACATAATTGTTACTTGATTAATTTTTGTCAAAATTTTAAGTGTGAACATGTGATTTCTTAGTGTGACGATATTGGATCAATTGATAAGGACTTCAATTTACCAAATTCACTTATTTTTGTTATACGGACCAACAATTTTGAATTATTTAATTTGTACCATGAAATCTTTGCGATTTTCCAACATTGAAAACCTTATTCACTTGATCTGTATACGCAACTAAGACGTTCTAAAAAAAATCCAAAATATGTACATTAATTTTTATTTTATTTTTAGTACTTCGTATTTTGTCTTTTTTGTTTTGTTACAAGTTACAACGCCAACATAAAGTTTGAGGAAGGGAATTCAAACATTATATTTGACGTGAATTCGAGCTATATTATTCTTCAGATATATTATTGTAATTCGTAATTCATGAAAAGGTCTGTTACTTGGTTGAAAAGTAGGTTGTTAATATGGTGCTTATACTATTATGTGAACTGTGAAGGTAGGTTAACGATGTTAGTGTTTTGCTTATTACAGAGTACATATATTGAGAAAATCGTTGAACATATTATGTTTATTTGGATGTATTGCGACTACCAAGACATGTATAAAACAATATAAAACTATGATAAACTATTTATTTTTTTTTGTTCTTGGTTATTATTATTACAAAAGTCCCATTATTTTATGTGTGAAATAATTGAATTGTACGGTGAACATCAATCAACAAACATAAAAAATCAATACCTAAATTTATGTTATACTCGTACGAAGTATATGAAAGTCAATGCAAAATTTGGTTTAACTTACACCAATCAAATAATAATCAATTTGATGACAAAGAATAATATAGTTGTTCAGAGAGTTGATCAATCACCACCAATAACACTATTAAACTTTATTGGGTACTAATTAATCAACCTTGTCATTTAATCATATAATTAATTAATAATTATTAATAATTAACCAATGATAATTAGATTGGATAATGTCTGCTGCTTTGGTAATACTTCTACTGAGATAAGTGAGATTGGATAAAATCTGACAACCTATAACAATAATACTCATATTGTGTGTTTAATATAATAATAATAGTAATAATAATAATAAGGAAAATTTAACACGAATAAACCATTTTATCAGTAATCTTCCATAAATAAACCAACCTTTTGATTAACTCTCAATAAACCAACCTTTATTACACCTTATCTTCCAATATTAGACTATCCTCATTTTTAAACGACTATTTAAGGGTGAAAATCACATATTTTCCCATTTGTTTCTCTATAACATTAATAATGGAGTGAAAGCATGTATGTTATAGTTTTCGTTTTACCCAAAATGACAAGTTTAAAATCGAGATAGTTTAATAATGGAAGATGGGGTGCAAAGGTTGGTTTATTCAGAGTTAATCAAAAGGTTGGTTTATTAATGGAAGATCACTAATAGGTTGATTTATTCATGTTAAATTTTCATAATAATAATAATAATATGGTACTCCTAATTAAGTACCTACTACACTACAAAAAAAAAAAAACACCGCCTTCAGGCGACTAATTTAGTAGGAAATTAATTAGCGACTAAGCTTTCTGCGGACCAATTTAAGAACTTTTTACGACTAATTTGCGTTTTGCGACCAATTTAAGGCTATTAGCGACCAATTTCGCTGGTTGCTAAATTGGCCTTTTCTTGTAGTGCTAAATCGTCGTCACATATGTCATATATATCGTACTAAGGCTTTCGGAGTTCTTAGTATTTTAAAAATACACTTGGATATATTTTGATAAATCAAACTATATATATTTGTATGTAATCGGTTTATTTTGAGAATAAATAAAATCATTTTCAATACGTAATTTTATTATACTCCGTATAAAATTATACATACACATTAACAAAAAGTTTCATATAGAATAATTCTAATTGTTTTCCTTGTGAAACGTTATTTTTCAACATTATAGAGAGTAATTTGTATTTGTAGTGACTTTATTTGTAATGCATATATACCGGAGTACATTTATTTGTTTTTCCATCTTTGACATGGATAAACTCATAAACATACAATAATTTTTATTTCAACTAATATGCATTTTATCAATCTGCCTTTTAAAATTCATCACTTTATAAATATTTTACGATATCATAATTGTATAAAGAAACCGTACATATAATGTATTAACAAAACTATAAATTCCATGATGGGTCCATACAATCTCCCACAACTTTATGAATATCAAATAATTAGCTATGATGAACGCAATATAAAACATATTTTAATTACATTTTTTGTGCTTATTATAACACATGCGTTTGGATCTTTTCATTTAGATTATTTTTGTTGTCGGCTAATGAACGTACCGTCTAATGTTCTTAAAGAATCATTCGATTGCATTCACTGCTTTATTAGTTGTTAGTTTTGTTTGCTAGTATTTTACTACTATAAAACTCCATGCAAATGGGGCTAATTACAAATAATATTATCTTATATACTTTTGCCAAATACTCCGTATAATTAACCAACATAAATATTAGAAATATATTTGTATTCCGTAATAATACTTCCTCCATTTCAATAGTTTGTATACGTTTCACTTTTTGGATACTATTCATAAGTGTGTAGAATCTTCGATATAAATTGTAACATACAAAATAAAAACAGTCATGTGTGATTATGTTTTAACTGTCTCATCGAGCACATTATTAATATCAAAATTTTAAAATTTTCGAGAATATGAAACCAAATATATGAACGAAATAAAACGAGTATTGATGTACGTGTATATATAAAGCAAACGTATACAACCTACTGGAATGGAGGAAGTATATACTTATATACTTATATTTAATATGTACTCAGTATAATATATGAATGTTAAATAATGTCGAAATTCATCACACAATTATATACTCCGTATTAACTTTTCTAAAGATATTTTCTGTATCATAACAAGAATATAAATAATTAAATATAATACTCTGTATAATATATTACATACTCCGTACAAGATTATTTTATTATAATATTAGAATTTTAAGTTTTATTACGTAGTTTGTTTGAAAGAGTAGCTACAATGTTTTTCGATTTGTTGCATGCATGGAACATGCAATGCTTGCCTTTTGCTCATTCATTTAGTTTGCTTGTCGTAATATAAAAATTGAAATATTTGTCAATTAAACTAGTTTTATTAGCAAATCATAACACTAGTGTGTGATAAACAAACTCAAATTTGGTTGACTATCGAAAAAAATTTAAAATATATGCCACAATATAAGTGGGTCATGATAATTTACTTCGTACATTTTATATGTTACATCGATAGATGTAGGATAGACTGTTACACTGATCAATATGTTAATTTGTGAATTTTGAAAATTGCTTTTTGTACGCCTTGGTAATAAATGAATAAATATAAAGCAGAAGTATAATTAAAATAACACATAAAAAATTCGATATTTTCTTGTAATAAACTACCCAAGATATTTTCTTGTAATAAACTACCCAAAATTCAATGATGTTGGTTTTGTTGGCCTAACACAACCTAACTACTATTTTTGTTTTTTGTTTTTGGATAATAATATAGCAAAATTAAATTGTCTAACATGTTTTGTTTTTCTCTTTCTCTTGAGTGATTGTTAAGTTTAGACTAATAATTATATAGATGATAATGCACTATTATTGTTATTTCATATACTTCCTCCGTTCCAGTGAATTGTTTACAGTAGTTTGACTTTTTTGTGAGAGAAATTTAAGAGAAGTGTAAACAAATGATTGAAACAGAGGGAATAATTTCATTATCTTTCATCAAATGTAAAAATAAAGATTATTTTAATACCTTGTAATTTTGTCGTTAACTTCATTCGTAAACAATGCATGCATGGTGGATACTATTATCATACTAATATAAGGTTATATGTAGCCATGGAAGTATGGTACAACAACCAATTAAAACCATTTGCTTATTTATTATTTGAATTTCAATTATATTTGCCGATAAAAGTATGTATGTGCTTCTTTCGTTGAAATGAATTCACTATATTTCTCAAATTTTGGTAGAGAAATTTTTAACATAATTATATATGTAATGAAAATGATATTACAAAAGCATAGTTTTTTGTGTTACATTTATGTTTGATTTATTATTCAAGGTTACCATGTTATGTTAGGCTAGCTCAGTATTGCCCCGTATATAATATAGGTAGTTTAGGTTTGTCAGTTTAAAGATAAAAACGTTGTTTCGACCTTGATGCAAGACAATTAGTTAACCTGAATATATTTAGCCAAAGAGTTTGAGAAGAATCTTTAGAACACATTATCTGTATTATTTTAGATCAATCTAGTATCTTTGTAAACGAAAAAACATGTCATTGTATACAAAACATGTGCTATGATACTTTCTCCAATTCCTCCACCATTCAGCTAGTTAAATTTCTTGCAATAATTAGCTCAAATAAGGTCGAAATTACATTATAGTCCATAAAAACTACTTAAATGATTACGATTTCCATAAGTTAGTAGGTGAAGCAATACATGAAACACGAAACGTGGAGACCACAACCATAGAGTAAATTAGTTAGGGCATAGTCCTATATGTCTAGGGCACCAAACCTATGAACTTTGTCTTATAAATAGAAACTCTAGTGGACATAAAAATACATGCAAGTTTCTAAATACAGAAATCTGCCAAAAATAAAAGTTTTATTGAATAAAATAATGAGTGAAAAATTGTGGACGTTCATTTTGTCGTGAGCTTTTTTTTTACAAGTCTTCTTTAATTTTGATTTTATAAAGCATGTTATTGTCCGGCTTAACGTAGCACATACTACACATGCACTAAGGACACGTCTTTTAGGTTAGTGATTTTGACATGCTTTAGCCAATCACCTATGCTTTAATCATTTTCGAGCTTGAATCGATTTATACGTATCGTGGGTTACCTGTGAATACTTGAATAACTAATGTGAGTAGAGGTGATCGGCTGTACGGATTGTACGGATTGAGCTGGCCTAACCTGTCTCGGACTGCAAATTGGGCAACGTTTTGGCCAGCTCAACAATTGAAACAACCCTCCAAGGGACCACACTTGGTACTTCCAAATGTTTTGCCGTGATTTATGAGGCCCAAGCCGTTGGCCTCACATATTTCTAATTATTATAACCAATAGGTTGGGCTCTGACCCAAATTTGGAAAGCCAACTCGCCACTGAAAAGGCTGATTTTGAGTCGAGTTAAACAAGAACCGGCCTATACCCGCAACCTAACCCTACCCTTGGTCACCTTTATTTGTGACTAATGTTGAGTAAACTGTAATCATGTTCAAATTTATAAAAAAAAAAAAAAAAAAAAGTACTATATATTTTTTTTATTTAATAACTTTATACAATAAAACTAACTCTTCATAAGGTAACAATAGAATAATTAGTCGAAAGAATGTCTCGAAATCTTCTAGAATCAATATTTAGCATATATAGATAATTAGTGGCAAATAAAATTGAGAATAGTTATAAATAAATACGATCGAAAAGAGAAAATGATGCATGTATCACTATATATATGCAAAATTCTACAATGAATATAACATCTTTCAACTCTAGGAAGAACGATCTCACAATGTAGCTGGACAAGCCGGTTCACGTATGCAATCATGGAACTACATGAACACGGACCAACGATACGATAATTACCATGACTCCATGAGACCCATTATATTCATCAGCGATTCATCGTTTCCTAATGAAACGTTTCAACTACTCTCACTCAAACAAAAATAACTCAAAATGCGCAAAGGAAAACCTAAGACCACCACAACCACGCCATAACAGGCGCTTATAGTTAGTGCGTCTTGAGCGACTCTGAAATTTTCAACTCAAGAGGGATCTAGTCAAGTGTTCACGAGCCAAAGCCAATGCCTGAGATATGGTCTGTCGAATAACAAGAATGTTTTTCGTCAGTTTCGCATCAAAGGTCGTCAACAAATACAAACTTCATTTAAATTTTTGAATCGAGTTTTTAATACCTGCTCAGATAACGGTGCACCTGGATCGACAGTGCTACTTGCGACTTTGCTCGCAATCACATTACCATCCGTCTCAAGAATCATCCTACAAAGGAAAACAAAATCAAAACATGTGCTAATTTGTAAACAATCATCTAAATTTTGCAGGTCTTCGACTTTAAACGCACATGCATCGAGAAAGTAAAAAAAAAAAAGAAAAGACGATACTTACCCTCTGTCAACAATCTCATCGAGGCACAGCAGTATAAGGTCCAAGTTCTCGAGAGCCTCACTCTTGTCGACCTTGTTCCTAAACAGAAACAAGGCTATATAAAAAAGACAAAATGCATATTTTTAAACTAGTTGGATAAAGCACGATGTAAATCCATATCAAATTTATGGAGAAGCTACCTAAGTATAAGGGTGACAGCATCAACGAAACCTTGAAGAACCGCGTCTAAAATAAGCTCGTTTTCATCATCACCTCCGGTGACGAAAAAGTGGAGGTCTTGCACAAACTTGTAGATCACTATGTGGTTGTCGAACATAGTTATCTCAGCTGAAAACAAATACGAGTAGTTAAAGCGTCACACTTTTTCACCGTATAGTGGTATCACCTTAGGACCATGAAATTCTCAAATGAAACATAAGCTAAGGAGTAAGGATAGACAAGGCGGTTTTCCTTATAATCAACAGTAATCTACCATAACTCCATAAGATGATTTCTAGAAAACTTCGGCAAAATTGCACGCGTATAGACTCCTGCAACTCATCTTTATGGCATTGATCAAATTCTTATGCTCAAATATCGATTAGTTCCTTTACATCCCAAACAGCCCTCACATCACCAACTACAGACTCCTGCAATTCATCTTATAAAAAGCCGAACAAACTTGCACGCGTACTACACGTCAAACTTTAAGATCCTTGAAACCATGCAATAATGAGGCACTACACATGTTCAGTCATAAATTACCTTCTGTTCGGGCATTGGTCTTTTGAGTTTTGGTGTAGACGGATTTCTCGTAAGCCAATTTAGCAGCGTGAGTTGGCCAATCATCCGAATAATACTTGACAGCTACTCTTTTACCCTCGGAATCGAGCAACAAAATGTTTTTCACTAATGGGGTTGAATCCTACATGAATTCACCATCATTTACAAACACATAAGGGAAAAAAACACACATAACATTCACAAAATCGCAAAAAAGACGAGAATTGCGTAAGACCATCTTCTTTTAAACCCTAATTCCTGATTTAATATGCCTTTGGTATTACAATTGCTCCATAAAATTGAAAAACTCATAATTTTTCTGATTAAAAGGGTTTAATCCCAACACAAATTAGCTCATATATAAGTGCATTGATTCAACACATTAATCAAATAAAACAGAAATTAATTTGCTTCACTCATGATCACATAATCGATCGAAAAACACAAAATCAAGCAAAATTGTCAAAAGGGTATGAAGATAAATTGATTAGAAGTGCAAATCAAGATCAAATTAAACACCTTTCAACGAAATTGAAATCAAATCATAAAAGAAATAAGAAAAACAAAAAGTACATGCGAATTAAATAAACCAAAAAATTAAAATAATGCAGAAGATGTAGAGTAATTAGGCAGGAAGGAGATGAAGAATTTTACTCTGTAAGTCATTTTTTTTTCTGGAGAAGTTTGAAATCAGAGATCTGAGAAGTTCACTAATGAGGAAGAACCCAAGAACAGATGCGAGAAATAATTTTAACGGGTATTTTATCAATTAATCAAATTTGCCAAAAAAATTTGGAAAAGAATAACTTAATTTAACCATGTTTAAGACAAGTCCCTTATGTGCTTATTACGGTTAATAAAATTATTCAGCATCTTATTTAATGTTCTCGGTAATCATCAAGGGTCAAGGATGTCTTGATCTAGTGGTTAGGATTGAGATACTCGTGAGTCGTGACTAGAGGTGGCCAAGGGCTAGGTCAGGCCGTGCCAGTGCCAGGCTCCAAAATTGAAGCCCGGACCCGGCCCTTGGTTGGGAGAGGGCCGGGCCTAAAAAGGCCGGACTCTAAATTTTAGGCCCTAGCCCGGCCCTTAGGCGGGCCCGAGAGGGCCCTTTATAATTTTATTTTTTTCTTTTTACTTTTTTGGCGGGCCCTTAAGGGCTCGACTCCAAAAATTGAGCCCTGGCCCGACCCTTATTTTTTGCGGGCTTTTGCGAGCTTTAGCGGGCCGGTCCGGGATAGTGCATCAGCCAGCTGGCGTTAACTACGCTCTACTTGTGACGATGGATCGCGGTCAATTCCTCCCGTTCTATTTTCAATAATATACACATATTCAAATTTTTTTTGGGTTGATGAGCCGGTAAAAGTAGAGGCAAACAAACCAGGTTCAACTTGCCGTGGGAATATATTTTGGCCAATACGATACTAACCGCCAAGGTTTCGACCATGCCTGCCAAAGTAACGGGTCAAACACGGATAACTATTTTTGAATTCTAGCCTACTACACCTCAATATCCTAATTTTTTTTTTCTATCCACTACGACAAATTTAAATCTAACTATAATCAGATAAATTTTACTTTCGGTAAAAATTAAACTCGAGTTTAAATGAGCCCGACTCGACCTAGCCCACCAAATTCAAACCCAATGACTTGGGACAAAAGACATGTAAAAATAAACAAAAACCAATTAAACCGCCAAAAAGTCATTAACTTCATTATTCGTTACAACAACAACAACCAATTTTCTCTTCCCTCACGTATTTCTCACCTAAACAAAAAAAGAAAAAAAAAAAAAAAAGTATTTAATTTATTTTCTCATATAAATTTTCCTAAATTATAAAGTATTTAATTTATTTAATTATCATCTTCGTAGATCTCGATATTCAAAACTTCAACCCCAACCCCAATTTTGAATCGAATTGGGTTTGGGCTTGGGCCGGGCTGGGTTCGGGTCGGATTGGGCTGCGATGGGCTCGCCGGAGAGCTCGACAACGTTGTCGGCGACGACCGTCGTCGCCGGCGGCGGATTGATCGTGGAGAATGAGACGGCGATTGTCGATTGTTTGCCGGTTTATGTTAGGGAATTGATCGCCGGCGGTGCCGCCGGAGCTTTCGCTAAGTCCGCCGTCGCTCCGCTTGAGAGAATCAAGATTCTCTTTCAGGTGAATTCGTTGTTTTAATTTAATGTTTTTATTAACGGAATTTTGATTGTTTGTCGTTAATTGTAGAATATTCTCGTAATTATTCGCGTAATTAATGATGTATTTTCTGTTTTTAATGAGGTTTTGATGTTAATTTAATTTGATTCTTCGACACGGTATCGTTACAGTGTTGTGTAAGTGAAGTGTCGGAGTAATATAGGATGAAATAATGAATATTCTCGTAAATATTCGCAAAATTGATGATATAATTGTGTTTGTTATGGTATAATTCTTTTGGAATATTGAATTTTGAGTGGAGAATAATGCTTCCTAGTGATGTGGTGAGAATGTATTTCATATGAGACGATCTTACCAGAACTTATCTTGAGATATGTGGCATGAATGGGTAGTTATTTTCGATTTTGAATTGTCGTCTTCGTTTTATATATTTAGGGTGGTGGTGGTGGTGGTGGTGGTGTAAATGTTAGATTGGCAGTTTTCGTTCTTACAATGGTGATCTCGTCATGTTGGAGGAATACATAGCTGGTTTATACATTGACGATAATAGTTCGGTATTACTTGATGAGTGATACTAATATGTTACTTATTGTCGTCTTGAATGCATGACCAGACTCGACCCGATGGATTTCAATCAATTGGGGTCTACAGGTCGCTGAAGAAAGTGCTTAAGCACGAAGGGATACAAGGATTGTATAAGTGAGTGTTTGTTTGAACCTTTTGTGTTTTGTCTTTATTCCTTGCTGCTTGATATGATATTCGTCTAAATTCGATTTCTTTGTGTAGGGGCAATGGTGCAAGTGTCCTAAGGATAGTTCCTTATGCAGCGTTACATTTTATGGCATATGAGAGGTATCGATACTGGCTTTACGATAATTGTCCTTCGTTGGGGACAGGGTCAGTTGTTGATCTTTTAGCGGGTTCAGCTGCTGGAGGGACTGCCGTTTTATGCACTTATCCTTTGGACTTGGCCCGAACGAAGCTTGCTTATCAGGTCTGTCTTACTTGATCATCATTTTATAAGTTTTATCTTAGAGCATTTGGTGGCATACACAATGATTAGTGTATCGATGTTCGTAATACTACAATTGGTGGTGATGTATACTTTGGAAATAACCTGTTGGTCTCTTAAGTTCAGCTTTTAAGGCATTTTCATACTCGTACCTCGCAGCTGTAAATTCTGCTAATATCCATGACTCTGTATAGGTAGTTGACAATCCATCAACTTTTGGCAACCGCTCGTCGCCATCGTATCTTGGAATACGAGATGTGTTTAGGAAGGTGTACAATGAAGGTGGTGCACGTGGTCTCTACCGTGGTGTAGGTAAGTCTGTTAAAAAATAAAGGCGTCTTTGGTGCTTGGCGTGCAAGCGTCTTTCATTCAAATATGAGAGATTCACTTGGTGCTTTGTATTGAGCAGGACCAACGCTTGTTGGAATTTTGCCGTATGCTGGCCTGAAGTTCTACATATATGAGGAGCTCAAACGAAAGGTTCCTGAAGAACACCAAAAGTCTATCTTATTGCGTCTTTCTTGTGGAGCTTTGGCTGGGTTGTTTGGACAGACCTTCACCTACCCATTGGACGTTGTCAGGCGACAAATGCAGGTAAAATCCTCAAAGACGTCCACAGGACTATATATTTGACGCTATTCCCGATGGTTGTTGCTGTTTTCCACCTTCTTCACATATGATAAAAAATTTTCTTTCCCCAACTTCATCATAAGATTTTAAGTACTCAAAGCATGCCACATCCTGCTCAATATTACGGAGTTCTTTGTGTTTCTACATAATATATCTAACAAACTTCTCCCATCATAGATTGATCTTTAGTTATGAACGTTTTTAGATGATGATTCATGTTACCGCTAATATTTCTAATCCATCAAAAGATCTGTTACGTCAATCAATCTTGTGTAATTTTATCGGCTTACATTGATTAGGGGCTTAATTTTTTACCAACGTTTTTCGTCTCAGGTTGAGAATTTACAGGGTGATGGGGCAAGGTATAGAAATACCATGGAAGGTATTACCGGGATTATCCGCAATCAAGGATGGAGGCAATTATTTGCTGGTCTGAGCATAAACTACATCAAAGTTGTACCTTCGGTGGCAATTGGTTTTACGACTTATGACATAATGAAATCTTGGTTAAATCTGACGTCTCAGCATAAGCGGCGAGTAATTTCTGGTGGGTGAACGTCAAGTTCAAGTTCAAGTTCACATGTTGATAAAGGTCTATAGACAGTACTGCAGAAACCCGTAAGTTAATTTTTTTTACAGAATTTGATAGCATACACTCACCCTAGCATAATTACTGCTGGTCGATTCAACAACAGGCTAACGTGATTATTGTATTTTTGGTCCATGGGACCGCGATTCCCAAAATTCTGGAAAATTTTTGTAGAAAACAGAACAAATGGTTAATATATATTTCTACATTGATTGATTCTTGAATCATTTTGAATATCGATTTGCTCCTAGCTGGTTGGATAATACTCCGTACATCCTAAACTTCTCATGCCTACAAAATACGAAATATACACACCTATCCTTTATTTCGATTGGGGATATTACGAGGGTAAAGGAGGTGCGATTTTCATCAAAACCTTTCCAGAAAGATTTTGATTTGCGTTGTACGATTTTCTACAACCCAACTAAGTATCCAAATGAGGGAAATCGCATCACATCCTTTCCCTCAGAATATCTCCATCCAAATACAGTGTAAAATGTCGGAAACTCACAAAATGTTGAACTTATGGGCTGTAGACTGAGGGACCACATTTACATTTCCAACTTTCGGGCTCATAATTCGCGTACTGTATCCCTATGTGCTCGGTGATTGTAGGTGATTGAATGGCTATGCATGGGTTACAACCACCACACTTGTGCTCACAATTTGGTGGTCTTGACCCTACCGGGTTCAATCCTTTGTAGCTTCCTGCTTGTGAAACCCGTGAACCCTAAATTCAAAATTAAAATTAGAAATAATTTTTATTTGAATAAATTACTCAATGAATCTACATATATAGAGATTGTAAGACTGTAAGTGACAAAATTGAATACCTGTTTTGAACTGGTCGAAGCTTCTTCACTCTCGGTACTAACTGTAGTAGTGCCTGGAAACCACAACAGGAACACGAAAAAAGAAATGTTTAGTCGGAAAATAATTGGGTTGCTGTAAGTATTGGAAACGTCTTTAGTTCTTTGATTCTTCGATTCAGTCTAGTGGCATTAAATCCGTCATTAGCTAGACAATTATTTGGGTATGCGGTTTTGCTGTTTTGATCAAGCTGAGGCTAACATAAACAATCATTGTAAGGTCCCACCTACGTATTTCTTTTGCCTTGAAATTATTTGACCTGAACTAAACTTAACTGACGTGAAGTACAAAATTACATATAGATGAACTAAAGGGGTTTGAATGGGTTCTTCACGACGTGTCTATCTAGTATGCACACGTTAAAGATTCAAAAATAAAAATATCAGTAAAGAATATCACAAAAAAAGTTGAAACATTTGGCAATTTTTGTAGTAATTTCTAGAGACTAGAGAGTTCCTTAACATTTCCATTTGTGAATCTTTGGTACACGTTAGAAAAACCGACGTTTAACATACCTAGTTGGTGAGAAGAGTGATGGTTGGGAGGTAGAAGCCTACTATTTGCAGGAAACCAAACCATCATATGCAGTAGAAGAAGTAATGCCAGGTAAAAGAGGAACCTCATTTTCAACTGATGATTTTTTTTTTTTTACTGCAACAACTTTTAGATGAGTAAATTTACTTGAAGCTAGAAATTCCCCTAGAGTGCAAGATGATTTTGGTAACTTTATACTGTGATAAATAAAATGGAATGAAAAGAGTGTAAATATAAGAGAGGTGTTTTAAGTTTGTTGGGTTAAATGCTGTGTCTGTCTGTGGTACTACAAGTTTGTAGCTTTTTTAGTTGCAGTGGATGATGACAGGAGTTTGCTTGACAGACAAAGGATTCTTCTACTCAACCTTCTTTATGATCCCGAAAAATAGTTATAAAATACGGTACGTCTTGTATGAGACCGTCTTATCAACTTGTAGTTTTTTTCAGTTTGCGTGAGACGCAGGCATGCGTTTGCTTGATAGACTAAGGATTCTACTCAACCTTCTGTGTGATCCCAATAAATAGACACAAGTACAGTAAGTCTCATATGAAACCGTCTCACGAGTATGTGGTTTTTGTTAAGATGCATTGGATGTAGACAGGAGTTTACTTGACTGTTCAAGGATTCTTTTTAATGTCTTTGTTATGATCCCAAAAAATAGTTTTTAAATTCTGGTCGTGGACTCGTTCTTTTAGACATTTTAGATCTGAGCCGAGCTGAGATTAAGTTTCGAAGGACCGTGGAGCTGATTGTAGACTTTCTGTGATTTTTGCTGTGCTCGGACACGATGTCGCAGATTTGGACTTGCTATGCACGTTGGTTTTTAAATTTCACAGGCATATGTCGCGTGAACTTTTGAAGTACAGGGGAATGTCGTAAATCACAGCCACATTGCTGTATTACTTAACTGAATTGGTGGATACACGGTAATAACTCACCGGTTTTTCTCGCTACTGCAAATCTGACTGTGAGTCCCATTATGTCCTGTACTGGCACTCATCTCCGTGTTCGACAACGTTTTAAGCCGCGCTCTTACGAGGAAGAGCAGAGCCAAAACCGTGTCGTTTCAGTTGGAGTGTAAATGGCAGTTTCTTCAACATAGGTGTAAAACAGTACATTACATAAGATGCTGTAAAAAAACAAAAGATATTGATGAGCACTCATATTTTAATCCCTTACAAAATCCCTGTGATTCTTGAGTGAAGGTCCTTTGTTTTTTTTTTTACCTAAATTGTGTTTATTTTAATTTCTACAGAGGGAAAGAAAAGATCTTCCAATGACTGAAAAACCTCTACATATGCCCTATTTATTGACTTTATTTACTTTGTTGTATTCATTGCAAAACTGTTGTGTGATCTGTTTTGCAGGTGTGCTCCTTCAAAGCTACCTTAATGACTTTGTTCTAGTACACTTCTTGTACTTTTACCTTACCATTAAATTTTTTTTCTCGATACTCGATCTCGGAATCTGATGTCGTGGCTTGTTCTGGTTTGTCATTCTCGTGATGACTTTAAAATCCTTGAACGTCGGTTTCGTGTCGGCATTGCGACTGAAATCGAAAACCATGGGTATAGAGCTGGCCTTTCGTGTGGGCCGTGATTTGGGTGGCCAACTCGGCCTGACTTGTCAAAGCAACAGGCTGTGCTAGGGGTGTAAATGATCAGAGCCGGCTCGCCGAGCCCTCGGAATCAAATCGGTCAAAGCTCGGCTCGAGCTCGGTCAAACTGATCTTGAGCCCGAGCCCGAGCCGAGTTAGGCCAAATCCGAGCCGATTCCGAGCTTAGTAAAGCTCGGATCGGAAGCTCGGATTTGGGCTCGTTTTCATTTTTATATATAATTTTGTCTGTCTATACATTATATTTTGCTACAATTATAGATTTTTTTTTTGTAATATCTTTAGATCGATTTTTTTTAATAGAATATTTTATTATAATTGTTATATAATATATTTATTATAATATATATTAAAAAAAGCGTAGAAAAATAATATCTAACAAAGCTCGGATTGGGCTCGAGCTGAGCTCGTGACTTCTACAGTGATTCCGAGCTTTGAATTTTTGAGCTCGGTAAATTCAGAGCCGATTCCGAGCTCGAGAAATTTTTTCCGAGCCGATTCCGAGCTCACCCAAGCTCGGAATCAGATCGGCTCGGTTACACCCCTGCTGTGCCCAGGCCTTGATTTCTGAGGCCTAGACCGCCGGGCCATACCCTTTTAGTAGTTTTATAACTGACGGGACGGGTTTGGGCCATAGTGTTCGAGTGTTGGCTGGCCCGAGCCCGGACTGCCACCATCATGAGCCGGTTATAGGTCTTGAAACTGAAGCCCAACCCGTAGCGTGGCGTCCCGGGCCTAGCCCATCGCCACTTCTACATGTGTTTATTGGTTGGAGCGTACGTTAACGCGGTAAATTCAATAAAATTAAATGTGGTCAAAAGTCAAAGTAAAGAGGTGAAAAATTAGGAAGGATGAATGATGAATGGATTGATGAGGATCATTCAATGCTCATTGATTGATTGATTGATGAGTCCAACAGAAGAAGTGAAAATGAAGGATGATTGATCAAGTGAAGTGACTTGTTTTGGGCAGTGTTTAATACTTCCTCCATTCCGTTTGATTCTATACGTTTGACCAAAACACGGTAATTAAGGTAGAAGAAAATCAAGTGGGGTAGATAATGAAATTACTTAAATACCCCTACTTTATTGTTTGCAAGTGGGTTGAGTGGGTATTAGTGAAGGGTATATTGGTCTTTTAGTTTAATAAAGTAGAGACTAAAATAGAAATGTATAGAATTGATTGGAATTTCCGAAAAAGGAATATGTATAGAATCAAATGGAATGGAGGAAGTACCATTTCTCAAATTTAGCAAAATATTTTTACAGTTTGTTTATTTCTTCAGTGGTTTTTTTACAGTAACGTAAACCATTTTTTAAAGTTTTACCAAGACGTAGTCATTCTTATACGGTAACGTAAACCAGTTTGGATTAAGGTTGGTTCAAAATGTCGAATTTAGAAACGAAATTAGACTTACTCCGTACGTATTTAGAAATTGTAAATAGTGATGCCGTCAAAATTTAGGATGACTCTTCTCCCTTCAATACTATCGGAATACAAGTAGGTTGATTTCACATTCCGACGCGGGCTTGATAGCTGACTAGAATTAATGGGATTTAGTTTGAAATAAAAACTTCAATCTCGGTTTTCGTCGGATTTATGGGATTTAGATTTACATTCAGGATCGGTTTGGACTGGATAGCCTAAAATAAGGTCAATTTGAAACTTTTGGTAAAGTGAGGTTGTTTAAAAAAGTATTAGCGTTTTCCCGTATGCCTTTGGAGGCACCAACATTGTCGATTTATGACGTGAATTCGTCGGGTTGTCCCCTCTTGAAACCTTTCTTCAACAACTGCATCGGCTGCAGCCTAACAGACAGGTCGAACAACGGACCTTCGCTACTTCCTTCTCACACAAGGGTCCTAATAAGAAAATATTTAGAATTTTAGTATTGATGCTCGGAAATTTCCAACCCACAAAACGCCATTAAATTAAAAAAAAATAAAAAATAAAAAAAATAAAAATAAAATCTCTTTTTGTTTCTATATACACATACTAATAAAAAGAGTGAAAATTTCATCCTAATTCTCAAAAATCAATTGATTGACTCTCAATCAATCATCATTATCTGGGTTTTGTTATCAACAAAATCTATACCATACTATTAAAAACAGTGTTTTTTTTTTTTAGTAATTTTATTTTTAAAATTTGGATCATAATTTTCATCCCATGGCTGACAATCCTTCATCAGCAGCTTCACAACAATCAGATCTTAATCATGGTATTTTATTTATTTATTTATTTATATTTATATGATTTAATATTTCATCTTACACTTTCTAATTCATAAAAAAGATTAGGGTTTTACTCAAAAAACCCTTTTTATTTTATTTTAATGCTGAGTTCTTATTGAATTGGTTTAGTATTGAATCTTGTTATCATGATTTTGATTTTTTTTATATTCATTAATTTTGGGTTTTCTTTTTCATGTTTATGGATGCATGTTTAGCTAAATTATTATTAATTTGAAGCAAATTTTAAGTATTATTGGATTTTAATTAACATTTTATGGATCAAATTTACTTCATTTTTAATTTTTATGTGTTTTCTGCTCATGGTTTTATTGATGTTGCTCAAACTCGGCGGCAAGTGTTTGAGTTGTCGGAATGTCGTACACGGCCATTTTGTGAAAAAGTTTCCGATGTTTTTGTTTAAATTTTGAAATGAAGTGTCGAAGTATCGTGTCTGTTATGCTGAGGTGCCGTGTATTGGGCGTATATGATACGACATCAAAGTAAAGTGTCGAAGTTGTTACTTCTTTATTGGTTTGCTACTTAATTTTCGGTACTATATGATTGTGTGTTTATGAAGAGGGGATGGAGTCGACAAGCGTGACAGACAGGGAGATTCACCACAAGAAGTCGCCAGAGCACCACAGTGAGACTCACGGGACAAGTGACGCCATTGACGAGACCACCCCAGTCGATGCAGTTAAAGGGCCGAGTGTCTTTCAACGCGTTAAGGAAGAGGTTGAGGCTGTCGTTGAAGCGTTCCTTCCTAAAAAGAACTCTGAAGACCCTAAGTAGATCGACAATTGCTGAGTGATGTAATATTAAGTCGACAGTACTTGAGGCTTACTGTTGTACGGAGCAATTATTTTCGTGTATCGTATAATGTATGCTAAAACTGTTGTTTTCGCTCGTGTTGGGTAATCGTTGAACAAATCTTTGAATGATCGCTTGTTTGTGGTGGTTTTACCGTTGGCATAAGATTTGGATGAATCTCGCAACGATGTTCTCTGCAAGTTGAAATTTCTTAGGCAATGTATTCAAAATTTGCTCCCTACTATTAACAGGAGTATATTACTTTTATGATATTTTTGAGTGCTATGTAAGTCACCAAAGTAGAAAAAAGAGAAAGATTAAGGCACCACAGTGAATTAACTCAAATTTTAACTATAAACTTTTTACTTTTTTATTTTTGCTTGGCTATATGGTTTATGGTAATAACAAAATCTCCTACAAGTCGAATACATGGTCGTTTTTATCGAGTTTTGGTAGCACCCTATTGACCATACGATCAATGTCGTCCCCACAAATTGAAGAAACATCAAGTGTGGTGTGATGGTTACTGAATTTGTCCATTTGTTAACTGTTTACCTCTTCAGAGACTCACTCAACGAATAGAATAATCACTATTGTCGACGGTGAACACTCTGATCTCTACCAATGAAAAATATATTGCCCCCCAATAACACCTACACCAAAAGTCCAAAACAATCTAAAATAAACAAATTTTACACATTCATGATACAATCTTTGTCATCTATTCACACGACAATCTTACAATAAAATTATCGTAAAACGGTCCAATCCGTCTAGAGCAACACAAAAAGCCAAGTCCCCAAACATCATGCGTATTTACATACTCAAGTCATGACCGTTACAACACCTTTTTTTTCTTCTCTTCCTCAATTCCATCAATTACTTGTCCACTACACTTTCAAATTTTCAAATTTTAAACCCTAATTTTACCCTCAAACTTTGCACTTTTTCCCCAAATAAAGTCCACCATTGATAATGATGCCCTTTTAAAAATTCTTCTTACTTAAGAAGTTGTTTCACTTCTTGTTTTTCTGGGTCTTTTTTTGGTTGTTTGTTCTTAAATGGGTGCTCCTGGAAATTGGTTTAAATCCCTTAACTTTCTCAGAAAATCTGACCCAAATGACTATGTAAGCTCAATTTCATGTCAAAGTTTTCATCTTTACTTTAAGTTTTTACTGTATTCTAGCATTTATGTATTACTCTTTTCGTATTTGATATTTTGATGTACTTCGCTTTTGAATTGTAGTGGAATAAAGCAAAATAGCTCGCTAAATTACGCTTTTTTTTCGATTTCAAAATGGTAGTCAGGTGATAATTTTCATTTTAGTGACCTAAAAATGATATCTTTCACCTTTAAATTACCATCATTGTCAGTAATAATTGAAGTAATGGTTAAATTTTTTTTCATGGTTGGATTAATGTGTGTAGGATAAAGTGGGAGGGAAGAGTAAAAAAAGGTGGAAATTGTGGAGGAGTTCATCAGTGAAGGGGAAACCGGAACCGTGTGACCATCCATCGACAGCTGATATCGACGAGGCTGGACTTAATGCTGCCATATCGACTGTTCTACGAGCCCCATCGAAGAATTTCCTGATTGTTCGTCAAGAATGGGCCGCCATTCGCATTCAAACTGCATTTCGCGGGTTTTTGGTGCGTTAAGGACTTGTTCTCTTAAGTTTTCTGAAGTGTTTGAAGGTTTCAAGTGTTGAGGTTATCTGAATTTTTCTGATGTTTTTATATGTTTGTGATTTGTGCAGGCTCGACGGGCTTTGAGAGCGTTAAAAGCCTTGGTTAGGCTTCAGGCGTTGGTGCGTGGCCGCTTAGTAAGGAAGCAGGCAGCAGTGACACTACGGTGTATGCAAGCTCTTGTTCGAGCTCAAGCTCATGTCAAGGCGCAGCGCATGAGGATGTCGCTGGCAGAAGGGCAAGCGACAAAATCGCTACAGAATCTTTTCCATGCTGATCCTGTTAGGCAAGCTGAGGTACTTCAATTTTCTGTAATCAATGTTGATGAAATCGGTTTGTTCATGGTTGGTCGGTCTAACAGTTTGTCGTAAATGTAATGATCTTTAGGAGGGTTGGTGTAGCATCATGGGTAGTGCAGAGGAGGTGAGGACAAAGCTGCAGTCGAGACAGGAAGCGGCCCTTAAACGAGAGAGGGCGATTTCATATGCCGTCTCTCATCAGGTATACATATAAAACTTGAATTTCAGTTGTTTCGTAAAAGCTCGTTAGTTTAACGACTTTTGTTATTCCAGCAATCTAGAGGAAGCCCGAGTTTGAACAAGCCATATACGATAAACCAGCCGCCTAAACTTGACAAGAACAGCTTCGGGTGGAGCTGGTTAGACCGTTGGATGGCGAGCAAACCATGGGAAAGCAGATTAATGGAGGATTTCCGCAACGAACTCCCATCCATGTCACCACTGTCCATGATTTCCTCGAGACGTAACAACAAACCGATCACAGGAAGAAACAAGCCTAACTTTCTGACTGAAGAGACCTCGACCTCAACTTCTACCTCGTCTAGATCCGTCTCTAAAACTCCTGCGTCGAGCAGCACCGACAAAACAGACGAGAGTGGCAGCAGTAAACCTCGGTACATGAGCCTTACAGCATCTAACAAGGCCAAGCAACTAGTTGGTAAGTTCTCGGTGCATGGCTCGCAGAGGCGTCCACTTCAGGAAATTCAGAACAATCAGTTCATGTCAGCGAGAACACGGTTCAGTGGAGACGCAAGGAGTAGTGTCGACTCAGTGACAGTCCCTTATTCAGCCCCGATTTGTGAGGATCTTTATCCGCCTTTTCAAGTGGATCGATATGACTGGAAGTGTCGATGAAATGTTCAGGCTGATAGTAAGAAGAGTTCAACAGCTTGTTGGTCCCTCATTAAACGAGAAACTATACGGTAAATTATACACAGCGTGTGACGCAACTACAGAATCAAACTTGGTGTTTATGAATACGATTATGATTATATCGAGTGTAACATTTTCGATACGTTTGGTCTGAGTGATTAGGGTATAGTATGTGAGTTGTGACATTGTAATTTGATCTCCATAGTTTCTGTAATGTTGTTTTGTTTGTTCATTGTGTATCAGAAAAGCAATTGGTTAATTTTAGACACAATTTGGTTAGTACTCCATAGTGTTTCTATTGCTTCCATCATTCTATTAATTTCGGAAATGTCGTAATCTAGTGAGTAGAGAGAGCTATCATGAACAACAGATCTCGAGTTATAATTCCTCAACCCTTGAATTATGTTGAGCTTTAAATTTTTAAAAAAAAGAAAAAAACTATATTAAATACCGAGTATAGACAATGGAGAAGTATAATTTTAAATCTATAATAACATGAAAACGGCTTAAAAACACAATAAGGCGTGCAAAATAGTACGGAGTATTTTATACTAATAAGTAGACACGTTGAAAATTCATAATTTTAACCACTAAAATACAACCGTCGACCTGTTGTATGTGTACATGGCCGATCGGTAATTCTTTTGGCAAATGTTGAGTAATTTTATTAGACATTTTATAGCATCTTATAGTAAAGTTACTCCGAACAAAAAGTTCATTATTTATATTTTTAATTCTTTTACTTTTAATTTTCAAATAAATTATTATTTTTTTAAAAAAATAAAAAATAAAATAATTTTTTGTCAACGTTCTACAAGACTGATAATTTCCCTCCATAATAAACTACTTGAAAAAAACAAACGCCAAAACCATAAAAACCCATGGAAATTCGAAGCACAAACGGGTCAATAACCCGATTAAAACCCGATTCAACCACCATTTTGGGCAGAAAAACTCTACCCAATTCAAATGACTTATCAATCTCACGCAATCACATTTCATTTGACCTAATTTCTTCCCCAAATTCACCCACAAATCAATCCAAAAACCCTAGGGTTTCATTCCAAGTGATTGGGAAGAACCCAGTTTGGATTTACAGTAAATTTGGGGATAAAAAGGTTAAAACTTTGAAGAAATTTGAAGAGGGTGAATTGGGTTTTGATGATTTGTTCTGTGTTTCTGGGAAAAACCCTAATTGGTTTGTTCTTAAGAAGGTGGAAGATGATGATTTGGGGGAAAATTTGGGGAAAAGATTGGAACTTTCTGGGCAATTTGATGAAAAATTGAGTGAAAGTTTAGGGGATGATTTTGGGGTTGATGATGATGATGATGATGATTCTAATTTAGGGTTTGATTTTGTTGATGTTTCTAATATTGACCCAGTTCAAGGTTTGTTGACTTTTTGTGTGATTGTTAAATGTTAATTGATGTTCTTGTGGTTTTTAGAGTTTTGTTGCTAAATTGTTTGAATGAGAATCTTATGGATTTTTAAAATGTGGTATGCTACCGTCTTCGTTACCTATGTTATTCATACGCGGCCATTAGGGTTTAAGAATGTCGAGTTATCGTGTCGTTGAAGGTATGGCTTAAGTTTTTGCACCACATTGTCGACTGTTTTACTCACACTTTTGTTGCTGCAGCTAAACGCGTGAAAATTTCCGCGTTTTTGGTCAAAACGGTAGAGGATAAGCCTTTGTTGTTGTTTTGAACTTAATTTCAGTTCAGTTTAGCTCTTCCTAGCGTAATTTTGCTCTTCATTTCACTTCAGATGATTACGGACCTAAAGAATGGCCTCCAATATTAAGATTCGTAGTAAGGTAGATTGTCGAGATACAAATTCACGCATTTGATTATCTTATGGGTAGTTTCGTTGGATTTCATAGTAACGTGCTAGTATATGACTACATGCTCATGTCATACTTATATTTGAAATCCGCTGATTTAGTATTCTGTGCTCAAAATTCAGAGTTTGGTTTTCTTGTGATCGGTCATGAGTTTGATCAGTATCCGAAGAAAATGACCTGTGACATCAAGAATTGGGATTGGTTCCTCGATGATCCTGTACGTGATAGCGATGATGAGGATTTGGGAGAGTCAAAGAGTAAGAAGACGAGAAGAAGGAAGCGTAAAAAGGGTAGCGGAGATGATGATGTAGAAGAGGAATGGACCGCTGAGAGCGAAGGAGAGGAGCTAACGACAAAGGTTGCTAAAGCTCAGAAACTAAAGTATCATACGCGATCTAAAGACCCTACCACATCCCACAAGAATAGAGTGAGCACAAAAACATCTTCCACGACAAGTAGAAAAGAAGAACGAGAGGAAGAATATGAGGATGACGATGAGGAGGAGGAGGAGGATCCGTCCTTAGGAGGCTTCATTGTCAATGATGAAATTGTAGAGGACGATGAAGAAGCGGAAAATGAGATAGACGACGATGAAGAGGACGAATTCGTAGAGGATGAAGATGAAATGGAGGAATAATGACAAATGGTGCACATAGTTTAGGGCTAATAACAAATTGAGTAGCCTTGTAATTTGTTGTGTGATGACCTTTTTTTTTTTTTTTTTTTTTGTTAGTATGTTGTAAGATGGTGTATGTAAGAATCTCGTTCTTTGTTCTCGAAATATTTTATTTACCATACAACAATTTATGATTATCAACTCTTGTGGCTTTATTATAAAATGAAAAAAAAGTTAAAAAATAAACTACCCTCGAATTTTATTACTACGAGTACGGTATATAAATCAAACCTTTAATTATAGAACTTGACGGTTCAGTGCACCAAACCGTTAACGAATACATTCATTCAAAGCCTATCCACTAACCACTTTTAGAACTTACTACAGTCACAATTCACAAATCAATCTACAAAGATTTTTAGGGGTGATTTTTCTCAAGCTTCATTATCAAAATTTCAACCTTAATCTCTTCAAAAACATTAACAATTATGGCATTAAACTTAGGTTCAGCATTTTGTTCAAAGTTTTCTCTGCATTTTAAGCCAAAACCCACTTCACTGTTCTTCTCAAAACCTCTGTTTTCTGTGTATTCTCCACAGTTTTCTTCTCATACAATCACTGCTTCTGCTAAAGGTAGCATCTTTTTTCATGGGTTTGTATTAAAGTTTGAATCTTTTGTGTTTTAATTTGATTTATTCTTATAATTGTTCAACTTTTTTTTGTTGTTGATTATATAATTTTTTTCTGGGAAATATAGGTTTAGAAACATGGAAATAAAATTGTGACAAATTTGTGATTTTGCTTACAGTGATTTTAGCTGGAATTTATGGTGTGATAATGCTAATTTGTTAGGGATAATACTATGATGATTTCATAGCTCAATTTCCTATTTAAGTATTTAGGAGGAAAAAAAATTTAATCATGCCATAAGAGTGAACCTTGTTATGTGTTATGTGGTTGTTGATGTTAGTTTGTCACTAACTTTTTCAATTCTTGGGCATGAGTTGTTGCAGATGAATTTTCGGGACGTGTCGGGTTTCTTGGTATTGGAATCATGGGCTCTCCAATGGCCCTAAACCTTATCAATGCTGGGTGAGAATTTTATATCCTTCATGGGGTTGGGGTATTGAATACGTGGTGTCGACTGTCGAGGATGTTACGACTTACGAGTTAGTGTCAATGAGTACGATTGGGGTAAAAGAATGCAAATGATTGTCAATATTTATCCTTTTCAATTCGTATTCCCTCCATCTCAATCATTTGTTTACCTTGCTGTTTTTGAAATTGACGTTAACCGATTAGTTTCTTTGTACAAACATGATGTTTGAAGTTTGAACCGTGAAAATTGAAGGGGGTGGTTTTTGATGAGAAATTGATCAAAATACGTTTGTGTGTACAGGAATCGCTTTATTTACATTTATTTCTGAAATAGAAAGCTAAACAAATGAGTGATAAAGAGGGAGCATAGAATTCACACGTACCCTAACGAAGATAGAAATGTATTATGTATGAGTCAGTGAGTGTGGTTTAACCTTGTCGACGATATAATGTAATAAAGCATTGTTGTGGACATGCATGTTGTAGGTGTGACGTGACCGTGTGGAATAGAACAAAGAGTAAATGTGATCCTCTCATCAGCGTGGGTGCTAAGTAAGTTATTTTATACTGGAAATTTACATCGCATAAGACGCATGTTGCTGTTACGGAGTATTTCATAATCACAACCTGTTTCTTGTGCAGGTATAAGCCCTCCCCCAAAGAAGTGGCCGCTTCTTGTGATGTGACGATTGCTATGTTGGCAGACCCAGATAGTGCAGTGCGTATGTCTTATTTTACAAACATTCGTATTATTACTTTTTTTTCGTATTAGCGAAAATTGATCAGCATGCGTAAGCCCTTTGCATCAGTTTGAAGTTGCATGTGGAAGTAATGGAGCTACAAACGGAATGGGCCCCGACAAAGGGTGAGCTTTTGCGAATTGCTGTCAGCTGAACTCGAATTTACGATGTTTCCACATCTGTTCAACAAATTTATTGCTCTGATATATGAAGGTATGTTGATGTTTCGACTGTTGATGGTGCAACTTCTAAACTTATTAGCGAGCGTATCAAAGCTACTGGAGCCTCATTTTTGGAGGTATTATTCACATTACCTACTCATACCGTCAGTTTTCACTTTTTACTCTACGTTCTGTTATAAAAATGTAATCTCAGTCGTTTGCATTTTGTATTAGGCTCCTGTTTCGGGATCCAAGAAGCCAGCAGAGGACGGACAGCTGATATTTCTTACTGCAGGTGGGTCATTACTCGTTGTTTTTACTGGTTTGTAGAATCTGCGCTATATACCCAGCGTGTTTTTCCCCGCTACCTTGATTCCATTTTAAATGAGCACAAGTCGTCAGTGATTCATTATTTTACACATTTGTATAATAATGTTGCTGATACATTTATGAGTAAGCGTTTTCGTACTGTCTAACAATGTTGTAACTTTTTGACCGATCAAATCTGAATTCGCTGAGAGATCACAGGTGATAAATTGTTGTTCGAGAAGGTTTCTCCCCTCTTAGACATCATGGGAAAGGTACTTTCTTCTCGATTTATCGTTTCCCCTTTATTATATTCGATATGCTCTCGACAAACTAATGGCATCTTCTCTAGTCGAAATTCTACCTAGGAGATGTTGGAAATGGGGCAGCTATGAAACTTGTAGTGAACATGATCATGGGAAGGTAAGTCCGATAATTTATTTCCGTCTTTTTAATTTAACAAATGTCTTATAGTCTGTATATATATGCTCTAATTTTTTCGTCATTTTGTAGTATGATGGCTTCATTTGCTGAAGGACTGCTGCTTAGTGAAAAAGCAGGACTAGACCCTAACGTTCTCGTTGAGGTAAATCAATCAGTAAAAACTCCATTCCCAGGAACGTGCTAAATTAAGTTTCTCGTTGAGGTTTATCTTCTGACATGTAATGATTAATTTTCGCGTAAAGCTAAATTGGCGGTGTTTTTATCACAGGTAGTGTCACAGGGTGCGATTAGTGCACCGATGTATAAAATGAAGGGCCCGTCGATGGTTCAGTCGACTTATCCCACTGCATTCCCCTTGAAACATCAACAAAAGGTCAGCACGTTTTCGAGTATCAACGTTTTAAAGGTTACTGGGACCGTGTTCTGAGACTGTCACCTGAGATAGACCGATTTCAAGACCAGTTATTGAACCGAAATTTACAACCATGCTTCTTCTATGAATGAAATGATGATAGGATCTTAGGCTTGCACTTGGATTAGCGGATTCAGTGTCGCAGCCAATACCAATAGCAGCCGCCGCCAATGAACTCTACAAGATCGCCAAATCTCGTGGACTGAGTGACCTTGACTTTTCTGCTGTGATTGAAGCCTTCAAGCCAAACTCGACTCAATAGGTTTGTTTATTTTTGTCCTTGCAACTTCTTTATTGCGCTTGGGTCAATTGTATTATATACTCCGTATGTATAAAGTGAGAATTGTAATTTCGGGTTGAACGTGAAAGGTGACACGGTATTTGAACCCAAGTCGACTCGACATTTTGGCATGCAAGTACACTATTGTGGCCATGGTTATTGTATTTGATAGCAGTCACAACAACCGTAATAATGATCACATTTTTGTCGCAAATACGTGTATATGTATGCACGGGTCTTGTAAGAGATCTACTCTTGAACTGAAGTGAATGTAACTAATCAAAGTGAATACAATCCAAAAGAACGGTACCTTGAACATACCAACGACTTAGCCGCTCCTGAGTTGAAACCCGTCACAATTCATCTCTATGATCATCATCATCATGCATGGTGTTGTAAGCTTCATGCTCTTGTGAGACATTGATGAGTGCACTCTTCATATTCCATGCACTTAAGCTCGTGATCATAACGTCATCACTTCCGTTGTTGAAGACATACAAGTTTGCATTCTCATTGATGGCCAATGTCGGGTACACTCTTGCGGTTATGCAACTCTTCCCCTTTGCTCCAAAGCTCTCCACTATCGAATGATCAATCTAGCACCCACAATTATAACAGTTTTTATAACGGTTTTTCTAACATGTGTTAACAGATAGTAAAATTAGGTACTCACCAAGATCCTGAGGGAGAGCTCATCGACAATGGGATTTATATCCACGAAAGCTCCGTAGGTATGTTTATCCGTAGTTGGGTTCAATGAAGATCTGCAAATTCATGAAAGTCTCGTTTATAAAAACAAGTTTTGACGCGTACTCGATTAATAGTAAATTGATATTATAATTTGAGTAATCGAGAAAAAGAGGGTGCTAACTTGCTTTGATCGCTACACATTAAAACCACAAAATTGTTCGGGCCCTTGAAAACCCGAAAGTAGACAGCGGTTTGCTCGTCGAGCCCACCAGAAGCAAGTGTTAACAGCCCAAATGGCCCAAGCCCGCCTTTAACCGAAGCTCCGTTTTCGCTGCAAAGTATCTGTGGGTTGCTCCATTTTGGGTCCAATTCTTCAACATTGTTGCAATTTGTTATCTTGAATGATATTTCCACATCCACCTTCAATTGAATATGACGTGAAATATTTATACAATGACCAAAGTATATGAGGGGAATTAAAAGACGAAATTTAGGAGACGGTGTTACGATAAGATTAGCGTACTTGGGCTGGTGTGATCCCGAGGATTGGGATGAGTGATCCTCCGGCGAGGACTTGGGCAGGCAAATCGACTCGATGTTCTCGCAACATTTCAACCTCATTTACAGGCCATTGTACCAATTGTTTGCCCGAGTTATCAAGCAATATTGTTCTAGGAATTGCCTATTGCACATAAAATGGAAAAATAAAAATAGTGGACTAATAATTACATCGATCAATTTAACATAATCGTACTATTCGTGACTAAAATGTGTTTAACGTGGAGTACTGCTCGATTATTATTTACCTGAAGTCCAAACCAACCTCGTTTAAGATCATCGTCCTCGGTAGAAGATTCATTAACCCAACCCCAAATAATCCGACGACCCGTATTATCGTCAAAAAATGATTTAGATGCATAAAACTTGCCATAATCAAGTCTTAAGCCCAAATCACTTTCAATCGATCCTTCATCCGGTACATAGATGTCCTTAATTGTGTCATACGTACCAATTGTATAGTATTCATATTGTGTCTCGTACAAGCTCACTTTTAGTACATGCCTTACGTTCGGCCCCGTGACCGACCACTCAGCCCCTAGGGACGTTGTCCCAATATAAACCGGGAAAAATTCAGGACACTCCCATACGCCACTATCTTCAGTCGAGTGTAAAGGACGGTCAACTTTAGTCCAAGTGACAAAATCTTTACTAGTGAACAAAACGGCAAGCCCACGCTTGCCATCCTGAGTCCCCACCGCCACTCTCCACTCCCCATCCGCGTGAAGCCACGCGGTCGTTGGATCCCTAAAAGACGTGGAATTTATACCGTTAGTCTTTGTCCCAATCATTAGCGGATTCTGGTCCGCCTTAACCCATTTTAAAAGGTAAGGGTCCGATAAATTGTCAGGAAAGGCTAAATTCTGAACCTGGTTAAAGACTGTGTCAGATCCAGTGTAGAGGATAGCGGGTTTATTACCGGGTAGGACCGTGGTCGACCCGGAAAAGCATCCATTTATGTCATAGGGTTGAGAAGGTGAAAGAGCAATGGGTTGATGAGTCCAATTGATTAGGTCCATTGATGTGGAGTGTCCCCATACCATTTGGGTGTCCCATATAGGGGCATATGGGTAATGTTGATAAAATAGATGGTATACTCCTTTGTAAATGAAGGGTCCTATCAAAAATATTGTAAAGATATGTGATCAAGATCGTCGGTGACATATTCAAATAATTTAAAATTTTACGATAACTTTCGTGGTGAATTTCAAAATTTTACTACAAAAGTCAACAACATTGAATTAGTAATCAATTGTACATTATTAGACATCGATACGGTACATATTCATAAAATTAAAAAAAATTGGCAAAACTCAAAATGATCGAGAACAAATAAACTAACCATTTGGATCTTCAGAAATAGTCACAATGCATCATACCGTTCATATCCGTCACCATATGTGGATGACCATCCATACCATGCATAAAAAACACTAATTAGTACTCCGTAATTAGCTTCAATTATTTTATGATCGTCTCATTTATTATTTATTCATCTTAGACGAATAGACAATAGTTTATTCATATTTTTCAATATTTTAAATGAAAATATAAAAGACCAATGAAAGCTTTAATCTCGTAAAATAATATGGTGTATGAGTAAAATTATATCGACACGAGGTTAAAAATGAAATTTCAAAAGAATATACTCTGTATTTAAAAATAACAACTGAATTAAATTTACTATTATTTAAAATTGACAAGTGCTTTTTTGCTGTATTATTGTATAAAACTCTTACTCCTTCCATTTCAGTAATTTGTTTACAATTTGACTTTTTTTTGCGAGGGAGATTTGAAAGAAGTGTAAACAAATGACTGAGATAGAGGAGTATAAAATACATTAAAAAAAAAGTTAAAATAAACAAGGAAACATACCATTCATCCAATTACCAAGTGGTTGAAAGTGATAAGCACTTCTATGAGGATCATTTTTGCCATTAAAATTACCATGATTATTCACACTTGCATTTAATTGGTGAGTTTGACCATAAAACAAAATTACAAAAATGAAGAACAATAATTTTCTTTGACAATTACTCATTTTCTAAGGACAAACTTGTTATAATTATTATTGGTAGTTTAATTAATATTTATATGGAGAGATTAAATTTTAATATTGAATGCACGACTTGGTTATGTTAGTCATTAATTAATGTTAAATTTTATTAAGCCTCGTCATTATCTAATTATTATTATCCTAATTATATTAGAAACCTTATTTTATTCTATTGTAGAGTGGGTGAAACAAAAGGTACACTTACAATATGACCTTCATATTCAAATATTTTTAAAAATATTAGTTTAGATTTAGACTAGATACTAGTTACGTACATAATTAGAACGATTTAATACACGAGATTACAAACGGTAAACTAAGATCTTATATGCGTACAATAAGTTATAAACCAGAACCTGTAAACTAAGATTAGAGTTTATAAACTTGTACTCTGTATTATATATGTCTGCGTAGTAAAGATTTAAGCCCCGATTAAGAGATTCGGGCGGGCTTGATGCTCCAAGCATCGAGTCCGGTATGCTCCACGTTACTAGACCCATTATTGAATAGGTATAAATGGGCTTTGTCTTTAATTGCCATTGTGGGATATACCCTTGTTGTTATGACCTTTTTACCCTTATTCGCAAAGCTCTCAACCACTGAATGATCAATCTGTCAGGAAAAAACAAAATTTATCGAATTTTTATGACAATAGGGTGGAAAATAAACAATAATGATTGCAAAGAAAAATAAAGTCAATAACCAAAGTATACTCTTAAGTTTAATTCAATTCTATTTTTCTTTTAAGAAATAAATAGGATTTTAATCTTCGTACATTCAGGTTATTAACCCATTTAAGAATCAAGTTTATTAAGTACTTACCAAAACCCTCAAGGAGAGCCCTTCGTCAATTGAATCTACGTCCACAAATGTACCGTATACTGTTTTTTCAGGGCTCGAACTTAGAGAAGATCTAACAACCAAAACATAGAATACACCAATTAGAATTTTTCACATTACGATAGTACTCTTTACACGTCTTTAATTTACCGAGCAAATGACTGGAACAGAGAAAGTAACCTTGTTTGATCACTACACATGAGAACAATTAGCTTGTTATTGTTTTGATCATTGAAAATTCTAAAGAAAATAGCTGTGAATTCTTCCAAGGCTTTAGAGCCCAATATTAATAAACCAAAAGGCCCAAAAACACCCTTTAAAAAAAGCCCATTTTCCTTGCAAAGTGATTGCGGGTCATTGCTCCACTTTGGATCAAACTTTTCTGCATTCTCCAATTTTATGTTTCTCAAATTGAAATGTACCTCTATATCCACCTACACAAATATGAATCGACAAATTGTTCTGTAAAACTGTCTTATATGATAAAATCGACCTATAACAGATTAACGGTAAAATTTCAAAAATTTACATGATAAGCTTCCATATTAACTGATTGCATACATTTTTAAAATTGGATTCGCTTTATGTTATAGGACGGTTTATAAAAGAGTTGATGATATGAATATAAGATGTTATCAAAAATTATAAAAACCTTTACGATAAATACAATTTGAATTATTCGACCAACGCCTAAATAGACAAACCTAAATATAATCCATATTTAAATTGATTTGACCATTATTACCCCCAAATAGTGTGAATAAGAACTCATTTGAAACCCACCTGAAATTGAAATGACTTGACCTGACCTTATCATCCCGAATTCAAACATACATGTATTTGACTAATCCATTTTCAGGATCAAGTATTCTAGTAAATATTACCTGAGCGGTAGTAATTCCCGATATTTCAGTTACAGATCCTTTTTTAATTACTTGGCTAGGTAGAGTAATTTTCCTCACTCTCAAGGTTTCAATCTCTTCAATAGGCCATTGTACCAATTGTTTTCCTGAACTATCAAGCCAAATAGTTCTCGGAATTGCCTGGTTAACCATAAAATTCACAAATTAACATATTTACTCCTTTCGTCTAACCGTCAAAAGTAATTTTATTGTTGTATAGAGTCAGGATTCGAATGTATGCAATCGTTTGGAATAATGTTAACGTAAATGAACAAACAAAATTTAATCAAATGTGAGTTTTATTTATGTCACCGTGCAATTTTTAATCATTTTATCGTATTTTGGACCATACGAATGTAAAAAAAATTGTTAAGAAATCATAATTACCTGAATTCCAGCCCATCCATTTCTTACAAACTGAATATCGGGTATGGATTCTTTGACCCAACCGAACAAAACCCGTCTTTTCTTAGAATCGTCGTAAAATGTCTTGGATGCATAGTAATTTCCATAATCGTATCTCAAACTCGAATCATTTTCAAATTTATCGTAAGGAGAATAAGAATCATTTCGTATGTTATATGTTCCGATTGTATACACGTCGTGTTGAGTCTTTATCAAACTCACTTTAAGCACGTGCTTAACGTTACGACCAATCGTAGACGTATCAGCGCTAATATTTTTACCGTCATTGTTAATGTAAACGGGGTAAAAATCAGGACATTCCCACATTCCGCTATTCTTCTCGGAATATAAAGGGTGTTTAGCTTGAACCCATTTAACAAAATCTTTACTTCGAAATAACAATGCAATTCCTCGATTTCCTCTAACGCTACCGACAATCATTCTCCACCTCCCGTCCGGTAAAATCCATCCTGTAGTCGGGTCTCTAAAATTTGTCGGGTCGATTTTATTCTCACGGGTAGGGGAAATTATCGGATTATGAGCCGATAAAACCCATTCTTTAAGGTAAGGGTCCGATAAATTTTTAGGCACGGCTAAATTTTGGACTTGTTTATTTGATGGGCTAACCCCAGTGAAAAGTATAATGGGCTTATTTCCGGGGAGTATCGTGGTTGACCCGGACCAACTACTTTGGTTGTTGGATGGTGTTTGTGGGTTGAGGATGTTGGGCTGTATGGCCCAATTGATCATGTCGCTCGATGTCGCGTGGCCCCACACGCGGGGACCGACCGACGAGCCGTGACCGATAGGGTTGTATTGAAGCGATTGACTTTTTTGTGGTGCCAATTAAACATAAATGGGTCCACAAAGTTATATGAGTCGAGAAAAAAATATTGGCGGTATAATAGGAGTCGGATAAAAGTTAAATTCTGGATCAAAACAAGTTTTAACATCTGTTTTTTTTTTTTTTTTTTTTTTTTTTTTTTTTTTTTTTTTTTTAAAATGATTTGGTAAAATAGTGTTTTTAAAAGAAAAAATATTAGAGTTTTGGATCGGAAATAAAACTATTTACCCTTATGGGGTGCATGTAGATTCGATTTTTTTAAGCCACAAAACGCTATCGCATGAGACATTTTATCTGGTTAAATTAATTAAAAGAAATGAGTCGTTGAACAAAATGCCTTTTGAGGTGGCGTTTTCAATGAACTAAAATGACCACTTAAGATGACGGTTTTAAACGAAATAAAATAACAAAAGTAAATTAAAAAAATTAAAGAAACAAAAAAAAAAGGTCATTGCGAAAAGCGTTTTTCGAAATGAAGTTCATCTTAAGTTATAAAACTATGTTTATCTTGGTCTCGAATAAAGTCTAAACCTAGACGAAAGAATAAAAATTATTAAATAATAGAAAAGTAAATGAAATGTTAAATTAAAATAGGTGAAATAAATGTCTTGATAAAAGTAGTAAAAGTGAAGTGAATTTGAAAAAAACAGCTATCGATATAATATAATAAATGTTGATTCATTAATTACCAAAATGCATGTGGCTTAATGGTAGTGGAGTTAATTTGTGAGTTGTTGATTAGGGGTTCAAATCTCTTTCAATGCATAATATTTTTTTTACCAGACTTATTAATTTTTCCCCGAAAAAAGTGTGGGTGCCATGGCACCCATGGCACCCGCACTAAAAACGCCCCTGGTTGTATTGATAAAATAGGTGATAAATTCCTTCGTACAACATTGGTCCTGCATGGAAGAAAACGTTCAAAAGCGTACATTATTGGTAATAAATCGGCAGAAAAAATTTAAAAATTGTATGGTTATGTATTTTAATGAACGAGATAGTTTAGATTGAAGTTGAAACTAACCGTTGGGATCTGCATATCCAATAAATATGCATTTGAGCAAAAATCCAAACATCACATAAACAACAATTAACAATGTCAGTATATACTACTCCGTATAACTGTATAAGTGACACCATTGTTTAAAGAAAATAAACCAACAAGTAGTCCAATGATTTACAATAACATACCATTCATAAAATTTTTACGAGGCTGAAAATGATAGCATGTTCGATAAGGTTGTCTAACAACTACAGAAGCATCCACAAAATTAGCTAGGAAGCCATACCCGAAAAAGAAGAAAGGTATCCAAAACCCTATAACTATAAGGGAATTCATCGTGACACCAAACCTAACCTGGATAACTTAACGTCGCTTACTATAACGATAAATGAATATATGCTTAATTAGAACTTAATAGTTAATACTAGAATGCACATATCTTATGGTGCCAATATTTATAATGTGATTAAGTAGTATATTGTTGCATGAATCATGATGTTGAATTAAGCTAAAGTGTATGTACTTAGAAATTTAAGGGGACCAAAGGCGTGCAAAATAGCCGGTAAAAGATGGTGGGCATATTACTCGTTAGTGCACAAAACTTTTATTATAAGGGATGATCGTATGATCATACAACAAGGCATTTTAGGTGCAAAATTTTGATATGAAATGGGTTAGTTCAAGGCATGTGTGTAATTGTAATGATTTTGTTTTACACGTGCTTTCCTTATTTAGTATAGCGGCTTTTTTCGAGATTTTGTTTTCGTTTTCGTTTATTTCGTCTGGAAAAAAGTTTGTTGGAGATAGGTGTAAATGATAATGGATTCCCACATCAAGGTCCCACACTCGGTTGTGAGATGAGAATGTCTTGTTTATAATTCCTCCTATCGATTGGTTTTAGGATGTTAACTTAACCATGATACTCTCTCATACTGGGTGTGGCGCGTGGAATTTAACGTATATCAGAAGTGGTTGTGTGATCCTAACTCTCGTTAAACAATAAGTGAGATTCTATCTTTAAACGTGATATAAGAATGAGTTCACTTAACTAAGAGCATGTCTCATCACCACTAATTCCCCGATGTTGAACTTTACCCACAACACACATGAGAGTAAAACTCAACACTTTTGTATTCATGGAGTTAGCTATGTTTGTATGCACGAATGGATCTTGTCGGCATTTGCAAAATACAAGCATACATTCATATATTAAAAACTTTTAGGGTGTGTTTGGATTGAGGGGAATGAAGGGAAAGGAAGGGGAGGGAAATGGAGGGATTGAGTTTCCATCGTTTGGTTACAAAAAATGGAAGGAGGGAAATGGAGGGAGAGGGATTTGGAGGGATCAATTTTTCCTCCTCTAAGCCTAATTGGAATCCCTCCAAAATAGGCAAGATTTGGAGGGAAAATGGTATCCAAACATCACCATTTCCCCTCCCCTCCCCTTCCCCTTCCCTCATTTCCCCTCCCCTCCATTTCCCTCCTATTTTGCTATCCAAACACACCCTTAAATTTCGATTATTTACTTACAAAAAAATTCAAATTAGAATCGTCATTCTTACTATTAAGACAACAATATGCCGTGAGTCCATGACGCAGGAAGATTTGAAATTATTGAGTTCCAATGCAATGGGTAGAACCGTAGAACAATTTCATACTAGTCTAGACTTGATTTGTATAGATATCACGATCATACTTCTTTTATAAAATAATGCTCATAGCTCGTAACATTTTACAAATAATTTCTATCAAATTAGCATACCGTCATTTTTATATTCGAAAATATTTTTTTCATCAACAACTTAAATTATTTTGAAAAAAAAAATACAGATAGACGTTTTTTTATACGTGTTAACAAATGGCGGAAACATTTGAAGTTTTTATCGACGATGTAATAAATAAATAACTTTTAGAATTCGACGTGATTTCCCAAATATTATTAGCCAACAATTAGTTGGAGAAAAACCTCCTCAAAATTTCAATTTCTTTAAAACCTAAATTCAATTTAATTTGATTTCCACCCAATTCTATCATACTCAATTCGAATTAAACTCAACAATTAACTGTAAAAACTAACATTAATTCCCGGAAAAATGGTGGCATTTCTGGGCACAATTCGTCCAATACCTTACAATTGTTTAACAAGGTTTGCAGATCAAAGATTCAATCTTTGTTCATCAATTGGGTTTCCAATTTCAATTTCCAGAACTGGGTTATCATTCTCCAAATATAAATCAAAAGTTTATGCATCTCTTCATTCTGGTATGTTTTTAATCAAGTTTAATGATCTAATTTCATTAATGTTGGTCTTGTGGAATTGTGTAGTAAGTTGTTGTGTAAGTTGGTAGTTTACATTTAGAGTAAGTTTTATGAAAGACCGTCTTTTTTTAAAACTCGGTTGTAGCGAATATCAATTGGGGAGTTTTTGGGTACCTAAAGAACTCGTCTTTTGATAATTTAGAGAGTAAAAGATTGATGCTGAAGTGCAAATTCTCATGGATTGAATGTGTGATTGATTTTTGGGATCGAAAAGATGTGAGTGATTTGTGTTGGTTTGTAAGGGGAGGCACTAGGGTTGTACGATACAGATGGTGGATTCGAACCTGAGACTGATCGTCGACATGATTTATGTCTCGACTGCTAGGCTAATGTATCTTCGGAATTATGAGCTGAGGGAGCATTGTATGGAATTTGATTGTAAAGAGGTGATAAATGTCGGCTTGGGTGAGACGTGGGTGAGGTCTAGCATTGATTTTGTGGCATTGGACAAGTGTGCTAGCAAGGGTGGAATTGTTTAGGACCTGTTTTCTTCGTCTGAAGTTGTCTGAAGTTTTCTTAGGTGTTTGAAGTTTGCTGAATTTTAGAGCTTTTTTAAGCAGTCTTTTTGGTGAACGGATGTCAAACGGGTGTGTGCCAATGTGTTATTTGCGAGTTTTAATTAGCCGACGTTTGGCAGTGGATGTTTGACATCCGCTCATTGGCATACGTGTTAGCGATCCTAGCACAAATATGCATGATAAGGTACGAATGTACGATTTATGATAAGCCGCGCCAAACAGCTGAAGCATTTGCAAAGTATTAACGATCTGATCTGAGCAAGTCTGTTATGGCACTGCAGAGGCTAGTAGCAATAGTAATGTGACACCCACTGTGGAAAAGTCCGAAATCATATTTGTCGGAACTGGAACAAGCGAAGGGATCCCACGCGTGAGCTGCCTCACTGATCCTGTCAAGGACTGTCCAGTATGAACACAATGTTTTAATATATTGACGGCTTATTTAATCAATTCATCTCATCAATCTATGAAAAACGATGAAGTGTAACATGTTTGCAGGTGTGCAAGAAGGCCACTCAGACGGGTAGCAAGAACAAGAGACTCAACACAAGTCTCTTGGTTCGCTATCCTGAATCGTCTGGAATGCGCAACGTCTTAATAGATGCTGGAAAGTAAGTTTGATATGCAATTTCTTGATTTTAGTCCAACTTTCTGCGTTTGCTAAATTTCATTACGCTCAATTTGCTTGTGTAGTTGCACTTACATTGCGGTCCTGTTGTCCGAGTATTTTGAAAATGTGTCCATAAAAGTCCGCTGCATGTTTCGTTTCTAGTTGATACAATCTTTCTGTGGTTAAGAAGCAATGAATAACCTTATTTATTTTTGGAGCTCGACAGTCACGAAATCGTGTACTCATACTTTTCTATTCATGGACTTTAACATTCACTTACAGTAATCTCTTTTTCTATGCAGGTTTTTCTACCACAGTGCTCTACGTTGGTTTCCAACTTACGGGTATGTTTTCTTCATTTGCATTGATCAATGTTGGCAAGTTGAAAGAGCACCTTTCCCAATTTCATCAAAAAAACTTTTCTGAAGATATTTCTCTCGAAGTTTAGGAGTATTAGGGCGTACAATGCAAACTTTGGAGAAAAAGGTGTATTCTCAGATTGTGGTGCGTTTTGATTCACCATTTACGGAGTACATCTGTACATGCTTATACATCCTCTAGTAAAGTAGAGCGCGTCTTTTGCTTAGCATATAGATGTGACGGTGGTTTATGTGTTGAAGAGGTTATTGGCTTACAATTTCATGTAATTGCATTTTCCGTTTTCCTGTACCTCAATTGGCAATGAACCCTATTTTTAGTTTGCCTCTATGTCAATCTTCGGCAACCTTTACTGTATAGTTGGGTTAATTCACGTGTCTGCAATCGTCTTGTGATTCTGTCAGGATAAGAGCACTTGATGCTGTTATTATTACTCACTCTCATGCTGATGCTATTGGAGGTCTCGGACATTTAAACTCTCGACATTCAACTTTTATTATATATTCTGTCGGTCTCAATTGCACTCACTTCACTTGCCTGATCTGATCCTTTTGTATTTGATCGTTCCATAGGTCTCGATGATCTTCGAGATTGGACAAATAATGTTCAGCCATCTATTCCCATATATGTTGCAGAGCGTGATTTTGAGGTCTTTAACAAACCAAATATCGACTGTAGCTTCTCTCGTTTTTGGATGATATTGACACCTACTTATATACTTATAGGTAATGAAGAAGACCCATTATTATTTGGTTGATACCAGTGTAGTTACACCTGGCGCTGCTGTATCCGACTTGCAGTTCAAAATCATTCCCGAAGAACCCTTTTTTGTTCATGATTTAAAGGTTTGTAAATCATCATCCACACTAATTGTTTTGCTAATTTCGTTGGGTACCAATTTTTTTACCATGTACTCGTGGGTGTGAATTTCGTTTTTTTTTTGTTTTTTTCTTTTCCGGTGATTCTTGATCAGATTACTCCTTTGCCAGTGTGGCATGGTCGAGGCTATCGTTCGCTTGGTTTTCGTTTCGGCAATGTTTGTTACATAAGGTATTCGTTCTAAAATCCCGTTGCCATGTGAGGATGTACTACCATAGCATTTTTTTTGTATGTACTCACTCACTAATACAAACTTTTCTGCGCAGTGACGTGAGTGATATCCCAGATGAAACATATCCGCTTTTGAAGAACTGTGATCTACTAATTCTGGTTTTCGCCTCCTCTTCTCCTTCCTAAATTTTTACGTGTAGTCATATTTTTAGTACACACCAGTCTCACCTCGGAGATCTTAGTAACTTTTGCGAAATTCTAACAGGACGCGTTGAGGCCAGATCGATCTTCCTCAACCCATTTTGGGCTCCCGAGGGTACGTTTTATCCCTCCGTCTATCTTTATCCAACACGTTAATATTCGATAATTCATTAACCGGTCTTTCTTCAGGCATTAGATGAAGTACGGAAAATCCAACCTAAGAGGACTCTTTTCACAGGTTCGTCTTACACTCTTACACTAATTTGCTAATGTAGACATGTAATCCGGAGTTTTGCTAGGTCTAATCCTAACCATCAACCGACTTTTGCTTATTTCTATTTTATTTAACCCGCCTCGAATTTTGAAGGGATGATGCATCTAATGGATCACGAAGTAGTTAGCGACTACTTGTCGACATTGAAGGACAAGGAGGGACTTGATGTGGAGTTAAGCTACGACGGTCTACGAGTGCCTGTGCAACTCTAGTCGTGTCATTTCACTCACCATATACCGACGTAGGAAAGTATTTACCACCTTTCTTCTAGCAAATTCAATTTTTCATATACCGTATATTGTTTCATTTATACAATAATCGATGCATATTGCATCCCATCCCTTGCTAAAACTTGTAATACATACACGTTCGTCTTCCTAATAGCAAAATCAATTTTTCACACACAATATATTCCCTTTCGTTTCGCCCCCTTTGTCGGTCCCTACCTTACTCGTAGAAGTCGTTAGGTTTGGCCCTATGTAACTCTGTTTACACACACTAAATTCGTCGAAATATTTGAGTAAAATATGGATTCTGATAATGAGTGGGGGTGGTGTCGAACTATCGATAGTTTATACGGAGTAATACACTATACTTAATTAAACTGTGTTGAGTTGAATTGAACTGAACAAAATTAATAAGCTGAATAAGTCTGAAATTAAGCATAAAGCGATCAAATTATTGTCTCAGGTAATCCGTTTTACGCGTAAAATCGTCTTATTCTGGACAAGTGGAAAAGAAGATAGAATGGTGGTTTAAGTAGGTGTTAGTGCAAATGGAGAAAGGTCACTTAATAAAAAGATATATGACGAACAAACACGGAAGGTGATAGAGATACACCAATCTCTACACACCACCCTCACACTTGGTAGCCCCCACTTTCCTTTTTCCTCATTTGACACACACACTTTTTCATTTGGTGTGTAGATTTCTACACACCCGGTGTATCTCTAGCCTTTTTGAACAAACACGCCTCATTTTACACCAAAACAAATCAATCATTGAAGGTACATATTATATGATGTGGGACTCTTTTTGTAATTTTTGTTATTACACTCTTTGTTCCACAAGTTTTCCCAAATAATTCAATTTTAAATTGACTTCTCATTTATTATCTCAACTTACTCGGTGCACGTTAATAATTCAAAAATATATGTACTGTAAAAGAATTTATTATAAAATTGATTAATTAAAAAAAAATGTCTTATAAATTGTTTTCTGTTGTGTATATTCGTAAATTTTTTAATATGTGTCTGTTATATACTCGTACTACTTATACGGGAGAAGAATTGACGTAATTTAATTAGTTTAATGATGGTTTTTATTTGTGTTTCTTGTCTCTAATTGGCCCACCACTTAGTTTCATACTTTCATGGAGAATGCAAATTATGGAATGTTGTATTTGTGAAAGAAGTATTAAAAGTTGGATTTATGTCATATTATAAACATTGCTTGGTTGAATTGATTACATTTGATGATGAAGCTTATCTAAATCTTTTACTACGTATTTTGTATTTCTATACTTTTGATGTTTGGAATTTGGATAATATATACGAAAGCATATCTGATTTATTATCTTTAATGTATATATAATTCAACGTTAATTTTCATTTTATTATAGCTCAGTTAAAGAATAATCGCGTATAGGATTCTGATTATTTATGTGATATACATGCAAAATATGTTTTAAATTTTGTTTCGTCAATTTTTATTACGAGTATTTTTCTTTTTATATTCCATTGTAATGGCATAAAATTCAGAACAAGTACTTCGTATTTCGTGATATACAAATGAGACTAAATTCTGATGAAAATGTATACGTCGCTCTCACCATTTCTTTTTCTGCCTTTCTATTTATTTATTTTTCTATTATTACTATGCATTATTATTTTTAAAATCTATCGAATTAAACATTTGTATGATAATAAATGAAGTAATGGAGAAATCGTCAAAAACTCTACAATGGTAGCCTCTATATAAAGGTGCACAAAAGAGATATTACTTTTATTTGATAAGATGTTCACCCACAAATAATATATGCAAAATCACATTGTCTTTTTAATTTTTTACTGTATATACGAAATACATTAAAATCAAATTTTGCAACAATGAGTACGTCCCCACGTACGTACGTAGTACAACTTCATGTTCTTTTCTAAGATGATTTCTCCTTTGAAATTGCATGGGACAATCGTTCACGTATACGATCATTTAAAACAATAATGTTTTACGAAGAATATTACTCCGTATATTACGGAGTATATCATTCTAAGTCTCTAAAAATAGCGTAGTGTCATATTCAATGATGTGATGAATACTAGCTAAGTAGCTAATGTGTAAATTTGAGCGACTACCCGTAGATTGTAAGGCTATGAGTAGCTAGGGCTAGATTGAATGTGCATACATTAATTAAAAAAAGGGATATTTTCCATGCATCTAATCCTCAAGATTAAATATAGATATGTGTGATATTTGTTTACATGCACTTTAAACTTTATTAATATTAATATATTTTGTGACGGAAAACTTGACGACGTTAGTTAAGTTTATGGAAAAAGGCACCAATTATGAGTTTCGGGTACATTTACACCCACATTATTCCTCAATTAAATGCTACGGAGTATTATTTGTACTCTAATCAACAAAATTTACACTAATTAATCAACTCATAATAGCATTTAATTGAGTAATAATGTGGGTTTAATTGTACCATAAACTCATAATTGGTGCATTTTTCTTTAAACTTAACGTCGTCAAGTTTTCCGTCACAAAATGAACATATTGGGCACATACTTACAAAGTTTTGATTACGAACAAAATAAATATATTAATAATTGTTATACGATAATAAGATATATTTACATTTGTTGTCAAAATATTTTTCACAAAATTTAATTTTCAACCAAAAAAGATCGTATATAAGCGATGAAAAACATGGTCGAAGAAGCTTTGGAGACCGCGTAAAGTCAAAGCGGACCAACAATGTGGAACGGAGGGAGTATCATTTAATTAAAATTTTCTTTGTAAAAGTGGTTAGATAATACGGAGTAACAATCTGTTGAATCGAACTAAGTGTATATTTGAAGACTAATTTGTTACTCTAACATAGTACTCCTCATAAATTAGGGATTACTGTATAATGTACGTAATGAATAAGATTAATAAGATGATTTAAAACAACTTTCTTATATAGTCGATAATTAATTTTGTTAGAGGATGCATGATGCCATGTCGATTTGACACTTAAAAAGATTTTCATGTCTAATAATCTTAACTTCAATTACGAAAATCACAACAATTATATATGCGTAGAGTTGTCATAAATAGTTAAATGCGAGTCTGATCGACTTATATTAATAACTACGAGTATCATCTACCGAGTCTAATTTAAATAAAATTCAACTGCAAAATAATTAGGGTTTGAAATTTAAACTAGTTGCTCCTTTAATGATGATGGAATTTACATTTACATGCATCTAAAAAGGTGTTATAATAGACCTATGCTAGATTGCTAGTACTCCATATATGATGATTTAACGATTTTTATTTCAATAAATTATATGAACGAATTGTTACAGAACGAATTAATATAGTTAAAGACAAAGGACAGTGGGAAGAAAGATGTTCTTCCCCACTTGTCCTTTGTCTTTTGCTAATATTCGACTGTTCACAAAGAACAAGTTCTGCTTCACACAAGACTTACACTTTTTATTTTGGACAACAAAATAAAAAGGTGAGATTTATTATCTGAAAACATTCACTTTCATCAACATGCCAGATGGTCTACTTGTCCCTTCTATCGACTTTTTTTTTTCTTTTTTTTCTCTATTATCATCTTTTGAATTTTTTCTCGTCTTTTTTTTTTTATTTAAAATTGACGCCAATTGCTGTTGTTTCAACATTATTGGAAACAAAAATTAACAATAAAAAATACACCGAATCGCCTCCGCTTCCCTTATAGAACAATTCGACCTGTATATTAGTGCCCGGGTTGTAACGAATTTTCTAACAGAGATAAGACGATGTCCTCGGTTTTCAGCACGAAAAACTGACATCTAACTTGGAGTTTTGTGAGTAATTTGCATTGCTTTTTGTGATCAAAGATGAAGAATTTGTTCTGAATTTTTCTAATAATTTCATCAGAATTCCTTATCTTATTTATAGATAAAGAATAGGGTCAAATACAGGGTATGAAGCAGTATTGTTTGTAGAGACATGACACTTCATAAAATACCCGCCAAAAATCCGTTTTTACATTGTAAAATGTCAGGCGCCAAAATTGACCACGTTGCGTCCCTGAACCCTTAAACCAGGGCTCGTCGCCCTAGACCCCGACTCGCTGATTGGCAGCGAGACCCCCGTATAGTCATTCGAAAGGCAACTATACTGCGAACTCGTAATTAAATAAGCAAGCGTACACTCCGTACTTTCCGAACTCGCTTTATTATTTTAAAGTTTGCCCATCTCTAAACCAAACCCAAAAAAAGGCTAAAATGAACCGATAATTATACTTAAATTACCAACAACTACTTGTATAATTTTGAGATAATTAATAATAATAATAATAATTAATATGTTGAGATAATTGTCTTCTTCTTGGATATGATTAGGGCTACAATTCTACATATATTCGCTAGGTGCAACCCAACAAACATACCATACCATAAAACATTCAAACAATCAACCAAATACTTGATGATGATGATGAAATTGATTCAATATTTTATTTGAAAATTAAACTTTATATTATTATTTTTTTGACTTAAAATATTGTTATTGAATGATGGGTTCATTTCATATCTCCGTTACTGAATTGTTTACGCACTTTTTTGTGAGGAAAAAGTTAAATCAGAACAAACGACTGATGTATGAAAGATTTTTATATATGAGTACATTACTTTGAAGTATACCTTAAAGGTAAGGAATATTTCTTCATGGGGTACCCTTCACATGTACTCCGTATGTTATTGTCATATGAGACGTAGTTTTCGTATGGGGTTCACAAATTTTCCTTATTGCATTATTGTTGTAGTGCATAATATTTATTCTATCCCTCGGTACGCACCGGATAAACCCTGAATGTGTATGATAACCATATACATTAGGTTAACCACTATTTTTATCAGGACGACAGACTCGTGATCTATTATAAATAACCGCTTAAGCTGATTGTTGAAGGTCCGAGATCGATTATATACTCTAACACGCCCCCTCACGCACCACTTTGAAGGCTCTTATTGTTAGAATCATGTAACGGGTCTGACCAAACCCGAGTGGAAGAGAGCTGCCATGCTCCAAGCAGATCCACATTTCTCAAAACCACCTAAGAATGAGGAGTTCCAGACTTTATAAACCACACCAAACTGCTCCACAATCGATGTGACACTCACACGGGGTATTATACTTTCCAACACTCACATGAAGTCCCTAAAACCTGGAAACCATGGGAGCACACCTGGAGTGGTATAAACAACCCGAACTCACGAAGGCGGCAATAACCCGAACCCAATCTGAGCAGAAACCCTCAAAGAGGACCTCCTCCGGGCATAATTTTCAAGGGCCGCTTTTAAATTTATCGAACCCGGGCTTAACCTGGCTCGATACCATGTTAAAATCATGTAACGGGTCTGACCAAACCCGAGTGGAAGAGAGAGCGCATGCTCCAAGCAGGTATCCACATTTCTCAAAACCAATTGGCAATGAGAGGAGTTCCCTTAGACTTTATAAACCACACCAAACTCTGTTCCACAATCGATGTGGGACACTCACATGTGGGTATTATACTCCAACACTTATATCATGTCAGGAACCAACTCAACCAAAAGCTTAAGCTGATGGTTGAAAGCCCACGATCGATTATATATAGTACTCTAACATTGAGATCCATTAGAATTTCATTCATGTTTTAGCTACTAGACTATATTTAAATCGTCACACTATATTAACAAATGATCTGAGTTAGCATTCATATATACATCATTTTCATGTGACGAACTATAAATTAATAAATATAAATAAAATGAACCAACAATGACCAATTTAATAGCAAGATTAAATGCTACTTCCTACATTTTACTAGAGAACGATAAAATTGAGCAACATTGTTTGTGTCCTTTATTAAATTTGGAAAGAAACAAAAATGAAAAGAGAAGAGGATAACTTAATATGAGTTGGATGGATATCCCCTAACTAATTGATAAAGGGAGAAATAATGTTTCTGAATATCATTATTTCAGGATGTATACTCTTTTTATTATATTATTCTATTCAATTTTACGTTTTTCTATAAATGAGTTACTCGTTTTTTTAAATAAGAAGTCGAATCAAAGCAGATGTTAAAATAAATATATGAATAATAGAGTTGGAGTATAATATATTGATCTATATTTGAGATAGCTTAAAAAATAATGAACAAAACATATATAAGTATTGTGAATTGTTTTTATATTTTGAAAAAAAAATTAAAATCGTATGTACTCCGTAAAAGTTTATAGAGAACATAAAAAATTGCATTTTTGTGAGAAGTATAATAAAGCAATTTAACCAAGTGGTGGTTGTCCAGGTGGAATTTGGGTTAACCTGGAAGGTGCAACAAATTGTGTTAGGTCGACAAATCTGGCCAAATTTACAGCCATTTGCAGTGGGGTGGCTACGTAATACGTGTGTGGTGGTCTTGAGGAATCGTGACGACTCGTCGTCATCAAAAAAAAAAAAAAAAAAAAAAAAAGCAATTTATTTATACTTTTTAATTGATCATCACATTGTATGTAGTGTCAATGTACATGAGAGAAGTGAAAGATCAAGCAAGCTTGTGCTAGCTAGTAACTACTATACATATAAACTAAATTACCGAGGATGTCTTGGCCTAACAGTTAAGATTGAGGTACCCGTGATGATAGGTCACAGATTCGATTCTCCTCTCCTCCGTTGTATTGCCCTTGTGGCTCATATTGAAAAAAAAAAAAAAAAAAAAACATATAAACTAAAGAAATGTTGAATATGAATATTCACACAAAAGTAGCAAGTTAATAAAGCTTAGAAAACCAAATTTAAATACAATAAGAAAAGTTTTGCTAAAAGGTTTTTCTACTTCTCCACTACTACAAGTTATGCCATGCATGCCATGTTATACAATGAATCTACGATAACAATGATCAATAATACAAGTAATGCTTAATAAAATATTATGTGAATATGTGATTTAGAGACGGATTAATTAAAGAAAAAGGTAATTTAGATTCATATAAATTATTAGATAAATTTTATTATGGAGTAATTAATATTACTCCGTAGCATTTTTAAAAGTCAAATGAGCCATAGTGAACCAATTTTACTAAAAATTCTAATAGATATTATACGTACACTATATTTATCTTAAATTTTCCGAAAATAAATTTAGTTCAACGATTTCAGTTAGCAATAATCATACATTTTATTTATTTTTGATTGTGACTCATAATTTAATTTGGACAATAACAAAGAGTCACAACCACGGTAATTTTTTTATAAAAATTGCTAAATTGTTCTTAATATATTGATAATTTATTTGTCTTAATTATTTATTTGTTTTTCAATTTGTGCGAAGTTTTCGTCGTTATTTATTTATTTATTAATTTTTTTTTTAAATTAATCAAAACTTGTTTGATTAGTCCTCTATTCATTTGGAAATCATTGTCCCTTTCTACAAGGATGCTTTTGAAACTCACTTTAATGCAATGCAAGAGATGGGAAAGTAAGATGGTGAGTTAAAAGAAAAGTTTATTTAAAGTGGGAGTGTATTTATTTACTTTTTTTTTTTTTTAAAGCACAAAATAAACAAACGTAAGAACATAAAAGTTATTTAATATTTTTAATGTGGAAAAAAGTAGAAATGATACGACAAAAGGTCTCAAAACAAAGGAAAAAGACAAATTTGCTATGTCATATTTTTCATTTTTTTAATTTACCTTTAGGTTTTATTGTTTGCTATATAGTTTTGTTTTTTAAAGTTGTTTTTATTGGTTAATGACTTAATTTTGTGCGTTTTAAAAAGAATAATAATAGAGAAGGTAAGTGAAAAAAATCCAACATGAAGTGGAAAAAATTATATAAGACGTTTCACAATCGAATTTACGATTTTATGACCTTCGAAATTTTGTACTAACATCGGTTCTTTGGGAATTTTCCATCTATGCCATATTATTTCTTCTTGAAAAGCTTAATTACCTAATCTTATATGAAATACGTATACCGTTTTCTTTACCACCGAAAGAAAAAAGAAGTGACATATACATATATACTTGTATTTTATATTCAAAATTTTAGACCTTTTTTTATGAGTTTCAATTTAAACTGCAAAAAAAAAAAAAAAAAAAACAATACACGGAACACAAATACATCATGTTCTTATAACCACTCGTAAACTCACATATCTAAATATAGTTATCGTCTTAGCCTATACTCCTATACTATCATGAACAATGAAAATTATGTTTTGACCTATACTCCTATACCAACTTAACCAAAAGTTTTAGCTGATAATTGAAGATTCAAATCGATTTATATACTCTCTAACATACACCCTCACAACTAATCCCTACCTCTCTAAACTCCACCTTCTCTTTTGCATCTATTTGTTTTTTCTATATACACACCATCACTTCACAAAAACACACATAAACTTATATTTATATCATCTTTTTCTTACATTTGATACCTCATTATTTTGTCAAAAAAACCAACACAAAAACCAAGATTCTCTTGCATGTATGTCAAACATTATTCCTACATACATACATATATATATATATACAATTAGTTTGAGAGTAAAAATCTTATATATAAAGAAAGTATGATAGAGCAACAAAATAATTATAAAGGGTTTGTAGAGGAAAATTTGTCAAATTTGACTTCACCAATTTCAGGTGAAGCAAGTGTTTCATCAAGTAGTAAACAATCTCATGTGTTTTCTCATCAAACTCATGAGCAATTTCATCATTCTGATGGTGATGATGATGATGATGGTGATGAACATCCACCTGCTAAAAAGAAGAGAAATTTGCCAGGAAATCCAGGTATAATAACATCAAAGTTTACATATTGTTGCTCATTTTTGGAATGTAAAGAAAATAATGTTTATTACTCCCTCCGTTCCAGTGAATTGTTTACAGTTTGATTTTTTTGTGAGGGGATTTGAGAGAAGTGTAAACAAATGACTGAACCAGATGGAGTATTCGTTCCCTCTTCCAAGTTCCAATGGAGCCAAAGACGCGTTATTCTTTGGTTTCAGGTCATTTGGAAACAGTTTCTCTGTATCAACGCTTCAGAATTGAGCTACTAATAATACATGTCAAAAGTCTAAAAAATTCAAACTTTTTAGGCTTTGGACATGTTTTAGCTCATTTGTGATATGGGTCTTGTGATTTTGTTAAAAAGATCAAAACTTTTATCTTCTTGAAGTTTTTTTTAGCTCAATTATGAAGTGGGTTTGTAGTTATTTTGCTTTTTAGAAGCTGTTTTTCACTTGAATGATTACTTTTAACCTTTTTCATAAACTTTTACTAGTTCAATTCAAGGGTTTCAACTTTCAACAATATTTCTGATAAATGGGTGAATTTTTAACTTCCTTTTTACTTACTTGGGTTCTTAGGTTTCTTTGTATTATCTCATCATAATCGTTTTTAAAACTCGACATTAATACGACACTTTGACGCTTCAAAGTTTAGAAACATTGAACATTTGAACCTTATATACTTAGAAACATTGACATGGAAAACTTAGATACTGTTAGAAACTAACTCAACCGAAAGATTAAGCAAATGGTTTGAGCTCCATGATCGATTTGGTACTCTAACAGATGCTTCTAACCGCGTCTGAAATGCTAAAATGTCGGTTTTTTTTTTTTTGTATAGATCCGGAATCCGAAGTGATAGCCCTATCACCAAGAACACTCCAAGCAACAAACAGATTCACATGTGAGATATGCAACAAAGGGTTTCAAAGGGACCAAAACCTACAATTACACAGAAGAGGACACAATTTACCTTGGAAATTGAAGCAAAGGTCTAAAACTGAGGTAGTGAAGAAGAAAGTGTATGTTTGTCCTGAACAAACTTGTGTACATCATCACCCTTCTAGGGCTTTGGGTGACTTAACTGGGATTAAAAAACACTTTTCTAGAAAACATTGTGACAAAAAATGGAAATGTGATAAGTGTTCTAAGAGATATGCTGTTCATTCTGATTGGAAGGCGCACTCTAAGGTCTGTGGTACTAGGGAGTATCGGTGTGATTGTGGCACCCTTTTCTCGAGGTACGTATGTATAACTCTGTATCTCGATTGTTATCTGTGTTTGAAATCTCGAGTGTTTATATTATCTAAGGACATTTATCAAACACTTCTGACAGTTTAAGATGAAGAGAACAGGTCATATAAGTCCATGTTAGAGTATATAATCGATCTTGGGCCACCAACCATCAACTTAAGCTTTTGGTTGAGTTGGTTCCTAACATGGTATCAGAGCCTTGTGACAAAAGGTCACGGGTTCGAATCTCACCACCCCTCACTTTCAAAGTGGTATATATCGCACTGCGAAATGGCCTCAGAAGGCGCTTCACGCTTCAAGCCCAAAGGGCATTCGCGTGAGGGGGCGTGTTAAAGTATATAATCTATCTTGGGCCACCAACCATCAGCTTAAGCTTTTGGTTGAGTTGGTTCCTAACAGTCCATACTAATGTCGAGTGGCGAGTATGGGACACGGGGGTGTGAAGAGACCGATATGAAGAGTCGGAGTAACATAAATGTAGATTGATGAATAACTGAGTAGTCTTCAATTTGAGTAATGAGTTATTGTGTTTTTTTACAAGACATACAACTATAATTCAAAGGAATTAAATGTGAGACACCAATCATGTAGAATTGAGAAGAAAAAAAACAGTAGTGAAAAAAACAGTACACAGAGAGTCAGAGACTATGAACATCTGATGAATGATTTCTTGAGTTGAATATTTTAATAATATTTTTAATGTGCACTGAATTATTCATGGTGTAGATTTTTAGGTAGAGCTAGCTAGTGCAGATTCTTTCATCAAAACAGTAATTTTGTCAGACAGTAAAAAAAAAAGAATAGGGTTGTAAAAGAGACAAAAAGCAAGTGAGATGAATCCATAATAAAAAGCTGACTTTATCTGATTTATTTTACTCATTTTTGTTTGTATGATTTGTAAATTTGCATGCGTGTGTTTGAAATTAAGTACTAAATCAATAGCAAAAATGAGTGGATTATGAGACGGTGTTATCAATAGCAAAAATGAGTGGATTATGAGACGGTGTTATCAATAGCAAAAATGAGTGGATTATGAGACGGTGTTACAATCACGATAAAAACACGCTTGTGCATCTCTAAACAATGTCATTATACAATTTAGATTATGCTTTTCTACCTTTTAAACAGCATCATCCTACACGTACGATCATTGTATGTTTAAAAACCGTGTGTAATTATATTCAATTAATACGTGCAGGAGAGACAGTTTCATAACACACAGAGCATTTTGCGATGCTTTAGCGGAAGAAACAGCAAGAGCAATAACAACAACAACAACAATATCATCATCTGCTGCTCAAACAATAAACACACATTTCATGAATGATAATAACAGTGATCATCATCATCACTTGCATGCAACATTTCCACTGAAAAGAGAGCAACACCATCATCTTCCTCCATGGCTTGCATGTCCACCTATACCGTCACCATCATCGTCCTCATCGTCCATCTTCCAACACCAGGATCAAAACCCTAACACGGCGGGTTTGTTACCAGCCGTAACAATATCATCCTCTCACATGTCAGCAACTGCATTGCTGCAAAAGGCTGCACAAATGGAGGCAACCATGAGCATCACCTCCTTACACCACCATCGGAACCACCACAACAACAACGTCCCAAACACGACATGCACACTACCTGGTGGCATGTTTGGGCTCGATGTCTCGACATCTTCGTCATCCTTTAACCATCATGACATGTATGATGGTGCATTTGGGGTTGGGAACATGGGTATGAAAAACCCGTCTTCCACATTTCGACAAACCCCTGGCGGTCCCGGCGAGGGGATGACAAGGGACTTTTTGGGACTAAAACCGCTAATACAAAATGACATATTTACCCTTGCTGCACTTGGGAATTGCATGACAAGTAATGTTGTTTCTACTACTACTACCACCACTTCTACTCACAATCATCATCAACAAGAAACACATAAACCATGGCAAAGTTAATATTATTACCCTCTTTATGTAATTAGTTAATGTATCACGTCATCGTATATTCTTACCGAGATAAAAAAAAAAATTAATTTAAAATGTAAAGTGAGAAATTGATGATCAGACATAAATAAGAAAATAGATTATACACGATTTGTTGCGTGAAACCGTATGATAGATGATTTTCCTTAATAACTAAATATAGTTTTACATGTAATTCAGTCTCGCAACAGAATTGTTGTCTGACTCGCTCGAGAATTTATGTTTATTATGTTGCTTTTGGGGTGCCCTTAATTATTATCGTGATTAAGTATAAAGTGATCATATATATCCGAGTAAGGTTCAGCTTAATTTCAGCTTTTAAATTTCAGCTCAATTCCTGCTATGAGTTCAGCTCAGGCCCTATTAGTTCAGCTTCTCTAAGTCTCACTAAGCTTTTATTTACATTGACTTCAACTTCTATAAGTTCACTTTATAAGCTCAAATTTTTATATTTTTAGTTAACTCCTATCAGTCACCCAAAAGTTCTAAAAGAATGCATAATATTATATTAGACGGTGTGATATAATTGGATTAACTTAGTTGGATTAACTTAATACAAGTAAGCTAAGAGAGCCCTAACATTTTTTTTAGCTTATCTACAGACAAAATACAGTCAATGCAAAAGTCAAGAAAATTTCTACGTATGGAGAATCTATAATTCGACACATTTAATGTGTTTTTTGCTTAATTATTCGGAGATAATTTGTGGGTTAATTCTTCTTGTTGGACCACCGTAGGTTGGCCACGCACCGCACCACAAGTACTGGTCCAAAGTTTACCGCCGAGTACAATTTTATTTAATTATTTGCATAAGTACGTACGGTTTTAAAAAAGTTATGCATGAGAATAAAGATTGAGAGTATTATAAAACTATTTCACGCGTGAAATGATCAATATAATTATATGAAAGGAGTGACGTTAACATCAAATAACATTGTCCCTTGTAATTTCATTTTCATGCAAGGATGTACGGAGTACATACTTTTTGTCATACATACTTGATTTCTTTTGCACATGATATGTGAGTATATGTGACAATTTAACGTTTGTTATTATCGTAAACTTTGAGATATAAAAATAACAGTAAGTTTTATATGAGACGTACTAATTACTTAAAAAAAAAAGACCATTTTAAGTAATTAAATAATTACTCGTAACATTTGTGTTAGAGGCCTCACGATATAATTCACGTTTCACTCAAGAATTTATCTAAAAATAATTCACGTCTCACTCATGAATTTACGAGACTGGCAAGTCTTGTGATATACATAATACATAAGATAAAAAAAAAAATCGATCATTGAGAAAAAAAAACCGGTGTTAGCACGACGAATTATCGGTTCAGACCGGTACCAAAAAAATTAAAGATAGGCCAATGTCAGCCCGAGTTACAGCCATACCCGGCCCAATTAAGGCATTAAGCAGCCCACAAGAAGAAGCCCAAAATACCTTGTCACACCAACATAAGTTTGGCATATTCTACCAATTAAAGGGATTAATTTTTTTTTTTTTTTAAATTTTTTTTTTCTTTTCTTAGAATAAATAGATTTATACTCCATATTTGTCGCCAGTGGCAATAAAAATATACTTCCTCCATTCCGTTTGATTCTATACGTTTGACCAAAACACGGTAATTAAGGTAGAAGAAAATCAAGTGGGGTAGATAATGGAATTACTTAAATACCCCTACTTTATTGTTTGCAAGTGGGTTGAGTGGGTAGTAGTGAAGGGTATATTGGTCTTTTAGTTTAATAAAGTAGAGACTAAAATAGAAATGTATAGAATTGATTGGAATTTCCGAAAAAGGAATATGTATAGAATCAAATGGAATGGAGGAAGTACAAATTCTTGTGTGAGTCAGCCGAAAAGTGACTTTAGTGAATTTGTTTCAAATTTTTGTACTTTTTTAATTAACTACAATTTGTATTCAGGTTTCGCATGAATTTAGTGTAAGACTAGTCTCATATGAAACTTACGGATAAAAATATCTAATCGACAAAATAAAATTTCCCTCCATTATTCAGTATACAATGTGAGCTCATGACTTTAATTTTTATGAAACTGGAGTATATTAACTCAAAAAAATATATTTTATTAAATTTCTCGTGAGATAATGTTTCATATTAGTATAAATTAGATGATATATATTCAATTATTTAAAAATATATCGAAGAGAAAAGCGACTATCTCAAACTGTAATTAACGAGATCGTCTTTTCATTTACATTACTGCTTAAGGCAGAACCTGCCTTAAGTCTGTAAACGGTCGGGTCATACCAAGTTGCAATTTAGGGTTCCTTAAATACTCTCCTCTCCTCTCCTCTCTCTCCTGCCGCCTCATTTTTTTTTTGTTCTCTCTCTCTCTCATTTCTCTCCCTCTCTTCCCTCTATTCCATTTCTTTTTCATTTTTCATTTCATAAATTAAATAAAATTGAAGAGAATAACCAGAAGAAGAAGAAGAAGGAAGAAAGTGAAGAGCAAGAACAAGATCGCCATTGTTGTTGTTGTTGTCATGCGTTTTTTTGTTTCTGGGTTTGTATTTTGTTCAAGCTTTTTTTTTGTTCAAGTTTTTTTTTGTCTTTTTTAAACCATTTTTTCCTCTTCTTCATTGCTGCGTTTTTTCATGAGTTTTTTTCTCTCTTTTTTAACCCTTTTTTTTCTCTTTTTAAAGCCCAGAAATTCGATCTCTTTTTTGTTCAAGCTTTTTTTGGGTTTCTGGGTTAAACCCGTTTTCCTCTTTAAAACAAGATCTAAAAAAAATAAGATCTAAAAAAAATACTGAAAAAAATACAAGATCTGAAAATTTAGGGTTTTTCTCTTTTTTTAAAAAAAATGCTCTTTTTTAAACCCATTTTAATGGTGGATTTTGGGGGGATTTGGGGAAGAAGAAGGGTGACCTGTTGGGGATTTGTGATGTCGCCATTGTTGTTGTATTCGTTTTTTTTTTTTTTTTTTTTGCTGGGATTTGGGTAAAGGAGAAAGATGGTAACATTATTGTTGTAAATGGTAACATTATTGTTGTTGGGTTTTTTTTTTTTTTTTTTTTTGCTGGGATTTGGGGGAAGAAGAAAGAGTAAAATTGGATGGTAACATTATTGTTGTAAATGGTGACCTGTTTGCATAAATGGGTAACATTTTCTTTCAAGTAAAACAAACTCATGGAAAGACGGTAACATTGTTGTACTAAATGTTGACATGTTTGTAATAAAGACAACATTATATTCAGACAAAAACCCATCAAACATTAGTTTAGTAGAAATAAAATGGTAACATTGTTTTCTAAAGGCACTGCTTCAGATAAAGCAAGAACATTTTCTTTCAGGAAAACAAACCCATTGAAACTAAAAATGAGACAGAATATCATTGTAGTAAAGTGACCTGTATATATAAAGGACAACATTATCTTTTGGAATACAACATCTGAAAGTTTCAATACAGAACATTAATATACTAAATTGCTACTGCTTTGTAGTGGACAACATTATCTTTTAAGAAATAAACCCATTTAAAATGGTGCCTCATAATACGTTACTAATATAATATAAAATGCTACCATTTTTGCCTACTTTATACCATTTTTAATTACCCTATAAAAACGATTTTCGATAAAAGATAAAAAAAAACAAAATATTGGTCTTAAAAAAAATTTCAAAAAAATTTCAAAAAAAAAAAAAAAGAAAAAAAGAAAAAATTTCGAAAATTCAAAAAAAAAAAAAAAAAAAGAGAAAGATGGGTCTAACCCGACCCGTTTCTAGCTTGAAACGGATATCGCCGTCTCAAACGAGAATTTGTGTTCATTTATATAAGCGGTGGCCCCACGTCCCATAATCGCGGTGAGGTAGTTGCATGCTTGCATTTAATACCAAAATCAATCGTACAGTAACTACTCATGTAGTCATGTCTCATTAATGTCAAAACTATTTTGCCCCATTGATTGATTTCGTTCTTCAAAATTTTGTACAGATTGTCTGATGTATTAGTCAGATTTTGTATATACATATACATATACGGAGTATTATTAAAAGTATTTGATTTGTATTGTACTGAGTACGATGGGATTATATTTTGATAAACTATGATGATTCAATAATCAATAAATCTCTCTTAAAACGGGTTATCCGTCTTAAGCTTAAAACGGGTCAAGTACTCATCCACTTGCACACATAAGACAAAACACTTTACTTTTTCTTACACCTTTTACTTTTGTCTTATTCTAATTATTTGACCCGTCTTAAGTTTAAGACGGGTTACCCGTTTTATATGAGAATTTGTGTTCAACCATTTATGTGTAATTATATTTTTACTCAATAATAGAATAATGGTTGCCGTGAATTTTTAAATACCACATTGAAATTTGTGAAACCAGAAACGGGCCCGAGCCACACCCATAAATGATAAAAGAGAAAACTCACTTTATAAGGCATAGAAGTTCCATCTCAAAACCAATTGGCGATGGGAGAAGTAGCCTCTAGCTTTATAAAGTGTTCAATTCTCTTTTCCATGATCAATGTGGGACTCATGATATTATTAAGGGAACTTCTTCACAGAATCACGTAATAAATGCGGCAATTATTGGGTTTTGTTTCATGTCTATGTGACTCTCAAATTTGGATACTTAATCCCAAATTCAAATATAATCCGACACTGTATTTGGTTGACCTGTAATTAAAATGGAATTTTAAAAATATTTTGCATTATTTTGTATTTTGTTACAATATATTTTAACCACTTTTGGAGAAATATTAATTTTGTATTGTATAACGTTAATACATTTATCAAAAATGTGAAATTGATAAGTAAAGACGAGGAATTTCAATCACCATTATAGTATTACTTCTTACATGTTTAAATTTTGAGATGATCATCTTTTGGACAAGGATGAAATTAAGGAGAAATTTATTCAATTTCAATTCTAAATTCTAAGGTTTTTCAAATGAAGAAATTAGTTAATTTCGAAATGTAAATCCATACCTATAAGTTCTCAAACATAACATTATTTCAGATTGGTCATATTTTGTGCCCTTTTCATTTCTTTTTGTTTCATCTTATACAAAATTGTTGAACGGTTAATCATAATCTTTTGACTTAAGAATCATTATTTCTATAATACCAATAACTTTGCATTTATATTTTCTTTATTCAAGGAAAAATTCCTTAATATATTACAAATTTTACGATAAAATTGTTTTAGCGAAAACTTACTGTTATACGATAATATAATAGAATATACTTCGTACTTAATACTATACTCCTATGATCCATTAACCATGAGATTTTAGAATGATAACATAGAAGAAATTTGATCCTAAAAGTGCCATAACCATAATAATAATAATAATAATTGTCCAAAGCAAAATGAAGTATGCCCTACAAAGGTGTCTTTTTTTTTTTTTTTTTTTTTTAATGGTCAAAACTTGTTCTATGAACTCCAATTAAAACTTTTCAAGTGTCTCATAACTTTGTGGGTGCTTAACTTATGGCACAAATTCTCATATGAAGCAGTGCCGTTTATATGAAACAAATATGTGGGAAAAGAAAGACAGTGGGAAGAAAGATGCCTCCCACTTGTCGCCTTTTCCCACATATTTGACCGTTTCTCATGTAAGCAGATTCTGCTTCATATGAGACTTACACAACTTATGGTGCATGCTTAAGTATCTCACGAGTATGGATCCTCTCCATTTATTGAAAAGAAATGGACATCCATTTCTTATAAATGGTTGAGATCGGTTTTTGTGAAAATTTAAGGGTTGTAATTATTTAATAAAAATAATGTTTTAATAAATGAAAGAGAAAATATATTAAAATATTAGTGTATTAGAGAAGAAATGAAGAGAAAGAAATGGAAAGGATTGAAATTGGTATCTCACATCCAAAACTTCATTTCAATATGATTTTGTAATTCTTAATTGTCACTAACAACTAACTACCATTATTTCTTATCCACCATTCCCTCAAATCATTAAAAAAAAATATATTTTTTCTAAATATTAATATGAACATATCAAACCTGATCACACATGATTATATAAATACTCCATAAGTTGTTTGTATTTAAAAGGAAGAAAATATAAAATTTAGGTTATTTTTTTTTTTATTGTTTGATATAGAGTAACTGAAATACTCTCTTTTATTAACTAAAAATCTACTCCGTATCATTTGTTGAATATTGTGAATAATCTTTATTATACTAAACCACAGTTATCGCTGACATCATCAATGCCACATGTCGCGATTCTGTGCGTTTTTTTCCCGCCAAAACCTCATGCTTACATTATCCATTCTATTATATGTTATTATGTCCAAATTCGTTACTTATAATTATCATTACACAATAATCATGTTCACATTTGACATTAATATTATGCATAAAATAATAAAATCTTAGCTTTGCACAATATAATTGTCCTAAATTTATTATTTTTAATTTTAATATTTTACTTTTCGTTTAATTCTATATTATAATTGAAAACTAAGTAATTAATGTATAATTTCGCTATAACTCCACTTTTAATTCAAATATGTATCCTTAATATTTATTTAAGCTTTGTCAGAAAATTGTTTATCCTAAACTAAATATTTGCTTATTTTAATATTTTTTACTTTTCATTTTATATTTTCTAATCAAAAATAAATATTTTACCGAAATTTTGTACATAACATCTTAGAAAATAAAATACATGCACTTCATATATGTTTGTTATTAGAATTTATGTTTTTTCGTTACTAAATATACACTTAAATATTATTCAAATTAAAAAATTTATCATTTTTCAATTGATTTGTTACTTATAATTACCGTGCATTAATGCACGGGATCTAAACTAGTATTTTAATTAAATGGTAAGTTTTCACTGAATGAGAGAGAGTATGAATCTGCAGATCGTTTACGAGGAAGAAAAAAAAAGTATTTCATCTGATTGATTAAATTGTTAACATTTAATCAGTGGTTTATTAAGTCCTCTAATTAGGCAAGTTTTTTCAAAGCTCAATGACTTAAAACCAAACAATTGAGTGGTTTCCACCTAAACCCATTTCAAGTGCATTCAAAGTTCAAAGTTCAAACTACCCTTTATTTTGTCTTCTTATTTCTTGGGTCCTCTAAATATCTATTCACTTTATTTTTTATACTAAAACACACAAAAAAACATGTTTTGTTATAGAGTGATAGTGTAATAAACAGTGTTCAAGTTTGATACTTCATCATTGTTTGTCAGAAATTTAGCCAAAAAAATGAGGGCAAAATTGTCATTTCATGTGTTCATATTGTTTGTAATTCTGTGTTGTTCCCAAATTCATGGATTTTCAGGTAAATGGGTCTAACCATTGTTTTTGTACTTTTCTTAATTAGACTGCATTTTATTTCGACACCTCGACATTTCATTTTAGACTGATACCGTGTCGTACTGTTGTATCTAAGTGACATTGCAATATATTAAGTGTCGTACTGTCGATTGAAAGAACTGTTTGGCCTAGTGGTTAAGACGGAGATACTGTATTTTTGCTGCAGAGTTTGGAATGTATGATTTCAAGAGATCTGAAATCACCTCGCCTGCGCCTTCAGAAGCGCCTTTTCAGTACGCGGCAAAGCCATGGACTAACCCTCCTAAATCAACGTTCCCTGAAAATCCGTCTTCTAAGCACCGACACCACCACCACCACCAGAGTCATCACGTTCACGACCACCATGGTCATGATCCACGCCAGAAAGCCGGATTCACGCGTGATGAACCTGCTGCTGGACCGTCAAATTCGCACCCTCGTCTACCAGACGCTCCCCATGGTAATATTTTTAGTTTGAATGTATACATTGTAAGCGTGTCAAGGAACCATCTCAGCTTTTGGTTGACTTGATCACGCATCTCCAATGATCAGCTTAAGTTTTTGGTTGAATTGGTTTCTGACAAATCGCAGTTACTAATTTCGGTTTATTCTTGTTACTAGAGCCTACTCATGCACCCTATATATCGCCAACGAGTTATACCATGGATTTAACTCCTCTTCATTCACCTTTTGCTCGAGCATTACCTCCGCCACCTCCTAATCAAGGTAATACGAAGCAGATTCTTTGTGATTCTAGGTTAATGTCGATGAATTCTGCGTGATCACGACAGTAATTTTGTTCCTTTTTTTTTTGCTGAACGTGTAGATTGTACGGCTGTAACATGCCCAGAACCATGGACATCTACTATATCGGGATCTCCCTGTGGTTGCGTTTTGCCAGTTCAAGTCAAATTGCAGCTCAATGTCTCACTGTACACGTTTTTCCCCTTGGTTTCCGAGCTGGCTTCTGAAATCGCGTCAAGCCTTTCGCTAAAACAAAGTCAAGTCCGCATCATGGGCGCAAATTCTGCTGCTCAGCAACCCGAGAAAACCATTGCTGTTATATACCTAGTTCCACTGTCAGAAAAATTCAACTACGCTACTACGTTCTCTGCGTATCAGAAGTTTTGGCGGAAACAAGTTTGTGTAAATTACACCCTCTTTGGTACCTACGACGTGCTAGACGTTCATTACCCAGGTCTTCCCCCTTCTCCACCGTCTCTTTCCTCAAATCTCGCGGCTATAGAGAATCACCCGTATCCCGCCGACCATAAGGGTAACAGTGGTAGTTTCCCTAAGCCTCTAGGTGTTGAAATTCCACGACGACAAAAGAAAGGTTTCAGTGGACGCGTTGCAGCTGTGATTACTATATCTTGTTTCACGGTTTTTGTAACGTGTGCTGCTATTGTCTGGGTTTTGATAGCCAGTCGTAGACGTTCTGCGCGATATCAGGTTGAACCGTCTCTGCATACCGCAACGTCTTCCTTTACGAAACCATCAGGTAATGTGTTAGGGAGTAGATCACTGTCCGAATCAATGTCATTCAGTTCTGGCACGCTAAACGTTACTGGATACGCAAAGGTTTACAGTCTTCATGACATAGAAAAGGCCACTAATGCATTCGATTCTAGTCGAGTCCTAGGGGAGGGTGGGTTTGGTATCGTATACAGGGGCACATTCGTCGATGGAGAACAGGTGGCTGTCAAAGTGCTGAAGAGAGACAACCGTGATGGCACACGAGAGTTCTTGTCTGAAGTTGAGATGCTTAGCCGATTGCACCACCGAAATCTGGTTAAATTGATTGGTATATGCACCGAGGAACACGTTCGCTGCCTCGTCTACGAACTGGTTCCTAACGGAAGTGTGCAGTCTCATTTACATGGTAAGTCTAACGGAACTGAATTGGTCTGAACTGTACTGAACTAATCTGAATTTGAACTGAAATTAAGTCGATAAAGAACACAACCTTATCCTCTAGGGATTTCTTTTTTCCAACCTTTGAGCATTTATCTGAATGCAGGAGTTGAAAAGGAAACTGCACCTCTCGACTGGCCAACACGCATGAAAATCGCTCTTGGTGCTGCTCGAGGTTTGGCCTACCTACACGAAGATTCAAGCCCGTGTGTCATCCACCGCGACTTCAAATCAAGTAACATCTTACTAGAACACGATTTCATGCCCAAAGTATCTGATTTCGGGCTGGCTACGAATGCATTAAACGGAGGAAATCAGCCCATCTCCACTCAAGTTATCGGGACTTTTGGGTAAGACGGTTCTATGACTTGCTTACTTACGTAAACCTGACAAAACTGAGCTGACCTAACTTGACCTTATTAAGTTGACTTGACACCCAAAATTATGTCCAACCCAAACATAACTCGAATTCCGATTTGACTCGATTTAGACCCGAGTCACCCGACCGGATATTGATCCGAGACCCGACCCAACCCACTATGTTCACTAGACCCAAATTGACCCGACCCAAATTGACCCATTGCTTGGTCGCTTTAAAGTTCTAACCTTATAGTGCTTGTTGTGATTTCAGATACTTGGCGCCAGAATACGCAATGACGGGCCATCTTCTTGTCAAAAGCGATGTCTATAGCTACGGCGTAGTCTTACTAGAGCTACTAACCGGAAGAAAACCCGTGGATTTCTCAAACCCACCGGGCCAAGAAAACCTAGTAGTGTGGGCTCAACCGCTTCTTACAACCAAGGAAGGCCTAGAACTGATAATGGATCCCGGTTTAAGGCCGACTGTATCATATGACAGTTTCTCGAAAGTGGCAGCAATCGCTTCCATGTGTGTACAGCCAGAAGTGTCTCGACGACCATTCATGGGAGAAGTTGTTCAGGCCTTAAACCTCATTTACAGCGAGCTCAATAACCCGAATGAGGAAGGTTGGAGAAGTAGCGGTTCCAACAACAACCCAAAGAAGAATGGCAAAAAGATGTCGAGTGAATTCCGAGAGTTTCTTGGAGCTCCTTTTGTTTTCGGGTATGAGTCGGGTTCAGATACTAGGATGATGTCGTTATCAGCTGTGGATTTGGTGAGTGCCTCAAGGCAGTTCGAGGATATCGAGAATGCGACTTCAAGGAGGGAGTATGGTTCTGAACCGATTTCAAAAAGACCGTTTTGGCAGAGATTTGGAAAGTTTTATCGAGGCAGCATGCGAGAACGTCTTTGGCTTGGATCCCATTAAAGGAACCTACTACACCGTAGAATTTCAAACACATGTGTATCTGTTTTTCTGCATTCGAAAAGATGATCGGTTGTCGGTTGATGACCTTCTATTTTAGGGTTATTGATTTGTCATAGACGTGTTCTAAGTCGAGTGAGAGCTTGAAAGAAGTACCCTTTTCTTCGTACGAACATAGAGATTACATATTCATACACTCGGTAGTCGACAACACAATTGTTCATATCGCCCCCCCGTTTTAAGCGTTCTATGATGCCACATTTTGCCTCGTCCGACATAATCGAATACAGAAAAAAAACCCTAATGTTCAAAACCATTAAATTACACACCACACACACCAATAAATAATGCATTACGTTACCTATTTTTGCTATTTCTCTACAATTATATAAGTAAAAACAATTACCAAATTTTCTTAGTTCAACAACAATCAACTTCTATTGAAACTAAACAATGGTAGAACATTCTATACACTTGCTCCTCTTCCAAGCCTTTCTCTTAGAATCTTCACTCCCATGTACCTACACATCGTCGACAAACAACCCGACGTTCAAATTCGTGTTAGAGTATAAAACTTATCATCTAACATACGTTAATTATATACAGAGTACTCCTTTCGATTCAACAAGTTCTTATATGAGAGGGATTTTAGTCAAATGATATGAAACTGATGAATCAAAAGAGAGTTATATTTATTTTTATTTACCTTCCCATCATCATGACGGTTGCTTGAGGGTTCGTGCCAGGGGACTCGGTAAAGGTAGACCCGTCAATGACCCGAACCCTGTCAACACCGAGAACACGGTAATCACGGTCGACTACACTGCCAACCTGGCACCCGCCATGGTAATGCCAAATAGTAACGACAGTGTCCTTACAAAACTGTTCTAAGGACTGAGTGTCGTTCGTTTGCTTAGGAATGAGATTAACATTTGCCTGAACACTCATGTTAAGCAACTTCTGAGTGACTTCCTCGTCGGTCCCTGCATAGTCGATGAAATGCTTGGATTTCACGAGTTTCTCGATGATGCGTATGCTTTCAACGCATCGACGAAGGTCATGAGGGTGGCTGAAGTAGTTGAATGTGACAGCGGGGTTGTTGTCGACGTTAGTGTTGATCAGCTTTAGGTGGCCTATTGACTTTGGTCGGGCTATTTTTCCGAGGATGAACCCGCCTTTGAAAACCTCGTAGGGTAATCCGTCCTTGGCGTCTTTGAACGCTTGGATTGCCTCCGGCGTTCTTTGCTTTGGAGGAATTGTCGAGAGTTGGCCAATCTGTCCAGGACAAACAGTCATTCACAGTTTCACCCGACCAAATCAAATTGGAAAAAAATTAACGATACGAACCTCAGCAGAGAGGAGACCGTGATGTCGCTTTATACTACTGGAGGATTGACTGAACCCGTTGCTCGCTTCGATGTACACTCCCTTTTTAGTGATCCCGACAGTCTGAATCAACGATTGTCCTTGGAACTTGCGAAAGGGCACGAATATCGTGTTCAGAGGGTTGTCCTGCATACGTTTTCCTACCAACTCATTGTCGACAACGACAGGAATGTTGAGCTTGCGCAGGTCTTTTTTCGGTCCTATACCGCTCAGAAGCAGCAGTTGCGGACTCCCTATTGCCCCTGACGACACAATGATCTCACTTCCTCGTCTTTGGGACAGTATCGCTTTGTGCTCGTTACCATTCTCGTCTTTGAAAATCACGCCTGTCGCCTTAGGCCTTCTTCCTGTTTGTTAGAAAGAAAACAAGTTAACGCAAAACACAACAAAACACGAAAACAAACACAAAATGACTCGACAAACAAACACACACCTCGAGTGTCAAACGTGATTCTTTGGACCCTAGCATGAACAAGGACATGAAGATTAGCCGGGTTACCAGACGCCAAGAGCTCAGCAGCAGTGTGTCGACGACCATTTTCCTCGAAAATGGTCCCTCCAACCTTGGTACCGTACTTGTGATCGTACGTGAATCCGTTAAAAGGCGACACGCCTACGTCTAACAGAGCGTCCCTTACAGTCCTCTGCCACGCTGCAAGTCTCGGCTCATGCACTATCTGTTTTTCAATCCACGGGAACGACTCGTTCACCAGCTTTTCGTCCCACCCTGATTTCTTCACAAAACTGCGCTTTTGATTAACGTCGTTAGCTCATTTCAAAACGGTCTGTTCTACGTATTTACTTTTTCCTACCATCTTTTATAACAAAACAATTAGTAGTTTCTTTCCATTTTAGTCATCGTCAGAGCCAATTTTTGGCATGTTCATGTTCTAAAAACACGGGCCCCAAATATTGGAGGGTCTCAATAGGATATAGGTGTAGTTCATATATCACATTCGGTGATATAAAAGTCGACAAAATACTTCTAGTTATAGATAATTTTCTCTACAAATATACAAATTATGTATTACTCCGTAGTTAGTAATATATTTTCATATTTTTGTTTAAGGGATATTCTATACTGCACTTCGGTTTTGACTTTCTATATATTTCTAATTGTTGTCATTATCCATAAGTATACCCCTGAACTTTGTTTTCAAACAATTAAACTCAATTTTAGGCTTACGTGATAACTTGGATGCGTAACTAAGTTTGTCATTTATTATCTCATGACATAAAGACTCTATTAAGCTCAATATCCATCAATAATCTAATATTTATTAATATATTATATATATGGATTATAAAATTTTACGACAAATAAGTTATTGTTTCCCTACAAAATTATCACGTCTAAGATAAATATTGAGCCTAATAGAGTCCTTCTGTCATGGGATGATAAAACCAAGCTTCGTTACACGCCCAAGTAATCATTTAACGCATAAAAGTGAGTTTAATTGTCTAGAAACAAAGTTAGATACTTACTTAATAACGACAACAATTGACCATGATGAAAATATAGGGGTACCATGTAGAAAGTCCAAAAACTGAGGGATACCATATAGAATATCCCTTTGTTTAATACGAGGATGCTAAAACTAATATAAGGGTCTCGTTTGAATACATATGACACATATATAACATGTCACGACTTACGAGCTGTGGACACATATTAGAAAAATCGACATTATATAAATACATATGACATGTGACTAAATTATAATATGTCACCCCAAAAATGTAGGATGAAAGTTTATTATATTATTATTATTATTATTATAGTTGTTATATGGACCTCATGATTCATATTGAATGAATTAATTTATGAATTTAAGTGAATTGTACACATAAAATTGAAGAGGTGGTGGTTGATGAAAGTTGTAAATGTCTATCAAACGATACTACCTTTAAAATTATGGACCATTTACTTACCCTCGTGACACACTTTCTATACTAGGTAAGGCTTGTATTTATACACCACACCCAAGTATATATAAATGGATCATTTTTATTAGCTGTTTTTTTAGCTCAATTATTTAAGGTGTAGACTATATGAGTAGTTGAGTGTATTATTATTGTTCGGGTCATGTCTGGCTTGAATCGTATCGAAATTTGAGTTATAAAGGTTATGCTACAGCCTAAACTGGGTGATATAGAGAGTTAGAGACGTGCATATGGTAACGGTTTAACAGTCAGTACTTAATTTATTAGCACAAAATGGTGAGACAGACTTTATAATGTTGGATTATACTCAGTATCTCACGGAGTATAATGCTAATTTTATTATATGACAATTTAAATTGTATCTTTATACTTTGTTTATATTTTCTAAAAATATCTAATAAACTTTTTTATAGGTATTATAATCAATTAAATTATCTCTTTCTTTTTATAATATTATTTAAAGTAATTGATCACATTTTTTTTAAACTTTGCGTGGCTAAAAAAAAAGGAAGTAAATAGAGGTATGCTCTATTATGGGCAAATTCAACTAACATAACAATAATAAATTTAATGCATGAAAAGAGACAACACGTTAAAAATATTTACGTAGAACTTATGAAATAATTTTACTTTGTCTTTGTTGTTCTAGAAATGTACATCTTTTCTACTACGGAGTAATAATATTTTGGTTGCATTAAAGATGGAATTTTCTTTTCATTTTTCTACAAGCATTTACTAACAATTTAAGAAATATTTTAATGAACAATAAGTGGATCACGTCATCATATACAATGATACTAATAGGAAAAAAATTCAAATTTTCTAAAATGTCGATAGTTTAAATTTTTCAAATGACTAGTAAATACGGTAATTCGATACAGTACATACACTTAATTATATACTAAAGAATTGTTCTTATTTTAATTAGTTAAAAAAATATGTGGATTATTCATTTTATCACGTTCAATAATAAGATAACACGACTAACGTCACCAAATTTATTTCATAATTGTCATAACCAATTTCCTTCTATACTTTAAATTTAGGTTAAATTGTTAAATTTGTCACTTAACAAGTTAAAAAATTTAAAGTTAAAATTTGTCCTACCAAAACCTACCTAAAAATAACAAATACGGAGTACATAAATTGATTAACCCAAATAAAATCATTATTATTGAAACAAATAAATAATTAAAACCAATCAATATCCTATAATAATTAACTTTTCTTAAATTAGTATACAATATACATAATCAAAATATTAAAGAACAATTTATAGAATTCTATATATATACATTATAATATCACTATACGCTAAAATCAAGTAAAAATAATACAGTAACTATTAATCGAGACAGATAGAGCAGTTTAATTACCTGGAGCTAGCCCTGGAGTAGAAGCCAGCATTGATGCAAGTACCGCCACCCAAAACCCGAGCCCTCGAATTAAAAACTCGGTCGGTCGATATAAATTGTTGAGAGGCGGACGTATCGGACGTATCCGCCAAGGAAATGTGGAAATTTTGCATGTAACTAACATTGTAGTTATTAAACGGTACACCCCCTCGTTCTAAGACTAGTACCTTGTAATTTTGCGACAACGTGGCCGCGATAGGGCACCCCGCGGTACCACCCCCTACTATTATGTAATCGTACCCTGAATTTTGATCAGTCGATAACGACCTGAATGATGGTGGTGATAATAATGGAGCTGTCGTGAATGTGCTGGCTTGTTTTATAAAGGGGTAGTTCTGGTGTGGGGTATCTGTACTCGTACCTGTTACATGAGATTTCTTTTTTAAATTAATTGTTTTTTGGAAAATTATGAAAATGTAAAAAATATTAATGAGTACTTTAGTTTTACATGAAATATATGTTATTGAACCTTGCTTTGGGTGTAGAAAAACTAGGTATGAGTTGTGATCATATTATGGAGTAAATTTTATTGAAATTTTGGTTTTTAATTGTGTGCATTTTCACAAATAAACTAGAGAAAAAATAAAATGAACTTTTAAGTTTTTAATAATGTATTCAGAAGTAGCAAATAAGTACACAAGTAACAAGTTATTCACAAATTCTTGTGTAAGGCAAGCCTTACAATAAGGTTATTGTAAGTCAGCCTCGTTTGTACTCGATTATATAGTTTTTGTACCATTTTAGTAATAGTTATTATTAATTGTAACTAAAATTTTTTAGTACCCCTAAAAGTGACTTTAGTAGATTTGTTTCAAGTTTTTGTACCATTTTAACTACTATTTGTACTATTGTCTCGTATTAACTTAGTGTAAGACTAGTCTTACAGGAGAATTACTGCAAGTTATTAGCCAAAGAGTTAATATTTAATCCTATATTCTAAAACCTAATCATTAATTAGACATTAGACAATACTTGTAAAATGAAAAAAAAAAAGTTTAAGAAATATATATTGCAAGAGTGCAATTATAATTTAACTCTCTTGTAAATTTAAGAATTTCAAACTCTAATTTGACAATTTCACTTGTTTGTCGAGTTATAGCCACCTGGCATTAAAAAAAAACTCGATATGAACATTATTTTTAAAGATTACCATAAGTTCATTAACACGTACTTCTAGACACATGTTTGAAAAACCGTTAATTAAGCTTAAATTACGTAAAACAAAATTACAAAAGAGAGGAGAGCAGTACCTTGGGAAGAAGCATAAGCCAAGAAATTGAAGAGGAGAAGAGTAAAGTGACTAAAAAATAATATCAATGTGGCCATAACTTCGAAAAAAAGAATGACTCAAGTCAAATATATGTTTGATAATAATAACTCAATGAAGAGAGAATAATATTAAAAATAATATTAATAAAAATAAAAATAGAAGAAGAGAGTTGTAAATTAAACTCTGAACACTCAGAACTTCTCTTCAATACACACTCAGAACTTATAAGCCTACACTCTTCACCATTTCATTTAATGTATCTAGAGTAAAGTTTATTATATACTCCGTATAAGATCGAGAATATTCTGGTCTAACGGTCAGGACAAAGGTATTCTGTAACGACAAACTTTTATTATAAGCCTTATATATATATGGTTATACACTTATACCTCGTATTACAACAAAAAGAACGAACGCTGGCCAATATAGGTGCTGACAAATTCTGTAGGCCGTAATTATAAAATTGTTGTATGCATATGATGGATTATGTATGGGCGTATGGCTAGAAAATTAGCATTTTGATATTTGTTGTGGCTAGTAATGAGTGAAAAATGATCACTTAACAAGTTAAAAACGTTTAAAATGATCACGACAAACGTTAATAAATGGTTGATCATAACATTGAACTAATCCTTATTTCAGACAAATTATCAAGTTTAATTTTATGCATAAAATCAACTTACAACTTGTTTCAGTCATTTGTTTACACTTCTTTCAAATTCCTTTTATAAAAAAGTCAAACTGTTAATAATTCACTGGAACGGAAGAAATAGTAAATTAGTGCAATTTAATGTGTCTTCGTATACAGCTATACAAGTCTTGAAACTTTTTAAGTCAGAAAACCTAGTAACACTCGTAATCCTAAACTAAGAATATTGTTTTGTGTGTATAACCTACTCCCTACATGAGTATAATAAAATGGACGCAGTTTATTTCACACTTCGTAATGGTTACACAGTTTTATTTAGTTAATTGTATCGATGCAAATTCTACAATTATATACAGAGTACTTATTAATTAAGGAATTTATATAGAATTAATTGACAAATATGTTACCAAGTTTCATTTTCATGGATTGTACTCTCAGAAAATAGACACCATATCGTAACTTATTTACCTACCCTTTTTACAATTAAAGATAATAGATAAAGCACTTTTATTTTGCCTATTTCAACTATTTTTTGTTTTTTTTGGAAAATTTCAACTATATTTTTAGTTGGAAAAGTTGAGGTTAATTTGATTTACAAATGTCATCGACGAAAAAGATCTGAATGATGTACTTTCATCTAATAAATTTGAATAATACACTTACTGAATTATACTTTGTACTCTGTATATATTTTTAAAGACGACAATTAAGTTACTTTATTATTACGATTAGTTCGTAGAATAATAAGATAATACTTCGTATAATAAACAGTTAAAAGTACGTACGACTGAGAGAGGTGTTGGGCATAGTAATAAATAGGAGAAAAGTATATAAGGAAAAGTTGGAGGTTACGGTGTTAAATGGTGCAATCAATGTTACCGTTGGAGTAGGAATAGGTAACCCCTCTACTATATAAAATACGATCAATTAAACGTGACAAATAATTATTTTAATACTTAACGTGATTAATATTTGAGGTTCTAAGGACCTGTTCTTTCGGACTTTTTAGAATGAATCGAATCGAATCGAATCGAATCGAATCGAATCGAATCAAATGAATGAATCGAATCGAATCGAATCGAATGAATCGAATCGAATCGAATCGAATGAAGTTCAAATTTATAACATTGAATGAATCGAATCGAATGAATGAATCGAATCGGAATCGAATGGAGATGAACTGAACTGAAATGAGCTGAAAATAAGCTGGAAAGAACAGGTCCTAAATGGTCAGTTTAAACATTAAAGTGATCACCGTAAGCGTTATAGTCATCACATTCTGTTAGAGTGTATGATATTGAGCCGAATATCGATCATCAGCTTAAGTTTTTGGTTGAGTTGGTTCCTTACATGGTATCATAGCCTTGTGACAAAAAAAGCATTCGGTTAACAGATAACCTGTTATAAACATAAGCTGATGAATCAGAGTAAGTATGAATTATGACATAACCTAACCGTTACATTAGTAGGGAACATTTTGTACGTCGTGTTTAATTTGTCCGTGACATTCTATTTTACGTGGCTATTAAACTTTTGCATGTATTATGTATAGATGGCATATTAACAACCAACGTAGGAAATTGCCCATCACAAGAAATTTAATAATTCCAAATATATAATATTTTTTTAAATTATATATTTAATAATCGTAACAAAGATTAAAAATAATAATCTATAATACCGTGTTATACTCTCGGCATACCTAAGAATATATCTATACTAATCGATTAAAAGGAAGGAGATCAAATTATACTCACTCCGATAAAAACAATTACTCTGTAGTAATTAACCGAAATCAAGAAATACAGAGTATTTACTTTGAATAATAATATACAGATCAGGTATATACAAGTGTCCGAGTATTCCTAATATACACTCGAATTCACAGCTACTTGAAGAAAATAATGAAACAAGAAAGATTAGGTTCATATGAATTATTATTAATATAATAATTAATTAGATAAACTAATTAGTACTAATTTTAATTTTAGTCACTACATAGATCAACTAATTAACCACTAAAGTTTTGGAACCACCTATTAATTGTTATTGTATTAATTCGTACTTCCTTTAATTTGCTCTTATGTCACACTTAATTTTTAGGTTTAATTTAATTTATTTCGTTAAATTGCATGCATTGTGTTTTCATCTAAACTACGAAGTACTTATAATTTTATATGGTTACTTCGGAGTGTCTACTAAAATGTGTCTACTTTAAGTTTTAAAGTGGCTATTTTAACATTTAAAATGATCATTTTATGGAATTTTAAAGTTGTCATATTTTATTCATTAGAACTCCATCACACGCGTATAAAACGGTTTTATGTAAGAGTTGCTCGTTTGTAAAATGACATCAACTTTTATTGCATCTTAAATTTTTGTTGAGTCTTGATAACTTCACCAACCAACCTAATGTATTTAACAAATGTCAATTAGAGTAGCTATAAAAACAAACTTTTATAGCACAAAAAGTCATACCAAATAACAAAATAGAAATATTTGTTCGAATTATCCAATACTTATTTCCCCTCGTTTTTATGCTACATTGGCTTGAAATTACAAAGGTATATAATTAAGAGTAAGTCTCTTTAAAAGAAAAAAAAAATCTATAATAAATTAGATCAAGACTAGTTTTACGATTTAAACTACAGTGGTAACGAAAAAACCAAAATGTCTACTAAAAAAGAGTAAAGCAACTAAATGTAATCTTAAATTTAAATAACACTTTTTTTTTTAAGACGTGTAATAAAAATTTGGGATATTCTATATGGTACCCCTCAGTTTTTCGACTTTCTACATGGTACGCCTACATTTTTTAAAACATACATGGTACCCCTAATTGTCGTTATTATCCGTAAGTATACCCCTGAACTCTGTTTCTAAACAATTAAACTTAATTTTAAGCGTTAAACGATTACTTGAGCGTGCAACGAGGCATTGTTTTATCATCTTATGACAAAAGGACTCTATTAGGCTCAATATTTATCTTAGACGTGATAATTTTGTAGGGAAACAATAACTTATTTGTCGTCAAATATTTTAACTCATCACGTAGAAAGTAACTCATGAGATAATAAATGAGATAATAAATGACAAGCTTGGTTACGCATCCAAGTCATCACGTAAGCCTAAAACTGAGTTTAATTGTTTAAAAACAAAGTTCAGGGGTATACTTACGGATAATGACAACAATTAGGGATACCATGTACGTTTTAGAAAATGTAGGGATACCATGTAGAAAGTAAAAAAACTGAGGGGTACAATATAGAATATCCCTAAAAATTTATTCGGCAATCACATCAAATGATGACTAACACTCATTTACATCACTTTAGTAGCAGAGATATTTATAAACCGGACAATTATTCATATTCGCTTAAGTCAGAAATTTCAAACAAATACTCCCTTCATTCAACCCCATTCACTACATGATGTCATGGTCCATTTGACGAGACACATTTTGCAACGGTAATATCTATAGTTACGTATTATAAAAAAATTGTACAAATTTAATTTTAATATTGTGCGTAAGAAGACGAACAAAACAAAATCACACATGACCATATTCTCAATTATATATCAACCACAATATCGAAAATTCTCCGAGTATATGAATAGTAGCAAATAGTGTTGTGTTGTGAATGGAGTTGAATGGAGGGAGTAGTATAATTAAAGTCCTATAGACTCACCTTGTTATCCCATCGCAAACTCACTTATCCACAAGACAAAAACGTCGTGTTAGATTCGACGAACGCGAATATCCAATGATCACTTTTCAGTTTATTCGATAAGGTTTGGATGATTTAATCTCGCTCCAGAGGTCATGCGCTCTAATACCCATGTAAAAATAAAATCCGTCAAGTTTATGGCGATAACAAAGACGTATATGAGTATCACGCAAATAGTTATTACGGTTTTATATCGTTCTCACGACGAGACGGTATTAAGATGTCTGGTAGGGGGCAAGCATAGGGGTCATATTCTTAAAAACTAGAAAAGAGAGTTTATATTATTGTTCGACGTAGTTGTCCGTCCAATTTATTGCTGTGGACAAACCTTATAATTTGAACAAACCTTATTTGACCACACAATAACAATATACTTCCTTTAATGTACTACCTATTTAGTACTAGGCAGTTACAACTCTCCATTATTCCCCTTTTTCTGAGTAGAATCCTCTCACACTCGATATTTAAAATCGATGGTTACGTATCAGCAACGACATTTGTATGTCGATCTCGTAAATGATTACATGTAGTCGGTCGATTTTCGTGCGGCCAATAATAGGTAAAGGTTTACTAGTTTGTGCATGGAGCATATGAGTGGACAGTTTGATAGGGACGCTTATTTTTGGACAAAAAAAACGTACGATAAAATCCCCACCCAAACTCGGATCTCCACCCCTCGAATTTTCCGTCTACTAGCTTAAAATCTAGTTTAAAACGGGCGTATGCATATGACGAAGCTCTTCAAGTATAGAAACGCGCATTCTATACCTCAACTAGCTTTAAAGTACCCAAACAATCGTCTTGCACAAGATGACATAATTTCAATAACGAAGAAACATCAATCTATACGACTCAAATTAATCCCAATCAGCCCGGAGTAACAAATGGGTTGACACAGTTTCATTCTCTATATCTCGATAAACCACTTTGCCCTCCACCCAACAATTAGAGACTGAATCCGAAATCCAAGGTCCAAATACAAATTCCACAACCACCAAAATACGTCGTACTCAAAACTAAAGCAGCTGACCTTTCAGAACGTTTCACAACAGACATGGCGTCAAACATCATTTTATCAGAGACCACACACCAAACTGCAACGCCATTCACATCTTCGCCGATACCAAAAAGGGGAGGTTTTGTGAAACTCGTGGCTCAAAAACAGTTAAGGGGTACATTACATAAACTCGGGCGTATTTCTCCAGCATCGAATTAGCATTTATCCAACATCCAACAAAAAGAAAAACTCTTCCGAAAAAGCGAACACCAACAACAGCCCTATAAAAGTTCGTCAAAGAGTTAAACGTCCGGGATACCAATGCCAAGTATTCTCAGAACATTCTAGCTAGTGTTTATTCCAACAAAATTGTAGCTAAGGAAATTAATAGGGCGCAAACCTCAAAAGACAAATTCCGAAAACTTGGCTACGCAGACAATGCTATGCTAGAGCCATGAGTGCTAAATGCATTGTCAGATCCCGTATTTGTACGCAGTATGGTTACACAAACAAGAAACGGTAATTTACTAACTAAAAATGCAAGTGCTAGATTTCACGTGAAAGTGAAATGATCTAAGGACACTTGCACTACCAACAACTTCGTAAATCAAACGAACCCTCAAAACAACACCATATCAACCTAATAAATAATACGGAGTACTCCGTAATATAATGACAACTTAAACTCAAAACCGCTTTCTATTTCGAAAACAAATCCCTTGACTTCATCATTAGAACAAAGAAAATTGCAATGGTCTCGAGGGTTAAGAATTACAAAGACCAAAGGTTACCTCATGATACACAAGCAACGCAACAATTTTACAGGTCAATTTGTCGTATCCCATGATTCCCGTCATAGTTCAAGTTATCAAACTACAGAATGACAAGATGTAATCCAAACACGTTCATGAAAACGAAAATCACATGGTTTTAATTGATCAAACCCCACATTGTTCACCTCAATTCAGCAAAAAACAGCAACACGTCGTCGTGTTTTCTTCTTCAAAAACCTTGCAAACATCTCAATTTGTGCAAAACTCGAACTTTGAACACAAATAAACACAAAAGTAATGAACTTAAATCACTGATCATAACATTAAACGCGACAATCAAACATCACCGAAAACAAGAGAATCAAAACACAAAAGTAACGAACTTAAAAAATTTATCATAATCATCAGTCGAAACACCGTGATTTTCCTCTGCAATTCAGCTAAAATCACCAAAATCTTCGCAAAAACTCAAAACTTTAAACACTAATATTTACTCAAACACCTTAATAACATGGATTACTGTCTAATAAACCGTCTTAAAACAGACTTTCTCGAAAACTAAACGAGAAAATCAACATTCAACAAAACACAATTCAGCTAAAAGCATCAACATCATCTTCACAGAACTCAATCTTTAAATACTAATTCAATGCTAAAACACATAATATTTCACTCAAACGCCTCGATAATAAACCGTCTTACAACAGAATTTCTCGAATACAAAACACTTAAAAATCACTTATCATCATCAGTAGTCGAAACACCGTATTTCTCCTGCAATTTAGTAATCTCCTCCTCCTTCTTCTTATGATCGAACTTCTTGTTCATCTTCGTCGGCTGATAATACAAAACAATTAGGTATCGATTTGCGACGTTGAAACCCGAGAGATGATCGACGGCGGTTTTGGCGTCGTAGATATCCTCGTACACGACAAAAGCTGTCCCACGCGTGTCCTTGTTTGTTCCGACACGAATCTGGCGAATTGCGCCGTACTTTCCGAAGATGTCGTACATTTCTTCGCTGGTGATGTTGAACGGAAGGTTTCGCACGTACAACACGCGGTTTACTTCCGGCGGAAGTCGCGTGTTCGCTTTTCTCAGACTGATCGACATTGTTTCTAGGGTTTTCAGAGGTTGATTTTTTTCTGCAGGAAGAAAAATTGATTTGGGGGAAAAAAAAATTAGGGTTTATGTTTTGAGAGGGAATTTGGGGAAAAAGGAAATAATTAGTATATGTGATTTGTTTTTATATGCTATTTTGAGGCGGTGAATCACTAAAATTTATTTAAATATTAAAAAATATATTTTTTTTCTTAAATTAATAGTAATTTCTTAGTTAATTAGGAGTAATATGTATTTTAGAAATTTGAAATTATATGTTTAATGTAAACGTGTGAAAATGTTTAGAATTTTGAAAAATGTTAGGTGACGTAATATTTTAGCAATTAATTATACTCCCTCCGTCTCGGTGATTTGTTTACGTTTACTTTATACACATTTATCGATGTGAGGAGAGAGGTAGAGAAAAAACTAATAAAATAATAATATAAGTACAAAGATTAAACCCCACTGCTAGAATTATGAAATGTAATTGGTTAAGAGAAAGAGGCCACCTTCCACATGGCCCCATGTCCCATTTATGGAAAGTGTAAACAAATGACACTGCAAAAAATAGAAAGTGTAAACAAACGACGGATTTTATGAGTATTAAAATATGAGTTACAATAATCGAAAGACAGTTTTATTACGTTAGACATGTTTATCATAATCGTTTTTAGGTGAAAAGAATGCACTGTGTCAGTACAATGAAAACTGCTAAGCAATTTTATTACCGTGCTGTTATAGATAGCTTAATACTCCGTAGCAATTTGAGGCCTAGATAATTAGGTAATACCAAAATTTTGTTAAGTTCCTCGAAAAAAAAAATTATAAAGTTGATCATATAAACTTGGGACATAGTAATACATACGGAGTAGTAATTTATTTTTAAAATTACATTCGTTGGTGTAATTTAATTTAATTAACAAAGTGTTAACTTTAAAACTCCAATCACCAAATTGTATGGGAAATTTTCATCAATGAAGATCGAAACAACGATCAATCTAAATTTCATTTTGCATCATCTGATCTCGATAATATACGAATAAAGTTGCATACGTCTGATCCCTCTTACACTACTAATAGAGTAGAATTTCGATAGGGATACAACAAACACAACAAAAAAAAAGAGTACATCATACTTTTGGGTCTCTCCAAATTCAATAATCAATTCACTCATATACTTTCGTATCGTTCTCAACTATCGATAACATATATATGTGACCGACGATCAAATAACGAGAAATTAGAACACTTGTCATACAAAAATGATACCCCGAACGTTGAAGCCGAAACCACCACTTCAACCCCAAGAACCCAACCCACAATCATTGAATAATCGACTGACGTCTCCGCACGAGGGGTTGGCTGCTTGGTAAATGCATGTGTCTATGCGTAAATTCACACAACATTAGAACGCAGCCGGTTTAGTCATTCTTCGAATAGCTTGAATACTCGGTTCCGTTTTCATTCGTTGTTACATGGGATGAACCGGTTGACGAAACGCTGCTAGATGGCATACTTCCTTGGAAGTTATTAGCCGACAGCGGAGGGGGGTTCGTCTGACCGCCATGACTTGCGGGAATATTCCCTTGAGCTGCTAATTTACTTAGCATGTTCATGACGGTTGGTACGAATCGCGCTGACAATGATAGAAGTCCCGGAAGCTGTAGACAGACAAATCAACATTAGGCCACCTACGGAAATGTGGAAAGGAAAAACGGGAAAATATATTATGAAGTAATAACGATAAAACGCTGGTGGATACTCACAATGCCGTTACTGAACTCGTTTGCTACGTCCATTTGCACCCATAATGCTTTGCTTATAAGAAAGCCGACGAAGAGGACGCCTAGGTATAGAGGATTCCTGACACGAGATAGATATATAGATAACCTCAGCATGAAGTAAGCAATAGTTGAAAGTTGATAGAAGTTAGAAACGGTGAAATAAAGGTACCTCAAAAGTGTCATAAACTCGTTAAAACCTAAAATGACCATAGCAGCGATTGCCCATGGAGGTGGCAACCAGTTGTTGCTACGCCTGCTTGCTTCCTGAAAGATCAAAGACATATCAATTGAAAGATGCTCCAATACATGATACGAAGTACAAAACTATAGTCGAGAAAATGAAAAATACAATTGTTGTTGACGACGATGAAAAATATAGAGCTTAAGGAGAAGCGAGTCTACCTGAGCAGCTATGGCCTGGCTAACGGTATATTCTGTCTCCATTTGGAACTGCCTCCACAATGATTTGCACTGCACTGGAGTTATTAACGTCTTTGAAGACGGAACCTGCATAAAACAATGTATGTATTTGTTAAGCTGCCTTACTACCACGAATACGACCCAGAAATGCGTCCCTTTTATAAAGGGTTTTAAAGCGATACTGGCCGAATTTGGCAAGACTACGAAAGTTATTATGAGCAAGAGAACGCACCTTTTCCCAAGTGCTTGATGCCAAGGGATCGGCTAAGGTCAAGCCTCTGTCGGTATTAGTGCTGTTACTTTTGTTTTCTACCAACGCAAGGGTCAAAGTTTTGTCGATATCATCTGATTCAATATCCAACCGAATGGCAGACAGAACTGAGAGCAGTTTCAGAGACTGCAGAAACAATTAGGATAAAATGACAAGGAGATCAACGATCAAGATCAATGTAAATAATAGGACATGTTCTCTTCGTCTTAAATTGTCTGAAGTTTGAAGATTTCTGAAGTCGAGTGCTATTGTGTTTTTTAAGCAGTCTTACTGCTGAAGATTTTTTTACTCATTTGAAGTTTACGAAAGTATTCTCAAGTGTTAGATAAGTTACAAAAAAAAAAATTAAGATGAGGAGAACAGGTCCTTAGACATTTAGTTAAGCATAATAATCCTACCGAAGTACGAGCAAACTTTGTAATCGCTTTAAGATCTTCCTTTCCAGTCCACACCCGTGGCATAGAGTCAGCATCACGGCTGAACAATGTCGTAAATCTATACAAAAGGCCTGCAGTATTAGTACTCTGAAAGAAAACGTACAGTTAAAAACTTTAACTCCACACGTAATGTGGAATCCTAACCTGTCTTTCATACGGATCAAGACCTTTCCTGCTTCTTCTTTTGCCTTGGCCTCAACCACACCTCTTGCGTAATCCGCTAGCTTTGCTAGCATTTTTTCTACAGTTTGTTCATCCAACCGAAAACCAGAGAGATCGCTAGCAAGGCCTGAAACGGCTGACTGAGTTTCACGTTGAAGAAGGTTTCGAATTGATGGCCAAGTTTCATTGTTTGCACTATCCAGTAACGCCTCAATTGGTCCTGAAAGAGCCTCGTTTAATTTTGCCTGCATAGTTTCTAACGTCAATCAACAACTATCATAGGCTCATAGTCTATAAAAAAAAGTTAGATGATCTATTGTCGACTCTTTTCCTCGACATGAAAGTTAACATCTACACATTGCAGCAATAATTATATACCTCATAGCGGGATGTAAGTTCACCCAACTTGGCATCACGAACTGACACGATATGTTCATCCAAATCACGGACAAGCTTGGACCGCATCTTAGAAGTATCCCAATTTGCTTGTTCAACAATGGAATCTGATCCAATGAAAACCATTGATGGCTGGATGGAAAAGATTTGTTGTATTCAGAAAGGTTATATAGAAAAATAATTAAAAAAAATTTACCTGCACATCCCTCGTCAAAGACGACCAAAGCAGACTGTTTGCATCTGCCCGCAGCATCGGAAAATCCTTCACCTCCTTTCAAAGCTTTCTCAAATGCTTCTTTGAACTTTTCCAAGGCTTCAGAACGCAAATGTCCAAGGATTGAGTGGAAGGCAGGTTGAACAAGCTACACAGAACCAAAAAAAAAAAAAATTGGCGGAAAATAATCATTCTCTGCACAAACAATCAACAAAAGTCTGAAATACTAATCAATCATATTTCAGTCAAGGCTTACTTCGAGTGTTAAAGAATATAATGAGATGACGTGTTCAGACAATACTACTCCGTATATAACTAAACAGCCTCCATATGACAGATGACTATACCTGCATTAATTTATCCTCGAGATGTTTCCTCTTTGCATTTCTTACACCCTCTTCAAAATATATAGCTTCGGAATCATACCTGTTAAAATAAGTAGATGTCAATAGTCATAACCATAACCATTGCCATAGAGCCCATAGTTAATCAACTCAAACCGGACACAGCGTATACCACAAACTTCCTTCAAACGTGTAGTTTTTCGGTACAATAAATAAAGCAAGAGAAAGAAATAAGCATAGAACAAGAATATAAAGTAAACAGATGAGTAAATACCACTAAAAAACAAATTCTACCAAATTGAGACACAATTCATTCCAAGTTTGCAGCTATCATAATTTACGCATTTTACGATGAAGTGAAGAAACCGAAGTTCAGTCAAACAAACTGGGCAAGGCTACAGTTGGGTGCTCCATAAATAAACAAATAAATTCATTCAAGCAAATGCCTTTCCAAATCAGTAAAACAAACAATTCTGAAAAACCATTATGCACTAAGCAATTTTATAATTGATAGCTGTTGTTGCAACTTACTCGGAGAAACAGCTTCCGAGAATTGAAGTAAGCTTTCTGCCAAAACCCAGGACAGGGCCAGATTGCGATGCCTCTTCCAATTGTAACCAATCCTGAAAATTTCAGTGACACTCCACGTGTATAAAAACGGTAGAGACAAAAGGCTCTATATTTCTGTATAAGAAGAATCAACCACAAACAAGTAATACTTGTTCCAACGTTCCAGTTCGAGTCATGTCACCAAAAATTTCAAGACGCCTTTCACGTGTTATGGAAATATGACTTGAATGGATGGAAAACATAACTAAAAGAAATCTTACCTGATTTTGCGTGAAGTCATTACACCTTTCATTGGCAATTTCTTCACAGCGGACCGTCGCTACCATGACCTATAACAAAATAATGGCATGAACAATAATTCCAATTCGTCATTCATTTAGGAGATTAATTAACGTGCTAACCTTGTGTGCAGGGAGATCAAGATCCTTGTTCTCCTTAATAACTTTCCAAATTTGCTGAGCACTGAAGGAAAAACCAGATGCAGGAACTACACCTCGACGATCACCGGCAAGACCACCAGGAGCTATAGAGTGAAAGAATCGCTCCCTCAAACTGGCGACCTTCAAACATCCACGGCAAGTCAAACACGGCAACAATACCGTGGCCCGATAATATAAAGCTAGCTTAGAACAAAACTTTTAAGCCATATCACAAAATATATCAGAAAAAAATTAGACTGAAAAACTGGAAGCCTAGGCCTTTGCCATACCTGCTCTTTGAATAGCTCTTCCTTTTCTTCATAACTTGAAAGAGCAACTACCTCAACCTGAAAAGTTGACGGTGAAGGTGACGAGATCTCACAGACAAATCACACAGGTCTAATTGAACTCATATGCTATCAAAGTAAAAAGTCTATCTTACATTGAAAAACTCGCTTAACGGTGTATTCTTGTGGGCTTGTGGCTTAGGAACTGAATCCCATATCTGGAAAAAAAAAAAAAAATCAAACAAATTGTTCAATACGACTAATTTACCAACCCATATAGTTGTGAAAAGCTTTGAGCCCTTACCTTTTGAACATCTTCCCTTAGAACAGGTTCCAAATTTTCTAATGGTGTCTGCATGAGAAAAACAAAGGGTACAACAGTTAAATTTATACGATCAAAGGGCAGTGCACCTGAAAGAAAGACATGCACCCAGATAATATCCTATGTAGCGAAAAGAAGAAGGGTTAGCGAGGAGAGGATTGAACCTCACCCTTGTCTTATCACGTATAACAAACATCAATGTAGTCTTACGAGGGCTAAACAATCGCATCATGACCTACACACACAAAAACCATAGTCATGATCAAAAGACTGGAGAATTTTTGTAACAAGGAATGAATGGATAAACAATAAAATACAGATCATAAAAACAAAAAAGAAAACAGAGGAAATAGTAGTTACTTGAAATACAGTCTTCAAAAGGGGCTTATTTGCTGCTTGTTCACGTCCTATGTCGTGACACCACCTACGCTCCAAAATTGAAAAAACTAAGATAAACAAAGAAGTATGTCGTGAAGGTGTAAGGAGAAGATATGCTCTTACATGTTTATAAGCACTATGTCCGAAACTGCGAGAGCAAAAAGAGCACTTTGTTTCTCAAAAGCGGTATCATCCTGATAAGCAAGGGAGTCAAAAGAAAAGGATTGAAGATTCAAAAATGTATCTCAGTTATATAAAGAACTACAAGATTTCTAAGCTACTGATTGACAGAGTTTAGGAATCACCTCTCCTCTTTCCCTCCCATCGGTACCCTCCAAATCCATTACAAGAGTACACGGTTCAATACCAACACATTTTGCCATCCAAATACCCTTTGTGGTTTGAGACCTGGAAAAAGAAGCACTGTGTCAGATGCTTCTTCACTTAGTTAGTTAGTTTCTAGCAAAGTGTTCAAAGCGGAAGAAGTCGGTTACCTTCCTTTGAATGCATCCATCTCTCTGAAGTTGGTTCTAAATAAATTATTCAATAGAGTACTTTTCCCTACAAGAACACGGAAGAGAATCAACCAAAAACAATAGCGTCAGCTAGCAATAATTCACAAATATGGTACCAAGCTACAACCATTATTTGCATTCAAATTTCAATCATGTGTTACTTCGCAATAAATGGAGAGAATGCAGCACAAAACAATTCCACCTCTAGCACAACCAACCCCAATAATTAATTTATGCCAAATAAATAGGAACAAAATCTGAAGCACTGCACTTCAACCCCATGCAAGCACACAACGTATAACCTTTTCACAATAAATCAGCCCTTAATTTGTTTAAGGGCGAAACGATGGGTGCAATAACAATCCTGGCCTCCAAGGTTGTAAACTTGTAATCAGCAATTTAATCGTAAACTACAACAAGCCACTCCAAGGGATAACACAATAAATTACTCCGTATTACATACCACTGCTTTGCGGGCCCATTATGGAAACAATGGCATATGAAAGCCCGCATTCTGCCAATTTGGCTCCTTTCAAGAATTTATCGATTCCAGTAACATTGAATTCGCCGTCTCCATCAATTAATTGGGTGGAACAGCATCCGTCGTCATTATCTGAGAGAATAAAGAAAGACATATCAGCATGGCTAGCATAGCTACTCATGACTGAAAATCAGACGTACACCATGTCTAAAAGACGGAAAGTTTTGAGAGCTTTAGGCAATAGCAAAAACTAGATTTCTGGAAAAGACGTTAAAAACATCCCTGATAACCAACATAAATAAGATTTTTCTATGGAAGTCTTCCGAAAAAGTGTATTTCAAGGCCACTTACACAGTTACACTACTCATGATTTCAACACGAAGGAAATACATCAAAGTCTAAGAAAGCATTTAAGAATTCATTCCGATAAATCAACAGTTATTCATAAGCAGCATGCAACTCCACGTCTACGGTCTCACCTCATCTATGCTCGGTGTTAAGTAAAAAGCCTATTTATATATGGAAACAAAAATCATGGCTCAAAAGAGCAACATTTGTCATATCTTGTTTCCCTTTTCGTTAGAGTGAAAGCGAACTTACGCTGTACAAGTCTCCTCAGATTTCCCGAAAATGTGGACTTCTATCAAACTATCGGACAAAATCAGATTTCTGAAATCCAACCTCATCCTCACCACTTCATCCGATTAACACATCATTTACACATCACTTTCGACAAACTGATTAAACCCGATTTCAAACTCACTTATGCATGACTCCCACTAATTGCCAGCAGACCATGAACGGGAATATTCAAACACAAGTACCACCCAAGTGCCAAACTTTACTTTGCAGCACAAGCGTCACAAGATCCACCGGTTTCTGAACAGTTTGATATTCATCCATTCTTTAAGTTTTCTTATAAGGTAAGCTTTTTCTGCTAAAATTCAAACTATACGTTATCTCTCACCCACTTACACGTGTTCTCGAAAAATCGAGTAAATTCAAAGAAACCAATTGATCAGAAGGAGTATCAAACTTCTTTCACCCCAATTATCAACCAAAAATACGCTTCCACCTGAACTCAACACATGACATCCAAAAACACCTACAAAACTCAACTATGCAAACAGCAAACAACTCATCTACAAACCCTCAAAAACCCTAGTAAAATCACACAGTCCCAAAGATCTCAACTCCGAAAATCGAGTTTTTTTTACCTCTTTCCCAAACATTTGACAAAGTACACCCACTTTAAGATCAAAAACACTGAACATAAGAAACTAAATTAGCCAATCATCATAAAGATTGCAACTTTTCAAAAACAATCAACAACATTCTACATTTCATAACACAAATTCATCAAAAAATCACAAGCACAAAACTACCCACCAACTAAAACCAACTAAAAATCAAAACCCAAGCAATAAATTTACAATCAAGTTAATAAAAATTGGTCAGTAACTGAAGTAAAATAAAATCACCAATGTAAAACTACATAAATTAATCGAATTAAAACATAACAAAGCACAAAACCATAGCTTTCTAAGTCAAAATTAAAAAGGGAAAAATACCCATTATTGCTGAGATTGGTAGGAACAACTGTGATCTGATTGAAGTTCTGGGTTTCTGATCAAAAAATTGGGAATTTTTTTTTAGAGAGAGAAGATGAAGAACAAAGGGAGACAGTGATGGGGTAGATGATCGTGGGGAGATTTCAATGTGTAAGAAATAGTTGGTGAATCACTGAAATCTGGAATTTTAAATTAAAATTTAAAAATATTAAAATGTTAAATTCACGGTACTCGTATTTAGTTTGCTTGCTCTTTGGATCAAATCAAATCTTAGGGTTCCACTCTCCAAGAATATTTGGTATTTTAAAAATAAAATAATAAACGTATTACGGTGTATATTCAATTATCTATAGTAAATTTACAGAGTATAAGATTTAATGATTTAAGATGAATGATTAGTATATATTTAATCGTGATTGTATCAAAATTGGTGTTCATATTACGTATTACTGTATTAGTTCGTACATTAAATTTTCACAAAAATATTGAGTACGAAGTATAATTTTGACTTAATCAATAAACTTGTGAACAAATCTATCATATTCAGCAACATTTATACAACATATTATCCCTTTATTTTAAAATCGATTATTTAGAAGACAATATTTTAAAATTGATTATTTTAAAAAAACAAACTTGAAAAAAAATAAATAAATCGCCTGAAAAATGTTTCAAAAATTACATGAAAAGGAGAAATGAAAAAATACACTCTTATATAAAAAAAAATAAAATTATATAAACGAAAAAAAATAATTAAATAAAATAATAGATAAAGAAAAAAATTTGAAGAAAGTGACAAAAAGAGGAAAGAAGAGATGACTGGCATGGCACAGAAAGAGAGTGACGATACCACAACTTTCTGCACCGACTTGGTCACACCACTCATTAACTAATCTATTTTACAACGCCGTCCATTCGTTATCGAGTAATTCTTGTGATAGACGGTTTTATTTTTAGAGGAATGTCAGATAAATATCACTAAATACTCAATAGTAATCACCATACACCTAAATGTAGGTGACAAAAAAATAGTTTAAAAGAAGACCGTCTTTTCTAAGACTAGGTGGTTGATTAATACGGTGTAGGAGATTAGGAGACTGGAGCACCTTTTAGGCCCATTTTTTCCCGACTAATAGAAAATGAATTTATATGAGCTAAAATCAAACTTAAAAAAAAAAAAGTTAGTGCCTTATTGCTATTTAGGTTGAATTAGGACATTTTAATTTCTAAACTAAAATTATACCGAGAAAAAATACTCGATTGAATCATGTTCTCTTTATCTTATCAGAACATATAACTTGAGAAAATTTCAGAAAACTTCCTATTTAACTTGAGCATGTCGCCCTTGTAAGGTAACAAGGGTGGGTTTCCTCGTCACCAAAAAAAAAATAAAAAATAAAAAATAAATATAGTTCATAAATTTTTCGAAAGTCCTAAATCCTCAATAAGGCGTAGTTTAAGGCCTAACATGTCACAATTCAATTGAGAACAGTCAAGCCGAGGAAGCTGGTGTGAGGTTGTTCTTCTCTTGACGAAAAAAAGGGAAAAAAATGCGGCGACTTATAATACAAATTCAGGTAGATGCGATCTGTGTGAGACCAAAAATCCTATTATACAATCCCAGAATAGATCGTAGACCACCACCACACATAAACTAGACCGTGAATGTTCACAAAGTTGCCGATTAAATTTGTTTGTACAGACATTTGCTCTTCACGTGTACTAATTCCATGCTCGGCCAGTACTGTAACGACTTCTACGGTCAGGGTAGCCACCTGAAGGGAGGGTAAAAAAAAAAAAAAGCGTATTACTTGCTGAAGACCTAAAAAAAAAGGTCGAAAGATATATTCCAAGGAGCACAAAACAATTAGCTTGCGCATAGGACTATGTAGGAGTAAGATAGGAACGACGAGAAAAGAACTCCACATGAAGCAGACGGAGACATCAAACTTGCATTTCCGAAACAGGGATTCGTGTGACTGACACTTGAGAAAGCAGAAACAACAGCAAAGAGACAATATATACAAAAGTTTTGATATGCCTTCCCCATGTGCATCGTGAATCATTGTTTTCGGTTCCTAAAAACTGGATGCAATAGATAACAAAAGATAATATTGAAGAGACGGGGCAAAACGTAAATAATAGGAGTACTTCGAAACATCTATACGATGTGGATTAACTCATAAACCATACTTCCTCCGTTCCATTTGATTGTTTTTATTCACTATAGATAAGAGGTTTCATGGACGGCACGTGTAACAGATTACGTCAGAAAACCGTGTAAAGGGTCTCCTTAGAACAAGAGTGTGATTGGGGGAGAAAAAACAAAACCATGTTAGCTGTCTGACATGAAAAAGATTTGCCCATACACGGAAATGTAAGCAATCAGACAGAACGACGTAAAAAGAAAAATACAATCAGACGAAACAAGAACAACAACGCTAAGCAGTTAAGCATGCATATGAATGTTTCCGTAAACCAACTGAGATTATTGATTTTAGTTAAAGTGGCTAATGAAAGAGTTCAAATTTTGAAATAGACTTACCGGCCAAAGGAGGTGGTGCACCTTTACCCATGGAGGCTAGCTCGGGGGAAACCTTCTGACCAGCCTCCTCGAGGATGGCGATAAGTTCCTTTGCAAATCTTGCATTAGCAGCAGTGAAAAATGTGTAAGCAGTTCCTTTTGCGCCAGCCCTCCCAGTTCTACCGATACGGTGAACATAGTCTTCAAGTGATCCAGGGAAATCGTAGTTTATCACATACATTACATCCTTCACATCTGCAACGGAACCAGAAACGACTATTAAGTAACAAATTCGGGTGCCGACCACAACAATTAACAGGCGTGAATTATCACACACAGGAAAGAGTAAAACTCCGAGGACAGTAACAGCAATCTATTTGTATGAAAAGATAAATCTAAGTTCAATGATTTCTAACTAAGTTATCCAAGCTGAAGCAACATAAATGCCTTGTTCTTGGCATCTGATACAAAATGTAAGAAGCAAACTGACCGAGACCACGTGCAGCGACATCTGTTGCAGTCATTATCGGACTCTTGCCCGATTTGAACTCAGACAGCACCCAGTCACGTTCTGCTTGGCTCTTATCCCCATGAATCGAAAGAGCAGGCCAACCATCCATGCGAAGCTGCCGAGTAATTTGATCACAACCCTTTTTAGTGTCCATAAATATAAGAATGCGGCTGCCATCCATTATATCCTCCAGTAAATCAACCAATCTGAACAGCATGAAAAGTAAATTCAGGAATCTAATAGGAAAAGGCAAGTACCACGTCAAATTAATGTTCTTGAAAAGTGTATCTTACTTCTTGTATTTCTGATTCTCGGAAAGAATTTCCACTATTTGACGAATAGCATGATTGGCCTTTAAGTCTGGAGAGCCAATAGTTACCTACAAAAGCACATAAAAGGCTGCATAAAACCCTTCACTTTCGATGGTCAAAGCGCATAGAGGTGATGATTAAAGACAAACAAGTCAGGAATATCCTGAGATCAACATTAAATAACTGCGGCAAGCCAGCAAGTCCATTTAAAGTCTAAACAACCCGCTTATTTATACAAAGACCTTGAGACTTGCTGTACTAGAAAAAGTCCCAACTTTATATATTTAAGATAGAATTAAGATTTTTCCAGCATCCATACAGTAATAACAGGCATTAAGAAAACCCTATTAGCCTTGTCTTTCCATCGAAAACCAACCCGCAAGTTCTTTGCAACAATCAACGCACGGGAATATACATGCATTTGTGCAACAACTCCGATGACTAATAGAATTCACTCATTCAGGATCGACCAACAGCATATCGCTCGCTAAAAAAAAGGCCTAAGAAATACAGTTTTACCTTATAGGGATTGAAAAGTGATTGTCTAGCAAGTTGTTCAACCTCCTTCGGCCATGTTGCACTCCAGTACAGAGTTTGGCGATCTGGTCGTATCTGAGTCGATAAAAGCACAATGCATTGATGTCAGATAACCAAAGCAGCAGAAAAGCAATCTATTTCACATGTTCCCACTTTCTGCCAAGCTAGGACTACAAGTGGTAATGTGGACCGAATCTCAAATTTTGGCACAAATGAGTGAATGACACCCACGAGAAACATGCTGAAAATGAAGAAGCGAGACAGAAAAGGAAAGAAAAATATCACTACATCTCAGCGATCCCCTCAAAAGGTCTAGCTAAGATGTTCATATCTCAGCGATAGCTAAAGAACACACATGAACTTGCACATGGTCGTGTAGCTGTTGGTCTACGAAATAAACATCGTAGAAAATATAACATAGAAATGATGGCATGACAGGACATGACAGTCAATGGAGGATAAGATAATCAAGAACAATGAATTGTACCTGAGACACAATTTTGCGAATTTGTGGTTCAAATCCCATATCAAGCATCCGATCAGCTTCATCTAAAACAAGGTAGGTCACTCTACGCAGATTTGTATGGTTAGATTCCAACATATCAATCAATCTCCCTGGTGTTGCAATAACAATCTCTACCCCTGCACAAAAACGGAAAATCTTTCATGTGAGGAACCAAATCAGCAAAATGGTCAGATTACTGAATACAAGTTATTGAACATGAATATGAGTACCACCTAAAACAAGAAGAAGCGCAGACGACGAAAGTCGCAATATGATAGCAAATCATCTCAAAAACCCCTGTCTGTCTTTTGATGGACAAAGTCATCGCAAACTCAAGCAGCACCTACCTTTCTGAAGATCACGAATTTGAGGTCCCTTAGGAACCCCACCATATATGCAAGTATTTTTAATCCTTGATGAAGCACCAAACTTGGTGGCTTCTTGTTGAATTTGTACAGCAAGTTCCCTAGTTGGAGCCAAAACTAGCACAATTGGACCGTCACCAAGAGCTGAATAATGATACGAACACACATCAGGCATGAGTAGCCACTAATACTGAACATTCATACATAAAACACGTCGCTAATAGTAAAATGGATCATTCTTACATAAAATTGGCTGAGCATTAACATGAACTATGGCGGGTAGCAAGTAAGCAAGCGTTTTGCCAGATCCTGTTTCAGCAATACCGATAAGATCACGACCCTTTAATGCCATTGGCCATCCTTGGGCTTGTATGGCGGTTGGTTCAGTGAAGCCAGCTTTATTGACCTCCTCTAGGACGTATTCTGCAATTGAGAAGTGAAATCGGAAGCACAAGCATAAACATTAGGGGAAGCTTTTCTTACTAACGCACCTTTTGTTCAAGGGAAACTAGTTTCAACAGACATAATTTTGAGTAGAACATAAGAGTACGGAGATTCAAATATAAGAGAAATGAGGGAGGAAGAAGTTGAAAAGAAAAGGTATTCTAGGGAGCTGTAGTTTCCTCATTTTCCCACACATACAAACAAAATGATGAAATGTTTTCCACATACAAAACTACAAACTCATTCGCAAACCAAACCGACTACAAACACCGACTTGTTCATTCCAAACATCCTGCTGCAAAATTCCTGGACTGCCTACTTAAATGTACGATGCCTACCAATACAATAGCTACGCGTGAAACTAACCTGGCTAGTGAACGGAAACATCCCAAATTACACAAGCGATACCTACTAATTACAAATCAAACACCATGATGGCCACAACAATTAATTCGAAAGAGACACTCGAAAACAATCAGCAAAACCATGAAGATAAAATAATCCAAACTCACAAAATTTTGCCTAAGAAAGCTCCAACGAGATATACAATCAAGCCTAGGATACCGACATCATCTGGCATAGTCAAGTCATAACGAAATTCGGAGACAGCAATACGAAAGTGCAAAATGCCTACGACTACCACCATAACTAAGCATGAATTTGAGTTGGTAAGCTATCATTATCAGCACAATATACTAATTTGAGCCGCGTTTGGGGTGGTCGACTAACATGAACTCGTGGACTGCAATAGATTATGATAACCAAAACTGCAAAGACCAAACAAATCATAAACACATACACACTAAATAATTCAAATTTAACCTAAAGGAAAGCGAGCAAAACCTGGGAAACCGACATCGGAGAAGCTACGAACAGGCTTCGGAACATCGCGACCTTCGACGGTAATCTCTCGAGCAAGGCGGTACTCCTCCACGTCACTCTCCGACATGGCGGCGACCGACGGAGATTCAACATAGAAATTCTTCTCAAACGGCGTCAATCCGTCCAAATCAAGCTTCCGTTGCGGCGACGAGTCTCTTCTGGCCGCCGGAGCACCTATTCCGCCGCCTCTTCCACCGCCGGCGGTGGCGGAAGTCCCATAATCACTGAGAAATTCAATTTAAAAAAAAAAGTAGTAAAATTAGGGTTTGCGGAAGTTTAGGCGAAAATTTTAAGGAGAGAGAAAGAAGTGGAGTACCTGCGGCGGTCGCGGTAAGAGGCGGCGTCGGTGGCGCGTGAGTCGTACCGGCTCATGAGGCGGTGGTTGTGGCGCGTGAAGATGAGAGAGAAGAGGGTGATGAAAGACACCACAGTATACCAGTTTTAGTCGTCGGAAAACTAATTATCACTCCAATGTTTTACTGACTTCATTTTGTGGCACTTTGATGGATGGCTATCCACGGTCTTCTTTTTTTTTTTTTTTTACCTTGCCTTTTTTTTTACCGTTCTTTTTTTTTTTTTTTTTTTTTTTTTATTTTTTTTATCACAACTGATTATAATATTGTTATTTCTACTGCAACGGATTAAAAGTCGGAAAAAAAAAAAAAGTTTATATTACTCCCTCCGTTTCGGTAATTTGTTCACTAATACTTTATACACATTTATCGATGTGAGGAGAGAGGTAAATAAAAAAACTATAAAAATAATAATATAAGTACAAAGTGGGTAAAATAAAACAATGTGATTGGTTAAGGAAGTTGTGTCCACCTCCACAAGTGGGACACCATAGACATTTATGGAAAGTGTAAATAAATGACCCGTACACCCATAAATGGAAAGTGTAAACAAATGACCGGGACGGAGGGAGTATATGGAGTAGTTTAATAAGTTGTGAGATGAGAAGGTAAAAGAAAATGTAGAAAGAAGAAGGCTAATAACAAAACTCAATGATGATTGATAAATAAGGTCAATTTCAAGAGAGCGGATTCTCTATCCCATTTTCATGTTCCACTTGGTGTCCCATTACTACATATGGTAATAAATTTCATTGACTATAAAAGTTTAATGAAGAAATAATTATATAAACTAAAGACTTATTACTTTATTAAGTAATGGGACACCAAAGGAATATGAAATTGAACAGATGATCTGCTCTCCAATTTCAATCGAGTTTTTCTCGCTTTTTATTCTAGGTGAAAGGTAATTTATTAAAGTGTAAAAACACTAAAAATGACAGGTAGTAGGTTATGTTTTGAGCTCAACTTATTAAAATTGAACTTATAGGAGTTGAGCTGAACTTATAAGAGATAAAATTAAATTGAAAAGAACATAACTTATAATTTAACTATAAATACCGTTAACTTTCTACGAATTGTTACTCGTATTAATTTTTACATAATTCTTATGCTACAGGATTTACAATTTACCTTTCACACGTCATATCTCACAGGATTTGCAATTTACCCTTGGTCACAATTTCCATTTTCACTCGAAACGTTGACCACAAAATTGATAGTCTCATAGTCAACCCCTCGAAATTGAAATAAGACGACATCGTTTTCTGCCCCATTTAAAAGCCCTTCAAATTTCAGAAATCCCAAAAAAACAAAAAAATCCCCAAATTTCTGATATTTCCAGACAACGTAAACACATTACACACTCAAAATTTAGGGTTTCTACTTTTTGATTCTTCGTAAATTCACTCCCGAGGTAAATAAAAAATTAAAAAAATTCACTTTTTTTAATCACTAGTTTTGTTCAATTGAATTCGCAATTACTCTGTTCGTCTCTGAATTCTGTTTTTTTTTTTTTTTTTTTTTTTAAAACTTTCGTTTTGTTGATTGAATTTTGGATTGAGAAACCCTAGAATCGATTTGGTGATAATCGATATTTTTTTTCTTTTAATTGATTGTTTCTGTTGATATGGTGCTCACTGGATGGTGAAAAGTTGAATTTTGAGTTAGGGTTTAGTAGGCCGAGTTAAATTCAAGAATTTCTTTGGTAATTTTGGTCTAAGTTTGTTCAACTCATCACAATTTTGATTCTTTTTTGGGTTTAATTGTAAGTTTTAGCTGATACCTGTTATTGTTAATGCGCGGTTTCAAATGATAATTCATGTTAGCCTACGTCGATTGATTCTCTGACGAAGGCTTTGTTGACGATATTAATGATGATGATGATGATGATGATGATAATGTTGTATGCAATATTAGTGTAATAAAGCTCAAATCTTGCAATGATTGGTAGTCATTAAATATATTTGAAAAAAAGAATTCATAGTTTTAATGATGAATGCATGAAGTGTAAGAAACGAGATTTTGGAAAGAGTCTTAGTTCACTAGTTTTAAGAGGTTGTTTTTTTTATGCTATAGGAAGGCTGAGGATGTCGGGTAGAAATCGTATGCCTCGTGATGGATTTAACGACAGGCGTAGGGGCCCGCCTGCTGAGTACATTGTCCCAGGTCCTATATTGAGGGGCCCACCTCCTCATCCTGCTATTTTGGAGGAAGAGATTCAAATACAGCGTTCCGAGATGCGGAAACTGTTGGACGATAACAGGAGGCTGGCCGAAGATCGAGTCGCTTTGCAGCGCGAGTTGGGTGCAGCAAGGGAGGAAATTCACCACATGAATCGCGTCATTTCTGACATTCGTTCGGAGCAAGAGCTGCATTCTCGGGACCTTATTGAGAAAGGTTTGAAGCTCGAGGCTGATTTGCGTGCGGCTGAGGGTTTCAAGAAGGACGCTGTGCAGCTGCGTTCAGAGGTTCAGAAGTTAGAGAAGATACGACAAGAGCTGATGGGGCAAGTTCAGTCGTTTTCGAAGGACTTGACTAAGTTGAAAGCTGACAATCAGCAAATTCCTCGCTTGAAGGCGGAGATCGATGGCTTGCAGCAAGAATTGATGCATACAAGGTTTGCCTTTTGGATGCATGTTCATTATTTCATACGCCTGCTTGACTGGAACGTGTTTGTTCGATTTTCAAAAAAGGTTCATTAAATTTTTCTGTCTACTGTTTTCTAATGCAAACATGAATATTGTGAATTACAGAGCAGGAATTGACTATGAGAAAAAGGCTAAGCTTGGGCTCATGGAACAGAGGCAAGCAATGGAGAATAATTTGATTTCTATGGCACGTGAACTCGAAAAGCTGAAAGCCGAACTTTCTAGCAGTAGCGCAAGACCATGGGCGGCTGGTATGTATATGTATATGTATACAGTATATATATTATTATTCAACTGTCTAGAATTTCCAAATTTGAGCAGTGCGGGGTTAACCCCATGGCTGATGCTTTATACATAGTACACAACATACAGAGCTCGAGCATCTTATCAAAAAACTTTTGAACGTGATAAAGGTTTTTACTTGTTGCTTCATGACATTGATCCAGCTATTAGTCTTGTGATATTTCTTCTCCTCATATATGTTTCTGCAACCAAGTTTGACTTCTAAGATTCTTAAAGGCTTTGGATGCTTCCATTTAGTTCCATGGTAGACGCATCTCCTCAATGGTGCTGTAGTTAAGTTGTTGCACTCCAACTTGATTTTAGAAAAGTGCTCATGAAAATTAGGAGTTTCAATTTTCATTGTTTTGTAGGAGCAGAATATCCTAAGATGGATTGTGTTAGTGAATATCAGAATACTCAATTAGGAGGGGCTTTCTTATTTTCGTCTCCGTTTCTGAAACAGATTTAATGAACATTTACACGTAGTATGATGAAGGTAGGGAAAATGGCTATTACAGATCATTTATGGTTGATCAGGAGGGATACCAAGTGAAAGCTATAAGTTTCTGACATCTCATATAAAGTTGCTGACATCTCATATAAGTTTGTGACATCTCACATAACTTCATAATCCTAATTCAAATGACATATCCTTTTTTCAGAAAATAAGCTTGTAGTTTGAAAATCTCTCGTGATCACGTGACTGGAGAACATCTTTATAGGCCACATTGCTGCTGAAGGACTAAGCTTGTAGTTTCAAATGACATTTTCTTTTTTGTTTTCCTCTCACTTTTCTTGGTTCACCTTCTGTCCCTGCTGTTTCTTTCGGATTCTCCCTTGAATCCAGTTTGTATCTTGTGTTGTTGCCTTCTCATTTCAATCTCCTCTTATTTTCCTTTGATTTCTAACATGTCCCTGTCACTCTTCCAATGGGATATGAAGTTTTCACATAGAATAGAATTCATTAGGATAAATAGAGAATTGGATTCTTTTTCTGAAGCATACTTTTAAGCCTTTGGGTAGAGAGTATTTCTTATTCTTGGCTCCCAAATGTTCTTCCCTATATAATAGTTTTATAGCAACTATAAACCCAAGATTTTTGGGAATGTGTGCCTCAATCAACTCGATGACATTAATGTTTTTCAAGCAATATATTTTCTTTTCTGTTCGTTGTTTCTTAATGTTTTTCCGAGGCATCTGATCAAGTTTCTGGGGCTGTAAATTTAAGGTGGATCATATGAGTTGAAAATTAATAGCCCGGAGGGTGGTTATGCTGCTCACTATGGAAATCCTTATAGCCATCATATGGTAGGGTTCGTATCTTCTGGGTCAAGATTTCCTTCTAGGGTTAATTTTCCTGTATTGTAACTTGAAAATGTCTCGTAGGCTGCGCCTGACAAGGCTCCTCTCTATGGCTCGGGATCAGCTGCATGGAGTGGCTTGGAGAAGCCTCGTGGTTCCAGAAGGTGAAGAAGTCATATTAACGTACTGTGAATGAAGATTTAATGTGCTTACAGTTCACTAGTTGGTTACCAATTGTGTGGTATTAAACTTGGTAGTTTCTTAATGTCTTCTTGTCATCGCAATATTCCTCTATAGGAGGAAGTTTGTTAGTAAAGTCAAATGGACGCTTTAATGTTGTCTGCTTCACCTTGACAGTTGTGGTTTATTTATAGTGTTTTCTGGTGTTTAAACTTACTTCTTGTCATGGTTCTTGACTCTCATTGTTTACTCTTCAAGTTGCTTGTGGCACTTGTTTATGGATTATGTGTACTCTTAAAAGATATTTTGTCTGCAGTCTGTACTTTTGTGCAAGTTCTCTTTCATCTATTACATTTGCAGTGATTGACAGTGTTTGCGGTGTAAATATACTTGTATATAGAAACTCCCGGGTGCTACTGTGTACCTGGATTTCATGCTTCAGGTCCTTACAGAGCTTGTGCAATTTGCTTGAGACTCCAAAAGTTCATCAATACATGGGGGTGCTTACTGGAAATATATTAGTCGGAACCCTTCTGCCTTCTAAAGCTTTTGTGGATGCTTTCCGAAACTTCTGTGGAAGCTGAAAGGATTATCAGTTGGGGTTGCTCTAGTAATTTTGACTGCATCCCTTCTACTATTTTTCGGTGACATAAATGAGGATTTGATTGGCTGATGGTTCTTTGATAGGCTTAGTGTTTGGGCTAATTGGTTCATGAAGTTCCAGTCAGTAGTCAGTAGTCACCATTTACTAGTCTCTTTTGAAGTCAGACTTCATATTATGGTGTTTCCAGGGGGTTGTATTACATCATTCTTTGAAGGGAAAAGGAATATATATGACTTGTAGAAGATGAACTGGTTGGTGTTTTCACAATTGTTCTCAATTTTCCTTAAGTTCTCTCTCTAGTCTTCCCCCTCCCAAAAGTTCTCAAATTCCTTTTAGTTCTCAATTTCCGTTAAGTTCACTATTTTCCTTCAGTAGGGATTCTTTCTTCTATCTTCTTTCATTCAGTTATATATTCTAGATATCTAAATAGATGAGTACCTATTTCTTCTCTGCTGAACCATAAACTTCCGAAATTTCTTCTCCTCCTCCCGTTAAACTTGACTGATGAGGAGCCAACTCCTTGATCTTCTCTTTCGCATGACCCTATTTCTTCTGTGTTTGTTTTTTCTGAATGCACAAGAAGATCTTCTCATGAAGTTTAGCTTTCTATAATTCGTTCTATGGAACTAGGCCTCAAGTATATTTCACCCTTCTGGATGCTGCGTCATGATTGATTTTCAAAATGAGCAATGCTTCAACCAAGCTAAGCTACTCAGGCTGATGATATATCTCCTCCAATTGTCAAGGCATGGAGAGATGTCATAGCTACAGCTCTTCTCTGCTAGTTTGATTTGTTGCAGAGTGATGATTTTAGTCTTTTAGTCCTTACGACGGCTGAAATTTGTCATATTTGGAAGTGAAATGGTTATCTTGTGGTGAAAGAGGTTTCTGCAAAGGCTGTTGTGAAGCTTCATTGTTGCTCGTTAGTTGTATTCGTGTCATTAGAGGAGAGGTGTAGCGATCAGTTTTGATTGGCTACGTTTGGATGTAAGTATGTATCTCTGCGAGATGTTTCTTGCAAATGTGGCTGTTGTGAAGTCATGTAACGTGAGAAGTCAAGGATGGTGCATGTGCTTCACACCTCATGTACGCGATCGACAGCCTAAAGATATGCAAGAATTTAAGTTCTCTTCCAGTCGCAGGGAAGGATAGAATGTGCTGTTGAAGTAATCTGTTCTGAGGTTCTTAAGATCAGAGGATGTGGCACTGTGACAGAGAGATTCTACCCAGTAACATGTAATTTGTAACCTGCATGACTGCATGTTACGGTCTCATGAGGCCATTTTTTTTCTCCTTTCTCTCTTGCTAGTTATGGCCCACATATCCCAGCCCACCTCCATAAGAACCCTAGTCTCAACGATTATGGATCCAGAGAAACGACACGAGAAAAGAGGGCGAACATGCAATGGAGATCTGTGCTGCTCATGTTGGGCTTCCTTACAGGTATTTTTGTTTTTACAGCACATCTTCTAATTAGACAATTGTATATAGAAGTTATGAAGGACATTACTATTCTCAAAATTCTAATTAGCAAGTCTTTTAAAATAGAAATTAAGTTTTCGCGAGGGAAGAAAACAATGGGGAGTGTGTTTCGGCGCGTCACATCCTATTCTCAAAATTTGGCTGGGAATAGGGAAGACATTCCAACAATTATGTGGAGCTCATCTCATTTAATATGAATATCTGGCAATTATAGTAGAAGGCGATAATGCTTGGGTTTAGAAACTTACATCATGTTGCTGTCACTCCCCAAAGGTCTTTCCTCCTTCACGAGTTTGCGACTTCCTCAGCTGTTACCTATGAGAGAGATAGAAATGACACATGGTTATTTCTGGTTCACATTGTCTCTTGAATGGATGAGCGCCCTTTACCTAGTTGTCATGTGATGACAAATAGCATCTAAACCGTACGTGCTTCACTAGGATCTTACCATTATACTTCGTATATAGTTTATTGCATTTACTATCAAAGTATGATCCAGAAATACTTCAAACTGATGTGAACGACAAGGAATGCTTTTTTTTGTTGATATGATACTTGATAAGTTCTTCTTCTAGTCAACCTCTCTAGACTCTAGCTAGTAAAAGGCCTTGTAGTTCTGTCGTGCTGCTGCTTTACAGTAGGATAACATACATAGATGTCTTTGGATCACTTTCTATTGTTTACGGAGGGGCACTTTCTCTTGAATACATAAATGTATGCTAAGGGTTCGAAGAGAAGACCACATAAGCTAGATCAGCCAGTTATTGAAATTTATCGTTGGATTGCCATCTGCCACATTCAGTTGTTATGAGATAAGCGCTCTTTGTCGGCATGAGGATTTTTACTCAAAAGCGTAGAAGTTGCTGGGTCTGAATGATAGCTCCTGCACGTGCGTTAGTTGACTTTGCGCATGTCGTGGTAACATGCAACTTACTAGAAGTACTAAGCTTTACTGACTCTACTGTCAGTAACTAGTGTTGAACCCTGTTTTACAGCATTTACTAGCCTCATCCAATTGCAATTGAAAATTTTCGAATATATCTCGCTGACTACCCAGAGTCATGCAAGACTAGGGCTGCGAATTCAGTTTTCTGAACTTAGTTCTATTATTAGAGCTTACAGTTGATTTTAGATAACGCTTGTATTTGTGATCCTCTTATTTAAAGGATATGACTGTAGGCTTTTAAGCTTTGATGGAAGGGTTCCATTGGTTTGTTGCCTTCTTTTTAACAGTTGAAATTGTATTTTTTTTTGGTAGAAATGCAGCTAACATGTATATATTGCCTGCTTCTGGTGGCAGTTGACTTTCTTATTTCTGATTGATTGATTTCTTTTCTTTTATGGTGTGTGTAGGTGGAGTGACAGTACTTCTGTGCTGAGCGAGAAATGAACTTTTAACAGGGTTTAACAGCAGGTAAATATGTCACACGAGCTTTTTAATCATACAACATTTGAGTAGTTTGGTTTACCTTTCTCATCGAAATCATCGTCAGACGTCTGCAGACTTAAACTGGATGTAACTATAATTTTAGAAGTTCTGCGTCATCCTAGTATTATGTCAACCATGGCTTTTTTTTCCCTCCATCACTCCATCCTCCAGCCATACGAGTCTTCTCATATATAAAATCGTATTGAAATGGGGTGCATTTTTTTCCATGATTTTGTCAGCCAAGTTAGTCTTATGATAAATTTTAAACGGAAATAAAATGTTTGAAAAGTAGGTGTAAGTGTAAACTAGTATTGGAATAATGGGACCTATCATTTCCTTGCCTTGAACTTACACAATGAATTTTCTGTTTGTTGGGCGGCTTATGCCACTCCAGTGTAATATTGTGGGAAGAAGAGAATGTGACGAACTCACTCCCCTGGTACATTTTCTTGATGGACAAGAATTCTGGTAATCTTTAGGGTGCTCGCGGTTCTGTTTCTTCTACTGCATCTATTATCATTATTCTCCGTAATGTTGTCACGGTCTCCCACGTCAAGTGCAACTTTTCGTACATTCACTCTTCACTGAAATCGAATTGCTGCACCCACTGCTCTTATCAATCTCCCGCAAACTACTTCCTTCAATACGTACTGACGCACTGTACTTCAATTTGTCTGCTTTTCTATTTGCTTCTGCATCAAGGTCGTGGTTGTTTTTTGCTCGGTTTTGACGCTCTGTGGGTGCTATTTTGCAGAGAAATGATCAATGGACCTGCGTCTGCTGCCAGAGATGCTCGGAGGATATGATATGATATGATATTTGCCAATGGCGCCGGCAGGTATCTATGACTAAACTTTTGACCATTAGAACATATATTGTGGCCGTTGTTAATGAACTTGTCTCGTAAAAATGGTCACAATTAATGCAATTACTCCCACCTAATATACATTATCCTTTCAAAACTCCCACATAATATATTTTTTTCCAAAACTCTCACCTTACAGAACCACAATCTTCAAAACTACCACCAAATGTGCCCATTCGTCAATTTTCCATTAAATTTGGGAAAAAAAAAAATGAAAAGAGGGAAGAACTTCAAATTTAACGAAAGTTTTTTTTTTCAAACGTTGTACACGCTGCGAGTATATATATTATTAGGTGAAAGTTATGAATTTTTTTCCTAATTGTTATTATAGTTGCATTTTATTCATGAATACTCAGTCGTACTCGTACACGCTGGACAGTCTCCTAGGATTATTGCTTAGGCCTGACTAGTTGAGTAGTTGTGTCGGGCTTTGTAGTTTGTTGTAACCGTAGCTTGAGTTCAAATTAAACCGTGTCAATTCGTATCGGGTTATCATGGATGGGCGAAATAAGAATCAACACGAGAAACCGAAAAAACAAGGCATGACATGACTACGCCATCGATACGGTACCGAGGTAGTGGCAGAAATGTTTTGTCATCAAGTTGCACAGTACAGTACTACACTGCACTGTTATTTGCATTTCATACACTTGCAGCAAAAATAATTCTCTGCATTTTCTTTATTTTTGTTTTGGTGTTTTCTGTGAGATTCTGTGAATTGTCTTGTAATTTATCAGTTTTTTTCCACAGTTGTTTTCTAGTTGTCATTTTGCCTACCCTACAACACTAATGTGAATGTGACTTGGATCCTATATTTTCTCATGGATTAAGAACTAATTGGGTTTATTCATGTGTGTAAATCTGAAAAACATCGATAATTAACATATACGGTGTAAAAGTTCTCTAATTGTCTGAGTACTATGTGAATTTCGTTTTAAACACATTTCAGTTCAGTTCAACTGTACGTGCTGTTGTGATGCCTGAGGCTGACGGTGAAGTTTTATGAATTGGATGCGATGATTAGTAGATGACGGCATTTTCGTGTATCTGTGTATCGTGAATGTTTCTTTTGATTGCGTTTCGAGTTTTGCGTGTGTATCCTTAATGTTGTGAACTCGTGCCTATTCTTTCATTTGGTTTTTTTGGCCAGTTGAATCGGTGAGATTGTTTATCCAAGTAATAACACCCCTTTTTTTCGGTCGAGACGTGGAAGCTCATCGACTGCAGTATCAACTGTTTCCTTCCTCGCAGGCGCTCTACAGAAAGGTAAAACATCTGACTAAAAAGTTCTGCTTCGTTCTCATGAGCTGTACAACTAAACACATACTCGGTACATTATGTCGACGTAGTTATAACGTATAACACCACATATAGACTCGAAATGAAAGGGGGAGAAATGACGTGATTAAGACACGCAAGCTGATATTCAATCAAGTCTTTAATGAAGATTAAGATTTAATACTGTCATGTAAGTATGATTAATGAGTAATCACCTAATGAAATAATGCATGCTAATACATCATTTGTCTAATCTTTGCACATCAAACCTCTCTTACTCACATGTTAATACTTGTTAATTTACTTAATTACCCTTTGCAAATCTCATTTTAATTATTTTAATCTTTAAAACCAAATCTATATGATGTCCTTTTGAAATATGAGTAAGTTTCTTTGTCTTGTATTATTTGTATTTGTAGATCTTTAGAATCTCTAATCATGTTCAAGTACCAAATTAAGAATCCTAAGTTGTATTCGACCATTTTCTATTATTTAGGAGTAAACTTATTTAAAAAAAATAAAAATCTCTCTCTCTCTCTCTAAAAAAATAAAACTTCCCCCTTTCTTTAAAAAACCCTAAAAACCAACTCTCCTACTTGCTAACCGCCGCCGCCCCCTTACCCCGTCTAAACCACCTACATCTCGGCTCTCCGCCGGAGTTTTGGTCATTCTTTGGCCTAACTCCGGCGGATCGACAAACAAGACCGATTGGTCTTCGCATTGGGTTTGAGTCCATTTGCATGCACCATGTCTCTATCCTCTCTCTTTCCGGCCGCCTTGCTCTGGTGTTCTAAGGGTTTGCCGGAGGTTTTCGAAGACTAAGATGGTTGAATCATGAATGAATCGAATTGATGACAGATCTGGATGAAGCTTGATGGTGATGTATTGTCCCTTTGTGAGCACTAGACTTGGGTTTCTTTCTTCTATTCTGATTTCTTTTTTGGCATTCTGTATTCCCTTTTTCTCTTTTGGTATCCACAAGGTTTTGGTGGTAAAAAAAAAAAAAAAAAAGAAAATCAAAATCGAAAAGTCATGTTGAGGAGTTCTTGTCTTGCTCTGACGTTTAAGGGGTACGTGGACCTTTTTAATTAATTAAAAAAAAAAAAAACCTCAACATGTCAGAATTTTTATAGCCGTTTGACAGCTAACCGGGGGGGTTGGGGGGTGGGGGGTTCTTCGTTTTCGGTTCGATCTTTTTAGCTGTCGTTTGGTTGGGTTTAGGTGCCTTAAAGGGTCGTCTGTCTTAGTGCTCATTTGTTGGATGTCTCTTGTTCAAGCTAGAGTGTATGTCTTTGGTTAATTCGAGATCTGCTGGGTATACTTTGGAGTCTTAGGTCTTCTCTTATTAGGATGGTCTTTGCGGGTGGGACCTGGGTCTTTTAAAGCCCTCTTTTAAGTGGTTGCATGTTGTGTTTTCGGGCTTTTATAGGTTCTCTTGTTTGTCGTGGGCTGATTTGTTTATGGTGGCGTGGCGGTTGAGTTTGGATTGGCGGCGGTGGTTTAATCCTTTTAATGTATCTGCACTATGAGTCCTTGAATAAAGATGCTCGATTGAAGATGGGTGTCCTGTCCCAACCTTCATGGGCTGCTTTTGTACCTCTTAGAAAATATATATTAGGGATGTTGAGGGTGCCTTGTCCCTCTTATTTTGTTGTTATTTGTGTGATAATAAGTTATATCATGAAGATGGGTGTCCTGTCCCTAAAATCGTGGTGGATCCTCGTAGGTAGGGTCTTTCTATCTAGGCTCTCGGTGTGTGTTGGCTACATTCAAGATAAGTTTCTTGCTGTAATTCTGGCCAGAGAACTGGTCGAGGGGCGTGTTTTGTTCCATCTGTTGTGCTATCGGAATGTCCTTGGCTTTCCTACTACTATCTACGCAGCTCGATCACCAAGCTGTAGGAGATATTTCTCCCTTCGAGACAAACCCCCGTTTGTTCTCACCATGTACCTTCTACGTCTCATAGGCGTAAGTACAGCTTGTTCTTGTCGCTTGGTAGTTCAAGTGGTTCGTTGGTCCTTAAGAGAATTTCGTGTGGCTTACAAGATCGAAGATGAAGCTCGAGCCCAGTTCATCGTACTCCACCAACACGTCTCTATTTACCGAAGCTCTCTATTTTGTATTGTGTTTTATGTTTTAATATTAGTAGTTTGTAATGTTTAAGATGTAATTCAGGTTTGGCTTATCCGAACCCTATTACATTTTCCTTCTGGCAAAAAAAAAAAAAAAAAAAAAAAAAAAAAAAAAATATTATTTAGGAGTAAATCTTAACGAAGATATCTAATATGTACTCCAAGATGCGATGTTGTTACATACCTGTAGTATCGTTGCTGATGGTTGGAGGTCCAAGATCGGTTTATACTTTCTAACACGCCCCCTCACACGAATGCCCTTTGGGCTTGAAGTGTGGACGCAACTACAGGCCCGTCATACCTGGTGCGAAAATAATCCACTTTGAAAGGGATGGGTGGTGAGATTCTAACCCGTGACCTCTTGTCACAAGGTTTTGATACCATGTGAGGAACCAACTCAACTCAAAGCTTAAGCTGATGGTTGGAGGCCCAAGATCGGTTTTATATGCTCTAACAGTTTTTTCACGCAGCCTTTTTACCAGTGAAAGTTATATGATTCGATTGATTGTACGATTGATAATTATTTTCGCCGGCATTTTATTCCACTTTACCCATGGTAGATGTTGCTCATCTTTGAATCCTGAAGTAGATTGTTTACTTTCCCTTGTAAATTCTACTTTCAGCTACTAATCTTGAGCCCTTAAACTTATACTTCAAAAGTCATTTTCGCAACTTTAGTGGGGTAGTGACAAAAAGTTTTGATATATCTATATATACAAGAAATATAAATGGACCTCTTTAATACGGAGTATAATATAAATAATTAAAGACAATACGACCTTAAGGTTTTGAGTTTAAGTATTAATTTGTATGATCATGACTCGCGAGCATAGTACCTTTAAAACTGTCCTTATAAACTAGTCGGCACAATAACTGAGTTATATAATTTCGGTTGATTATGTCTAGTTAGTCGTGACCGTAAGTCCGTAGAGTAGGTGTACATGACTACAATTTAGGATCTGTTTTTTTCAGCTTAATTTCAACTCTTCTAATTTCAGTTCAGCTCTTCTAAGTTCAGCTCAGTCTCTATAAGTTCAGCTTTAACTTTACAAGCATAAATTTACCCACCAAAAAAAAAAAAAATTCAGCTCGTATAAGTTGAAAAGAATGGTCCTTAGGTTTTTTCCCTTTAATAAATTAATCAAGATTATTTACTCCTACGAGAATTACGTATTGCTGCCGACACCTGAAGTACGGAGTATGAATTTAACACAATAGAGTTTCCAGCTAGTAGAAATAAATTTACCCCGTGAATCAAGGCACCCACATTTTACGTGATCTAATTTAATTAACTCGCCACAGTAATTAATTATACATTAAACACTCGGAAATTCATTAATTACTCTGCATCTAATAACTATAAAACAATGAATAAATTACATTGTCAGAGATACATATGACTTACAAATGCCTGGCAAAATCATTCAGAAAACGAAAACCTTGGCCGCTATCGCGATAGTATCACCTGTATAAGTGATCACTTGTCGTGTCGACTAATTGATATTTTAAACACGTTGATTTACTACAGAGCTTAGAACTAATATCGTAAAGACGTAAAAAGGTGATTTGGTTCAACGACCGTCGAGTAGAGGACTGAGTGACTTGTAGGGACTAGGAGGTAGGCTGTTCCTGGTCGATGTGCTAACGAGTCGTTGAACAAATCCCTCGATTCTGTCCCCGTTGGTTTCAGCCAAGAGACGCTTTCCTCCGAATGTTAGCGACTCGATTGCTCTCTCCCTCAACGCCTTTTCGGCTGTCATCAATCCTGAACCGTCGAGTCCGTTTGCCTGTACATTAATTATGGAGTATTAGAATTTGATTTTTCATTTGTAAGACCACAAGGTAAGCATGAGGGGACCTACAAGAAGAAGGTGAGAGTGTAACTCAGATGAAACTTCAAAGTGTCGGTATGATTATATTATTATTATTATTAATTAATTAATTAATGAAGTAAATAATCCGTGATTTATGCATTTTGACAATAATTACTCCCCTATTTGGATTGTGGACCGTCTTCCCCATTTTCCAAAATCCACCCTTTGGAATTTATTGCCTATAAACCTACTTACACTAAAATACTCTTCTCTCCTTATTTTTCAGCCGAGTAAGTCTTTCATAAAACTGTCTCACGCGTGTGACGATTTTGTTAAGATTAAATGTGATTATTTTAGTGTTTAAAGTGATCACTTTAATGCTTAATCTGACCACTTTAAAACCTTAAAAAATAGTCACTTTGACCCTTAAAACGGTCACTTTAAGCCTTAAACTAGGCACATTATAGTGTCAACTACGTCGTCGCATGAAACGGTTTTCTGTGAGCATTTGTGTTCAACAGAGGCAAACGCTAAAATATGATAACCAAATAAAATTAACCTTTTGGTTATTACGGAGTACACTACTTATGTACTCTCTCTGTTTCAGTTATTTGTTTACACATCTCTCAACTCCCCTTACAGAAAAAGTCAAACAATAAACAATTCACTGAAACGGAGGGTATATAAACCATTACTTTGTGTATAACGATCGATCTCAAGCTAATTTTGATCCTTATATTGTACGGAGTAACTAGCAAGACATCGCGAGTAGCATGCAAAATAGCATACACCAACTTAAAGAGATTTCATTTTCGAAATTTTGCAAAAATATTACTCCGTATAAATTGATGATCAGTTACTCCAAATTGTTACTACGTACGTACCAGATGAGGAGAAATATTTTTACAAATATTTATTTTATTCAAAACTTTTCAATTTAAATCGAATTATTACTAACTATTCCATCATTCATGCTAAAATTTGAGTATTATTCGAATTCAGGCGAAACACAAACCGAAAAGATCGTATTGAAAACAAATGTAACTCCACAAATCACAAATGCAGAGTATATGTATATCTAATGAGTTATATATGATAACATTTTATAAAAAAAATTAAAAAAAATTGAGATGATTAAAAAATTTAAAATTTAAAATTAAATGAACAGAATTTATACCTGAATTCTAACGTAGTCGTTACGGTAACTAGAGAAAGCGTTGCTCAACATTTGGTCAACTATCTCCGAAACACCGTCAACGGCCACGTCAACGACGCATTTTATCGTCGTTTTACTACCTCCACTCCAATTTTTGCCGCTTCCACGGCTGCTCAAACTTCCGTTACCTAACGACAACACGAGAAGATCCTCCACGCTGTTAACCGCCGGAAAATCGTTCTTATTGTGTAGCGCGTGCGTTACAGCCGCCGCCGAAGGATTGTTCATCACTACGCCGCCGTCGACGGCGAGGAACGACGTTTTTCCGTCGACGGATGAGATTTCAAACGGCGGAAACACCGCCGGCGTCGCGATTGCCGCCGCGCAAACCTTCCAAAGCTCGAAGTCGAGGCTCGTCCACGCCGACGCGTTCGCGGCGGCGCGTGAGAACACGAACGGCGCCGAAGACACCGTGTCGTAGCACGGAACAAGCACCGGCTTACACGTGTCCTTCAGCGTCATATTCCTAAACGCCGATTTCATCACCTTCTCAAGCTCCTCGCCGGAACTCCGCCGTCGAAACATTCTCCTCACGGCGGACCTCCGCCGCCGGAAAATGACGTCACGATTCTTCCACAAAAACAACACCGCCTCCCTCGCCGAGAACAGCGGACGTCCGACGGCGTCAGCGGCAGAGATTAACACCGCGAGAACGCCGCCGACGCCGGTGCCGGCGACGACGTCGAAAAAGTCAACGATTCTGGCGGCAGAGTCGCCGGTTTTGACCTGAATTGCATCCTCGAGATGAACGAGAAAAGCACCGGCGATGAAAGGAGAAGTTTCGGTACAGCCGCCGTCGATGGTGAGAATTTTAGTCTTCTTAGCGTCGGAGGTGGCGGCGATAGGGGTGGAGGTTTGAGAAGAGAGCCATTGTTGCTCGAGTTTGGAGAAAATTTCCATGGTAATTTTGTTATACTCCTCCATTGATATGAATATGTATGTGTGTGCGTTTTGTTGTGTGAAAGAGTAAAAGATAATGCGTGGGTTTATAATTTATATATACTCGACCTGATGGTCACCTGTAACCTGATACAACCCGATAATTAATTGTCCGAATTTGATTTAGAGCCGACTTGATTTCGACCCGACCCGATATTGACGCGACTAAATTGATAACCCGATAATTATTAAATTTAAAATTGATTAGATTGAAAGCAAATTAATACTCCGTATTTAGTTTGATAGTTTTAACTTAATAATGAAATAATTACAGAGTAAATTAAATAATGATCAAAATACTTATTTAATGGTTAAAAATTAAAGTAATCCCATAAAATCGCGTAGACCCGAAAATGACTCGACCTAGACCCAACATGTCTCAATACGCAGTGTAGCCCAAAATGATCAGAACCCAACATAACCTGACTCGACCCAAACCCGACTTGAACGATCTGATTGCCATCCCTAGTTATGGTCCAAAAATATTGATAGAAGTGGGTTTAGGACTTTTGGGTCTTTTTCCTTTTTCATTTTTATTCAAAAGTGCAATTGTGTGTGGTTTGATTGTTTGAACTTTGAATATTTTTGGCTCTTAATAATTGAGACAACATGATTCTAACCTGTTTGAAATGGATTACAAAAACAGTTCATGTTGTTAAATTTCAAGTTGTTTCTATTGTGATGATTATTCAATATTTTTTTAAGTTAAGCTTAATTAACTAAAATAAATTTAAAATAGCAAATTTTTAGTTTAATTCGATTCGATTGCAGTTATAACTACGGAGTACATTAAATTAATCTTTTCATTCTAATCAAATGGGATGTATTGTTTCTTCAGGAAAATAATTTTAAATGTTGATAACAAAACAATCAACTGGTAGTCAGTATTAAAGTACAATTTTAAAACATACTCCGTATCATTTTGGCTAGATGTGTAAATATGATTTCACCCTCATTTTCATGGTATCGTAACTCTATGATCATTTCATCATCTTAGTTAAAATTTAATTTGACGTTTAAAAGTTTACGATCAATTTTCTACTATGAATAACACTTTAATCAGTTATGCTTTTGTATTCTTTTTTTTTTTTTTTTTTTTATTAAAACAACACTACATTTACTAAAGATATCCATACACAAATATACTCTTAGACTGATTCAAATTTAAATCTTTTGACAAATAAAGTAGAAAACTAATTAATTATGCAAAATTCAATCGTGTGTCCATCAACTAACCAATGATTAATTGAGCTTACTTACTTACATACTGATGATTAGAGTAGTTGCCAAGCTTATCGCATTTAGGCGGCTATATATATATATATAACTAGGGACGATCATATATACTTCGTATACAATAAACTGTCTCACCAACTAAATATAGACGATAATTAAAAGCAAACTCAAATCATATAATATACTACACATTACGTGATAGGATAGTGATTGTCTCACAATATTAATATATTATCAAATCAGAGGTTTCCATGTACATCATATTATCTGAAATATTGTACTATGTTCAACTATATATTAAAATTTCTGCTCGATTATATCACAAAAATTTCAAGAGATCATTTAGTTAAAAAAGTAATCAAGTTTATAGGTGCTGATGTAGTATTATAATTTAAAATTTCGAAGGATAAAGTTTGATACGTATATATGTACTACGTGTAATTAATCGTGTATATGTTTTACACAATTTGATTATTGTAAATAGTATTGAGTTATTGACTACGAAATAAGGTTGGATGTTCTTATGTTCATGTAGTCACGTATATAACGTATATATTATGGGTTGTTTGATTAGTACCTTCTAACTTCTTACTTACTTTCTTTCATTTTAATTATAATATATAATATATACGGAGTAATATATAATACTCCGTATATAATATGGAGTATATAATGTTTCACGTGAGTAATTATTTGGTCATATATTTTGGCTTAACTGATTTTGTGACATTTTATTAAACATAATTGTGAATTTGTGAATTCCGTAACACATGCAATAATATGGTAGAAGTGAATATGTTGGCTTGTTGTTTAAATATGTACTCCATCTCTCAGTCAATTGTTTACATTTTCCTTAAATTTCCCTCACAAAAAAAAGTCAAACTGTAAATAAATCACTGAAACGAGGGGAGTACTTGTGATACATACAAGGAGTTTGACGCAGGATGTTAGCAATCTTATTGGCCATTTTAAACGATATCTAATGCAGTAGTGCGAATCCAAGATTCTCATACATGGGGTTTAAAAATTTGTTCGAAAACTAACAATATTCCCAATAAAAACAATAGATTTCCAATAATTAAATTACATCTTAAATTTATTTATTTTTCAAAATGAATGGGGGTTCCATATATAGAACTCATGGAACCGTCTCTTGGTCTCTCCCTACGCTCCCGACAGTATCATATTATAATTTGCCATGAAGCAATTAATAGATAACGACTTTATTTATTTTTGTTTAAAGAAAAACAAATTTAACTATTTTGAGAAGTCTGATGTAAGACGGTCTCACGTAAGAGGTGACCAATAAAATTTTTAGCACGTATTCATTATAAGCATTAAATGAGCTTCTAACAAAATCTATTGGTCGTTTCATAGGTAAACGGTCCTATTTTAAAATTTACCGAATATTTTGATTTTGCGTTCATCTAGAAAATCAAGATAAAATAATTACTGCATGGGCACTAAGTCAGGATTAGACCATCCCCATTGGGGTTTTCTACAAGTGGTCATGAACACATTTTTCATTAAAAAATTAGTAAAATTTGAAATAATAACTCGACCGTTCATGTGAAGTGGTCATAACATGAACACCGTTCATGAACATTTTCACCATGGTTAATGTGTTTGTGTGCATCTTTAATTGGTTAAATACTTACTTTATTGTAGGTTGTCAATGGGAGTAAAAAAAAAATGATATGGTCATGACCACAATAAAAGTAACATATACTTCTTCCATTCCGTTTGATTCTATACATTTGACCAAAACACGGTAATTAAGGTAGAAGAAAATCAAGTGGGGTAGACAATAGAATTACCAAACTACCCCTACTTTATTCTTTAAAAAAAGACATTGCAAGTGGGTTGGGTGTGTTGGATTATGCTCCAAAATTTAGTCTAAATTAGTTTCCTACTTATTAGCTAGTGGTTAGTATGAGTCCTAATAATATGGACTAAGTTATTAGTGGGTCAAGCTATTAAGTAGGGTTGTGGTAAATTGCACTACATGTACGTGTGTTAGTGTGGTAGTTAGTGTCTTAGTAATTAGATTAATTAGTTTATGTAATGCCTATATAAAGGCTAATAATTTATGAAGTTTAATTGAGCAAGTTAATATGAAAACTTCTCCCTTTTCTCCCTACATATAATTCCCCTTAAAAATTCTACATGGTATCAGAGCCAGGTTCCGATCCTGGGACCTGTGGGTTATGGGCCCACCACGCTTCCGCTGCGCCCACATGATAGACTTAAAATACGAGAGGAGAGTGAAACATATGGAGACGTTTTGCTGATAAACGAACTCAATTAATGATCAAATAATATAGCCTTTATATAGGCTTACAAACTAAACTACAAATCCTAAAATTGTGGGAGTAACCCACGTAACACACTAATGCTATTCTAAAGCCATTACCTAAACATGTTCATTATTAACTAATTACTAGCTATTTCTTAGGAGTAATGACTACAACCATTAACTCAACAAAGTAAACAAACTTTGACTAATAATTTTTGGATCACAATAATCCAACAGGGTGGGGTATTAATGAAGAGTATATTGGTCTTTTAGTTTAATAAAGTACGGACCAAAATAGAAATGTATAGAATTGATTGGAATTTCCGAAAAAGGAATATGTATAGAATCAAATGGAATGGAGGAAGTAGTAAATTAAGGTAGCTAGAATAATAGGGGTGCTTCGTAATTAGGGTTTTTTAAATGAAACCTTAATCAAGATTCAAGAATGTCATTTATTGTCTCTATTAATTTGATGCATCTTTCACTTTGTCCTAAGAGTAATTCTTGTGTAAAACCGTACTTACGTTAATATAACGTAAGTCATATATGAAAGATATTAATAAAAAAAAAAAAAAAAAATGAAGAGTAACCACCTCATGTGAGAAGGTCTTACAATAAATTTATTGTAAGACTTGTCTTACATGAGAATTAGTGTTGTCTTAAAAAACGAGTTTTTTTAGATCATTTTCTTTTCACCATCATTTAAGCGTATAACGACCACTATTAAGTATTTAGTGGTAATAGTTTAACAATGGCCTAAAAAAAGACCGTTTATCATAACATTTACTCACTTCACTTAAGACTTTTTTTTTTTGAACTGATTAAAATCATTCTCTTATATTTTATGTTCGGTATTACTCCGCATAATGCTTCATTTGATATATACACGTTGTATGTGCGTGATAAAAACTTGTGTTAGATTGTTTGCAATATTTAGACAGTTTTTTACGTAGTGTAATTAACTGTAAATATTATATAACATTTGTTTTAATTAGTTAAATTAAATACGACTTTTTCTAGACTTCTATTGAAAAAAAATGGTGACCTAGAACATACATTTAGCTTCATCAATATGTTCCTAACAATAAATGGTCTCAAAAATTATTCTGCCATTACGGTTTATATTGTATCATCTGAATAACGATGGAAGGATCATCAAATAAGAGTAATTTTTGTGAATGATCAACTTTCGTTAATATGATGAAATACAACTTATCCGATGTACAAAATATGACGACATTTAGACGTATTACGACTATTATTAAAATATAATTATTTTTATACTCTTATGTCTCTATCACCCCAATAATAATTTTATCTTATTATACCTAATACTCTCGTAATAATTAACATCAATGAAAATATGATACAAATTTATTTAACAAAAATGTTGATGGAGTGAATGTGTCGCACGAGTGGAATGCATATCAGATATAGAGTTGACTACCCGCCAATCTTGGCTTCTTTTGTCGCATGTCTACGCGCTTTCTTCTTTCTTTATACCCGTTATACAGTGATTTGTTTGCAGTTTAATTTTTTTCTGTAAAAGAGAGAAGTGTAAATAAATGACTGAGACAGAGGGAGTAGCTTGTACGGAGTACTTCATTAATTTGTCTTCAGAAAAAAAATATAATAAAAGACAATACGATCGAGTATATCATTTCCTTAAACTGTGAGTCTGTGATACCTATTGATTTTTAAATAAACCCCCAAAATGACTTATTTTAAGATCTCATCATAAATTTATTGTGAAACTGCATTGTGTTAATTTGAATTTTGGGAAACTCTCTAATATGATGAACATCATTTTGTCGGTTACTTAATAATAAATTTACATTATGAGACTTTACTGTTTTATTAATAAAACCACAAAATATCTACTTCGTACACTATTGTCCTCTCATAAGAGAGCTTTCATACTTTACTATAAAACCGTCTCATATGAAAATTTGTGTAGATAAGATGATCGGTGTATAAAAATACGAGAGCATATAAATGGAGGGCCATTTACACAAACAACCAACAAGTAACAAACACCACTACAAAATACTCGTGTATATAAATATATAATTTAATTTATATAATGTATTGTGTGCAACTTTTGGCCGCTCAAACTTAAGAAAATAACGTCATAAACAAAAATTCCACTCAATACGTACGTACCAAACGACAAGATTAGTCTTCTAAACTAACAACAAAAGTATTAATTAATTTAATTAAAATATTATATTAAGATTCCTTTCTAACAAAGCTAATTAAAAAAATATTGTCCCATAACAAAATTCATTGGATGGTAATAATTATTTTTAAAAGCACCTAATTAGAGAATTTGGAAATGATTAGTGAAACCCTACTTGAAGATTAGAGTAATTGATTACGACGTAATGGGGTTCGTTAACGGTTTTTATTTAAGCGACGTCTAATCAAGTACGCTTGATTAATTATGATTATGATGATTGTAGTCTTCTTGGTGAAGAATACTTGTGTTCACGAATTAGTGTTGTTGTGGTGGTGAAATTTATCATTGTACGAGAAAAATTTAAATTCAATTAGGTAGTCAATTAAGGAGTAATGTTAGTTGGTAACAAACTTTATTATCTCATGATTATCTCATGATTAAATGAATTAAAAAAAAAAAAAAAGTAATACAAAGTAATTTGTTAAAATCTAACAAAATAAACACAAATTATAATATTAAAATTTTTCAAGTGAAAAATTCATAAGAATAATCTCTATTAACACTCATCTCTAAAAATAACCCTAACTCAAAATAATCCCAAAATAATCCATTATAAAGTCGTCAAGAAATTACGTAACTGTAGTATGAAAATTTTGACAACCTTGAACCAAGTACAACTACATAACACCACAACAATTCAAAATTACAAAGTCTTACGAAGTTAAAAAAATAAAAATAAATAAATAAAATTACAAGAATAATTCCAACTAATATTATCTTCTAAAAATATTCTAAAAATAATCTCAACTATTGAAAGTTATTCCAAGACATACCCGAAGAATAATGTGATAAAACCGAACTTCACCCGTATTCAGGCAGGTACGATCCTGTTTCTCGAGTCTAGAACAAGGTATATTCCGAAAACGGGTCACCGTAACAACATATTTTCCAACCAATGCAAGACTTATACGGAGTAGAAACTAAAACAATAGTACAGAACGGCGAGGCGCATGCAGCTATTCTAAAGCACCGTATTTCAGCTAGAACACAAGAAAGTTCATTCTCATAGTTGGCGGCATTATCTTCTTTCGGATCAACGCCGAAACTTAACATTTACTTTACTTGGCGAACAAACACATTTTGTATTTAAATACAATTCCGCATTTGAAATTAAATACGCTAAAGAAGCACTTTCAAAACGAGGACTAGGCGTAGAGACAGTGTTCAAGCAACACAAAGCATAAAGGAAATATTATCGTATAGCCGTATACTGCATCGGGGCGTCTGAAACTTTCTTCACTAATACTACGGGATAAGTAAAAATAAGATGAGAAGAACATGCTGGCAATTTTTTTTCATAAGCCACAAGAAAGAATTATCGAGTCCACGACAAAATCTAGTTTGTCTCAAAATGCAAACAAAAATCGAGCTACAACTGCAAAAAAACGGGTAAACACAACTTTCTCTAGATGGTGATGACGATAACTTCTACAAGCTCAGTCAAAAAGACTGAAACCCATGTCCTGCAAATTAATCAAAAATTATATCAGTCTCGTTTAGATCAAATTTTACTGTCGTTCTCTATTTTTGATTGTATTGAGAATTAATGAGATAATTAGTTGATTTGCAAAAAAAAAAATTATGAAAAACTTACGTCATCGGATTCTTCCTTCTCTTCGACCTTCTTCTCCTCCTTAGCAGGCTCGGCAGCAGCGGCACCGCCAGCAGCAGCAGGTGCAGACGATACAGCGACTGCACCACCACCAGAGGGAACCGAGGCAAGCTTTTGCCTTCCGGAAGCAATGACTTCTTCGATGGATTTTCCGGCTACTTGGCTCATGAAAAGCTCGAGTCGGTCTTCATCGGCTTCGATACCCACTACCAGTGACAGCATATGTGATCGTATTAGTCAAAATTTCAGACATCTAGTTTTCGATACAACAGGGTAACTACATGTAGACTCACACAAAATTGATTGAATGCAGTTTAACTATTGCTCAGAGAATCAAAAAATCACTCCGTAAAATCTTTCCGCAGCATAGTTAGTTAGTTACTTGATACGACAGCGGAATGGCGTCTGTAGACTAAGATTTTACTAAAACGTGTGCGAAGAAAAGGTTGTATGCAGTAATGCGATAAACAACAGAACTCATCGTAAATTCGTAATACATCAGAAATAACGAAAATGGAAAAGAAAACCGCAGAACGATCACCAGTTTCAAAAGAACAAATTGTTTCGTTACAAAATGGAATTACGGATCGATATAAACAATAACTACATACATTGGTAAGACCTAAGTGATACTAAAACAGTAGAATTCAGCAGAGAATTCCTGAGAAATCAACTTCTAAATCGTCGAATGTCGAACATAAACATCATCTACAGCTTCCACAACACATTAAATTCATCAACAACAACCTCAAAAAAAAAAAACAATCATGCTTGAATATTCCAATGATTTTATTAAAATTCAACAAATTCAATCGAAAGAGAAAGTACCAGAGGAGAGGATGTTCTTCAAATCAGCAGAAGAAGGGCTTGAATTTCCGCCCAAACAAGCCAACAAATACGCGCTAATTACCTTCATCTTCTCTACACCACTACAAAAATTAATTCAAATTAAAAATTCAATATATAAAACTAATTCAATCGACAATGAAATTGATTAATCAATCAATCAATTGATTAAATAAAGAAACAGTGAAGAAATCAAACCTGTTGATCGAGAGAAAGGGGAAGAAATTCGGCGCTTAGGGTTAGGGTTTAGGGGAGAAAAATGGTGTAGTAATAAGTGAAGAATTGAAGATGACAAGTATATACGAGTATATTTCTAGGGTTTTGGGGGTTTTAATCGTGTCCGTTCATTTTTATGATCTTAAATTTTTGATTATTTAGGAGCTGTTCTTTCCCGCTTATTTTCACTATTCCATTTCACCATTACGCTCTGATTCGATTGATTCATTCATTCGATTCGATTCGATTCGATTCAAGACATTATATTATTTAATTGAACTTCATTCGATTGATCACTGATTCAATTCGATTCGATTCACTCATTTGATTCGATTTAGTTCGATTCGATTCGATTCGATTGATTCAAATTTCAATAAGCTCTAAAAGATCCGAAAGAACAGGTTCTAGGTCTGTGTACGTGTTTAGGTTCGGACTCGGGTTTAGACTTTACGATTGGTTAAACTAGGTTAAAAGCGGTCGTCTGAATTTGTCACGAATGTAGATGCATCGGTGATACTGGCCTGAACAAACAACGACAATACACGTGCAAAGCGATATTTACTCGAAGTTTAGAAGTGAATGAAATAAATTAATCGAAAAACATACGGAGTAAGTCAAGCTGTTTTATGAATACACGAGAAGTTGAGATCACATCGATTTAAAAAGTTGTCGCCCCCGTGTCTAGGGCTTGAAACAACCGGGGCTCCAATCTTAACCATATACGGAGTATATATGTCATACAGCAAAATTCATTTTTTCTACACAATTGTACATAAAACATGTGTGTAAAAAGTACAGCACAACTTTACTACAAGATGAGTGGAAAGTCATCATGCGCGTCGATACTCGTCTCCACAGTCACCAATCACTCGCATCAGATCCTTACCGCGGCTTGAAATCTCGCGGATGCTCTCGGCATCCTCCTCGTCGAGATTGAGCGAGAAGATAGCATTTGCGTCTTGGATATGATCCGACAGGCCAAGCCTTACGCCTATCATGGAGCCGGCTACAGCTGGCTGAATCACAAAGCGCGCAGGTTTGAATAAGGTGCGGAGCAGTAGACTCTAAAGAACATCGACTCGTAAAGAATGACAAGTTGTCAGGAATAATACAGAGAGGAATTCATAGGACAACGCATTACCTGATCGAGTATGAACTTTACAGCTACAGTTGCGATTGACACACCATGTTTCCGAGCAATTTGGTTTAGTTTCTGAAGTAATACTTGAAATTGACTCCATCCACCCCATGCATCAACCATCTGCATATTGTTTCGGTTGGTAAACGTGTCATAAGGCAAAATTTGATAGTAACGAGTTTTGAATGAAAATTATGAGCATTCTCCCCCAGCAATTATACAACCTACTTCACCTAAGCTAACGCACGTGCGCCGACCAGCTTATTCATAACGATAGCAAGAATGGCTCTTACAAAACCATTTGCGTTTCTTAAACTCTGAAGTACCGCCATTTCGCACAGTTCTCAGCCTTACTTTTACTACGGGTAACTCAAAAGACGAAACATTTCTACGTAATAGTAAGGTTATGTATATTTAAATTTCTTAACTTGCCAAAGGCGCAATCTTTGGAAATTTCGAAGTGTTGTCTTCTTCTATTCAGAAAACTGATCTATTCAGGAACATATTAATAAGTGCAAGAACAAAGATTGTTAAAGACGGTTTTACCCTTTTGTACTTCTGCAGAGAGGGAGTATTCAATGGAGGACCGGCAAACGGAATGGACAAGTTTGTATCAAGAAACTTCTCGGATAAAAGCCCGCCCATCACTGTCCCGTATCTGAAGATACATGATGATATCAGCACGTATGACCAAATTACAAAAGACGATTTGGTTTTTTAAGGGAGGCGAACCGTACGTTATAAGCTTTACTCCTTTCTGCTGACAAAGTTCAGCCATCTTTTGCTGAGGACGCATGTCGATGATTGAATGTTGCACCTGCAGAAGTTCACAACTTCACGATTGAGCAGGTACTTCTTGTATAATGGACTCCTAGGGACGAGAAAAAACAAAGTATTTCATCGTGATTACCTGGTTGCTAACAATGGGAATATCATTTTCTAGGATTATTCGCAACCTCTCAGTATCGAAATTTGTAAGAGCCACGGTCTTAATTTTGCCTGAAAAGTGAAAATTACACGTTTTAGGATTCAATTATACGAGGCTATTTTAGCGGCAAATGTTAAAATGGATTGCATGATTGGAGACGGGTTAACCTTCGTCTTTAAGATCAGTAAGATGTTTCAGTGCATCCAAATAACCAGAATTTGCATAGTCCCACCTAAATCAAGTTAAAGCAGAGGTCATAATGTAAACGCCAAAATAACCAATACTTATGTCTGTGTGTCGGACCAAAGACACTACAATCTTTACAAATGAAGAGGAGTGTGCTACCAATGAAATTGCAGCATGTCCAAGCAAGCAACATCCATTCTTTTCCTCGAGACGTCGATGCTCTTCTCGACAAAACTTCTTGACATCTTCACTGGCGAAGGAACCCATTTGGTGAGACTACACCAAAAGTGATTTTGTTGAGTGTCAACAATGAACACAAACAAAAGATGGACATCCTTATGTTCAGTACTTACCCTCTAACATTTTCTAAAAGTTGTGGTGGTCGTTCACGTCTAACTCGGTTTATAAAGATTCCGTACAGATCTTCCGCTGGTCCATCTGACACAAGACGAGGCACATAAAACAAATCAACTTCTGTCGTTTCAAATTCAACAAAACTTCTCACCACGACAATTAAAGCAACATACTGAAGGAAATGAAACAGTCGACTCATATAGTCACACGTGAAACCAATTATCCAAATGCACATTTACAAGCCATAAACACAAACAAGATCCGACATAAAATGAAAATTTCTTCATGTAAGTCATAAGTACCGCTCGAGTCTCGACTATCTTACATATATCAGCCATATCAAAAGTGTTAAGCCCAGCATCCGCATACTTCAACATCGCAGCAACGACATTATCCCTATCGACAGTCCCCCACCCGCCACTCGTCTGCCACATCCCATTAACCACACGACACATCTCCAACGAATCCTTCCCGTTACTAACAACAGCAACCCTTTCCCCTACGCTCGCCACACATGAAACAGGACGCAATGTACCTCTTCGAATGTCATCACGTCTACGAGTTTTATCCCTCACAGAAGAGAGCCCTATTTTGCAGCAAGTGTAAGGTAGAATGTCACCCATTTTTCCTACGACTTTCGAGCTTTGAGAAGAGCCACAAAAGGGACAAATCCTATCTTACTTCAGCTAAACAACAGCCAACCAAACAATTGTCTTTAGTTTTGGCCTTTGGCGCCCTACACAAAGGAGTCAAGGGGACGACTACTAAACGCAGTTCACCCGCTGAACCATGAAAAAAATCGAGATTTTTAGTTGCATTTTATCGACGTTTTTCAAGACTACCTTAGTCCATTAATAACAACAAATTCTAGCTATACTACTCGTCCCCTCCAATAACATTTACTAAATGCGATACACTATAAGGGTCAATGGATATTACGTAAATTATACTGGTCACATTTTACTCAACAATACGAAAAAAAGACGGATAATTCAATTGACATCAAATATAAACCCATTTCACACAAAATAGGCAAAGTCTAAAATAAGACGCGACCATTTTTCTATCGATTTTAGCACGCAATCCAACAACTAGTAACAACAACTAAACCCATTTAAAAGAAAGGCCACATTTTAGACAAGTAGTTCAAATAACAACCACAACAAACTAACTACAGTGGCAAATTCCGTAAATAAAGCGAAATTCAGAGGGCAAAAGAGTAATAATAATAAATTTTTTTTTTTTTTTTTTTTTGGTTTACAATGATCAGCCATATCAAAGGTGGATAATCCTGCGTCAGCGTGACGAAGCATGGCTTCAACGGCGTCGTTTCGGTCGATACGGCCCCACCCACCGCTTGTCTGCCACATTCCGTTCAAAACACGGCATATTTCGAGCGAATCGTTCGACTGACTCAGTGTGACTCGGCGGTTTTCCGCCGTTACTGCGGTGTTTGACTCGGCGCGGACCGAGTTCCGGCGAGTTAGGGTTTTGGGTTTTGTGGGTTTTATTAAAGCGGTGAGGTTCGTTACGGTGGAGTATTGGTTTAGAAATGACGACATTTTTTTTTTCGAGTAAAAATGTTTTTTTTTTCTTTAAATTTTTGGATGAATTTATAAATAAAGAGTTTTTATTTTTATTTTTTTTTTTTTTTTTTGAGTTTCGGCTTTTTTTTTAGTCTATCGAAACTTATATTTAGTCGCATTATATCTACCAGTATATCTCGATAATGAAATATTTGGTTAACTGGAGATTATTGTAAAATTTTGAGTTGAAAGATACCGAAAAAAGCGAGAATTAAAAACGATTTGATGTGGCTTACTAGCTCAGCTCTATGCAACAATGCAACTATGCAAGTGATTTACTAGATGAGATTAATTTTATGTTTTTACTCGCCTAATGCAATTACGTTATTTATTTTTACAACATAAGATTCAAATTGATCAGTTCTATGTTCTACTTCGTAACAAACATGACCAGTGAGCAACAACATAGAGATCAGGTCGGCTTGATCCAAACAAGCTATAGCTTATTGGGCCAGATTAGGCCAATCTATTTTGTAATATTCCGATTCAAACAAGCTAGCTTATTAAGCTACGTATAAGCTACGTATTCGACCCACAAATTAACACGAACACATCTCCATAGAAAGAAGTTACGGAATATATCTTATTGATATAAATATTATTTTCAATTCTTTCGAGTTTCAGTTAATTGAATTCATTAATATATCATTTTCAATAATACCTACCTGAACAATTGTTTTAGATAGACCTGTCAAACGGGTCGGGCGGGTCGGGTTCGGGTTCGGGTTATACGGGTCGGGTCAAAATACGGGTCGGGTCAATACGGGTTTGGCTCAAATACGGGTCGGGTCGGGTCGAATTAGGGTTTCGGTCAAAATAGGTCAAAAATACGTTTTAGCGCTTTTTATTTATTATTTTTTTAATTAAAAAAATTCTTTTGTTGTTATTTTACATTATGTACATATTTTATTGTACATATGTAATACTAAAGTTGATATATATTCATTCTTGTAATTTATAAAATTAAAATAGTCTATTTATGAATATATTCATAATATTTCAATCATAATTTTCATCATCATTTTGATATTTCAACTTATAATATTGAGGTTGTAATAATTATTAATATTAAATTATTTTTTTTCATGAAATATTAATTTTGTAGGTTCAAAAAGTCTTGTTACACGAAATTACACTTGACCCATCGAATTGAGCAGTCAGGGTCTTGACCCTAAATTAACGGGTCATTTCGGGTTCGGGTCATTTCGGGTCACGGGTCAAATTTTACGGGTCTTGACCCTAAAAAAACGGGTCGGGTCGGGTCGGTTTTTCGGGTCGGGTCGAATTTTGACAGGTCTAGTTTTAGACTATATGGATAATACATATATGACACCGTAACAAACTGAACCTAAACTATTTATCACCCATTTCAATTTTAATTTTCAAATATAAGGCTCGACCCGACACTCCTTTGAGTCCTTTCCTAAAAACTAGTTATGTGTCCAATTAAAGTGACTATATGCCAAACTTTACATGCATATGAGATCAAATTATTTGGCACATTCAATAAGTCAAATGCTTAAAGAACACAAATCATTTCCTTGAAATGAGGTAATGAATGCCAAGAGAAAGTGCATCTTTCATTGCTTATAATCTTATATACTCCCTCCGTCCCGGTCATTTGTTTACACTTTCCATTTATGGGTGTACGGGTCATTTGTTTACACTTTCCATAAATGTCTATGGTGACCCACTTGTGGAGGTGGACCCAACTTCCTTAACCAATCACATTGTTTTATTTTACCCACTTTGTAATTATATTATTATTTTTATAGTTTTTTATTTACCTCTCTCCTCACATCGATAAATGTGTATAAAGTAAATGTAAACAAATCACCGAAACGGAGGGAGTACGTGTTTGCTTATAATCTTATAACTTAGATTTTAATTAGTTTATTTATTATCTCGTGTCATTCATGTAAATTAATATACGATGTAGTAACGTGAGCTTGGGGATATAGTTGTCCATTGATGATCGATGATCAAACAAGGTAAAAAAAAAAAAAAAAAAAAGCATTTAAGGTCGGGTTCATAATTTATGCACCGTAGATTCGAGTATGTTTGAATGATTGTAATTATAGTGTTTTACGTTAAGTCCTTAACTTCACAATAATTTTATAGAATAAGTGAACCGTTATATGCTCATTAGTCGACTAAGGTTTTATCTTACCATTATACCAGTGATGTGAAACCTATCCTCATACACAAAATTTAATTGGGTTGAACCGAATAAAACTTTAATTTACCTTGCATTCAGCTACCAACTGGAGTATATAATTAAAAAAAAAAAAAAGGTTGGAATAAATTGAGTTTTTCAAATAAAGTTAAATCTATTTTTGTACTCTCTCTATTTCAGTCATTTGTTTACACTTCTCTCGAATTTTCCTCACAAAAAAGTTAAACTGTAAATAATTTACTGAAATTGTGGGAGTAGGAGAGATAGATGATTGGTGCATTTGATTAAGGTTGACCTAGCAAAATGACCCTCTAAGTAAAGCCCTACCTCCACACGTAAAGATGAAGTTGTGTACAACCCCATTAATCCTAGGCACATATTCAAGGTACACTTTAACTTGAATCAACACAAAAGTGCACCACTCAATCCATTATAAAAGAGCACATCTTCTCATCAACAATTTCATACAAAACATACAATCAAACAACAAAATAAACTCAAAACAATCAATCTACTAAGTAATAAGATCACTAAAAAAACACAACCACAATGAATGGCACCATTTTGGTCACTATCCTCCTCATTGTGGGCTTAGCAATAGCCGAGGCCGACCCCGGCAACCCCCAAGGTCCTAAGGACAAGCCCTACCCTAAGACTAAGAAGGTCAAGTGTAAGGACAAGTACTCGCCGTGTTACAAACAGGACCTTTATTGTCCTGAGTCGTGCCCTGATTCATGTTGGGTTGACTGTAACACTTGTGAGCCAATTTGTAACGCAGTGCCCAAAAGTCCACCCCCACCAACCCCGTACCCACCACCCTCTCCCACCCCATCGCCACCAACACCTACACCACCCACCCCATACCCACCACCTTCACCACCAGCTGTTAACTCACCGCCACCTTCATCAGCTGTTAGCCCTAAACATGTAAGGTGCAGGAATAAAGACTACCGTAATTGCTACTTTAGGCAATTCACTTGCCCTGAGGCCTGTGCCGAAACCTGTCAAGTAGATTGTAACACGTGTAGCCCAGTCTGCGGTAAGTTTATCATTTTACTATTATAATCATTAATAAATGTAATCAAATGAGACAGTTATACACTTGTGACATTAAAGAAACTTATTTTGCGATAAATTTATGCAGATTGTAACAAGCCTGGTGCAGTGTGCCAAGACCCAAGGTTCGTAGGAGCTGATGGTCTCGCATTCTATTTCCATGGTAAGAAAGACCAAGACTTCTGCCTCGTATCTGACCCGAACCTTCACATCAACGCACACTTCATCGGTAAACGTAGTGCCAACATGGGACGTGATTTCACTTGGGTCCAATCCCTTGGAATCCTCTTCAACACCCACAAACTCTACATTGGTGCACGTAAAACTGCCACGTGGAATGATGCCTTGGACCGCCTTACCCTCTCCTTTAACGGTCAACCCATCGAACTTGACGAGTCCGAGGGTGCCACATGGGAGTCATCCAACTATAACGGTACTACTTCTACTCATATCATATTTCTTATATACTTCTTTTTTGTCTCAGTCTATATTTTTTTTCGATTATTTATACGACATTTAATTCCCACATAGATGGCCTAAGAGTCACGAGATCAAAAGCCACAAACGCAGTCGAGATCGAGCTTAAGAACAAATTCAAAATCAAAGCGGCTGTCGTCCCAATTACGGAAAAGGATTCAATGATCCACAAGTATGGAATCACACAGGAGGACTGTTTTGCTCACCTTGACTTGAGCTTCAAGTTTTACTCACTAAGTGAAAAAGTGAACGGTGTTCTAGGACAAACTTATGCTAGCAACTATGTGAGTCGAGTTAAGGTCGGGGCTAATATGTCGGTCCTAGGAGGTGAAAGGGAATTCCATTCTTCAAACATCTTCGCGACAGACTGTTCCGTCGCTATGTTCAACGAGAATGAATCTACTGTTTCAAAAGAAGTCGATTTTGCTAATTTGAACTGTGCCTCTGGTATAAATGGACGTGGCGTAGTTTGCAAACGTTGATTAATTACGCGGAATCAAATTATAACTACTTACAATATTTAAATTGATTATGTAACATGTATAATAAAGGCATGCAATCACGAGTGAGGATACAAATATGTATCCTTATATAGTCGCTTGCATTTCAATGTATCGTTTAATTATTTTTTATTGAATGAGTAATGAAGAGTACTATTTTAAATATTATTGTTCTATAAGTATTTAAGTATCATGATATCGAATTTTCATATCATACATCATCTCGTATCAATAAATTTAAATTTATAAATTGTATGCATGTAATTAATGCTTTAATTTGTTTTTTGTCACAATCTATAGAATTTTATTGATTAAAAAAAAAATTAATTGTACAAAAATATTTTACTTTCATATTTTTATTTTTTTTATATTTTATATGGAATATTTTATTTTTTTTGAAATTTAATTTAATAAAACTTGACTCTACAAAATATAAATAAATAAATAGAATCACTAAATTTGAGCAGAAGTGATTTTTTTCCATCACCGCCTTCAGTTCACCGAGTTCCTCCGATTGAATCAATCAATCAATTGTTCTTCAAAACCCTAATTAATCAAATCAAAATCAAAAGCTTCAAATAATTATGACGAGGAAGAAGAAGAACAACCCAGAATCCCAATTAAGCTACGAATTAGGGTCATGTTCTAAGCAAAACAATCTAAAAAAGGCGATATCTTTGTATGAATTAGCAATTTCCCAAAACCTAAAGCTTTCTGCACAACATTTCAATTCAATTCTTCATCTTTGCACAACCCCAGAAACCCTAAATTCCGAAATCGACAAATCATTAGCTCTTGAGTATGGGTTTAGGGTTTATAACGACATGTTGGGTAGAAAAATTCCACCAACTGAGGCAACAATTACCCAAATTGCCCGTCTTTCGGCTTCGAAGAACGATCCCGATTACGGGTTCGGGTTGATTAAGGAAATGGGTGGGTTAGGGTTAGGGTTAGTCCCTAGGTTAAGGACATATGGACCTACATTGTGTTGTTTCTGTGATAATTTGAGGGTAGACGAAGCGTACGATGTCGAAAAACATATGATTAGTAATGGGGTGAAGTTAGAAGAAGGGGAAATTTGTGCCCTTTTGAAGGTTAGTGCTAATTTAGGGAAAGGTGAGAAGGTGTATGAGTATTTGCATAAGTTGAGGGGTGTTGTGGTGGTGAAAGGGGTGAGTGAGGAGAGTGCTAGGGTGGTTGAGGGGTGGTTTCGGAGTGAAAAGACGGCGGAATTTGGAGTGGAGGAGTGGGATTTGGGGAAGGCGAAGGCGGTTAAGGAGATGAATGGTGGTGGTTGGCATGGGTTAGGGTGGTTTGGGAAGGGTGATTGGGTGGTTAAGAGGGTTTGTGTTAGAGAAGATGGTGGGTGTTGTGGGTGTGAGGAGCGGTTGGTTTGTGTTGATATTGATTGTGGTGAGACCGAGAGGTTTGGGGAGTCGGTCGCTAGTTTGGCTTTGGAGAGGGAGTCAAAGTCGAATTTCAAGAGTTTTATGGTGAGTGGTTTACGTAGTTTGTGATCGGTTTTCGTTGATGTTTAGTACTTTGTAATTCTGTATTTATGAACCTATTGTCAGATCTCAACCATCATCTTATATTCTTATGGTTAGAGTTTGTGCTCGGTTTTCATTGATGGAGTGCGTTGGTTCAAAGACGGTATCTTTGGTTTGTGTTCTGTTTGATGGGTTTTGGTTTCTATTGTTTGTTTGTTATACTTGTACTCGTATTTTCTAAGGTAGAAATTTTTGTAGTGTGCTATGCGATATGAAGGGATTCCATCGTGGTTTGAGATTTGGAACGATTTGCATTACAAACAATAACTCGAGTTATGAAAGTCGTATAAATATTTGTGGAGCTATTTTTTTTCCTCTCATGCTGAATTATATCTGCTGCAGGAATGGATTGAAAAGCATTCAGACTATGAAGCGATAGTAGACGCTGCAAACATTGGACTGTACCAGCAGAATTTCGCTGAAGGTGGTTTCAGTATCACGCAGGTTGTTCCTTACCCTCTCCTTTTGTATCCATTTTCAGTTCCTTTCTGCTCAATAATTTTTCAGTTAACACCAAAAATCACGACTAATTTCCGTTCTGTTTTGTTTTGTTTATGTTGGAATTATATTAGAACAGCTTGAAGCTGTCGTAAGAGAACTGTATGATAGAAACAAAAAATGGCCTTTAGTCGTTCTTCACAATAAACGTCTTCGGACTCTCCAAACTAACCCTGCTTGCCGAAAGCTATTTGACGAGTGGTTAGCTCAAGACATTCTGTACGCAACGCCCAGTGGATCAAATGATGACTGGTAAGAACGCAAACTTTTTTATGACGATTTTTCTCTTTTTTGTAATTAGAACCTCGTTTATTTATCCGTCTTTGTTTCCCTCCTCTGTACATTCAGGTATTGGCTCTACGCCGCAGTAAAGCTGAAGTGTTTGCTCGTCACAAACGATGAGATGCGTGATCATATATTTGAATTGCTTGGAACCAGTTTCTTTCTACAGTGGAAGGAAAGGCACCAAGTATGTTGTCTCTCGAGTCACTCGTTACAGCTTGTACAAATTTAATATCGTAATTAGATATTTAGTCATTCATCTGGTAAAACTCTTAGCTTGAATATGAACTGTTTCACTGTTTTTTAGTTTCAGATGCTACTTCTCGGTATAATATCGACATAGTCCTAGCAGGATTTCGACCAAATTTTTCGACTTAAATTGACTACAATTTTCTCTTTTCAGGTCCACTATACATTTGCAAAAGGTCTCCCCGTACTTAAAATGCCTCCGACGTACTCCATTCTTATTCAGGTATAAGTCTTATTTCCACTTGCGTGGCTTGCTACGTTTCCTTAATGTTGATACATTGGTTGTATACGATCTTGGAAACTACTTAGCTATACGTAAATAGTTGTGTATATTATAAAGTATGGAAATATGTATAAGAAAGTGGTCTGAATTGATATGTGCCAAAGTGGTAGTGAGACTCGTTGATTCTGAGGCGTTGTGATACTATTTTGTATACCAAACATAACACGCTCGAACGCTGAACTATGAAAGTAGGACACCTATCGCCAAATCTTGCACCTCTCTCGTTATTGTTTACTTGAATACGTTACGTACTTACGTGCTATGTTACTTTGACTTTTCACTTCAACGCTGGCAGCGTGCCTTTGTTTGTGACACTTTGGCACAGCACAGGAAACCTCAACACGTCATTCTAGAGAGTCTAGACCTAAAGCAAAGAAATTTTTTCACAAAATAGTCGTGTTTGACACTATGACTCATCATGTCATGTCTAACATGTATAGATGAGTCAAAGTAACACGGTTTCATAATGTTCATAATCCGTCGTCATCTTGAACAGGAGTCGGAGAAAGGGTCTTGGCATGTCCCAATAGCTCACGAAAGTAGCGACGAGTCCTCGAGACGCTGGCTATGCATCACTCGACCAAGTTCTTGCAACTCCAAACCTGTTCTGCAGAGCTGCAACAATAATGATAATAATACGTGCCATGATTCCCGTCCACATTCCGGGAACGGGAACGGGAACATCTCTTTGACCGGTAAACGGAAAGAGAGAGAACCGTCTCCATTGACGTGACAATAACCATCGGCTTCCCGCCTAGGAAACCGTGTACTCTTACACTGCACGGCTCCGTCTGCTTCTCCATGGCGATATATACTAATTTTATTGCCAAAATATCCTTTTTGTACGCAGAATGTCTTTTAAATTAATTAAAATGTCTTGTAGTACTCCGTCTTTTAACAATTTTTTCGAAATTTTTTCTGTTTCTCTTGCGCGAGTATTTCTACCGGTAAAACGGTCCTTAAGAAGTACTCCGTATAAAACAATGATAATTTATAGCAGTATGTTATTACAAAGAACATCATCAATAATTAAATTACATGTACAATATGCTTCAATTTTATGTATAATTTTGATTAAATTGACCTGACTGTAATCAGTTGCAAAAACAGATACAATTACAACTTAATTACAGCTTAAATAATCTAAATAAATTTGAAAACACGTATTATTATTATTATTATTATTATTATTATTATTATTATTATTATTATTATCATCAATAACTCGTTCTTGAGCTAGTAAATACTGTAACTTTTTTTTTTTTTTATCGTTTTTACCGTATTATGTTAAATATTATTATTATTATCATCAATCACTTCAAAACATATTTAACAATTCCTGGAAGATGAATGTTCATGAAGTAATCTTCCCAGTTCACAATCTTGGGATCAAAGCAGAATAAATCAGTTTCTACTCCTGTTTTTTGGGCTGCAATCCTTAGCATCTCTGTGTTTGTGTCATCATATCTACGCAACACAAATTCTTTTCTGAGTCGAGCCTTACAATAAATTAATATAAATTTGTCTCGTTTGTATTTGACTATACAGTATTTGTACCATAAATTATTGTATTTGTATTATGTTTTTGTACCTTTTAACTGCAATTTGTACATTGGTTTTAAATTAATTTGATGTTAGACAGTTTCACCTGAGACTTATTGTGTATACAAAATATGTATGAGTATATAATTAAACAATTATCGAGTTGGAACAGACAATTTTAAATGCGTAGTTAGTCAAGACTAACAATAATCTTGTGTCTTAATTTTGTTTTTATACTCCTATAAGTGGCCAATTTAATTTATCATGTGGAACGTGATCTGAAATTTCAGATCTATCGTTTTTTTATCATGTGGAAATTTCAGATCACGACGACACAATAGTGGAAATTTTTATCATTTGGAAATTTCAGATCACGACGACACAATAGTTTTTTTTTATCATGTGGAAATTTCAGATCACTATCGTGACCGTTTGATTGTCGCTATATTAGTCTGTTCCAACTAAAGTTAGGTTGATCGATATTTTTCGACCTTATCTGTCTAGTCTGTTAGGTTTTAGCAAAACTAAAGTTAATAAAAATTTGTTTTTGACTTTTTGTTTTTTTAGCAATACTTTCATTTTAAGCTGATTTATAGTTTAAGATTGATTTAATTTTTTTTCGCCGTTGAACTAAATATAAAAAAGAGTGGAATAAAGTACACGTACATGCCCTTGTAGAACAAATAAGGTCGATAAATATCGATCAACCTCATCAAATGGTTGATTTTCCTTCTCATGTCATTGCACGTTCCTTTGAAATATTGGCACAACGCCACATTCAACATCTCTAGTCCCTTCACCACCAATATTAAAATTCAATATATTAATTTATAATCTGATAAACAGATAAATAAAACTGTTATATATACTTATATGCGTATAACATCACACTTATAAAAAAAATCATTACGAGTAAATGACACGTACTGAACTTGAATAAACAAATCAAATGGTCAATTTGATTACCGATTGGTTCTATAAATTGAAATATAAACAAATAATCAGACCGAATAATTTAATTGAGATGGTGAAAAAATAAAAAAAATTACCTTTAAGGGTAACAAGTAATGAAGAGAAAGGTAAGTTTTGAAGGTAGACATGGAGCCTAAGACCTTAACATGGCCAACAATAACAGGTTTGCCATTTTTTTTATTGATGCATGGGTGTTGTTTGAAGTAATTGTGAGCAACTTCATGCAGTGAATTAAATTTCACTGGATTTTTTACTGAGGACCCCACATGGTAAATTGTCACACCACCTTTGTCATTTGCATGAGCCATGGCTGCTACTAGTATTGAATTCACCACCATATCAGCTGGAATCTACAGATAATTAAAAAAGTTTGAATAAAATAATTTATTGATTAATTTATTTATTTTTAAAAAATTATGCTAAATTTACGATGTACTCCTTAATTAGATAAAAGATTAATTGCCAAGAATAATCTAAAGTAGTTATCTTATTCCATAAATAATCCGAACTCGAATTAATCCACGAATAATCCCAACTATTTAAATAACATTCCAATAACGTATTTTGACCAATTTTAACCTACTTTAATCGATGAAAAAAGAGGTAAAACCAGTTTTAATTTTACTTAAAATAAGAGTGAGGTAAAGTTAGAGTCGGTTTCGTTATTTTTTTTACGTGTTATAGTCGACGTGTTATAGTCGATTGAAATTGGTCAAAGTACATTATTGGAATGGTTTGTCAATAGTTGGAATTATTCATGGATTAATTCGAGTTCGAATTATTTATAAAATAAGAGGATCAGTTCGGATTATTCCTGTCAATTATTATTCCTTAATTAAATTACCACATCAACAACTGAGTCAGGGTCACCAAGGAAGCATGGCAATCTCCCTTTGCCATAAGCAACAGCTAAACTGTCAATTGTCCTGCAAAATTAAATTAAATTAAATTAAATTATCAACCATTTTAATATATTGTGAACTAAATTTCTTATAAATGCCATAAAAACCAAAAAAAAAAAAAAATACATTAATTTGTTGTATTATGTCGTGTTATTTGACCTGTAAATGGGTCATTGAATATGGGTACGAAATAGTCCTGACTGAAATAATTTATTTTAGGATATGTTTGAGTTTAGCTTATATCCCATCGATCTAAAAATAAGATACAGTTCGATTGAGACCAACGATACATGTACTTAGTCATTCGACATGAATCATCTATAGATTTGAATAAAGGCGTAGTTTTATATACCTACACTGCCTGACTGGTGGTAATTAAATAAGTGTATAACGCAGATAAGAATATATACCGAAACTTAGAAAACCGATATTAATTTCGAAAGAAAGAATTTACCTTATGCCTTCAACCCAACCAGGAAGAGGGTCATTGAAAATGCTAGTGACAATAGTAGGACGTAAAAACACAAGAGGTACGTCTTCTTTTTCTTGCATTAATAACATTTCTCCAAGTGCTTTTGTAAATACATATACATTTGGCCATCCCCAATGCTTTGCCCTACAAAATATATTAATTTATTTATCATATTATTATTATTATTATTATTATTAATTACATTTACATACATTTTGTTAATTATAATTTGTGTTTTGCGGACTGTTCCTTAAATTATACGGAGTAGTAGGTTTTATCGAATTTTTTAATTCTTATTTTAATACAGCAAGCACTTGATTGAATGATCTTGTTGAAATTAAATATGTTCTAAACATGTTCAACAAGTATAATAACAGAAAAATACATCAACTCATCAAGTCGTAAAAAACTCGTGAATTAATTTGACAAGTTATTTAATTTGACTACTCCGTATATTATATTCTTGAATTAATTTCTTATAAACTTAAGCTTCAATGAATAGAGTATGCACATCATATAGAATGCATGGTTGGTACATGTAGTTGGTAAACTACTTGAGCAGCTCACCAACTTAAGATTACATATTACAAATACAGTAATTAATTAATTAATTAATTAAGAAATGAGTTTTTACTAATCCAAGATATTGAAACTTCTATTACAGGTTCATACTGAAAACGTTTAGTTTAGAGAATAAAAAACGCCGTATGATATTTAATTTACATTATTCAAGAACTATAAAAATCTACATTGATACGTAGTAATGGAGTATATATCACACATAAGTGATATAACTAATATAATTTAAACTGCGATGATTTCGAATAACTTATGTCTTCTATACGTTTAGTAATGGAGTATATATCACACATAAGTGATATAACTAATACTCTGTATAATTTAAACTGCGATGATTTCGAATAACTTATGTCTTCTATACGTTTAGTAATGGAGTATATATCACACATCAAATGAAAACTTACTCCGTACTAATTTGTTTTATATTTTCATTTTATTTGTCTTGTCCAAAATCCAAATAGATTATCGACATCTGTATTCTACACTTTTACATTTTTCATTTCAAATTATTAGAGTAATGATATGTCTACTATTATTGTACTCAAATTATACGGAGTAATATACCATAGACTGACTATATATAATTATACTCCATATAATGTAAGCAATGTATTTTTCTTCCCACAATGTTTTACTAATTTCTTAAACCCTAATTAATGTTAATGTTAATGAGAAAGTAGATAACTTGCATGAGTGTCCGCAAAATACTAATTATAAAAAGTGTCGTTTTGCATGCATGCATGCATACGTTAATCCGTCACTATAAAGTGAGTAATGCCAAATGAACAAGTAAAATTCCACGTATTTTAGCTTCACATTTACACTCGAAATTCAATTATTTCATCCTTATCATTATCATTATTTTGATGTATAATTAGATATATAGTTCATTAGAACGTTAGTTATACACTTAGTAATCAATATATAGGAGATATTTATTTATTGAACTATCACCAGACCTATATATATATTACAAGCATACTTCGTATTATATAACGAGGGATGCTATGGACAGTCACTTTTGAGTTTTGAACAGTCTCTTTTGCACTCTCAAATCCTATAACATCGGATTAAAATATTGTTTTTTTGGGTGGCACAAAAGTCAAACAAAAAAAGAAATTATATTATATTTTAATAAGTTGTGAGAGGATAATTTAAGGTAAAAGAGAAGGTAGATAGCAAAACTCTAATTAGTCTCTCAAATCCTCTAATTAGTCTTTTGAACTTAGTTTCATCACTGCTCTAACACTAATTTGATGCACTGAAATATATAAATTTACAAAATGTATACTCTATATACCAATATAACACATATATCAGCGCCAAAAGATTATACTCCGTATATATTATTTCCCTAATTAAATATAACTGGACGACCCAACGTATCGATCGAGTACATAGATAAACTTCAAATATAAATTTACTTTTAAGGCATATATACATACCTTGAAATGGCTAAGTCCTTCATAGTAAGCTTGATAACATCAAGTGTAGCACCCAAAGCATGAAGCTCCTCTAATTTATGTTGAACAAGTTTTTTCTCAATTTCTATGTCAAGGCCATTTTTTCCATTAAGTGTCTCACCCATTTTGTAGGCTCTTTCTTTTACTATTCCAGCAGTTTCACCAGACACATATGCTGTAATTAATTAAAGTAAAATTAATTTTATTTCAACATCATATCAATAATTAGCACAATTATATATATGTGGTCCTAATTGAGTTTATTAATTTAGAAAATAATACTCCGTCATATACATGTTATATTGTCCTACCGAGTTAATTCTGTATCCTATTATTGTAAAACTGAAAGAGATTGTACAAGATTATTATCGTTGACCATTGTGAATAAAATCGATCAGTGGCAGGAATAAACTGATATAAGGTATATGGATAAAATGACTTCAAAAGTTTATCTGTATCAAAATTACATACAATATCGAAGTTGAAGAAGCTTGGAAAGTTGAGGTGAAAATTTAAAATTATCTCCAAAAAACCATTTTGTATTACAATAACACAAATTTAAATTATTTTACATTTTTATTAAGTTATTTATTTCTATGCAATTAAAAAAAAAATCATAAGAAAGTACGAGTAGTTGACTAACCAGTTGATACTTGGATGAGCACCTTCAAATTAGTGCATTTCTTAGCAAAGTCTAATACATGCATAGCTCCAAAAGTGTTGAGAAATAATGACACATCATACCTATATTAAATGGTCAAATACTTCAAATATTAAAAATAATAATACTATATATTTGCTTATTTAAAATACAAAAAAGTTACAAGACTCATTATATCAAAGCTAATTAAACATTTAGTAATTAAAGCAAAACTATAAATTTCATAACCCTAAAACACTTCAATTTTTTTTGTTCTTCTATTAATTATCCTTTATTAACATTTTTATTAAGAAAATATGTATACAATGATAAAGAAAATGATCTGTTTATAGATGAATAAGGATATATAATTACAGCGACTAAGTTGCAAACAATTTCAAAACAGTATTTCACGATAACAAATAAATGATCGAAACGAATAAAGTATATAATATATTGACTTAAAAATAGTAATAAAAATAGTAATTAAGTGTACATACCTTTCATCAAAGTTAGTGTTAGCAGCTAAGTTAACAATAACATCAATTTCATTCCATAATTCTTGTTTCAATTTGAGATCTTTAATTGACAAATCCTCCAAAGTAATATCACCAGCCACAACCGTCACTTTTTCTGATATAAATGAATTGAATTTTGCTCCCATCTTTTGCTTCAATACTTTGAACAACTCCTTCCCTAGTATCTAATTATGTACATTTATAATATAATTACTCAATAATATTTTTTATAAATTCAAATAATACAGAATACAATTATATACTCCCTCTGTTTCAGTGATTTATTTACAGTTTGACTTTTTGTGAGAGAGATTTAAGAGAAGTGTAAACAAATGACTGAGACAGATGGAGTATGTAACTAAAAATATGATACGTAATATTCTTTTCACTTTGTCTTAAGTTGTCTGAAATTTTAGAATTGAAGTGTGTATGCTGAAACTTTCAAAATTTATCTCGAAGTTTTTATGCAAAACAAAAAAAAACTTTGAAATTTGTCATAAGTTTACTGTTAACGTGACACAGTCTCTCTGTCTCAGATGACTTACTGATTAAAATATTTCGTGATTAATTTAATTTAATTACTAGGATTTATGTTACGAGATAATACCTCATTTTGTAACCTTAGAGAAGCGGCCTTATTATCATCTGCTCGTAATAGTAAGTACACTTTCTTCACATTTGGTTGTGTTCTTAATACCTTTTCCGCAAAAACTATATCAAAATCAAATTAATAAATTAATTACACATAAAAAAAATTACGAGCAATACTTCATAGAATTGTTTTTTTTTTTTTTTTTATTACAAAATTTTAATCTATTAATTACTTACTTTTTGCTAAAAATCCAGCTCCTCCAGTGACTAAAACGGCCTTATTTTCCAAAAATTTAATAACGCTATTACTCGATTCCATCATCGTAATAATAGTAATAATAAGAACTCGCAAATAAATATGAAAATATAATTATTAGCAGTTTATAAATTATTTAAAGGGTGATAAAAATATAAAATCCAAAGAATTTTATAGTGTTATTAAAAGCTATAAGAAATTTTTTGTACTTAAAATAATTTATGGTTCTCCCTACATATATATATAGAGAAACAGTGAAATAATTAAAGTAAGTGTATGTCACATATTCACTAGAGTACAATTAATTAATTAATTATTTTTATTATTTTCAAAAGTATGGTTGAGTACAAGTAAGCAACATTGATTGAATTAATTGAAGAAAATAATTGATTAACTGATATAAGTTGGTAGACTAATTTTTTTGAGCCTGCATATATGATTAATTTTACTTACTATATAAGGAATATTTATGCAAAATTATTACATGCATAGTTTTACTAAAGAGTATTTTTTTTTAGTAAAAAGTAAAAAAACAATTTATTTATTTATTTATTTAATAAAAATTTGGACGTACAAGTTTTTGCATGGGACATAATAACGTGAGGATCACCAAATTATGTAATTCAATTAACCAATAGTTTGAGTAACGCGTATGAATTGACTTGTGTTTGGTCAATCAAGTTTTTATTTTTTTAATTATAAAATTATAAAATTGAAGTTTATAATGCACAAGATTTTGGTTTAGAGGTATGTGTTGTTTGCTTATAAATTTGATAGATTTTTGTCGGATGAATTATTCTACCAAACTTCTCAAATACTATTATTTTTAAGTGTAAGATTTTGGAGGAAGACTTTTTCATTGGTAAACCCTAGGGGTTTAGGTCAATGTGTAGATCTTTTTTAATTGGCGTCATAATAAAAATGATAAGAATTTATAGAATTATTTATCGATTTTTGTTTAGCAGCGATAAAAAGGGTATGATCATGCCCGAGATTGAAGATAATGTCCAACATCGAATCGCACGGGAGTCCTTTCATACTAAAATCAACTATATAAATGATAAGAATTTATAAAATTATCTATCGATTTTTGTTTAGTAGCGATAAAAAGGGTATGATCATGCCCGAGATTGAAGATAATGTCCAACATCGAATCGCACGGGAGTCCTTTCATACTAAAATCAACTGATTATAATAGAAGGCCCCATGTCGGCTATGTGCCTTTATAAGGTGAACTATTGCACCAACGATGTGGGACGGCTTCACATATGAAGGCTTATATATTCTGACACGGTGAGATACAGATGAGTGCAGTTGTCGTCCTTTATGGTGCTACCTGACTTAAATCTCTACTAAATCGGATTGTAAAAAATATGTATGCTCAAAAATCCGGAAATATAGCTAGTTAACTGTTCAGCTAACCCTACCTAGATATTGAAATAAATATGAGAAGAATGCATGTCCAAACAAAATTTCGTCTACGTACAATATTTCTAAAAAGATGTTTATATACGTTAATTTTATTTTGGTGGATAATATTTTAATGAGTTTACAGATTTAAGAAACTCGTTTTAGTAATTTGTTGACCTTATAATTTAAATATGAACATAAATTATCTATTACGGTGGGAAAGAAAAAAAGGCGCAATATTGGAGCTTTGATTATTGACAAGGTAAATAAAAAATAATACTCCGTAATAATAGCGAAAGATAGCAGATTTTAATTACGGTCAAAAAAGAAATTTACGGTACAACGGTTATTAACATAAACTGCCAAATAGCAGATTTTAATACACAAGGTATGAAAATAATACTCCGTAATAATTAAAAAAAATGCACAATTTTGGAGATTTGATTTTTGACAAGGTTAAAAAGGTAAGCAAACAATATTTTTCTTCACAAATCAAAAGTTATGTATGAGCAAATACAAGATCAAAGGGCTTCTTTTGTTATCCCTTCTACACGAGCACGACACGGGATATTTCACTCAGTAGGAAATTTCACAGGGAATATTCCGCCGGAAAACTTACCCCTCTTCACCAAACTCTTGTGTGAATCTTTCGTGCACTCCGAGGTCGGATTTGCTCACTGTAGGCTTTTGCCGTGTAAGTACCTTCTCAAAATCGATTCTTGCAATTGGGGGTGGAACGATCTGCAAAGAACGTGATTTTGCATTCAGACTTAAAATGAGAACACAATCATGCTTCAACTTACGATTATGAAGTTTGACACGAACTTTTGGCTAATATGACTGATCCAGGTGATGCTAACGACATCTTCTCATTTTATTTTTTTCTTCACTTATCAAACATTCTAAAAATTTCTGATAAGTTCAGAAAACTTTAGAATTCAGGAGACTGGTGACATGACTACAAAGTATATATGGTCGTCCAAGACAATCGGGGCTATAAATCTATGAACGGCCGTTAAATGGGCTAAAAATAAGCATACCTTAGAAGCCAATCCTTTTGTTGCAAGGTCTTGCATGGTCGTCTGCACGGCACCTGGCCGTCTCGGTTCACATGGTGTCCAAGTATCGTCTTTATTTTTAACGAAGTACATGGCATCTTGGGTTTTACGAACAGGCTCAAAAAGTACATCTTTTACCTGTGCAAGTATTACGACAGAAAAAATTACAACATACTTGAAGGTTTCCAGGGTGCCCCGAAAAAGATGTAAAAAGGTCCATAGCCGAAGAATTAATGTATGAAGTAAAAGTAACAGCGAAAAGCCAAAAACTTTGCTGTACACTTACACAAACAGCAATATCTGAACCAGAGAAACCCTCTGTTTTACGAGCTAAGAATTCAAAGTCACTCTCCTTCAGGTCGTGGGGGGTGTCGTCTCCAAGATGAACCTGGATCACCGAGAAGAGAAAAGGTAAGTGGAAATACTAAATATCAACTTAAACGGAAAAATAGACAAGAAGATGAGAATTTAAACGATCAAAACCTTGAACATATGTTGCCGAGCTTTTTGATCCGGTAGTGGAATGTATATACGCTTGTCGAACCGCCGCCTGATTGCCTGAAAATAACATCCATACATGATACAATCATCCAGCAATGTACTGCTTTCGGTTTTATCGCCTTTTTTAGGTAATATTCTGACTTTCATATAAGTACAACTCCGTATATGGAAAGAACTGGAGCTTCAATGATTAGATTAGTACCAGAAACATTTACAGAACAGTATACTAAAATACTTTCACATATATTACGAAAGATATTGGGTAGATTATCATAAAAAAAATAAAATAAAATAAAAAAAGCCAACTTGTAACGAGATTTGTTCTTTGGACACAGTAACGTACCTGATCTAGAGCATATGGGGTGTTTGTTGCAGCAAGAACAAGAACTTTCTCATCGTTGTGTCCAACACCCTAGACAAAAATGATTTCAGAAATGTTTCCGTAACATATAGGAAAAAGAAGGAAAAAACACTCCAAAATAATGGCCTACCATCAACATACGGAACGACAAGCCCATTAATCGAAAGCCAGTGTAGTGTACGATAATATTAGAAAGATAGCTAAGCCACCGATGAAAGTGGCTAACCACACATCAGTTGACAAAACCAAAAGGGAGAAAATTTAACAATCTACCCAGTAAAATCTGAAGCAAATTCACCTGCATTTGAACCAGGAGTTCTGTCTTGATACGCCTAGAAGCTTCACTTTCATTCCCTTCTCCTCGCTGACCACATAATGAGTCTATTTCATCAACGAAAATAATAGAGGGAGCACTTTCCCGAGCCATCTGAAAAAGGTTGGAAACTAACTTTTCACTTTCACCCATCCACTTTGAGACCAAGTCCGAGGAAGAAACACTGAGAAAGCAACAATGCGAAAACTGAAGATCATGAGAGGATAGCATAACTTCAAAGATCCACATTTCACAGAATCACAGAGAAAAGGAGTGGATCTGCTTGATTATCAATGATGAATAATACAAGCTCGGCAAAGGAATAGGAAAGTTTAAAACCACCCTACAAGATGCAATAATCAAGGCCTTTTTGGTTATCGATAAGCTTAGTATACGAGATTGGCATCGGAAAAAGCTTGGGAAGATTCCCCTCAGTTTAATTCCTTATCCCCCAAATCTTTTTCTCCATTCACTCAGCTTTACGTTGTCCCTCTTTCTCCTCATCTTTTTTTTTTTTTTTTTTTTTCCTATTTCTTCCCATCAGTTTTTTGTTTTTGTTTTCAGAAGCACTTTGCACAACAGGAATACAAGAAATAGGCAAAAGCAGAAACATACAACGGCAGACGCTAGTTTCTACTTCTCTATGCACAAGGAAAGACTGCCATCTCGGGCTTTTCTAATACAAGTGACCCTTCAACTATTGAAATTTCGAACAACGCCTATTCACCATATTTTTCGGGTAAAACCTAGTGTTGCATGCCATATTGCCATAACACTAAGGAGAGCACATAAAAAATGGATTGAGAAAAGCTAAGCTACCAAATGTCCTCCATGAATGCAATAGGTCCACTCTTGAAGTTATGTGATTCCTTATTAGCTCCAGACAATAAGTAGCTAATTCGATCCACCGTTGCACAAAAATGGATACCCACTTGAAATGATGCACGTGATGCATCAAAGGTAAATGGATTAAAACATTTTTATGATATCCTGTTGGAAATCTACGAGTTATTATTCTATATAAAGTACCAACTTTGAATTTTTCATATCCAAATTTGGTAAAATGAACATTTTTTTCCGACATATGACATTGTCACGTTTCTAAACAATTTGATGCATGCAAGGGATTATTTTATAAATAACCATAAGTTTTAGAGTGATCACGATCTATACACGAGCTAAAGCGAATGAAACAAGTTCAACAAAGAGAAATACAATGAAAAGAATTCAAATTTGACAAGAGTCGCTTAGGCAGATTCAACCTATTTAGTAAAGAAAAAAGAACTACATTATCGTGAAACAAAACCAACACTTAACCATTTGAAAGACTGAACCTTACACATGTACCTAAAAAATGTAGAATCCGCTTCGGTTGCGACAGCCTTGGCTAAGTATGATTTTCCAGTTCCTGGAGGGCCATACAGAAGAAACGCTCTCCATGGTCTTCTCTTACCTGTGCAAAGTCAGGCTATATTATGTCTGATACTACAGCAGCTTAAATATCGCTTTCATTGCATTTGGAAAATCACGCTATAACGATCTTGTTTATGCAAAAATAAAATAAAATTGGCAACACGTTGAAAATCTGAAGTCCCTACGAAGTTAGAGCAGCATTCCCTAGATCAACAAGTACATTCCATCACGTAAAACACAGACAACATGGAATGAATAGCAAAAGCCAACACAATTGTCGTCGATAAGCATCAATAGATTTGAAAAGTAATGTGCAAAGAGACAGGCGAAATATGTCGTCTACCGCTAAGATTGCTACTTTCTACCATGATAATAACTCGGGTAAAAGGAAGAACACCGACACACATGATAAATTTATGCAACACCACCTAAAGCCTTACCAAAATCTATTAATCATGCAAGCTACGCTAGAATTCAGTAAACATTAGCTCATCCAAATCACATAATTGATCCCGAAATTGAGCTTCAAATACGAAATTCAGTGAATTTAGCTCAAAATACGTCCCCAAATACAATCGATTCAACTATGCCCATCAAAATTCAGCTAAAATAATCCAAATTCAGCACATTTACCAAAACAAAAACAAAAACAAACTGCAATCTTAAAACAGCAGACGATCAATCATCAATGGAATTTTATACCAGTGAAAAACTGCGGAAACTTAACAGGCAAGATCACAGCTTCCTGCAAAGCTTGCTTAGCACTCTCCAACCCCGCGACATCGTTCCATTTCACATTCGGCTTTTCCCTCACAATCGCCGAGTCCAGCCCGGCCCGAAGCTTATCCTTCTCCGCATCATCACCACCGCCGTCGCCGCCGCCGGCGTTTCCCTTCGGCCGGGCCTTGACGGCGGCGGCGTCGACGGCGGGGGCGGAACCGCCGCCCTCGTCCAAAACGGCGCGAATCTCCTCGGCACGGCGGAGATAGTCGGTGAATTTGTGAGTAATTGCTTCGCGGATCTTAGGGTTTTTCTCGTATTTGAGGTGAGTTCTGAAGTATTCGAGAGCGTTCATGTAAAGAGGAAAAGCTTTGGAGTAATTTCCGGCATTGTCTTCGGTGACTGCTTGTTTGACGTACTCGATTGCTTGTTCTTTGAAGTTGCTGTACATTTCTGGGGAAATTAGGGTTAGGGTTACGGTTGCATGAAATTGATTTGGGGAGAGATGAAATGGGGTTTTTTTTTTTTTGATCGTGGGTGAAACTGGTGATGCAACTTGGGAGTGGAAAGTTTGAAAAGAGGGAGAATAATAAGCACCTTTAATTTATTTTTGGGAAATTCTCATTCAGATCGGTTTCACTGCCTCATTTCTGTTTTTTACGCTTAATTATACCCTGTTCTTTATTGAGTCCCAAACATGACCTGAGTTGTAATTTACGTGGACTCTTTGTCATTTTTTTTCCCCTCCAATTTGATAAAAGATGGATTCTTTAATGGGGAAAATCAACGACAAGAAGTCCAAATCACACGCTTAATCGTTGTGACACTTAACGAAACTAATTGACGTTAATCACGACTTAGGTCATTTTTGAGACTCAATAATAAATCTTCAGGGTACAACTAAGAAAGTGTAAAAGCAAGACAGGTAAAAAGTAATTTTTCATGGTGAATTTCCCTTTATTTTTTATTTACTATTTTTTTTTTTCAAACACGACCTGGTTTGAGTTTGAGCGATAAATTCTGACATTTTGGTCACCATAGCATGTTGGAAGGATGAATTACTAGGTTTATAAAAATTCGATTTTGAGGGAGGTAAGGAGATGAAGAAAAAACATATGGTCCGGTAAGTCAACGTCGGAATTTGGTCAACTCAGGCCAGAAGGTCATAGTCGACAATATTTTTTTTAAAATGTGATAATTGACAAAAAAAAATTTCAAAGTGGTGTTTGACAAAACTCATTTTTTAAAGATTGTTATTGACAATTAATCCTAAATGCATTCAATCATATGTTAATAACCCAACAAACTACTAAAAAAGTATGCATATAACCAAAAAATTATGACCTAAACATTACGAGTATACTTCAACAAAAAAAGTGTCTTTTCAAGCAAAGATGATCTAGAGTACAGGTCGGACCGATGTAGAAAATTTTGGCCTAAACATAGGGCTCGGCTCGAGCCTGGATTTAGAGTGCCGGCCTAATCTGTTCGGATTCGAGCCGTTTTAGATTTTATGTAGGAGAGTAGAGAATGTCGCACGTAGCGCAATTATCCAGTAAAACGTAGACCCTGTATTTCTAATTACTTTTAGAACCGATTTAAAACGCTAATTTTTTTTTTTTTTTCCAATCATATTTCACGAAAAAAAAATCACAAAGCAACTTATATGAGACCATCTAACGGGGTGGAAAAATTTCCAAAATCTACAATTTATTGTAATGGTACTCATAAAACGATTTCATTTTAAAACTTGTCGTTTAAACATTTGTAAATTTTTGAATCGATTAAAGTTGTGACCTCCAAATATAGTCCTAATTCCTAACACAAATGCTCACAAAAAAAGTCTCACGCGTGCGACGGATATTTACAACTAAAATGTGTGTACTTTAAGGTTTAAAGTGACTTGTTTAATACTCCGTATTTAAAGAGACAGTTTTATGGAGCTTTAAAGTGGTTACCTTCAGTGTTAAAGTGACCACCTTAAGTATTAAAATAGTCACATTTTACTCGTAAAAACTCTATCGCACCCGTAAAAACGGTTTTATGTAAAACTTACTTAAATTCCTAAAACCCTAGCACCACCATTATCAATTCCTCCTTCACTACTCAAGTACTCATCTCTTCTAAAACCCCTCAAAAAATTTCTAAGTACCAAGCTTTTTTACTCCCCAAAAATGGCGTCAAAACGACTTCTCACTTCACTCACGCGTCAAATTTCAACCTCTCTTTCATCAACAACACCAACACTAACACCTTCTCATCAATCACTCAAAACCCTAATTTCTTTGATCCCTTCATTCACCAATACCACTCCAAAATTCCACCTTTACCCCAATTCATCTCGATTTTTCAGCACAAAACCCCCCCGAAACCCTAATTTGTCCTCAACCCAGATCGAAATCAGCGACGACGATGATGGGGATGAAGACGATGAAGATGAGGAGGATTATTCGAGCGCAGATGAGGAAGAAATCGACGGAAATGTCGGCAAAATAAGCGTAAATGAACCCGCTTGTTTCGAGGAACGATCGTATAATGTGGAAGACAAGATTTTGGAAGCTTCTGAAGTTGGGTATAAAGTTGTTGGCCCGTTGAAGCCCGATGATCGTGTGTTCAAGCATTATGAGCCCGTTTTCGCTATTGTTCAGGTCGATTTCTTGCTTGTTTCGGCATTTGTTTTGAGTCGATATCGAATCGATTGATTGATTTGATTTTTTTGGGTGTTGTAGGTTGGATCTCATCAGTTTAAAGTCTGCAATGGTGATGTCATTTATGTTGAGAAGCTCAAGTATTGTGAGGTCAATGATAAGGTATGATTTATAATTTTAAATAAGTTTGATTTAATGAATATTATTAGTTTCATTTATAGTCTGTGTTTCATAAATTAGGCCTCATAATCATAGGTGATAATCTCGAAAACTTTGAAATGTCGTAAACGGCCATTTTGTGAAAAAGTTCCATGCTTTTTTTATTTGGTCTGAATCGAATTGTCGAGGTGTCCTGTCTGTGTTGAGTGTCGGTCATCCAACGCGCTGTTTTGATACGAGTAGCTGTGTTTTGTTGTATAGTGTAATGGGTTGTATACTTGTACGGTACTAGTGTACTACTCTATTTGATTTGAGTTTTGAGAGAGTATTATGGTGGTGTTAAATAGGGATCAATAGAGGAACAAATTAACAAATTTATCGTTAAATAGGGATGAATTGTTGCTGTTATCCGATTCTTAGTGCTCTTTGTTACCGCCTAAAACTTCCACCTAAAATCATTACTCGTACTTCCTATGAGCTACTGAGTATGTTACTTCGAGACTTTTACTTTTGATGCCGTGTCCTGTGTCCGACACTCGACTCCGGGGCTCGAAATAGGCATGTCCGACATTCCGGCACCGTGTTGTGTTAGACCCTTGTAGCCGAGTCTGAGTAGCATAGCCTATGAGCCATTTCGTTCATGCCATTATCCAATTATGTTATGACAATGCTGAAATAGGAAGAACAATGTGGAGTGTAACTGTGTAAGGAAGTTTTACTGTGTGGAATAACTTCTAGCTGAGAGCCATGCACTAGTGAAGAAGTTAGCATCATAGAAACGTACATGTAACATGTGCTTTGAACACAACTGATGATCATTCTTGATCAATTTGCTTTGTAAATAAACTGTTTTTTGCATAGGGTCTAGTAATACGTGTATATTAACTTTTCTGTTCTGTATTCAGCTGTGACGTAGTGAGGTACTTGTACTTTCACCATAGATAGATTTGTTCAAAAATGAAAATAGGTGATTGTGGTGATTTGAAACACGGCATGATGGTCAGCGCTCGTTTTTTCGGCAGTCTTCCTGTTGCAACTAATATGTGAGCTAGTAAGGTGTTTGACACTTTGACTTTTCATGTTGGTGTATAGCTCGCTCTACATTAATACGCCTTTAAGCATGAACCTTAAAGCGTTCACCTTCTTTCAAGCAAAAAGGTTGGCCTTTAGATGCTAGTCTTGTTGTGATTGGATCAAACTCTCTTCTGTTACATTTCATCTACGGCGTAGTTATTGTACATATTTTTTGTCGTCATTGTATTAAAACTCGGGATTACGTCTAATTACTCGGTACTTTTGCGATTTGCAGCTAGCCTTAAGTAAGGTGCTGTTTTTAGGCTCGCCTACTCAAACCATCATGGGCAGGCCTACCTTGCCCGAGGCAACAGTTCATGCTATCGTGGAGGAACACGTAAGATCTCTTAGACGTCTTTTTCTCTTTCAAAATAGTTTTCGTTCTTTCTCATATTTTCCATATTCATCGAAACTCCCTTTGTTATCTACTTTTCTTTCCACTATCTAAATTTACAGTGTCTAATTTGAGAAGTAGGAAGAGAGGATTTTTTCACTTAGTTTCCCGTTTACGTTGGATGATCAGGTGATACGATTTTTTTTACACAAAGACTAAGAATTCATGATACCTCAGTGGAAGAATAAAAATACTAATAAAAGAAGGGTATTTTTACTTTGAAATCTGCGTAGAAATGGAATCAATGAGATATTTGCTCTACGTAAACCTATACCTCAAAAATGGGTCTATGACGAGCAAATATCACGTTGATTTGATTTCTAGGCAGATTTTGAAGCAAATATTCATTGTTTTTATTTTTCTGCTGAAATATCATGAATTCTTATTCTCTTGAATAAAATTCGTATCATAGCGGTAGCTAGCCTCAATTTATTTCGATTCATAGACGATGAATGTTTTTTTTTTTTTTTTTTTTTTTTTTTTTTTTGTTTTCACGGGATCTAGAAAGAAAGTGTGGACTATGTGATCAACTCCTAACATTTTGTCTGCTAATTTACTGCTTAAAAACAGTCTTTTTGGTTGCCGTAGTATATTTATGAATAAATGACGTTTTTCAGGCTTTAGACGCCAAGGTGATCATATTTAAAAAGAAGAGACGAAAGAACTACCGTAGGACTAAAGGTCACCGTCAGGTAAGTCGTCAACCATGGAATACAATTATCGTACTATTTACACTCAACGCGTCACTTTCTAATACTCAAAACGGGTCTTCAGGAGCTGACCCGGTTGAGAATAACCGACATTCAAGGAATCAAGAAGGTAGAAGCACCGCTACTAGGAAGGTCGTCGAAGAAATCGGCTAAGAAAGCGGAGAAAGTAGCCGTTCCTGCATAAATGCAAGCTTCGTACGTTCTGATTTGGCTAAGTCCTATGATTGTTACTGATAGTCCTGTACTATGTCAACGAAAAGTTGCGATTTTTTAATGCTTAGTACATGGTGTAGGATTCGTTAATTTTTTTTTCTTGTCATAGAATTTTGTTATTGTAGAAATTGTTCAACTCATAAAGCCCCATGGAAAATTGTCGCTCTTTTCCTCTCCTAAAAACACATTGTGGAAAAGATTCGATAATAGACTCGTTGTTTGAAAGGTATTTTGCTCGTCTTCCTGAACCCATCGTCTTCGATCAGAGGCTTGTATAGTGAAAACGCAAAAAAAAAAAAAAAAAAAAAAAAAAAGAGGCTCCGTCTCATATAATCTCACTTATTTTACCCATGCTACTCTATTAGATTGAAATCTTATCGGTTGTGTTACTATACTGTAAGTGGCGTTGTGACCCTACGTCGGTGCAAATTTGCGAAACTCGTGCATGGGGTGGACAGACTGAGAAAATTATTGCGTGTTTTGTCGGGTGATCGATCGTCCATGTTGTTAACTACCGTGGTGGTCTGGTGGCCAACTTAGGGATTACTATTATTATTGTGTTGTGTGGATGAGAAACAGAATATACAACGTACGAGTAGTAAACAGCATAAAAAGAGAACTTTTTTTCAGCGAAACGATATTAAACACCAAGAATAAATAAATTACAGTGTGAGAAGAACACAACAGGGATCCGTGGCGCAATGGTAGCGCGTCTGACTCCAGATCAGAAGGTTGCGTGTTCGATTCACGTCGGGTTCAATTTCCCGAAATTCCCCTGTTTTTTTTTCCGGCTATTTTTAGTTTTCTATTTTCAATTTATTGGATTTTTTTTCCGACAATTTTTTTTCAATCAAAACACACGCTAAGTCGCATTACAATCTTAACAACCATGACTAGAAGTGGCAATCGGGTCAGTTGAGTCGGATTTGAGTCGGGTCAAGTCGGGTTCGGGTCATGTCGAGTAAAAAAGGAATTCACTTACCATAACTAGGCTAAAACCTTTCCTGAACTTCCCCTGTTTTTTTTTCTGCTATTTTTAGTTTTCTATTTTCAATTTATTGAATTTTTTTTCCGACAAATTTTTTATTTTTTTTCAATCAAAACACACACAAAGTCGCATTATAGTCTTAACGACCTTTTCAGTAGCGACAAATTACACAACCATGAGTACTAGAGGTGACAATCGGGTCAGTTGAGTCGGATTTGAGTCAAGTCAAGTCGGTTTCGGGTCATGTCAGGTAAAAAATTACAATTGACCCTAAAACACAACCCGACCCGTAGAAATTAGAACAATCACACCCAAATTGAAAAGCTCTCTTCTGCCTAATTTTGAAGTTTAAATTCCTCTGGTAATTTCTCTGATGTATGCTTTCAATAGGTATTCACTTGCCTACATCTCAGATTAATTTATCTCAGAAATATAATTTATTTCAGTAGTATTTTTGAGTTTAATGTGTACTGTAAGTTAATTTTCAGCATTTTTTTATGAATTGATTTGTGTAAAAAATTACGGAGTACAATTTATTTTTCTGGGTATAGTTAATTTTCAGCATTTTTTTATGAATTGATTTGTGTAAAAAATTACGGAGTACAATTTATTTTTCTGGGTATCAATTTTTGTTTTGTTTGTGATTGAATTCGTGATAAAGTTCAGTTCTTGGTGATTTTTGTGACATGGGTAGTTGATGAAATCACAGTTATTCTCTGTGGATAGTTTGAAAGTTTGATAATTGTAATTATTTTGGGGATGAATTTGTGATTGATTGAGTAATCTTAATGTATGATCATATGCTCAGATTGTTTAAAATTGTTTAACTTTGAGCTTTGATCAATTTAGGGTAGGCACTTGTTCTCGAAAAAGACGGTTTTTTACATTGAATTGTGAATCTTTAAATACTACTCGTACTTCGTTACTCCGTATGTCTTTATTGATTGTCAGTCATTCAGTTTGAAATTGAAAGACGGTATTTCAGAAGACTTACTTGTAGGCTAAGACTTCTGTAGTTCAAGTTGGTAGAATTTCTTTCGGATAATCTAGTTTGTTTTGCTAACCCTAACGATTTGTGGCTAGTTAATAATCAATTTTACAAGTTATAGTGCGTACGGCCCTGAGAGCCATACTTGCTTACTAAGTAAAACGCCCTAATATTACAATAACATAAATAAAAACTAAGGATAAGTAGAAGCCGCCGAGTGACTGCCGTATGTGTCCGATTGGCAACAAAAAAAAAAAAAAAAAAAAAAAAAAAAAAAAAGACCGTTTTATGGCGTGCAATGACTTTATAATGGCGATGTATAGGTCTTATTTGATAATTCGTGTGAACAATTCTAGGTTACTTCAACTTTGTGGATTGTGTAGCATGTTTTGATTCGGAGAAGTGAAGAGATATCAGCCTAGTAGAGTAGTAGGGGCTAAAATACAAATTGCCGGTTGGTGGAGTTTGTGTGCGAGAAGACGAGATACGTAGTTTCGATAACATCTTTAGATAAGAAAGACTCAGTTTCGATAAATCTGAGGTAGGTGGAAGGATTATCGGGTGGAGTTTATGCCATAGAGTTTTTTGGAATAATTTCACTTCAATGCCTTATGGTTAGACGATTATTCCAGTGTAACTGTTATGCCAACCATGGCAACTACGACACTAACATGTGACTGATTTGGTAAGGTGTTGGTCTGTCGGAGGTTACCACATTTCCCTTTGAAGTCACATTGGCTGACATCTGACCTCCTCGTCTGAGATCTTGCCGCGACTGGTTTGAGATCAATTTTAAAACCGTGATCTAATACCATTGCTTTATGTTTGGTTTGAGATCAATTTTAAAACCGTGATCTAATACCATTGCTTTATGTTTGACAAAGTCTATCCATTCCATGAGAGTGATGCCAATAGAGAGGAAAGAATCATTAAACGAAAAAGCAAAGCGTTTTAATATAAAGGGTGCTTATAAACAGCTTGTATGCTGTGAGCTTTGTTAACTTCCTGTTTCCGCCTTTCACCTTCATTTGATGATTTCGTTTGCTGGATGTAGTTCGTGATTGAAATACTTGCTTGTGCAAAGACTTGTCATTTCTGATGTGTCCAGTACATGCTAGCACCGATTTCTGTTTGTTTTACATATCCTCAATTGCAGTTCTTTCTTTCAGCTGTGACGTGGGGAATGCCTACAACAATTGTGGAATCTTATTAGAAAGACTATGGCCCAAGTGAGTTGCCGTGATCTGATTGTCGTTTTAAGGTTTGTGGGTTAGGATCTCACACGATAAATGGAGTCAACTATCGTGGCAAATAATGGAGACTTGGACCATTTTACGGAGATGGAATTCGAGTCACACGAGACTGCATACGAGTACTACAGAGAATATGCAAAGTCTGTAGGGTTTGGAACCGCTAAGCTGAGCAGTCGTCGTTCTCGATCTTCTAAAGAATTTATCGATGCAAAGTTTTCGTGCATCAGGTATGGAAGCAAGCAGCAATCCGATGATGCCGTAAATCCTAGGCCTTCTCCCAAGATAGGTTGCAAGGCAAGCCTACATGTGAAAAAAAAGCCCAACGGAAAATGGTATGCATATAAATTTGTCAAGGAGCATAATCATGAACTTCTACCTGAACAAGCTCATTTCTTCCGAAGTCACAGGATTTTTGACCCGCTTAAGAATGATGTCCGTGTTCATAGACGTAAAATTTTAGCGTCATTTTCGCAGCAATTTAGTACCTACCAAAATTTTGGGTGTTCTGAAAATTATATAAGAACTCAACATGATAAGGGACAAACCTTAACTTTAGAACCCGGTGATGCGAAAAAATTGCTCGACTTATTTATGCAAATGCAGGAAGATGACCCAAAATTCTTCTATGCTGTTGATTTCAATGAGGAGCAGCGACTGAGAAATGTATTTTGGGTTGATACGAAAGGGTTAACTGACTATACTTACTTTAGCGATGTCGTATCTATCGATACCACATACTTCACGAACAAGTATAAGGTTCCGCTTGTTCTTTTTGTTGGAGTTAACCATCATATTCAACCGACGTTACTTGGTTGCGCTTTGATTGGAGATGGTACCGTGTATACTTTTCTATGGCTATTGCAGTCGTGGCTCATAGCAATTGGCGGTCGGTCTCCTTCAGTCTTACTTACTGATGAAAATAAGGCGTTAAGAACGGCTATTGCGGAAGTTATGCCCGAGAGTCGCCATTTCTTTTGTTTGTGGCACATTTTGGAAAAGATCCCTAAGTGGTTAGAAAGCATAAACGTTTTTCTTGACGATTTCATGAAGAAGTTCACTAAATGCATTTATAGGTCGTGGACGGAAGAGAAATTCGAAAAAAGATGGTGGAAATTGGTTGAGAAGTTTAAACTTCAACACGATGAGTGGCTACGATCTATTTATGATGCTCGTGTGCATTGGGTGCCAGTTTTTGTACGGGGCATCTCATTGGCAGGGTTATCGACTTCATCACGGACTGATTCCGTGAACTCTTATTTTGATAAATTTATTGATACCGAGACTTCTGTGAATGAGTTCCTCGAACAATATAAGGCGCTTTTGGAGAATAGGTTTGAAGAAGAGGCAAAGGCAGAGTACGAGGCGTGGCATGAAGTTCCGGAGTTGAAATCACCGTCGCCTTTCGAGAAACAGATGGCGTGGGTGTACACACACGAGGTTTTTAAGAAGTTCCAAGTCGAGGTATTAGGAGCTGCAGCATGTCATCTTAAGAAAGAAAACGAGGACATCAACAGCGTAACGTATACTGTCAAAGATTTCGAGAAAAGTCAGGAATTCACTGTGGAGTGGAACGAGTCTAACGCAGATATCAGCTGCATGTGTCGTTTGTTTGAATACCAAGGCTATCTTTGTCGACACGCTATCGTTGTTCTTCAGATGTCAGGAGTGTTTAGCATCCCGTATAAATACATATTACAGCGGTGGACAAATGCTGCGTGGAGTAGGCACATCATGAACGAAAAACTTGACGAGGTACAGGCTAAAGTTCGCAGGTACAACGACCTTTGTCGAAGAGCCATTATCTTGGCTGAAGAAGGCTCGTTATCAACTGAGAGTTATACCGCTGCTGTATCTGCCATCAGAAGCGCTTTTCAACAGTGCACTGGTGTTAATAGTTCTTTTGAGAAAGACCTGAGACCCGATTCTTTTTTTATTTATTCGAATAATGTCGAGGACGATGTTCAAGTTAGCCATTCGAGGTCGTCTATCAGGTATCCGTCGTGTACAGGAGTCGAGGAGGCGTGTGCAAGTTCCAGGAGACTGGAAGATGGGAATGAGGTTGTTGACGGTGGAATCAATGTGAACGCAAGAACAAGGGTGAGTTTCCTCAATCATTTACGGAGCATAATTTTTCAATCCGTGACTGTCGGATCATCTCTAAATACTAAAATCATGCATTTTGCAGGGACCACCGTTAAACCAAGATGTAGCGGCTGTTGAGCCTCAAAGTTGCTTTACCCAAATGGTATGTTAGAGGATCTTCTCCCTTCTGCTGTTCAGGGGTTATACTATACTGTCGTAACTTCTGAAGGCGTAAGATAAGTTGCAGAAAATCGCCTTGTGATATTTAAGTCTCACCTTTCTAACTGAGATAGACTCGCTTCATTACAGGAAACCCAAAATACAAGGCCTGCACATCTGCATAATATGTTTCCGGTACACTATCACAATGTAGTACCGAACATGTTTCAAGGAACAACACCGGCGCAATTCCATAATACAACATGGCATGAAAAACACCTTCAAGATTAAATTGTATTACACTCTGATCGTGCATATCTTCGAATATTGCTTTTCGGCAGACGTGAACGTCCATTTACACCTATCGACAAGCATGAGGTGAGATGCTTCCTGTTACTCTTAACATTTCCCTTGTGACTGGTATTTGTGTATAGGGTCATAGTTCTATTTTTCGGATCTAGCGCTGCTCAAAATACGGTAAGTTTTTACCGTGTGCTTCGATGCCTTATCGACTTGGACTGGATACATTTAGGTCCAGTCCCTTGGTGTACCAAAACATGGTATCTGGTTTCGATCTGGTCCATTCCGGTCCAATTTTGGAAAACTCCTGAAAGACTGTCCGGACCGTTCAATACCCGAGTAATGGGTTTTGGTCTGGTCTGGGTCCACTTTTAACTAGACCCGTCTTTGGGTGTGGCCGTGTGGGTGTTTGAATGGTTCGAACCACTAAATTCAATTCTCGTTAGGATATGTCCCAACTTGAAGCGTTATGTATGTTAGGCACTTAGGCGTTGGTGAGAATCCCGTGCATAAGCCGTTTAGAATGATCGAGCAAAATTTTCTTTATGTTTTACATAAGACGTGTATCAAAATTTCGATACCAATGATTTCGGATCGAAATTATACTGGAATTCTACGTCGAGAATATGAATCCGTGTTTAACATGATCCGCCCGTTTGGCTATCTCGTTCCCTACCCAAAAAAAACAAACAAAACAGTTTGCGATTAGAGGGAGTAATTAACCATTTATTAACTCATTATTCCCCTCATTTTAACTTCACATTGTACATTTGTACTTTTACGTTTGTCAAGACAGATATTACAACGATAGTATATTCAGTTTCTCTACATTAATTAAAAGTTTTAAAAAGTTTAGGAGTACGGAGTATATTTTATTGTAGTTATAAAGGCAAATCAAATACTCCGTAAGATATTACATACCTGTTGACACAAGAAAAAGAAAGGAGAGAACAAAAGAGAGAATATATTGAATTGTGGTCGGTTTTATTAATCACCTATTCACCTATAGCCATATATTGGTAAAAACCTATTTACACAACTAGTATAATGGGCCACAAAGCCCAATGAACATCCACATAATTGGTTTCATAACAATACCAATATTTTCTGTATATATATTGCAACTCGTAAGGAATTTCGAAGATTTTTAAACTAAAGGAACACGAATGATCTAGTCGATAATAATGGTCTAAATTATGACGTGTAAATTCCCTCAATCAAACTCAAGGTAGTTGTATGATTTATTCTCAATTCTCAATTACAAAGGAAAAAAAAGTGCCCTAATAAAGAAGACTAAAGTTAGTTGGATTTTACTTTTAGTTCATACGGAGTACAATTCAACTAAACATTTTCACTAATTATTATTATTATTTTTTTTTTTCTAACCCCTAAGAACAGAAATTTGTTGGACTAAAATTTGTTTGATTTTTAACATTTTTGTTCATAAACTCCCGACATTCTTTAGTGGTGGGGTGTCCCCTTTAGTTGACTCTTTAGGTCATTCACTTTTTTTTTTTTTTTTTTTTCAACCTTTTTATTTTGCTTTTTTTCCTTTGATTGTGTTACATGGTCCCTTATTCCTTACAAGCATTCGGGCCCGTGGCCCGGCCCGGCCCGTGACAACTTAGCACCTAGGCACAACAAGGCTCGACACCTCGACGTGCCTTGTGGCGGGCCACGACAAAGAAAATAGATTTGGCCTCGCCTGGCCCGACATGAGGCCTGTTACTCATGGCCCATGTGCAGCCCATTAGGCCCGATGTGACGGTTGAGGCTTACTCTACGTCTTTGCTTCTTGATACAGCTCTAAACTGCCAAATTTTATGATTCCTCTGCTCGTTTTTGCTTACGCTGACTTTTTCCCTCACAAAAAGCTCAAACCGTAAAACAATTCCATCAAACTATGAGTAGTATCAATCTTATTCTAGAAACAAGTGTGTATATATTTGCAATAAATTAAAATATAAAAAATGATTAAAAAAATTAAAAAAATATGTAGAAAAATCCACAAAAGATATAGAATTTTTATTTATTTTTTTTTAAATTTGAATTTAGTTTAGTGTAATGAGTACAAGAAGACAAAAATTCCTCAGGTAGATGACTCAAAACATAAGATTTCACGATATTGGGAGTTGTTGGAGCCTCCCTTTTGGACTTTTTTCCCCCCCAACTTCTTCCTCGGGTACTCTCCTTTCTTACTAAAGCTATTTACATTTTGGATTAATGCATTCATTATTATATGTATTATCATTAACTTTTACCATATTGTAATTAAAGGTAATTTATAGTGGATAATAATCAAATCAAACCTTTTTTTTTCCCCTCATTGTATCATAATCCACGTGTAACAACATTATTTTTGAACTCGGTCAGTTTTTTGAAATACTTCATCTGTTCGAGTGAACTGTTTACACTTTAACTTTTTGTGAAGGAATTTGAGAGAAGAGTAAACAAATAACTGAGATAGAGGGAGTATAAGAGATAGAATAAGTTAGATACTATTGTAATGTGTTCATTGACAATTTTGACATGTATACAGTAAAAGTACGATTATTAATTTGTTTTCTTTATTATACATCTCGTATTTTAAAATTATACTCCGTAGTCCGTAACATTGTAATGAGTATGGTGGTATTACTTTTATATGGTTGTAAAGCTAAAAATTAACGTGTACTATATGTCGTGTTATATGTGCCGTTTACTTGTGCCATAACTTTCCTTCGTTTTAGTAAAATACGACTTAAAGATTGAAATGATGTATCGTGCTTTCACTTCGATAATTTTATACTCCATATGATATGTAGCGCGTTCTTTCGGACTTTTTAGAATTGAATCGAATCAATTGAATCGAATGAATCGAATCGAATCGAAATCAATGAATCGAATCGAATCGAATCGAATCGAATCGAATCGAATGAAGTTCAAATTTATAACATCATTGAATCGAATCGAATCAAGTATCATCGAATCGAATGAATCGAATCGAATGAATCGAATCGAAATAAAGTGAAAATAAATTTGGAAAAAACAGTCTAAGTGTATTTAATGTCTTACGTTTAATTTAAATTTTTATTTTAAGTGTAACGAATATAACGAATAATAATATCTTTATAAGATTCTGAGGTTCGTAATTTGAAATGTCAAGTTTCAAATAATAACAAAGTCGATATAAAGCTAGCAATTTCAAGTCTTTAGTAAACCTTGTACTCCGTATTAATTATGGAGTATTATTACTTTTAATATATTGACAGAATTATAATACTCCATATATAATGAATGTCAGATTTATCTGAAACTTATCTCAATATATACGAATGTATTTTTTTTTATTATTATTACATCTCATTCGTTATCGATATCATCATTAGCTATATTATAATTTAGGATTCAATACGTACAATAAATGTGGCCTAATTCTAAACCCTAGGATTTTAGATATATCGATTATATGGTAGATATAAAAGATACTCTGATCCTTCTGTCTCAGTCATTTATTTACACTTCTCTCAAATCCCCCTCACAAAAAAGTCAAACGGTAAACAAATCACTGGAACGGAGGGAGTACAAGGTATATGGAGTATATGGTTTTACTACACAAATTTTCACATAGATAGCTTAATACACGGAGTAACTAAAATTCCACATGCAAAACCTAACTAACAATGAGAAATAATTGAGGGAAATCGATAAATTCTCATTGAAGAAGTACAAGGTACATATAACAATACACAAAGTTTGCATGAAATAACTAGAGGAATAATTATAATACAAAGTTATGATGAAGCGTATAAATTTTCTCCATTTTTGAGGAACACAATAAATTTCCCCACTTGATATCTTAATTATTAGTTAATTAAGTTTCAAGAAAATTCATGTGCTTCACCACTTTGCATTAATTCCTAACCTTTATTATTAATTACTTAACATAAACACACCACTTAAATAAATACTCCGCAAACTCATAAGCAAATGCTCCAAAACAAACTACTCCTTGCTTTTTCCTTGGTTGAGGAACTTTTTGTTGTAGAGCAAAAGCCTTGATGATGATGATGAAAAACCCTACATAAACTTAAAGCCACACCATAAGTAACTAATTAATTTAAAATTTTAACCAGTTTAACAGTCTGTATCAGTGATCACACAACGCCACCAAGTGGTACTGAGTCTAATATACCAATAACAGCACGAATTCAACTCAGTACCACTAGGTGGCGCCAGTTCCAGACTTCCAGCTAGCATACACAATCGATCAGTTGATGAGACAAATCAGGAGTCCCCTTCAGAACCAGTGGTAACACAACCAGTCTCATGCTCAAACCCAGACATAGACGGGTGGGGAGAGTGGCCCTTCCCGAAGGACCGAATATGGTCCTTCAGAGACCTCTTATGCTTGAAGTCGGAACCACAAGTACAATACCAAAGCTTGCCACAATTCTTCTCATGAGTCCTCCAATCACCCTTAACTGCAAAGGCTTTGCTACATTTCCTACACAAGAAGCCTTTGATGCCATGTTTTCTCTTGAAGTGTGTTTGGAGGGTCCTAAAGTCCTTCAAGGGTTTAGCCCTAGGGTGGTTGATGTTGTTTTTGCACCCTTGTGCACAACAATAACATGGTAGTCTTAGCATTGCTGCTGGTTGTGTGCCCTTCAAAGATTGGGCTCCTTTCCTATACTCCGACCCGTGTCCCCACATGTGCATCTGCCAATATCGATAATAAATAAAGGCATATTATCAGACTGTATAGGAATAAAAGGGTTCAGATTATCTTTTATGGTACTAGATATAAGACGTTACTCTAATCTAATCTAAGTAGTTTACAAATTCAAACATTTCATTCTATAGATTTTCAATATCGATAATAAATAAAGGCATACTATTAGACTGTATAGGAATAAAAGGGTTCAGATTATCTTTTATGATTTATGATTTATGATACTAAATATATGACGTGGCTGTAATCTAAGTAGTTTACAAATTCAAACATTTCATTCTGTAGATTTTCAATAAATGGATTAATTGAGTTTTAATTTCTTTCATACAGAGTATATACTAATATTAAAACAGACGACGAGTATTATGTATGAAATAAAATATAAGATTATAACGGTCATAAATTATTTTCTTCTCATTATCTTAAAACAAACCACGAAAACATTATTTAATGTTATTTTTCTTATAGAATACGTAAGTATATATAGAAGATCACGAGGGCCCTAAATAAATGTGAACACAAGAACAATAGTGAGAGTATGTACGTGACCTTAATAAGCCGAAATGTCAAAAGTACTAAAATAGTACCCTGAGATTATATTGCTTACTTTTTTGTGGTTTGTCGTCTTAGCTAATTAATTTAGCTAATTGACAAATACTTTCTTAAATTTTTATTTTTATTTTGAAAATTACACTTTGCAAGGTTTATTCTTTAATTCCCTATTTTTTTAGGTGTAACATATTTTTAATTTAAATATGTACAAAAAGTCTATCATACACCTTATAAGTATATTACTCGTAATTTATATGAGGCTGAAATGATTTGGAAATTTCTATACTGACGATTAGGAGAAACGTGCTCCATCAGTTATGACATTATGGTTAAAAAGATTTGATTGGATTGAATTCTAGTTTTATGAGTAAAACAAATACAGATATATTCTCTGTATGATTAAAATGATGAACCAGTATAAAAAAAAAAAAAAAAAAAAAAAAAAGACATAATAAAAGAAAACACTTAATTTACCTGCATATTGTTGTAACGATTGAAAGTCTTGCTACAAATGGAGCAAGCAAATTGCATGGGGCCAACTAAAATTTGTGCTTGAGTTGGTATCCAAAATCTACAATTATTATTATTATTATCTAATAAGATGTTATTATTATTATTATTATTATTATTATTATTATTATTATTATTATTATTATTATTATTATTATTAATTGAAGATGATGATGATGAATAATCATAATCCATGTTATATGATGTTATCTCCTTAGGATTATCATTATTAATCATCATCATCATATTTTCTTTTTTCTCCTCCTCTTCTTCTTCTTCTAATAATAATAAGCTCAAATTTGGCTTAACCTCAACCACATCATCATCAACATCATCATAATCATAATTAGTGTACTCTTGATTATGATAATTAGTGGTGTTATTATCATTAATCCCACTATCATTATTATTAGTACTATAATTAATATTATTAGGTAACCCTATGTGCAAGGTAATTGTAACCCTACTATTATCTTCATTATCCTTGTAATTATTATTATTGCCTTCATCTTCTTCTTTTATTGCCCTTGCCTCACTACTAAACCTACTTAGAAGGGGCAAAGTCGTCATCGTTTCTCGAGAACCGTCTTCTTCTTCATCGTCGTCTTCATTTTGGTGGTGTTTGTAGAAGAGTGGCAAATAATCCATCATTATTGTCATAGGGTTGTTATTACTAGAATTTGTGCTTTTTGATTTTTCCTTGGTTATTATTGTAGGTGAGTTTTTGTAATTAGTAGAATAAGTGGATGTTGATGATGATTGTGATTGAGGTTGATCCAAGGGTTGAGATTCAAATTAAAGCACAAATACATAACATTTAGTTTATTTGGATTTTACTTTACATGATTTAATTATAATCATAGAAGCATATAATAATAGTACTCCTATATATGATCTTTTGTTACAATAATTATTATTGTATGTATGTGTAAATGAGGTTGTGTGATGTGTATTTATATTCTACTCTTTATGTAGGAAAAGGGTTTTACTAATGATGTCATTTTAGCTACTCTTGTCAATGTTGGCCTCATGTGTTATTCTTATTTTTATATTTAGTGTAATTGACTTGTAAAAAAAAAGTGTCATGATTGATATAAAGAAATTAAAGATAACTTATATGACCAGTTATACAATTAGGGATAGATTAAACATTGAACCTGAAAAAAAAAAGATCCGATAAGTTAAAAAGGTAAAATTAAAGAAAGTCTAAGATAAAAAAAAAAATCACCAATAATTTAACTGCTTTTTACGAAAAATGATTTCATATCAGTTTTAACTTATAAAAAATAATATTCACCTAATCAGCTAATCTATATTGTTACATTACTCTTTTTTACTCTTGACGCGATTGTTATATATATTTGGTGAATTCCCCTTGGAGAACTGGGCTCGGTTTGGGGCCAGGCAAACCCATGCTAGTAATGGTAGGGTTTGCATAAAATGACAAGGATGAAGTAATTAATGTTTTGCTTGATTAAGAGAATCCTATATTTCTAATTGGTTTACGTACTTTACACTTTACAAAACATATATTGAAATTTTCATGCTTGATTTGATATAAAATTATGTGTAAAAGAGACATGCATTATCGTAATTTCATTGTATGAACACGAATAATTAATTATTTTCTTAGGTTTTCCTGTAGACAAACATTTATACGGTATCATAATTGGTAATAATGTTGATGTTAGCAACGTGTAAAGTTTGAATATGCTCACTTTACTAGAGTATCATATCGTTCATTTAGTTGGCTGAAATATTATATACACACACGATAACACGATTATAGATCTACTAAAATTATAATGCGGTGCATTTTGTTATGAGAATATAAGAAATAATAAAAGTTGCGTAAATATTTTTATTTGTATCTACACAATTTGTTAACTAAATAGTGAGTTTGTGATATAAAATGAGTTAAAAATTAAATCGATCTTTTCAATTAATATAGGTCAAAAGACACAATAAATATAATAAAATGGGTGTAGATCAATTGTTTAGATGGATTATTTGAAGCAAATATATATAATAATTCTAATTAAAATTTTCATTTGGATTTTTTGGATTGTAAAATTTCAATATTTCCATGAAGATTCTCCACGTACATAACAATGATATGGACTATAAATATGTTTGTAATGGCTGATGGATATGATCGAAGTAACAAAAATTTGTAATTAATTAGTTAATTAATTAATTAATTAATTAATTATTCAGTTATTATAATAATCAACATAAGCTGCTGAAAGAATAATAAGCATAAAATGACAAATTAGTGTTCTATTTAGCTTATGTAATGTCCTTGATAATTTGACGATAATATTATTATGCATTTATATATGCATGCATGTGTGTGCATCAACAATCAACAATTCTTTAATTCAAGTTCACATCAAACACTACAAGCAACTAATGTCGATCATCAGTGTAAACCGGTTCGAGACTTGTTAGGTACAAATACTACGGTCGACATCGAGGAATTATAATTGTGATCGATAACGACCTTTTTTTTTGACAAAAAAACATAATATATATATTAGAAAAATAAATGAAAAAAAAAAGTGTAGAATTATTATTGGAGCATAGATAATACTGAGTATTTAAATTTTTACTATAGTTGAATTATTAATAAGTTATGTAAAACTAGTTACGTTGAAATACTGGCTGGCAGTCCCTGGCACTGTGGTACATGTAACTATAGATAGTGTTGTAACATATACAAAGAAGAAAGAGAAAAACGAAACAACAAAGAAAGAACGCACAGATTTACGTGGTTCACTAACGTTGTAATAGCTACGTCCACAGGGTGGAAGGGAAAGAGTTTTATTAATTTGAGAGGCGTTTTCAGATTACAGATTTAGAACGGTATGATAAGCATGTGAACTAGGGCGCGCGTGTGGCTTAGAGAGTTTATATATAATATAATACTCTCTAAGACTTAATACAGATTTGACCTAATTATAGCAACAAATAGATTCAAGGCATATATCCATCAAATAGATTGAGGGGACCACTATGACGTGTACGATATAAAAAGATTAATTTTCATTGGTGCTATGTAAGACTTGAAGTATATCGATCAAAATTCAAAAGTGCAAGTACAAAACGTAACATTTTGTATGTAACAAGTAAAAATACTGTTGTTTTAGAATGAAAGTTCCTAGATTTTTTCTTTTTAATTTTAAACTAAATTAAACTAATTGAAATAAAATAAATAAAATCAAAATAAACTAACAGTTACTCGGTAGAATTCAAATTACATTCAACGAAAATCAACTACGTAGTATTAAAGACTTTAAGTTGCATGAAAAATAGCCAAGAAATTATATTACGCAAATAACACGTAAAAATTAAAGTTGAATAATCAAGTCACATAATCTCAAGGGTGTAAACAAATTAAAGGGACTGAAAAGAAAGGTGTGTAGCCACTAAAAATTAAACAACCGACAACAAATAGTTATGCCGGATTTTTAGGGTATGAAAACAATTATAAACAGTTTTTTTACTAACTTTATATTATTATCTTCTTGTCATTTCTCTTAATTTGTGAAAATATTACAATTTGAAAAACACCTTGTGTCGTTAACTATCAAACGGGTCAGATCGGTCAAATTATATGGGTCAGATCGGTCGAATTATGTCGACACAGATATGAGTTAGGTCAATTTAAATTTAAGTCGAATCAGCGTACGAATAAAAAATTTCTTTACTTCCGTTGTACATTACATATGTGTATGATTTTTATATTCAAACTTGCATTTTATAAATTTAAAGTTGAAATAATTTTGAATATTATTGAAATATTCATGTTATAAATTTTATTGGAAAGTTCCTTTTATGTAAAGTTACGCATGGCTTAATAGCTAAATGGGTCAGGTGGGTCTTAAACCTTAAATTTACAAATCATTTTAAACTTTAATCAATTTGATTTTTGAGTCATGATCAAAATCTGTAAATCTTAATGCTAAGAAATTGGATTGAATCGGATTGAGTTTACTAATTGAGTCGTATTTTACATGCTAGTTCGTAATTTTTAGGGTTTTTCCAATTATGGACCGACCAATTAGCATGTTAAAATTGTTTTTTTACTCAAAATCGTTTCAAGAAGTTCTATACAAATGTAGAATTTTTAGAGGCTAAAACATAAAACTCTTTTTAAAAATTAGTGGTAATCACTTTAATTAAGGGCGATGAGTTTCAATGGTACTGATTACCTTATTTAAATTGTATTCAAAGTAACTTTTTTGATATCTATGCAGATGAACGTACGATTAAACAAGTTTATAAATGAAAGAAAAAAAAATAATCAAAGGAAAAGTAAATTTAGGATTAATCAAAGTAATAATGAGTAGTAATCAAGCATTATTATTTTGGTAATCAAGCTTTTATCTTTAATTAGTGTCCCATTGTAGTTGTAGTGTTAGTTGATTGACGATTTACCTAATTTTGAAAGCTGATTAACTACTACCATCATGCTTAGATATAGTAGTAGTAGATACGATCTATATCAACCCTAATATAAAGTGAACATACATAACACGGGGTACCTACCTCAAAGTTATGGCCAATTATTGGAAAAAATAATAATTTATACTCATATTAATTTGTACTCCCTCCTACCCACAAATAATGTCCCTTTTGGGAAAAAGGTGGAAATTTATGGAGTGGAATAGAATAAGAAAAAGTAATGGGTAGGGGTAAGAAAATAGGAGAGAGGGTGTATGAAATTGAATAGAATAATAAAAAGTAATGTATTGTTAGGTGAGTGGGGGTTAGTTTAATCCAAAAAATTCATGGGGAAAAGCAAAAGGGACATTTTGATGGGTAAGGATTTGGGGGAAAAGGGACATTAGTTGTGGGTAGGAGGGAGTATAACTTTTAAGATAATGTCGAGATATTACGTTATCATTTAAATGTCGAGTGAAAATATTGGTGACATTAAAAATATAAATTAGTTTTTGAAAATATCGATCGAGGACCATAAAAGCAATATTTTATTGATTTAATTACCAAATTATGAAAAGAGAACAGCTAGCCTTTTTGATTATCGGTCATTGGTATGTCAATCAATTGTTCCTTGTTGCATGTAGATTGTTTCAGATAATATATGTAAATGTTACTTTTTTAAGTAAGTTACAACTTAAATTATAATACATTTTTATAAAGTATTATACTTCTTTAATTTAAAATATGGAGTAAAAATAACTCTCAATAATACCATTATTTTAAAATGTAAAAAGAAAATTTGCAAATATAAAAGATGATGTGATTTTCATTACGAAATTAGAGTCAAAATACACGTAATTAAACTCATTTTGGTGTGCACATATATGTAATGGTAATGGAGGTCACGCGTGAGTAGCTATATAAATTATGAGTCAATACTCCTCTATGAGACTATGACACTTATTCTTGGTCAAGAGATACATTTTGGCTTATATAAATACATTTTATAATGTTTATATTATCAAATATATAAGGCTACATTCATTTGAATATGATTCACTACTTAACTAAGGACATTGTTAATTTTAAACACTGAAATCATTATGAAAGTCGTTTTTACTTTTAGATATTAATTCCAGCTGCTATAAATTAATCTGTTTAACTTAAAACTTTCAAGAGTAAAACCATTAATACAATGGAATTAAGGTCCTTTTTTTTTGGCTTATTGAAGCTTATTTATAATTAGAGGTGGCAAACGGGTCATTTCGATCGGTTTCGGATCAGTTTGTTTCGGATCGATTTCATTTGGTTTATTTGTATTTTCGATTTCAATTCAGTTCAATTCGATTTTGTTTCGATTACGAGTCTATATCGGTTGTAGATAATTTTGGTTCAATTCGGGTTCAAGTCGGATTAATGTCAGTTCAGTTGATAATCGAGTCGAGATATGATCAAGTCAGATATTATTCGAATCGGGTCACATTCGGATAATATATGAAAGAATTGTAACGTCCTCAATTTTGATTTAATTTTCCACTTGTGTGCTTCTAAATTTTCGCATATGAGAGTTATGTGAAAAAATAAATATGTTGCAAAATACGGAATAAAAGTCTAAAGGTCTTAGATTTTATATTATTTTATAGCTTCGTGTTTCGATGAGTTTATCCGTCTCATACTAAATTATAATATTGTTTTAAGATGCGACTTTAACTTGGAATACTCTTGTTCTATTGTGTCCCACATTGAAAAAATAAGAATGTAAATGTGATGAATTTGGTATAAATAATTACAATATCCCACATCGAAAGATTACCAAGTTATGAAGTGATATTATGTTATAAATATAGTCATTTTTATTATTTTCAATTATCAAAACAATTAATACTCTTAAAACACTTGGTTAAAGAGTTAAGAAGTTGATTTTGAACTTGTATGACAGTTGTCATATAAAGTAGCCTTTAATATCTATTTATATATGAGATAAATATTCTTTTGCTTTGGGTCGAATCGAATATTTTTCAGTTCAGTTGACTTCGGGTTGGAGGAAAATAAATTTGGAGTTTAAACAGTTCAAGTTTATTCAACTATGGGTCTTTCCAGGATATGTGTTGAATTTCGTTCGATTCGATTCGATTCAAGTCATATCAGGTTACGGATTAAGTTCAAGTTAAACTTTTCAGATGTTCGGTTGGATGTCGATTCCAACAATTTCAGTCGGTTTATCTGGTTCGGTTTCATTTTGCCAGGTCTATTTATAATTATAAGATAAGAATTGTGCTGAATTTATTAGAGATGAAATCAAATGAGGCTGAAGTGACTTTGTTGTTTTTAAATTTGTTCATGCATGTAGTAGTGGTGGAGCTAAACTTATTGAAACTCAGCCAGAGTTATACAATATTTGAGTTGAACTTATTAAATAAAATGAAAGTACGTGAAATGAAACGAGTTTATATTAAATCGAAAAAACTAGATCGAGACGAACAAACATAAACCTCACCTTATTTTCCATTTCTTAAAATCAAACAACACTACCCAATTAACTGACTAATTAAAATTATTAAAAAAATGTCAAACTAACATAAGACTAAAAAACTAAAATAAGACCTAATGTAGCATGATATCCACTAACATACTCTATAGCTGACCAACATAAGACTCTAGAATACACACAATTCTCAATTTTCAAATTCAAGGTCATTTATGTGACCTTTGTTATTTCAAATGGACCTACTAATTTGCTTTACTTAGATGTCTTTTTTTGAATAAATATAGGCCACCCAAAACGATATTACTAGGAAATATGATCACTTCAAAAACAAGTAAACTTACTTTGGAGTATTTCGTAAGTTGTTTTGAAATTTGCGCATGTATTACATAAAACCATTTCACGCGTGTGACAGAGTTCTTATGAGTAAAATGTGACTATTTTAATGCTAAAAGTGAACATTTTAACGTTAAATTTGACCACTTTAAAGATCTATAATGTGAGCATTAACTACTATGTATAATGTACAATGTATAGTGTATAATGTACTTTTTCTAATCAGTTAAATAGTAAATATTTGATCAATATTTTACTCGTGAAAGTAGTTAAACATCTTTATTATACTAAACCACAGTTATCGCTGACATCATCAATGCCACATGTCGCGATTCTGTGCGTTTTTTCCCGCCAAAACCTCATGCTTACATCATCCACCCTATTATATACGGAGTATTATTAAGTCTATATTCATTATCTATAATTATCATTACTTAATAACCATGTTCACACGATTTTTCATTTTTAATTTCTATTATGTATCTTTAATATTTATTTTATATTTTTCAAAAAAATATTTATCCTAAACTAAATATTTGCTAATTTAATATTTTTTACTTTTCATTCTATTTTTTCTAATCAAAAATTAATGTTTTACCAAAATTTTGTACACTAATAAATATTTTTTATTTTTCATTCTATTTGCTAATTTTAATATTTTTTACTTTCATTCTGTTAAAAAATAATATTTTTTACTTTTTATTCTATTTACTTATTTTAATGTTTTTTATTTTCATTCTATTTTTTCATTCTATTATAATATATGCACTTCATATATGTTTGTATTTAGAATTTATATTTGTTTGCTACTAAATTTACACTTGAATATCATACAAATTAACAATTTTCTTATATTTCAGTTAATATATACTTAGTATAATTTTATTAGTTAAAAACAATAATATCTATAGTTACCGTGCATTGATGCACGAGATCTAAACTAGTTAACTACTATTTAACTGGTCAGAGAAAATACCTTTTATGAGTACTAAGATATAACCTTATTACGGAGTATTATGATTTTAGACCTGGATGCATAGTGGTCAAGGCAGCTTAGCATAAATTAATGTGCCAAGTATCAATGCTCGTGTACGGTGATCAGTTTTGATTTTTTACCTTTTTCCTTTTCTTTGTTAGGGGAGTTGGGGACGGATACAATATTGTCAGGAACCAACTCAACCAAAAGCTTAAGCTGATGGTTGGAGGCCCAAGATCGGTTTTATATACTCTAACACGCCCCCTCACGCGAATGCCCTTTGGGCTTGAAGCGTGGACGCAACTACAGGTCCGCCTACCTGGTGCGAAATATACCACTTTGAAAGTGAGGGATGGTGAGATTCGAACCCGTGACCTTTTGTCACAAGGCTTTGATACCATGTCAGGAACCAACTCAACCAAAAGCTACATGTCAGGAACCAACTCAACCAAAAGCTTAAGCTGATGGTTGGAGGCCCAAGATCGGTTTTATATACTCTAACAAATGTAATTGTCTTACTGAAAAGAATTTAAAAATTCGATGTGCCTCAAAATGTCAAGGCGCATGCTACTGTCAAATTTTTACTAGACTAGATTTTGCTACTGTTAAGAGAGTAGATGCTCGTATAGTATCTCGGTTGTCATAATATTTATTATGTTTGTACTAGGTTTAATAATGCTCAGATTATTGCTCGGCTTTCCAGTTGTAAATTTTATAACTTTCTATAAACCACCATTTAATTTATAGAAAAGAAATAATAATCATAATTAATACTCCGTAATAACTAATTCGTTAGACATACATAACAATTACAAGGAAAAATTAGTTGGATTATTGAACTTTTGGTTCAAAAATTCTCCCACTTTCATGGGAATTAAAGAAAATTAGATGACATATGGTAATGTATATACATCCAAGTCTTGCCTTTCATGATTACTTGTTATTTGTTTCTTAACTACTCATGTTGAAATACATTTCATGATTTAATTGGTAGGTATAGACATGCTATAATAATCTTACTTATTTATTTTATTTCATTATATTCATTAAAATTTCCATTAAATATATGAAAAATATACTTCCTCTGTCTCAGTCATTTGTTTACAGTCTCTCAAATGCCCCTCATAAAAAAGTCAATGTGTAAACAATTTACTAGAACGGATGAATTATATATAGTGGTAGTTGGGCTCAAGGAGTATTGCTCTTAATTATTGTGATCAACAAAATGTAGCTTAATTATTGTGATCAAAATATTTTAAAAAGCGATTTTTTGTAATAGACCGTTTGATGAAAAAGTTCTTGTGATTAACCATCTGGTAAAAACAATCAGTTTAACTTTCTTGTAAGGTAAAATTTAGTTAAATATTTACTTAATATTCGTGTGATAAATTATTTGCTTAAAAAAGAAAAAAAAAATCGTTACAAACTTGTAAAAGCAAATATACTCCCCATTGAACAAGTCATTGGGCCTAACCCATTTGTATGCCCGATTTTTCAATACATCATCGGGTGAAATTGAACGTTTGCACGGGCCCACTCGGACCAGTCCGCATCGCCAAGGGTCCGGCCCGGCCCACTCAAGTAACGGGCTATACTTGGGCCATGATTTTTGAGGCCCGACTCACTGGGCTATATTTCTAGACTAATATATAACTAACGGGTTCGACTCAGGCCTTGAATTTGAAAGCGCTGGCCCGACCAGAGCCCAACCCACTTTCCCAACGAACCGGTTACGTTTGAGGAAATTGGGCCCGACCTATAGTGGGCCGGCCATGGGCCAATTTTAATACTAATTACAATTGCAATTTCACATTTTCTTTTGTAAGACAATTTCATAATACGGAGTAGTATTTAAAATAGTGAGCGACAATAAGTCAATAATGACATAACTTCTTGATCATAATAAAATACGGAGTACAATAAAAGTTCATTAAAATAGGATTGAAAAGTGTTTTTATCATTTTCATTTATATGAGCTCAAATATTAAAAAGATTTTCCTCTTATATATGAAAACATTTCAAAGAAAATTTCGCCGTTAGAAGATCATTAAGAGACTTATAAATTGCAAATTACTCCATATTACAATTATTTTATTTATAAAGACAATGTATACAGATTTGTTCAAATTATCCACAAGATATAGGCACGCCAAAAAACTACTCGTAATATTCACTTAATTTACTTTAACATTATCTAAATTAGAACTGTGTGAGCCATTAAAAGAGATAAATATGGTAAAAGATCATCGTTCACTAAAAAAGAAAAAAAAGGTGAAGACGAGTTTCCTAATACGCGAAATACGTACACATTTAAATTGATAAGGGCCATAATTAATTTAATTTAATTAAAACGTGAGAACTTTTATACAATTTCTCGATGTTTTTTAGGTACAATAAAAGGCCCAATGCCAATATTAAAGGAGAGGAAACTACTAGATCACGACATTTTCGAGACGACAAAACGATTTTATTTTTTAAAGATAAATGGCTTTCATGACGGTGGCAAGGTGGGACCTTGTAAATTTATCAATGGAAGCGCGGGAACCGCCGTTATTTTCATCATCATCATCATCAACTTCTTCACAAATTAGGTTTGATTTTACTTCATAATTCAGAAATTATTCGCTCAAATTTGTCGCTTAATTTCTCCGCGTTTTTCAGTTTAATTTATGCATTAATTGTTGATTTAACATTGTGTTAATTAATTCGCGAACATAGAATTGATGTGTTTACGATCAAAGTGAATCGAAAATTTTGATTTTAGTCCAGAAATTACGAAGAGAAATTCAGGTTTTGATACGTACGAAGGATTGTTCTGCTAAATTGATGCGAACATCTGTTGTTGTTCGTTGATGTGAATATAGTGATGAATTTGAGTGAAATTTAGGGTTTTACAGCCGTAATTTTGAGTGAAATTGTTATTGATTGATCGCGTTTTTCATATGTTGAGAGTAATTATGCGCGGATGTGTAGTAATTGTACTGGACTGCTGGTTTGTGTTACGTCGTCGTGGTCGTAGTTGCTGTTGTTGTAACATTGTTGATGCTGCTGTTGATTATTCTGGAGGTTTTGTTGTTGTTGTTGTTGTTGTTGTTGTTGTTGTTGTTGTTGTGATTGTCGTTGTTGTACTGTGGTTGTTTATAACATCGTTGTTTGAGTGGTGGCGATGTTGATTGCTGTGGTTGTGGTTACGGTTGTTATCTCGTCGTAGTTGTTGTTTATTAACGTCGTTGTAAACTTGTCGACATCGTCATTGTTGTTGGATGATGATGATTATGAAGGTTTTAGGTTAGTTACGCTAAGTGCATTTATCTTGGCGAGTATTAATGGTCTACTGTGAGTATAATTACCGTCTTCATACTAGCGAAATCATGCACTTGAGCTTTTTGATCGATTTTTAGCTTCAATTCATTTTCAGAAACTAGTGTATAACCGAGCTTTACTATTACTTCATTGCGTGCTAGTCTACTGTTTGACTTAGGAAGGGCGTAAATGAATGGTTTCTTCACTATCTTGGATAACGCCAGCTGCGTTTTTGGCTGTGATGGGTTGTTTGGGAGGGGATTCGTCAGTCGTCACCCGCTTTCTAAAGTTTAGAAACCCAAAAAATGTTAAACTGATCGATTGATATGAAGTTGGAATGTTGGATTGAGTGAATTTCCATTGTTTTGGTATCAAATTGGATTGGAGGTGAATTACGGATCCATTTTTTCAACTCCTACAAACTCGATTAAATCCGTCTACCAGAGTAAAAATTTGGAACCATAATGACCCCGTCATGTTTTTTCACACGTCTCTTCCTCATTTTGTATTCACATAAGAGAGTTTTATGATATTCTTGGCTTATAATTGTTAGATAAAAATAAAATTCCGTGAGAAAATGAACTGGGAATGAAGATATTCCTAACAACTTGTTTAGTTGTCTTCAAATGTTATTAATTATCTCCGTGGAAAGAGCCTTGCTCATACGAATTTGCTCTGGTTTTTTCAGAGATCGTTGCTGATTGCAACAACTGGTACGCGATGGACTTGGAGATTATGTTACGGGTTGCATCAGGCTTCCTTTGCTTGTTCTGCCTTGTGATGTCGCTAATGCTAATCAGGTTCTTTCCCAACTGATCCTTTTCCCTCTCGTCGACAAATCTCGATGTTTGCTACACATATTTGCTAACTGTTACGTTTTATTTGTGCTGATGATTCAAAATTTATGAATGTATAAGTCACATATATTGGCCTTTTCAAGAAATGTACCGAATTAGTTATGGCAGAAATCAGACCTTTGGCTGCGTTAAAACATGACTATTTTACGGGTTGCTAGCGCTAATTTTAGGAGTTTGTGTACTAAGCCACTGAATTTGAACCTCAATTTGCCCTGTTTTTTAAATTTTGTGCTAGTAAATTTTACTTTAATTCCCAAGGAAAAGCTTATCTCCCTAGCAAATATGAAGACATTCTCGAGTTGGTAAGGACTGCAATAAGAGTATCAATTTTTTATAATTTTTAATAACGCCAAACTATATATATTATTATTCTAACATTTGCGATGACAAACGTGAAAAAATAAATAATGTGAGAATTTAAATGGAGGGAGTACATTATTGAGCGATGGTATCAATAGGCTCTTATATGATTCCGTATGCGGACGGCTGAGGACACGATACCTACTCATAGTGTATTACAACTGCAGAATTAGATCGCCACTATTAGAGCCTTAACTAAGTTATTTAATGTTTCAAATAATTATCAAAGAAATTTTTGCTACCACATCCTTGATGGAAGTTAGATGTGAACATCACATAGTGCCTTAGGATACGGAAATCTCCCTGTGTCAGGAACCAACTCACTCAACCAAAAGCTTAAGCTGATGGTTGAAGGCCCAAGATCGGTTTTATACACTCCAACACGCCCCTTACACGAATGTCCTTTGGGCTTTAAGTATGGACGCAACTGTAAGTCCGTCATACCTGGTGCGAAATAATCCATTTTGAAAGTGAGGGGTGGTGAGATTCGAATCCGTGACCTCTTGTCACAAGGCTCTGATGCCATAACCAACTCAAACAAAAGTTTAAGCTGATGGTTGAAGGCTCAAGATCGGTTTTATACACTCTAACACCTTGCCCCTCAATATGTGCTCCCGTTGGTAACTGATGAGATGACTAAACTGTTGTCTCTCGGTATGTGCATCACATAGGGAAAGTTTCCATTTGATATGAATAGCTAGCATCGAGTCTATTCATATTATGTACTCCGTACATAGTTATTTTATACATCTTCGTTTATCGTTAAAGAACCTTTTACTTAAACCACGCTTTTTTTCGTATAAGCTGTTTAAAAATAGATTATGTGGTCTCTTTTAGCACATCACTTAACCTCTACATAATACGCCGAGGTTGAAGGGTGAGCGGTGGGTACGTAAAAATTACATTGAATTTAATTTAAAAAACGTACGTATACTACTCCGTATGAAATTTGTAACCAAAACTACTATTCTTACAAAATATCGTATGAAATTTGTAACCAAAACTACTATTCTTACAAAATATCGTATGAATAATAATAATAATAATGCATTATTCCATGCGTTGTACAAACTTATTATTGTACGCCATGATCCTTGAGTTTGTCAGTACACACTATTGCAACAATTGTACTACGGAGAACTATTCTTGATATTTCCAAATTAGCTTTTTCGGCTCTTTTATTTTTAGCTAGGTTTAGGGTTTGACGTTGAAAATTATCACTGTGGAGTTTTTGATTTTCAAGGAAGTTTTAATTTCGGTCGATTTCAAACTCTGGTTATAACTTATGAGTTATGAGTATCGTTTTTTAGGATTGTAAGTTAATATGTCTTGTTTCAAAATTCTGTCACGGGTGAATTAGAGGGATCATATCAAATTTGTCGGTAAAAGTCAGGGGAGTAACTATTAGGAAAACGATCAAACTAGAATGTTTATATAAGCCATTTAACGCAGATTCTAAGTACATGAGCTGAACTTATAGGAGATTAAATTAAGCTGAAAAGAACTGAGCCTTACGTAACAATAAAAAACCTCCTTGTGCCATTTTGTTTTCCATTAATTTTTTTTGTTGTCTCGATTTAAACGCTTAAGTGGGGATACAAAGTACGTCTTGATGAATAGTATTGCATTACTTGTTTTCGAAAAAAAATAAACGCTTATATTGAAAATTTTCCACTTAAATGAATAGAGAGATATTTTTCACTTTGATGTGAACGGAGAAAATATTACTCCGTACAATACAGTACTTGCTTAGAATTAGGACATTTTATTTTGAAAGTTTTAAAAGATTAGAAAAATAAAATAAAAATATATAAAGTGGTACGAATTGGGTGAGCTCCATTGGAATAGAAGAGTTGGAAACATGTCGGCAGTACGCAAAACAGGTCAAGTGGAGCCAGAAAAAAAGGTGTTAAAACTAAACCATAGCCACGAGAAACTGAAAAGTGACCTAAAATTAGTGGCCTACATTGAATGGAACTGTTGGAACTTGATAGGCACGAATAGAAATTGAAAATGATAACCCCACCGAATTGCTTTCGTATTTCTAATAGAACAATTCGACCCTATGTGAGTGTCAGGGTTGTACTGAATTTTCTATTAAAATAAAACGGTGTCTTCTGATTTCAGACACAAGAAACAAAGGTGTCATTCAAAAGTACGGAGTATTATTATATGTGTACTTTTGTTATATACTTCCTCTATTCCATTTGATTCTATACATATTCCTTTTTCGGAAATTCCAATCAGTTCTATACATTTCTATTTTAGTCTCTACTTTATTAAACTAAAAGACCAATATACCCTTCACTAATACCCACTCAACCCACTTGCAAACAATAAAGTAGGGGTATTTAAGTAATTCCATTATCTACCCCACTTGATTTTCTTCTACCTTAATTACCGTGTTTTGGTCAAACGTATATAATCAAACGGAATGGAGGAAGTATATGTTCAATGATGGCAGAAGATGAGATTAATTATTGTGTATTTCATCTTCTAATCTCACTTCGATTAATCCCGTCGTATGTAGTCATTCAAAAGGAATGACTACCGTACACTCATAAATAATTAAGTAAAAGTGTACACTCCTTACTTCCCAAAACTTACTAATTTACCCATCCAAGAACCAAATTCGAGTTACTCTAAATGAACCGATAATTACACTTAAATTTCAAATGAACTGTGTGAAATGTAAAGAAAACGTTTACCTTTATAGTATTATTATGGCCTGCATTGGTTACCATTGAATCTCACTTCTATAAACTCCTCCTCCTATCAACAAAAGGGAGATGAATTCTTGTAATCAGTCATGTATGCATTTTTAGAATGATTGGTACCAATAGTACCCTGAGAAAAAATTGGTACAAATAGTACTCTCATTATTCCAAGGCCACCTCCTTTTCGATTTATAGAAGCTGAGATGAATTTATAAAAAATGTACTTATAGGAGTTGAAACTTATTAAAACCTAAGCTATAATGGTTAGTTGAAATTTAGAAATGGATGATTGCGAGTGTGGTCTTTGCCTCGGAAAAGTGGGATAAATATGTCACCCTCTTCGTCTATGAGCGAAGAAAATCTACTAATTTCCGTGTACATTATATATTATATCAGATAAAATATACTCCCTCCATTCACATCCAAAGGCATCATTTGCCTTTTTGACACTATTCATATGTGTCGGTACTCTTTGAAATTCCCGACAATCTATAAGTGAAAATATAATCGTGTGTGATCTTGTTTTATTCGTCTTTATGCGTACTATATCATATCCAATTTTTAGATTTTTTTATCGTGTGAAATTATAGATATTTCCGTTCCGACATTCGCCTCGGCAAATGTGATAAAGCAACCGATGCCTTTGGATGTGAATGGAGGGAGTAATGATAATATATACGGAGTAGTTTGATTTGTCATTATTAGTAGAACAAAGACATGAGAGTGATGAGACGTTGTTTTATAGTTTTTGATAATGTGCACTTCCATATATCATGTCACGGTATGTGCATTGACATTATAAATCTGTTCTTTCGGACTTTTTAAATGAATCAAACTAAATCGAATCGAATCGAATCGAAATGAATCGAATGAATCGAATAAATGAATCGAATCGAACTAAATGAAGTTCAATTAAATAATACTCGTATAGTTGTCTTTGAACGAATCGAAGTGAAGTGGAAATAAATGAATCGAATCGAATGGGTGAATAATCGAATCAAGTGATCTGAATCGAAATTTGAAAATAATGTAAGAGTCCCTATATATATCTCATTTAAACTTGAGTGAGGTGAGGTGTATTATTTACTGAAGATTTTACTCCGTATTTGGTTTAGTACTCCTATGTAAGAAGTGTTGGTCTCCCTTAAAACGGGTTACCCGTTTCTTGGGAGAAACGGGTCAAATAGGGGGGAAAAAGACAAGGAACTAGTGGGGGAGAACAACTTGCTCCCCCACTTGTCCTTTGTCTTTTGTGCAGATTTGACCGTTCTTGGTTTAAGGCAGTTCTGTCTTAAACAAGAATTTGTGATGTAAGAATAACGTAAATAATCACACATCTATGTTGGTTTTCGTGCTTATAATGAAAGAGTGAACTCTTATTATACGCTCACTTGCTAAGGTGGAAAAACCCTTACATTAAACCGTGATCATTGTTTTAGGGAAAATAATACGAAGTACTCCGTACAATAATTTGTTCATGAACATAAAAAGTATGCGAAAAGAAGTCCCGGCTCCAAGTTGTTCAAGACAAAAATAAGAGTGGCGTTGAGTTTCTCGACCATTTGCCTTAGGATTAGTCATTTCTATTTCTCGATGGGGGCAGGGAAGGGATATAACCAATTATGATTAAAAACTGCCGTACAATAATTTGTTCATGAACATTAAAACTGTCGTACAATGATTTGTTCATGAACATGATAATTTATCACACATATATAAAATGTGAAGATTTTTTTTTTTTTTTTTTGAATTTGACTCGGCGTTTCTTAATAGCGTACTTTAACCGTATTTATCTTGAAAATTAATTTTTCTTAAAACTGCACTCATTATGTGAAAAGTGAATAAATCAGACAATAAATAATCATAGTTAGCCACATGAAATAATACTTAGCCACAAAATACAAGCACAAAATACAAGCACAAAACAGTCTCACACAAGAACTTGTGTGCATTATTACACATAAATGATAACTTATGATCATTTTCTTAAGCTAAGCAACACATGAAAATAATACTTAAGCCACTAAATCCAAGCACAAAATGATGATCAACTAACGTTTTTTAGCAGCAGTTTCCCTTTGGCAATTGAAGTAAACAGCTGCCACAGGAAGCCCTAGATTGTTCTCTGCAGCAAACCTCCGAGTATTGAATCGATTTCGTGAACTCGGTGTCGAGACACTTCCCCTACGGACTTGCTTGAACAGTAGGAACACAAACCTGTGGATGCCTATGGTTGGAGTTGGCATTTCATAGCTCACCACCTCTCTTCCTGTATGCATGTAAGTGTATTGATAACGCGTTTGAGGGTGATAGTCTCATGTTTATGCGTGCATACGTGATCGAGATCGATGGTGATATTATTAAGTTTCTACTGTATTAGGGTTATTGAATCACAATGTTATTGTGATAGTGTTGATGAGGACTGATGTACTTCCTACGATTCAACATGTTCTTATCGTTTGACCATTTTTATGAGGAGATGTTGGTTCAAAAATGAGAAACTGATGAATCGGAGGGAGTATCAGTAAAGCTAAACTTATTTAAATTTCCCCATATAACCATGCACAAATTCTTATTTAAGACAGGTCAAGTACTAATAATAAGACAAAAGATAAGTGGGGTTGGAAAGGTGCAATAAATTTGTTTTTTATGTGCAAGTGGAGGGTACTTGACCCGTCTTAAGCTTAAGACGGATATACCCGTCTTAAGTAAGACTTACACATAACCATGAACAAAGTTTAGTACGGAGTAGATTAAGATGAATGAGGTGTCTTACCGAAAGTGGCATTGGTTGTTCCTGGAATATCTGTTACAACCCTGTAACATATTATAGTAGTTGATCAAACACGTATTTGATTATAAATATACGAAACAATATCCACTTTAAAAGTTTTTGTTTACGATAATCTAGTCGTATATGGAAGATCGTCGTATATTATTTACCAGTGCAAGTGCTCTCTTAGATATGGATCACTTGGTCCAGGAACATCTGGATCTGTCATTATCTACTCAAAATAATAATCAGATAAAAATGTTAGAACTTTTCTTTCAGTTGTATAGTATACATGTATATCGACTTACTACGTATGAAGTAAGACCGTCTCATTATATCGACAATAATGTTTTCTGGTAAACAATTTACTGGAACGGAGTGAATAGTAACAGCACTGTAGTAGTAGTGTTGAGTTTTAAGTAAGGGAGGGGAAGTAAAAAAAAATTACCAAAGTGAAGAAGTTAATTAGGTCACCATCATGAACTTGAACCCTAGGCTTATGGGTAAGTTGAGAAGGTAAGAAATCATAGCCATTGGAAACTTGCTTGGTGACGTTGGAGTTGTTGTAAATGACAGACATTCTTATACTTGTACTAAAGGGGTCTATTACTTCCCCTACTACTCTTCCTATCGTTAGTGGATCTCCATTTGCCATTTTCTTATTCAAGAATTTTTACCTTAGGTTATTTTTTTTTTTTAGGTTTTTTCAAGGAGATGAACAAATAGTATTTTATGTCATAATGTTATTGGCCAATAATGGTCCTCTTTATATATACAGTTAGTTGTAGAAAAAGTTACTCAATTCTCTACATGAAATTAAGATAAAAAATATAAAAATATACTCCTCCGTTCCAGTGAATTATTTACAGTTTGACTTTTTTGTGAGGGGATTTGAGAGAAGTGTAAACAAATGACTGAGACAGAGGGAATAGATATGTTTTTTTTTTAAGGGTAGTACGGAGTAAGATGGATCATGGATGGCTAAACAAAACAAAGCAAAATGATACTCTATTTTATGTTTCTAAAGTTGAGTGCATTGTGGCATCTTTGAGCTTATTGTCTTAAATTCGCCTTAATTAATCATCTCTTATATATATGCTGAAGATATACTCTCTCCGTCCCAATTATTTGTTTACTTTTTATTTTGGTACAAAGACCAATGAAAGTTCACAAAAGACGCATATACCCCTTGGATAGTATGGGGTAGGGATATTAGTGAGAGGAATTTAAATGATGGTGTGGAAGGGCTAGTTGGTCCATTTGTGTGATCAAAGTTTCCTAAAAATGAAAAGTAAATACGGAGTAAATGACTGATACACTAAGTATGGAATAGGTAAACAAATGATTGGGACGGAAAAAGTAGTACTCCGTATAAAAGTATAACTTCTTATCAATTACTTACCACATTAAAGTGGAGCACAACTCGTTCTTTTCGACTTATTGAAGCTAAACTTATACGGAGTAGCAATTAAAATTATAGGATCTGAGTGTTGTACTTATAAGAGCTAAAGTGAATATTTTTGTTTATACATTTGTGCTTGTTTGTTAGAGTATATAATCGATTTTTGTTATAGGATCTAAGTGTTGTACTTAACTTTTGATTTAGTGTTGTGATTAAATTTATGGTTGATTAAATATATGGTTTTAATAGTCTGTTTTTCTAGAACATTACCCCCTCCATTTTATTGAGATAGCCCCATTGGGTATCTCACAAATTTTAAGAAAGTGGAAAAAGTTTAGGGTAGTATTGGTAATTTGGTTAACTGGATCCGACTTTTAGAACACATTCTTCAGGACTTTTTAAATTTGAACCAATCGAGTTGAGCGAAATGGTGACTGGCCCAGGCTGACCAGATCGAATTTGAGGCTGAATGAAGTTCAATTAAATAACATAGATGTCTTTGAATCGAAGAAATTTGGTGGCCCAGGCGAAATGTCTTTGAAAATAAGCTGGAAAGAACATGTCCTTAAAGATAAAGTGTGTGATATTTTAGTGAAATGAGTGTAATAGTAGGGGTAAAAGTGTTATTTTCATTGTGAAAAGCTACCACACATAGTAATGGGGCTAAATGAGTGAAATTGCCGAAAAAAGGAAGTGAAGCTAAATGAGTGAAATGGAGGGAGCATAATTTAAATTCAAATTGTAGACAAGAATAAATTAAGTCACTACAAGAAAAAGTCAATTTAGCAACCAACGAAATCGGTCGCTAATAGTCTTAAACTGGTCGCAAAACGCAAATTAGTCGTAAAAAGGTCTTAAATTGATCGCAGAAAGTACAATCGCTAATTAAATTGGTTACTAAATTGGTCGCGTGAAGGCTGTGTTTTTTGTAGTGAGTGTGAAGTAGCATGAATCTAGGGACTTTTGCATATATGGCAAAATTCTACTCCGTACTTCTTGTCTTAGAGTACCTTTTGTTAAAATAATAAAATGAATCTCCAAATGTAACCATCAATTGTTTGGAGCTTACCTTGTTTGGAAATGTATTATGTGAAAGATTGAATTTTATAGATTAAAGTAAACTCCACTAATCATAAATTAATTTTCTAAATTAAAAGAGAATAAAAAAGCAACCATTGGACTTTAACTCTATAACTCTGTAAGTGATGAGTAGTCACTTCATTAAAAAGGGTTCAATTTGGTCTCACTTTGAAGAGAATATAATTAGTGTTTTTTTTTTTTTGGACTTGTTATTTCACGCCTCTTTTTTACTATTTCTCGCCCTTTTTTTTATGTGAAAAGACTTAAATACTCTTATGTTATATTTTTATATTAAAGATATTTTTGTTCAAAGGGATATTTTGGTCATTTTGGGTGCGAGAAATAGTAAAGAAGGGTACGGAAAATAGTAAAAGTGTTTTTTAAGAGAATATATAAGGCTTTAAATAATGTGTAGGGAAGAGATTCGAACGTACGGAGTAATAGTTACTCCGTACAGCTTTAGTGTTTGTACTTTTAAGAGTTTTAACTGTTCAAATTTTCGTAACTATTTACCATGAAACTGATGGTAGGGTTTGATAATTGATGAGCCATATTATGTACGGAGTATGATTCTGCTTGTGATTTATGAGATTGATGATGAAATTCGCTTCGAGACTCTTTACGCGCGCCTCTAAATGCCGTGTAATAATATTAAAACCTTGTCTCGTTTGTATTGTCTTCATTTGACTTTGCTGCTGACCTTTGATTTCTTATTTGAAACTAACATACCATTTGTATTTTTCGAGGATCTGAACGTAATTATGAGCTATTCTTATTTTCCCCTCTAAATAGTTGAACATATCATTCTCGATGCAAATTTTCATTACAGCTAGTCGATCTATGAACAGCCTCGAGGATTTTCATTGAACCAATACACATAAGGTTGTATGCATCTGACCCCTTTGTTACCGCACAATATAAGCTAAATGTATGTTGATGTAGTCACACTTTTCACGATGAACATGTGACAGTCAAAGTAAATTAGAGCTTTATGAAGTTGTAACAACTTATAATGTCAGTTACATTTATTTATTTTTTTTTTTCAAAACTTGTCAGTTTTACAAGATTTGGTTTTATGTGTTGAAACATAAATGGTGCAATTAATTTCCTTGGTTTGTTTGTATTTGCTCCCCTGTTTCCAAGTTCCAACCTTTCCTTAATACTAGGGGTGAGAAAAATATACGATACGATTTTATTATATGAATACGATACGGTATACGGTATAAATTTCACGAATTTTAGTATCTACGAAATTCCGTATATACAATTAAAACCGTATCAAAACTGTGTGAGATTTTTTGAAACCGTATATACGGTATACGATACAATTTTTTTAATATAAACCATTACATTATTTTTCATGATGATTGTATCATATTTAGGTTGATTTTCCCCTTTAATATTTGTTTATCATCCCAATTATTATTCATTTATCCTACTTTCTTTTCTCAATTCATATTTGTCTATCATATTTAGGTTGATTTTATCATATTTAATATATACGAAGTTCATATATACGGTTTTGCTCACCCCTACTTAATATATGCCTGGTTTCATGGCTGTGAACTGATCTTTCCCAGTAGAGTGAAGTTCCATGGAATTGGTGAGATTTTTTTTTGGTTTCTAATCTACGTTTCTTCGATACATCACTTGGCATTTTGTTGCATATCTACGTTTCTTGTGATAGTTCTACATTGCGGTCACGTTTTTGTGTACATTCGTAAAGACTAAATAATGTTCTAAATTCTGCTGTAGATAATAACTGTAATAGCATCAGTTTTGCTGTGTGCATTAATCTACAAGATACTGAAGCCTCCTGCGACGAAGATTTGTGGATCAGTTAACGGGCCTCCTGTTTCGTCACCCCGTGTCAGACTGAGGGACGGAAGGTACTTGGCTTACAAAGTCAGAGGTGCATCAATCGACAAATCGAGATTCAAGGTCATTGTTACCCATGGATTTTATGCCTCAAAAGACACTTATATTCCTTTGTCAAATGTAAGAATTCATCGCTATTTTTCGTATTTCACGTGTTCTTTTTTAGTATCTGTGTATCTTTTAGATAACACATTGGGAAGGCTGAATTCCATGCAGAAATTGCTGTCGACTACATTTTTCCGTACGTGATGCTAACAAGGGTGTTTTATGCAGGAGTGGTTGGAAGAATTCGGCATATGCGTCGTAACATTTGACAGGCCTGGATATGCGGAAAGCGATCCAAACCCAAACCGCTCACCAAAAGCTGATGCTTTCGATATTCAGGATCTCGCTGACGGCCTCGAGCTTGGACCCAAGTTTTATGTCATAGGGCTTTCCATTGGTTGTTACCCTGTTTGGGGTTGTCTCAGACATATTCCACACCGGTATGTTTCGTTTTCTCTTCTTTGAACTCATAGCATGTACATTATCGAACACGAGGTTTATTTGAAAATGTGTGAAATTTTCTAAAGTTTAGTCGATTATCAGAAAACGTGCTCAATTTCTGAAAAGGAACGGAATGTTGCAGGCTTGCTGGTGTGTTGCTAGGTGTTCCAGTAATCAATTACTGGTGGCCATCACTCCCTTCCGAATTATGCGCAAAGGCGTACTCAAAGTTGACATTGCTTGAGCAATGTCGGTTTCAAATCATCCACCACCTCCCAAAAATGGCATGGATTCTACAGAGGTTGTTTCCATTCCCTACCGTTGCTTATATTCAGAAGACTAACCCAAAAGCGTTCAACAAAAGCGATCAGATGATCTTAAAAGCTATGTCAGGATTGCCATCTCCCGATAAGGTATCCTTTTCCTGCATCGTTTTCCGTAAATAGTTTTCCGAGCATAAAATCTGCGTTACATTACTTTATTATAAAACCGTCTTTCTCACGAGCCTTAAGTGGTACTTGTGCAGGACAAGATAGAACAGCAAGGTGCGTACGAGTCACTACACCGAGACATTGTAATAGCATACGGGCAGTGGGAGTTCGACCCATTGAAACTGTCAAACCCGTTTCCCGACAACACAGGCTCCGTTCACCTTTGGATTGGCCGTGAGGACGGCATCGTGGCGGTCGAGTTGCAGCGACATATTGCAGAAAGATTGCCGTGGATACGGTGCCATGAAGTTCCGTATGGAGGTCATTTGCTCATACATGACCCTAAATTATGTGAAATGATGTTCTTGTCCCTTTTCTTTGGCCAGCTTCCTTCCTTCAAGTGACCCCTCTTTAGGTTGGTTACTTTACTATGTAATGTCCTTGAAATGGTTGTACCCGAGACGTCGTCCTTAGTTTTTAAGGTGACTATCGTTCGTCGTTGACTTTTCGCCATGTCATTGTACAATTTTAGTATCTATATAGATTGTATCGATCGAGATTAGCCAGAATGGCCTTCGCCCTTCACTGATCGAAGATAAATTGTGACTACCGGCTTTAAAATCAAGCATCAAATTGGATTTAGTAGCATGTTTTGAAGTAGTTTTAGCAAATTGGTCGAATTTGAGTTTGGTTTGGGTTGGCTCAGATCATTGACGTCAAAATTTTTTATGACAAAACATTTTACATTTTCAATCTCTTATCCTATGCCTAGTGGGCATAGTATAGAAAAGTCGATTTTTTCACGTTAATGATATGTCCAGTATTTATCTGATTTCACCTCTAGCTTAAAGGTTAATTACATTTTTTATTTTTAACTAAGATTGCAAGATAATTAATCATTAACAAAGAAGTCAACAAAGTAAATAAGAAACTAACAAATTTGATCAAGAGTGATGAGGATAAACCAAAATTGTATGATGGAATATTCGTCATTTTTGGTATAAACCTTTGGGAATTTTATGACGATACCCAAAAAAATTGTAAAAGTGTAGCTAATACGTGCACATAATTGTTAGCCTAATGGTCAAAGTCACCAATCAAATACTCGTAAATTAGAGTACGTGCATATATAATCGTATATATTTTGACCTTGAAAATGATTGATGAAATATAAATATATTATTGGTGTTTAAAATTATACGGAGTATTACTTTTATATCGTGAAGTTTATGTATAGTATATATCATTTTTAGAGATTTTATTTTCAGATAAAAAAAACTCATTTATCAAGCTCAACAAACTTTAATTTTAACTGACATCAGCTCCTATAAGTTCAGCTCTTATAAATTCAGCTTTAATAAGTTCAGTTTTTAAAGATCAGGACCTCAATACTGACATTTAAACTGATCATGCGTATAAAACGTTCTTAATTACTAACACTCGTACATATAAAATCTCAAATATCCCATTATTAAATTTGAGTTTCAATATCATTTCACTACTAGAAACCTCAACCTCAATATCTTTAGAAAAACATATATTTTATATTGAAGGAATTATAATAATTCTACAAAAAAAAAAAAAAAAATGAGGTTTTTAAATTACATAGTTGGATGCATAAACAAAAGATCATCATCAACCAAGAAACATGTGTTGGTCAAAAGAGAAATTTCTTCAAGACAACAAAATTCTATTACTGCTACTTCTTGCATTACAACAACAACAACAACAAATGACCTTTTTACTTCATTGCATTTATTTGATCAACATTTAACCAATACCTTCTCCAACAATTATAAGGTAAATTATATTACTTTCAGTCTCATTTCACTTTTTGAACGTAAATAATATTCATAATTCGTACATATGAAAATTATAACTGTACTAATACTATAAATACGTTTCATAGTTTCAAACGATATTTTATGTGTGAAGTGAATACGAATTAAATTTCCGGAAAAAGGGTTTATTCCATTCACATTATAGTGCATAAAAAACTAAAAAAAACTTGTCAACTTTGTAATTAGTTATGATGATAAATTAAAATTTTATTTCATATTTATTTATTTATTCTACTTATATTTTTGAAAAAATAAAATTAAAATTGATGCAGGATTTGGAGATGGGGAATGTATCAGGAGGAAGAAATGGAAGAAGGAGCTTAAAATCAATGGAAAACCCAGAAATTATATCTTCAAAAATCAAATTAAATGATGGAAGATATTTAGCTTATAGAGAAACTGGTGTTTCTAAAGAGATTGCTAAATATAAAATCATTATTGTTCATGGTTTTGGTAGTAACAAAGACATGAGCTTTTTAGCACCTCAGGTATATACTACTTCCTCCATTCCGTTTGATTCTATACGTTTGACCAAAACACGGTAATTAAGGTAGAAGAAAATCAAGTGGGGTAGATAATGGAATTACTTAAATACCCCTACTTTATTGTTTGCAAGTGGGTTGAGTGGGTATTAGTGAAGGGTATATTGGTCTTTTAGTTTAATAAAGTAGAGACTAAAATAGAAATGTATAGAATTGATTGGAATTTCCGAAAAAGGAATATGTATAGAATCAAATGGAATGGAGGAAGTACTATCTTCGTTCCCGTGAATTGTTTACAGTTTGACTTTTTTTAAGAGGATTTGAGAGAAGTGTAAACAAATGACCGAAAGAGAGTACCTAAACGTTTTTTTTTATTATTACTCCGTATTTTCTTTGATCAGTCAAATTTTTAATATTTACAGAATTATAGAGTATTATTTTTATGATGATAGTTTTGATCAAAAGTTAATAAATTAACTGCAAAGAAGAAATTAGAAAATAAAAAAATAAAAAAATACAAAGTAACTTTATTTACATGTGAATGTTTGTTGGAGGTGGCCATTTGAGCGGCCCCGCTGCTTGACACAGCCTGGCCAATGGCTTGTGATTTGGCTGGCTTGGTCTGACCCAGCATGTTTAAGTAACGGGTTGTGTTCGTGCCACTATTTTTTAGGCCTGGCCAACCTGCCCACTCATTTTCTACATATTTATAATGAACGGGCTGAGCTCAAGCCTTGATTTGACAAGCTCGACTCGGGCCCACTAATTATTATTTTCAGAATTTTACCAACATCAAAAAATTATACTCCGTATACAATTTGTTAAAATATTAATTGACAATAATTTAGTATCCAGGAATTGATCGAGGAGTTGAAGATTTACATGGTACTATATGATAGAGCTGGTTACGGAGAAAGCGATCCAAACCCAAAACGATCCCCAAAATCCGAAGCATTAGATATCGAGCAACTCGCTGATCAACTAAAGTTAGGATCCAAGTTCTATGTTATCGGCGTGTCCATGGGATCGTATCCTACGTGGAGTTGCCTTCATTATATTCCGCACAGGTACTGTCTCCCAAAAAAAAAATTAAACTGATGGTTAAAGTCTCATGATCAATTTTATACTTAGACAGTTTGAGTGGTAATACTGTCTTAGGTTGGAAGGCGTGGCTTTAATGGCGGCCGTAGTGAATTACCGATGGCCTTCTATACCGAAAAGAGTGATCAAAGACGACTTTCGAAAGGGTCTAGTTAAACTAGCTCTTTGGATCTTAAAACATACACCTGGTTTACTCTACTGGTGGATGACTCAAAAGATGTTCCCTTCTACAAACATTATGGAGAAGAATCCTGTTTTTTTCAATGAAAAAGATGTTGAAGTTCTTAAGAGAACCCCAGGGTTTGAGCTTCTTAGTGAGGTACAATTTCACGAATATCGAAACTCTCCTCGACTCGTAAACTTACTTTTGATGTCGTCAGCTGTAAACGTGATGTATTTGATTTCGTTTCCCTTCGATTGTAACAGAACAAGTTCGAGCGAAGAAGCGTCTTCGACAATCTTCGACAAGACTTTATGGTGGGATTTGGTAAGTGGGAGTTCGATCCTCTGAAACTGAACAATCCATTCCTTAACGACAAGACGAGGTCCGTTCATCTCTATGTCGGCTATGAAGATAAAGTCGTGCCTGTCGAGCTACAAAGATACATGTCAGAGGAGTTGCCATGGGTCAAATACCATGAAATTCCTCATGGCGGGCATTTGATTGTGTACGACAGCGAAGTCTGTGAATCCGTTTTACGGTCGCTTTTGCTCGCCGAGGAGCCACGTACTGCTCAACATTTATCATTACCAAAGCCGCTTTCTAGGCAGACAATTTGAATGTTGTTGCTACTCGTCATAATATCAAACTTCGGTTTACGTAATGGCTTTGCGGTTTAATCTCGATTGTGGCGACGTAAATATTGTATTGCTCAAAAAAATTGATGTGTACAGAACTACAGATTCAACAACTTGCAAAATATACTGAATTATGAAATGTAGCAGAAGATTGAAAAAAACTGTCAATTTCATTTTACCATATTTGTTTTCTCAATTGTTCTTTCTCCTTTCTGTCAGTCGATTTTTTTCAAATGCCGACGACAACTCGTCAAGCTATCCAGGTAATGCAGCAGCACAAAAAAAATACCAAAGACGACACTAAAAGTACAAAACCTACGAAAAGGAACGTAACACAAATGTCGGTCAAAATTTTCGGATTTGACACTTTTTTTCTGTCCTATTCAAATCATATTATGTTACTCCTTTCTACTCAATCGTTTATCAGATTCAAAACGTCGAGGACAAGCGCTGCTTGGATACCGTTCCAACATTTTTAGTCCAAAATCATAAGAGTCGATAATATATATGGAGTATAATTCAACTGAAAAAACAAAAAGGAACGCGGACAATTGAATGGAACACGTGAAGAATTTTGTTTATATAAAAGCAAATGTATATTTCAATGAAGTAACAAAAAAAATAAATCATAATGAAAAAATGAGAGGAAATGAATGGTAAAAATGAAATCAAAAATACTTTTACCCGTAAGAAAAAAGCTGAGGTTCATCCCATGTCATTCACATAAATGATATCGATCGTCGTGATTTCAAATATCAGTCGCAACTGATTCATCGATAATTCTTGACGGTACTGTCACCGCTATATGAGGCTTTATGGCTCAAGATATGACCGAAGCGACATATACAAGGCCGCCATCAACCACCAATTGACTGCATCGGAGATCAAATATCAAACCAAGATTTGATAGCCCCGAGGACTTCAACGTGTCATTTCTATTCATACTCAAAATGCACATCCACATGCATGTATTTCCTCATTAATTTAACCATAGAGGAAGTGAAATTCCCCAATATTTGACACTCTCTGTGTGTTTTGGCGTCGGAAACGGTCCCGTGGATAACCAACTTCTTCAAATTTGGGCATTTCTCAAGAAAGCTTTCCAAAAAGGGGTAAAATTCATCGTGAATCGCGCAAGATATGACCGAAGCGACATATACAAGGCCGCCATCAACCACCAATTGACTGCATCGGAGATCAAATATCAAACCAAGATTTGATAGCCCCAAGGACTTCAACGTGTCATTTCTATTCATACTCAAAATGCACATCCACATGCATGTATTTCCTCATTAATTTAACCATAGAGGAAGTGAAATTCCCCAATATTTGACACTCTCTGTGTGTTTTGGCGTCGGAAACGGTCCCGTGGATAACCAACTTCTTCAAATTTGGGCATTTCTCAAGAAAGCTTTCCAAAAAGGGGTAAAATTCATCGTGAATTGCGGTCCATCCAACTTCAAGTAAAGCTAAATTGTGCATTTTGTATGGACCTTCCTCGACGAAGTGAAGCAAGTGCTCCCTTAAGTCGCAAATAAACGAGAGTTTTGTTAAATACGGGAAACTCCTCGCAATAGCCTCCAAGTCGACAACCTCGTCAAGGTCCTCAAACGCCACGTCCCATAGACGAAGAACTCTCAAGTTCGACGACCTCGAGATCATTTGAAAGAATCGAAACCAACTAAACGTAAAGTTGCTAACATCCACGACTTCGAGATTTTCAACAGCTTCGCCTAAATCGAGATGTATGACGCTAACATCGTCAAACTTAAAAACCTTCAATCCCCCCATTCCGATGAGGTCGAATTGCTCCATCGCACAATCTTTCAAGTGTAGATCTTCAAGAGAATCCGCCTCCAAAATGAACTTATCCAAACTAATAGCCTCGACATATATACTCTTCAATGTCGCACTGTTCAGCTCTACTGTCACTTGTGAATCCGACAGCGTAATCTCGAGATTAATAAGAGATAAAGTCTCAATTTTAGGGCAAGCACTTAAGAGCAAATTCAAGTCCAATGCTGAAATGCACACATAACTCAAGGATAGTGACGTGAGACACAAAAACCGCTGGTAATTAGGCTCAACCCCGGTAATAGTATTATGAACGATAACCAAGTTCTCCAACTTACGCCTCCCACAAATATCGAAAATGTTCACATTAGGGCTCGTCCTAACATTGTAATACAAACTCCGCAAGCTTTCCCTCGTGTACACTAGCCATGCAGTGACTGTTGAGGCCGAGAACTCATCACCATCGTCCATTACAATCGACAACCCTTGTAAGCCATTTGTTTGGAAAATAGTCAATGTAATTAAGATTTCAATTTGGCTAGTCAATAACTCGCGATAAACAGGAGAGTCATTGAAGTTAAATGTTAACGAATGGAGATGATTGCGAAAGGCGTCTCGCCATTTTCGACATGTGGCCGAGGCGAGCACCACGTCCCGGGCAACGCCAAGTCGAGACAAAATATTACCAATTACTTCTGCAGGAAGATCCTCCATTGTATCCCAATTAAAATAACATTTCAACTCTAGGGTTTACTTCAACTATTTCAACAGAGTTCCCATCCATTTGTTTACGTTTTCCTTTTTAAGTAAAAAATTTCCGTTTCTAAAATTCAAATTTAGTGTTTATTCCTCGGCCACGTGCAGAATCCTCTCCTAAAACCCGATCAAAAAAACCGATTCAAATGCAAACGTAAATGCTCAATATCTTCACAGTAGATCAACATTACTCTGCCAAATAAATTGAATCATTCAAAACACACGTAAAAGATCGAAACTTTATCAACTATACACATCAAAACAACAATATTAACACATGGGTATTTTGTAAAAATTACTCATAAAATTTTATCCCAATAAATAAATAAATAACATCAGATACTTAGGGTTTACTTCATCGATTTCGACAGAAATTTCATCCTTTTTTTTTTTTTTTTTTTTTTTTTTATGTTTTACTTTTTGGGTTGATTCATATATTTTGTATGTTTCATTTTCAGGTAAAATTCTTCGATCAAATTCAAATTAACCGATTTAAAAGCAAATGTAAATGCTCAATCTCTCCACAATAGATCATAATAATCTGCCAAATTAACTGAATCATTCAAAACACACAAAAAAGATTGAAACTTTATCAATCACACGAATGAAACATCAAAATTAACACATGGATATTCGTACAAAATTAAAATTAGATCAGAAAAACAAGGTCAATTAGAAATTGATTGAAGGGGAAAAAATTTGGAGAAACTTTGACGTACCCAGTTGAGGAAAATGGTGAAGGAGAAAACCCAGATGATGAATCGATTCATAATAAATACGTTGAAAACATCTGAATTTAATGCGAAAATATTCAATTAAAATTGATTGATGTGGAATGATGTCCTTTGAAATATTATCATTTTTTTTTTATTATTATTATTTTGATTTTGATTTTGATTTTAATTTTGATTTTGAGATAAATTGATGAAAGATTGAGAGATAGAAAGGGCGAAGGCGAAGCATAAAAAGGGATCGTCGATCGTCGATGATGCAGTTATTTTTGAGTAAGATGGTCTAATCTTATTCTGATACGAACTACCATAAGTTTACGATTAAAATGATTTAAACGATTAAATTATGTTATTACAGAATAATAATATTGAAAGTAGTACGAGTATTGGTAAGTTGTGATTACAAAAGTCTCGTCATAATAACTATGATATTTCGCATATAGTGCGAGAAGATTACATAATACGGAGTACACCATACATTAGAAATTGTGTAATATGAATACTCTGTAGTATCCATTTCAGATGAGATACTTATGTATTGTATACTCATATGAGTAGGAGAGTAGCGATTAAAGATGTCTATAAATAAATAATGTAGTTATTGTATATGGTATGTAGGTAAATGACTAGTGATTTTGAGGGGGAGGGGGATTATTATTAGCCGGAGATTGCTGCACTGGTGGTGGTGGAGTAGCGGGAGCTGGAGGTGAGACGACAGGTGAATTGATATTTGGTGTCGGATTATAACCTGGTGTGATTGGATCTGGTCGACCACGAACAGGCACGTTTGGAGCATAAGCAGGCTTTTTACGTGGTGGGATAACATGGGTTGGTCTTCTGTGAACAGGGGTTGGACTATGTTCAGGCCTTCTGTATGCGGGAGTACTTGGAGTGGGATGATGATACGGCCTTCTGTATCTAGGTTGCGGTTCATAAACGGGTTTCTTGTAAATTTCGGGTGGTGCACTATTAGCGGATCTTTGATGAGATGTTGGATTACGTTTCAACGAGGATGGGTCATGCCTAGGTGCCCGGACGTCGTGTGGAGCTCCGAAAGCTTTTGCTGGATCTCCATTTTCTGAGTCAGGTCGGACTTCCGAATCATAGTGCTCATCGCACAAAGAAACAACCACCAAGGCAGAAAGGAGCACAAACATAAAACAGCTACGCCTAAGTGACATGTTACACATTTCAGGTTAGAGTTGAGTTGTATTGAATTGAGTCGAGTCAAGTCGGTGGTAAAGAAATGAGGTACCCTTATGGGCTTATATAGTTGTGCTTCTTGAGTTATGGGTAAGAATTTTTAGATGGGTTTCTTTATGTTGCTTGAATATTTTTTTGTTAGTAAATAATTATAGGTAAGTTCACACCACTTAAATGATGCATGCATAATATTAAACTTGCATATCTAGGATTTTGTTGTGGTGATAAAGATCATTTTAACCGTATAACTCGTGAATATTTTATGGGATGAATAATCCCTAGCATTGGTGGATCTTTCTTTAGTCCATATATTTGTTGTTACAAAATTTGCTCAACAGCTTATGCGGTCTAGTAGTAAAATTATCATTTTCTGTGATAGAGAGCTTAGGTTCAATTTTTGACTTACCAATTAACTTTGCTTGTATGTTACTCCGTATTATACAATAACCTTCTCATGAAGAATCACCTATTTGTTCATTACTTTTTCGACCATGGAAATAAAGTGCTTAAAATATTTTATCTGTCCTCTCTTGCGTAAGACGATTTTATCTTAAATTTTACCTGTTTACGAGATTAACACCTAATGGCAAGCCCTTGATCTTCATGAAAAAAAAATACAAATTCATCAACAATACAATTACAAAGCAGCAAATAACATCATCACCTTCATTTATTTATTTAATTTATTAGAAATTACTCACTCTATATAATATAAAGCAAGCAATAGTACAACAAACAAAGCCAAAAATACCACACATACACATACATAAGTATATAAACATCACTCAAATTGATACATATATAGTAAATAATGAAGCCACAATAACTTTGATTTCTTAGTAGTGAGCTGGTGGTGGTGGTGAATAATACACCGTTGGCTCGTAAGACGGTGTCTCGTACGTGGGTGGCTCATAGTACGTGGGTGGCTCATAGGTAGGTGGTTCATAAGTAGGTGGCTCATAAGTGGGTGGCTCATAGGTGGGTGGCTCATAGGTGGGTGGCTCATAGGTGGGTGGCTCGTACGTTGGTGGCTCGTACATCGGTGGTTCATACGTTGGTGGCTCGTACGTCGGTGGTTCATACGTTGGTGGCTCGTACGTCGGTGGTTCGTAGTAGACTGGTGGTGGTGGTGGTGGGGAGTAAGTGTAGTAACTTCTAGCAGATGAAATTGCTACCAAAGTCATGAATAGAGAAGTCATGAATAATATGTTTTTGAAGGCCATTTTTGGAGTAAAAAGTTAAAGAATGTAGTAAAATTTTTGTAGTGAAATGTTGTTATGAGTTAATTAGATGATGATTTGTGAAGTAATTAGTACATATTTGAGTATTTATAGAGTTTTCATGGAGTGTAGAAGTACAATATTTTGGGTGGATAAAGTCTTTTTATTGATTTAAAAATTCATTCCACTAATTATGAATGAAATTGTCCATGCAAACGTATGTTTATTAGAATTGTTCTTTAAACCTTACGTTGCTCGTAAATTTTTTATTTTTAAGTCTCAATTATATATATATATATATATATTTTAATTTTATTATTATTTATTTACTTTTCTGTTATGTTCAGATTCGTTTTAATGTACAATTATATGATACTCCGTAAATGTGTACCTAATATTGAGTATTTTTTTTAACCTTTTCTTCAAAAGATGTTACTATTTCCACATACAATAATATGCTGAAAAAAAAAAAAAAAAAAAAAAAAGAAGAAAAAGCTATTTATCTCACCAAATTATAAATTTTGATATTTCCTTGTAGAGTCAAGTTCAGCTAAATCCGCAAATATTGGTAAGTCCGGTAAGTCCGTAAATAGCACCATTTAAAGCGTAATTCTTTGTAGATGAATAGCGTATTTGAAACATTTTTAGTTTCATTACAAAGTATTACGATTCTGATACATTCTGAAAAGCTACACTTTCAAAGAAATGGTATAGCATTACGGACTTACCAGACTTACCAATATTTGCGGACTTAATTGATCTTCTTTCTTTCCTTGTAAATATAAAATTATAAAGATCATCATTTATCATAAATTGATTTTGTACAAGATTATGTTGCACAAGAGTGTCCAACTATATATGTTGTCAAAATATAAAATCCATTAAGCGACTTTATTAACGAGCAATTTAAAGTTTTGATAAAATTAAACTCTTAATATGATGTAATACTACATTAATCACTGTAATCAATAGTTTATTATTTTAAATCTCATTGGAAAATTTAACGTTATATTCATACTTTCAAAATGTTATTTATGGTATTTTTGATCTTAACGTGTATATTTATAATAAATTTACGACAAATGGATATATAATCTTATGATATACGCAAAAGTACATTATATATATTGCTGTGAAAGACTAGATGGTTTCAATTTTTTATTTTTTTATTTTTACTAAGATGGTTTCAACCTTTAGAAGGTGATCTAGTCAATTTTATTTGATTTAATTAACTTTGTCTCCAAAATTTACCAACTTGTAGTTGATATTACGAGAGGTGAAAATTAGTCTATACTAATTAATTACTCCATAGTTGTTAAGTGTGATGCTGATAATCGTCGACTTCGTCTATGTTTGGAATTTGTCAACTTGTAGAGGCAATGTCATTTATTTGTACTTATCTTGTACTTTCAATAATAACACAAAACAAAAAATATTTTAACAAAAATATAAAAATGTGCCATTAAATTATTTTTGGGAAATTTTTACACCATGAATTATGAAAGATTATTATTATTTTAACAAATCAGCCACCTATATAATAAATCTAAATCTAAATTTATAACATTTTCTCTCTTCATTTCAGTCATCTATTTACATTTTACTTATTCACTTTTTGAGTTTTGACTAAAAAAAAGGAGGAAAACCTAAAAACAATGCGTTACTTGCATAAATGATATAGAAATTTAAAAAATTAAACGATATTTTTTTGATTCATTCATTGTTTACCTTTCGATTTTGGGACGAAACATAAATACACAATGTTTTCTATACGAAACCCCAACGTAGCCTAATTATTACTCCCTCCGTTCCACATTGTTCTTCCTATTTCAATTTAGATCAAAAATTAAGGAATGTAGATTGTGTGGGTCAGATTAAAGTAGAAAAAAAATAAAATAAATTGTGTGGATGAGATTAGATAAAAATTGACAAAAATATAAATGAGAAGAAGATAATGAAATTTTCTTTTTGGAAAAGTGGAAAGAAGATAGTGGAATGGACTATTGAGGGACTATTATCCAAAATCATTTAGGTAAATTTGACGTCTTTTAAAATCAATGACCATTTTCAATCTAAATATTTTACTACACTGGAAAAAATCGTCAGTTAATTATGATTTAAAAATAAAAAGGTAAACAAATAAAAGAAATCGAGAAAATACCAACACCACTAAAAGGGCCCAACAAAATCAACCCATGATCAAATAATACCAACTAAAGCCCACTACACTTAATTTTGCAACATTTAGGGTTTATTATCTTCATATAAAACCTCTTCTTTTTTCCCCCAAATCAATTTTTGATTTCGCGCAGCAGTCACAAACCCTAATTTTTATTTCGGTACATTTCATCACTTGTTTTGCATTTATTTCTAATTAATTGATTGATTTACTTGATCGATTCACTTGTCTTCAATATTAATTTTGGTTGTTTAATTTTGTTTGCGTTTTAGGGTTTTGGTGTTTGTTACCAGTAATTCGATCATGAGGTATTTCTAAATTTTCTAACTTTTCGTGCATTTCTCTGATAATTTTGTTGTATTCGATGATTTCTGTAAATTTTTTGATGAATATATTTCGTGAATGTTGTGATTTTTAAGAGATTATCAAAAAAAAAAATTGATCATCTGCAAGTAGTACTAATTTGTGATAGTTCTGGTATTCGTAGAAGTTTTAGATTTCTGCGATGATGTTATTTTGATTGATTTTTGGTTTGTTTTTGAAATTTCTCTGTAATTAGATGGAGTATGTTGAAGTTTTATAGTGAACAATCATTGATACACTTAGAATGTCTGTAGTATTTTGTATCTTGCAATTTCAATCTTTTTCGACGTTACAATTTTGTCGCGTCACCTGTAAAACCTTCACCTTTCAGATTTTGTCGTCCGAGTTACAATTTATATACTTTTGTTGTTGTTCGAGATTATCTTGAAACCGTCTCTCTAGGCTCTTTACGATTGAATTAAAGTCGTGGTGCATCAAACAATACCGTTTTATTCTGTAATTTGTTCTGTCAAATACTAAGTTAACTAAGGTGGGGTTTTGTTTTCGTTAACAAATATTATTTCAATAACAATGACGATTGTAATGTGATTGTAATTGATGCGTTGTTCATCGGATTTACTCAAGTGGTGGTGGTTTTTGGTCTGTCACCCTTTGGTTAACGTTGACGAAGTTTCCCTTAGTTTAGGGATCTGCTGATTAGTTTATTTTAACTACGAAAAGATTGATGCAGCAATGTCGTATTTATGCTTCCGTGAATAATACTATAGTCAATTCTAAACATTTTGTTGCAGTAAGCTACAAAGCGAAGCTGTGAGAGAAGCTATCTCGAGTATAGTCAGTGATGTGAAGGAGAAGAACAGGAAGTTTGTTGAAACAGTTGAGCTGCAAATTGGTCTGAAGAACTATGATCCCCAAAAGGACAAGCGTTTCAGTGGTTCCGTAAAGTTGCCTCACATTCCTCGCCCCAAGATGAAAGTCTGCATGCTTGGTGATGCTCAACACGTTGAAGAGGTAACTAATTTGTTCTTTAGACAAATAGTTTTTGTCGTAAAAGAATATTCATGTGAAACTCATTTCTGTAACATTGGAGTAGAGCTGGCAAGCTTGACCCGACCCGAGTGACCCGACCCGAACCCGAGCAAAAACCGACCCGATTGACCCGAAAATATTGTGACCCGAGAACCGACCCGACCCGACCCAATGACGACCCGTAACCCGACATGACCCGATAATCAGTGACCCGAACCCGACCCAGACCCGACCCGATGATGACCCGACTAAATTGACGACCCGATAATTATTAAGCTTAATTTTATTGGATTTAAAGCAAATTATTATTTAGAATGATATATTTGACTTAATAATGAAGTAATTAAATAAAATAACGATCAAAATACTTATTTTAGTGGTTAAAAATTGAAATAATTCGATAAAATCGCGCTGACCCGATAATGACCCGACCCAAACCCGACCCGACCCGATACACTATTTGACCCGATATGACCCGACCCGATGACGACCCGAACCGAACCCGACTCGACCCGAAAGGGCACTTTGACCCGACATGACCCGAACCCGACATGACCCGACCCGACTTGACCCGACCCAAACCCGACCCGACTGACCCGATTGCCACCTCTACATTGGAGCATCTGTTACATTTTCACGTTTCGAAGCTTGTATGAAAAATGTGATGGGATGGCTGTGCAGTCATCTGCTTGTCATTAATCGGGATTTTTACTGGTACCTTTACTGAATCCAAATGAATGAAGCTACTATATCACCGACCTGTTAAGTTTTGCATTTGTGTTGTCGATTTATAGCACTTGAGGAAATAAATACGCTTCCTATAGACAAATACACAATTTATTTCGTCACTTTCCAAAGACAAATGTATCGCCGATTAAATCATTTTCTTAACTCATGCAACGTTCATTCATGCTTGGAAATCTTTGGTGTTTTGCATCCTGCTTCCAAAATGATTTAATTTTAACGTGACTGCAGGCTGAGCGAATTGGTTTGGAATGGATGGACGTTGAAGCGTTGAAAAAACTTAACAAGAACAAGAAGCTTGTTAAGAAGCTCGCTAAAAAGTACCATGCTTTCCTTGCCTCTGAATCTGTCATCAAGCAGATTCCTCGTTTACTCGGTCCCGGTCTTAACAAGGCAGGCAAGTCACTCATCTCCGTTTTTGTGTGACTACTTTTGGCTTAAAATTTGAACATCTATACTATAATTATGTATAGAAAATAGAAATTGAACTTGAAATAGTGGTGGTATAAAGGTTTTCTGCATTTGAAGTTGATTTCTGCTCACCGATTTAATTTTTTAAAAATATCGTTGATGTTTGTTCAGGTAAGTTCCCTACATTGGTCACTCACCAAGAACCCCTAGAAAACAAGGTGAACGAGACCAAGGCAACTATTAAGTTTCAGCTGAAGAAGGTGCTATGTATGGGTGTTGCTGTCGGTAACTGCAGTATGGAAGAGAAACAGATCTTCCAAAACGTTCAAATGAGCGTCAACTTCCTTGTCTCACTCTTGAAGAAGAATTGGCAAAACGTAAGTTATATGTGGATCATACAACTCTTTTATCATGTTTGAATGTCGGTTTTATGTTATTTCTGTAATTACGAGTTTCCTTGTGCCTGAACATCCACTCTGGTTTGTGTTTACAGGTTCGTTGCTTGTACTTGAAGAGTACCATGGGAAGACCCTACCGTATCTTCTAAGAAAAGTCTTCCCAACTCTGGTTTTGGTTGAAGTTTCTCGTTAGAGTCGAGAGCACTTGATCTTACGTGTTGATCGTGCTTGTAGTTCAGTGGTAATCTCTTTCAGCTGAGTGTTTCCTGGGATGCTCTTGAATTCTCACATATTTTGTCCTGGTTTTTTTTCGTTATGCGTAATATGACTTGTAAGAACGACTTAATACTACCCCTGTTTTTTCAATGTTTATGGTATCTTCTTTGTTTATCTGTGAAGTTGCTGACGTTTTGTCGACTTCTTGAAGAAAAACTTGTCGGAAGAGTAAAATTAGCACCAGAGTAGTGGTCTTGTTTTTGAAAAAATTAGTTTTGGTCGTAAAGATGTCGAGAAAATTAGTACTTCCAATGAAGTACGTAAAATACAATGCTCAAAGTATAGAGTATATGGCCTACTTTCATTTACCATATTCTCTGTAATAAAACACATTTAAAATTAGGAAATACAGTAAAACAATTACAGTGTTAGACTTGTTGAAAAACAATCAGCTCTTCATAAGTTTATTTAAATAGTAATGTAGGCCGAAAGTCAGCGATATAATGGGTGGATATAGCAAATATAAAACCATTGATCAAACATGACTAGAAATTGTCAAAATCAATCTGACCCGATAAAACCGCCAAAACCGGTAAACGACCAAGTAAACTCGCTTTTTCGACCTGAACCCAAAATCTACCCGAACCCGAAATGACCCGAAAATAATGGGTCAAAACCCGACCCATAGCGGGTTAACCCGTTGAGTCAAAAAAACTTAAGTTCCTATATATAAAATGTCTTTATCAGTTTCAATTTACATGTAAAGTTTATACTACAAATTAATTTTAAACATTTCACACCTAATAAATTTTTCATAATTGAAAATTTTCACTTAAGTTATAATCTTTATTATTCAATAATTATAGGATCAATCATTTTAATAGTGTTAGTTAATTACATTTGACATTAGGAATTTGAGGCATCTGAAATCATTATTAAATTTTGAAACAAAATATATGTAGAGAATAAATGAGAAAAAGAAAATGACATATTTTTAAGTCGTTAGTTAGTGCGAGGTAACATTTTAAATTTGAAGTTACAACTTGGAAACCACATATATGGATCTAATATTATAAATATCAATTTAATAGACACATATGCATCTATAAACTTATTTTAAAATTTTCAATTTTGGAACTTATAATTAATTTTTTATTTTTCAATAATATATCAATTAGAGTTGGTTTTTGAAGGCACCATAAAAATGATTTTTTTTTTTTTTTTTCTGTTAAAGCACCCTAAAAATGTAAATAGTGCATTTGAAGGGAAGCTGAAAAGTTTAAATTATTTGATTTGGTGGGATGTAAAATCAAGGAATAAATTTGGCGAGGAAATAAGTGATTCTAAATTCTAAATTTGGGAGGAAAATAATGAAATATATCAATACCACCCAGAGTCTTCACATTTCTAATTCACCCACTTGTCAGTAATGATTACTGAAGTACAGTTACAAGGGACAACTTTCACTAATTTTAATATTTGTGTTTTGACATCATGTAAAATTTGACTATAAATGAAGAGAGTAGTTTTTTTAGTGAAAAATTAAACCGTTATAACAAAAAAAGAAAAAAAATATGGATAAAAAGACGTTGATTAACCCGTATTTTGACCCTAACTCGACCTGGAACCCGTGTACACCCGACCTGTATTCTACCCGAACCCGAAATACACCCGACCCGTATGTTACCCGTATAATAGTTACCCGAACCCGAAACCCGCCCGCCCGACCCTTTTAACAGGTCTAAACATGACGGAGTTATTGATTAGTGCTGAATTTTGATATCACTCTCTCATAACTATGACGTGTAACATGTGAATAAATACAAGTTTTACTGATCAAAATCGAGTTGAACTGTAAAGATCAAGAGATCGAACCTCCGAATATCGAAGCCCAAAGACCAGACCAGTTAGGAGGAGACAATGACCGAACATTCGAACAATGAACATAAATTCTTAAGGTATACTCTACCTAGGGTCCCAGAATAGACCAATTAACCGTGACTGTAATAATTTTTTTTTAGAGATTAAATCAAACTTTTAGAAAGTCAACTTTTATAATTTTGTAAATTGAAAGTCCGAACCAAATTATTATATACGACTTCAACCAATATACGAACACCGCTAGCGATCACACAACAGGTGATTTCGAGTTCCGAAATTGACAAAGCAAAAGCGTCAAACGAAAATTAAACATATAACTCATGAGACACTATTTCATGTGCCGTCCACAAGCCACACCGTAGAAAGCTTCAGATATCTTCTTGAATAGTACGCTTATTTATCGAACGCACGACGTTATGTATATGGCCTAAAAATCGTGCATGCAAGTACTCTATATTATTTTTGTGCTAAGTCATCCTCTTTATTTCTACTATATATATAGTGCACTACATTTCAAGTAATTCATAAAAACAAAACACAAAAAAAAACATTTACATTTTAGCTTTTACTTTACTTGCTCTTTAAAGTACAACAATGTCTAGGGCAAAGTCGAGTGGTTCGTCTTCAATGGCGATTTTAGCCATTGTTGTCGTGATGATGGCCCTTGTTGGTCAGTCTTATGCTCAATCCTTGAGCGTAGGGTACTACAGAGGTAAATGTAGTACTTACGATGTCGAGTACGAAATTTACAGCGAAGTTAGCAAGGCTTACTATAACGATAGAAACATTGTTCCTGCCCTTCTTAGGTTGATGTTCCACGATGCCTATGGGGTAACTGTTCTAATGTGCTATCTATATATCTCGTAAAACTAATTAGCGGTAAAATTTGTTTTAATTACTAAAATTTATATCCAATGTTGTTTACATATAGGGTTGTGACGGGTCTCTTTTGCTAGACGGGCCTGAGAAATCTGCGGTGCCAAATAAAAGTGTTAGAGGATACAACGTCATTGACGCTTGCAAGACTAGATTGGAGCAAAAATGCCCTGGAATTGTCTCTTGCACCGATATTCTTGTTATAGCAACTAGAGTTGCGGTTTCCCTGGTACGTATGAAAACATCAAAGTATAACATTATAATTATATACGGATTGTTTAAAAACTTTTATACATATATACTAGAGTTGTTCTATCCTTGATTCAAACTGATAAAATGTGGACTTACGACATTATCAGGCTGGTGGACCATCGTACAATGTCGAAACTGGAAGAAGAGATAGTTTAACATCAAATCTTCAAGACGCCAATAACCTTCCTGGAGTAGCAATCTCTGTTTCAGATGCTGTGGCAAAATTCGCACTCAGGCAATTAAGCGTTCAAGATTTTGTTGTTCTTTTAGGTAATTGTCAAGAACCAACTCAACAAAAAAATTAAATAGATGGTTGGAGGCCCAAGATCGATTTTATACTCAAATAGTTCTGTTTAAACTTATATTGAAACTTGGCATTGCTTAGTTCTGTTTGAACTTATATTGAAACCTGGCATTGCTTGTATATATGTAGGTGGTGGTCACACAGTTGGAATCATTCATTGTAGTTTCTTCCTAGACCGTCTTTACAACTTTCAATACACCGGATTACCCGACCCAAGCATGAACACCACCCTGCTTTATGCACTAAGAAAGACGTGCCCAAGTGGCGGTTCAACCAACTTCGCCTACGCTGATCAAACCGTAGGAAGTGCATCAAAATTTGACAAGGGGTTTTACCAAGCAATCAAGCAAGGCAAAGGGCTAATTCAAATTGATCAAAGGATGGCATCGGACCCAAAGACAAAGGATATTGTTACTCGATTAGCGACAACCGGAGACTTTGCTACGCTTTTTCCTGGCGCTATTAACAAGCTTGCCAGATACAGAGTTCTCACCGGTACAAATGGTCAAATCAGAAGGAGTTGCAACCGCGTTAACTACTAAGCGACCATGTGATGATCGATCAATGCTCGCATTACTTGGGAATTCTTGAACATTTATTGAATTGATTATTATTTGAATCTTCTTCTTATTTTTTTCCACTTTTTTATTTTTAATGTTTTCCTTTTGTTTCTTTATTGATTGGTGCTATACAATCACATTATGTTGCGTTGATGTGTTTGAGTATTGATGTTTTTCGACGGCTTTATAAAGATGTTGTCTTCAAGTTTCACTTTTACGCATCAATTCAAAAAAATGACCAATTTGAGTGACCGATCATTCGACCCACACGGCCGGGTGTGTATCAATTGGGTTTGACCTACTCGATAAATCAAATTATTCCGTAATTATAAATTTCAAATTCAATTAACCAAACGTTAATTTCATATTCTTTACGGTATATTAGTCCCTATATACATACGGAGTACTTATTAATTAAGTCCTTTGTTAGGTTGATACAAGGAACAACTAATGTTTCGATCGTATTGTCTTAAAGACATGTATATCGACTCCTTTGTCTAATATACTTTCTGCATTTTTTAAAAGTTGATATAAGCAATTACGAAAAATTAGCCGACCCTTTTTTAAGACGCACTGCTCTATTTACATATTTACAATAAAGTAAAAAATAAAAAAAGTAATAAAAGTATATAGAACTGATTATTTACCATGTGAGATTTTACGAAATTACCGTGTTACGCTAATCAAGAAAATTATAAATAGATTTTGTATTTGTTATCGACTTATCGACGTACATCAATTAAAAGCCATGCATGCATGTAAGTAGTACGTAATTACGTATACATAAACGTCAAAAATAATTGAATTTGGGACGTGCATGGTTTAATTTTTACGTGTTATTTCCACGAACAAATCTAACCAATTATTATTAGGTTTTTTTTTTTTTTTTAGTTAGTTCAAATATGAAAGTCCTTTAGATCAATTTTGAATGAAACTTATTATTTTGTCGTTGACTAGTGTACAATCTAAAAGGGTCATCTAATCTAATCTAATCTAATACATATAAAAACACAATCTTTTATATTGGTTTTTCTAAGCTTTGTTTCTAATGTTGACAACTCATCATTTTTTACAAAACATGAAGTCATTTTGGAGTAATTTAATTATGCGGCAACTTGATTGAGAATATATAAACAATTGGGACGGACATTTGTTATTAATCAAAATTAACTAGAACGGTATAATTCTTAATTAATTTGCGTAATCTGTATTGTCTTTTCAACCAATTTTGTTAAAATATACTATTAGGGAAGAAATAAATGATATGGTAAATTATTAGAATATACCATATATCTTAGGATATATTATTATCTTAGAGAATAAGTTAGTACTAGTTAGATCTAGATTTTCCTAATATTGTGAGCTATTAGTATAAATAGTTCATATATCTTATGTAATTGAACACAACATCTATCAATAATAGTTTCTCCTTAAATCTTTATCTATTGTATATCTTATCACAGACGAGCCACTAGGCCCAATATAAAACAAGTTCCATTTACGTTACTGGTGGGCAAATTAGTAATGTTGGAGCCCACCGGCAGGATTTGTTGTTGACGTACAAAACTATTTCATTAAATTATAATTTTTGGTTTCATAAAAAAAAAATACAAGATTTCATGATCTTATTATTGTTCGTTTGGCTCTCCTCGTGTCTTGAGACGATGCATATTTTTTAATTATGTCGTGTGACACGATTATGAGTTATATGAGTGGGTAGGTGGTTACCCCTCATATGTCGTACGTAAGTATTGACTGGCGAGTTGATTACGCACTACTAGGGATGGCAATTTCACCCGCACCCGCTTTATAACCGACGCGATCCACCCGATACAAATGGATGGACAAAAACCCAAATTTAATGGATGAAAAGCGGGTGATAGATGGATCGGGTGAAGAACTGGGTCGGATTCGGGTGGAGGTCCATCCGATCCGCCACCCGACACGTTGTCATCCGTTTTAGAAAATCTCTAACATATTATACATACTTCCTCCATTCCGTTTGGTTCTATACATTTGACCAAAACACGGTAATTAAGGTAGAAGAAAATCAAGTGGGTAGACAATAGAATTACCAAATTACCCCTACTTTATTCTTTAAAAAAGGACATTGCAAGTGGGTTGGGTGAGGTATTAATGAAGGGTATATTGGTCTTTTAGTTTAATAAAGTACGGACCAAAATAGAAATGTATAGAATTGATTGGAATTTCCGAAAAAGGAATATGTATAGAATCAAATGGAATGGAGGAAGTATATATTTATAATATATATATTTTTGTAAATATTTATAAAAATAGGTTATTAAATAAAGAGGAGGAAAAAAATTTGGTCCACCCGTTTATTCACCCGAACCATCCATTTGACCCGTGGGTGACGTATGGATAGATGCGGGTGATGTCAAAACTGGGTGAAAGCGGATCGGGTGGAGCGGATGAAACCGGGTGACGGATGCGGGTGACGCTTCACCCGATCCGCATCCGATCCGTTGCTATCCCTACGCACTACGGAGTATCATACTGGCGAGTTACTCATACGTATTGAATTAAGTGGGTAGGTGGTTACCCTTCGTATGTACTGGCGAGTTACGCACACGTATTGGATTAAGTGGGTAGATGGTTACCCTTCGTATGTACTGGCGAGTTACGCGTCTATTGTGACCGGCGGGTCGTGTACGCACCGATGAAGTTGAAGACTTTGAAGATGAAAAAAGTCAACATTTTTTTCTTATTAAAGTATTGTATTTTAATTTTCAAACTCATGATGAGTCGGTGACTTAACATAACTTTGAGAGAGGGTATTGGGGAAGAAATAAATGATATGGTATATTATTAGAATAAATCAATCAATATATATAAGTAAAAGAGGCTTTTTTTGAGCCCTCTCCTTAATTCAAGGAGTTTAAGCCAATCATAAAATTACATTAAGAAAATAAATTAAATTGTGAAAAAATAATAATTTGGAAAGAAATAATTACATGAGAAATAATTCCCTTATTTAATTATGAAACATTAGAAATTTTTTAGCTAAGTCTTTGATTATTATGTTTCATAAAATGTATCTCATTTAAAAATATAAAAATAACATCATTAGTTTCGAAACGAAAAATGCTATCAAATGAGTATAAATATCAAAGTATTTCATTCACTAAAAAAATTCATTTGAAAAATAGATTAAATAATTTGCATTCAATAAAATAAAAAATTGGAAAGAAACAATTATATGACACATAATTTGCATTCAATAAAATAAAAAATTGGAAAGAAACAATTATATGACACATAATTTATTTGTTTAATTATGATACATAAGATATTTTTTTTAGGTAAGTCTTCAAACCTTTTTTGTGTGTATATATATCAAAAACTGTAGCTTTGTCTTCCAAGGTACCAGGTTAAATAGTTTTAGTTTATTATGTTTTAATTATGATTACGATTTGTGTTATTTTTATTTTTTTACGTGTATTTGATTTGATATGTGTATTAATTTTGAAAAGTTTTATTTCTTAATTATCATGTTTGTTATTTAACCATAGCTTGATTGAATTCATAATGACTTTTTTCCCTTTGTATATCATAGATTTATATTTTAAGTTCAAGATCAAAGTCTTCGTTGAATAAACTTGATTACAAAATCAATCGAATACGTATCGTGAAAGGTATACATGATCTACTGATTATCTTATTTTCATATCAAATCATTATTTATTGTTGTATAATAATATTTACTATTCATCATACTTGATCTTTTAGTTAGTTTCATCGTATTAAGTTTTGATTTAATTGTTCATGTCAATTTTGTATGATAATATCTGAAAATTAGGTATAAAAAGAATCAACATGGTGTATTATAATAATACGGTAAAGTTTAGTTTGATGATAAAATTTCAAATTTTTACTATTCCGTTTTAAAGTATTTCTTTTAATTCTATTATAAATTAGAAATCAAACTATATATTTCATATCTATATACATCTACATAAAAGAGAGTTTTGCTAAGTGTTTTTAGAGTGCCCACATCATAATTTATTCAATTTGTATATACATTTTTATTGATGATTAAAAATATTAAAAATGTTTTTATTACTTATTAATATAAGTGAACAACACTTACAATGATTATTTTATAATCTAATAAAAAATAATTATTTGATAATTTAATAAATTCAAAATAATTAGTTTTGCATAAAATTAAAAGAAAAAATCTTCTAGAAATAAATTCAATTAAAAGCAATTAACTTTCACTAAAATTTAAAGAACAAAAAAGTAAGCTAAAAATATTGAGACCAAAGTTTATCCTATTATTATAATACTAACCTTTAGCCTTTTTCCTAATGTTTTCAAAACATTTTAGTTCTCTGTAATATTTAATTAAAAACTTACTTAAAAAATATTAAGCCTTACATTTGAAAAAATAGTATTTTATTTTAATTTCCATAAGATACACTTACATTTTCATAAAAATTGGAGAACTCATGAATAACACTTACCATACTTATTTGATATTTTAATAAAAATAATATCTTGATAATCTAATAAAATTCAAAGAAATTAGTTCTCTATAAAATTAAAAGAAAATCTCTCCTACAAAAGAAATTTAATTTAAAGTAATTACTCCGTATTTTTCTATATAACTTAAACAAAAACTTACCTAAAAAAAAAAATTAAGACTAGGAAATAAAAAAAAAAATCAAAAACTTAGCTAAAAAAATATTAAGACTAACCTTTTTTTTAAGTTTTATAAGACTAAAAAAATAATCTACAAAATTTCCTTATTTAGTTATCATACATTACATGATTTTTAGGTATGTCTTAACCCTTTTTATATATAAAAATAGGATCATGTAAGTCCACCCTATCTTTTCAATCCTACATCTAAATTTGAACCGTAGGATCTTAAAGATCAATTTGCTCAAATTAAATCTAGCTAATAATATACATAAAAAAACCATTTGCTTGATCTTCCTAAGTACTTAGTACTCGTTAATAGTTTAAGTTTAGTATGTTTTAATTATGATTACGATTTGTGTTATTTCTATTTTTTACGGTGTATTTGATTTGATAAAAGTATATAATTTTGAACTGTTTTATTTTTTAATTACCATGTTTGTTATTTAAACATAGCTCGATTGAATTGGTGATGATCCTTTTTTCCGTTGTATATGTTTTAGATTTATATTTTAAGTTCCAGATTTTTTGTTCTCATTGAGTAAATTTGATTACAAAACCAGTAGCGATACTAATGAATATGTAACATGAAAGGTTAAAAAGATAAACAAGACTTATTAATTGTCTTATTTTCAAATAAAGTCATTTATCGTTATATGATAAATTTTTATAATTTATAATGTTTGATCTTTTAGTTAGTTTCTTCGTGTTAAGTTTTGATTTAATAGTTAATGTCAATGTCAATTTTGTAGGAGAGCATCCGAAAATTATGGAAAAAAAACTAATCTTTATGGTGTAGATGGATGTTGGTAGTTTTTTTTTTCCAAAATAAAAATAATTAAGGTAATATTTTCCATTTTTTAAAAATAAATGTAGCATATATAAGGTAATTTTGAAAAAAATACCCAAATTTCACATTCAAAAGTATTAAAAAAAAAAGGTATTAAGTTGAAAATATACTATTATATTATGCATATAATTTATATATAAATTTTCATATAAAGCGGTACAGTCTTATGATAAGATTATTTTATTTTCAAAATTATTTTTACGTTTTATAATAGATTTTAGTTACTTTATTGTAGATCTCACATGTGAAATGGTTACACGTGAGACATATGCTAATATTCATATCCCGAGATAAAGGACTAATCATATAAATATTAGTCATGTATGATAATTTTCGTCGAGCAATGGACTTGAGCACACATGCAAATATTAGAATCAAATATGTAAAGTTTCAAATTAGATGACAATTGAATTATCGACAAATTTCATTGGATTTAGTCAAAATCCGTTGGTTTTAATTTTAAATTGAATAGAAAAATAAAAAATAGTCATAAATTGCTAAGGAAATGATGTATTTTTATTGACAAATTTCATTTACATTATTTTATCAAAAAAAGATAAATCATTCATTATTAAATATAACTTACTCATTAAAAAAAAAAAAATCATTCATTATTAAATACACATTATTAAAACCCGTGCATCGCACGGGCTTTAAAACTATATACTAATATTGTTAGCTATTAGTATAAATAGTTCATATATCTTATGTAATTGAACACAACATCTATAAATAATAATTACTCCTTAAATCTTTATCTATTGTATATCTTATCGTATACATCACTATAAAAGTAAATAACACGAAAACTCAGAAGAAAACATATACTCACAAAAAAAAAGTACAGAGTAATTACATAAATGTATTACGGAGTATAACCTTTAAATAATTATGCAAATAAAAATAGAAATAGTTTCGGGGTTTATTCAACTTCTTTTACAATGATTTATTACTTATGATTGGCCTTAAATTAAAATAATTTGTAATTTTATACCGTACGGAGTATTATTTTTTTTTTTCAGATTAATTTTGAGATGAATTATTTATGGGACAGGATTGTTTTCAAAAGAGTTGCACATGCGATCTGGTTTTCAAGTCAGACTACCTTTTAATCAGTCTAACACAAATAACTATAGCTAGATGCTACCGAACTTATATTTGAACATTATTTCGAGGACTCGGCTTCGTGTACTTCCCATCCTACCAATTCCCCACTACACCATATATTTGCGAGCGACGACCTTATATGTCCCCCTAAACAAAATTGCCGACCCTAAGGACTTACCTAAGACACACTTCTTTTCTCCAAGACAATCTAATGAAAATAATAAAGAAACAAACAAGTTGAATTATTTTTGACGATGTAAAAAGTCTATTATTAATTTATTATTAGCACAAAATATATACGGAGTACATTGAATGGTATATTTATTCACAGGAAGCACGACGTTGTTTATACCAATTTATATCGTGCAAACATATCATGTCAACGTAACTTTAGCTTCTTTGCTTCCTATAAATACTATCCTACATTTTGTGTATTTCATAAAACAAAAACACAAAAACAACATTTATTTCTTGCAATTTATACAATTTTGCTAGCTTTTTAAGGTACAATGTCTAGGGTTAAGTCGAGTGGTTCGTCTTCAATGGCGATTTTAGCCATTGTTGTCGTGATGATTGCCCTTGTAGGTCAGTCTTATGCTCAATCCTTGAGCGTAGGGTACTACAGAGGTAAATGTAGTACTTACGATGTCGAGTACGAAATTTACAGCGAAGTTAGCAAGGCTTACTATAACGATAGAAACATTGTTCCTGCTCTTCTTAGGTTGATGTTCCACGATGCCTATGGGGTAACTGTTCTTATGTGCTATCTATATATTCCGTATCTCGTAAAACTATTTAGCGGAATAATTATTATAAAAATTTGAATTAATTACTAAAATTTATATCCAATGTTGTTTACATATAGGGTTGTGACGGGTCTCTTTTGCTAGACGGGCCTGAGAAATCTGCGGTGCCAAATAAAAGTGTTAGAGGATACAACGTCATTGACGCTTGCAAGACTAGATTGGAGCAAAAATGCCCTGGAATTGTCTCTTGCACCGATATCCTTGTTATAGCAACTAGAGTTGCGGTTTCCCTGGTACGTATGAAAACATCAAAGTATAACATTATAATTATATATATACGGATTGTTTAGAAATATTTATACATATATACTAGAGTTGTTCTATCCTTGATTCAAACTGATAAAATGTGCATTTACGACATTATCAGGCTGGTGGACCATCGTACAATGTCGAAACTGGAAGAAGAGATAGTTTAACATCAAATCTTCAGGATGCCAATAACCTTCCTGGAGTAGCAATCTCTGTTTCAGATGCTGTGGCAAAATTCGCACTCAGACAATTAAGCGTTCAAGATTTTGTTGTTCTTTTAGGTAATTGTCAAGAACCAACTTAACAAAAAAAAAAAAATTAAATTGATGGTTGGAGGCCCAAGATCGATTTTATACTCAAATAGTTCTGTTTAAACTTATATTGAAACTTGGCATTGCTTAGTTCTGTTTGAACTTATATTGAACCTGGCATTGCTTGTATATATGTAGGTGGTGGTCACACAGTTGGAATCATTCATTGTAGTTTCTTCCTAGACCGTCTCTACAACTTTCAATACACCGGATTACCCGACCCAAGCATGAACACCACCCTGCTTTATGCGCTAAGAAAGACGTGCCCAAGTGGCGGTTCAACCAACTTCGCCTACGCTGATCAAACCGTAGGAAGTGCATCAAAATTTGACAAGGGGTTTTACCAAGCAATCAAGCAAGGCAAAGGGCTAATTCAAATTGATCAAAGGATGGCATCGGACCCAATCACAAAGGATATTGTTACTCGATTAGCGACAACCGGAGACTTTGCTACGCTTTTTCCTGGCGCTATTAACAAGCTTGCCAGATACAGAGTTCTCACCGGTACAAATGGTCAAATCAGAAGGAGTTGCAACCGCGTTAACTACTAAGCGACCATGTGATGATCGATCAATGCTCGCATTACTTGGGAATTCTTGAACATTATATTTATTGAATTGATTATAATTTGAATCTTCTTAATATTTTTTTCCACTTTTTTTTTTTTTTAATGTTTTTCTTTTGTTTCTTTATTGATTGGTGCTATACAATCACATTATGTTGCGTTGATGTGTTTGAGTATTGATGTTTTTCGACGGCTTTATAAAGATGTTGTCTTCAAGTTTCACATTTACACATCAATTCCAAGGAAATGACCAATTTGAGTGACCGATCATTCGACCCACACGGGTGTATCAATTGGGTTTGACCAACTCGACAAACCAAATTATTCCGTAATTATAAATTTCAAATTCAATTAACCAAACGTTAATTTCGTATTCTTTACGGTATATTAATCCCTTTATACGGAGTATGTATTAAGTCCTTTGTTACAAGGAACAACTAATGTTTCAATCGTATTGTCTTAGTGAAATACTGACATATCTATCGACTCTTTTGTTTAATATATTTACATTCTGCATATTTTAAAAGTTGATACAAGCAATTACGAAAAACTAGCCGACCCTCTTTTAAGACGCGCTGCTTTATTTACATATTGCAATAAAGTAAAAAAAAAAAAAAAAAAAAAATAAAAGTAAATAGAACTGATCGATTATTTAGCATGTGATCGAGATTTTACGAAATTACCGACTTACCGTGTTAATGTGTTATGCTAATCAAGAAAAATTATAAAACAACGATTTTGAGCCAATTAGATTAATTACGACGTCATGGTTTTTTCCCATTTATATGAGCTCGAATAAAACAGATTTTGTATTTGTTGTCGACTTATATTATCGACGTACATCAATTAAAAGCCATGCATGCATGTAAGTAGTACGTAATTAGTAATTACGTATGCATAAACGTTACAAATAATTGAATTTGGGACGTGCATGGTTTAATTTTTACGTATTGTTTCCACGAACAAATCTAGCCAATTTTTATTAGTTGAAATATGAAAGTCCTTAAGATCAATTTTGAATGAAACTTACTCCGTATTATTTTGTCGTTGACTAGTGTACAATCTAAAAGGGTCATTTTTAAGAAAATTTAATTATGCGGCAACTTGATTATTGAGAATATTTAAACAATTGGGACGAACATTTGTTATTAATCAAAATTAACTAGAACGGTATAATTCTTAATTAATTTGCGTAATCTGTATATATTGTCTTTTCAGCCAATTTTGATAAAATGTACGTCACTATAAAAATAAGATAATACGAAGACTTAGAAGAAAACATATACTCACAGAAAATAGTACAAAGTAATTACATAAATGTATTACGGAGTATAACCTTTAAAGAATTATATAAGCAAATAAAAATAGAAATAGTTTAGGGGTTTATCCAACTTGATTTACAATTATTTATTACTTATGATTGGCATTAAATTAATATAATTTGTAATTTTATACATACAGTACAGAGCATCATTTTTATTTTTCAGATTAATTTCGAAACGAATTATTTCTGGGACAGAATTGTTTTCAAAAGAGTTGCGGTCTGTTTTTCAAGTCAGATTAATTTTTAACCAGTCTAATAGAAATAACTATAGCTAGATGCTACCGAACTTATATTTGAACATTATTTCGTGGACTCGGTTTCGTGTAATTCCCATCCTACCAATTCCCCACTACACCACATACTTGCGAGCGACAACCTTATATGTCCCCCTAAACAACATTGCCGACCCTAAGTACTTACCTAAGACACACTTCTTTTCTCCAAGAGAATCTAATGAAAATAATAAAGAAACAAACAAGTTGAATTATTTTTGACGATGTAATAAAGTCTTATTATTAAATTATTATTAGCAAAAAATAAATACATTGAATGGTATATTTATTCACAGGAAGCACGACGTTGTTTATACCAATTTATATCGTGCAAACATATCATGTCAACTTTAGCTCCTTTGCTTCCTATAAATACTATCCAACATTTTGTGTATTTCATAAAACAAAAACACAAAAACAACATTTATTATTTCTTGCAATTTATACGATTTTGCTAGCTTTTTAAGGTACAATGTCTAGGGTTAAGTCGAGTGGTTCGTCTTCAATGACGATTTTAGCCATTGTTGTCGTGATGATTGCCCTTGTAGGTCAGTCTTATGCTCAATCCTTGAGCGTAGGGTACTACAGAGGTAAATGTAGTACTTACGATGTCGAGTACGAAATTTACAGCGAAGTTAGCAAGGCTTACTATAACGATAAAAACATTGTTCCTGCTCTTCTTAGGTTGATGTTCCACGATGCCTATGGGGTAACTGTTCTTATGTGCTATCTATATATCTCGTAAAACTATTTAGCGGTAAAATTTGTTTTAATTACTGAAATTTATATCCAATGTTGTTTACATGTAGGGTTGTGACGGGTCTCTTTTGCTAGACGGGCCTGAGAAATCTGCGGTGCCAAATAAAAGTGTTAGAGGATACAATGTTATTGACGCTTGCAAGACTAGATTGGAGCAAAAATGCCCTGGAATTGTCTCTTGCACCGATATCCTCGTTATAGCAACTAGAGTTTCGGTTTCCTTGGTATGAAAACGTCAACATACAAGTTTATAATTATATATGGATTTAAATATATAAACTTTAATATACATATTAGAATTTGCTCGATCTATCTGTGATTCAAAATGATAAAATGAACTTACGATATTATCAGGCTGGTGGACAATGGTACAATGTTGAAACGGGGAGAAGGGACAGTCTAACGTCAAATCTCCAGGATGCCAATAACCTTCCTGGTGTAGCAATTTCTGTCTCAGATGCTGTTGCAAAATTCGCCTTAAGACAATTAAACGCTCAGGATTTTGTTGTTCTTTTAGGTAATTGTCAAGAACCAACTCAACAAAAAAAATTAAATTGATGGTTGGTATACTCAAATAGTTATGTTTGAACTTATATTGAAACTTGGCATTGCTTGTATATATATGTAGGTGGTGGTCACACAACTGGAATCATTCATTGTAGTTTCTTCCTAGACCGTCTCTACAACTTTCAATACACCGGATTACCCGACCCAAGCATGAACACCACCCTGCTTAATGCGCTAAGAAAGACGTGCCCAAGTGGTGGTTCAACCAACTTTGCCTACGCTGATCAAACCCTAGGAAGTGCATCAAAATTTGACAAGGGGTTTTACCAGGCAATCAAGCAAGGCAAAGGGCTCATTCAAATTGATCAAAGGATGGCCTCAGACCCAATTACAAAGGATATTGTTACTCGATTAGCTACAACCGGAGACTTTGCTACGCTTTTTGGCGGCGCTATTAACAAGCTTGCCAGATACAGAGTTCTCACCGGTACAAATGGCCAAATCAGAAGGAACTGCAACCGCGTTAACTACTAACCGACGATGATCTATGCTCGTATTGCTTGGGAATTCATGCACACTTATTGAATTGATTGATTACTTGAATCACCTTCTTTCTTTTTTGTATTGATTCTTTGTTGGTTGTTGCAGTACAATCGTATTTTGTTCTTGTTGTTGATTATTGATGTTGTTTCGATGGCTTTATAAAATTATTTTACAAATGTGATCATTTTACATGGTTTGTTAACATCACACCTTAAATTAACTCTGCTTCAAAGTAATTCGAAGTACATCTTGATAATAAAATCATGTCAACTTTCAAAATAATTTTGTTTTAAAGTACTGTGAAAACGGCAAGTAGAATTTGTCAACACTTTATTTAATGTTATAATAAATGAAAGTAATGTTGAGTAATGTAATTTGAAAGTAATATTGATTGTTAGAGTTCTCACTATAATTTATTGTAAAACAGTATCCTTTGAAAATCAATTGATTACGCTAACCGAAGATATAAATCAATGAATTAGATTGCGACCTCATTATTTTATCAATCAATTTTCAAATTAGAATAAAACGGACTATTTAAATATTGTCTTACGGTAACTTACCGTGGCCTTTTGCTTTCCCGAGTCCAGCACCTGATCTATAAAACCGTCTAAAAATGACAATCACCAATTATTTATCTCAAAGCGGAATATACCAAATCCGATTTAATTCAACCTCCGAGTGACTCGAAATTATATAAAACCGACTCCTAAACACCTACTAATAACGCTCCATCAGGCCCTGTTCTTTTCAGCTTAATTTCAACTCTTAAAATTCAGTCCAATTCTTATAAGTTCAGCTCAACTTCTATAAGTTCAGCTCCACAAAGCCGAAAAGAACAGGGCCTAAAATCTATTTAAGTAGTATTATGTATAAACGTCACACTACTCACAAATGATTGAGCTTAGACGTGCATGGTTGAATATTTTACGTATTGTTTCCATGAATAAATGCATTACACTACCAAATCTAAGACGTTCATTAAATTATTTGAATGAAACAAGAACTTAAGATCAAATTTAAAAGAAAATGGTGTTGTCTCGTTGACTAGTGTACAATTTCAAAATATTATTTTATGAAATTTGATTATGCGATAACTTGATTGAGAATATAAATAAATGGGACGGATGTTATTCTTTTATTAACATTAAGAAAGAAGGCATAATTTGATTTTTGCATAATATATATCGTCTTTTTATCCATAATTAATTTTGTTAAAATTCTATAGAAAATTAGGATTTTAAGAAGACGCCCAAAAAGAAAATAAGAATAAAATATGTGGAAAATAAATAGTTAAACAATTCATTATAACATTGAAAAAAAAATATTAAAATTTGAAATTCCCGCCAATAAAATAGTAATATGAGTTGCTTTAATTTTAATCCATTTTGCTTGTTTTACTTATGAGGGGTGCAAACTCATATCCCACATCGGTGTTTAAAAGTATCCACCAAATATAATAGTACGACGTTTTACTGATGAGTACTTGGCAAAAACGGATAATATCATACAACGTATCGTGAATACCGACGCATACAGCAGTTGTCGGACATCAGTCATCAGCGCTTCTGTGATAACAGTACCATTATTTTAAAATATACTCCCTCCATTCAACTCCAAATTGAATGTTTGCTTTTTCACATTTGCCAACGCGCTTTTTGCGCGTTAAATATCGTTAGCTACGTTTATCCAAAAAATATAAAAATTAGATTTTAATTCTCTACACATAAAGACGAATCAAACAAGATCACACATGAATATATTAACACTTATATATTGAGAGATAATTAAAATTGAAAGTCTAAACGTGAATAGTGTACAAAATAGAAACTTGCACTTTGGAGTTGAATGGAGGGAATACTACAGAATCAGTATCGAATAAAAATTTTATAATCATGCCGTAGATTTTAAACTGGCGTTACGCAAAAAATACATTTCCCCTGTACACCCAACTATAGAATACATCGAGGGATATGATGAACATAATGCAGACCAAAAAACATTAAATTAAAAATAGGGAAATTCTCACTTGTAACCGTCAACTTTTTTGTTTTCTCACAAATACCCCTCTTCTTTTAAGAAAAAACTTTGACCAACAATAACTTTTTCTTATCACTTTAAAAACGATAATTTTTGTTTCTTATTATACATCTTTATGAGATCTTTTATTTGAAAAAAAATAGAATTTATGAAATTTTTATTAGGGAGTTATGACCGGTCAAAGTCGTTTGACAAAATAAACTTTGACCGGCTAGGCGGCTAAAACTATCGCGTACAAATTCCAAAATCGATGATTTTTTTCCAAAATCAAAGATCTCGTCAAGACTTACGATAGAAAAAAAATTAAACTTTTATGAAATCGTAACTAAGAGTTATCGCCAGTCAAAGTTTTTCTTCAAAAAAAGAGGTGTTTATGAAAAAACAAAAAATTTAGGGGTACAAGTGAGAATTACCCTTAATAAAAATATTATCACCCTAAAAATTGAAGAAAATTTTGTTGTGTTAGGCGACAACATGCACGTCTACAAATTAAACACAAAGTTATTCCATGCTTACCACTTTGGCCAACTTATATTTTGTACCTTGCATATAAATGCACCTATTTATATATTTGTGACATATTTATATCATATATATCCACTTCACTTCACTTCAAAACATAACAAAACAAAATAAAATATTGTGTCAAAATTTTAAAAATAAATAAATAAAAAGGTGTTAAACTATGAAGTTTCACACAATTTTTATTATTGGACTTATATTGGTGTCAAACCAATATATAGTCGACTCGGTAGCTCCTGCGCCTGCTCCTGCTCCTGCTCCTTTTAATCGTTTATTTGGTCCTGCACCGGCGCCTGGACCTTCTATGCCACCCGCGGCAGGTTTGCGGGTTGATTTCTACGAGGGAAAATGTCAAAATGTTGTGGTCGATGTCAAGGCGATCATTTTGGCAAAAACGCAACAGTTTTTTCGTAATGATTCTACTCTTCTTCCTGCCCTTCTTCGACTGCAATTTCATGACTGCTTTGTTAATGTAAGTGTCTTCGTGTGTTTTAGTTCCAAGTAATTGTTTATAGTTGAAAACTAAATATTATTTTTCCTATTTTCTCTTATGTCGAAAAGGGTTGTGATGCATCTCTCTTGATATCGGGTGATGAGCAGACCGCTGGACCTAATGAAACCGTAAGAGGGTTTGAAGTAATTGAGGCTATAAAAGCGGCTGTTGAAGCCGAGTGTCCTGGTGTAGTCTCTTGTGCTGATATTACTGCTGCTATTACCGCATATCTCCTTCAATTGGTAATTATTTCCATTTTATTTATCGATAAAAGAGGTGTGACTAGGGTTCGAAACTCATCTTTGGTTATTAATCGATAGTTGATGATGCTGTTTACAACATTGTTATAATTATATCGACGTTGTTTGTAGGGTGGAGGACCAACTTACGAGGTGCAAATGGGCCGACGAGACGGACTCGTGTCGAGTGCAATAAATGTCGACCTTCCAAGCCCAACAATGACGGTCTCCGAGAGTGTCGCCTTCTTTGCTGCAAGAAATTTCACTAAAGAAGAAATGGTTGTTCTCCTAGGTATAACATTTGAGTTTTCAATGACTTTTCGCTCATCCTTTTTCTGTTGGTGTGTATGTAATTTTACGAACTTTCGATAACAAATTTTGATATTACCATTCACCAAATTCTCCGTCTACGTAAAACAGGATGTCACGCAGTCGGAATTACACGGTGTAAGCAAGTCCAGGACCGTCTCTACACTAGCAAAAGCCAGTACGATCCACAAATGGACTCAAACCTGCACACACAACTACAGAGCCTCTGCCCTGAGAATACGAGTTCCGAAAACATTGTTCTGTTAAACCAAGACGTAACGAACAACAACACAGTCGACAACACGTTTTATAAGCAGCTTAGATTAGACAGAGGCATTCTTCCTCTTGATCAAGCACTGTCCCGAGACCCTGAAACGAGCGACTTCGTGCTCAAGTTGTCCCTCAACAATACCTTGTTCAATATCGAGTTAGCGAAGGCAATGATTAAGCTTCAAGCTTTTCAAGTTCTCACGGGTGATGAAGGGGACATTAGAAAAGTCTGCAGTAAATTTAACTAACATTTTTTGCCAATTTTTTGAACTAATGTAACTTAAATGGTTGATTTTCTGAATTTTTTGTTTGGGTGCATTATAATTTTAAATCTAAACATATAATCGTAACGCATTTTTAATCCAAAAGGGTAAAAATTAATCAAACAAAATGCAGATCATTGTTACAAAACACATCAAACACAAAATACTTGAAAATGTAAGTCGAAGATTTGAGCTGCATTCTAAATACTACTAACTCCATGAAATGTTCCAAGATAGATAGAACAGACAGCAAAAACAGAACATCTTTTGTTGAGGAGAGTAGCTCTACAGCCTTCGTCCTCTGCGACCACCCTTTCTTCTGGTGCTGTCGGTTGGTATCGGTGTCACATCCTCTGAAAAGTGGAATAACATCAACTTTCAGAAAACATATCGCAAATAAAAAGAATGTCACAGTCAAAAATGGATATAACAAAATGATCTTAGAGGCGAAGATAGAATGCTTCGTGAGCAGCATAGACACATCATGCAGAAACCCGTATGCAAGAGCACAAAATAATGTACTAGCATAAAATTTTATCTCAATTCCAATCTCTCACATTTCTCTTCTGATATAAAGGTTCGCATTTCGAAATAATACCGAGGATGAAATAATTCATTATCATATGCAAAAGCATAAAATAATGTACTAGCATAATGTTCTTCACTCACTCTCAACCGCGCCTTCCTCCCAAGTCTCAATACTGATGTATGAAAAATGAACAAAACAGGGATGAGATTATTACCGATGCGTCCAATTTTCATTCCAGAACGAGCGAGTGCTCGTAGTGCAGACTGTGCACCAGGACCAGGAGTCTTAGTCTTGTTTCCACCAGTAGCACGAAGCTTAATGTGAAGAGCAGTGATGCCAAGTTCCTGGAGAATGTCAAGAGCGGTTTTAGCAACTAAAATAAGTATTTATTCAATAGTGAAAATTGAGAAAAAAAATAAATAAAACTTGGGATGTTATAACGTCGTAGTATGATAACCTTGCATCTTTGTGAGACATCTTGGGCTGCAAGCATAGCTGCGTACGGTGATGACTCATCTCTGTCGGCTTTCACCTTCATTCCACCTGTGTAATCCGAAGGGAAAATGACATTTACTACACATTACAACATAATTCCGATAAATTTCAGGCAGTCATTGAATTATATGAATTATTACCAGTAATGCGAACCAAGGTTTCTCTGCCAGATAAATCAGTGACATGCTGCATACAGGAATTCAATCCTCCATTAAGATAAAAGCTTAAATCATTTAAGAAACCGCTACAGCTGTAAGAAAAGAAGCGACAAAAAACGCGCTTACGATGAAGGTATCGTTGAATGAGGCAAAAATGTGGGCAACACCAAACACGTGCTCGCCCTCACGCACAGCAGGACCCAAGGTCACAGTTTCCTCCTTCGGCTCTCTGGTCTTTCTCTTCGACTAAAAACATGAATACATTTTTTTAGCTCAAATTTTGTGTAAAGCAAATCACATCTCATGGAAATACTCCAGTTTTCTATTATTTGACGACAAAAAATACAAATCACATAACTTATATCGGTCTTACACAGAATCATATTTCGAAAAAAAAAATTTGCTTAAGTCGGTTATTTTGAGGATCTATTCAAGTGAGTTCAATGGAGCGAATAGCACACTACATGTATTGACGGCTTCATTGTGTAAGAATTACTTCTTACAAAAGAACTGAAACATACAAAAAAAATCAGCCGAACCCAAGAACCAATCAAAAGAATAGAACATTGTGAACACACAAAGCGACAAACCCATTAATCACGAAAAACTCAAAACACGATATTCACATAACAAACAAATATCCGACTAAATATTCAGCAAAATCGTGCTTCCTTGAATGAGCAATGCTACGTACAGTCACTTTATTATTTCAATCCGAATACATTTTTCAAACTTTCTCTCACACATATTTTGAAAATAATATATAAATCGACGCAACGTAACTCTACTGTAGAAAGCTACAAACTTTACATCAACCCAACACAGTTTCAAACGAAATTAACACGATATCGATTCCGCAACATAATCAGGTGTTGTTCAACAAAAAAGCTACACCCTTTTTCATGTCAATCATCTCTTACATTCAAAATTAATCATCATTTCAGCACAAACAAACAAATTTATTGTTTATAATCAGTGATAATCACAGATTTATAACCCTAAAATTCCAAAAGAATATAATTAAAACGTTCACAATCTTACAACAACAACAACAGCAGCAAAGTGTTATTCCCCAAAATCATTTGGGATCGACTAACATGAATCATCAATATCAATATTTAAATTATAAATAATCGCAGATTTATAACGAAAATAATTCACAACCAAAAAAAAAAAAAAAAACCATTAAAAAAAAATAATTAATTCATATGATGCATAAAAAGAAGGATAAAAATAGATGGAAATGGAGAAATAGAATACCATATTTAGAGGTAAAACGGAGCTCCGGTGGAATAATTTGGTGTGAAGAAGAAGAAGAAGAAGAAGAAGAAGAAGAAAAGTGAGAAGTAAAAGGCGGAGGTTGCAGAAATTTGGGGGTTTTATTGGTCTCTTTAAAATTAGGGTTTTTGGGTCCGAATTTTTAATTTGGGTTTTCTTTTTCATTTGGGTCGTTTTAAGATGGCCCATGTTGTGTACGGAGTAGATTTATTGGGTTCTAAATGTTCGTAATATTTTACGGGCAGTGATAACGTCACTATACTCTCGAACTGGATAAGTAATAGATTGAGTGGCGTAGTCGAAAGTAGAGTGACGTTAAAAACACCCTATTTTACTCATACACCTGAGTATTTTTTTATTATTTTTATTATTTTAATTATGGATCTAAAATTGTAAATATACATACGACAAAAGTAATTTTCTTGTTGTTTATAGAGGATGAGTGGTGGCGGCATCGAGGGGGGAGGGGGTGGAGGTATGGGTGGTGGGCATGGCTTAGGGCGGCAGCAAAGGGGCGCGGGTGGTCGAGGCTAGAGGTAATGGGCACGGCACACGGAGGTACAGGCTTAAGGTGACCATTTTGAACGTTTTTAAACACTAAAATGGTTATTTTAAGTGTTGAATAGTCAGTCAAATTTTAGTTACAAGAAAGTCATTGCAAGCGTGAGACGGTCGCACCCAAAATTTACTCGACTTCACACAATGATGCACTCTAATCCCTAGATGGTTAATAGATTGTTGGACCTACCGTCCCCGTCCAAAACATGCTTCTATTGTTGTACATAAATTACCATCTATGAAAGATTAACATCTAGCATTATGTAATTTGCCGGTTGAAGTCTCGATTATTGATTGCGTAAAAAAAACACAGGACTAAAATATACCGAATTAAACTAAACTGAATAATACTCGTATGATACAAGAATTAAATCTAGCAGCAACATCGAGCGGACGAACAAGGGACAAGTCTCAAATGTATTCATAGGTAGACTTCAAACACAGCTCCTTAGAACCGAAAAAACAAAAAAAAAATTACTCAGTAAGGCACAAGTTAATAATGTTTATAACATTATTATTCGACAAAACCACACAGCTGCACAAATTCTAGTCATATACACAGAACACAAGATATCATCAACGAAATTGCACTCGTTCTTCGGTGTCCTTCAACGGAAAGATGTAATGAAAATCCATTATTTTGTCAAAGGACTTTCTAGAACTTAAGTTTGAACTCAAGAAGGCGGATTCATTAAGATCGACAGTTCGATAGTGTGATACCGCCACATGCAGCAGCGATTATGATGTACAGAAGCACCACTAGCAAGCATGTCAGCCACATCCTGTTCAATATTTCAACAAGCTAGTCAGTACTCAGCGACATCGAGATTTTTTCGAGAAGTTTTTAAAAGGCGTGATGACAAAAGTACAGCACACAACACTACCCCAAAGCACGACTGTGTTTACACCAACTTGTGCAAAGATGTGGTGAACACAGGGCAAAACTACTTTGTAATGAACTTGTTTCAGATAAGGAGCGAAACTTACAGTAGTTTGGCGTTCTTCATCCACAGGGCACGGCGAAGACGCTTAGACTGCTTCCTGAAATGAAAGGCGTTGTCTTGCATAGTTGAAGTTTTATCTACAAGAAGCTCGATTTTGTCACCTCTCTCCAATATCTTCTCGATGTTATCCACCATGATTGTTCGAATCTGCAAATGGATCAAATATATACCATATGAGCTTTTTCTATAAAAACTACTAACACTGTATTTCGATGCTCACCGAGGCACTGACGTGGATGTATGATATCGACATCAATAATCGTATGATGACATCAACAATCGTAAGATAACAGTTTGAGTCAGCGCTTGACAATAGATAAGGCATAACAATTTACGAATTACCAAATAAGGACAATATAAGAAAGAAAATAACACTCGCCTCGTTAACTTCTCCTTTGACACGATTGATAGTATCCGCAGAAGGACTACTGGAGAAGAACTCCATTTGCTGATGTAAGACTCTAGAGAATTCATCGTTCATGGCGTAAGCGGGTGCGTGATGAGCTATCCTACCATAATTTTTCATAAACCGCATATGAATCTCCTCCAAGTATGAGAACGGTATTCGTCCTGGCCAAGAAACAAAATCACAGTTACGAGAAAAGATCACTCCTTGATCACGCAGCAAACACCAAGCTTTATAACAACATAAACTAAAACTTCTTAGCAATTTCAGAAATAGAAGTAAATTAAATACTCCGTAGAAATCATATCGACATATCGTAAATGCATACTTAGTACAAAACAAGATGCTGGAATGTTGAAAAGCAACATTCCCGTGAGATTACGAAGGGCTTAGATTACCATTAATGTTAAGGAACCTAATTCAGTCATCAAAATTGAATTTTCGTGAACGCTACACTCTTTCTCGTCTCAACGAACACTTAAAGATCATAACTTTCTACCGTTAAATTGTTCAATCCAAATTTTAGTTTCAACCAAAACTCAAAAATTCAGACTAACCCAAACTCAAATTTCAAAGTTGAACCTAAAATCATCTCAAAATTCATCGAAAAAGACCTCAAATTCCAGTGTTTCAATGCACTCCTACAAAAAATATACAATCTCCCAACTCAATACGGTCTCAAAACTTCAAACTGCTAATTCTCATCTCGACAAACATTTAAGGATCGTAAATTTCTACTGCTCATCGTTCACAGTACAAACTTTATCCTAGAGTCAAAATATCATACTGCTACAGATATGAATCTCGTCATCACTTCCAACAATTCCCAAACTCAAAAGTCAAACCTACAAGCACCTCAAAAATCATTGAAAAAGAGCTCAAACTCCACTGCTTCGCAGCATTCTAACAAGATTTGCTCGTCAGACACAACACGCTACTTTTCTCATCCCAGTACACTTATAGATCATAATTTTTTACCATCCATTCAAAATCGAAACTTCAACCTAAACTTAAACCTACAAGCACCTCAAAAATCATTGAAAAAGAGCTCAAATTCCACTGCTTCGCAGCATTCTAACAAGATTTGCTCGTCAAACACAACACGCTACTTTTCTCATCCCAGTACACTTACAGATCATAACTTTTTACCGTCCATTCAAAATCGAAACTTCAACCTAAACTTAAACTTAATACTACTCCCAAGTACGAATCTCAACAACGTCACTTACGACGATTGATTCCCAAACTCAAATTTTGAACTCGAACCTAGAAAGCACCTCAGCAATCATAGGAAAAGAGCACAAATTCCACTGCTTCACTGTGTTCCTCAATCTTCCACAGCTCAATTCAAAATTCGAACTATTATTTTCTCACTTCATCACGAATTTAAAGAACACAACGTTCTACAATTCAATCAAAATTCAAACCTAAACCTAACTTTTGCACCAATAAATATCAACATGATCTTAAATTCAACAAAATTTACACAACCAATCGAAAACCTAATTCAAAATAAAGCAAAAATAAAGCATCAACAAAAAAAGATAATCAAATAGAAAAGAGATGATGAATTACGGCCAAAAGTATCGTTCGCCATACAAAGGAAGATTAATCCATCAGATTTAAGAATGTGGAAAATATATCGATCTTGCGAGAAACAAAGCCTTGATTCTCCATCCGTCGGAAGCTTCTCGATAATCCGGCGAGCAACGGCGGCGATGTTTCCGGTGACGGCGGAGAATTCCGATAACACGGTGGTTCCTCTGGCCACCACCGCGTATAGTATCGCCATTAGTACGGCTTAATTGATCGATCAACCACCGGTGACGAAGAAAAATTTCTCTCTCCTCGGTGATTCCACGGTGGAGAGAGGTGTTTTCCGGCGAGTCTCCGGCGAAGTGGATCGATGAAAAGCGGAGGTTTTATTTTTTATTTTTCCTCGTGGACTTCTGTGAATTTAGTTTATTTTATGTCAATGATTTTGGTAATTTGTATCGGAGAGGACCTCATGAATATTATTCACTCGAATTAGATAAAATACACAAAATTTACGGTGAGACCATCTTATAGTATAAAATAATAATTTTATATTTATTTTTGAAAAATAAATAATTTATCTTTTATATATAATGCAACTAGCATAATACCCGTGCATAAATGGTTTATCTTATGCACGGGATGTATAAAAATAAGTTAATAGTTAATTGAAATATTTGGTAATTAAATTCAAAAAGAATGCTTCGTAGTAATATTATAAACGAAACTTAAATAAACATGTATTTTAAGACTCAAAATACAACAAACTGTATTTTATCCGACCGCATATTTAGTTAACATGTAACCCGCTTATATGACTTGTTTAAAGCAGTTAAGTATTATGAAAATATTAAAATCATTCAGCCCATAATTGTCTTCTTATTAACCCGTTTAATAGGTTTAAAAGTGTCAATTTTGATTTTTCTTAATTAACTATCAAAATTTAGATGATAAAAACGTTGAAAATTGTAACAAAAAAAATTAGAATAATTGAACACTTGAATTTTTATTTTTTTATACAAATATAGTTACAAATTTATTTTAAATTATATCATAGTGTGGCGAAAACCGATCAAAGTATCGTAATACATTGTCTTAAAATTCACCATTTATTATCGTAATATGGTAAAACGCGCTTAAAAGGTTATATTGAAAACACATTAAATAAAAATAGATTGTTTAAAATATTAAAAGAAAAATTATATACTTAGTACTACATAGAATATATTGACTTACTTATATGATATAATTTCAAAAAGGAAATAAAATAAAATGATAAAAAAAGAATTGAAGTGATGTTTATTGTGTTGTTAATTAATAGTTAAAAAGTTGTTTACTACTTTCAAGTTACAATTTTAGTCTCATTTCATGTTTTAATATTTACAGGATGTATTTCCTATACTAATGAGAATGAGGTTGATGATGTTGAGACGCTCAAGGTGTTGTTGAGGAGGCCAAAGAAACTAGTTATGTCGTAAAGTTTAGCACTCGAAAACTTTGTACAAATGATGGAGTAAATTAAATGAAAGAGCGTTGGGGCGTACTTAGTTCATATAAACCAAACCCGCTTATATGGAAAGATATTCAAGCTAAGCATCAAATTGCCCCTCATTGAGATATGAGTCCCATCTTTTACGAACTTTAACTCAGAACTTGATTTAACTAAACAAATATCATAAATTAAAAAGAAGATTCTATTGGAGAAAAAACGAATTCCAATGTTACAATAATTGATTTCAACTACCCACATATAACATAAGAAAAATATTATAACAGAGAAAAGCAATTTCAATGTGTAAGAGATTACGAAAAAGCGAATTTCACATACTATCATTCCATCTATGTTATGTATATCTATGAATAAAAAAATTCTAATGCAAAAAAGCGAATTCCAACATTCTAATAATTAATTTTAACTACCAACAAATCTCATAAATTAAAAAGAAGATTCTAACGGAGAAAAAACGAATTTAATGATCTAATAATTGATTTTAGCTACCACATTTAACATGAAGAACAAGATTACTAATGGGTAAAAAAGCGAATTTCAATGTTATAAGAGATTACCGCTAAAAACGAATTTCAACATATCATAATTCCACTTATGTTACGTATATCTATGAATCAAAAGAAGATTCTAAAGAGAAAAAATCAATTTCAATGTCTAGAATTGATTTTAGTAACCACAAAATGACATCAATAAAAAAGACACGATACACTAGTGTACACACGCAGGTTGCAAAATGCTTCATACATCAAATAGTTACATAGAAAACTACACTTCACTCACTTATTCTTCATATTCATCAGTGAATCAATTATTATCAAACCCTTTTTACAAATGAGTTAGGGAATTTCTTTCGTCATGGTGTGCTATCTTCGTCAACATCATAGTCAAAGAAAAAACTTGATCGGTTTCCCTCCACGCTTTTAAATCGGTCGATGAAAAGTTGGCCGTCCCTATCGTGAATTAAACACTTAATGTCTCTTTGGAAATTCTTGAAATGGTTTAGGATGCACCAATGGTTTGGATCGAACCCATTTACATGTTCCTTTACCATCTTGTATGTCTTCGTGGCGCCAATGTTCAACTAAAATATCCACAAATAACATCAGAAAAGGAGATTATAAAGGAAACAAAAAGAATTTCAATATCCTAAAACTTAATTTTAACAACTCACAACTATCATAAATAAAAAAGAAGATTTTAACGGGAATAAAACGAATTCTAATGATCTAATAATTGATTTTAACTATCAACAAATATCATAAATTAAAAACAAGATTCTAATGGACAAAAAACGAATTACAATGTTCTAATACTTGATTTTAACAGATTTACCGTAATGCAGCTTACTAATTTTGAAACTCCATCACGCTTACCCTAAAATTTCGTTATGCCCTTTTGATTCCACCACCATCTATCACAGATTGCTACTGAAAATAAGTTTGATTCAATAGAATTCCATTAATCACACCTAACAAAAGATGAAACAATTGTTAATGAACAAAAAAGTTTAATTTAAACGACTTCTATAGAGTTATCAAAAAGAAGAAAAAAAAAAACACAGAGCACTAATTTTTCCAGTTTTAAAATTTAAAATTAAAAAAAGTTAAGATCAGTAAAAAGGAAATTCTTATAGAAACAAATTAAAAAGAATTTCAACATCCTAAAAATGAATTTTAAAAGCCTACAACTATCATAAATAAAATAAAAAAAATTCTAACGGAAATAAAACGAATTACAATGTTCTAATAATTGATTTTAACAGATTTACCCTGTACGGTTACTAATTTTTGAAACTTCATCACGCTTACCCAAAAATTTCGATATGCCCTTTTGAATTCCACCACCATCAATGATAGATTGCTACTGAAAATAAGTGTGATTCAATAGAAAACTTTCAAAAAATAAAAAACATAGAAACTAATTTTCCAGTTTTAAAATTTCAAATTATTCAAAAATGTAAAATTTAGATTTTAATTATATCTCATAAAGACGAATCAAATAATACCTACGAATATTGACAATAGTTGTTGACGATTCTATCGAATGGTTGACGATAATGGCGACGAAAAGGTGACAACGATGATGACGAACAAGGTTGATGACAATCCTTTTTTTTTTTTAATGAAATTTTTGGTAAAGAGAAAAGATAAATAAGAAAGCTTGAAGATCAGATTTTTTTTTGGGTGAGATGAATAAATGAATGAATGAATGTGGAGAGAGAAGTGAGAGAAGAGAGATGTGAAAGATTAAATTAACCTTGAAACAATAAAGGGAGCAGCATGCACCTCGTGTATCTAACAAAAAATCTGATTGGTTTTTTTTTTTTTTTTCTTTTTGATTTATTTAATTAGCATGGAAAAATCTCAGCCCTAGATTTAGATTAAATCCAATGGCCCTAATTCCGACTTTATGACTCTCCCTTGCCTAGTGACTTGATAGAACCTATATATATATATATATATATATATATATATTTTTGAAAGCCCCATACAGGACTAATATAAATTCCTTAAATCATCCTCGACCATACAAGCAATATGAAACGAAACGTTTTCAGTCATACGCGTCTACCATCAACCCATGGTCTAAAATGGGCAAGATGATGCGCTACCTTATTAAACGACCTACTAACAAAAGTGAAACGAACTTGATCGAAAGTCCTACAAAACTCTAAAATATCATCATAAATCAATGGATATTATTATTGCGTCCCGATTTGCGCTTCTTTAAGTCCTCAATAACGCCAAGACAATCGCTTTCAATGATTATTTTCATGTCTCCTTGTCTATGAGTCTCTCGAACACCTTTAAGAACCGTCGTCGCTTCTGCTTCCTTCACGTCCATGCCCCAACTTCGTTGAACCGTGGAGCTCCACCTCACCACTCCCTCCTCATCTTGACACACCGCACCCCAACCCCGCTGTTCCCTCAATGGTGCCTACATCCACATTGATTTTCCTCCATCTCCTCTTTGGTTTAAGTCCCTATCGCTCTCGATAGTAGCCACCTTCCCCACCGCATCTCCCTCGTCCCTCGACTCATTCATCTCTTGTAGCACCTCACGTGCCCTTCTTAGCACCCAATCTGCACGTCATTCTAGCTCCATCCTCAAACATCGCCTTGTTACGACGCTCCCATATAGCCCAACACCTAGTCATAAAACTCGCACTCTCCTTTGGTCCCATGTCTCTAAGGCACCTTTCTACCTACTCCCTCACCCTCTCAACCCCTACATTCTCCATCACCTCTAACTCCAGCCCATCCCACATACCCCCGATCCACTCACATCCCCTAACGTAACCATGTGTAAACAAGTTTCAGTTTGATGGTAGCAACGGGGCAGCTACCATCCGCTCCTTGAATTCGATGTGCTAAATTTCCTCGTGTGGCAATCGCCCATTACATAACTGCCAAAAGAACACTTTTATGCGTGGTAGCATAACCATTTTTTTTCTAATGCGTATCTCGTACTATGAGGCGGTCTCATAGTATAACATTCTTTTTTATTGTTACTCTATTATTAATTATTTTCTTAAAACCTCTCACAAAAGTGCAATTTAAATATATATCCTTTATTGTCATTTATTCATAGGTGACACAATTCTAAACCCATATCTCAATATATATGTCAATGATACAGAGTATAAAATAAGTTCATGTGAGATCTTAAAAGGTGCAAACGTACCCGGATACACATGCACAAAGTAAAAATATACTCCGTAGAATTAAAATGTAACATGTATCACTATGACACATTAAAAAAAAAAAAAAAAATATTTATCATCCACATTAATTATGCATAAAAAAATTCCAACACAAAGTTGTTTAACCCTTAAGAAAAATAAAAAAAATTTGTCCCTTTCCTAATAAATAAAATTAAATTAAATGCTTAAAATAATGCTTTATACTCCACGTACTATTTTCTCAAAAATAAAAATAAAATTATTATCTTTCTTTATTTTCCCCATTTTTTTTCCACCCGATAAAACCCTACACTCTCTCTCTCTATAAAGAAACACCAGTCTGCTTCTTCGGATCTTCAACTACTTTCTCACAGGTCAGTCTTGATTCTATTTTCTTTTCCAAAGTTTCAATCTTTAATCGATTTCTTTTTTTATATGCACCAAATTATTGATTTTTGATTGCAATTATTGGTGTAATCAAGGGTTGTAGATGATTTTGATGGGTGTTTATGACTTTTTAATTTGATTTATAAAGTCAAATTGAGGATTTAATTCGTGGGTTGGAGAGTAATTAGAGAAAAATTAGATCTTTTTTGTTGATTTTGATTTTATATTATGAAAGACATGGTTTTGATTGCAAATTAGGTAAATTTTTTTGTTTTTTTGTGTTGGGTTTTTGTTAGATGTTCGTGGAAGTTCTTAAATTGATGATTTAAGTTGTGGGTTGAAGAGTAATTAGGGAAATATTAGATCTTTTGTGCTAATTTTTTTTTGATGCAAGACCATGAATTTGATTACATATTAGGGTTTTTTTTTTTTTTCTTAAGCTTATGGATTGAAGAGTAATTAAGACAAAATTAGATCTTTTTGTACTGATTTTTTATGCAAGACGATGAATTTGATTGCAGATTAGGGGTTTTCGTGTTGGTTCGTGTTTGATGTTCATGGAAGTTCTTAAAACATTGTTTGAATCAAGGGTTTTTTGTGATTTTTATAGAAGTTGTGTTGTAGAAGAAAAGAATTAGAGAAATTTAAGAATTAGAGACAAAAATAATTGAGGTGTAGGTCTCATGAGAATTATCAGGGGAATGCAGAGATTGATTTGTGCTGAAAAACAACTCAAAGAACCCGGTGGGAAACGATCGTTTAGCCGCGGCATTGGTGTTAATGTGCCTAGGGCGAGGACTCGTGATAAACCCGAAGTTATTGAGCTCTAATCTTTGTAGGGGTTACGTTGTTGGTTTCGGATTAAGCTAAGGCGTGTGTGATTGAAGTGTATTGAGGGAAGGAGGAAGCAATGACGCGGATTTTAGTTCAACGCGGTTCTTCTGGGAGCTCATCGTCAAATCAGAACAGGTCTTCTGTTCCTAGTTCGTCAAATGCACCTGCACAACAACCTCAGGTTGGCGCTGTGCAAGCTAATGTGGCCGTCAAAACCGATGACGAGGTAAATGAACAGCAAGCTATTGTGAGTGATTTGCCAGAAGATTGTGTAGCTAGTGGGAGCAAGGCTGTGAAAAGCGACGATAATTTGGAAGATGGGGTAAGCCAGAGTCAGGAATCAGTGGGTGACGGTGTTGATGATGCTAATAATACGGGCGAGGTGAATCAAGTGGATTTGACAAGAGGTTTTAGCGGGTTTAATGTCTCAGAGAATGCAAAAAACGAGAACGTTGGTAAGAGTGGTGAGTCTCTGCAAAGTCTTACGGGGAGTTCACAACCTCCGCCTCCTCCAGCTCCACCTTCAAAGTCGTTAGGATCGTTTCCCAATCAGACAAGATTTGCCTCGGGAACTTCTGATTCTCCTAGGATTGGACCGTCTAGAAGACCGTCTATGTGGCCTGCTTCAGCTAGGACTTCGCCATCTGGGTCTAGACCTTCTTCACCGAGATCTCACTGTGATAATGAAGGCTATAATAGTGCGGACGAGCAAAATCCTTCCTTTGGTTCCTCAATTTATGACATAGTAAGTCTCTTGTTACCTTCATTATCATGTTTGTTATGTGCGTCGCACGTCATTGCTTAATCATGGAATAAATAATTCCTTGTCTTCAAGACCCTTCTTGCCGTTGTCGTTCAAATCCTTGGCTACCTTAATGATGTCTCATTGTGTAGGAATTTGTGCAACGCAGTTTAGAGCTATTTTATCACTCCGTGCTTATATTCTGTAGTCTCACCTACACATACAGTTGGTGATTGAGGCTGGTAAACAGTTCAAGATGCAGAATGGAATAAATGTCAATCAGAATCGGTTAATCAGTTTTGATTGTAATCATCATAGTGAATTAGTTGCTTTGCATGAATGTTTGGCGTTTATATATCGGTGTGAAGAGTCACTCTAGTACTCTACTCTCCTCTTTTGATGCCTTATTGTCATAAGTGAGAAGAGAATATATTTGAGGAATAGGTTAAGATCTTCGGTGGAGGGATGAATAGGATTACGTAGTGGGTTTGAAGTATGCAAATTGTAGGGTAGGGGTGTCAAATGTACGCAGCCTTACCCGTGCAGAGAGGGTTGGAAAAAACTATTTTTGGATGAGGCAAGGTAAAGATTTTGTTGATAATTGAATTGTCTATACCACGATACTATATTAAAATGCCTAAGTGAGATTTTAAATTAGTCATTTTGGGGCAACTAGGGTGATTTTGGATGAAATCATTTGAGTCAGGTTGCTTTGGGCCGGGTCATATCCTTGGGATCAACCAAGTTTGGAAGGGATGTAGGTTATGTCTAGTCACTCCGAGTCTTGGATCAAGCATTTTTTAAGAAATGTCTACTTATGATTCATGAAGCCGTACGTGTGCGTTGTTTAGGGTATTTTGCCAAGAAGATAGTGTTTCGTCATTGCAGTCGGTTTGCAAGTGTGGCAGCTTAGCTTTTAGATTAAATCATGTCAATAACCTCTAATATCTTTCTGTTTACTGTTTTCTCGAGAATAACCTCGTAGATTTTGTATTTTGTCTCTACACCAGGAGAGAGAGCGCCAGTTTGAGATAGATATCAGACGGTCCAAAGGCCTGGAAGTGAAGAGAATGCTGGAGGATGGTAATTGCTTATTCAGGGCTGTTGCTGATCAAGTTTACGGGGATCCTGAGGCATATGATTTGGCCCGGCAGATGTGCATAGATTACATGGTATGTGTTCTTAATTTTGTGTGACTTTTAAATTTTGTTATTTCGTGCAAGTATAAACTCTGGAACCTTGATGACGCTGACAAAGCAGTGTCTGGATTTTAGCCTGTGAGACATGTGCCCTGTGTTATGTTGACACATCAGTCACTATGGACATGTGACACGCTGGCTAAGTGGCGAATCTAAGTACCATTACTTCTTCTGCAATTTCCGTTTATTTATCCACTGTATGCAGGAACGTGAGAGGGATCATTTCTCGCAGTTTATCACTGAAGGTTTCACTTCTTATTGCAAAAGGAAACGCAGAGATAAGGTGCGTTGCTACTTCTATTCCTCTTGTAATAAAATGGACCTCGCAAAGACATATTTAGAAGCGGTTTCTGTGTAGTAGGTTTGCAGTTTGTGAAATTTCGGACGGATTATCTTGAGCTTTATTTTCTGAGCTCATTTCCGTAAATTTGTAGACAGATTTCGATTTGCATGAACTACTTCACTGGTCGTTGACAATATTACCGTTTATATTTTCTCTCACATTTGCAGGTGTATGGAAATAATGTGGAGATTCAATCGCTATCAGAAATGTATAATCGTCCCATTCATATATACTCGTATAGCACTGGTCAGTCTACACACATGCCTTAATTTTTGTTTATTTACGTAAGGGATGCAGGGATTAAGATTTCTCATTTCTCTCTACAGAGCCTATAAACATATTCCATGGGAACTACGAGACCGATTTGCCTCCCATACGGCTGAGTTACCACCATGGGAATCATTACAATTCCCTTGTGGATCCTCGTCGATTGAATGTCGGTGCTGGGCTCGGGTTTGGCAGTCTTCGAGGGGTAAGTCATTAAGAATATATTCCGTATTTGTCTATTTTGTACGTCAATGTCCTCGGTTGTCTGTTGAAGTTTATACATTTTGTCTTTTGCCTTACAGAGAAATGTGGACAGGGAACAAGTCAAAGCTGCTATCAAAGCTCAACAAGATCAACAGATCGATAATGTCGGAATTTCGTATCATTTCTGTGCTCACATTTCAGTCTTTCCGAACACGTTTGAGATGAAATCTTAATATCAATGGATGGTCCACATGTGTGCAGGCGTTGCTGGCTGAAGGGCGGTTTTACTCGGATCTTGAGCTTACAGAAAAGGAAATCGAGCGCATGGTAATGGAGGCTTCTCGGGCTGAATATCTTACTGGTGGTAATAAATCAAGACAACACATTAGTTTACGAGAATCTTCAACATCTGGTGCCGCTGAACCATCTTCTTCCGGAACTAGTAAGCAATCAATTTGGAATTATGTTACTTGAATATTGTGCTGCATATATCTCGACTGACGCTTCTTTGTTCCCTTTTATCTTCCTTTCTGAGTCTTCACAATTAACGTATCGTTCTGACAACGGTAAACAGGACCATCAGGCAGCGACAGTGAGAAAGAAACCAGCATTTCGGACACAATGCTAAGCCGCAGCATGCAGATGGTGCTGTCGATGGGGTTCAGCTACATGCAGGCTATTGAAGCGTACAGTATATTTGGCGACGACGTTGATTCCATGGTTTGTTACCTGCTCGAGACCAGCACCAGCAGTCGGCGCAAGGGCAAGGCCACCGAATGACGCTTGTTGGTGTTTGTTGTTACGACTGAAGCGGTCGTCGTGCTGTATTCAGGGGTTGTACAATAAAAATGTTGGTCGAACATAGTCTAATATCGACGCTATGTATGTAATATTGCTGTGATATTTTGATTTGATGAAATAAATCTTGGTTTTATTACTTCGCTGAGGCATTTTGCTAACACTCAACACGAGATTTTAACTTATTGTTGAGTCGCGTCGTGCACTGGCTTGGATCATTTTTGTTGAACTATCGCTTATTTCCCTCTGTTCGGTCAATTATCCTCTTTTGACTTATTTTTGTTTACGAAAAAACAAATTTAGACTAATTAACCAAATCAAGGGGAGTACTTGTACAAATTTTTGTTGTTTCGTCACTTTATGTACCAATACTTCTCGTTATATTTTGCTCTGTTCCGGTCACAGAATAATTATTTCAAAAATATAACCGTGAGAACTATGACATGTAAAATACGAAAGAAAAAGAATGTTATGCATAAGAAATAATGGTATTTATTAGAGATAGAATTTACGTAACAAATGTTAAAGAAATATTATAATGATCACATTTTAATACGAACCCGTTGTTTAGCCGTGTATACCACGGTGTTGGTTTTTTTTTTTTTTTTTTGGGTAGTTAACCACGGTGTACAAACTTAAACCCCTAAAATTCATATTCTCTTCTCTGATTCACTTTTTCTCTTCGATAATTCATCATCAACGGTAAAAATTTTCCCCCTTTTTCTGCGTCTTTCTTTTGTTGAATTGTCGATTTATTTTTGATGTTTGTGGATTTTAATTCACGAAAGTGTTGATCTTTCTGTTGATTGTATCCATTTTAGTTGGTAGTTTCAATTGTAGTTCCATTTTAGTTGATCTTTCTGATTCTCTTTTGTTGAATCTTCGTTGTTCTGGAGAAATCGAGTTTTTTTTTGTTAGAAGATTAGGGATTAAATGATGAATTGGTGGAGAAATTTGATGGAAGATTGAATTGATTTGTTAGCTTCAATTGATAGCTGAGTTATGTGATTTGAGGACAAAATTCTGAATTTTGTGAGAATAAATGTGATTGAGGTGTTGTTGAACCCTAATTACTCATTTCTAAACTCATTGTTAAGTGAAATAATTGGCGATTAGATGGCGTAATAGCTTCGAGTTGGGTGTTGTCGTGGCTGAATTCGTTGTAATCAATTAAATTTTAAGACGAATTCTGTAAGAAAAGTAAACCCAATATCGAATATTCGAATTAGTTAGGGTTCATAGAGTGGAATGGACATTCGTGATTGACAATGGTTGTAAATCTCGTCTTTTGTAATTTGCTGAACAATGGAGCTCATCCAAGAGTTCAATGGTTACTCGTGTGGGAACGGTGATAAAATTTGTCGTTTATAGTTTGCTTGTTATGGTCACGCATAACCTTGATGTTCCGTCTTTTTTCTTGACTAGTATAATTGCCAATTGGAGAAGGAATTGGGACTTGGTAATGTGTTAGGTCAGCCATTTTTATGGGAGTTACCAAAAAGAAGGGGCGTTTTGTCGTCAAGGTTTTCATTTGGTAGCCGCATTGTCACACCTCAGACACATAGACACATGTCGTGTCTGACAATGACTCGACACTTCAACACTTCACTTTAGACTAAAAATAGAAAACTTTGCACCAAAAGCCGTGTCCCGACACTTCGACGCGTGTCACATCCGGCACTGTGGTAGAGAGTCTGAGTAACATATACGGAGTAGAACCTAAAAACTCATGTAGAACTTCATTGAAATTCGACCCTTGGAATTAGTTTTACTTCTGTAGTTCTATGCTGTAGGGCTAATGATAACATTCAGTCACTGGGATGTAAATCATGTGATCGTGTATGGATGTAGGTTGGAGGGCTGAAATCGCCAAGCTACTTTAAACGCTTCCATTGTGTTTCGGGTTTATTTGAAGTCTTCCGAACTAATGTTGTCGCTTTTGATAAACCCTTGCTGCACATACATTCTTTATTGATAAACAAATGTTGTCGCTTTGACGTTGTTTAGTAGACATATCGGTTTTTTAGACAATTTACGTTTTTCACTGGGTACTTTATGGTACAGGTTTCTTGTGTTGCTGTTTCATAATTGGCCTAGGCAGTAAATTCATTCGACTATGTCATGGAACATACTTTCCAGAAGAATGCAGATATTGCCACATGCTTTGAAAAATGCTTACATTGTCGGTCCTCAGATTAGGTTAGTGAACATTTCTCATTTATACATCTCTTACGATCTCGCTTTTGCTTTCCACATTCATCTAATCATTATCAATTTTGTAGGAATATTTTATCAGCAAATCGACCCATTGGTTATCAGCTTAGAGGAATATGCGAGTATAGTTCGTGCTCAATTGCCAGGCGTACCCAATTATCTACGTACACTACCCAATATGCTCAAAGATACCGTCCCGTGCATGAGTCAAGACGCAATTATACGTCCAACATTATTCAGGAGAAAAAATCACGAAAGATGCTTATATACCTGACAGCACTGGTTTTCGGCATGGTGGGCTGTTCGTATGCTGCTGTACCGTTGTACAGAAGGTTTTGTCAGGCTACTGGTTATGGTGGCACGGTTCAGCGCCGTGAGGTGACTTATTCTCGACATTGATATCCGTCAATTTGCATTACGTAAATGTTTTAGGGTATTGCTCAACTGTACCCGACTTTTTCTCAGTTGTACCCAAAAAAGACCACACTACCCTTCTCATTTCCTCCTTCCACATTTCAAAAATTAAAAAACCCTATCTTCTCTCTCCTCTCTTCATCTTCAATCTTACCCCATATTCAACCCAACCACCATGTAAACCACCACTACCACCTCAAACCCCAGGCGGCCAATCACCCAAACAAGACCGGGGCACTGTCCACTACCACCGCCAACACCACCCACCATCCACCGACGAACGACCACCAAGGCCCACTGCCCCCGCGCCCACGCCCTAGACGACCCTAACCACCACTCACGCCCCCACCACCTGTCCGACAACCTTGATACGCCAGCCACCACCTACCCTAAGCCGCCACGAAAACCACCACCAGAAACTATTTTATAAGGGAAGACTAAAAACACAATATAACTCAAAAAATTGAAAAAGATAAAAACAAAACACCATTGTATACGTCCTCCGCCGCCGACTTTGGTTCCGGGCTCCGGCGAAACTGCCCCTCCTCCCCTCCACCAGCGAACGCCGACCCTCTTCCTGGCCGCCGCCGCCCTTTCCCCGCCTTCTCTCACGCCACCACAACTACCAACACCATAACCCTCAAACCCTAATAATTAAAAAGTTAAAAAAAAAAAATGAAAAACAGTAATTGATGTGAAAATTTCAATTCATCATTTAATTTTAATTCTTTTTGATGAAAATTTGATAAATTATTGATGATTTTGAATGAATTTGGATTGAAAAAAAGAGAGAAAAAGCTTAGGCAGGAGATGATAAAAGGGTAGGTCTTGGAAAAATTATGGTGAAAATGGGTACAACTGAGTAAAGTTTGGGTACAGTTGAGTAATTACGATGTTTTATTATGTGTAATTGCTTTTCGTGCTCAGTCAAGCTGGTTTTGATCACCTGTTGAATCTACTTTTCAGACTGTCGAGGAAAAAATTGCTCGGCATTCAAAAGACGGCACTGTCAGCACAAGGTCTGAACGTTTGATTCTGTCCTCAGCTGTTGTGTGAATTTAGATCATTTTTTTTTTCCAATAAAGTAATTGATTGAAGTACGGAGTACGAGGTTTCCTACTCACTTACTCAGCGTAAAATTATGATATCGACAGAGTTTCTCTTTGAAAGTTTCCTTGAAAATTATAAGATGTGATTTCGTCATGTGTTCTTTGTAGAAATTACGAAAGCCTAACACAGTTACACACTTACACTCATTGTTGCAGAGAGATTGTTGTCCAATTTAACGCTGACGTCGCTGATGGAATGCAGTGGAAATTTACTCCCACTCAGAGACAGGTACCTTTACGCTTTCAACGGATACTATATTTCTACTTTTTACTCCTTATATTCTCCAAACTTTTCCCGTTAGAGTATTTAATTACTCCGCATTACCTGTAGACGGTTCAGATGATGATGATTCATGTTACTTGCCCCATTTGATGTTGGTATCGATACAATTTTAGGTACGGGTTAAACCAGGAGAAAGCGCGCTGGCATTTTATACAGCCGAAAATCTAAGCTCTACTCCTATCGTTGGTGTTTCCACATATAATGTTACCCCCATGAAGGTAGGAGTTTTCCGTTGACGTATTCAGAACATATTTTGCTTCGACAAACGTTATTTTGACGTAGAATGTTGCCTCCGCCTGAAATCCATTGATCCTTCTTTTAGTCCGCATCTCACAAATTTAGTTTTTCATTACGCATATAACTTTTCAGTTTTTGAGTTGACGTCCTTATTTATGTTACAGGCGGCTGTATACTTCAACAAAATACAGTGCTTTTGCTTCGAGGAGCAGCGGCTTCTCCCCGGGGAACAGGTTGACATGCCAGTGAGTCGAACGTCCTCTTAATTTCTTACGACTGCAGAAATCTATATGAGGTTCGTAATTTCAAGAATGCATTTCTTGACTTCGTGCAGGTCTTCTTCTACATTGATCCTGAGTTCGAGACAGATTCTCGGATGGACGGCATCAATAACATGATCTTATCATACACGTTCTTTAAGGTTTCTGAGGAACAAACTGAAGTAGACGCTTCCGAGAAAAAATGATCTCTCATTCATACGGAGTACCATTTTCAGTATACTCCTTTTATTCCATTTTCACTTGAGAAACAAGACCGAATATACATGGTCACAACTCACAACAACAAACCCATTCAAAACGTCACTTGATTTTTCCCTTGGATGGCGTGCATAAGTGTATTTCCAGTTCCCGAAGCTATCAGTAACAACAGTGAGAGCATACAGACATCGTTCGTGAGGAAACGTCTCATTATCTTGTACTGTTAACCCTAATGCAGTGTTAAAACCAATTCTACTGTATGATTTTACTGTAAAACTTTTGCTAATGTAAACTGGAGTAGAATTTTTGTTTATTACAACAGACTAGTCCGTATTATTCATCAATAAGTCTTACTTAAGACGGGTATATACGTCTCAAGCTTAAGTATTCCGTACTATATAAAATGAGACAATGATTCAAAAATATTTTACGTAGCGTATGCTATATTAAACATAAACAATTAGCTTATACATACGTATTTAATAAATAATACTGTGTAAAGAGGGACGATGAAGTTTCATATGTCGACTTTTATAAACCAAGTCAATATTAGATTTTTATTTTTTTTGGTCGTTTACCATCCGCTTTACTCCTGATTCGAGTCGGGCAGGACTACAAAGGCTGGTAAAACTCTTCCACTTGAGTTTTTAACACAACTGCATTCCTTAGGCTCGAATTCGAGGCCTTTCAAAGTGTCAAAATAAAATTTCATCGACTTACTATAAAGTTTCGATAATTTTTTATAAAGCTCTAAAGTCATGTACTCTGTACAATCTATGTATCATATCTTACTTTCAATAAGATAACTTAAATTTAATTTTTTTTCTTTTAAAATAATGATGATATGTAAAAATAGGTTAATCACATAGTTTGTTTATTTTATTTTACACTTTTTTTTTTTAAGTTTATTTATTTATTTATTTATTTTAAGTTTATTTATTTATTTATTTATTTATTTTTTTTTGGGTTTATTTAGTTAGGTGACAGTAGTATAGGACTTGAATGAATAGAGAAACAAAGCTTAAAACGCAATCTATTACACCAACCAACAACACCTCCAAAAATATTTTCAAGCTTTACGCAAACTAATTACTCACTCACAAAATCTAGGGTTTTTATCCCCAATTCAATTTCATTTCTTCATCTTCATCTTCATCAACAACTTCTAATCTTAAAAATTCATGGCCAACACTGCTAAATTAATGCCGAATCTAGATCAAAACAGCACTAAACTCTTGAATTTAACTGTTCTTCAGCGTATTGATCCTAATGTTGAAGAGATCCTCATCACTGCTGCTCATGTTACTTTCTATGAATTCAATATCGACCTCAGTCAATGGGTAAATTTGATTTATTTTTATCATTTATTCAATTATTCAATTTGTTTGTTCCAAGTTTTGATTTTTTTGACGATTTTTTGGTTTTCTCTGGAATCGTGCGTTGCAGAGTCGCAAGGATGTCGAAGGATCGTTATTTGTCGTCAAAAGGTTCTTCGTTTATCTCGTTGAATTGTATTTTTTGTGAAATTTTGTGTTTTTTTTTTTTTCTGGATTAACGAAGTTGATATCTTCGGGTGAAATTAATGTTATTTTAGTAGCTCGATTCAATTTTTGTGTTGTTGTGTGTGTGAGTCTTCATGTAAAGTTAGTGCATTGTTGAATTTGCTTGTTTCGGTTGATTGTCGACAGGAAAATTCAGCCGCGGTTTCAGTTCATTGTTATGAATCGTCGAAATACAGGTTCGAGAGTTTTTTGCTGGAGTTTCCTTAATTACTTGTCTGTCTATGCTTATAATCGTTAACTAAACGCTTTGGGAATTGAAATCTTTACTTGTTGGAACTATTGTTACCTTGGTGATTAGACATCGTTTCCTTAAATGGTTCTAGCAATTATGCTATGTAGTTATCGTTTACACCGTGAATCTAGGAGAAACTTGTGAATCATTTAACGATTTATGTGTTCATCTGTTGCCATATTAGTCATGTTGCGTTGTATGTGAGTAGTTGCTGTTAAAAGAACTTGGGAGTATCATTATTTGTATATCGAGTAAAGTTGTGATATTTATCTTCATTTTTATGATGAAAGTTCTCTAGTTTTGAAATTTGTGGGTGGAAATTGTGAACATAAAGCTTGTATTTAGCCATGATAGACTGATAGTCGATGCATATTGACACGAGTGATGCAAAATGACATGAATTTTTTGCGCTTGTTACACGGTAAGAGTAATCACTTGTTGCATCTATGCTTGATTTTAATTATAGACCATCTGAATATAGTCTAAATTTATTCGATTAAGGCGAAGGTTGTGTACATTAGACCTCCATACCCTGCCATAAGAGGGAGCCATTAATGTAATGTTGACATATTCTCCGTATTGTTCGGAAGCTTAGTAAAGAGTACTCTTCAATCTTATTGTTTTTATTGTTTTCGTGAGTTCACGGAGTTGGATAAGGAATGGTTGTAAATGATTAGATTGTAGCGATATACTTTTATGTGATTTTATTAAATTATCTGCTGCCTTGTAAAGTTGTAAATCTATGGTGCAGAAAATTTAGTGGAGAATATTTTGGGAGATTTTGAGTTTGAAATTCAAATACCATATTTGTTGTACCGGAATGCGGCTCAAGAAGTAAATGGTATTTGGTTCTATAACGCTCGTGAATGCGAAGAGGTGTCGAATCTCTTTGGCAGGTATTTGCGTATACCTATTTCCTGCTAGATACTTTGGGATACATCGTCACTCTTTGTAATCATATGGCTTCCTTTTTAATTCTACTTCATTATAATAGACTGGAATACCAAAAAAGGTGACGTGTTGCTAAAATCCTGTTGTTTGATGTTTGTTAGGATCATTAATGCTTATTCCAAGGGGCCGTCTAAGTCAATGATATCTTCGACTAAAAGGTAAATGTTATAAATAATGCAACAAGTAGCTGGTTTAGGATTCTTTACCGTCATATGTGATTTATAAGTGAAAATTTAACGGAAGTATTGCAAACACATATTACGTGTCTCCCGTCTGTTTTTTATTTTTATTTTTTGAAGACCAAATAAAATCTTACCTTTTTGTTCTAAGTCAATATATGTTTGCTTCTTCCCTTGCTTTGCTGGGTAACTGAGAACGGATCTATTCTGGTTTTGGACTGACTATCATGTCTGATGAAAAAAGAAATCGAATTTCTTTGCGGTTTAAATAATACGTTAGTGGGGGGACTTGAGGGAAGGATTGGATCGTACATATATATATTTCACCGCAAAAGTAGATTTTATATTTGCTAATCTCAGTCACAAGATAAGTATGTCTGTCCATCATGAATTTATTACTCCGTATTAGTGTATGCTTTCGATTACCAAATTTCAACTTGGAATTCGGGAAGGGGGAGAGGGGGTTTGTTGTTACTTTTAAGTTTCCATTTCGAGAAGTTGATGCTGAAGAACACTTTGACATTAATGATTGTTGGGAAGTTTCGGTTTTGGAATACTATATTGAGTGATGTTATAGAGTTGGTCGAAAGGAAGGATTTTTTTTTTTTTTTTTTTTTGGTTTACTTCCTCAAAGATTGCTGTATGATGTAGTGATTTTGAAGAGCTGGAAGCAGTCCCGACCATGGCTGTCATGGATGGTCCGCTTGAGCCATCACCTTCAACCGCCTCAAATGCTAATGATGTGCCCGAAGACCTTGCTTTTATGAATTTCTTCAGTGTATGCATCCTCTGTACTTCTACTTTCCATTATCCATTTCCAATTGACAAAATCACAAGACTCGCTATATAATGGGATGAAGTTAAAGTATAATATGGCTCGCTAAACTGATTGTGCTCACATCTATAGCGAAGCATTTCGTAGTAGTCACTATATGCAATTCTCGATGAGATTTTCATCATGGTCACCGAAAGAGTAGGTTAGGATTGCATAAAACGAGAATCCCGACCCCATTACTCCATTTGCTCCATTTGCTCGAGCTTTCGAGGCACCGGAATAACGACGTTGATATATACTTGTTTCATGTGGTAGTCTGCTACAAACATGGGAAGTAATTCAGCCTCAACGATTCCAGGATTTCACAAGCCTTCTGCAACAGCCGACATCTCTAGTCGTCCTACCAATGTGCCTCCCCTTGTTCCGCCGCCGCAGGTAGCATCCAATGCTGTCTCAACCTCGGCTTCTTTGCTGTCACTCCTTGATTCGTCAGAGCCGAGCAGTAACAACAATATAGCTACTAATTTAGTTAAACCGTCGTCGTTTTTCGCGCTTCCTCCTGCCAATCCCCCACTAGTAACGTCAGCCATCCCCACTGCTCCGCCTCTGCAACCTCCTTCGAACGTACAGCGGCCCTATGGTACTCCACTTCTACAGCCATTTCCTCCTCCGACACCCCCACCATCGCTTACCCCACCATCTGCTGCGCCTCCTAATTATAGTCCGGTGATCAGTCGAGAGAAGGTCCAGGAGGCTCTTCTGTCACTAGTTCAGGTAATGTTTCGTTTTGGAATCTACATTTTTCGCTAAGTGTAAAGTTTTTAAATAGTCTAAGTTTTAAAAAATAGGATTTGAAGAACATGTGCCTAATCGATTAGTTTGTCGATATTTTAAGCTCGAGTGACTGATTCTTCTCTCTTTAATCTCGACTGCCCATGATGCAGGACAACCAATTTATCGATATGATCCATCGTGCTTTGGTGAATGCTCACAACTCATAACTGCGATGCTGAAATGGTTATCCAAGTGTACCTCTTGTGTATAGTAACGCAAGTGATTTTTTGTTGGAAACGAATCAACGATGTATTATATGGTTTTGCTGTCTTGAATATTGTTACTTTTTTTGGGTCATATCTAATGTTACAGTTATAGTTCATGTTCTTGATGAATTGAGTTGCTGCATATGGAGTATATAGGAAGAGAAACAACAAATATAAAGAAAAAATACTAATTATTCGATGAGGTCATCTCATAGTATGAGACAATGAATTCGTAGTTACTTTTGAATAATATTTACGTTACTTTTCATATGAAATGCAATTACGTTTGAATAGAATAATTGTAGATCGACGACGATATATACAGTGGTTAATGGTTAGACGAAAATATGGTCAAACATGATATAAACATGTGTTGGATAATATTAGGTTAATTAAATTAGGGTTAATAATATTATTTAATAATGATGTGTTTCATACTATGAGGCGGCCTCATAGTAAATTTACTCATTTTGAGTCGGAAAGTAATTGTGCTCTCCAATTTTCATCGCAAATCCATACATAAAATTGTGTTCAAAAGTTCTCGCTGTATGATTATTTCCAACCCAAACAAAATTGGTATGATTTTTATGAAAATTGACGGGAATTGAGCTGCAAAACTAAACCTCGAAAACTCAAAGGCTTATAAACTGTTAATATAAAACATGCTAACTGATGAGAAGAAAAGAAAAAAAAAAACTAGTCAATGACTAGATCGTAATTAGTACACTGATTCAACATGACTTTTAGCTCTGTATGACGAGACAAATTCTTGCAGACGAGCAAAGAATTTTTGCAGGGGTGAAGCAAAGATAGTTGCCCTTTGACGGTACTGGATTAATTAGAAAAACCGCCAGCAACAACATTAACAGAGCAACAGTGTTCATTGTGTGTGCTGGAAAAAAGGCGTAGCCAAATGACAGCATTAATGTCGAGCAGAAATCGCTCGTTTGCAGTAATGACCGGTGAAAACACAGCAGTCGTGCCTGCCTCTCTTCTGTTCGGAAAACTAAGCAGTTTTTACTTTCCGGGATGGTGGCCTTCGAAACAAACTGATGAGATCATCCAAACCCTGATTTGATACACATATCGAATTAGTACAATTAGGCAATTTAACTCTTTTACGGTTATATTGTCGTCTTTCATTTGGCAATACGGTGATCAGATAACGTCAACTTTGACCGATCTTTCTCAAAGTGCTGTTTATTAACAGAGAGAAAAATAAGTTGGGCTCAGCAGAATCTAGGGAAGAAATTGATGGTCAAAGCTAACATTAACCGACTGTAAAAGTCAAAACGAAGACGTTATAAATGAAATGCAGGTAGAATTAAGCATGTATCTAAGTTTAAAAACAAAGAATTCTCAAACAATTTACCCTTGTTGTGATGACGAGAAAACTGAACAATACTATTAAGTATGATCCAACAACAAGCAGCAACAACAAGTCGAAAGTAACACTAGCCACCTGAAAATAAACCATGCTAAATTAGATCCAAAGAACACGAGTAAATCTAAGATACGTAGAAATTCCATCAGATTCCCTGAATAAAATAATTGAACTGGAGACGATAAGATACATTACCTGGTAAATGTTCAGAGTGGCCTTTGTTGAATCGTAAAAGGTGAACAAACCATCAAGATTCTCGTTTTGAGCTTTTACTTCCACGGTATGCTCTGCCAATTCCTGTTCAAGTGATTTTTACTATTTAAGTTAGAACGCCTTTTATAAGGCAAAGTGCAAGTTTTTTCTAAAAATAAATGGTGATTTTTTAACCCGTTAAGTAACGGATTGCTGACGTGGCACAATAAAATAACTTTACTATGTCAGGAATTTACTGAGGGATGAATCACCTTTCTTAAAGCGCTAATAATCGGATCAGTCTTCGCAAGAAACGGAGCAACTCGAGGCGTTCGTGACAGGAAGCTCAACCATGAACTTACGTAAGACGGATTCACTGCTAGGCTACTGCTTTCCGCAAATATCTCGGTATTCTTTCCATCAATCCCGTATATATGTCTCTGTTTCAGAAAGTGTTAGAAATAATGAGATGCAGTACAGTCCGAAATATCTAGAATGCTGATATACTGAGCACAAGGCTTAAACCCAAAAGAATAAAAAAAAATAAACATGTTACTACAATTATCAATTAATGTCCATTAACTAGGCACTTTATTTTTGGGGACTTAACATGGAGTACGAAGGATATACAGACTATTTACACTGAGATACTTCATATCTAACTTCACAAGTGGCGACAAGGTACACATATGATGTCGTGTAATAAATAATGACAGATAATAGTATTACTCCGTACAATGTTTATTTCCTTGATGGTCTATTGAAATTCGGTTAGCAATAGCTACAGGATGAATCTGAAAGTAAATCTAGCTGATAATAAGAACTTACAGCAAGAGACTCGGCCACTAACTTGACACCTTTGATCACCGCAGACTCGCTGACAAAATGCCTGTACAATGATCAGTAATTGCAGAAGGTGGTCAAACTAAAGTGCAAGGAGGTTTGGTGGTGACTTCACAAGAAATAAGGAGTTTCCAATGTTGTAACTGCAATTACCTGCTGTCTGAAATGCCGCCAAAATTCTCCAAGAATTCAGGTGCTGTAGAAAGCCCGGAGAGAGTGGCGGCAGTGACTCTGACTCTTGAAAATTGTTCATGCTCCCAGGCTACCTACAATCGATCACGTCGTCACAAGATTCAGAAACAGGCGTAACCAGAAAAGTGAAAAGAAAAAGGCATTTCGACAAAGATATGAACTGTCCCAGATTCCAAAATACATAGCCAACTGATTGTACAAAATCCACTTACTCGAGAATTTGAAATGTTGATCTTCTTGTGCTTCAGGCCGACCTTAAAGCCCAATACTTCAGCAACATCATGAAAACCCTGGAAAATGAATACGGTGTCAGAGTATCTTTTACAAATATTTGCTACGCAACATGTTAAGCGATTATTAACTCTATAATCCATAAAATGTCATTACTTTTGAAATTTGCTTTATGATTGCATTTTCTGGAGGCTTGGACACATGAAGCCACAATTCGTTGTCCCATGAGCCAATGCTATTCAAACAAATAGCATAATCAATACTCTCTCGCTGACGTTGATCCAAGCTCCGAAGCCACTGCAAAGGGTTGTGTAAATGGAAAACACCGTAAGCTCAACTTATGTGAATATTATAAGAGCTAGACGCCAAATCTGAGATCTGAAAACATAGATTCAAGGAAGTTATTAGAAAGAGTCAAACACCTTTTGGGTTCCGTTGTAATTATATGGTCCACCAGACGTGAGGCCAAAAAGTAAATTGTATCTTCCTCTTGTCTTTGGGTTTGAATACAAGATTGAAAACAACCGAGCAATTTCCAGAAGCGCCACAACACCACTTCCATTACTATCACTACCCACTGACAAGGCCTGTGTAAAACAAAGAAAGAGTTGATGAGCCTTTTGCGGGGTTATTGACTAACGAAAGCCTTATTTTAGTACTGAATAGTTACATACTGGTGCAGCGCCAAATGTATCATAAGATGCCACAATAGCAATTGTCGGGATTTGATTTGAATCTCCATCCGTCTTCAGCCCTGGCAACCAACCCTTTACCAACAAAAAGAAATATCCAAAAAATGAATCATCTTAAAAATAAGGATCACCTTTTAGACAAAGCACATTTAGTATCCTAATATACGCAATTCGAGTGACTGTGCTTGTTGAAAGTTGGCAACCAATTGGTACAGATGTTTCAGGAAAACGAGAAATAAAAGATCCTCGGAAATAGTAGAATCTCTATGTTATCAGCAAAGAAAAATCTAAGATTTTGTAAGGCATCGATTTGAGAGGACTGGGGACAGAACAATCAGTAGATCAAATTTACCTGAATGTTAGTCATGCTTGGAGAAGCAACCTTTTTAGCTTCTGATGTTGAAACAATTAGCTTGTACCTAAAAGATTCCATAACATAACATAACATAACACAGATTCAGGATAAAGAAGGATAAAATAACATTAAAATTTCTCACATATGAGAGTATGCGACTACGATATCAAACATTCAATGACACCAATATAACCAGAACTGAAAAAAGGAACAGGTGATAATAGGCCAGTAGCAAAGATTACTACAGAATACAACACTGCCTAAATTTGACTGTCCCACGCAGATTTTCTAAGACTAAATCGCGAACACAAGCAGGAATAATTACGAGAAAAGTCATTGACATCTATCATTATCACAGAGAGTCCAATGTGGCTCATAAGAATACCAAGGGTATAGGGAATAAAGAAAAGGTTGAATGTGCCATTTACACAAGACGAAAAAGTTGAACAGATTTCATTAGCTAATGATAGACAAGTGAAACTGCTGTGAAATACAGCTAATTAAACGCACTAGACGAATATATGCAAGGGCGTATAAGCATATTCACATCAAGGAGCTCCAATACAAAAGCATAACAGAAGTACGCCACTCACCCGCCAGTTGTTGCAGTAGCAGGCTGACCAGTAGCATCATTTCGCGTAACATCAGCCAGCACAGCCTTCACATCGTCATCTTCAAAGGCAAAGTAGACAGGATACTGGAACAAGTACAACAGAGTTCAGAATCGCTAAAATATAATAATGAATTTATCAGTAGCTTCACGACTGTGAAAGACAGATGGCAGCCAAGTGCATCTTATCTAGATTGTTGGATTTACGAACGCCTGTTTGTTGGAAGATCAACAGAAGTAGCAACTTGATAAAACTCATCCATCAAGGAAAATATAGTATTCTTAAGCAATGGATAAACCTATGGTCCAACATATCAAATTTACGGTACCATAAACTTTCATGTGCACGTTTATTTGAATGTTTTTTTTCGTTCTCAGTTATTATTATTATTATTATTATTATTATTATTATTATTATTATTATTATTATTATTATTATTATTATTATTATTATTATTATTATTATTATTATTATTATTATTATTATTATCCTCTGCCTCCTAAAATGTGTCATTAAACATTCTCATCAAGATCATGGAATCCTATCACTCAATGCATGTGCAAACTAGTAAAGGTAGATAAAGCGATTTGGGTAATTTTTTTTGAAAATTAACATGGTAGAATACGGATCATTATTGTCCAACTCACAGGTATGTTGGCATGTACTAGCAACCTTTCCAATTGCACCAATTTGTTTCTCGTAGCTGCTTCCTCTGAGCTCTCAATATTGTCCTTGCTTTCTCCTTTTTCAGAGTGAAACACTCGAGGCAGTAGAAATAGCAAACCACCAAGCGGCTGTTTCCCTTCTATATAATCTATAGCCCAAATTTCCGAAAAACACAAAATTAGAAGTCTGCAACCAAAAGAACACGGAAAAAAAGAGCAGGAAATTGGTGGCAGCTACTCACAGACATCAATTTCAATTTCACACCTCAACTTATATAATTCAATAAATGGGTGAGTTGCTTCCTCGTGTTTGTTGGACAAGAGGTTAACCAAAACTAGCAACACGGAGGTTCCAACAACTTAAATTCATATCAACTTAATTTTTTTAGTACTCATTCTAGTCCACTAAAAAGTTTCCAATTGCCTAGTTGCCTTCCGATGAGACTAAAACCATCGTAAATGACCATACAAGCGACACTCCTATCAGACCACACTTCACTAGCCCCAAAAACCACAGTAAAGTACGATATTCACCCAACTCAGCCAAACCACCCCCTGAAGGTTCGGTGAGGTTCGGTGGTTGGGTGAGAGGGATGAGAATGCGGTTTCGGTTTCGGTTTTGGGCATCTCTTCTTCATTTTGGGTATGCCAACTTTTAAGTTCCCGTTTTTCGTCATGTGAATGAATGACTACAAATAAATTCACGAGTTCAATTCGTTTCAGCTCTTTTGCACTAGCTTTCCACAACCGATTATCAAATCAAATCATGAATTAAATAACCAGTTACCACCAGATGAATTATCTTAATTTTCTTCACGATTTTCCCCAAATTAATTATTCTATTTCTATATGTAGAAAATATCAACAAAGGATTCAAAATAATCTTCGTTTCCATCAGCATTTCTTAAATCTTTCCAAAATAAAAAGAACGACAATAAATTAGGATAGAAGGAGTAATAGATTTTGAAGATAAAGCACGCGTTACCCGTGTTGCGCGCTCCTAGTAAATCCTAAAACCCCAAACCGTGTTTGTAACTAAGGCTAAGTTTGGAATCACAGCAAAGAGCAGAAACTTTCTCGAACTATAAATGCGCTAAAAAATGTTCAGCCTCCAAGTCATCAGCTCCTTCTGACTTCTCACTACGATCAACGCTACCTAAAACTCAAAAAGCATAATAAAAATTCCGAACTTTCCAACTTTGTAACAGTGGTACGACGTCCACACACAGTCAACTCAATCCTACCATAGAAAGTACGCCATATCTTCCCGCAACAATTCAAATCAAAATCAGCTGAAGGCTCGTCTCCACTTCAATCACGATCATATTCACGTAACATCGCTCGACATATTCATACATCACACGACTCCAAACTAAAACAATCGAACAGTGCACTAAAATATAACATCAATCACAATCTACAAATCCACATGATGAAGTTCAACAGTCCACACAAAGTCAATCCTACTACAAAAAACATCTAAATCCTTCACATTTTTTCGACAAAAACGCAAATCAAAAACCTAAAATTGTCTCCATTCCACAACATTCATTCATCACCTTTCGTTCTTAACACATCATAAAACACACTAATCAACTAAAAATTCAACACAACTCCACACTAATCAACTAAAAATTCATCAAAATCAAGCGAATCAAATCAAAAACCTTGAACAGAAGTAAGATTAAGGCCTCGAACAGGAAGAACGACGACAGTCCGTGACAGATCAGCGGCGGCGGAGAGAGAAGAACCGGCGTGGTGGTTGACGGCGGCGAAACGAGATCCAAACGGAACTCCGGCGAGATCGTACTGAATTAATCGGTAAACGTCGACGGCGGTGGCGGCGTCGCCGAGCTCAACGCAGGCGAAGAGGATGAACAAAAGCGCGGCGATCACCATTTCCAGCTTACAATCTCTTCGAATCTCCATTGTTGAGAGAGATTAAGAAGAGAGAGAAATTAAATTAGGGTTTACAATTTTGATGATTTGGGGATTTTTGGGTTGAAAATTTTGTTTATAGTGTGTGTGACTGTGTGGAGATGAGTTGCAGAGTAGTGGGGGAAGTGAAAAGGGGTTTTAGATTAATTTTTGGTGAATGTTGTGGTAAATCATTTGAAGTAGAATTTTTTTTTTACTGTTTTTTTAAATAGGAATAATTACAGAAATAGTCTGAACTTATCGTTATTTTATAAATAATTTGAATTCGAATTAATCAACGAGTAATTCCAACTATTGAAAAATCATTATTTTGACCAATTTCAACCGACTCTAACACGTAAAAAAATGGTGAAACCGACTATAACTTTACTTCACTCTTATCTAATATATATATATAAAGGTAAAACTACCATTTCTAGATGCTAATACATTACAATATAATTTGCCTAAAAATTAATATTAGTCATCGTATTATTTATAATTCTACTATTGCTAGGATTTTATATGAAAAATATTAACATATGTAACTTAAAATATAAAACTAAATCTACAATCAACAAATCTTTACTATATTAGAACTTTCCAAAAAAAAATTAATCAAGATGTTTTTAATAGAGAAGAAAATAATAATTTCAAAATAAACAATTATATGACACATAATTACCTTATTTAATTTTAGGTAGCAGTCTTCATCCCTTTGTATATATATACATCAAAAACTTTAATTTAGATCTTTAAGACGTATTTACGTTAAATAGCTTTACTTTATTATGTTTTAATTATGATTATAATTTGTGTTAAATTTATTTTACTGTATTTTATAAGAGTGTTTATAATTTGAATATTTTTATTTCTTAATTACTACATGTTTGATACTTAAACATAACATTAAATTATCACGATTTTTTTTCTTTAGATGTTGTAGAATTTATAAATTTACGCTCAAGATTTGATGCTTTTTATCAACAAACTTGATTATAACCCAATGTAAAAACTAATGAATATGTAAATACGAAAGGTAAAGTGATGCATAATATCTATCGATTATCTTATTTTTTAAACTGGTTATTAGATATGGTTGTATAATAATATTTGTAATGCTTAATGCATAATCTTTTAGTTAGTTTAATAGTATTAAGTTTTGATTTGATTGTTAATCTCACCTCAGAGGTAATAACATCTCACTAAGAAAAAAACAAAAAAACATGTTTAGTATAGTGATAGGGTAAAGTTTGATTTAATTACAAAATTCCAATTTCTTTATTACCCCATTTTAATGTAACAAAAAGAGAATATATGTAATTAACAAAAAAAGAAAAAAACAAAAAAAAAAAAAAAAAGAAAAAAAAAAAGAAGAAGATGGTGTAGTATAATTAACATATAATTAAAAAAAAATTAATTGAAGATGTTTTTAATTGAGAAGAAAAATAATAATTTCAAAATAAACAATTATGCATGACAATAATACCTTTGTATTTAATTTTGTAAATTCCTCATCCCTTTGATATATATACATCAAAACTTTTGGGCAGATCTTTTTAAGACGTGACTTATGTTAAATAGGCTTTACTTTATTATGTTTTAATTATGATTATAATTTGTGTTAAATTTATTTTTTACTGTGTATTTTATAAGAGTGTTTATAATTTGAATATTTTTATTTTTAATTAATATGTTTGATACTTAAACATATGATTTAAATTATCACGATTTTTTTTTCAGATGTTGTAGATTTATAGTTTACGTTCAAGATTTGATGTTTTTTATTGAACAAACTTGATTATAACCCAATAGAAAAACTAATGAATATGTAACATGAAAGGTAAAAGTGATGTACAATATCTATCGATTATCTTATTTTTAAATCAAGTTATTAGATATGGTTGTATAATAATATTTGTAATGCTTAATGCATAATCTTTTAGTTAGTTTAATAGTATTAAGTTTTGATTTGATTGTTAATCTCAATTTTGTATAAGAACATCTGCTAATTAAGAAAAAAAAAACAAAAAAAAAAAAACATGTTTAGTATAGTGATAGGGTAAAGTTTGATTTAATTACAAAATTCCAATTTCTTTATTACCCCATTTTAATGTAACAAAAAGAGAATATATGTAATTAACAAAAAAAAAAAAAAACAAAAAAAAAAAAAGAAAAAAAAAAGAAGAAGATGGTGTAGTATAATTAACATATGTAATCTAAAATATAATACTAAATCTACAATTGGAATCCTTAAAATTGTAGGATAGCAAAATTGAAGAATACATATTTTGCCTTAAATATATTGGATTAAATATTCAAGTTAAGGGAAAAAAATATAAGTTATATTTTAAAAGATTAAAAAAAATAAAAAATGAAAGAGCAAAAGAAATATGGTAATTCATAAAATTTTAAAAAGTCAAATAATATTTGATTTAATAAATAAGTTAAAGGAAAAAAAATTGTATTAGGTAAGTATTATAAAATATAATTAGCAAATAAACGAAAAACAAATATGATAAATCATAGATTTTAGAAAATTATCATATTAAATACGATAAAAGTTCTAAAAGAATACGCTTTATTATTTATATTTTAGAAATTTTGTCATATTAAATATTATAGAAAATTATATCATAATTGGTAAATATATAAACTAGAAAAAATATATAAAAATTACATTTTATACTTATTTTTAAATCTTAATAATAATGATAGATAGCCCGGACGGGGACGGGCACGCCAACTAGTTTTAAGTAAAATTCAAACCAGTTTCACCTTTTTTTATCGAGTTAAAATTGGCTAAAGTACAATGTTGGAATGATTATTCAATAGTTGAGATTATTAGCGCATTAATTCGAATTTGAATTATTTATAAAATAAGATTGTCAATTCGGATTATTCCTAACAATTAATCCTTTTAAATAATACGAGTAATCCGTATGGTTGACTAAATTATTGAAGTGATCTACAGTAGTAAATCTACATGTGGAGTTATGGTTATCAACATTTTAGATCTACAAGATTTGTCTTACTCATTTAGATCAATAATTGTGCTCATTAATAATGCCTTCATCTTAAAAGCGTTTCGTCTCGTGATAATTTAAAATTTGCGATCACTAGTAAGTAAATACGAGAATATGACCGTTTTTTACAGTCTGACACAAGTATTTGTGTCTAAAAATTATGGCAAATGTGACGTGTTACGTATGTTTATCGCTATTACATGCGCTTATCGGATGGAACATGTTAGAATATTTGAAGTAGAAACGAGTGATTAGCTAAAGGTTTCACAAATTACTGAGCTAGGGTGCCACAATTGAATCTGGAATCAAAACCGAAATCGATATTCAATATAGCGGTTGCGAGTCGTGAGTACAAGTGATCTGACATTGTTACGTGATGAACGAGGATGTTATCACGCAGTGGTATTCTTTCAGGCACCAACTTACTCCAAATCAAAACTGAAAGCACGACAATATATTCGAATGAGAAGACAAACTGATGCTGTACTAGTCTGCTACTGCACGACCGATGAAGCTAAGGTACAACTCACGAAGGTCACAAAATGTATTTCTTCGCTCTGAAGAAAACACGTAATACAGCTATGGATGTACAATTCACCAAGAATATGTGCTTCACGCAGGAGACGAGCTTTGTATACACCAGGAAAAGCTTATCACTGTTCAGTCCCGAGTTTATGTAATACCAGACTGTTCAGAGCTCTTACATATCGTCTGGAAAGACTAATTCCAAGTCTTTGTTGTCTCGATAAACCTGAATTAGTGCAGCAGCTTTATACGCAAACAACCCCAACATTGCCGGTACTATCTGATACGTGAAGCAACTAACACCGTTTAGATTTTGAATCGAAATAATTTTCAGACGTAAAACTTCAGCGTAAAAATTGTAAGATAGAAATTGACAGACCTGGAAATCAAATATGTCGCTGGCCAAGTTCTGATGAAGAAGGACCCACAACCCATATATCGCTGCAGGGATTACGAGTCTTGGAGATGAAAGAGCAATTCCGCTTCCCTTAACTGTTTTTTCAAATGAATCCTGCAAATCCTCACTTCGAATGCCTATTCTGTGAGCGAGGAAACGCATAGAAGAACGTCAATAATCGTTGCTAATTGTACAAGGGGCAAAATAGATGAATGTTTTGAGGGCGTACTTCTTTGGCTTTCTTTGCCGAAATATCAGAGGTATGGAATCCTTGGGAAGTTTGTCAACATGCCGATATAGTAGCCCCATATACAAGACGCTGCTACATTGAACACTCGTAAACATTAAAACCGAGGCTTTGCACGATAAAGCCTCAACATCTGACCAAAACAATACCAACCACACATATCCTACAACAACAAACTACTCCCTTTCATACCAATGAGGTCTTGACCTAGCGACAAACATTTGTGTATAGTAGGGCCGGGTCAATTCGGATTACGGGTCAAACTTGGGTCCTCAGTTTGAGCACGGGTCAAAATATACGGGTCGATTCATTCAGGCCAGGCCCATTTTGTCAGGTCAAGTCACATATATGAATCTCGCTTCCCTTGTAACGTAATTGCCTCAAAGACTCTTTGTCTATTGTAAAAAGTAAAGGTTAGAAACATAGAAGATGACCCATAATGAAAAGCTGCGTAGCAAATCGTATAGCAAATCTCAAAGAAAACTACAAATGTGAATAATGCAGGTAATACGGTACCAGTTGCATGTACACGGTACAAGATTCTCACGTTTCTATCAACTGACGGAAAAACGAGTGATGGAGGATACCGATTTTACCTGAATCCAACTCCCAAAGCATAGCTAACCGCTGCCTAACCAATAAACATGAGGCAACTTATGAGCTGATCGTCATAGACAAAGTCGGAACTTACTGACGCTATAATTATGGAAAACTAACTTCACAGGGAACTCGTAAGTATCGTGAACGCGAGGAAATTTTAAAGCGCTCAATGGTTTTTCTCCTTAACAGTGTATGTTCAATGGAAACAAAAGGAAGAATAGTTTTTAATAAACCAAACAATTTTTTTTTAATGTACCTGGACTGAAAATGCCACTAAACAGTACCCGCTACATGCAGCTCCTATTCCCAGAGTCAAAAACAGCAATTCGCTCTTAAGCTGAAAAGGGTATTACATCAGAATCAACATACTTTGCGGAATTCAAAAAAATTTCAGCAGTAAAATCGTGCAAACAATCTCAACAGGTCCAGTCTGAGTTAAATCGTAAAAGAAACAATATAGTCCTAGACGCTGCGCAGTAATGACACAACCTGAAGCTTCTCAAGGCATAATACGTAAGGAAATACGTAATTATTACGATGTTAATGGCATGCATGTCAAAGCCGAAGACCTTACTGCTTCATAACCAAGCAAGCTGAGCTGTCTCCTCCGTTCCCTATCATACTGGATTTCCTGATACAAGAAGTTAAATCAATAAGTCCGTCATGTGACCTCAAATGGTGCAGTGTTCAAAATCATACAACTATACAAGAAAGTGGTCGAAGAAATGAAGCATGCGAGTGACCGAACCTTATTAGTCGGCTTCCTATTGATTGGAGCAGAAGTTTCACCTTGCAACCATTCTTGCGTTTTTGTCAATTTAAGAAAGCCTCCTTCAGTTTCATCGGCCAAAGTCTGTCAGAAAAAGAGCACATGAAAGCTCACTGTTCAAACACGCAAATCATAGCTTGTCGTGCTAACCTCAAAAAACGCTTGTAACAGGAGTATAATACACAGACGCCTATCGAGCACTATCCTGCTTCCCGAAACAAGTACAAGTGGACAAACCGTACACGTATATTCAACACAATGCAACATGACGAGATGCTTTGTTTGTAAAAATTCCGTATAAATGAGAACATAAGTTGGCGTAATATACCTCTTCCATTGTTTGAATATTGTCAACTAATGTGTTTGCTTCTGCATCACTAAAGCTCATCACCCTCCTTTGGAAGAGAATGTCGGAATATTTTGAGATAAGGTCCCCATTCAAATGCCTATCTTGTAAAAATTCTTGCAAAACATCATCCTCTACTGGTTCAGTCGCTGGAAAGTAAGGCAAATACATACGAAATAGAAATTAAGTATAGAAAATCAACCTGATCCGTGTGTTTATTGATAAATTTTATGTGAGTACAAGTCTAAAAAAACTACAGACATTTCACGATACTAAATGCTTAGATAACGTTTTAACTTTTGAAAATTTCAGAAAACTTTAAAAGATTTCAGAAAACCTACATAATTGTGTGGTTTCAGCAATCTCTGAAACTCTCCATAAGATCACAATCAACATTTCATCTGTTACAGTATATAATCGATCTTGGACCTTCAACCATCAGCTTAAGCTTTTGGTTAAGTTGGTTCTTAACATGGTATCAGAGTCTTGTGACCAGAGGTCACGGGTTTGAATCTCACCACCTCTCACTTTCACCACCCCTTCTCTTTCAAAGTGGTATATATCGCACTAGGTAGGCGGGCCTGTAGTTGCGTCCACGCTTCAAACCCAAAGGGCATTTATGTGAGGGGGGCGTGTCAGCTTAAGATACAATTTTATCGTGAGAGTGTCTCATACGAGAATTTGCATTTTTTTAAAAGGAAAATAGCTGATTCAAACACCTAAATACGAACCCATTTCAGACAATTGTAATCGAGTCTGAGTAACATGACCAATAACAACTATCAAATGACAATTGTATATTTGCATACAAAAGGTGTAAACTTTACAAACCCCATTACAATTTCAAATTAAATTTGCATACAAAAGGCTTCAAATTCACAAAACCCAGAACTAAAATCAAATGGGGAATACACATTTGCATGATTATAAATTGCAACACAACACAAAATCGGTGAAGGGGTCGGCTAACATGAATCATCATTTGAAACCGTCTATATATAATTAACTATTTAAAAATAAAAAAAGGGTGAAAAACAAAAAAAAGAAAGTACCAGCAGAAGAAGAAGAAGAAGAAGAAGAAGAAGTGTTGAGAACAGAAACAATGGTGAGATTGTTTCTGAAATTTGTTGAGAATTTCTGAGAGAATGCACTACTGTAATTACTGCAGCTGTTGTTGTTGTTGTTGTTGTTGTTGTTGATGTTGTTGTTGCAGAATTGTTTTGGTGTGTAAAATGAAGGGCTGTTGTTGAATTGCACCCACCTTAGTTTAGATAAAGTCTCCATTTTTGTTGCTGTTTTTTTCTCTGTTGTTCTCTGCTCACTCAAGAGTGAATCTTTGGTTTAGTTCATTTTGTGGCCTTGTGGGTTGGTGGTTGTTTGGCTGGATAGGGTGTGGTTCAAATCTTTGTATGAGACCGTTTTTTTTCAGGAGAACGGTTTTATAATAAAAATACGTAAGAATTTAATCTTTTAGGAGGATATTAGATTTCGTGATTATACTGTATTATTGATCACATTTATTAAGTAAAAGGATATTTTAGCGGCTAATAGAGATGGCCAACACGTTAGTTTGGCTTAGATCGAGCCTGTTTATCGTCTTTTGGGCTAAATTTGGCCGGACATAAACCGCTATTAGGTTGCATCATTATCTGAATCGACCCATACAGCCCTGTCCCGTATTCCCATTAGCCTAGTGGTTACTTATACACTATGTACGTAATTTCTCCTCAGACTCAAAATTGTACACAAAATAAACCAATTTAAACGAGGTCACACAAAATCCTATGAGAAAAAAAAAGTAAATAGATCGTATGAACGGTTACAATTTCGAGCCAACCCAAACCCGAAACTATTTTTCAAACGGGCAGATTTCGAGTCAAGCCGAGCCGAGCCGAGCCGAAACAAGTCACCCTTTTTTAGGTGCCAAGTCTAACTTCACCCTCTTAAAAAAGAACACTTCAAAATAAATACTCCACAAAACCCTATTGAATTCACAAAAAACACCATAACATTTGCAGACTAAAAAAAAAAAATCCCAGAATTAAATTTGGAAAAACATGAGGATTGAAGAAGTTCAGTCAACAAGCAAAAAGCAACGTATTGCAACTCATACTCATATCAAAGGTCTTGGTCTCGATGTATGCTTCTCTACCTTTCTTTCTTTTTGTTTGTGTTTTGTTTTTGTTTTTGTTTTTGTTTGTGTGTTGTGTTTTTGTTTTTGATTGTTGTTGTTTGCTGATTTTGGGTTACTTGGATGAAAAAAGTTGGAATTTTGTGGATTGTGAAGTGGAGTAATGGTGTTATTAATGGCTTTTGGTGGTTTTTATATCTCTTCAGCTCATCTTTTTGCTTGTTGGGTTTGTGTCTGTTTGAACTTACGCCAATGGTTTCGGGTTTACGCGTTTACGGGTTTTTTTGATGTTAGGCCAATGTTCATTGATTTGGGTTTAGGGTTTGAGGTTATTATTGTTTGGATTCTAGACAATTGCTTATGGTTTGGGAGTTAGGGTTTTTGTCGCTTTCATTTTAGGCCAACAATTACAGTTTGAGGTTTGGAGTTGAGGGTTTACGTCCTTTCGATTGTAGACCAACTGTTTATGGTTTGGGAGTCTAAGGTTTAGGGTTTATGTCAGGTTTCAAGTCACGGGTTTCAGCTCAGATGAGTAGTTGTTTGATATCGTCAACAAGAGTTACTACAATTAGTAAAGACCGTAAAATTGTAGAAAACGGCGACCTTCATTTTGTACGAAAGATGTGTTTTGTGGGTGTAATTAGCTAGCATGTGTTGCTGATCACTGGATTGAGAAAAGTTGAGATTTTGTCGATGGAGAAGTGGAGTAATGAGGGTATTGTGATTGTGCTTATGTAGGCGAGTGGAAATGCAGCACCTTTGGCTTCTGGTTTTGTTGGTCAGGCAGACGCTAGAGAAGCGTCAGGACTTGTCGTCGATATGATACGACAGAAGAAAATGGCGGGTCGTGCGTTGTTGCTAGCTGGCCCTCCCGGTACTGGAAAGACTGCGTTAGCCCTTGGTATATGCCAGGAGCTCGGAAGCAAGGTACTTTACGTCTTTTCGTGGTTATTAGTCTAAGGACATGCTCTCTTCGTCTTAAGTTAAGAAAACATGAGATGATTAGAACAAATCCTAAATTTGATGTTGTCATTGTTGTTTTTCGTTGCTAGTTTCTAGTTTTGAATCTTGCTGGAGATGTTATCGGTTGCAGGTTCCCTTTTGCCCTATGGTTGGTTCAGAGGTCTACTCTTCGGAGGTGAAGAAAACCGAGATTCTTATGGAAAATTTCAGACGTGCGATTGGTTTACGTATTAAGGAAAACAAGGAGGTGTATGAAGGAGAGGCAAGTCCTTTTTCCAAGCACATCGTCTTTTCTTAGTCTTGCATCATTTGACTTGTTACACGTTAGTTGCTATTTTTTGACCTCTTATCTTAATGTGTGATTATATTCAGGTGACTGAGCTCTCTCCGGAAGAAACCGAGAGTGTGACAGGTGGGTACGGTAAGAGCATCAGTCACGTAATCATTGGGTTGAAAACTGTTAAAGGAACCAAGCAATTGAAGTTAGATCCAACCATTTACGATGCTTTGATAAAAGAAAAGGTGATTATTCCCTCTGCTTTAAGCTTCTGTTTTACACATATGTTCCGGTAACCGATAAAAACCTGGTTTAACGTAGAATTGTACTCCGTACTGCCTAATATCATCACTCGTCAGTGATCCTATTTCCTGAATTAATACTTAATTATATCAATGCTTGCAGGTGGCTGTTGGAGACGTAATATATATTGAAGCGAACAGCGGGGCAGTTAAGAGGGTAGGAAGAAGTGACGCTTTTGCAACTGAATTCGACCTCGAGGCTGAGGAATACGTCCCGCTTCCCAAAGGAGAGGTTCACAAGAAAAAAGAAATAGTCCAGGTTTGCTTCTATCACCATCATGTAGTCGTAGATCAAACCGTTCTTCTCCGCCATATAAATTCGTTTCTTTAGCATGTCTGTGGTGTTCACGGTTTTTGTATTGAGACATACCTCATCAGGATGTTACACTGCACGATCTGGATGCTGCGAATGCTAGGCCACAAGGTGGACAAGACATACTCTCTCTAATGGGGCAGATGATGAAGCCAAGAAAAACGGAAATTACTGATAAATTACGGCAAGAAATCAACAAGGTATGTACTACATCTTTGGCATATTTTCTTGAAACATATACTTCAAAAATCTAAACAATGACATAGTTAAACCACTTGTACTTCCCATCGAAGTGCGTTTTACTTGGCAATTAAATTAAAAAAACATTTATGAGCTCTGTACATACCCTCTGATACATTTGCATGCACTTAACTCTGTTGATTTTTACGACGACAGGTGGTCAATCGTTATATTGACGAAGGTGTTGCTGAGCTTGTGCCAGGAGTCTTATTTATTGATGAGGTACGCTGGTGAACTTTCCTACTCTTTATTGCGGAGTACACTACTTTATCCTCAATTAAACCCGGAAATTGACAGGTGCACATGCTGGACATTGAGTGCTTTTCATATTTGAATCGGGCACTTGAGAGCTCTTTGTCTCCAATAGTGATCTTCGCAACAAATAGAGGAATATGTGAAGTGAGGTATGTTGTTGAATTGCTCCCTTTTGAAGAAATGCTAGTAATATTCTAATCGTAGTTTGTCATCGTTAAATGTAGATTCTCGCTGCATTGTAACTTTTTAATAATTCTGAGGTAATTTCTGCAGGGGAACTACAATGAGGAGTCCTCATGGTATACCTGTCGATCTGTTGGACCGACTATTAATTATTCGAACAGAGACGTATGGCCCTGCTGAGATGATACAGGTCAGTTATAATACGTGTTATTCTTCTCTCGCCTAAAATTTTACTTACTACAAATCCATAATAATCTCGTGGAATTTACAATGTCGATGCTTTAACATTTCGTCCAGATTTTAGCAATACGTGCTCAAGTCGAGGAACTGCTCGTAGATGAAGAAGGCCTTGCTTACTTAGGCGAGATTGGACAGCAAGCGTCATTGAGGTTTGCGCTGCTTGCTATATGCTTCTTGCTCTGCTAGCGATGCCTTACTATTGACTAACCTCGTTTTTTTTTTATAGACATGCTGTTCAACTTCTGTCACCTGCAAGCGTCATTGCGCGAATGAATGGCCGAGATAAGATATGCAAGGTATAGTTTTTGTTTCCGTTATTTATTGTTTTGTGGAATTCTGTTCATTTATTTTGTAGTAATGAATTGTGTGTTATCGAATGGATGCTAAAACACGACGCTAAACAAAGTGTAAAGAATTTAGCGAAATATAGGGATTCACAAATGTTACGTCGACTGTTAAACTGTACTGATACTTTTCGTGCGATTTTTAAGGCGGATGTGGAGGAAGCTAATTCTTTGTATCTAGACGCAAAGTCTTCGGCAAGGCTTCTGCAAGAGCAGCAGGACAGATACATTTCCTGATTCAGTCACCACCGCTAACTCTGTTGAAAATGAAAATGGTTGCCCGAATTATTTTCTTTAATCATTTGCAAGCGAAGTTTGAAAGAACGATGAATCATGCATATTGGACGCTTGTCAAAGTCAAAGCATGCATCGTTTTGGGCATTGAGGGTTGGTCTCGTGTAGCGCTTTTTATCGGTATCGAAAATTGGTAACGTCTGTCGTCGCGCTGTGAACCAGTCGATGTGGTTGTACAGACAAATGTAATGAACTTGGTGACATTCAAATACTCGACGTTTTTGTTTCCGTTATAGTATAACTCGTTGCGCTAATTTAACTGTTTTTTTCATATAAACTCAAACTTAATGAAAAATACCATGAAAAATACAAAAAAATATCTGAAGCTAGCATTGATCTCTCTACTACACAAAACAAAACAAAAATGAATAATTTTATCCGCGAAATCCACGTGGCACGACACGATTGACCGATAATCCATCCACAAAATCCTACTTGTCTCTGTTACATGATCCACATCAAAAACTCCAACTTGTCTTCATATGCTTATTATACTCCGTAATTATCATCTTCATTTTACAATCAATAAAAATATTTTTGTCAAAAAAAAAAAGTAAGCTAGAGATTACTTTCTCAAGAAAAAATGGCAACAAGCAGTGTTGTTGGTCTAGGCTCGGCCCTTGTTTGTCGCTCGACCTCGAAATCGACTAACCTCTCTTCAGGTAATCGACATTGCATGCTGGTCTAAAGTCGCGTATATTACAATTTCTGAGACGGTAGTAATCTTATAAAACATTCCTTGGTAGTATTATCAGAGCTATAACCTTGCAGGTTTATATACAATATAGATAAGTATTTAACCAAATACACTACAGCAATTAAACACTTGCGATGATCGAATTTTTAATTCGCAGGCTTCTTGAAATCAAATGTTACCGCGAGAAACCCTTTGAGACAAATTTCTGGTGCTTCCGGAGGACGTGTTACGTGGTAATATACTCAATACTCCACATCATTTTAATTTGAAATCGACATTATAAAATATAAAATATTCGTGTACTGTACGCATACGTTAGCTAGAATATTAGCCAGTCGATAAGTATTTAGTTTCTTTTACGATACTATACGGAGTATATATTAAAGAAAATACGATGTGTGCGTGTGTGAGTACAGTAGTTTCCAAAGAGATTGGCTAAGGAGAGACTTGAATGTGATCGGGTTCGGGTTAATCGGGTGGTTAGCTCCGTCAAGCATCCCTATTATCAACGGAAACAGTCTCTCTGGGTTGTTCTTCTCTAGCATCGGGGAAGAACTCTCCCATTTCCCCTCTCCTCCCGCCGTCTCCTCTCAATTCTGGTGAGTTTTGTCATTTCATTTTGTTGTTTTTACGTATATCCGTCTTATTTTATATTTTTTAATCCTTGTCTTACGATATGTTGAGAGATTAGGTCTTCTGTTTAGGACTTAAACTCGAACAAAATTGACCTAATACTCAGTAGACATCTTATATTTCGTGTCGTGTTCGTGTCGACCCAATTACTTAAATGGGTCACCACACCGTGACCCAAACCCATTAATTTCGTGTCGGATTCGTGTCGTGTTTTCGTGTCGTGACACTTTTTGCCAGCTCTACATCTCATATTTAAGTGACATGGCTTACGATGATAATGGATCAGACCGTTGAGTTAAATTTATGTGGTGAATAGGTTATGGTTGGTGCTATGGCATTTGGGGCTATTCTTGTGCCTTACATTTGGGCAAATTGGCTTCAAGGGAAGGACTGAAGAGTACTTTTAATGAATGAAATGTTTTGTATTCTCTATTTTCTTCCTCCTAAAATGTATTGTGTAGATACAATTTGTGTTTAATAAGAACATGTTTTTATGTATAATTTTCATCATTGTGGATGTGTTTAGTAAGATCAATATGTTACGATTGACGCTTTGGAATATTCTCGAGTACCCAAGTGTATCACGTCAACGTCCACCCTAACCATTTGAATCCAAGAAATTTAGTCAAAAACGCCTGATGTCGGATCATAGGATCATCACCCGTAGTGATGTTTGCAGGTCACAAATCAATTTAATGCAAAATGACGATTTTTCATAACACCTGTTCGATTTTGAAATCCAATATATAAGCGAAAAAGCGGTTGACAAAAAATTCTTAGTCAACAAGTGAAGGCAATCTTAAAAACAAGCACACACAAAATAACAGTCATTCAACAGAGTAAATAGAAGACAGTTTCAATATTTTTCGCTTCACGGGGATTCCATTAACACCGTCGAATGCTAACTATGTAAGAAATCATTAAACTTGCTCCGAGTTTGAAGCGCGCTTTTTCCGACATAGAAAGAGATCGACAAAACGACCCACGACTAATAATAGGTTCCTTCAGGAGGTTGGACGAGTTTTCGGTTATGAGAGGAAGCCATTTCTTTCCTGAGCTGGGTCAAAATGTCCTCCATGGTGTACTCCCTCTGCCAATTTGCAAGCATTCCAAACTTCTTCGGTTCAACCTGCCACCACGACACACGATTCATCTTATTATTCAGAAATGACTTCCGAGGATTTTAATTGGATAACAAGTAATTCCAAAACTAATAATCGCAACGCCTCATTACGCAATACGAATAACATAATACACAAAGTCAACAATCACGGTATAAGTACGCCGTCATCATACTATCGATGTACATGTACAACAAGTATCTCACGGTAACAAATCGATTATAATATTTATACGACAGGATTTACTAACCAGTTACGGAGTACTACACGTAAGATAATTGACATAAGCAAAATTAACGCCATTGCTTGGGGGAAATGAAAAGAAGGAAGAGTGGGAGGGAAAAATATCCCTTTGTTCGAGTAACCTCTGTTACATCAACACTTCATTTTTGAAGTCATACCTGAGTTGGCACAGCACGACAAGGATATCGTACCCGACACTTACCAGTTGGTGATGACAAAATACAACTTGAAGTGAACGAAGAAACTCTTCTGTGAGCCATGTAATAAGGTTTTTCAACGATATATCAATTTTTATCAGTGTTTCACTCAGAAACTCTATGTATTTCCTACTTTCATTCAAATACATTTGTAGCAATGACGTATTACCCGTAGCCTTATCACATCCTTATTTTAGGACAAAGCAAGCGTGGGGTAGGAGGGCAAAAGATAACAATTACCGAGTACATAACTTATTCCGAGAACAAAAAGTATGAATCTAAGAAAATTACCACTCCAGACTCGTGATTTACACAGGTCATGTTGACCCGGGTATGAAAGCGAACACTGGGCGGTTTCTCCGGATAATCTTTGTCGCAGAAGAGCTTCAACTGGTAAATGCGACCTTCATGGACTGACTGAAATAGAGCCATTTGACAGCTTTAGCAGAGATACAGCAAGAATGAAATCTCAATGTGATGAGTTTAACCATTAATTGTTGTTAATACGTAATGAAAGTAGAGAACAAGTCACGGACCAGATGGCGTCTCAACAAAGGAGCACACAGGTGCTTATCAACACACAGAAAACACGCGAATCGCCATAGTAAAAATACACAACAGTAACTCAGGAGTAGTAGGTTATAAAGGAGAAAATCTTTGAAATAACTCTAGCCAAGGCTATGAACCAAATTTGTTAATTCGAAAACAGAACACCGTTTATATATTAACTTTGAAGGGCGTAACTTGCAAGTTACCCTCTTCATCATCATATTGAACACACTCATTCATCCGCCATCTACAGATTCTCGAATGACACCATTTTACACGCGTTGATTGAAACTAAAATGTGAGTCAGCAACCCCTATAATGCGCATTGTGACCGTTATTGAGTAAAATGTGACTACTTTAATAGGTTTACAAATGTTCACAATTTACCCAATAATGGCCGTAATAAGCCTTACAGTGGTGACTTTGTAGTCATAATCAATACTCCGTATGTCGTATGCATACAACGGGCTCATAGCAGCAGTGCTACTAGGTCTAGGAAGCATGAGATTCCATATCCATGCACATAATCTATATTTCTACAAATATGCCAACTGCTATGATAGGGTACACATCGAATACATCGCAGCCAACTTAAAGAATCTATAAAAGAAAGGTTGCATTAAGATACGGAGAAAATTTACTACATTATGAGGACCAATTATTGTCCCTGTCCATGAACGCATGTAGATATCATCGCTGTCGTCCATCCCATAACTGACGCTGCCATCTCCAATCCCTTTCTCACCACGTTCAAGTTCCTCTAGCAATCTGAAGTTCCTTGGAACTGTAAGAAGACATAAATTACAATTGTAATCAAGCAAACAATTCAAAAGCCTAGAACTTATTAAAATCAGCATGATTCTGGGTCTCTAACTATCAATTCGATAAAGAACATGTAAATTATACTCCGTATCACACAAGTCTTCACATAAAACAAATAGCTTTATTTTCAGTCTATAGGTGCAATTAGATCTATAAATTCATTGGTTTTCGATTTTGATGGAATACAGTAAAATAACTCCCTAAAATAAATGGCTCCAATATCAGACCCTTGATGCAATGTTCGACAAAACGTTCATTTTCGGTCATAAAAAAGTCATTCAGTGTTACTCACACACTCACACTCACTGAATGAAGCCTTCGTACATCCGACCCCCACTCCCTTACCCGGCTAGTCGCCGAAGTTCTTGTGGAGAGTATGCAGGGTTGCTTAGATAACACCCCAAAGTCTTGAGCCATGAGCGACAAGGCCACATGGGATGATATCACATTTGCAGAGTTCTCGCACTGCATATGGGTACACGAAAAGAAGTTTGTCCACGATAGTGGTAAGGAACTAAGCGTAGTAAATTGGTTTCGTAGCTAGGAGTCCAGGACCACAGACGCGTGGACACAAGAAGACCATCATTAGTTTAAAGATTATGAGACGTAAGATTCACATAATGTCTTGAAAAAGTATTCAGCTTCTATGAGTGCTCATCAGCAGGAACTTGTTGCAGCATCACCAGCAAACTTAATGAAATTCTTGATTGACTGATGAATCACACAAATAATTGATAATAGATTGCATTTCTACTGATTATCATTTCCCATACATTAATCATTTCTACTGTTTATCATTTTGCACGCGTTAATCATTTCCACTGTTTATCATTTCTCATAGAATAGGCGAATAGCTTTCAACGTTAATCAGTATAAGTTTATACTTTATAGTTCGTGTTCCCATAGCAATAGCGACAAAAGGTATCTCACTTCAGCATAAACTAACAATTATTATTCAATACTTTGTACTTCGTATTTGGCTAAGCTTCACCACGTACTATAATTAACACGAAAGCAACCCATCTCATCACAAAAAGTGATTTTTTCCATCAATGAATTGTTCACCCAAAGATATACACATTTGACAGTTTCCATCAACACAGCATTTATCGTGAATGCAACACATCTCATCGTAAAAGAGACGGTATCCATCAATGAATTGCTCACCCAAAGATGTACACAAATTTAGCAGTATCAATCAAATAACAATTATTACGAATGGAACACATTTTTACTGTAAAAACAGACAATTTCAGTCAATGGATTATTCTACCAAAAATATACACACAGATGGCAGAACTATATATCCTCCATAAAACATAAACATTCAAACTATTTAATAAAACCTCGATATTTCAGATTCATTATACCAAACTTATGAGCATATACCACTACTCTTACTCATCCAACAGAGACGATCTTAAAAAAAGACGGTCTTACATAACAACTACCAATTTAATACGTCTTCATTTACTGTCGTCTTACAATCTAAGACGGTCTTACATAACAATTACTCCATCAAACAAATCAACAACAATAATTTGACAATTCAAAATGCCTAAACTACGTATGACTAGGATTAAAAGCAATTGAAATTGAACAATTTCCCCCAAATTGCAAACTAAAAACCCTAATTTCATACACAACCATTTCAGCTCAATCAACCATAAACAAAACGCAATTAAACACAAACCCACATCAGATTTAAACCCAAAAAACAAAATTGGGGTTGCAATCAATCAATAAAGAACGATTCTTGATCAAAAACCCAGAAAATTAAATCAACAAACACGATAACTACATGCACAAAAAAGGGTAAATCAAATTATAAAACAAAATCAAAGAAAAACAGGACTACATTAAGGAGAGAATTCATACCAACAACACTAGATCCAGTAGAACCCAAAGTCATTTTGTTAAGGAACAAAAAAAATCGAAGAATAAATTGGAGACAAAAGAAAGGTAATCAGTGAGGATAAGTTTGGTCCACTATTTTAATTTAAACAAAGCTAATTGGAATCTAAATTTATTTATTTTTATTTTTATTTTTATACTTACGACGTTTGTCGCTCTGTTTGGAAAAACTAGCTGAAAAGGTAACTGAAAACTAAAAAGCTAGCTGAAAGCTGATATAGCAGAAACTGAAAAGTTAGCTAAATAGGTAGTTGAAAATATAGCTGAAAATAATAAACTGATAAGGTAGCTGAAACTAATTATATTGTTTGGTAAAACAACATGAAATAATAAATGAAATAAAGTAATTGACATAAAAAGATATGATTTTGAATTGTACTTTTTTTTTTAAAACATAAAAAATAAAAATTGTGGTAATATTTATTTAATTTATAATAATAAGGAATTTAGTGTTTATATTTTTTAATCATAATTATTTTATCCTAAATGTATGATGGTATATTTGGCGAAAAAATAAAAAATCATTTTCCTCATTAGTTAGATTATGTTTAAAATTAAATTTTAAAAATAAATGTATACGTTTCACCTACATATTTTTAGAAAAAATATTGTTAATTTTGATATAATTTATACTACTCCGTCCATTCTTTCCATTTAGCCCCATTGGTTCACTTTTTGTGAGGAAAAAAGTGGGCCCATGGGGCTAAATGGAAAGAATGGAGGGAGTACTCCGTAGCTCTTTGATTTGTTGGTTACAATAAACCTATTGTGACATGTCTAACCAAAAATAATTGCTTCCTTTTTTTTTTGGGCATTCTTTAATTCGTCATATATGTTTGATCTTGCACGTACATATATGGAGTAATACTTATAGTATAAATTAAATTATTAAACAATCTCACAATATCATTGCTCGAATAATTTTAAAGATTCTTTTAACTTAATTTGTTTAAAAAAATAAAAAATAAATTTCATTACTGTTATGATTAATCTTCGAATGTTTTTAATTAGTACTCGTAGTATAGTTAAAACATTATTCATCCTCGATCCTATTCTAATTTTTGGCATGGTATTTTTATGTCCTACCTATCGAATTTAACGTTGCAGATTCCTGTTACGTGTTTTTTCAGATTCACTTGACTAGGTTAGTTGGAGTTGAATTGGACTATAATGATAAACAAGTTTCATGTACCATATTCCATCTACTCCCTCCGTTTCAGTGAGTTGTTTACAGTTTGACTTTTTTGTGAGGGGAAAAAAGTCAAACTGTAAACAAATGACTGAGACAGATGGAGTATAATTTGTAGTTTCATTATTGTACAATCTTATCTATTTTCTCATGGACCATTATTTCATTATCATAACTTAAAAGTTGTGTTACTAAATTGTACGAACGAGTACATTTTATTATAGACATCACCCTCAGAAAAATAAAGTATTAAAATCACATATATGAACCTTAGGAATTAAGTGGGGTAATAACTAATAATAACGAAGTACGGAGTATGTAGTAATGTGAACAATAATATAAAACTCGAATGAGAAATTTAACAGTACGACATATCATTAATATGATTGATCTCGTCCACAATTGTTAGACTAATAAACATATTCAATTACACTACAAACATGATGAGGAATAACTTATAAAACTGTTTCACATGCTAACAGAATTTTCAGCACATTATTATTAACCATGAGACGATTTAATTTCAAAATTTATCAATAGTTTAAGGATCAAGAGTAAAAAAAAAAAAGAAAAAAAAAAGAACGTGGAGGTGTGTTTGATTAGGGAAACAAGTCAAAAAGAGGCAATTATTTGGAAGCATTCAAATGCAAAAGTAGGTAAATAACAATGTACAAGTAATAGACTACTTTCTCTGTCCCAGTCAATTGTTAACTTTTGTTCCTCAAAAATAAAGTAAACGTTAACAATTCACTGAGACGGACGGAGGGAGGGAGCAGTAAAGAATTGAGTAGGTAGAAATAATAAAATAGAATGCATGGCAAAATTAAAAAGTAGTACATGCATGCAATTAAGGTGAGGAGTGAATGAAAGCCCTAAAATACAACTACAAAACTTTAATTTTACTCGTATATATGTACTCACTTCTTTCTTATATATATATTTATTGATTTCTGAAATTTTATTTAAGAAGGTTTTTAAAGACATGACCCTTTAATTTAAGAAATTGCACCACCTCATTATAAATGGGTACAGCTAGCCGCTCTTACTGTTGGACCTCTTCATAATTTACATCTCATTTTTTTTTTGTTATTAAAAATATTATTATTATTATTATTATCGTTAATTCGCAGTATTATAATTAATGGGTTTTGAAGACGTATATTTAGTGAATATATGTTAATTAACTATTTAAAAATTATATAAAATAGAAAGAATCTTTTAAGATTAGAAGAAATTTTGATTTAGGATTTTCTACGTGTAATAAGAAAAAGTATTGCAATTTGAATTTTATACCGTATCTATATACTGCAGGTGGATGTAATATGTTGAAAAATACAAAATTAAATATACGGCTAATAAAAATTTTAAATAATAAATAAAGTGCTAAAAATTGTATTTGCTGTTTGAAGTGTGAAACGGTTTTATAATAAAATGACTTGATAGTGTGGAGAAATTGAATGAAGGTGATCAATTAAGATCTTATGTCATTCAAAAACATAATGTAATAATATATAGTATTAAAATAAAATGAAAATAAATATATTTGATGGGTAGAAAATTAAATAGATATAAGATATATAGTAATTGTATTAAATGGTGAGCATTGATAGTAGACTGATACCCAAGAATTGAACACACTAATGAGGGAGTAATAACATGGTGGGTGTGTTTTTGCAGTATTAGAACAAAATATGGCATGAATGTATTCATCACCATGTTATGATAATATTAATGTTATGCACATTCTCATTTACAATTGTATTCAATTATATGTACAATGGTAGAAGTGTAGTAACTAGTAAGTCGATCACATACTCCTTCCGTTCCAGTGATTTGTTTACAGTCGATCGTTAAATTTGACCTTTTGTGAAGAGAATTTGAGAGAAGTGTAAACAAATGACTGAGACAGAGGGAGTAGTATAATAAGACCCACCACCTATGATTTGTATTTAATTATTTCAATATTAAATTTCAAGAAATCGGTTTAATTAAAAGTTAAAATTGTTATTTGGAGATTTATTTACTGTCTCATGATTGATTTCGCAGATTAATAGATGTGTAAAATGTATAGTGCTCACTTCCTTGTGTGAATAGAATGTGCTTGATTAATTTATATATATAGTCAATATGATTTGGTGGAGGAAAATATTGAGCTGATATTATATATAAATGTTACTCTGTATGTGTTAGTAATTACTCTTAAGTATGTATACGATAGTTGTAATTTGATCGAGTGTGTCTCGAGTTTATGACTACCAATAATATTGACTTAGATCAACCTAAGTGCAACTTGATTTGATTAGGGTTCCGATGTTAGGCAACCCCACAATACCAACACACGTACGCTAGCTAACGCCTAAACGGATTACTTAACGGATCGATAAGTGACCAGATTGAGTGTATTAAGTAGTTAGTTAAAATTAAGAACAAAGTATAAATATAGAGGAACAACAATAGCAAATAAATTAAACTTTTACTCTTATTTACCAATTGTAAGTAATTATGTAGATAGTATCTCAGTTAGTATTCATATTGTCATCTTAACTAAGTGAAATGTACGTGTTCGATTCTAGGACTTAGGAATAAAACTAAAACAAAGACGATGAATAAAAGACGCGAACATAATAATTAAAAAATATATATATAAAGATAAAAAATAAAACAAAAAAACTTCGACTAGTTCTCTAATGTAGTGATTCTTAGTCTTGCAATGCGCAACACGTACGTTAAACGATTTGTATACACTCGGTAGCTATCGTAAGACGAGCTTTCGATGCATAAATTATGACCATTATTAGTTAAAACTTAAAATACGTTACTTTTATACATTTTAGAGTAAAATACAGTGTCTTGACTATCACTACATTTCTGATTGTAACCACTATTAACTAAAATAGTAAAATGTAACAATTTTTATACATATTAATAATGATCTTATTATATATTCAATAATGACAACGATCAATCTAGATATTACATTAAAATATATTACTCCGTAGTTTATATTTTTATGTTAGATTCATGCATTGGGCCTGGGCCACGCCCGTCGAGAGAGGTGAGCACTTCATAAGTCGAAGGAGGTTCCATCCCAAAACCAATTGGCTTCTGAGGACCTACCTACAAAACTCCGCTGCCCTGCCGGCGGGCAAACTACCTATGTCGCCCACCGGGGGGAACTTGTTGAAAAAATACACAAAACTTAAAAACCTTACTTTATGTTAATGTTAATTTACCCGAATAAAATCTCCCCCAATATTAAATTTTCTTTTCTTTGATTTATAATTTTTCATTGAGTTCAAGGTGGTACGACTTTACTGGCGAGTTACGCACTTAAAAAAAAAAAAAAAAAAAAAAAAAGTTGTCTGGCGAGTCCAATACGCACTTAAAAGAATTTGTCTGGCGAGTCCTATACGCATTTAAAAGTGTCTGGCGAGTCCTATACGCACCTATTTTACCAACCTTGCGAAGATGGAGATAAAGACCGAAGATGAAGACTTTGTTTATTTATGTGCAAACTCATGGAAATTTTAGCAAATTACCATGAGTTTGAGGGGGGATGATAGAGAATATAATATAATAATATTATGATAATATGATAATAGTATATTTAGGGAATAAAATATATCTAGAAATATTATGAGATAATAGATTTGATTATACTTCCTAATTTAGCTAGAATTAGGACCTCTATATAAAGAGAGTTTATGTAATCGATGGAAAACAACTATTCAATAATAAATATCTTTCTCTATGAATTATAATTCTCTACTCCGTATATCTTACGGAGTATCATTTTATACTAAAAATGATTCTCCTTAAAACTTTGTCAATATATTACTCCCTCCGTTCCAGTGATTTGTTTACAGTTTAATTTTTTTGTAAGAGGAATTTAAGAGAAGCGTAAACAAATGATTGAGACAGATGTAGTAGTGAAACTTTCTAAAATCTTTTAGTCGATGAGTGTACGTATGTGGTGGGGAAACAAAATTATATATTTTCTATTATTAATAGATGATCCATTACATATCCTTCGTATATATTGATATCTAGGCCACCATTTTGACTTGTTAATGTCTTAGCAAATCTTAGCCCCACAATAGAGATCGAGAAAATGAATAAGTTCTCTTCAGAAGTTGTAAAAGTTGTTATAAAATTTTACGGAGTATAATTTTATTTGAAAAAAAAGTTGTTGTGGTTAATAACGATCTAGGAGTACGTATATGTTATGGAGTTTTACATATTTTATAAGATATCATCATTCATATTTGTACGGGATTTTTTCCCGTAAAAGTGTCGAGTTCGTACATGTTTGACTTAAAATGGATTATAATATCGTATCAAATTAATGCAATGATGAGTGGAAGGTAATTCGATCCTAACAATTACTATCAGAGTGCAGATTTTTCGTAGATCGTGTGAAAGACGGTTTGGAGTTAACTATCTTAAATTAAATCCCTCATTGGTGTGATTTAGATGAGTCTAAACTACGAAGTAAAGAGTACTTTATAAGATATATACTCCCCACAACTGATACGAACAATGCGATGTCTTGTTTTAGATAGTTCTAAGACAAGACCAATAACAAATTTTATTCTTTCTACTTTACTTTAGACATACTTAACACGTGTGACGTGTCATATGGACACATGTTAAAACTATAATTTCTGCATGCAGATAATTTTAACACGAAGATAAATAATATAAATATAAAATTTTCCACTTAAAGATCAGTATTTTGTACGGTGTTTGATGCGAAAAAGCCAAAGCGTTATCAACAATGGAAATTGGGAGAGCATTTTGTCTTTCAGTGGCATGTTTCGGTCCTCTTTTTCTCTTACACTTAGCATTTACGTTTAATTTTTATTTTAAATTGATTAAACATTTGAAAATACAATCCTCATACGGCCCATTTAAATTTATTGTTACAAGGTTAAGATTAAGGGTATTAGTTACGTTTAATTTTAACATGCATTTTTAAGCTATGTGCTCAACTTAAAAATTACGAGTAAGTTATAATAAAATGTAAAAAAAATAAGTGAATTGGATGAAAGTAATGACATGAAATTTATTTAAGCAGATAGATAACTTCTTGTTACAATGTGTTCCTAGTTTAATCTTTCTTTATAAATGGCTATTTTTTACGTGTTATCACAAACAATAATAAGGAAAGTGATATGAATTTCAATATGTGCTCAAATTGTACGTACTGTTGAGATAGGTTTTAGTAGTATTTCACTATAAAGCTTGTAAGGGCCACGTTTTTATTGGTTTTTTTGGAGCTGAACTTATAAAAGCTAAACTTCTAGGAGCTGAAGTCAGTGTAAATTAAAGCTTAGTGATGCTTATAGGAGCTCATTAGAGCTGAACTTATCGGAACTGAGCTGAAATTTAATCATTGAAATTTAGCTGAAAAAAACAGGGCAAACCTCGTAAAATACTATCCCATAATCTTGATCCATATATAAATTAAAGGCGTTTAATTAATTACAAAATTTTAAATATTCTCTCTATATATTAAGTATACCTACCAATGAAATTTCTACATTGTTAGGTTAAATTTTGATCGTAACTTGTAATTATCTCATTTACTATATTCATCTACTTATTATTCTTTTATTACACACATTATTATTATTATTACTATTATTATTATTATTATTTTTTTTTTTTTTTTTTTTTTTTATATTATAAACTGGAATTATTATTGATATATAAACATAGTTTACATGAAATTGGTGGGGAGTCGAGAAACAATCTGGGCCCCCACCCCCTTCACTACAACAAAGCCAATTCGAACAAAAATGTAAGCGGACATCCTAATTAAAATACTACTGTATTATTATTATTATTATTATTATTATTATTATTATTATTATTATTATTATTATTATAAACTATTGAACTTTTGTTAAGATCAGAAAAAAATACTATTAAACTTAATTGTATAATGTTAAATTGCTAATAATATAAAAAGTAAAATTAATGCGTATAGCTAGTTATACGTAGCAAATCGGGCACCATAAATAAATTGATTAATTAAGTGAAGAAAGCAGTATTAGTTAAACATTTAAGCCATCACGTGTACTGTTTCATGGTTTTCTTCTTCGTAATCAATTCTGTTTTTTGTTTTTAGGTGCTCAAATTAAATAACCTCTTTACTTCTACGTACTACTACTACTACTAACTACTCCGTACTAAATACTGACGTAACCACCGAAATATACACAACTTAATTGTTAAACTAATTTATCATGCCATATATAACCGTCTTAATATAATGGAAATAAATCTTTAAAAACACTGACTTTTATTAAGAAATTGAAAAAACGATGCGTAAATAATGACCGTAATTCAGCTAATCATGATCACTTTTGAATACTTACATATTGTAAAAATGGTCGCATTTTTAGTTAAATGTGGTCGGATTTTATGTATCATGATACTTGTCTTTCAGTTTCCTAGTTAAAGAGTAGAGACGATCTTTTACAAGATTTTGCATGCTGTAATATAAATATGATAAAAAATTATACATTATATTCCGTACATGTAAGTGTCTTATAATAAAACAATAATTTAATTAAAAATAATTATACGGAAGTAACAAATTTAACTTTATAAACCCTTAAACCCGGCCTCAACTAAGGCCAACTCTTTTTCATGCAAATTTCAAAAAAAAGAAAAATTCTTCACAATGTTAATGCAACGTAGGAAATCACATTACTAATTACTACTTACAAAAGTGAACTTAAGGTTTTTATACATATATATAGAGAGAGAATTATATATAATTATAATTCGGTAATTTTATTTGAAAATTAGAGTTACCGTAAACAATATATATCGATAAAATTGAATGAAACATCATAATAATAACATGATCCAAAAAAAACAACTAATAATTCAACTAATAATACGTAATTATAATTAAGAGCAAAGATATAATAAAAATTTCATTTCATTTCATTTGGTTGCAAAGAAGACGGGATAATATTGTTTTTGTTACAACCTTAACATCGGCTAATAAAGCCAACCTAGTACCAACCTTAACCTCCCCCGTCTTATAGGCAACCAAACATACACAAGAGATAATTAATTAGAGAAATTTTTAATTAATTAAAAACTACCTAAGGAGAAATTAAATTATACTTTAAAATTTTTTAACTACCACCAACTTCTACCATTAATAATAGATTTTATATAACTTTTTTTTGTTTTTTTTTTTTTGGAATTTTCATTGATGTCATACTCAATTGATGATCGATTATTATCAATTGCCATTATTCCCGCGGTTGTGGTGGTCGTTGTTGTGGTGGTTGTTGTTGTGGTGGAGGAAGTCGAGTAAGACGGTACTCTTACACTTGGGACACCGAGGATCTGATTCAGATAACATGACGTACATAAGACACCTGGGACAACCTACTAAAACCATTGAGGTTGTCTCAGGGCTACTCGAGTACTTGAGATTGTCTTCAGATGACAAACATGACCTAGGAGGTGACACCTCTGATGATGAGGATGTTGACATCCTGTGGGGCCCCACTGGCATAGCTGGTGGGGCCCTACTTTCCTCTACTCTCGGTGGGGGTGACAAGTTTAACTTCAAATCCAGCTCGTGCTGGTTATTGACCCTTGAAGACGACCCCTTTTTATTTCTTCTGAACATATTTCTTCGTCTGCTTGCATAAAAAGTCAAACAATAAGTAAAAATTCGAAATAAAAAAAATCTAATATAAATGTTTCAAAATAATTTACCCCTTTTGAGTTTTGACAACTTTTAAAAAAAAATGACTTACTTGCTTGTAGGAAGCTAGCTATGGATATATGGATAATTCAATAAATTTTTTTTTATTTTTTATTTTTTTTGGGTGATAAGTGGAAAATATATGAAGGCTAGCTATGCAAGAAACTATAAACTTGGGATTTGAGGATAGTTCATGTGAAGGTCATTATATAGAAGGGTTGAAGAGTAGGGAGTGGGGGGTGTCTTTAATTCTCAATTAAAGATCATTGGATAGAAATTCAATTTTATGAGTATTTAAGAAGAGAAAAAAAAAATAAAAAAATAATCAAAGACATGTTTATTTAAGAGAAATATTAGTAGTATTATGTAGGTGAAATATAATATAATAAGAAATGAATAAATTTAATAAGGAAAATTAAAGAAGGGAGATGAATTATGTGGAAGAAGAGAGGAGTAGTGAAAATTAAATGCATTTAGGAGAAAAAATTAATGATATGAGTGGAAAAAATATGAAGTAGTAATGCTTAAGAAGAAGAGTGTATGTAATAGAAAGATATTAGTATGATGAGATGAGGAGTAGTTGCTTGCATCTATTCATACATTCATTACAATATTGTTGCTTGCTTTTAATTGCCACCTTTTTATTTTTCCATTGTTTATATATTTGATTAGTGTCTCATATTTTGTGAGAAGTATATATATATATATATATATATATATATATATATATATATATATGCCAAAAAAAATATAATTAAAAAGTGTTAAATTTCTAATATTGAAATGGATAAGTTATTTTGAAAAGTTTATTTGAGTGATAATATAATTTGATTCCTGATCGATCGAAAATTTGGAACAACATCTGTTTACTTAATTAAATAATTTCGATGATTTGTAGATTAAATAATTTGTATTGTTCTATTAACTGCTATAGAGTGGATCATCAATTATCATCATTATCTGCATGTTACTCCCCTTCGATGAGCCCAATTCTTATCGTTTGACTAAATATTTCTCACAAAAACGGTCAAATGATAAAAGTTGTGCTAAGCGGAATGAATGCATCTCAGCCACGACGTTAATTTAAGTGTGAAAGTAAATACAGAGTATTGATTTTCTAACATGTTCATGGTATGCACATGTTAAGATACAAAAAGAGTAAATACTTATTTGAATTACTCCCATAAAAAGATTAGTTACGTGATTTAACAAATATTTTTAAAAATATTTCCTTATTGAGTTTCCTATCATGTGCACCCATACACATGAAAAAAAAATCGTTCTTAATAAGCAATCTTTATAGAATTTAAGATTATTAAACATGTAGATAATGAAGTACTCCGTAGATAGGATTAAAAACCAAATTTATAATTTATATACGGAGTATGTAAGTTAGAATGAAGTGATGAATTTAATTATTTGGATCTTCAAATCTTCATAATTAAATTTTGAATCTAAAACCTAATATACTAAATTATTTATTTGTAGTACTAGTAATATATTATTATTATTTTTATTATTATTACTTCCTCCATTCCATTTGATTCTATACATATTCCTTTTTCGGAAATTCCAATCAATTCTATACATTTCTATTTTAGTCTCTACTTTATTAAACTAAAAAATAATATATCTGCTTCATCTAATACCCACTCAACCCACTTGCAAACAATAAAGTAGGGGTATTTAAGTAATTCCATTATCTACCCCACTTGATTTTCTTCTACCTTAATTACCGTGTTTTGGTCAAACGTATAGAATCAAACGGAATGGAGGAAGTATTAGTTTGGTAATCATTGCAATTGTTTATTTAAAATTCCAAAATTGAAGACTTGAACTCAATAAGTTATGCATAAAGTCAAAGAGTGAGTATGTAATTATAATTTTTTTAATTGTGGTTGACGTCTAGCAACCGCGTCAAATTTTGTTGTACGTTCATACATGAATGAATACATTAAACATGACCGAACATTTCTGTTGCGTACCTTGTACTATGTCCATCGAAAATAAGGTAATTTGGTCAACTTATCAATTATTAACCTTCATATCTTTTTTTATTATATTTTCAATTTTTTTTTAAAGCAAATTCGTGAACAATATTAACATTAAATTTTTCTATATTTTATATATATACTCCGTAGAATATTGTTGGTAATTAAAAATCTAATTTTGGGAGAGAATTTTTAACAATAAATGTATATTCACTCTGTTACAGTCATTTATTTACCATTCTCTCAAATTATCCTCACAAAAAAGTCAAACTGTAAATAATTCACTAAAACGGAGGGAGTACAATGCTAATTGTCATCTTATGTCAACAAAAAGTTTACTTATTGACCAAATTATTTTGCATTCTTTGTTACTACTCCCTCCATTCATATCCATTAGCATCCTTACACTATTTGCCACTATTCATGTAATCGGAGAATTTTCGATAATTTGGTTGATATATAATTGAGAATATAATCATGCGTAGCTTTGTTTTATTCGTCTGCTTAAGCACAATATTAAAATTGATTTTGTATAATTTTTTATACTCCATGTAACTATAGATATTACTGTTGTAAAATACGCCTCGACATATGGACCATGACATCATGATGCCAATGGATATGAATGGAGGGAGTATAATATACGAAATACTCCATACAAACCTATTTAGTGGACTCATAGTATAATAAGAAGTCCGAGTGTCATATCCACATCACTCCACTGGAAGAACACTTTTGAAATCAGTTTCGACCTTAGTTTTTTTCATATTTATCGTTTTGTATACATAAATATAAAGTAATACAAAGTAACTTGATCGATGGAAAGTAATTTTTAATTAAAAAGACACAATTAAATTTGTTTTCTTATCTATATAAAATAAAAGTCGATGACAATTACATATTTACATGCATCAATGCATGGTATATTGGTATCTTATTTCCTTTACCAAGCCTCTAATTAAGTGTCGTTTGGTTGAACATGAGAAGATAAAATTCCCGAGAAAAATAAATTCATGTGAAGCTGTAATTCACGTGAATTGTATAAAAGTCGTTTGGTTGCTATGCGGGAAATAAATTCATATGAAAAGTTACACTTACCAAGAGAGGCCTAGCAGGTAAGTAACTTCCTACATTTTGTAAGAAGTAAAATTTTCCGGGACTTCCAATTTCCCATTTCCCATGAATTTGGCAACCAAACATCAATGATGAGCTAAGTCAATTCATGGGAAGTTCCATTTCCCATGAATTGGAGAGGCAACCAAACAACCCTTTAGTTTAAGTTAAAATTCCTGTCAATAATAGATTGCAAGGTGAAATTTCCCATATTTATATCGATTTTATCGTGCTAATTTTATATGTACACGTTCAAAAATAAAAGACTAAAATGGTCCTATATACAAGTTTTATAGTACAAGAATATACTTCCTCCATTCCGTTTGATTGTATACGTTTGGTTTTTTGACACTATTCACGAGTGAGGATAATGGTCGATATAATTTTTAACATATAAAATAAAACATAATCATGTGGGATCTTGTTTTAATTGTCTTTTCGAATACATTATTAATATCAAATTTTTATAATTTTTTGAAATACGTAACTAAAGATATGAACAAAAGAAAACGTGTATCGACGTACGTGCAAAAAGCAAACGTATAGAATCAAATGGAATGGAGGAAGTAATTGAAATATTTTAACATTCATAAGTTTGGTCCCTCCAATTGCTTACTCCCAGCGGTGTAATTGATTGTGGCCATAATTGCAATACTAGAAACTGTTAAATTCTACATATATATATGGTACGAGTAGTAGGTAAATATATAAACTATATAATATAATACTCGTAATTAATAATGAAAACCAGAAAATTAATTCATTTACTTTAATACTGATTTTATTTTATTCATATAGCCACTTAGTTAGGTTTAGTTCATTTAATTACGGTTTAATATAAGTTCAATTATTTTCTACTTAAAGTATAAAGAAATTATAACCTAGTAATTATTATAACAAATATTGATAGCTATATGTAGCTATTAGCAAGCTAATAATTATACTAAGTAATTTATCTAAAATATTTTAATATAATGGTTGAAACGTACTTTCTCTGTTTCGATCACTTATTTACCTTTTTATTTCGTACAATAAAATAATTTGATACAAAATGGTCATTGATTTTAAAGGAGCTGAGATTGATTTCGCCGAAATAATTTCCATGATAATTGACTACATTTTAGTATCGTGCAGAGAAAATGATGCATTTACACTTTGTCTTAAAATAGAAATATAAACAAATGACTAAATTGAGTCAAATAAAAACTAATTACCCGAGTGGTTAGAATTTTATTCAATATAGTTTCTTAGAGGTCATTCAATCGTATACATTTATAACAATTTTATGATAAAAATTTATTTATATAAGAAATGAAGAATACAACTAACGTAATTAAAGGTATTGAAGTAAGGAAATGAATTAAATTGCTTTAATGATACACCCACACGACAGCAGTGACTCTTAGCTAACGCCCTTGTATTAATTAGTATTAATTTCAGACTTTGTATTCATCCTCCTCCTCCTCTTCTCTCTTCTTTCTTCTTTTACACCATCATCTCTTCCCTTTTGTGACATCTCTTCCTAGCCATTTTATTATCGAGGAATTTTATCGTAATACCGTCTCATAGGTGAAACTGTCAGTAAAATTATTCAACTGTTCATTTATCATATGAGACTAAATGAGATCATGTGCCAGTAAGGCAGTAACGATCTTATTTTAAACTTCTGGTTCTTTGACATATAGTACGTCTGTATTCAATTAAAAAACACTTAATTAGCAAATAAAAATATATATACTCTGATAAATTCTCAAATAAAACGTTCTTGTTATAAAGGTTCTCTAACATATGTGAAGAATTTTGGAAAATGATGTACATTTTTGAGAAAATTGGTTAGTTTGGTTGGACCATATACACAATAGTTAAACAAGTTGTTTTTAATTATAACTTGGATCCATAAGCTAAGGTTGAATTAATTAGGTTGGTGCCCTTAATGAAGGACCTTGAATGTTATCATTTATATTTTTTACTTTTTTAGGTGGGATTGTTGGCCTTATTGAGTAAAAATGATTTTGACCCTACTTGAATGAATTTAATTTCTTGTTAAAAAAAAAAATTATATATATTGTATCAGGGGAATAATTGAGTTGATTTGATATTGATTTCAAAGACGGAGTAATAAGTTCAGAATCGGTTAGAGGGGTTTTACTTGAGCTCAAAATCATTTCGGAACTCAACGAGTTCAAAAACATGAAGCTCAAAATCGGCTCATGAAAAAAGGTTGAGTTCAACTTTGAGCTCTTTTCGAGCTTAGCTTAAATTCTTTTTGCTTTCAAATATTAATAAATATAGATATTTAGCAAAAAACGATTACTCCGTATATATAAAAGTACTTTTTAAAAAAAAAATCAAAAATATATTTGAAAATACAATTATGCATATATATGGAGTAACATGCAAATATATATACAATCATACAATAATAATTATGCTGCTATGCATGATACTCTACGTACGAAGTTGAATTGTTAAAATTAAAATGCAAGGGTCACTAGAACAAGGTTATTGCATGTTGGATAATACGATGATTATGTTATGTGAATTATGGGAAATGAATTTATGGGTAAAAACATAGGAGTATATTCTTCGATGTCTGTTAGAGTATATGATCAATTTTGGACTTCCTACCATCAACTTAAATTTTTGGTTGAGTTAGTTCTGATACGGTATTACAGGTTTGAATCTCACCATCCCTCCGTTACAAAGTAAAATTTATCGTACCAAGTAGGTGGGCTTGTAGTTGCATCTACACTACACGCCCAAAAGGCATTCGTGTGAGGGGGCGTGTTAGTATACAATTAATTTTGGGTCTCCAACTATCAGCTGAATATATATGAATAAGTTCATAACAAAGTCTGTAAACAAAATAATAGATTGAAAGCCCGATAATTTTATTAAAAAATTTGGTAAAGTAGTTTACGTAAAACCATTTTGTATTTCAAAGATTGTGATTATAGGCAGCTAATCCTTCTAAACCATTACACCCTCTTATGATCAAGGATAGAACAAGATCCATTTTGCATCATATCTAAGGGATTTCTTAGTTCGGGCCGAAGAAACAATGTCACTCGATCATTGTCAAACTGACTGCAATCTTTTTCTGTCCGTGAGGATCCCACTCGAGCGCCTTCTACTTTTAATAGACCAGGAACTAGATCAGAATCATTCTCAACGAGTCCATAAGAAGTGATCCCATTTTTTTCATTGGGTCCGAGTAGAGACCAAAGATCTCGAGCGACCGATCCGGCAGAACAACTCAAAAGAAGATCAGTCAATTGTTAACATTTTCTTTATATGCGCTCACAAAATATAGTAAACGTAACAATTCACCGGGACAGCTAGAGGAATATTTAATTTTTTTGAAATAGTTTATCTAAGTATTTTAATATTTTGTACCCTTACAAATAAATCTCGATTACACCTCTGCTAAAATGAATAGTAAACAAATCACTCACTATTAAAAAAGAAAAGTCCATCTTAGTAATTGAAAATGTAGACATACACATCCAAGTATATAAAGTTAACCCTTTCTCTTTATTAATTTTTTTAGTTGGAGTACTTAGCCTACAAGTAAATTAAATTTATGACATAATTCTCATATATGTGATGTGATGAATAACCTCACTTTCAATATAATTAATGCCCAAACCTCCTGTAAAACGAGTTATACCTAGAATTATAATGTCAATAATAACACAACCAATTAAAAATTGACAATATTATGAAATACAACTTAATAGTACAAATATAATTATTATTTTCATTATATTCCGTAGTTATTATTATTATTAGAGAAGATGTATAAGCTTTAATGACTTCACAAGAAAGGTAGCAATTAAAGCTTACATTTTCTCATTTTTAGGCAGAGATTTGTACTAATAAAGTGCGGTGTTATAAAAAGCCAACAATGTATTTTTTATTTTATTTTTTACGATAATTTATTACTCGTATTAAAATATTTAAGTTACGGACCTAAAAAGTGAAAAAGGACTTATAAATTGAATGATTTGCTATTAAATTACGTACTCTGAGTTGACTGAGTAGTACATATTTGCTGTTTTACTTTTACAAAAATAAAAAAAATTCATTTATTTCAAGTAAGCATAGTCCTGTTTTTTTTTTTTTTTTAAAATTATTTATTATTATGAAAGAAATTACAAATTACAACTAAGAAAAAAACCAAAATAAAGAAATCAATTAAGAAGATGTGTAATAAAATTTCACATATGACCAAGTGATCATGTTTTGGGTACAAGTATACATTTCTTAGTAGTAATATTAGAAGTTACCGAGGATGTCTTAACTCTTAACCTAATGATTAAGGTTGAAGTCCAATAACGATAGATCACATGTTCAATTGTGTGAGTTCAGTTGTATAGTATACGGATCATAAAATAATTAAGGACAAATAATCAAAAACATTAGAAAGTAGAAACCATCTATATGGTTTATGTTTTTGAGTTTAGGTTTACACATTTGTTTGAATTAAAAATTGGGCCTTCGACATTCAATTTGTTTGAATATTAGCACATTTTCATTAATATGCAATTTTTAAAAAAATTGTCAGCAAAATTCTCAAATAAGAGAAACACACATAAAATACAAACAATTTTTTTCCTTTATACTTATATGATAAAGGCGAAATTGCAAATAACTACCTTTTAAAACCATTTTTTTTCAAATAACTACCTTTTATAATTTTTTTTTCAAATCACTACCTTAAAACGTATTTTTGTTTTCAAATCAATACTAGTTCCCGGAAATCTCATTTAACTCAAAAAAATAAGGATGGAAAGTGCTGAAAAGTGAAAGAATCATTGTTTGATTGAATAATATGAGAGAAAAAATTAAAAACAATGGAAGAAATTTTAGGTAAAGAGGTAAAGAGGAGGAAATGAAGAGGTTAAGTTAAATAGAGGAAGAAGGGTTAGAAAAGGGTAGAAGGGTAGAATGGGTATTTGACATGGGTGTTTCAAATAAAAGGCAACAAAAATTTTCAAAGTGGTCGGAATTTGATAAAATATGACGTTTTCCGGGGAACTGGTATTGATTTGAAAACAAAAATACGTTTTAAGGTAGTGATTTGAAAAAAAAAATTATAAAAGGTAGTTATTTGAAAAAAAATGGTTTTAAAAGGTACTCCGTAGTTATTTGCAATTTCGCCTATGATAAATAAATAAGATTAATCATCGCGAATAAGACGAGCAAAATTACTTTCAAACCACCTCGAAAAAATCAAACAAAGGTTTCCAAAATTTTCGTGCCTCTATACTGCAGATCCTTGAGCATATACCTTGATTAAATTACCATAAAATATGACTTATGATCAAAGACTTAAATGTGAATTATGAATTATGAATTATGAATTATGAATTATGAATTATGAAATATGGACCATGTAAAGAGTAATAATACATGTAAAAATACGTTTAAAGTTTGACCACTAAGGGTAAACTTCAACACTTCATTAATGAACATTAATGTGACAGCCTCATTATCGATACCAAAATCTTACGTTCATATGCAAAATTTTAATTAGCACCTACAATAATTATTGAGTTTTTAATTACTAGTTTAATCAAAATTTTAATTAGCACCTACAATAATTATTGAGTTTTTAATTAGTTTAATTAAAATAATTACATCGATGTACATGATTAGCATCACTAATTAATAGCTATAGCCTATAGTCATGAATTCAACTATTCCTGGTCCTTCTCAATGAATACAAAAACCGATTCTAGTTTTCATTTTATTACGAGTGATTATCGTGTACGTCATATGTTTTTCGTATAACAAAACCGTCCTCTAGTCGTGAGAGGTAGATCGAGAATTTGGTAGTAAAAGGAAGACGGAAATGAACTGCTCCGTTCCCTTTTATATCGTCTATAACTTCACACGCGTAACGCCAACTTTTACGGATAATTTCTGACTTGAAACGATAACTACAGCCTCTAAATAATTACTATAAGTAGTTTTTAACTAACCAAACTCGACAAGCGTTACATTTTATGACTGCTTATATTTGGAGAAATTAAATTATTAACGATCAAAGTTAGGGATCAAATGAATTTAAAGTCGACCTGAACAATTCGGGATGGAGGCAGTAACTGGTAGCAAAGCGGAAGACAAGTTAATTCAGATCGTCGAGAAATGAATATCGGCTCACCCCTGAGGCCCTGATGTATCCACATAACATACTGACAAACGAAAAGACGATAACCGGTGTTGAATAATATCGACACAGGCTATTAGAGCACAGAAGCGGATTAACCAACCCAACATCCACAAGATACGTCTACAATACCAATACAACGCAGCTCATATATTGTCGTATGCATATGTTCATCCAGAAAAAATATGCACTCGTGCAATGGTTTTCCTATACTGTGGACTCCGACAATAAAATTGAAACAAGATGAAATCATATATCAAAACGACTCCTGGCACCATTGAAAAGGATCGAAACTACGAAACCACATTGTCATGGACTCTGACGGTAGTGAAAACGAGATCTTCCGAACAACAAGATGATTCCTAGAATGTACTCCGTATCTTCTGACTGGGCAGTTCAGGCAGCAAAAATTTACATGTCGGAAACCTGGTCAGGGAACAAAATACCGAAAAAGAAACAAAGAGTTGAACCTCTGGGCTCCGGGAATCTAATACTGCAAGGCCTAAAGTTACATTATGATTCTCGCCAAAATTATGCTAAAATGAACGCCAATAACCAACCCTATAACAATGATAAAACCGCTGGACGACTTGGCCACACAATTTACACATCTACAATGAATACCGTGGTGATTTTTCGTAGGTATAGATCACAACTCACAATCCTACAAGAAGTTGGTATATTATCGAAAGGGAAAGAGTTGTCGAGAAATCAAGAACAATTGACACTACACGCCTATTACACAAATCGCTCAAGAAGTATAGTACTTTCCCTTGGAAAATAGGGCTTCGGACAGATATGAGTCTCCTTTCACATTTAAGAAACTTTTGAAGACCATCACCTTCCCGCAAGCTCTTATTCAGACGCCTAAATATAATTCAAGATGAATCTTATATACTCTGTAGTGTTTAAATGCTATGCTATCAGCACAGGCCACGAAAGCGAAATACGTAATGTTCCTCTCAAATGATCATTTCTAAATACTTACGGTTAGATGATAGTATTGTTGGTGTTTGACACACTTGCATCATTTTTTTCTTCAAAGCATTCAACACAAACCTGACAGCAGAAACGGATCCAAACTGTCGATTACAAACACAATAAAAGCAAATTCCAAATAGACACTTGGGTATAACTTTTGTCATTAGCATTCATGATTCACAGAAAAATGTACTTATATAACATCTGCTGAATACATTCAATCATCGGAAACTAACTGCTTTGACAAAAAGGCAGTAAAATCGTATAGCACTTCTCTTCCTTCAATAATTCTTATATACAACTACGTGAGCCATACATGCGTATCAGAAGAATCTACGTCATTTTCACATAGTAAAGAATATGACAATTTATTATGTTTCTGTTAGCATTCATGCAAGGTACATCAAGAAACAAAAGATCGATGAAATATCAATCTCGAGTTGCAGGTGTGAGAAAACTACCTGAAAGCCTCGACCACACAATTCAGTTGTAGTTCTTCCTTGCCTCACTTGGTAGCTTCTTTACTGCTAGTTGTCATGAATGATTCTCCACATCCACATTGCCCTTTCGAGTTCGGATTGATAAAAATAAATTCCGACCTACAAGCAACGAGAACGACAATCAGAAGAATGAAGCGATAATAACTATGAATTGCTATGGAGGGATGGAGTAACAAAATGACAAATTGAGTTATGATAACTGGTTTCGCAGAGACGTTTTATATATACGATGGAACCTATACCCATCTGAATTTTACTCCCTCAAACCGCAGAAAAACCACACACACCCTTTTTACATCTAGATGATTGCTCGGCCTGCAATTTACGAGGTTCCTAGAAGAGGGTGTCCAATTCAATGCCTATAACCCTATATTAATTGGAAATTTTGATGTCCACTACTCAACACCTCGACAATTCATTTCAGACCGAAAGCATGGAACTTCTTCATAAATTGGCGGTGTCCGACACTTCGTCACCCCGACACTTGTAGCCAAGTATAAGTAACATCGCTACCAAGAACATAATACTATAATAGTGACTATGTACGAACTCTGTACATGTAGTTGAGAGAGATACTTGAAAGTCGACAATTACACACCTGAGCTTATCGTCAACGAAATCCATAGTTGTTCCAATAACATGCATCAGAGCTTTGGGATCGATGAGAATCTTGACTCCATGATCCTCAACGAGTTCATCAAACTTTCCCTTCTCATCTGAAAATCCAGCGTACATAAATCCAAATCAATAGGGTTTCAAATTTCCTCAAATTATCAATGCTAGTCGACAAAAAAGTTCTGATTGGTCGTAACTTTGCTGCCTACGCTCTAAAGTCAAATAGTCGTGATAGATCAAATTAAAAAAACGGAAAGAGACTCGAACCATTCTCATGTTTAAAATTCAGGAACACAGTTCACATGATCGCCACATACACAAATGTGCGCACATCAAAGCGTAACGATTTTTAATCATTACAAGTCTAACATAACTGACTGCAATAGTTCGAACTCAGCGACAATAACACTACCGTATCATTGAAAATGAATCCAATGGTACATCAACTTCGTCTATGATGTTACAAAATGAGAATAAAATTATGATTGTGACTATCACTTCCACAAATTGTGACTTTACGGCGCTAATTGGCCATGAAATTCACCGAAATCCAAATTTACACGAAAAATTACTCCACGCATCAACATAAATCGACATGTAAACTAAACAATCATGAAATATAACATCAATCATCAAGAATCAAGATTTTCACCACATCAGAAATGAACCAAATTAGACCGAAATACAAAATACGTGCAATTGAATCAAACAAACGATCAACAAATCGATTGAATGCACAAACTGAAGCTTCATTTCCAGAAATTGTGACGGCAACAACATTAATCGATCATAATTGCACAAAAAAAATGATAATTTAGCGCTAATTCATCGAAACAATATCAATCGAATCATGAAACGCACCCAAAAAAATGCAAATTTACGGCGTAAATCAACCAATACGAACATCGAATAGATCAACAAAGAAAATATAAACAACAAAACAAATAAAAATTTAGCTAATTATAACATATACCGGCATAGTTAAGCGTGTAAGACAATCCGTTGCAACCACGCGCCTTAACACCGAGATGAAGATAAGGTCGTTTGCGCTGCTCAAGAAGGTGGCGAACACGCGCCGCCGCAGCAGCGGTGAGATTTACAGCTTGCCGCCGTATGCTGGGACCAGTCTTCTGCGCGACGGATTTCGCGGCGTTTGTGGCGGCCATGGCTGTTGATTTTTGAAATTGAGATGAAATCGAAGAGAAATCAAGAAGAATAATCGGGAGAATAATTTGGGGGAAAAAACCCTAATTTTTCGACACTTGTCGAATTGATTGAATGAAGATGAGACAATTTTTTACCAGGTAAAAGTGGAAATTGAGTCGTTAAAAAGTCGAGTTATTTTACGGCCAAAAATGTAACGGGAATTTGTTAATTGCACAACAAGTAATGTTCGCGTGACTTCCACAAAAATGACTAAATGAGGTCGCAGTATTTTTTTTTTTTCGTAAATTGGACACGGTGGTACACATATGTATATTAGTCGGTATCGATTTGTATTTAAAAATTATTAGTGTAAAAGTTTAAATATAACAACGTACAAAGTTAAATTAGTCATTTTCTAGTCGCTAAGAAAGAGAAATTCTCGTATAAACGATGTTATTGGCTATTTTTGCATTGTTTATAAGATGAAATTAAGAATTAATCTTCTTCTGGTGTAATCGTTAATAGGAGTAGTATTTATAAAGTATAAAATGTTGTAAAAATATATGTCATGAACATCGTGAACAAGTATGAGGAGAATAATATAGAGAATTGTATTGATATTCAAGTGCATAAGATCTATTACAAAGATACATCAACGTCGTATATATAATTACATGGAGGTTACATTCGTAGTGTACCACGAAGAGACACGATGGTTTGGTAATGGACATTCATATTTCACAACATAAAATTGTTTTTTATTTGAAAATTTGTATCCCGAATTGGTTGTATTTTTCTTAAGATTAAAAAAAAAGGAAGATTATAATTCACATTTAACTTTATATATGCAAATAATCCGTACTCTTAATACTGCTCGATCATCTACGAGTTTTTCAAAATTCTTATGCGTGTATGTCTACAAAAATTTCTATTCAAAATTATAGTAAAGAAAATAGGCAAAATTGCTAAAACTTATCTTATAAAATCACTTTCGTGCAAATTGCTAAAAACTACATTTTAACGTCATTTTCTATTCAAAATGGTACCAGTTGGCCTGAAATTTCATTTAACCCAAAATTGGTTGATTTTTTTAACAGTTTCGGGTGACTTGGTAGTGATTTGAATAAAATTTGTCACATCTGAATAAAAATGGCGTTAAAAGGTAGTTATAAGGTAGTTATATATACAAAAAAATAATATAAGCGAGTTATATGCAAAAAATAATACGGAGTATAAGGTAGTTATAAGGTAGTTATATGCAAAAAATAATATAAGGTAGTTATCTGAATAATATAAGGTAGTTATATGCAAAAAAAATATAGCAAAAAAATGATTTGATAAGGTAGTAATGAATTCTCGCCAATAGACTATATACTAGTTTAGATCCCGTGCATTAATGCACGGTAACTATAGATATTATTGTTTTTAATTAATAAAAATAGAAGTAATAAATCAATTGATGAAAGATAATAAAATTGTTAATTTATATGATATTCAAGTGTACATTTAGTAACGAATAAACATAGATTCTAAATAACAAACATATATGAAGTGCATAAATTTTATTTTCTAAAACTTTATGTACAAAATTTTGGTAAAACATTTATCTTTTATTAGATTATACAAAATAAAAAGTAAAAAATATTAAAATAAGCAAATATTAATTTAGTTTAAGAAAAATAGGTTTTTAACAAAGCTAAAATAAATATTAAAGATACACATTCGAAATTAAAAGTGGTTATAGTGCAACAATACATTAAGTACTTACGGAGTAGTATTCTATTCTAATACATAATTAAACGAAAAGTAAAAAATATTAAAATAACAAATAATAAATTTAGGATAAATATATTGTAAAAAGCTAAAATTTTATTATTTTATGCATAATATTAATGTGAATATGATTATTAAGTAATGATAATTGTATGTAATGAATCTAGACTTAAAAATATATAATGGATGGATGATGTCAGCAGGGAGTCTTGGCGGGAAAAAAATGCACAGAATCGCGACATGTGGCATTGATGATGTCAGCGATAACTGTGGTTTAGTATAATAAAGATTTTTCACTAATGATAAGGATTAAAAATTTCCTAATTTATACTCTATATTTCATTAGTGATGGATTCATCAATCATCAATCATCAATCATCAATCATCACCCATAGACTATTACGGAGTATCTTATTTCTTGTTCTTTGCCACCAACCACAATAAAATAAAATAAAATCCACCGGAAAAAGAGAGAAAAGACGAAAATGTCCTTGGTACCAGCGACCACCGCAGACGAGGGCCCACTATTCGCCGAAGTTGAAATGGCCGGCGACACGTCATCAACCACCACCGTACGTGCCACCGTCGTCCAAGCTTCCACCATCTTCTACGACACTCCCGCCACTCTCGGTACTCCATTTTTCTCGAAGTCTCTAATGACATCGTTGCATGCGTACAATATAACTGACATTTATCACTGTAAATTGTTAGGGTTTTTTTTATTTTTGATTGTTTCGATATTACTTTGTTATTGAAATTATATTTATTTGCACATGTAATTTGTGATTCTCTCTGTTTTGAATCAACTAATTGTTGATTGAATTTGATGATGATCGCGATGATTATGTTAGATGAATTGAGTATTTCTGCTGTATATTTTGAGGAATTTGTTGATTTGCTGTGTATAATTTAGTTGAGCTACAGAGTAGAGTGTAAACTGTTAGGTATTATGATTTCCAATAACTTCGATATTTCTTGTTTTTGAAATTAGATTAATTTGCGATTTTAAGCTATGATTCTCTCGGTTTTGAATCGACTCGTTGTTACTTTGTCGCGGTATAATTTCGATGATTTGATTCGTTGATGATCTCGAAGGTTATGTTAAGCTAAATTGTTAATTATTTGAGCTAGGGTTTGAGCTAATGTCGATTATGCAAGTTCGATTAGCTGGTTCATGGAGTGTAATATTCGTAGGTTTACGTGCAGTGTCGGTTTTGAGTAATTTAATTTTGAGTCTTATCAGTGAAAATACTTACCATGAACTTCGGAAAACTCGAGAAAACTTTAGACTTAAAGACTTAAGAAGAAGATAACAACACACCTTTGCTTTGCTCATGTGGCCCTTGGTGAAAACAACTGACAACTTGAGTGTGGCGTTCTCGTTATTCTTTCGAGGTGGTTGATTTCGGTGACTAATTGTTGTCGTATTACCAACGAGTACTTTTTTGTTGGACCATTGATCATAAACACGAAAGTAGTCGAGCATAATTGAGAAAGCGAGAGTGGTGATTGTGCAAAATCAGTACTCTCTCGTGTGGAAGCTTGTTGAGTTGTTGGTATTATGAGAAAAGAACATTTCAAGTATTTTGTGACCTATTTTTCTATATTTTATCATATAAAGTGACTAAATTTGCAACTTTGTTGAGCTCTATGTTGATATATACGGACTTACGGAGTATAACTTTCGCGTCGAGAGTTTATACTAGAGAGACTTTGACTGTTTGTTGAATGCTGATCAATTGTTTACAAATTCAAATGTAGACAAAGCTGAGAGATTGTTAGCTGAGGCAGCTTCATATGGAGCGCAGTTAGTCGTTTTTCCTGAAGCGTTTATTGGTGGTTACCCACGGGGTTCAAATTTTGGGGTATCGATTGGTAACAGAACAGCAAAAGGGAAAGAAGAGTTTCGTAAATATCATGCATCTGCCATCGATGTTCCTGGTAACGTTCTTAGCTTCTACTCTTTGTTATGCTAAACGGCAATTTTGTGTTGAATCCGCCTCTAAATTTGCTGGAAAAATGAACAGTGTTTATGATTCAAATTTACCGGGATGGCTGACATGCTGTGCTAGGAGTGACTTTAGAGTTATTTCTAAAAGTTTTTGATAGCATTACCGTTTTCTTTTTTCTCGTTTTTGAAGGTTGAATTTCGCGTTCTACGTGATTTGTATGAGTGCAGGTCCTGAAGTTGATCGTTTGGCTGCAATGGCGGGTAAATACAAAGTGTATTTGGTGATGGGGGTCATAGAACGAGATGGTTATACATTGTATTGTACTATTTTGTTCTTTGATTCTCAAGGACGATACATGGGTAAGCATCGTAAAGTCATGCCGACCGCACTTGAACGTATAATTTGGGGCTTTGGTGATGGCTCAACAATTCCGGTATTTGAAACCCCACTTGGAAAACTTGGCGCTGCTATTTGTTGGGAAAACAAAATGCCGCTTCTACGCATGGCTATGTATGCTAAAGGTACTAAGTTTTATCGTAATTGATTTCATTTATTCGTAGAAAGTTTGCATCTGAGAGTACTCACGCTAAATGAATCAACCATCATAGAAGACATCTTTTGGATTTTTTATAATAGAAACAAGTACTCAATATCAGAAATTCCGTTGTCTGATTATATACCTTAACTTTGGACATCCAGAGTCGAGGAAGTCATGAATCGTCACATTCCGGTAAAATTGCCATATACATCCTCGTGATAAGTACATAGTCCAAAATTGTTAGACCCTGTTTGTTTTATGTTACATATAGTATTGTGTCTATTGTACCAATTACCGTGATTTACGGAGTATTTTTTATTGCTTATGTCTAACCAGTTTACGCCTCTAGGTGTTGAAATTTATTGTGCTCCGACTGCTGATTCAAGGGACATTTGGCAGGCATCAATGACCCATATTGCACTTGAGGGTGGATGCTTTGTTTTGTCAGCCAATCAGTTTTGTCGACGGAAAGATTATCCTCCGCCTCCGGAGTACGTGTTTACCGGAACAGAAGACGATCTCAACCCTGAGTCCATCGTATGCGCCGGTGGCAGCGTCATCATATCACCGTCTGGAACTATCCTAGCCGGGCCAAATTACGAAGGAGAAGCGCTCATCTCGGCTGATCTAGGTACGCTACCGCCTGCGTGTGCAGGGTTCACGGCTTCACGCATCTTTAAAGTTCAGTCTGAGGACTTGTTCTCTTCCTCCTAAGTTGTTTGAAATTTGATCTCAAAATTGTCTGAAGTCTGAATATTTTTTAAAACTTATTCGGTGATTTAAATAATTTCAGATTTGGGAGACATAGCACGAGCAAAGTTCGACTTTGACGTTGTCGGACATTATTCAAGGCCCGAGATTCTAAGTCTAACTGTGAGGGACCATCCAATCAGCCCTGTTACCTTCGCATCGGAATCTAATAAATCCGAAGGATCTAATATTTCTCACCGGTAATAATGAGCTCCCTCCGAGTTCCCAGCCATTCTATATAAGTAAATTGTCAAAACTTTATCTGTTCGACTGAAATAATGTGACCGAAGTCAGTTGCGATGTTTCTCATTAGAATTGCATGTCCGCCAAATTTGTATATCCGAAAATCGTATATACGGTTTAAATGGTACCGTACCCTCATCAAAACATTACAAGTTTTATAACCGTATTGTATTTACGGTTTTGCTCAGCCCTAGTTCACTCACGTACAGGAGCTGTTTCCAATTTATATTTTTATCAATCGTGCACACTTTTTTTTTTTTGGGGGGGGGGGGGGGGGGGGGGGGGGGAAAACACTCCTACTAATAAAACTAGTGAAGACGTACAAATAATGAAGTCGTTTATATAATAGGTTTAGTAAAAACGTCTTTTAAACCAATTAAATGTATATATGAATCACTAAAAAGAACATAAAACAACAAAATTATATGACAAACAACCATAATTAATAGACAAATTCAAAGCATTACAAAAAAAAGTTAAAATAAAAAGAAATACTAAAACTATAAGATGATACGCGATATAATAATTTCTTACGTTATTTGTTCTAATTGAGAACTGGTTTTTGCTCGCGTTGTTGTTTAAACTTTGCGCTATCAGAAACTTTTTATATATATTCATTAATTATCTTCTTTTAATTACTTCTATAATATTTTTTTTTAAAATAAAGTACTAAAATATCTTGATCATTTAATTTGTTACAAAATATAAATTATTAAATTCCTATTCAAATTTTTAGATTTAAGTGAATAAATTTTATTTGCAATTAGCGTAAATGATTTTACGGACAATCAGTCGAGTAATCCGTTATATCGTCTTGCTTAGGTAAGTGATTTTTTTTGTAAAGAGTTTGTTATATTTTACACGGATATATAGGTTTTATGTCCGTACAAATTGCAATGATATGCCATGATCATCGATTTTAAACAATAGTTACTCATTTAGCTAAGTAAAATGATATAACGAAATATTCATCTATAAAACATCGATGAATGTGAACCCATACAATTTGTACCCGTGCAACTATAGTAGAAAGTTTAATATAAATTGCTTTTAAAATTTGGGCATAACCCATCTAATTTGTACCCGTGCAAGTGTAGTAAAAAGATTATTAATTCAAGCAATTGTAGTCGAAAGTTTTATTATTTTATTAAACACTGATAAAATGTTATTTAACTTGGGACAATTAGTTGATAATTAAAATACAGACCCGTATAAGAACCCAACTCGAGACCCGTACAACATACTCGAATGAGTTCATATACCAAACACGAACGACCCAACTACAAACGCAAATAAAGAGTCTTATGCCTGTGCACTACAGACGCAAATATAGAAAACACTAAATTAATTCATATTTGTTATAAGTAATTTCTTATAGATAAAAAGTTTTATACCCGTAAATTGCAGGGGATAATTGGTTAAAACTTTTAGCTGAAATAATTACGTTGATGTTTAATTTCTTACTATACGATGTTACTTATTCTCATTCGATAAATTATTATATTCGATAATCATATAAGATAAGACTGCTTTTTAATCAATTGAAACCCAAAAAATTACTTTACATGTAGGATAAACTTTATTTTGATAATTACGTTTTATATTGACAATAAAGATAACTAAATTGAATGTACATAATTAGTAGGCGTGATGCCGTTTCATATTAATTAACTTTTTCCTGTCAAACACGACTCAACCCGCAAACTCGAGCCAAACCAGCTTTTTAGGGTCTAGACCCGTTACCCGTGACCTAAAAAGATGCAAACCCGAAATGACCCGTAAATTTAGGGTCAAAACATAACCAGACCCATTCGACTCGATGGGTCAAGTATAATTTCATATAAAAGGACTTTTTGAACCTATAATTGATATATAATTAAAACTAAAAAATTTAATATTAATAATTATAATCATATTAGAGGAAATATTTAATATAAAGATTGAAATGTTATGATGATATTCATAAATATTATAGTCCGTATTTTAAAATTATAAATTACAAAATTGGATATATATATGTACAATACATATATACAATTAAATTTTACATATAAGTAAATTAACAATAAAATAATTGTTACTCCGTATTCAATAATAAGTGATAACTTAAAAGACGAAAAAAATATTTAACTCGTATTTTAAGCAGGACCAGATCCCAAATTTGACCTTTCAACTCGTTTAACAAATTACTAATGATAAAATAAAACTAAAATATACGGAGTTTATATTTTTAATAAATAATTGGCCGTAGGCTATTGTACTCTGTAATTTGATATGTATGACCCATGTAAATTTCTTACCTAGTAATTGCCGTTCAACTCTTCAACCTTTCATCAAATATATTCTTCTCCATGTTTCATGAACTTTCGAAAAACTTGAAGGCTTCCACCATAATCTATTATTAAACACTAATAGCATACAATATATTTATAAGATCTCCCCAAAAAAATTAATTATTTTTCTAATCCTAATACTTAATTATTTTTCACGTTTTTTTTTATTCTCATTTCAATTTCATGGGATTCTAAAGGTTTCAAGTCACTTGCTAATTGCTAATTTAGAAATATGATCGTCGATTTAAATATTTGACTCGTCAAGAAATTTGTGAGAATACAGGAGTGTATGAAATGCTTTAGGCTCGTGGAGGAGATTTTGCAGATTACTCGCCAAATCTTTTTGATTTAGAATTTTGATCGTCGATTTAATCGGTTTGATTTTTTTTTTAATTTTCTGCCATTATCGAATAACTTTTTCCTCCTTTTCTAGATTTTTGTATGCAAAAAAAATGTAATTCCATTAGTTTATTTTAACTTTCTCTTTTCTATTATGCTATGTAAAAAGTATTTCATTTTATACAAAGACTAATAGAATTTTTTTTTTTTTGTCATAATTATTTTTTTATCTAAAAAATTCTACGGAGTATTAGTATTTGTTTGAGAATGTGAAAACAATGAAATTAAAGTGTGAAAGAGATAGTGGGGGGTCCCAGTCAAAATGGTCAATGAACAACCACAAAATGACACGCGTCCTCACATTGCTGTATTTGTAAGAATGACGGCCATCAATTACTCAATGAGCAAGATTTACCGATTATAAATTTTTAGATTGTACGCTTCTTGTAACTTATATATATTCAAAATCATATTCCATGTTATTTTACAATAACATCGCGTAATAGAAAATTACTCCATTCTACCATAAGGTAAAAAAGGTGAAACGCGGAAGAAAAATTGTGATTGCTTCAAATTACTTTGACACAACAACAAAACAAAAGAAATACTCCGTACTAAAAGAACAAATTAAACAAGTAAAATATAATAATTACGGAGTATTTTTTTTAGGATTAATTGCCAAGAATAATCCGAACTGGTCCTTTTATTCCATAAATAATCCAAACTCCAATTAATCCACGAATAATCCCAACTATTGAAGTAACATTCCAATAATGTATTTTGGTCAATTTTAACCTGCTTTAATCAATAAAAAAGAAGTGAAAACGGTTTAAATTTTACTTAAAATAAGAGTGAGGCAAAGTTCGAGTCGATTTCACCATTTTTTTAACGTGTTAGAGTCGATTGAAATTGGCTAAAGTACATTATTGGAATGTTACTTCAATAGTTGGATTATTCGTGAATTAATTTGAATTCGGATTATTTATGGAATAAGAGGACTAGTTCGGATTATTCTTGGCAATTAATCCTTTTTTTTATTGTTATTTTTTTTTTATGGGTAAGTGAATGAAAACGGTAAGCGAGAGAAGAGTGGTCCTTGAAATTAGTCCTTCTATTTCACTCAATTAGTCTCACTTTCCTTTTTCAGCAATTTCACTCATTTAGCCCCATTACTATTTGGGACAACTTTATACAATCAAAATACTCGTAACACTTTTATTCCTATTAATATATTTAATTTTACTAAAATACCACACATTTTATCCTCTAAAACGGACATCACTCAACCAAACTAACAATATTACCCTTAACTTTTCATTTCCCTTAAAATTTGTGCAACACAAATTCTTGTTTAAGACGGGTAACCCGTCTTAAACCAAGAAACGGGTCAAATACCCCACAAAAGACAAAGGACAAGTGGGGGAGAAAGTTGTTCTCCCCCACTAGTTCTTTGTCTTTTTCCCCCAAATTTGACCCGTTTCTCCCAAGAAACGGGTAACCCGTTTTAAGGGAGACCAACACTTTGTGCAAAAGCCCATGGGGCTTATTCAATGAAATAGAGGGAAATTATGTTACAGATTTTCTTTTATGGGTAGAAATTGGTGAAATTATGTTACGGATCTTCTTTTATGGGTCTTCTATTTAACCTTCTTTTTATTTTCTTGGGTAAAAGACTAAAAGTGAACCAAAGTAAATTATGATTATTTACTATTATGATTATGATTAGTGTTACGTAAGAGGAGAACTAGCTTAGACCCCGTGCATAAATGCACGGTTATTGATATTATATTATTCTAATTAATAAAAATATAAGCAATAAATTATTTGAAGAATAATAATATAATAATTAATTTAATGAGATTATAATGTTACAATGAAAAAATAAAGATTCTCTTAAAAAACAAAAAGGTAAAATATATAAAATACGTAAATTTTATTTTTATAGACTTTATTTGTAAAGCTTATGCCTATCATTTATTTTTGATTAAAAAAGAATAATTTTTTTTTTTTGAAATAGTGAATAGGTTTAGTACTTTACAGTAAGTTATAAATTTAAATAACAATAATGGATAATAAATATATATAATACTTATTTGAAAGTTTAAGAATAGGAGTTGGAAATAAAACAATAGATTAAGTTGCTTAGTTGTCGATTTTATTATAAATTAAAAATAAAAAGTAAAATATTAAAATAAGTAAGTAATGAATTTAGTACAAATATTATATTGTTAATAATACCAACATTTTATTTTTTTATGCATAAAATAAGTATAAACATGATTATTGTAGATAATGAATGTAGACTTAAAATCAGATTATATGAGAAATGATGTAAGCATTGAGTTTTGGCGGGAAAAAATTGCACAGAATCGCGACATGTGGCATTGATGATGTCAGCGAAAACTGTCAATTAGTATAATAAAGATTGGGGAAGGTAAAAGAGAAGATGCAAAGTGAAAATCAATAAAATTTATTCCTTTCATTCAATTCCAATCCGTGAGTTAGACTTTTTAATATTTGTCGCGGTAAATGTCGGAATAACAATACATATAGTTTTATTACATTAAAAATTAAAAAAATTTGATTTCTTCTAGTGTTCGTAGACGAATCCCAAAATAATTGTAAGAAATTTCTAGGATTTCGTAGTTGAACTAGGGTATATAATTAGGGATGTCAGTACGGCAGGTCAACGTGGATACCGCTGGAGATGGGGGACAATTTAGTCGGTCATGGAGCGGAGATGGGTACGACCCACCGCGGGTCGCGGATCGGTGGTGGATTTCATCAAAACTCCGCCTCACACTCGCCCCCCTCCCGCCCCCTCCCTGCCTGTCCGTTCCGATTTGACCTTCGAACTTTGTCAAATTACACATGTTACCCCATGTTTAAGGTTTGTTCATATAGTACCCCTCAGTTTATGTTTATGTGCCAAATATGCCCTTTTACTAACCAAAAACTTGATTGTTCGTCATAATATTAACAATCTGATTTACAATTGGCTGATAAATACTTTCTCGACTCTTAGTTAGCAAAATGGCATATTGACGTCTTCTTCGTAAAGACTAAAGCCATCAAATTTTTTGTTAGAAAAAGGGCATGTTGGGCACATAAACACCAAGTTTAGGGGTACTATATGAACAAAACTTAGTCATGAAGTACTATGTGTAATTTGACAAAGTTCGAGGGAACCACGGAAAATATCTGTTATATCTCAATTTTAAAACCGTATAATATCGACGGTTTTTGCTCAGACCTAAATAGAAAAATAATGATGGAAATAGATGTGAAATTAAAAAGGGAAAAAATAGAAGAGTGGTACATGTAGTTTTATTTGATACAAAATGGTGAAAGGAGTATTATTTCTAGGGCAACGAATTTTCAAAAGGAAATGAATAACCCATGACTCATAGAATTCTGCACAATGGTCCCTTTTAAATGGGAAATGTGGATACCCTTAAACTTGTAAAGTGGACTCGCTTTTTCTTCCATTCAGGTTTGGCCAGACCCGTTTCATGATTTAACATTACGTTTATGTTTTCGTTAATAAAATTATGATATACTTCATGTTTATACTGTATATATATATATAATCATTGTAATTTGGCCGTAAATCACCAAAACCTGGAATGCATTTACCCTCTCTCTTTTTCACACGCAATCACTCACTCACTCACTCCCCCTACAAGACTACAACAACACCACCACTTTAAATACTACCATCCCCCCTTTATCTCTTTCACTAACTCAACCTCAATTCTCTAAAAAGAAAAAAAAAAATGGCGGAAGTGAAATATGTAATAGAGATCTTGGAGACTGTAAAAGGTTTTCAGAACACTATTTCCAAGAGTGGGAAGAAGAAGAAGAAGAAGAAGAAGAAGAAGATCAGAAGAAGAAGAAGAAGGAACTTCAGGAGTTACTTTACCATATCAGACAGATGTCGGAGCTGAGAGTGTATAAAACCGACCCTTGGACTTCAAACCAAAAGCAGCTAATTAGAGTGTATAAAAACCTACCCTTTGTAACACCCTCATTTAAGTTGGGCAGACCCCACCTAAATAAAAGTGTTACAGAGTCGAGGTGAAACCTCAACACGGTACTTGCTTTAGGTTCTTACTGCAAATATATAGAAAAAAGGTTGACGACAAAAGAAAAGAACTTAACAAGCGATTACAACTCGGTGACATCCAAAGTAAAATACATTGTGATAACCCAAGTGTAATACCCGGTGTTGTCCGAGGTTACTCGAACCGGGTACCCCGTTGAAGAGGTTCATATGTTGGCTCAAGTGACATAGTGCTTAAAAGGATTGTAAGTACTACTCATATCAACAAGATGCATCTTCTTTTCTGGTGGCTCATCTTAAGAACTCTTCAGTTAAGCGTACTTGCTGGAGATAAGTTTTAGGATGGGTGACCTCGTGGGGAGTTTTCAAGATGCGCACGAGTGAGGACAAAGTGTGTTGGAAAGAACTCATGTTGGTTTTTGGGCGATGTACGCAGCCTGGCGAGCTACCTTGGGTGACCTTCCGGCCTTTACTTGGGGCCAGGATGTTACAACAAGTCTACAACCGTCGCCCGTAGGCGTGAAATATCTATAAGTAAAAACTCAAAGCATGACTCCTCACTACCCAACCTCTGCTGCTCGCACCCACGATCTTGGTACTTATAAGGAGAGACGTTAGTCCGGTTCAAATCAGCAAAACCTAAGTAAATAAGAACTTTACTAAAATGAGTACAACAATGCATAGTTACACAATCAACTATCCATGATATTACCATCACCACAACACCGACACCATCACACGCCTTATTCCATTACTCATCTCATCGTATCACTAACCTTCCATGTTTTCGTAAAATTCCTTTCTCAACTCATCCAAGTCTCAAAATCGTAGTAACCAGTTCATTATAAATCATATTCTTCTTCCGGTCACAACTTAACTATATAGAGTGTCTTATGTGCAACAACCTTATGAGCAGCAAAACTACCACCCTGCAACAAAAGCAACATTTTCAACAAGAATAGTAGCATTTGCAACAAAAGCAGTAGCGTTTACAGCACAATAATAGCATTTACAGCAGTGTTACAACAGAGCAGCAAGGTTTACAGCACAACGGCAACATTACAATAAAGCAGCAGCGCAACAACACTTGAAAAAAAAGTATGAACAGCCACACAACACCTTATTTACGCGCGCGCACACACTTGTATCACATCGCCTCACATACTCTACACATAACTCATGACACACACACGCACACATATACCTTGTTACCTCAAAACACTCAGGCATCCATTCATCGCAACGAGAGCACACACGCAATGCACATAGCCCAATTTATAGAACCCCACACACATCAAAAATTTACTCGACACACACGTAGCTCATAAATTTATATACAGAAACATCACACTCATATATATAATCGAGTAGACGCGCATTTACAAACACTACGTAACCGCCTCTTAAGTCACTCTCACCAAAGCACACTAACTAAAATATCGACAGCAGTTATATTTCAAGATAATCCACACATATCCACTAATATTCCACACCCTAAAATCGCATCACTCATCCAACACAAACCACTTCATTATACCACGTACCTATCATTTACAAGCTTATGACGTCATTATAGCTTACCACTTAGCCCAAACGTATGGCCACCATAATTCTATTACCATAAAATTTAATCCTATTACCTCAACCCTATTACTATAATCTTATTACCATAATCATATGACCACCATAAAATGTAATCCTATTACCAAACATATGACCACCATAAAACCGAGCCCAATCTCGACAATAAAACAAGCGACACACAGCAGTTGCCAACACGTGGAAACAGGCAGATAGAACCCTTGCGAACAACAAAGCGACAGCAGCAACTAATTCAGTATAGCAGCAGCTCGTAGATGTATTAGTAGCAGGAAAGAAAGACATGGTAGTAGTACATTCAGTGAGAGTAACCCAAAAACGAACGCAAGAAATAATATTTCAAGTGGACATCGACTATAAACCACGACAGTCGACCTATACACACTACCACTATCAACTCTAGATTACACACACATACCAACTTCGATTAACGCCGCATATAGAATTCATTACCCACGATAGACAACACACTCCAACGTCGATATACCACTCGAACAACAGCACGACAGAATACAGCACACACACAACATGAACAGAAACGAGACTCTCGTCCTCACTCACAAATATCATCCAACTTAGGTATGCATCCTTGAATCAGTAAGTCAGTCAGCAACAACACAAAAACACACACATACACCTATAACCGGACTAAGTAAGGGGATCGCCCTTACCTTGAGAAGAGCACCCGCGAACTCGACTAGCCCAAGAAGACAAAAACGTCAAAACTGCCTCTCCGCGAAGTCGAACTCTTCAATGATGAATAGTAAGACTAGAACTTGACGAACTCAAAGAATTAAGTCAAACTGGATCGGGAAAAGACCAAAAAAACGGTGAGATGACAGTCAGAAAAAGATAAATCCGGCGAGACAGTACCACCAGTGGTCGATGGTAACGTACGGTGACGCCAGAGACGAGAGAGGACGATGATGATGGCAAACGAAGGTGAAAGATGAATGATGATGATGAGGAATAAAGTTGATGATGAGTGATGACAAGGATACATGGAACAAAGAATAATGAAGAATAAGTGAATAACGAGTGACTTAGGGGGTAGGGTTTAATTTTGCTCGACCAAATCCGTCCATTATTATTATTATTTTTTTTTTTTTTTTTTTTTTTTTTTTTTTGAACAACCACTGGCCAACCATCGATTGCTAAGCCGGTCATATACAAAACATCTTCAAGACCAAAGTACAACTCTAGATTGTTAAACACAAATTTTTTGGTCTCTTTATCATAATGATCATATAAATAATCTAATAACTTATTATGGGTTTTTAACGGAAAACCAATGTCAAAGAGTTGGTCGAAGCCGGAACCAGCAAGTCTTTGTCTCACCGCTTGTTGTAACTTAATATTATAAGAGCTAAGTTTTTCTCTAACATTGAGGATTGGAGTAGGGGCCATCTCAGAAATTGATCCCAAAACCGAGCTCAAGGGTTCTAAACGTCGAAACTGCTCATCCACGTAACTGAACTCGACTAGCCCAAGAAGAGAAAAACGTCAGAACCGCCTCTCCGCGACGTCGAACTCTTCAATAATGAATAATAAGACTAGAACTTGACGAACTCAAAGAATTAAGTCAAACTGGACCGGGAAAAGGCCGAAAAAGACGGTGAGAGGACAATCAGAAAAGGATTTTTTACGACTGGCTAAACTTATATTTTTGTCACTTGTATAATTTTTTGTGTGCCACAAGTGATCTTTGGCTCGGTAACGTCTCTCATGACGTAAATTTCTTTTGGTGTCAACTAATATAATTTTTTCCATCACTAAATAAACTTTTGCCACGTTTTTAGGAACTTTCGTGGCATAATTCGTGGCTCAAAAGTTTAATGGTTGTAGTAAAACTCATCTTTATTGCTACGAAAAATGTTTATACCATGAGATACATGATGTCGTGATAAATGATCAGTTGCGACAAAGAATAAGTCATATTCGTGACAAAAAAAAAAAAAAAAAAAAAAAAAATAGCCACGAATTAAGCCACGAATTAAGCCACACTCGTGGCAAACACATCCAAATAACCATAGACGAAATTAAAACCAATATCATTCCAAATTACTTAGTACGAGCTACTAACTAAGTAGCTTACAACGACATTACACACACATATATGCCATATTAAATCAAAATTAATATGTAACATAATAAAGCTAACATAAATTGATACATGATAATTTTATCATCATACGTGTTATATAAAATATTTTCAAAACGTTTCTTGTTTCGGTACAATCACTATTTAAATATTTAGTGAAAATACCCATTAATCTCAGTTGCATGTTCGATCACTATTTAGTTAAATATTTTAACCTCGCTCATCAACTTCTTCATTATTCGATTTTTAGTTGCATGTTCGATCAGATGATCAGTTCTCAAACAAACAGAAAAAAGAAAACGAAAAATAACAACTAAAACAGAAACATAAACGAAACTGATGTCTGATGGGAAACAAAATCCAAACGACCAAAGAAACAAATACCGAAAACGAAACTAATTAACAGTCTCAACGATGATATTGCAACCTTTGGCTTGGGCAAAACCACGGACCTTCTCAGCCAAAGAGTAGGAAGACACACGAAAGTAACCGACTTTTTTCATTTTCACCAGTAGATCTGCCAGTGACGACTTCTTTTTCTTGATCTTCTTTTCTTCAGTCATCACCTCTTTCATCAGTTTCTTAATTTCTTCCTCTTTCTCTCTTATTTCGCTCATTTTTTTTTTATTTTTTTTTTATGGCGGTGAAATGCTGAGGGAGTACGTGAGGGAGTGTGTGGGTTTGTGTTCTTTTATAGGGGGGACTGACCTCTAGGGAGGGGGGTGATTTGCATTTGCATTGCTGAGAAGTGAGTACTATGGTTATGTCACATTTTATTAATTTTATTTTATTTCACTCTTATTCACTTTCTTTGTTTAGTTTAGTAGTTTAGACAACTACAATTATTGATCCGCGTAGATAACTTATAATTTGAGACTAACTAGTGGCTAATTTATCGACCTCCCTAGGATCGACCCGTATGCTACGACACCGTACGCTTGCGGTATAAATTTAAAGCTCATCAATATTATTCGATCAACATGATATGTTAGCGCTATGATTACTGTTCCTAACTGTCTGGATTGACTATTGAATATGTGTTGACTTAACTACGTACTAGAGTACACTTTTAACTGTCTTAAACTTAATGGGCCATGTTGGGTCCAATAAGATTTCATCCGTGTTAAACTTAACCGTCTTAAACTTTTAACCGTCTTAAACTTAACCGTCTTAAACTTTTAACCGTCTTAAAATTTTTATTACTTTTATATTGATGACACGATTTACAGAGTATACTTTTAACCGCCTTAAACTAACATTTGTATAATGGAAAAGTGTGTTGGGTCCAATAAGATTGGGACTTGTTAATTCAGGGTCCAATAATGGAAAAGTAAACTTTTGGTCATTTTGGGTGCGAAAAATAGTAAAGAAGGGTGCGGAAAATAACAAGTCCCTGAAATAACCAAAAGTGTTGGACCCTCCTCGTATACAATTTGGATCCTCTCCATTTATTTCTCTCCATTTCCTCTCTAATACACTAATATTTTAATATATTTTCTCTCTCCTTCATTAAAACATTATTTTTATCAAACAATTACAACCCTTAGATTTTCACAAAAACCGATCCCAACCATTGAAAAGAAATGGATGTCCATTTCTTGAAAAGAAATGGAGAGGATCCATGCCCCCTCGTATAATTCATATTTAAATACCACCCTCCCCCTCCTCTCTCTCTCTCACACACACTCACACACATACTCTCCTCGCCAACTCAACCCCAATCTCTAAAAGAAGAAAATGTCGGAGGTGAAGGATTTGATGGAGATGTCGGAGAGAATCAAGGAACTCAGAAACAGCATTCCAAAGACGGAGAAGAAAGTGAAGAAGAAGAAAGAGGAGCTTCAGGAGTGTCTTTTCCAGATCCGCTAGTTGTCTGAGCTGATAGTTTCGTCGGAGACACTACGCGAGACGGCGTTAGTGTTTTTGGACGAGCACCGCTCGTTGGTTTCTGTTTCGGTTGTTACTCCTCCCGCCTGATCTTTAATTTGTTTCGTTAAATTTATTGTTTTTTTTCCACGTGCGTGGATTTATTACTGGCTAAACTTATATTTTTGTCACTTGGTACAGTTTTTTGTGTGCCACAAGTGATCTTTGGCTCGGTAACGTCTCTCATGACGTAAATTTCTTTCTGTGTCAACTTATATATTTTTTTTCATCACTAAATAAACTTTTGCCACGTTTTTAGAAATTTTCGTGGCATAATCCGTGGCTCAAAAGTTTAATGGTTGTAGTAAAACTCATCTTTATTGCTATGAAAAATGTTTATACTATGAGAGACGTGATGTCGTGATAAATGATCACTTGCGACAAAGAATAAGTCATATTCGTGACCAAAAAAATAGAAAAAATTAGCCACGAATTAAGCCACACTTGTGGCAAACACATCCAAATAACCATAGACGAAATTAAAACCAATATCATTCCAAATTACTTCGTACGAGCTACGTACTAAGTAGCTTACAACGACATTACACACACATATTGTATGGATTCCACTTTTGACGGTACTTACAAAACATTAACGAAATTGGTAATTTAAGTCCTAACCACTAAACTATTAAAGTTTAAATCCGCAACACAAAATAATGTGAAAGTTGAGACCCCAATTCACAATTGTATGGGTAACTCTCAAAATGGGCCATGTTACGTATGAAACCCAACATTTTCATAAACAAATCACAGTGTTCGTATTATTCTCACTTTAAATATCACCCTCACCCTTCTCTGTCTCTCTCTCTAACCCACACACTCTTCAATATTGACCAACCAAACCCCAATCTCTAAAAAAAAAAAAAAAAAATGTCCGAGGTAAAGTATTTGATGGAGTTGTCGGAGACAATCAAGGAGCTTAGGAATGATATTGCGAAGACCGATAAGAAAGTGAAGAAGAAGAAGAAAAACGATCGTCAGGACTCAGGAGTACCTTTTTCAGATCCGCCAATTGCACGTTTGGTGATCGTCAGGAGTACCTTTTTCAGATCCGCCAATTGCTTAGAAATTAAAATTTGAATGTTCACCGTACTAATTATTAGAAGTAATTTGCAATGTACTCTAATGTATACGGAGTACATAATTATATTGTTTACTTGATTAAGAATTTAGTTAAAGTAGAAATTTCAAAATCTATAAGAATTAAATTTGCTAGAAGTATTTTAGTGTAAAATGATTTTCAAATGAAATTCACATAAAAAGGTGTCAAATTTTTATTATTTCAAACTCCGCTTCATTAAGGAGCAAAATGGTCATAAATATACTCGTATTAGAAGTACTCTGTACTCCGTACTCGAGTCCCCTTATAAGGTTTATGAGGTTTCATCCTAAAATCAATTGGCAATAGGAGGAGTAGCCCCTAGGCCTTATAAACAATATCAACTCTCATATCATGACCGATGTGGGATCACATGTGAGAATTATATTAGGCTAGGTTTATCTTCAACAGATACGCATTATCTTTCCCAACAAAATCTGATTTATTCCTTTGATTTTCAATTTTATTTACGCCATCGAGCGGTCGAGCCAAGTAATCCAAATCTAGCCCAACCCGGCTTAACTAATCAAATATACACTCTTGCGTTGGGTGTTCTCCGCACATAACGAAGAGACGTATAATCGAACAAAATGATTACTTGTATCTTTAGAGATCACCTAAACAAACTTGGGTTTTCTTTGTGTTTTTTTAAAAAATTTGGATTAATACGAAGTACTTCCTCCGTTCCACAATGATAGTCCCGCTTTGACTTTACGCGGTCTCCAACGCTCCTCTTCGACCATGTTTTTCATCGCTTATATACGATTTTTTTTGGTTGAAAATTAAATTTTGTGAAAGATATTTTGACAACAAATGTAAATATCTTATTATCGTATAACGATTATTTACATATTTTAAGTTATTTATGGTCAAAGTTTTAAAATTTTGACTTTCTAAAAGTGAAATGGGACTATCATTGTGGAACGGAGGAAGTATATATTAACAGATGTGATTATGTGATACTCCCCGTATGGAAAATTACTTTTATTTTAGCGTAGATAAAATTTGTTTATTTTAGTATAGGTTTCGCGTGTGTAGTCATACGTGAGATATCAGATATGGGCTCTAATTCTAGGTTAAGATGTACTCTCTCCATTATTTCTATTTAATCCTATTGGCCCACTTTTTGAGAGGAAAAAAGTGAACCCGTGGAAACTAAATGGAAAAGATGGAGGGAGTAAGTGTGAGAAATCAGATGCTTTAAGAATTTTGTAAAACGCTTAGGTGAAGCTAGTTGGGCCAAAAGGGGCAAAGCACTGATCATCAAAAAGGGCTTAAGGTTTGGGCCAAAAATAGGTGGGGCTGCTTCCCTTAAAATAACACTATAGTCCACTACCTTTATCTTAAAAAAAAAAGCTCTGACAATAAGATCATGTATCAAGTGGACTGCCAAAGTGCCGACGACGTCTTAGCCTAGTCGTTAAAATTGAGATACTCATGACGATAGGTCACATGTTTGATTTTCCCATTTCTCGTTATATTGCATTTGTGGCAAAAAAATGTAATCCCTCCGTCCCGGTGATTTGTTTACAGTTTCTATTTTGGGGTGTACAGGTCATTTGTTTACACTTCTAAAAATGGTCATTGATTAAGGTATGTGGGAGTGTTTGATTGGTTTCTTTGGAAAAAGTAGGTCATTTTTGTACTTTTTACATTAATTTTTCATTTTTTTCATTTTTCCTAGATAATTGTGTATAAAGTAAATGTAAACAACTTACTGAAACGGAGGGAGTATATCAAGTCAACATTGCTAGCTCTACACATCACAAGTGACAATATAATACTTCTACTTAGTAGTTACGGAGTACTACGTAGTACTTAGTATGCTCCTTCTGTTTCACCCTTTTTTTTCTCTACTTAGCTCTACACATCCATAGGTCACATGTTGGATTAAGAGATTTTATTATTTTTTTTTTTTTTTTTTTTTTTTTTTTTTTTATTAATTTTTAAATTAAAAATTAAAAACCAAGATAAATGATGAAATTCGCTAATGTGAGAATCCAATCATATATACGGAGTCTATAAATCACAGCCTCTTAATTTTTCTAATGTGAGACATTCAATCTTAAGATGAAGAGTATTACTCCCTCCGTTTCAATGAATTATTAACATTTACTTTATTTTGTGAGGGTATAATAAAGCAAACGTTAACAATTGACTGAGACAAAAAGATTATAATTATAACAGCATAATATCGCATTTTAAACAATATTACAATAAATTGCATGGAGTAGTAGTTTTTTTTAATATTTTTTTAGAAATTAAGTAACAAATCTCAAGACATGAGATAATTATTACTCCCTCCATTCAATTCCATTCACAATATAACACTATTTGGCACTATTCATATACTCGGAGAATTTTCGATATTGCGGTTGATATATAATTGAGAATATGGTCATGTGTGATTTTGTTTTGTTCGTCTTCTTACCTACAATATTAAAATTAAATTTGTACAATTTTTTATAACACGTAATTATAGATATTACCGTTGCAAAATGCGCCTCGGCAAGTGGACCATGACATCATGTTGTGAATGGAATTGAATGGAGGGAGTACTATGTAAAATAAACATACGGAGTACTATGATACTGCGCTCCTTATCAATCTTTATTATACTAAATGACAGTTTTCGCTGACATCATTGTAAACACAAATTTTTGTAATCTGCAAAATAAATTAACAAATACAAAAATAATGCGAACAAAATAATATTTTATTAATTCGAATTTTTGGGTTAAAATTTCTCGAACTCCACTGATTCTATTTCCACACTAAACACGAAATTTGACGAGAACGCTGCGTAGGGTCTTGAAAGACTTGAATCTCCTTGTTCTCGCTTCTTCTTCAATGTCTCGATCCGCACCGCTTTTGGGATGCTCACGCCTGGATTTAATAAAGAAATGATTTTTTTTTTTCTCTTTGGAAAGAGGGTTTTGTTTCGCTTTACAGACTTTGAATTGGCGGAGCTTTTGTAGTTTTGTAACTGCTTGTATTTTGTGAGTTCGCCGCTTTTGTGGGGATTTTTTATCCCCTAGTAAAACGGCAGAACGTCCCGTATTTATGTAAACGCAAGCGGTTTAATCCTCCTTGGGCTTTGACTTGTGAGTCCATCATTGACTTCACAGCCTATTTCGCCGACTCATTAGCTTCGCTTAATTTTGACTCGGCTTTTACGAGTCGCCCATTTAAATGAGTTTTGATTCGACTGACTCAAATAAATTATTATTACGCATATTTTACGCTCACAATTCACTTCGGCATCGTAAGTGTTACGTACACATTTGTGTGTTTCAGCGTAACGTGGTCTCGATACGTTGGTCAGTGTAGAAGTTTGGTCTAAACCAATGAATTATGCTAAAGTCAACACTTGGAGTTTTGCCGCACTTAAAATTATACTCCGTATGTTGAGAAAATTGGGTTTTAATCTTCCCACTTGATTGGCTAGAGATAAGGGTGGACTTTTAATCAAGTACAATGACCATGCATCATGTTGACTTAGTCTTGGTAAATCAACAACATCAACGAGTCCTGCGCTGACTCAAACTCTTTACACTATAAAAATTGAGTTTTTGGTACCCAAAAATTCAACCAGCAACCGAGTGAGTAGCGCTGACGACGAAAGCCGTGCCAAGGAAAGGAGGCCATGCGCGTTCCAGGACAAACCAAACGATCTTGTGAGCCCTTTCTGCGGTCTAGGAGTCTAGGCAAACGCTTTCTACGGAGTCGGAACGATTACACGTGCAAGGCAAAGCCGCAAGCGAGGACGAGACTGCTTTTCCCAAGCCAATTACGCCGCAGAAGTTGACGTTGCAGCCAACTACGGAGTACAAGGCGATGTTACGAGCGAGGACGAAGAAGCTTTTCTCCAGCCAACTACAGCGCGTGACGACAGTTTCCCGAGCCAACAACGGAGTGCAAAGCGAGCCATTTATACGAAGTTCGAGGCAGCCGCTTTGTACGGAGGTCGAGACAAGATTTTTTTTTTTTTTTTTTTTTTTTTTTTTTTTTTTTGGAGGTCAAGGCAAGCTCTTTTTACGGAGTTGAGGCGAGGCATTTCCACGGAGGTCGCAATCTCTTTTTACGGAGTTGAGGCGAGGCATTTCCACGGAGGTCGAGGCGAGCTCTGTTACGAGGCGACAATGCGAGACAACCACGGAGATGATTTCGCGATCCATCTGTAGCGTACGAGGCGCTCATTCTGTTTGACCGTCCACTCGATTGCTACATTGTACCGTTGGCGACATCGTGATGTTTTGCCCACGAACAATCTTGACTGGAGCTTGTCCATGTTTGCTGGTCTTGTGCTTCCACTTGTGGTGGTCATTGGCGTGAGAAAGCTCGTATTGACAGTGTTCCGGTCAGTGCTCGAATCTTGGCTTGTTGTGCTTGGATTTTGGCTCATTGGATGCTCTTTTGGGAAGTTTGTCGCATCGACATTGCACTCGGAGTTCTCTGCGTCCAAGTTTTGCCGTGTCGGTGTTGCCGTCAGAGTTTGCAGCGTTAGCCGCGATCGGTCGAGCCAATACTCCGTGATGAGCTTGTGCTTTTTATTTCTTTTGTGAATTTGGTGTTTTGCCATTTGATTTAATTCTAAACAAATAGTTGGCAATGAGTATGAATTTTTTTTTTTTCCCTCGTGACAACACGACGGAGTACAAGAATTTTGTTTTTCCTCGTGACAACACGACGGAGTACAAGAATTTTCTTTCCCTCGTGACAACACGACGGAGTACAAGAATTTTTTCGTGACACCACGACGGAGTACAGACCTTTTTTGTGACTGTACGACGAAATCTCGGTGCTTGGACCTCGCATGATTATACGACAACATCTCGGTGCTTGACAACTTTTTCCGTGGAAATTGCATTTGCTTATTTTGCCGAAAATTGGTGCTCGAGAAATTTCTCCAATTTTCTCATGATTTTAGGACGGAGTCTCGGTGCTTGGAAGCTTTCTCCGTAAACATCGTATTTGCTTATTTTGCTGAAAATTGGTGCTTCAGGGCTTTCTCCAATTTTCACGTGAATTTACGACGAAACTCGGTGCTTGGAAGCTTTCTCCGAGTTTTCAATTGGACATTTCATGCCCCCAGCAATGTGAGAATGGCTGAACTCAAGCAAGGCTCAAGCTGCCTACGTACTTGTAAAACGATTGTCGTTTTACAAGATCAAGCCGACGTAGTTCACTTTTTTTTCTTTTTTTTTTTTTTTTCTTTTTTTTTTTTTTTTTTTTTTTGCAGTTTATCCTCGTACTTAGGAGCTTCAATTTGCCGTTTTAGCTCAGGCTAGGAGCGCCAGCTGCGCTTCGACTTCAAGAGCGCTTTGAGCATTTTATCCTCTTGCTTTGGAGCTTTCTTCCGTAGTTTAAGCTCTTACTTAGGAGCGTTTTCGGAGCATTTTTCCGCAGTTTAAGCTCGTGCTAAGGAGCGTGCCTTGCAGTTTCGACTTTTGCTTAGGAGCGTTTTCGGAGCATTTTATCCTCGTATAAGGGAGCATTTTTCCAGCTTTAAGCCTGCATAAGGAGCGTGCTCTAGCTGACTTTGCTTAGGAGCCGCTTTGAGCATTTTATCCTCGCGGCTAAGGAGCATTTTTCCAGCTTTAAGCTCGTATAAGGAGCAAGCTTTTCCAGCTTTAAGCTCGTAAGGAGCGTGCTTCTGCGCTCACTCTTGCTTAGAGCTGCTACATTTAAACTCGCGGTTTGGGGGTGCTTGGCAAGATAGCTCGTATGGGAGCATATTTTTTTTTTAAGCTTTAATGACGGTGTCCATTTTCTTCTCCGTCCGAAGTCTTCTCGTCGCAGGAAGATTGCTCCTTTGCTTCGAGCCCGATTTCTGGCTGGACCATAGTTTCGCCTCTTCTATCTGGACAAGTAGTCTTTATTGCGCTGCTATGGAGATTTTTACTACGCGTACCAAAGATCGCCTAAGGCTTTCATGTAATTTTCCATTTCGAGGCTCGAGTCCGAATAACGAAAAAGTTGCCCCCCGCGACATGCGATGGTAACTTCCATGTCATGAGCTCGTGTCGCCAATTCTTGAAAAGACCTTGGCTTAATTCCTTGCAGAATGTAAAGCAAGTCCAAATTCATTCCTCGGATGCACATCTCCACCGCTGAAATTTCGGAAATACGATCCTTGCATTCCAAGCTTAGTGCACGCCAACGATCGATGTAGTCGATGATGACTCGCTTTTCCTTGCTTCGTTTTTGTTAACCTCGACCATGCTAATCACACGACGCAGTATTGTAAAGCGGCCGAGAAACTCGACTTCCATTTGCCTCCCAACTCGCCGATCGATTGATGGGCCAAGTCGTTGTACCAATCGAACTGCGACTTTAAGGTCGCGAACAAATTGTTTCACTAAAAGATTGCCTCCGCGCCAAAGATTGCTGCAAGTCTCGACAAAGTGAGCGAGTATGTCAAGCTTTGATTGCTTGTCCGGTTTAACATTTGAATTCTACGCTTGTATCCAAACGGAAATTCGAGGCTATCAACTCTTTTTGTGTAGGGCTTTACGTAGCGATGACTACGTTGTGGAGTTCCGCAAAAATGCATTTTGATTGCATTCGAGATCATTTCTTGCACGTCATCCACGGTGAAAGATCCATCGGCGCCATCTTTTTTGCTTCCGAAGCTAGCGACATTGGAATGTGTGTCATCGTCACTTTTTTCGTTGCGCCTGGGCGATTCGGGACGCTTTTCCAATTTCTTTGTCAAGAACGCGATTTGCTTACTTTTCTCCTCTCCATCCGCTTTTAGACTTTCGATCATGATTTTCATTTGAGCGAATTGTTCCTCGAGCGTTAGCGCCTCTACCACCATCACGGAAGCGATCGCTGAATATGACGGCTTACCTGATGCCTCGAACGCATCTCCACGAGGCGATGACGACGAAAAATTAGTAGTGCTTTGGCTATCATCCGCAATCAAGGGCTCGAACAAGGGATTTGTATGCACTGTCATTTTTTCGGAAAAACCATCTAATGAGTTCTCACGGGACACCGTGATCTCCTCGATTGCATCGAGCTTTCTTTTCGGCGACTTCGAAAAATCGAACGTAAGCTCCTCCTCACGATCCTCGAGCGCTAAGCCAAAGATCGGACATCCGAACATTGCCTCTTGCTCGTCAAGAGCTTCCAAAGCCTTAGTCCCAAATTTGCGAGAGTGCGACATCGTCGGAACAAGTGCAGATCTGAGCCGAGCGACGCCCTGGCGCGAATCCGGACGAGCATGACTCTCAGAAACCCCAACGAATTGATCATCCGTTAGGTCACCAAGGACGCACGAGTTGTCTCCATCGAACATGGTCCTCGCAACACCTTTTTTTATTCCAAATGTTTGACAAACTTTCCTTTGATTTCAACGCGAAAAACGAGATGAGTGGTAGAAATTGTCCCACCGAAAAAGCAAATTTGTAAACACAAATTTTTGTAATCAAAATAAATTAACAAATACAAAATAATGCTAACAAAATAATATTTTATTAATTCAATTTTTGGGTTAAATTTCAACTCCAATCGATTCTATTTCACACTAAACACTAAATTTGGACGAGAACGCTGCAGTAGGTCTTGAAAGACTCAATCTCCTTGTTCTCGCTTTTCTTCAATGTCTCGATCGCACTGCTTGGGATGCTGGGCGCTTCGGATTTAATAAAGAAATGATTTTTTTTTTTCTCTTTGGAAAGAGGGTTTTGTTTTGTGTTTTGTGAGACTTTGAATTTGAGGGAGTTTTAGAGTTTTTGTAACTTGTGTTTGTATTTTGTGAGTCTGCTGCTTTTGTGGGGATTTTTTTATCCCCTCTAGAAAATGAGAATGAGTCCTGTATTTATAGAAAATGCAAGGGTTTAATCCTCCTTTTTTGGGCTTTGGACTTGTGAGTCCATCATTAGACTTGTGAGTCTATTTTTGTGTCGAAATGTAGCTTTAATTTGACTCGGCTTTTTATGAGTCGCTTCATTTAAATGAGTCGGGATTTGACTTTGACTCAAATAAATTATTATTACAGACATTTTTTATGTCTACAATCATTCATGCCACATGTCGCGATTCTGTGTATTTTTTTCCCGCCAAAATGCAATGCTGACATCATTCATTATACAATACGTTTTTAAGTCTAGATTCGTTATGTAAGATTATCACTTCTAAATATTAATGTTTACTCATATATGTATCTTAAAGTAATTACGGAGTACTTTTTTATTTTAATATTTCACTTTTCATTATAGATATATTTATAATAAAATATAATATTAAATAACTATTTTTAATATTTTGTTTATAACTCCATATTAAAGTTCCATATAAGTATTTGAAATAGCTAAATAATTTTTTAACAATATATTTATGTTGAATTCATTACTTGCTTATTTTAATATTTATTGTATTTAATAGTTTCTAATTGAAAATAATGTTGGACTATTTTACCTATAAAGTCGATAATACAAAATTTATGCAATTCAAGTCATATATTTTAGCTATTTTATATATAATCTTTGGTTATTCATTACCCAATAAGTCTATATATGTACTACGAGTATAAAATATCAGTAAAGTGATTATTGTGTTATTTTTCTATTGATATATAACTTATATTTGTATTAGATAAAAATAATATATATCTATAATAACCGTGCATCAATGCACGGGATCTAAGCTAGTTTTATAGCAAATGCAAGGACTTGATGGACTGTAAATTGATTGAACGGTAAAATCACATGGACTATAAGGCCTATTCTCCTATGGCCCATTTGGCCTATTAGTTGGGTTAAAGCCCGCTTTACGCAAAACTAATTTTTTTAATTTTTGCTAAAATCATCTTCTAATATTTTACCCACTAAAATAACGTTGAATTTTTTTTTATTTTTTTTTTTCAATCAAAAGAAAAATAATCTATATTAATTATATATAACAAAAACCATCCTACACAAATTTTCCCTCCAACTTTTTTTTACCCTTTTATTTTATTTTATTTTACCCCTTCTATTTTATTTCCTTTTTAAAATTATGTCATATAAGTAAGTCAATATCTTCTATGCACAACCGAATATTTTTTTTAATTTTTATTTCTTAAACTGTCTATTTTTATTTAATGTATTTTCAATATAACATTTTAAGCGCGTTTTACCATATTATTATAATAAATGATGAATTTTAAGATAATATATTGCGATACTTTGATCGGTTTTGCCACATTATAATATATTTTAAAATAAATTTATAAATATATTTGTATAAAAAAAAATTAGAAGACAATAAATCAAAATTGACACTTTTGAACATATTAAACGGGTTAATTAGAAGACAATCATGGTGAATATCGTGTTACATGTTAAATAAATACGTGGTAAAAATGCGCTTTGTTGTATTTTAGAATTACAGAATACATGTTTATTTAGGTTGCGTTTATATTATTACTACGAAGTATTTTTATATTAATTTAATATTTAACTCAATTACCAAAATTTTCAATTAACTATAACTTATTTTTGTACATCCCGTGCATTTATGCACGGGTATTATGCTAGTTACTCCGTATAATTTAGTACACAAGCGCAGCCATACCATTTAGACATTTAGTTCCTGCATCCGCTAAAAGAAAATATATAAATTACTCCGTAGAATAAACATTTTTCAAAGTAACTTCCTACGAAAAAAAATGATGTTATTACATCTAGACTTGTTTATCACTAATCTTTGTCGAAATCTCGGTGTCAAGAGTTCCTGTAGAGGAGGACGAGGACTCCGAGGAGGATATGTTTCCTTGACAACAAACTCAACACCGTCCGGTATATTTATTTCAAGCAACACCAAACCTAATAATGCAATATGAGAGTCCATATTTGGTCGTGGTATGAGGTCGACGATAACTTGCTTCATACATATGGCGTTTTCAAGCACATAGCTAGCTAACTCAAGATCATGCATCCATCCCGTATAGCCAAGAAGCTCCAACGTCTTCAAGCATTCAAATGGTCGTCTAGATGAACATTTAACGATTGGTTTGGCATCTACATTGTGCCGAATGATAGTATCGAACTGCAACATACGCAAGAGATTTTTATGAATAACGCATAATCTGGTAAAATCCAACACTGTAATTAATATAGACGACTCGACAAATGTCGATGAAATTATAAGGAAAAAAACTTCACAAATGAGTCAGTAAAGGGAATGAAGTGGCTTGCCTCTATAGTCAGTTTCTCCAACACTCGACAAGTTTCGAGTAAGGAGGTCCACCCAAGAAGAGTTTGATAACAGCAGGAGTGAAAGTTGAGTCGTAGATGTTTAAGCCTCGACAAAACAGGAACTTGATTGGCTTTCAAATTCAACTGCACATGAGAAACAAATTAAGCACAACTACACGTAAAATTAATCCAAATATTATATATTATATGTCAATGTCGTTAATCAAAGACGAACCTGTTCATCCAAAGACATCTCCAGACTTAGATATATGAGATTCGGAAAATACATTGAAAGGGATTCATACGTAGGTGCTATACGCGCACGTGCTTGACCACCAATGTGTACCTCAGATAACAAGGAAGCTTTTGCAATATGTAGCTTTATTGTACTTGAGTGACCGAAGCTTTGGAGCACATATATCAACGATCTCTATGTTGGGGCAATATCCTATTTCTAGACGTTCTAACGTTAATGAAAACTCCAAAACTCTTATGCTAATTAAGATATCGGACCTTAGTACGGATAAAGCCTCGAGTAAACGACACGATTGCAGAATTATTTGAAGAGCGTCTGAGCTTATATCCACATTTCTAAGGGACAAGGACCTCAGTGAAGCCAACTTATGAGACTCGATGCTAGGCCAAGTGTAGTGTACACGCTCTGAGAATGTAATAACACCACTAGCCCACACAGTCAACCGTTTGTTTAGAGCCCAAGGTGGCTGAAGGTTTAGTTCAATCCTTTTGACATATTTTTCTACGGCAAAATTCACCCACTTATCGATATGATTTTTGTAACTGTCGTCCAAATCAAAAATAACGCTCAGTTGATCAATAGCGAAACCTTGATGTTGTTCAAGTACATGGCTAACGTGTGCTACGAATTTGGTTTTTGCTTCTGTGATGGGTAGAGTCCGTGGATCAGTCTCGGCCATGGGCGAAGAATTTTCAAAGTTTAAAACAGGGTAACATCGCCACAAATGTCTCCATCTTTTACAAACAACACTAGTTCTTGCCGCTTCTTTCAACGTTAATGTGGATATGATCGACAATAGAATCTCTTCCGGCAACTCACTCAGTCGATCGATCACTGCTTCATTGACGGATTTACTCATTTGAATTGTTGCAAGTGTAGTGGAAATATGATGACACGAATGAGTTTACTGAAATCAAAACAAAAATAGAATCAAATAAACAGTAAATTTTTATCAAGTTGAAATTATTTACGGAGTAGTATGTATGTATCACTGACTAAGACCAGGAAATTAACTCCATTCTACGAGCTTGGGCTTTTTTTTCTAGTGTCCGCGACAGCCCGCCTAAGTAAAAGGTCGAGTTTTTTTAGAAGCCGGCGAAACAGGCCAACCCGACATAAGGCCATTCGGCTTGGCCCGACCGTTTACAATTGGGTCCATGTTGGATCGAGCCAAGTGATCCCGACCGGGCCCAATGCACATAAGATAGTTGGACCAAAAGGGCCGAAAGACATATCATTTGTGGGCTTATATATTGGGGTAAGGGGTGGTGTTATGCTCCCCTTTCAATAACTCAAGTTATTTGCTAACATCATCTTATATATTCTACGGACTAAAATTAAACTATTTGATCATCATTTTGTTGGTGAAAATAAATCATCGTTATAAAAAATTCTCATTGAATTAAAGTATTTAATCATTTTTGAAGAATTTCAATAAGACATCTTACAAAATTGTTGTATTTAGAACCATTAGCACGAGTCATGTGACACACGTTAAAAGTGGAATATTATCATTATTCGATTTTGAAAGACTAGATACAATGTATCAAAATTAAACACTTCGTGATAACAGAAGATTTATTGTGAGACGGTTACACGTCATGAGCCATAGTGTTAGTACGTTATCAAGCAAAACTAACTAAAACTTAAAAAAGTAACTACCCTTTTGGGAGAGGCAAATATTTCACGCCGGCGTCTTAGTTGATTGTTGAGTACTATTCCAATTTTGTTTTATCCTCACTCTTCAGTGCACAATTAATTACTTTTTAGATCGCTGCCATGCCGATCGTTTGTTTCTGATTTGACTTTTTTCCCCTCACAAAAAAAGTCAAACTGTAAACAATTCACTGAAACGGAGGAAGTACTTGTTCTTATTTTCACTTCATATTATTCTTCTCACAATAAAAAGTAAACAAATAATTAAGTCGAATGAATATTTAACCCTATATTATACGTACTCCGTATTAATTAACCATTATTAAAATAAGATTAATAATCTCATATTTGGAGAAAAAAAAAAAATCTTAATAATATTATGAATATATAAACTCGACTCGAATGAGTCAAAATATAGTTATATACTAGTATATATGACCTTCATCAACCCAAAACTTCTATCCTATTTTTACTCTTTTTAATGGTCACTTTTATATGACAAAGTTTTTAAAAAGATAGTCTTTCATGAAGAAAATAAAAACATACTCCCTCCATCCCAATTTACTTGTCCCCTTTTGATTTTTGAAAAATCCCAATTTACTTGTCCCCTTTGGGAAAATTACTTAATTACCTTTAGGTCATCCTTATTGTTGGAATATTTATTTGCTCAAATTGGTATATCAAGCCCTCTCACTCCTATTATTATAAGGGTAAAATTGGAATTATAGGTAAATGTTGTGAAAATTAAGAGATGATTGTGACTCTTTTCTAAATTTCTTAAATCTAGCATTTTAGTGAAAGGGGACAAGTAAATTGGGATGGAGGGAGTATCTCCTAAGTCCTAACTCATAAAAATTAACTAACAACGTCATATTACTAACTGTGATTATCATTGAGTATATTGTGATTATCGTTGAGTATATTGTGGTTTGTAATCGCAATTAAATTAGTGTAAAGTGTTTGTTTGCTTTCCAGGACAAAAATGACACCCCACCAATTTAAAGGTGGTCACCTTTTATCTACCAAAACACTCGTCTTTCAGTTTATACCCATTCAGTAAAAGATTATTTTTCACAACAAAAATAGTTTAATGAGATTACATAATAAAGTGCAAGGAAAAAAAAAAGTCACACAATAATACAGAATAATTTCTTTTATCTTTATCGAAAAATTGACACTAACTTTAATGTTAAACGGTCTCACACGAGACGGTTTTATTTCCATTTGTTTTTGGGCATTTGGGTATCATGATGCGGAGGGGTCCAACAAGATTTGAGCCAAAAATGGGTTATGTACTAAAATGGTAAAACTCCACTTCTAAATCAAGGAAACAACGTTTTTCAAAACAACGACGACTCAATTAAACACGACATATTCATTCATTCTCTCCAATTTCCATGCATATTTGTTCGAATTTTACATTTCAGTATGTATCGATAAAATTGAAAACTCATTTACTTATATCAAAATATATTTAAAAAGTGGAATATTATTCAATGTTCAGATCTCGGTCTTCATCCCAAAAACAAACAGAAAAAGAGAACAGAAAATCCAACCAAGAAACAAAGACGATAAACAAAGACAAAATTCAGACGACCCATGAAACAAAGACAAAATCCAGACCACCCAAGAAACAAAGACGATAAACAATGACGACCCAAGAAACAAATACTGGTTGTATTAACTAACTAATTAGCAGGAAGATGAGTGACGATATTGATCCATTTGTCATGAGAAAAAACCGCAACCTTGGCAGCTAAAGCTTGAGAAGAGACACGAAAACGACCAATTTTACTTATCTTCACGATCAACTCACCCAAAGCTTTCTTCATCTTCTTCAATTTTTTCTCACCAGACATAACTTCTTTCTCTATCTTACTCATTCCTTCCTCTATCTCTCTAATTTTCATCAGCTCACTCATCATTTTTTGTTTTTTGTTTTTTGTTTTTTTTGATGTAGTTGGTGATCGTGAAATGGTGGGCTATTTAGGTAAATCAGGTGGGGCTTCTTCTTTTATAGGGGGACTGGGGAGGGGGATTAGGAATATCAAATCACACAATCACACATGCACTAGCACCACCTCACGTGCTTTTTTTTCTGTCACTAAATAAACTTTTGCCACGTTTTTAGGAATTTTCGTGGCATAATTCGTGGTTCAAAAGTTTAATGGTGGTAGTAAAACTAATCTTTTATTGCTATGAAAAATGTTTATACCATGACTCCATGAGAGACATGATGTCGTGATAAATAATCACTTGCGACAAAAAATAAGTCATATTCGTGACGAAAAAAAGAAAAAATTAGCCACGAATTAAGCCACACTTGTGGCAAACACATCCAAATAACCATAGACGAAATTAAAATCAATATCATTCTAAATTACTTAGTACGAGCTACTATACGTACTAAGTAGCTTATAACATTGTCCAAAACAAAATGTGAAGGAATTTACTACAAAATCAAAAATAATGGAAGCATTATTCATGATTTACCATAAAATCATGTATAAAATCATAAGATCTGTACGATAAAAATTGAAAACCCATTTTCTTAAATCGACGACGACAATCAACATATATAAAAGTGGAATATTATTCGATTTTCAGTTGCATGTTCGATCAGATCAGATCTCAAACAAACAAAAAACAGAAAACGAAAAATAACAACTAAAACAGAAACATAAACAAATACATAAACCGTACGAAACTGATGGCAAACAAAATCCAAATACCGAAAATGAGTGATTGTATGAACTAATTAGCAAGAGGAGGATGAATAGTATCAAGTATCGATGATGTTGCAACCATGGACTTGGGCAAATTCACGAACCTTTTCAGTGAAAGACTCGGAGGAGACGCGAAAGTGTCCGACTTTTCTCATCTTCACCACTAGATCTGGCAATGACTTCTTCTTTTTCTTGATCTTCTTTTCTGCAGTCATCACCTCCTTCATCAGTTTCTTCATTTCTTCCTCTTTCTCTCTTATTTCGCTCATCATTTTCGCTTTTTTTTTTTTGATGTATTTTTTTTAATGGCGGTGAAATGGTGAGGGAGTACCTGAGGGAGTGTGGGTTTGTGTTCTTTTATAGGGGGGACTGGGGGAAGGGGATATCACTTACACACATGCAGCCCAGCCCCTCACGTGCTTGTTTACTTATTTATTTACTTATATTAAAGGAAAATTATTAAAGGATATAAATTTTTTAATGAATAAGCTTATAATACAAGCTCGCTCTCTGAATACGTACGCTTATAATATAAATTCTCTCTCTGAATACGTTAGTTATATACGTTAAGATGTAAGCAGGGGCAGATACAAGTCTATACGCCTTGGGTTAAGGCCGAAATAGATTTCGGGTTGTGGAAATAAAAATGCTAAAGTACTGAATATTTAATTAAAACATGTATAAGTTGCATTCAAAGTATCAAGTAGTCCAGTGGTTGGTAGGCAAACTTTTTGGAAGGTTGTGAGTTCGATACCCATGAACTTTTATTAACGAGTTTTTATTTTTTTATGCTCTCCGTATTTGCTTTGATTCTATGAGTCGAGGTAGAACAATAGTCCCACCTAAGTAGTCAATTAAACAAGTCGTTAAGGAGTCATTGCGTCGATTAATTCGTATTGGTTATGATACCGACACCCTAATATTTGGTAGCTCGTTTGATTGTAATTATCTTGCTTTTTAGTTTAGTTTAGCTTAGTTTAATAGTTTAGACAACTACAATTATCGATCCGCGTAGATAACTTATAATTTGAGACTAACTAGTGGCTAATTTATCGACCTCCCTGTGATCGACCCGTATGCTACGACACCGTACGCTTGCGGTATAAATTTAAAGCTCATCAATATTATTCGATCAACATGATATGTTATCGCTATGATTACTGTTCCTAACTGTCTGGATTGACTATTGAATATGTGTTGACTTAACTACGTACTAGAGTATACTTTTTACTGTCTTAAATTTAATGGGCCATGTTGGGTCCAATAAGATTTCATCCGTCTTAAACTTAACCGTCTTAAACTTTTAACCGTCTTAAAATTTTTATTACTTTTATATTGATGACACGATTTACAGAGTATACTTTTAACCGTCTTAAACTAACATTTGTATAATGGAAAAGTGTGTTGGGTCCAATAAGATTGGGACTTGTTATTTCAGGGTCCAATAATGGAAAAGTATACTTTTGGTCATTTTGGGTGCGAAAATAATAAAGAAAGGTGCGGAAAATAACAAGTCCCTGAAATAACCAAAAGTGTTGGACCCTCCTCGTATAATTCATATTTAAATACCACCCTCCCCCTCCTCTCTCTCTCTCTCACACACTCACACGCATACTCTCCTCGCCAACTCAACCCCAATCTCTAAAAAGAAGAAAATGTCGGAGGTGAAGGATTTGATGGAGATGTCGGAGAGAATCAAGGAACTCAGAAACAGCATCCAAAGACGGAGAAGAAAGTGAAGAAGAAGAAAGAGGAGCTTCAGGAGCGTCTTTTCCAGATCCGCTAGTTGTCTGAGCTGAGAGTTTCGTCGGAGACACTACGCGAGACGGCGTTAGTGTTTTTGGACGAGCACCGCTCGTTGGTTTTGTTTCGGTTGTTACTCCTCCCGCCTGATCTTTAATTTGTTTCGTTAAATTTATTGTTTTTTTTCCACGTGCGTGGATTTATTACTGGCTAAACTTATATTTTTGTCACTTGGTACAGTTTTTTGTGTGCCACAAGTGATCTTTGGCTCGGTAACGTCTCTCATGACGTAAATTTCTTTCTGTGTCAACTTATATATTTTTTTTCATCACTAAATAAACTTTTGCCACGTTTTTAGAAATTTTTGTGGCATAATTCGTGTCTCAAAAGTTTAATGGTTGTAGTAAAACTCATCTTTATTGTTATGAAAAATGTTTATACCATGAGAGACATGATCTCGTGATAAATGATCACTTGCGACAAAGAATAAGTCATATTCGTGACAAAAAAAATATAAAAAATTAGCTACGAATTAAGCCACACTTGTGGCAAACACATCCAAATAACCATAGACGAAATTAAAACCAATATCATTCCAAATTACTTCGTACGAGCTACGTACTAAGTCGCTTACAACGACATTACACACACATATTGTATGGATTCCACTTTTAATTTGACGGTACTTACAAAACATTAACAAAATTGGTAATTTAAGTCCTAACCACTAAACTATTAAAGTTTAAATCCGCAACACAAAATAATGTGAAAGTTGAGACTCCAATTCACAATTGTATGGGTAACTCTCAAAATGGGCCATGTTACGTATGAAACCCAACATTTTCATAAACAAATCACAGTGTTCGTATTATTCTCACTTTAAATACCACCCTCACCCTTCTCTGTCTCTCTCTCTAACCCACACACTCTTCAGTATTGACCAACCAAACCCCAATCTCTAAAAAAAAAAAAAAATGTCCGACGTGAAGTATTTGATGGAGTTGTCGGAGACAATCAAGGACCTTAGGAATGATATTGCGAAGACCGATAAGAAAGTGAAGAAGAAGAAAAACGATCGTGAGGAGTACCTTTCTCAGATCCGCCAATTGCCTGAGCTGAGGGTTTTGTCGGAGACTCTACGCGATACCGCGGTAGTGTTTTTGGCCGACTACCACTCGTTGGTTCCTGTTTCGGTTGTTACTCCTCCTGCCTGACCGTTTCTCGTTGGATGGATGTTAGTATGTTCCTGTTGTTTTGGATGGATGTTAGTATGTTACTGTTGTTGCAGCGGTTTTCTATTTTGTTTTTGTTGTTTTGGATGGATGTTAGTATGTTACTGTTGTTGATCTATTGCAGCGGTTTTCTATTTTGTTTTTGTTGTTTTGGATGGATGTTAGTATGTTACTGTTGTTGATCTATTGCAGTGGTTTTCTATTTTGTTTTTGTTGTTTTTTGGCACAAGAAAGCTAGTTTGGCCAAAATGAGCGAGGCACTGTTCAATAAAGGGCTTAAGGTTTAGGCCCAAATATGTGTGACTCTTTCCTTTTAAATAGCACTATTGTCCACTACCTTATGCGCTTCCCTTATCTTTCAGTAAGATCATGTATCAAGTGGATCAGCAAAATTTGACCGTCAATAACTAAAATTATAATATAAAGTATTACAAATATGACCGCATAATTTTTCATTTTAAACAATATGACAATAAATTGCATGGAGTAGTTTTTTTGTAAAGTATTTTTTGGATATTAATTAACAAATCTCAAAACATGAGATGATTATCGAAAAAAAACATACGGAGTACTATGATACTCCACTCCGTATCAATTTTATAGCAAATGCATGGTTGATGGACCTGTCAATTGATTTAACTCTAAAATCACATGGACTATAAGTCTATAAGGCCTATACTCCTATAGTCAGGGCCAATTTTTAGCACGTTGAATGTGTTCTAAGAACACTGGCCTCAAACATTTGAAGGGCCCAAAAAGGTATAATTAAAGTCCATATATTTCGTTCAGTGATATAAAACTCGATAAAAATACTTTGTATTTTCATTAGTATAAGGTGTAAGTAGATAATTTTCTTTTCGAATGAACAAAGTATATTTTAGTTTTTAACAGATTTTTCAATTTTTATTCAATAGAAGGATGATAAAACTAATACGGAGTATTAGCCTATTAAGGGCCTCAATGAAATTACAAAACACGGGCCCCCAAAATGAATCTACGCCCCAACCTATAACCCATCTGGCCCATTTGGCCCAATAGTTGGATTAAAGCCCGCTTTACGCCAAACTCAAATTGCCGCCCATTGACTTTGCGCCTTACATAGTTACATTTCTGTATGCACAAGGTAAACTCGGTACAGCCTCAAATTTTTTTGCTAAGATATCTTTTTATATTTTACCGACTAAAATTAAACTATTTGACCATTTAGTTAATGACAATTAAGAGAAAAAGTAAAACCATCAAATGGGATAATGGAAAGTATTACCTTTGAATATTGTTCAAAATCATTACGGAGTACTTGTGATTAAATCAGTTTATTATAACTCTTTTTTTCTCCAAATTACATTATTCTTCTTCTAAATATAAATCACCATAGATTTATAAATAAAAATATTACTCGTAAAATTTACACTAAAATTTTTATTCGTTAATAGCCTATAAATAAAGATCACATTAGATATACTTTTATTAGTGTTAAAAAAAAAAATACAAATAACTACCCCTCATGTGAGAGGACTTACATAAATTTATTGTAAGTCCCGTCTCACATGAGAATTAGTGTTTAATGAAAAATATGTAGTATAAGATGAAATAAATAAAGTAAGAGAGAATTATTACAAATAAGTGGTAACTCATAAGAAGACAAAAATATAAAAATGACCATGAACATATTAAAAGAATAAAATTATACTCCCTCCATTCATAACCAAATTGCAAGTATGCTTTATGCACGAGTTTTAAGAAATCGATTTTATAATATTAAAAGAACAACTAGTGGAGTGAAGATATTAGTATTTAATGTTATTTGTAGTGAATATGTGGGCCCTACTAATATAATAGTACTCCGTATTATTTCTATAGCCAAAAAAGGAAATGTGCAATTTGGATTTGAATGGCCAAAAATAGAATACTTGCAATTTGAAATTGAATGAAGGGAGTATTATTTTAATTGATGATCACGTTAATAGTTGTCAACCAATTGAGATGGTCTTCTAAATATCTCACTTCCCCCTACATGGCTACATATGTCATACTTCCTTCATTCCATTCAATTCGATTACATCATTTCTTTTTCTTGGCGTCACGTCGATCTGGCGTTTTTCTTTTGTTTATATCTTTAGTTACATAATTCTGAAAAATATGAAATTTGAATATTAATAATGCTCTCGAAAAGACAATTAAAACAAGATCTCACATGACTATTTTTTATTTCATATATTAGACGATATATCGAAGATTCTCCTCACTTTTGAATAGTGTACAAAAAGCAAATGTATAGAATTGAATGGAATGGAGGAAGTAGTACCTTATTCCACATCTTCTTCCTATTTCATTTTTACTCAATAACTAAGAAATACTTTCTCCATTCCGTTTGATTCTATACATTTGACCAAAACATGGTAATTAAGGTAGAAGAAAATCAAGTGGGGTAGATAATAGAATTACCAAACTACCCCTATTTTATTCTTTAAAAAAGGACATTGCAAGTGGGTTGGGTGGGGGTATTAATGAAGGGTATATTGGTCTTTTAGTTTAATAAAGTACGGACCAAAATAGAAATGTATAGAATTGATTGGAATTTCCGAAAAAGGAATATGTATAGAATCAAATGGAATGGAGGAAGTATGGGTTATACAGATGAAAATATAGGTGTTTTTTTTGTTGACTTTTCAATTCATGAAAAATAGAACTTCTCATGAATTGATTTATCTCATGTTATTTGGTTGTCCAATTTATTGGAAGTTGAACTTTCTAGGAAGAATCACTTCCTACATAATGTATGAAGTTGTTTAACTAGACTCCTTGGTAAGTGTAACTTTCCCATGAACTTACTTCTCACATAACAATCACTCTCGTACAATTCATGCACGTGAATTACAAATTCACGAGAAGTTTATTTTCTCGTGAACTCTATCCCATGTTACATCAAATTACTCCATAGTTGGAAAATAATAAGGAGTACAATAGATTGTGAAATATTCTTTCAGGAAAAGTGAGAAAAAATAGTAAGATATTCTATCAGAAAAAAGTGAAAAAAAGATAATTAAATGAAGGGGTAAAAAAATAAAAAATGTAAAACTTTTAAGAAACACACATGAGCACCATAGTAGATTAGTAGTACGGAGTAATATATGTTTCTTGAAAGCTAGGGGCTAAAAAAAAAAAAAAAAAAAGGTCATATTCTATGATTGATAATCGCAAAGATGATAGTGAGCTCTCTAACTAGTAATACGAGGTAACATAGACTTTTCAAATGGTTCGTATTTAACCTCCTTCAATACCAAAATGCATGCCACGTGTACCAATGAAAATTCAACAAAATCTTCCCTAGGCCCCTAGAATATGTCCCCACTCTAAAGGTGGCTAACCGTGCTGACCACATTAGTTCGACGGGACACACTCTGGTAACTAGTATATCGCCTGTTAGGCCTCGCTCTTTCTAGCCTAATGCAACAACCTAATACAGCTCACATTTGACATGGGTGGAACTAAGGTCGACATGCATAGAGGTAGCCTAGGTCCAGCTAAACTAACTTGGCCTGGTCTAACTCGCATAAAATATATTCACATTCTCACATAATATAGAAATACAAACGAATTTTTTTTAGCGATCAAATTTAATAAACTGTATTCACATTATCACAAAATGAGTATATTTGTGCTATTTAGAATCGATGACAAATACATTTCAAGAAATGAAATTCATTTATCATTTACTCGTAATTTTCACACGTCTCACATTTTGCTTCATATTAGTCATTTGATATACAGTACCTAAATTAATTTCATTTATCGGGTCAAGTATTCGATCTATTTATCGGGTCGAGTAAGTTTTACGAGTTTTTTTTTTTTTTTTTTTAACTTGGTGGGCCCGGAGAGATTGGATTAACATTCCAAAATCCAAAAAAAAAAAAGAGCCCAATTGATTAGACAGTGGGGCCCAGCACAGCTGCAAGACGAGACCTCATTAATAGCCTCTTTAAGGGGATTACTCAGTCCAAATTTCGACACGTGTCCTTCTGTTTGCGTTCACATTGGGCCGTCTGTGGGGCCCATCTGATAACGACCCAAGCGTCCAACGATTCCTACGCTTTATAAATTCCCCCTCTTGATAATTTGTTGAAGGAATTTCCGCGACTGTTTGGATGTGGCTCGTTTTACACACACCCCAGTATCAAGTAAGACTAAATCGGGTAAACGGGTCAAATGGATTGAGTATTGTTGAATTTCACGGGCCTGGGCCACACCCGAGAGTATGAGAGAGTCCGCTTATAAAGATTTGGAGGTTTCATCTTAAAACCAATTGGCAATAGGAGGAGTAATCCCTAGGCCTTATAAACAACACCAACTCTCATCTTACAACCGATGTGGGATCGCAATGTGGGAATTTATATTAGGCTGGATCCATCTCCAACAAGTATGCTCTAATTCGGATCGAATCGAGTTAAATTGGATCATTTCAAATTTGGACCGTGTCATGTTGACGTTGATCATATGTTATAAAATATATCCTCCGGTCAAGTTAAATATTACGGGTTAGTTCGAGTTCTATGTTAATCTCGGCCTAAAGTATTGAGTGTTGGGTCCAGTGTAGGTCAGATCAGTTTTCGTTTGTTTGGTTTTAAGTAGGACTTTGATCTCATATGCTTAAACATTTTTTTAACTCCATATTAAATTTAAAATTGTTGCATACATGTATCCCGTAAATAAGATTTGTTATTGAATTGTAATTATTATGGTAATTGTTTTTAGTATTAGTCGATAAATTGTTCTCCGTCATTTCTTCACGGCTCTACCTCTATCTATCTCACTAGTGAGTAATCGATGTTTGTGAAGATTACAAACGTAACAGGAAACATTACAAAAATTTAATACTTAAATTGTATCCATGTAAACCAATTAAACAAGATCCAAATTTTTTATGTTTTACGTAAATACTCCGTACGAAATATTAATATTTCTAGTAAACAAAAACATACTCACATATACAATTCATTATTAGACATATGAAGTATATATATAATCAATTTCGACACGCATAATAATATGTTTTCATTGAAAACACCCTTCTATACTCTCATTTCGACAATTTTATCAGAAAATAAATATACTCTTTCCGTTTCAGTGAATTGTTTACACTTTGACTTTTTATGAGAAAAATTTGAGAGAAGTGTAAACAAATGACTGAGACAAAAAGCTAGAGTAGAAGTGATGTTGAGGTGTTTGAAACTTAAGTGGTTAACAACATCGCAAAACATTTAAAGAAGCATGGTAGGGTAATTATATTAACAAGCATAAGTTAGGGCACACAAAAGATAAGTGGACATGTATACATACTATTAATGTATGATTATAGTGCTACGTACTACATACATCGTCGTAATAATAAAGCCAAATAGTACGGAGTAATATTTAAAAAGTAGCATAAATTCATCAAATGGTTTTAGACGTTCTCATTTATGATTATTTTAAGGACTAATGAGAGAAATTTGCATTAACCAAGCAATTGATTGCGTGTTTTGATGGAATTTTATTCCTTGGTAACACTTATTCATCATTAGTTTTCTTATGAGATAATGTCAAGATCATAAGGAATATTTCATCTGTTTCAATGAATTGTTTACACTTTGACTTTTTTTTGTGAGGGGAATTTGAAATAAGTGTAAATAAAGAGTGAAACAAATGGAGTAATAGTTTATAATTTCATCCTATGTACGGAGTAGTTAATTAAATGTAATGTAACTATTTTAAAAAAAATGTAATTATTATTTATTATACTCCGCGATACTAATAAAATATGATATTTTTTTAAACGTTGAAACACATTTGAATTTTGGTCAAATGATAATCCGCTAGACATTAAAATTATCTATATATTTTTTTCTTTTTTTATAAAATTACATAAAATTAATATTATACGCATATATCGACCTCATTTAAATTGTGTATGTATTCGTTGTTTTATATCATGACTAACCACGTTATGTGATCATATGACATGGCGGGCTAAAAAGCACTTGTATAATGAAAAACACTCATATAGTAATACATGTATTAAAATAATGACATATCAATATTTTTACGGAGTATTATTATTATTTTATAGTGTTTAATAAATATAGATAGTTCTTAGATTAAACAATAATAATATTAAAATGTGAAGTAATGACTCATGAGTAGATATTTGAACATCATTTTTCCAAGATGAAATAAAAATACAATTTTAAACTATAGAAAATAGTACAATACTTCCTCTGTTTCACTTAATTGTTTATACTACTAAATTTCCTCACATATTATAAAATAGTGTAAACAACTCTCTAAAACAGAATAATGTATCAAACCGTGACTAACAAGTGGCGACAATAGTCCGTTGTCCTATTCGAAATTTTAAGCTCAAACTTTTCCTTATTTCATTTTGTTCCTTTGGACACTTTGTTAAATGGAATATATACTAAATGATTCTTAGTCTAAACAAACAATGACCATAAATTGTTGTTTCATTTTCAATCAATAATTTACTTTTATTTTCTACAAGTTTATCAACATCGCCTAATTGGGAGTTAATTTTTTTTAAAGGGATCATTCACTAATAGAAAAACTAATGTTAAAATATATTTGTTAATTTTAAATAAAATTTACAGGTTTTTTATGATTACCGTTTTCAAAATAGAAATTTTAACCTACACGGAGTAATTTTTTTTTATTTTTTTTTTTTGGCAGTCTAATCTCTCATTAATTAGACGTTTTATTTATAGAAAATGAGAATAAAAATGGAAAAGGGAGAGTACAAAAGAGAAAGAGAGTACTGAAGATGTTCTGGCCTAATGGTAAAGACGGAGATATTCTGTGGCAATAGATCACAGGTTCGATTTTTCCATCTCGAGTTGTAAAGGTCTTATGTCTCTTATTGAATAAAGAGAGAGAGAGAGTAGTAGGTCATCACAAGGACAACAAAATAAATGGACCATACAAAATGTTCTATTTCACTAAATAAGACGTACGTAGTAGTGGGTGACACTGTCGGTTGGTAAACTATTGGTTCACGTAACGTACTACGCACTATATAGACTCATCTTACTACATCGTTTTGTAATTTGTTTTCATCAATTTTGTTCTTCACAAACTACACAATTTTGTTCTTCATAAACTATACAATGTGCATGTAATGTAATGTGTATCTTTCCAAAATTTTGGTGAATAAGTTGAATTCTTTCTCATTAATTAGAAAGCTGTCTTCTTAATATGTTTAATGCATGGTTTTAGATTTTTAGTAATCCGATGAAACCATTTTTTGCTATATACGGAGTAATAGATATGCTTTATAACATATTGTCGAGTAGTGTGTAGGTTAATGAGATATGTAAAACCCTGTGGTGTATAATATTTTTTAACTAGAGCAAACTATTGCTGCATGTTTATATTTTCTAAACATTTACCGTCAACAATTATTTTATTTTACTAATGTATGCGGTTATCATACATCATTAATTATACAAAGTTATTTAATATATTTGATGTATTCGTACCGTAAAATGAAACCATACAATATCTCACACATAACTGTAATTTACATGACTCATAAAATATACGGAGTATTTCTCTCAAAAGCATCATACATCTCTCTTATAAAGAACAAATGCTAACTACTTATCGAAACACAGGTAACAAATAAGACCAATTTTATTAATCGAACAGAACATCGTCACGAATTTTAAAATTAAAATTTCTCCATGCTAGCAATATTGCACGTTGTAAATTGTAGAGTACATCCCAAATGAGTATAGACTATAGATCCTCATGAAAACGTACGGATGAATAGGTGTCAGTGGAAAAGGTCCGAAATAATAAAAGTTCCATTAACTGTCGAAATTCTCTGGCTCTCTGAAGTTACATTTGATCCTACACATACTGCCTTAATACACAACAAACACATGAGTATTCAAGTACATTAATTTAATTTTATTACTAAGCGCCGCCAAATTGGCTGCCATTTTGGAAACTTACCTATTTAGTCTCACATTTCTGATTGTCAAATCTAACTCCTATTATTATTATTATTATTATTATTATTATTATTATTATAACAAATTCTACGGTGAGGCCGGTCGTCTCATAATATGAGACACTAAACGCATGATTACTTTTGAAGAACAATAGCGTTACTTTTCATAGGTAATGCAATTACATACGTTTGAACACAGTAGCTGTAGATTGACAGCGAGATATATAGTGTATAAGTATTCAACGAAAATATGGTCAAAATATAATATTGTCATGTGTTTGATAAATCATGTGACTAAGATTATGGTCAAAATATATAAAAGGTGAGAAAAAAGATACAAAATTAGAGAAAAAACAAGATAATTAATTAAATTAGGGTTAATGATATTATTGAAATATGGTGTGTTTCATACTAAAAGGCGGCCTCATAGGAGAATTACTCAATAATTTTTGATATGAAATAAAGATTGAAAAAACGTGTGGTTACAAATTATAAGAATTACAAATGCTAGAAACAAAATAAATCATATATATTATTAACCCGAATAAAATGTGAAAAAACACAATTAAATTGAGGAATTAAAGTTTTGAAATTATTTTATTTCATTGCCTTAATACTCCTTCATGTACCATTATGCTTCTATTTATCTTAGTATAACAATATAATGCATTATATATAGTCTAATTAAGAAGTGTCTAATTATTTCTCTATCACGCACCTTTTATTTTCATTGTAGGGCATAGACAAAAGAAAACATTAAACCAGTATAAAAATTATACGTTAACCGTTATGATATTAAATTAGCCTGAAAATTCAAGTGAACCGTACCAACCCCAAATTACATACTAGGGCATTAATTAGTGTGAAAATTACAAGGTATTTTTTTGTGGTGTATCATGTCGCACCAGTTGATCAGATCATTCAGGTCACAAATATCATTCTATCTTAATTAAAATTATTTATTGATACTTTTTAAAAAATTAAGGTATTAATATGTCCATTAATTAAGATACTAAAACAAAATTCTTTATTTATTTATTCCTAGTAAAAAGAAGTCACATTTTTTTTATGTGGAGCATAGGGTGAAAGGACTCATCATAGTAGAGGGTACATAATAACACTTTCTTTATGAAAAGAGCAATATAATGCAGAGTTTGGACCGTGTGCAATTAATTAATTTGCTTTTTACTCTTTGGTCATTGATATAAAGCTTTGCTTACCCTAAAGTACTAACAAAAGATTCACTCAACCTAAGTCAATTATCATTGATATGATGTTATTAGAGTGAAAGTGAATGATGAATATCGCTTTATTTTTGTTAAAGATAGTGAAAGAAGTAGATTAAACATGAAAGTAACTAATTAATTAAACAGTTTTAAAATCACTTCTTAGTGTGTAAGTATGTTGTTCTACTTGTCGTTCTCTTATTGCTTACAACTAAATGACGTATTTTTAGGGTGGTGATGATTCCACGGAGTGAATGAACCACTCCATGGGAAATTAAAAGTATTGCAATGAGTGACCCACTTTTCCAATGTCTTACAATCCCGTGCCCCATACTATTTCAATTCCTCCGTGAATTCTTACTGCTCTACTTTTATATACCTTGTTCGATTGTTAGGAGTAAAAGTAAGTAACAATTTTTCAATAAGATTTCATCTGTCTCAGTGGAGACGACTCGGGTGATTATTTTATTAATTTATTATTTGATGGTACTTTTTTTTTTTTTTTTTACGATTATAAGCTTATGTTCCAATAGTTAACTCATATATATAATACCGATCCAATGATTTCATATGAGATTTGAGATAATTCAATTATGAAAGGTGGTCAAGTAAACATTACATTTCTTAAATTTATACCAACTATATGTAGAATATGATTGACTTGACTTAAACTCAATTTTGTGAGGAGCAACTTAAGGTCACTCGTTCGGGCTTAGTCTTGACCAAGACTCGAGTCGTTAAAAAGCATAACTACCCAAGTTAGACGGGCATGTGTAAATGTGTAATACATGATCGAGATACATGAGCCGGTTGAACATGTCCAACCCCTTCTATTACCCACCCATACTGCCATACAAGTCAATTTTAAACTGCTCCAATGAGTTAGTTTGGGGCCAAACCGAGCCAACATGCTTACCATGTTCAACTCATAACAAATCTTCATCGTAGACACAAAAATTATGTGCCGACTGTCAAGATAACTAACTCTGAGCCGTTAAACCCAACCCAACCCAACCCCAACAGCTAAACCCGTTACCAAGTCAAATTTAAAGCTCCACCACAAGAGACTATATTTTCAATCAAGATATAGAAAATGAATAAATGAACAAGTATAAATTTGTAAATGCTAGCTAAGATACACATAGGACATGTACTACACAATTTTTGGGCATGATATAGTACACTACTCATTATTTCATGCAATAGCTAGTAATATAACACTAGAAATTATGTTTTGTACAATGGTGGTTGGTTCTTTCTCCTTTGGTACTATTAACCCTACCTTTTATCTCATCCTCTCAATCATTCTCCCCTCCTTTTATCTCATCCTCTCTTCTAAATTATACCCACCTTCTCTCTTATCAACACCACATAAATAAAAAGCTTAAATTATTTAATTAATGTGGCCAATTTTGTGAGAAAAGACAAGAAGATATTTTGACTTTTAATGCATTTAGGGGTCCCTCTTGCCCAACTTTTTCTTCTGCTTTTTTTCTCCTTACCATTTCATTTATTTTTCATTTTAAGTGTAATAAAATGAGTTAAATACTCTCTCCGTCTTGGTGATTTGTTTACATTTACTTTATACACATTTATCGATGTGAGGAGAGAGGTAGAGAAGAAACTAATAAACTAATAATATAAATACAAATGGGGTCCCGCTGCGCTTGCTTAAAATTGTTAAATGTAATTGGTTAAGAGAGTGGGGTCAACCTCCCACATGAGTCAACTATGAACATTAATGGAAAGTGTAAACAAATGACCCGTACACCCCAAAATGAAAAGTGTAAACAAATAACCGGAACGGAGGGAGTAGTTAAAAGATAATTTTTTTGTTAATTTTTAGACATTTTATTTTGATCTTATCATTATTTGACTAATTTTATACATAAAGCGAATATACCCCGTCTCATATAAGAATTTGTAATCCTTATTTGTTTTTTCTGTTTTTTTTGCAATTTTCCATAACGTAAATTTAATAACGTAATAACATGATACAAAGTACATGTTAAAAATTTTTGAAATATATTTTTCGTTGCTACTATTCTTATAAAACGATGTACTCCATAGTAAATTACAACAATTTTCAATGTAAAATCTTTTTAAGAGGTGTCAATTTTAGAAATTTCTCATATATTCATAGAATATATATATAGAAAATATTTAAATAATTACCTTTCATCATTGATGAAGGGATTATGTGGAAGTAGACGTTTCCTCGTTTTTCAGCTCTTTTCATTATCTTTTATTTTAGTTGTCCCACTTTTCTAGTGATTTCCATCCTTTGTCCATCTCTTTTAGTTTTACTACTTCCTCCATTCCGTTTGATTATATACGTTTGACCAAAACACGGTAATTAAGGTAGAAGAAAATCAAGTGGGGTAGATAATGGAATTACTTAAATACCCCTACTTTATTGTTTGCAAGTGGGTTGAGTGGGTATTAGTGAAGGGTATATTGGTCTTTTAGTTTAATAAAGTAGAGACTAAAATAGAAATGTATAGAATTGATTGGAATTTCCGAAAAAGGAATATGTATAGAATCAAATGGAATGGAGGAAGTATAATTTTCATTCACAAAGATTTAGTAAGTGAAAATTCATTGATTATAGTTTATTATTTGTGAGATTTGATTTATTTAGATTTGACATTTTGGTTTTCAATAGTTGTACTTTTTTTCACTTATAACTTAGTATGTTACTCTGAATAATTTAACTAATTTAATAAAAATATTATTAATTCGATCATCTAAAACTTGACCCAAATTCGAAAATTTTGCATTTTTTTTCTCGTACACATCTTAAAACGTAATCTAGTTACAACTAAGATATGCTCCGCAGAAATGAATAAATGAACAAGTATAAATAGATTCAATTGCACGCACAATGCAACTTAATTAGACAACCAAACGTAATTTAATTATTTCATGATTTATATACGAGTAACAACTTTCATTTTCTGAGGTTTTCAACTCCTTCAAAGTAAAAATATATATGGCAAACCGCAAATTTTCTCAAAAGGATGGCAAATCGTAAATTCTCTCAATTAAAATGAAATAGATTCTTGACTCGTTTTAAGCTTAAGGGCTTGTTTGGGATGGGGGTAACTATTACGGGAGTAATAAATCAAAAAATAAGAAGAAATTAGAGGAGATAGGTGGTTGATGGTGGATTTTAACGGTGGAAAAAGGAGTCGGAGGAGGAATAATTACTTGGGGGTAATGATTACTTGGGGGGTAATTATTTCTGAGTTAGTCTCCCATAAAATGGATTATCCGTTTCATATGTAAAATGGGTCAAATAGTTAGACATTTGAATAGAAAAGACAAATCTTTTGTTAATTTCAAGGCTTTTAACTTTTGTCTTATTCAATTATTTGATCCGTTTCACACGTTTTATACAAGAATTTGTTATTATTTTCACCCTAACAGAGCAAACTTTGTACTATAATTCTCCATTCGATCTATCTTCTATTGCCATCCTCTCCCTCCATTTTTTAGTTCATTCTAACTCTATTACTCCCGTAATAATTACCTCCATCCCAAGCGAGCCATAAGTGTATATATTCATCTTAAGCCATAGAGAATTATGATAAAAGTCACAAAAGTATGTACTTCCTCCGTTTCAATGATTTGTTTACAGTTTAATTTAATCTTTTTGTGAGAGAGATTTGAGGGAAATGTAAACAAATGACTGAGACAAATAAATTAATTTTTCTTAAATAATAAAAGATGAAAAATAAAAAAAAAAAATAATAAAAATAGATGAAAAGGCGGCTATCTCAATCAAAAATAGGAGCTTGGATTCATAAATGTTGTGAGAGTGAAAATCAACAGAAATATAATAAGTCACCTTCTTGTCAGAAAAACACTCACACTTTCTCTCTCACATACAAAAAACACACACACACATACATACTCTCTGACAACTAGTTTAGTATTTTTTCCCCAAATCAGTTGGAGATGTTGCAGTTTTGATTTTCTGACAACATCAACTGAAACAACAACAACAACAACAACAGTTTGTATTACATACATATTTTCATCCTATTTAAACTCAACTTCTTTTTAATTTGTAAGTCTTCTTATTTCCTTCTTTAATTTTCTCCATTTCTCTCTTTTTATTACTCTTGTCTAAATTACTTCTGAAAAGATTCAACAATTTTAATTACTCCCTCCGTTCTAGTGAATTGTTTACAGTTTGACTTTTTTGTGAAAGAGATTTGAGAGAACTGTAAACAAATGACTGAGACAGAGGGAGTACAAACTCTTAAAATCATAAAAAAGAAATACCTACAAATGATACATAGTACTCGTAGTTTCTTTTCAGAATTGAGTTGTTACAGAAATGAAATAATCCATCCATTTTTTTTACATAATGAATATGATTCAAGTTTATTATTCAATGCTAAAATAACTAATGATTTATTTATAATTCCATGCTTTTATTGTGTGTACTAAAATTTTGTGATATGGTCTAGTTGTTCTATGATTGATTTTTTGCGTATTTTAATTTAGTTTAATTATATTTAGATCAATTAGTTTCATCTCAATTTAATTTGATTTCAATTTGGTAAAGTTAAGAATCCAAAAAAAAATATATTAACAAATATTTTATTTTCTTGATCTCTATCGAGTGACTATAAAAAAATTATTTTGAAGATAATTTCCGTTGTCGATTGTTGATAATTTGTTATCAAATGTCGTTCTTTAAACAAAGTCGGCATACAGTGGAGAAACTGTATACGAAGTATTCTACTTCTATAATTTTCGATATTTATATATATTTTTTTTTAATTTTTTACTAATTTATTCATTTTTTTTTTATTTTTTTAAGTTTGCAGGGTACTTGTAAGTACATAAGAAGCCAGCAGTTAAGAAGAGTGGATGCACCATGGAAAATAATTTCACACATACAATCTCATAAAATACCTTATCTTTTTCATCCATTTCTTTTTCACAAGAATCTCCAAAATATTATTTTAATAAAATAATAAAAAAATATTACTAGTATAATGGCAACATATTATCAAGGAGGAGCATCAGAAATACAAGCAGGTGATAATAACCTTCAAACACTCTACTTAATGAACCCTAATTTCATCACAACAACAACAACTACACCTGATTACTCTGATCAAACACATCAACATCATAATCACCATCATCAACAACAACAACAACAACACATCATGCTCAACCCGACCGTAACACCAAACACCCTCACCCATGGGATCATCCCCCAACACCACCATCCTCAGTTGGTGGGTATCCCTCTAGCTGGACCCCACCACCACTCCGCTTCTGGAGCTGATCTGAGCCGAGCTGATCTGAGTCGTAGTACTTCTCTGCATCACCACAACCACCACTTGAACCAGATGGCTAGTGCTATCAATGGGCTGGTCGGGCCCAGAGCCCACTATGCCAATACTGGGCTCTGGAGCCCGGCATCTGAAACCGGCCCGGCCCAGTCTGGCCCGATCCAGGATTTCCCTGGCCAGGCCCAAGGACAGGCAAGGGGAGGGCTTTCCCTGAGCTTGTCCCCGGGCCTCCAGCGGGCCAGGGCGGAGGGCGACGACGGGAGAATGTCGGTGACCTTGGCCGGGCCTGGGCCGATGGTCGGGTCAAAGTACCTGAAGGCGGCCCAGGAACTGCTTGAGGAGGTGGTGAACGTTGCAGATAATAATAATGTTGGCGGTGGTGATCATAACAATAACAACAATAATAATATGGAATCAAGTAAGGGGAAAGCGGTGGTCGAAGAAGGCGGTGGTGATGACGTAGCAGGAGGCGGTGACGGTGGTGAGAGTAGTAAGAAGGGTGGTGAGTTAAGTATGGCTCAAAGACATGAACTACAAATGAAGAAGGCCAAGTTACTCAACATGTTAGATGAGGTAAATAATACTCCGTACTATTTTTTCCTTTCTAGTACTGCAGTACCTACATACACTTACCAATATTTTCTACGGACTACACTATTACCCCGTGGGACAAACTGTTTTACGGAGTAATTTAAAATTTTCCCTACACTTTTTTTACCCTGTGTATATACGGAGTATATCACTATAATCAGTTGTTATCTACGGAATATTGACTATATAAATAATTAAGCAGTAAATTTTAGCCCAAATGGAGGAAGTAATATACACTTCGGGATTTGTTTTTTATTTCTATTTTCAAAACTTTTATTCATCAAAAACTTTATTCCAAAAGTTATGATATTTATATAATATACACTCATTATTATAAAAAATAGTCCAACAACAAAATATTATAATACTCGCTTTGTTTTTTTTTTATGATATTTTCCTGACTTTTCTTCAATGTTAGTTTCGACATGCAATTAGAAAGTTATTTTTATGATTTAGATATTATTCGCAAAAAAGGTAATTTAAAAACACATTTTTCTTAATTATTGATATTTTCAAATTTAGATTTATTTTATCAAATGTCAACACAAATTATTAAATCCAAACATTCTTTCTATAACAATTGAGTAGTAAATCTACTCATTTTAGTGTTCTTGACTGATATAGTGGCACAATACATCCACCGTCACAAAAAAATCGATAAAATTTTATTAATTGAGCTCGAATTCACTACTAGAAAATAAATGTTGCAACACAAATTAGATATAAATCATATCATATTGCTTCTAATTTCATATGATTATATGAATTGAGTTGTAAATTAGTCATACGTATAGAAGTGTATAAAAATATTTCTTTTTTTGATGGATTAAATCAATTAAAATATTGACTACTACCACCATGCAAGTACACCACCTCTGCTTTTTTGTGCTTCAATAAATATCTCAACTTCTAACTGTTATTCTCACTCATGTATCTTCAATTATTACTCCAATCATCGAATTTTTGCACAACATTAAACTATTCATTACTATGATAATTTTTATTTATTTAATATTTTTGCACGTATATACTGTCTAAAAAAAGTTTATACGAAGAACAATAAATTATATAGGAATAATTTCATTTGTTAACTACTACGGAGTACTAATTTTAATAATATATAAGTACTAAACAATTTTTTTAGATATTAAACCCGCTCTTGCATGTATGCCTATACTCCCTCTATCTCAGTCTCAGACTCTCAGTCTCAGACTCTCAATCATTGGTTTACACTTATCTCAAATTTCCCTCATAAAAAGTCAAACTGTAAACAAATCACTGGAACGGAAGGAGTAGTACACATATGTACCCGTTTCATTTGATTCATATCACATTTTTTCAAATATACGAGTATGATCTTAAAAAATCTACTCAAATTGATACTCCGTATTATGGTATGAAGAAGTTGAAGTGCATAATCTTATGCGTTAAAGAATTGATCAATGTTTTTGAATAATTGTACACAAAATTTTTGCCGACACCCTACAAATATTATCCAACATATATATAATGGTCCGAGGTAGCTTTCTTTGTCCAATTAATATCAAATGTGCCTACTGTTTTCTTCAATGCTTTTTATCTTTGAATAAATAACATTGTAATATTTGTCAATTCTAATTACGGAGTATATTTCGAAATTAAATTATGTGTAAAAATACGACCTTTAGTAAATTTACGCTATTTAATTATATTTCGAAATTAAATTATGTCAAATATTTTATCGTAAATTTATTGTCATTATATTTTAATTTTTATACATTTTCGATGACTAATTCAAAAATGTACACAGGTTGATCAACGATACCGACAATACAACACCCAAATGCAAATAATAGCGTCATCGTTCGAGCAAGCAGCCGGTATAGGGTCAGCAAAATCGTACACATCCCTAGCACTGAAGACGATATCAAAGCAATTTCGAACCTTGAAAGACGCGATATCATCCCAAATAAAGGCCGCGAACAAGAGCCTAGGAGAAGAGAACATTGTCGGGGTTAAACTCGAGGGTGGCGGTGGTGTAGGCTCGAGGCTTAGGTTAGTTGACCAGCAAATTAGCCAGCATCGAGCGTTGCAGCAGCTGGGGATGATGCAGCCCTCGCATAACGCTTGGCGGCCTCAGCGTGGCTTGCCTGAACGCGCTGTCTCCGTTCTTCGGGCTTGGTTGTTTGAGCATTTTCTTCACCCGTATGTTCTAACCTCTCTCTATCGTATTTTATATACTAGTAAAGTGATAGACGAGTTTTCTAATAATATGATATAAATCATATTAGTGTTGTGATGACCATTAATGATTAAAACGTGATCGATTTTTCACCTCTCGATAATTGTCATTATATATACAATGGTGGTCACAATCAGGCTAAATATGATCACAAAACTCGTTTTTACCTTCTTAATGAAAGACGGTCTTTGTTGAAAGTGTTCCGCTATGTTAAACAATTATGTATAGGTTCTCACAATTATATAATAGCTCAATGATATAGCTTTTTGTTTTATTATGTGATTTAAGTGAAATTTTTTCATTAATAATTCTCTCTCAAATTTTTACAAAGAAGCTAAATTTACATATATTTTGATTATTTAATGTGAACAGGTATCCAAAGGATTCAGATAAACATATGCTTGCTAAGCAGACAGGTCTTACTAGAAGTCAGGTATACATACATCCTCCGATCCGCATTGTTATATCCTACGGAGTAATTACTAGAGTATACGTAACTTATCGAAATCTTCAATTTCCATGCATGCATGAACGACTGTCTGATTGAAGCAAAAAAAAAAAAAAAAGAAAAAAAAAAGAAAAAGAAAAAGAGAAAGACTTCCTCTATTTATTTAACCTAATTAGAATTTTAATACTTTGACGGTAAAGAAAATGTGTTAACCATTGTGTATCAAATACAGTAATATTTCAAAATATTACTCGTATATTATAAAAAACTTAAAGTACAGAGTATATCATCATATGATCAGAGAAATACTCCGTTCATGATCATATAGGATTTGAATTTCCATCATTTGAAAACTATGCATGTACTCAATTACATTGATTATGTGGTCACAGAGTATGATTTAGATGAATAAATACAAAAAACTAGCCAATAAGTTAAGCTTGATTATGTGGTTCAGTATTAAGGATTATAGATTTTTTTTGTATTAGCTAGACAAGTAGCACTACAAAAAAACAGTCGAAATGCGACGGACGAAATCCGTCGCAAAACGCCTAAATCCGCAAAAGGCTGCGTTTATGACGGATTCTGCGACTAAACTGGCCCGTCGCAAATACTGGTCGCAAAAAATAAATTTGCGACGGAACTGTCGTCGCAAATGATTTTTGCGACGGTCAAATCAGTCGCAAAACAATCCGTCGCAAATCAATATACTTGCGACGGACATTATTCCGTCATGAAACTTGCGACGGAATTTCCGTCGCAATTAATATTTCTTGCGACGGATTTTCCGTCGCAGTCATATTGTTTGCGACGGATTGTCCGTCGCAAGTTATATTAATTGCGACGGAATTCCGTCGCAAGTATGAAAATCCGTCGCAGGTCACTGACGTTTTTCTGCGCTTTCTGCCTGTTTTCTACGCCCCAAATGACTGTTTTTACACCTAAAAACCGCACGAATTCGTTTTAGGTGTCAATACAGAAAAATCAAGCACACCAAACACACAACACATAAACCGAACATAGCATATATATATAGCTGGTCATACGGCCACTACCACCGTCAAAGTTAACATTCATCGTCAAAGTTAACAAGTTAACATTCAAAGTTCAACTACCATTACACCACCGTCAAAGTTAACAATAAGTGGGGACATCTACACGCCACTACCACTACCACCATCACCGTCAAACTACCCACGCCTAAACGCGGTCGTAGCTCCGCGCCATGGTTGCATGTCGGAGGAGGTCGAGTGATCGAGGCGTTGAGACGTAATCAACTCCTCAATTGTAGCTACCCTTTGACTCGGCGACTGCTCTCTTGTGTCGGCGTGTCATAATCCCGGATCAGTATGTAGATCGCTCCCCGACGGATGAGTGACGAGGCGGCGGACGGTCAGAATACAAAGACGAGGTCAACCTGCGGCCGTAAACACGACCTTTCTTGTCGTGTCCTCCCACTATCTCATAATACAAACTGCTCGCCAATAGGAGTGTCCGGTTGGGTTTGCTCGTGCTCCTCAACTCTTGGATTGAAGCGGTCCTAATTTTAAGATAGAAAATAAATTAAAATCATAGAAAGTAAAGTAAAATCATAAAATTAATGTTCTAGTATAAATGGATTCTTACAAATAAATTTTTGACTTTGTTGGTAATAAACCGCCTTTCTTGTTTGAGGTTTTGATTTCCTCACGAGCTCTGTGACGAGGAAAGGTGGTGTCGGCGATCCTCTGACTTTACATACAAAAAAGAGTTGATTATTAACGTTGTTATTTATATATACATTAATTATAAAGATTACATAATAAAAAAATAAGAGTACTAACCAATTTGTCGATATATTGCATCATATCTTTGCGGCCCATGGTATGCGTCCCCGCCGCCTTTCCGTCTTCGCCTTGAGAATAACGATTCTTCTTCTGAATTTCTCGTCTGTGTTTGGTTTATATCTTTCAAGACCACATTTTCGGCATGCATCTAAATTCTCGTCTTCCTCCCAAAACAACATACACCCATCATCACATGCATCTATCTTCTCGACTGGTAATTGAAGACCTTTTAGTAATTTTTAGCAAAGATAAAAATCTTTGGTCATTTTGTTATTTTTAGGAAAGCTGTCTCCAAACAAACTACTAATCGCGTCAACGACCCTATGAGACAGGTTATGGTCACACTTTAACGTGACTATTCTAGATGCAGCTTCCAACACTGACATTGGGCTTCCTTCATACAAAGGTTCATCGGCGTTGTTTAACATGTCAAAAAAAGCTTTCACTTGAGGGTTTGGGGCCTCGTTTATTTCATCTGCATTCAACGCTTCCTCCCTAATCAGGTCTACTTCATCTCGTAGAAAGCCGTCATTTATCATTTCTCGATAAGGATTATCATCAACCTGGTACTCACCGTGTATCTAGGTCTATCATCTACGGAAAATCCTCTCCGTGACAAAACCAAGCTGTGGTAATTTCTCGGAAAACCTCTTTTAATCAAATGAGTTTTGACATCGACTCATTCAACCATTACGAGTTGCAACAATTCACACATGGACACCTAATCTTTTCACCATTACTCTTGAAATCAAGAAAAGTTTAGCATGTTCGATAAATGAGATCACCCCATTAGCATATCCAACTTTCACTCGCTTATTATCATCCAAACGGTCGTACATCCAACTACGTTCTACTCTCTTCATGGTCAATCAGTCTACAAAAATAGAGTTTCAGCAACATAGTTAAATTTGTAGTGATTTCTTTTTTTTTTGGAAAAAGCGTGTAGTCATAGGTAACTTAACATCTCTCCAACCTAAACTATCTTTGAATGATCAATATCACTAACAAATAGTTCTGATTGTTTATGTAATAGTAAAAATTTCGTGAAGGTCGCATCGATTCTCGGATACACAAATTTATGTATCCAGAGAACATCGACTTAATAATTGCTACCAAAATTTATACTATTACATAAACAAATATAACTAGTTGTCACCCAAGTGATATTAATCATTCAAAGACAGTCCCAAAAATGGGGACTATTCAAAAATTATTCCTAATGAATAATTCTCGAATGGGTATACTACGGTCAACGCAAAATTTTTTTCATTTTACATCATTTCAATAAAATAGTTTATGTTAACAAAACACACAATCAACCTAACAAAGGCTCTACAATTCTCTACATTAACATGACAATAATGGCTCTACAATTCTCTACATTAACCTAACAATAATGGCTCTATAATAATTCTTATCATTAACCTAACAAAGGCTCTACAATTCTCTAAATTAGCAAATGTTAAAGTGATTCAATTATTTATAATCAACTTAAAACTTAACAATTAATCAACTCAAACTAATCAACTTAACATAATATATTAACATCATAAACTAATCAAATTAACTTAACAAAACTTAAAACTAATCAACTCAAACATAATAAACTAATCAACTTAACTCATTATTTATAACTAATTCAATTATTTATAATAACTTAAAACTTAACATAATCAACTCAAACTAATCAACTTAACATACATTAACATCTAATCAACTTAACAAAACTAATCAAACTTAACCCAATCAACTTAACTTAACAAAACTAATCAACTCAAACATAATAAACTAATCAACTTAACATAATCAACTCAAACTAATCAATTTAACATACATAAACATTTAATCAACTTAACAAAACTAATCAACTTAACCCATTCAAATTAACTTAACAAAACTAATCAACTCAAACATAATAAACTAATCAACTTAACATATATTAACCCTAATATCAAACTTAATCAAATTAACTAATTAAATGAAAACTTAACATAATAAACTTAAATTAACCTAAATTAACATAATAATCTAATTAAATCAAATCATTTGGGAGTCAAGAGTGTCAGGAGTAGGGAGTGTCAGGAGTAGGGAGTGTCGGAGTACTAAATCAAAACTAAAATAACATAATAAACTAATTAAAGAAAAATTGAACAAACCATACTCTAATTAATTTGGGGAAAGTGTCACGAGTAGGGAGGTCGCGGAGGAGATAGAGTCGCCGGAGTGAGAAGCTCACTGAGGAGTAATGGGACGACTGGCCGACTTTGGGCGATTTGGGGGCGATTTAGGTTTTTTTTTTAAGTCCAAAACAATGAGGAAGGAAATAAACTCACAGATTATTTATTTTGGTTTCATGACGGAAATATGCGACGGATTGCTTTATCCGTCGCAAATTTTGCGACGGATTGCTTTATCCGTCGCAAAATTTGCGACGGACATTTATCCGTCGCAAATCTCTGACACATCGAATATGCCAGCGAATATTCGCTGGCATCTTTTATGGTTTGCGACGGACCAAAAATTCCGTCGCAAAATTTGCGACGGATATTTTCGTCCGTCGCAAATTCCCGTCGCATCACCTTTATTTTTTCGCACCAAATTTGGGCGGGAGTGCTTTGCGACGGGTTTGCGACGTCTCGCCGTCGCAAAACCTAGTTCCGTCGCAAAATATTTTGTCCGTCGCAAAATTCTGTTGTTTACGACGGAATTTTTTTTCCGTCGCAAAGTCCCTCGCATTTCGACTGTTTTTTTGTAGTGTAGGGGAACATGATAAAGCTATTTATTTGATTCCTTATCCTTAAACCCTTATTGATCTTGACCACTCACTTAACTTATCCTTTTAATTAAGGAGTATAAAATAGTGCCATCAATCAAATTACATGACATTATGATCTTATTACTTCGTACATTTTAAACGTTTTCACTTTTAAATAAAGAGATTTATATTTCCTCCGTTTCAGTGAATTGGTTATCGTTTGACTTTTTTAAAGTCAAACTGTAAACAAATGACTGAGACAGATAGAATACTATTTTACTACGTGACAAGATGATTGTAAAAGTCAGTATGTAGCGTATAAATATTTTGAAATTACAATCTAGGTCGTATAATACACTCCGTATATTTCTACTAATCAACATTATCAATCATTGTGTACTACTAATGTACTAGGTATCTAATTGGTTTATCAATGCTCGAGTACGCTTATGGAAGCCAATGGTTGAGGAAATGTACGTGGAGGAAATGAAGTCTCATGAGCAAAACAACATTGTCCCCACCGACGACACCACCACGACGACAACCACGAACAATGGCGGCGAAATTGGTGGCTCCTTGTCGAAAAATGAACGTAATCAAGACCTCTCCACAACCAACAAAACAATCATCATCACCCAACAACAACATCAACAACCACAACAACAAGGTGATCTAGGGTTTGATAATAATCAACAAACCACCAATGACATGATCTCGAGTTTATCGACAATGTCGACAACCTCACCACAAGGGTTTACCCTAATCGGGTCGTCCTCGGACATGGAGACATTGATGGCTCGTAGCCAAAAGAAACATCGAAGCAACAACAACAACAACTCGGATATGAACTCTCCAAGTAGTATTTTGTCAATGGACATGGAAATGAAACCAATTGATCATCAACAGCAACAACAACAACCAAAATACGGTCAATACTCGTCTTCAATGACGAGTATCCACGGTGGGACCGGGTATAATAACCCGTATATTATGAATAATAATCATAATAACATCGGAAGGTTATTCAGCCATAACCAACTCACCACCGCGTCTTACCATGGAAACGCGGTGGCTTTAACCCTAGGCCTCCCACATTGCGACAACAGCAACAACAACAACAATAATAACGGTAATAATATTTCGTTGTCGGAAAATCATCATCAACAAAACTTTTTCCCTAGTAATCATCAAGGCATGGATTTGGGAAGAAGGGTTGAAATTGGAGCAAATGAAGGTGATTTTTGTGGGAGTAACATTGGTGGTGGTGGTGGCCATGAAACTTCTCATCCAAGTAATAACGTTGTGTACGAGAGTATTGATATTCAAAGTCGTAAGAGGTTTGCTGCTCAAATCTTACATGATTTTGTTGCTTAGTTTAAAAATACAATGATTCAAAAACTTATAATATATAGTTAATAATATTATTATTATATTAATGAAGAACATTGTTAAGGAGGGTTGGTATAGGGTATATATATAATATATAGTCTCTTAAAATATACTTTAGGGTTTAGACTTATACGGAGTACTATATATTGGTATATCTAGGTAATTAAAAATATTAATTAATTTTATTTTATACTTTTTGCTCTCCATTTGGTTGTATTTTGGTGAATTGTGGTATATTGATTGTTGTAAGTGAGATTTATAATAGGTTATTTTAATATTAAAGTGTACTTAAATTTGTATATAGGGTTTGTAAGATTGTTATTATATAAATACAATTAAAAAGGTACATATTTGTTTGTAAGATAAGTGTATGTTTTTGAATTTGGATACGTTTGATAGTGTATTTTATGTATGTTAATACCTTTTGAACTTGTATCAGTTTTGTTTTTTAAATTTAGAATTACACGTGCATGCATGGATGAAGCATGTAGCCAATAATCACGTGTTATTATGACACTATGTTACTCGTATTTAGGTAGACAATGTAGTATGTTTATTTTATACTTATCGTAGTGCTTGTACAATTATACGAGTCATTGTACAGATTTTGTATGAGTACACATATTATGTATACATTATAAATTATACTATGTATATATACACGTATATATCATACGTTAATAGTCTAGAGTAATGTTTGCCTGTAGTGATTGTTATTCCGTAATTTTTTTTTTTTTTTTTTTTTTTTATGTGAAACGAATGTCAATGTGTTTACAATCATAAGAAACTCTCCGTATTATGCATCATTCATTTTTTTTGTTGGGATTTTATCACCTTGGATTTCCGATACTAGAACAATATATAATTAAAAGGGTTGGTGATGAAAATTCAAGTCAATAATCTAATGCATATATAAAATATTTACATACGTACTATGTTTATGATATTATTCATTTTTCTTCATTAAAATAAAATGCCTAATAACTTAATTATGAATGTGTTATTAGTTTATTACCAGAACTATCACTCGAATTAGAAAGCAAATTTAAGTGTTGTTTGGTTAACCAATGATAGGATAATAATGTTTGATTAGTTTCGTAAAATCATATGAATTACATTTTTTCATGAATTGTAAATTCCTCCTAAATCGAAGAATTTAATTACCTTAGCTTCCCTAGGTAATTGTACGTAAATTTACACATAAATTAAGTTCCTACAGTTTATGTTAACCATACGTCTTTTAAGCAATTCACATGGAATTTTAGTTCACGCGTGAATTTTAAATTTTACAGGCAAGCAAACGACAGTTTAATTGTATTTTACATGCATATCGCAGGTTCAACATGATATTTCATAATGTCGTAGAATGTATTGTCGAGTAAATTTTTACGTGAATATATGTACATTATTTTTAGTATAAACCCACAACTTTTGATATAAATTACAAACTCTTTGAAGTAGTAACTATCTTAGTAATCCATCTTATACACACCTATACCTAAAATATTACTCCGTATAAGAAATTGCCATATAGGAACATCTTATCTTATCATCTTATTATAACTTCAGACAAAACTATCCTAGAAAACATTAAGCTAATTATTTGAGGATGTATTATTACAATTAAATGTTTTGGGAGTACAATTATATTGTAATACGCATAATTACATAAATCATTTATAAACATTTTACGTGTGCGTTAATTATATCATTACTTCGAAAATATAAAGAAAGATAAGAATAAATGAATCTATTATTTTATTTATATTAGTTTATTTTTGTTATGCTACAAATCGGTCTTATCAAAAGATTCGTCAAATCATTTAACTGATTTTTCTGTTTTTTTTATCCGTATTCTGGGATATGTTAAGACATTTAGAATATTATTATTATTATTATTATTATTATTTTTTTATTATTATTATTATTATTATTATTATTATTATTATTATTATTATTATTATTATTATTATTATTATTATTATTTTATATTCTTTCTCTAAACCAACATAATTAAAATTTTTATGTAAAATATTTTTATACTTTCTACTATACTCCATTATTTAACATTTGCTAGTGTACATAAGTTTAAAAAAAACCATTTGAGAAATTTGGAAGTGTTTTTTGTTAATAGACCGGTTTTATTTTATGGGCCAGCCCATAATAAGTATCCACCTGAGAGGCCCATGATACACATATACACTCAAATATATAAACCGACATAATATTCTCTTCGTCTTAAAATCTCAAAAAAAAAATGGAGGGAAAATATAGCGAAGAAATGATCTCTCGTTTCAAAACCCTAATTTCCGAAATCAAAACCTTGATTTCACCCTAATTTTCATCTCAATTACCTTCTATTCTTCTCGAATCTTCCTTATTTTTCTCCTCAAACATCATTTCTTTTGAAATTGATTTGAATTTTGACTGTTTTTTTCGCAAATTTAGTTATGATTTCGGTACAAATGTATGTTTTTCGGCTGATTAAAGTTCGATTTCAGATGATGCGCATATTACTACAGGTAATTTAAATGTTTTCGTGATTATTCGTTTGTTCATTCAATTATATAGTTGAGCGATTTGATCGATAACGTAGGATTTTATGTCGTGTTTGTTTCAGATGAATGAAGTTGATTTTGTGACGGAAATGTTGAGCTACAATGTAGCTTTCTCGTGAATCATCAGATGACGGTATGTATCGCTTTTCTATTGCATCTTTAATTTTGAGTTTAATCTTGCTGTTTTGCGCATACTTTTGTAGCGATTTGATCGATAACGTAGGTTTTTGTGTCGTGTTTGTTTCAGATGAAGCTATTTTGTGACGGAAATGTTGAAGTACAATGTAGCTTTCTCGTGAATCATCGGATGACGGTATGTATCGCTTTTCTATAGCAGATTTAATTTTGAGTTTAATCGTGCTGTTTTTGTGCATATTATTTGTATATCACGAATTATTCTTACTATTTGATTGAATCGTCAGTGATATCGAGATATCAAGAAATCTGTTGCTGTTGTTAATCATAATGTTACTAAGTTCATAGGAGATTTTGTGATATCAATTATGTTTTTACGTATTAGGCTGAAAATATCGCCGTACATGTTGTTCTTGTCAGTTTGAATACAATACTATTACGCTGAGATTTGTTTCGAGTATGTCGCTGTTTTACTATCTATAGGAATTACTCTTCGTCTCTACGTCAGTGAGTCAATGACAGTGTACCGTGTGAACGCTTGCATGCCTGATTAGTTGTGTTGCAAATGAGGCAAAATGCTGCTTATATTTTTGAATGCATTGTTGCGCTGAACCACTGATAAATTCTATTAGCGATGATAAGTAAAAATTCGACAAACAGTTCACATTCACTCGGTAGTCAGACTTCTGTTGATTTGTAGTGCATACAATATGATAAAGTTCAGTTAGCTTTTCTGCGAAATTTTGTGATGGAAATCGTTCTTTATTTTGGACGATAGTAGTCTAGAAGTTGAGTGGTTTGATCTTTAGTATATGTGTATAGTGTGCAGGCTATGAAGCTGATATCTGTAGGTTATCGTACTTTTAGTAATTATGTGGCTAGTGACACTCGTTGTAAGTTAAGTGTGTTGTGCTTTCTTTGATTTGCTAAGAATTAACTACGTATTCATGTATACGATCAACCAAGGGGTATACGGTATTAGTTTAATAGAATGTAGACGTTTATCATAGTACTACATCTGACGTACTTTCTAGTGTAGTAAGGTGCATCACATTTACGATGCTTTCTACTTTAGCTGCAATGTTCATATGACGATTCGGAAGCTGGTAACCTTGAGTTTTGTTCTTTTTGCAATCACCATATCATGGCAGCTACATGCTGAGTTTTACCCAGTTTTTTCCGTGGTAGACCTAGTTTTCACCCTTAGTTTTTTAGTTCTTCTACTCAAATATTCAGAGGAGTTTTACTATTCTTTCTCGGTGGATAATCTCCATATATTTGACTACATTTTTTGGAGTGGAAAAAAAATAATTATGGATTATTGTTGAAATTAGAGCCTTAGTTGATCGAGTAGTAAAATGCAGCCACGTACTCGGTTTTTGGATAGAGTAGTAATGTAGAACATTGTTGGAATTAGAGCCTTAGTTGCTATTCTAGACTCAAATGCAGCCACGTACTCGGTTTTATGGATAGAGTAGTAATGTAGAACTGTCTATCTTATACACCATGTGTTATAAGGGTGGACCTCAGAATCATAAATGTTCTATCAGTGTCGGAGTAGCTGACGTCTACGGAGATTATATTGAGAGTGATGTGCTTATGTGGTATTTGACCATACACTTCTATAGTTGCTCTGTATTTGAAGCAATGGAGGGAGTGGAGCATCATGCCCTTTAGGTGTTATATCTAGGATTATCTAATATCGGTGTGGTCTTCGTTGATGATGCATTGAGGAGTTTGAATATGTATTTTTGTAGTATCAATTATTGGGGATTTGCATCACATACATACACGTCAAATTGAATTATTAGATCATAGGATAATAGAAATCATATGCTACTTGCTGCGTGAAGTCCATAGTCCTTAGGCAATATATCATAGTCAAATAGCAAATGGTGAAATGATATCACCGATGGAAACATCCTCCTAGACTTTTATTTTTCTTGAACAAGAATTGTCACCTGATCATCTACGCCATGAAATTAATTATGTTATTGACATAAGATTCAAAATTTACGCACTATTGATGACGTAAAGTGTAGACAAGTCTACCTTCGTCCTCCATGAAAAGTGTTTGAGCTGAGACTCATGAGTCATGACAATTTTTTTTCCTTTCTCTCGTGTTGCTGTTCCCTTTTCTCTCAATCTAGGAGTGAATTGGTTACTAAACTGTGTTTGAACTCGTTTTTTCATTTTCGATGGAGTTGATTGAAATAAGATTCAGACATGGAGTTTTGAGTACATCAGTCTTTATTTGCCGTTGCTGTTGGTTTCGATTTCACCAGTAGGCTATTTACTGTTTTTGAAGCTGAACTTACAGCTTTTTACGCGACAACAACGTATAACAGAATGAAAAAAATGATGTGTTACATAATGATGATATTTAGATCCCCTATTTTGTACTGCCTAACGCGGCCAACTGTGCCCGTCAGTTTATATTACAGAGTAATAAAGGATTTTCAACCTCTTTCTTATAACAACTTCTTAAATCTACCGAAAATAGAAATTAGAACATTACACATGGGAATTGGGATGAAGGGAATATAAAATAAAAACGGTTCGTTTCTTTTCCCTTTGCCTAAAACAAATCGAACCAAGTCTAATCCTCTGTTTGTACGATGTTCGGTGAATATAAGCGGTAGCTGAGTCAAAGTCGTAAACTAATAATGCACTAAACTTCTGCAATCTGTTACATTACTAAGATTTGTACTGCTTTGGTGGGATTCTAATAATAATTGTTACATAAAAGTCGTTCATGAAACTTTCATATGTTATACAACTTGGGTATAAATTATACAAGAAAGAATCTTCCCCTCTTTTTCATTTCTTAACTTTTGGTTTGTTCTGTTTTTTGCTAGATTGAACTGAAGTTTATTATGCATCATAAAAATATTTTAAACATGTTTGCTTTTATTTTGGCTTTTGTTTCTTGTTCATAACTCTTTTTTGCTTTCAAATCTTTCCTTAAATCTCTTGATTCTGTTCTATGTTTGGTAGTACTCTTTTCATTTTAAAATGTATTTGGTCTCCACAAAATTTTTGTATTTTATTTTTTTATTAGTCTTTTCTGTTGTTATCTGACGTTTCATGGGCGTTTCCTTTTACAATTAATCGACACCAAATTATTTTTTAGACCGAAGACGTTTTTTTTGTAAACAAATGTGATTATGTGAATACTAATTGTTTGTTGTATAATAATACCTTATAATAAAAGATCCTAGTATCTGACAGCCTATAAGCAAATTGCATATGCTTAGTAGTACTGAGAAAAAAAAACTAAGTCAATTTCTATTAATTTAATGTAACATATCTTGGTGTTTGGTGGAATTAAAGAATATTGGTGGTTGTAGTTGGAAAAATGTAACTCCATAGTTGAATGTTCAAACTATCAAGCACATAGTCTTTGTCAGTACATCAATTCACAGTTGTGATTTTCAGCCATATAGTCTAAGTTCCATACTCGTGCACAATGCACAATTGGGCCTATGATACGATGTGAAAAAGTTAATCCTTTACTTTTCCTAGTGTTGACTGGCAAGTTTAAACAATTAAAGTAAAAATTATTAGGGAAAAAATATTTTGGTATCTGATCGGTTAAATTTCTAACAGGTAACTACTTTTGGGATGAGATTTTTGGTCAAATGTTAAGAATCTGACTGAGAGTCACACATTAAGGTTTGAGTCCAAATAGAAAGTGGATTTTGGATGTTGTATAGTTAGATACATTGCCATGGAAAAATGAGACTTCAAATATGATGTATGAGTTTTTTAAGTTGACAGAAAGGATACGCGGAATATATGTTTTAAGGAAGTAATCTGACTCTTTTAAGGTTATTGGAGGAAAAGAACGTCGTATGTAAATTGTAGCTAGGGCTATTGATTGGAAACAAGCGGGTTCAGAATGAGATTTTTAACAGTTGACTACTTTTGGGATGAGATTTTTGGTCAAACGTTAAGAATTTGATCGGGAGTAAGGTTTGAGCCCAAATAGAAAATGGATTTTGGATGTTGTATAGTTCGATACATTGCCATGGAAAAATGAGACTTCAAATATGATGTACGGAGTATGAGTTTTTTAAGTTAAGAAAAAGGATACGCGGAATATATGTTTTAAGGAAGTAATCTGACTCTTTTAAGGTTATTGGAGGAAAGGAACGTCGTAAATTGTAGCTAGGGCTAGTGAATGGAAACAGGCGGGTTCAGAATGAATATGCTTGGGTGGTTTTGCGAGCGAACTCTCTAAAATTTTAGGCGAAAGATTCGAGGGTTGGGAATTCAGTGGGGGTTAAAGGGGTTCAGTTGAACCCAGCCGATCCAAAGATAAAAAAAAAACTATGGTTAGTGTTGTTAAACATGCTAAGATGATGGAGCAATGGTTAGAACTCAGAAAGTCCAACTTTTAGGTTGTAGGTTCAATGCCTTGTAATTGCAAGACTTTCATCAGATTATTATTTATAGGTTTATTTTCAATTTTATTAAATTTTTACTTAATTATGAAATTGGCTTACTAGGGTGGGCTTCTCCATTATAGTTTTGAGGAGCGAGTCTTAAATTATATGAATTCAAACACGAAATTTTGCAAGATCGATGATAAATGAAAGTATATTTATGAGTAGTTAGGTGGTAAAAGAAAATGGTATGTGTACTTTGTACTACTATTCTTTTGAGACTTCGTTTTGGTTAAGTGTACGTACGGGGTAAAATTATGGAATTGCTTCTTATCATATGTTTAGCCTATACAATAACTGATGAAATGTTGAGAGTTTTTAGCTAGGTATAGTGATGTGAGAATACAATTACTTATAAATTGTTCGCGTGATTTTGCCATGTGATGTTTTAGTAATAATAAATCTTATAGTTTTGAGTGTTTGGTGAATAATGGGGTTTTAGCTAGTTTTATTGTCAATTTTTCTTTTGAACTTCATTTGTATTCGACAATTAACATATATTTTCCGTATTTTATTTAATTATTATCAATAGAAATATCTTAAGTATAGATAACAATTAATCGAGACAGAAAAAAAATAACACGAAGTCACATAATGAGTAGGATACATGATGTTATTTTAACCTCTAGTAGCAGCCTTGTTTCTGTTTTTTTCCTTCTTGTTGTCGTGTTCTTGCCTTAGCTTTTTACCTGCTAAAGCCGTCAAAATGAATATAATAGGAAGTATCAATGTCGACCAATCAATTGTCACGATTTTACAACGAGGGGTGGAGACGTAGTCATTGTTGTAATTGCATGGAAAATATATACTCAAAGCACTGGTAAGTGGTAACTATAAACACGAAGACTCTAGAATAGCCGCTTTAGTTGAATAACTTGGTACCAACTTGAAAGTGTGTGTTTAAAAACAATGTTTACTTATTAAGTAAACCAAAGCATGCAGAAGTTTCACAATTTGTATTTTCCACCCTCTTACTATTATTATTATATTTTAATATTTTATTCATGAGTGCTGATCTGAAATAGTAATAAAAATTGGCATCATTTGTGGAACTTGCGCCTTTAGTCACAAAGTAAGTCGGGCATAAAACTGTTTTACATGTGCGATGAAATTCTTATGAGTAAAATATGACTATTTTAATGCTCAAAAGTGACTACTTTAACGCTAAATGTGCCCACTTTGAAGTTCTGTAAAATGGTCATTTTAAACGTTAAAAGGACACTTAAAACCTTAAAGTAAACACATTTTAGTTCTGAAATATCTCGTCTGCTCATAAAAGAAGCGGATCACTGTCCATTTTGTGTCACATGTGGTGTCATTCTGCATATGTTAATAAATCTCATAAACATAAAAGATTATTGAATAAGTAATTATTTAAAAGAGAGACATATTGCCATATGTGGTAATGGGACACCAAGTGGGACACAAAAATGGGACGAAGAATCCGCATTCCTCATAAAACGGTTTTATGTGAGTATATGCGCTAGTAACAACTCACAACTTACAAGTAGTCATTGATTTTTTTTAGTTATTTTTACTAAGGATTTTATTTGAATTTCTTGTGTTCTCTTTTTATTTTATTTACATGTGTTCCTTTGAGATTTGTGATGGACAATAGAATGAATTTAGTTATTTTTAAACACAATTTTTTGTATAAAACGGGTAATATCCGTTTCACACAAGAAACGGGTCAAATAATTAAATAAGACAAAAGTTAAAATCCTTGAAATTAACAAAAGTTTTGTCTTTTCTATTCAAATGTCTAACTATTTGACCCGTTTTATATATGGAACGGATAATCCGTTTTATGGGAGACTAACTCATTTTTAAATTGGGGATGAAGTACCTCTTAGCTTATAAATTGGGGATGAAGTACCTCTTAGCTTAGGAAAGCGGGTTTGAAATATATTGAATTTATTTTCATAAATTAGATTTAATATTCAAATTTGTGAAGAAAATAAGATGAACGACATTTGTAGATTTGGTAATTTAAATTTTTGTATTCAGAAATTTTATACAGTATAATTCATCTAGTTTCTTACAATTTTCTTTTGGGAGAATTCATCTGTTTCTTTAACATTTTATAAGTAAACTAGTACGGAGTATGTAGACATTATTTATTTATTTTTTTAATGAAATATTTCCTATTCAATTTAATTATCGATGTAATATTTACCTTACATCATTCGTAAGCAATCTCTATGTGTGTGCAACACATGGGTCACGTTGATTACATTCTATCTCATTTATTAGTCTGTAATTTGCGGGGGTTTGAAACATTAGGACAATGTTATTGTAAACTTTTAATTTGATGTGAAAATTATACAGGAAGGCTAGTTTTTATAGGGATCGCATAAAATAGATATAAAAGTAAATATAAGGAAATAAATTAATCGGTAGAAGTTTAAGTAAATATAAGGAAATAAATAAATTATTTGTACCTAAAGCACACTCTCATTGTTTTAAGCTCATGTGGGGTGTATTTTGTCCTTTCCTTTTAAAAGAAAGAACTCATAAAGATTACGAATACTAAGAGCATTTATCTTAAAACAAGTTTATGTAGAAGATCTTCTTTCCGTGTCTAGTTTATGTTGATGATAATTGTACAACAATGCAACACTCATCAGATATTAGGAGCATTGCCTAATTGCTAAAACAGGGGTTAATGCCATTGAAATTAAATATATTAGCAACTTGCATATTTTTATTTGAAGGCAAATTCTGTATAATAATAACGTTTTACACGTGAAATGATCAGTAGAATTTATCAATATACTTAGGGGTCGTTTGGTTCGACATAGGAAGATAGAGTTCCCGTAAAGTTGTAATTCACGGGAAGTTGTAATTCATGGGAAGTTGTATGAAAGTGTTTGGTTGCAATGTGGGAAGTGCATTCATGTGGTAAGTTAAACTTACCAAGGGGAGGCTAGGTAAGTAACTTCCTACATTATGTAGGAAGTAGAACTTCCCGGGAAGCTTAACATGAACTTGGCAACCAAACAATGATGAGGTAAGTCAATTCATGGGAACTTCTATTTCCCATGAATTGAGAAGGCAACTAAACGACCCCTTATATACAAATAAAGCACTAAGAAATTTTAATGGCCGTTACACGTGAAAAGACGTTAAATAATTATTACGAAGTAATAGACTGTTCATGATTGAAAAGTGAAAACGTTATATGACCGTTTCATAATCATAGTAAAACAAGTACTTTTCTTGTGATTAATATGCTCATTACTATTTTTTAGAAAAAGTTGAGGAGATTAATCATATGTGTCCCTATTATTTAACCAAAGTCTCCGCCAACTCCTCTTTATTTTCCATTTTGCCCTTTTCCTCTTTTCCTCATATTACATGTTTTATGTCTATCAATCCAATTCAACCACATATTTTCAAATAGAACTAACATACGTTAAAATTGATGGTGACAAATTGTGATAACTTTAATATTTAGTATTTATTGTTAACTTTTTACCTTTTTTAATTCTTATTTTAAAAATTCTCACCTTTTTTATTTATTTCCATAAAACCTTCCACCAAAATAAATACGGAGTATTAGTTTTGACTCATAAAAAACATTAACTTCTCTCTTTTTATTTTCATATTTTGAGTTTCGGGGGACAATAGAGTATAATCGGGATGAAAATATTAAAAAAAATATTGGTTTCAATCATTAAACTAATATTATTTTTAACACAAATTATTTGGTGAGACAGTCTCACAATAATTAATTAATTAATTAATTAATTAATTTAAATGATTTTTCTTACTCACTAATAAATCGTACATGTTATCTACTGTATTTATATATCTTTATGATTTACTTTGTATGTCTACTTAATAAATCGTAATAATAATGATTACGGAGTATATTTTAGTCATATTTTAGGCATCTTTATTTACTCCGTATATAATAATTTCAAATACTACCACATAGACCCCACACATTAGCCAATATAAGTAAGCCACGTATCCTCCACACCAATTAAGTCACACCGAAAATGATTCATGTGGTCTTCCTAAATAATTTGACTATCAATATGAGAAAGTACGACCGGTAAACAAACGAATTTAATAAACCACAACTGAATCAACGATAGCGACTTCCTCAACCTTTAGTCATACATACACCCAAATTAATTATTATCCAATAAATGTTTATTATATTAATTTACACCCTTAATGTCTCCATACGTTACTCCTTTATTCAAACTTCCTCATCAAATCAAACTTCTTACATCCTTAGCCGTTTTGTCTTTCCATTTTATATATATATATATATAACCCACGTATTCAACCCCAACAAACTTAGCTAAAACATTAAAACTTGCACACAAAAATAAAATAACTTCAAAAAAATAAAAACATGTCTGATTTTGATCAGGAAATTGATGTTCCTCAATACTTTTTGTGCCCAATATCCTTACAAATTATGAAGGACCCGGTCACGGCCGCCACCGGTATAACCTACGACCGCGTAAACATTGACCAGTGGCTTAAGGAGGCGGTTGACCCGGTTTGCCCGGTGACTAAGCAACCGCTTCCTAAGGGTTCGGACCTAACACCGAACCACACACTCCGCAGGCTCATTCAAGCGTGGTGTGTAGCAAATGCTACACACGGTGTTGAGAGGATCCCGACCCCACGAGCCGTTTTGACTCGAGCCCACATCGCTAAAATCCTTCGCGGGGTCTCTGTACCCCGTTTGCAGTGCTCTGCATTGGATCAACTTCTTGTGATTGCCACGTCTGATGGCCATGTGAATGATAAGAAGGTTATGGTTGAGTCTGGTGTGGTCAAAGCTATGGTGTTGTTTATTGTTAAGTGTTTTAAGGAGGGTAAAACGACCCCGTTGCTTGAACAGGCTTTAAGGGTGGTTAGCGCGGTGTGGATGTCCAAGTCAACTGAGATTATGGGCGTATGTGCCGAGAATTATGAACTCGTTGACTCGATCACATGGATTCTAAATGAAAATAAATTTAGCGACTCCATGAAGAATTTCGCGATTATTTTTCTAAAAGATGTCGTTAAGGTCACTAGTTCAAACCTTGTCGAGAAGCTAGATCTCGGGTTTTTCAAAGCAATTGTCAATTTTCTCAAGTCTAGAGGCAAAGCTCCCACGGTTCCCATAAGGGCGGCCCTTCGAGTACTAATAGAACTATGCCCACATGGACGACATAGGTATAAAATCATTGAATCAAACGCCATCTTCGAGCTCATCGAGCTCGAATTAAGCCTAGCTTTGACCCAAACCGAGAGTAAAAAGGTCAGTGAGCTAATATTCTGCCTATTAGCCCAATTATGCTCATGTGCAGAAGGTAGAGCACAATTTCTAGCGCACTCCGGTGCAATTGCTCTCGTATCAGATAGAATACTAAGGGTGTCACCGGTAGTGGACGATAGAGCAGTCCATATTATGTCGTTGATATCGAAATGTTCGGCCACCAACGAGGCATTGCAAGAGATGCTAAAGGTGGGTGCAGTGTCTAGGCTTTGTATGGTGTTACAAGCTGACTGTGCTAAGTATTTGAAGGATAAAGTTAGGGATATATTAAGGATGCACTCTTATGTTTGGAGTCATTCTCCTTGTATTCAGGTTAATTACCTTTTGACTAGATATCCTTTGATGCAATTTTGATTCTTAATTCACTATTATGTGCCCAAATAATATGGACAAACTCCATGGGTTTAGCTAGCTAGTTAGGGAAACTGTATTCAAATGGTAAATAACAGAAAAGTATTTAGGAAGGCTAAATATTTTAAACCAAGATTAATACAGAAATTCAACTATTTCATGGATGATTCTTTAATTGTGTTTGAGATTTTTTTTTTGCATCTTCTTCCATATGTTTCTGATTTGATAAGCGTATGACTTTTGACTGTAATAATTAATATCGTCTCGTTTCGAAAAAAGTAGAGAAAAAAACTAATTTGCTGAATAAATTTACATATGTGTTTTGAATATTATGATGATGACTCGTAATTTTTGCTAATTTAGATAGTGAGTTTAACATATGCCTATGTGAAATCGATTTCATTCACTCGTCTAGTTTACATACTCCATATTTTATATGAAGATTAATACAAAAGTTCCCGTGTTTCATGGATGAGTCTTTGATTGTGTTTGTAGATTTTTGTATCTTCTTCTGTACGTTTCTAATTTGATAGGGAGTATGACCTCTATTTGTGTAATATCGTCTCATTTCGAAAAATTAAAGAAACAGAATGCTATTTTGCTGAATGATTTTACATACTCCATATATGTTATGTGTGAAAATTATGACCTCTAGTTTTTGCTACCCTAGGTAGTGATTACAACATATGACAATGTGAAATTGATCTCATTCATCGTCTAGTTTAAAGAACAAGATTCATATGTTTTCTAATTAAAGTTGATGCACAATATTAAGATGTTCGTAACTTAGGGAAATAACATTAATTTAGAACTTTTGTTCGAGAACCTACATGAATCTTAGATTTTAAGCTAATATCCCGTAAACTCATCTAACAAGTGGAATTTTCGAAACAAATGTACCCCCTCCGTTCCAGTGAATTGTTTACAGTTTGACTTTTTTTTTTAGGGGGACTTGAGAGAAGTGTAAACAAATGACTAAAACAGAGGGAGTAGTATATTTTGAGTTGGTGGTGACATTTCAATTCTTTCATTATGGTCGTCATGGGCTGACCTTATAGGCACGATATCAAAACTGATCTCTATGTAACCTGAATCATCGTAGAATTATGCGTTGGTTTCGTTGATACTTGATATGAAACGATGTAATGCTCCTAAACCATATTCAGCTATTCTTTTGGGTAATTAAGGATGAGTAGGTATGTATCGTGTGACACATGCGATCTTCTTCGATTAGTCTCCTATGTATCATGTGACACATGCGGTCTCCATCAATTTACATAGCCAATAGCCTATATAAGTTGTTTCATAATAATTGCATCGAGAGACAAACGTTCTTTTTTTAGACCAGTACACCTAAATGTGGGTGGAAAAAAATTAGTCTAAAAAAAAGACCGTCTTTTTTAAGACAAAGTGTTGCAATCGACGCCTATAAACGACATTAAAAGCACGTTTAGGGACTGTTATACAATGACTTTTGACTTCTTAGTTGTTCAATTATTTTTTTGTTATACGACATGCTTGAAATCTTGATTCTACTCCGTATTTGTTTTCCAAAATAACTCTCCGTATTTGTGATAACTTATGGGGTGTCCGGATTGTATTTTTAATTGAATTATTAGATTATTAGATTATGATTTATTACGACATTTGCTTAAAACTCGTCACTCATTCCCTTAAAATCTACGGAGTGAATTTCATTTTTATTGTTTACTCCGTATAAAATGATTTTTTATTTTACAACACGTCTCATGTAAAATCATTTCATGCTTTGAGACCTGCTGATTATTAAAGAATTAAGGAAAATTATCGTAACATTTAAGTAACTACCGCTTTAATTATGTAGGAGGTGATAAATTGTCTCCAGTAAGACTGTTTTACATTGTTAGATTCTTGAGTTTCATGTTTAAAATTTTTGTAATTTATGAATTGAATTTCGATTTAAGTGAAAACAATCGGTCGAGTGAACATGTTGATCAACAAATGACCCTTAATTTTAATTTGATTTATTGACGCAATTTTATGGTTGATATCCATGCATGCGTGCATGCATTGGTTGCACAACATTCCCCGAATATGCATCCGTGATCTCGGCTTTCCTTTTCTTCCATTTTTCCTCACTTTCTTGGATGTTCACTTTCCGTTGAGACTTGAGATGCGCTTTTTTCTAACCCCGATATCATGTGCCTAAGCTTGTAGTCTCAGTTACCGATATTAAGCTTAATAGAGTCTTTATATAGTCTTAAAATCATACTCCCGCAATTCAACTTTGTTTTGTGCATGTCAGTTTGAATTTTTAAAATGTTAACAATGTTGTCTTGTACTTCATATATTTTTTTTAAAATGTTAACAATGTTGTCTTGTACTTCGTATATTTTATGTTGTTTCTTTTTATTGAAAATTATAGTGGTATTTTTACACAGATATACTTCTTCGATTTTACCCCCATGATTTCACCTTTTTTTTTTTTACGAAAAATGCATTCATGGGGCTCTTCTATTGAAATGGATGGATTATTACCCTAATTCTCTTTTTTTGTAGTAGGTAGAAATTAAATTCATTTCATATCGCAGTCTCTAATTTTAGGTGGTGACTTAACGTAGTCCAATTGTGTGTATGCCGTTAAGTAATTAAAAAGATCGGTCGAAAACAATTGTTTGTACTTGGCTAATTAGCAATTAAAAGTTTGATACATAACCTGGAAGATTCATTGTATGCAATAAATTTATTTTATATCGTTTATGTGGGCTATGCAACTTATAACACGAACTTTCAAATTACTTATTTCTATTGAATAGACCCTTTTTGACTTGGTTTGTTTCTATGGTTTTACACTTGCTTTTGATCTATAAATTGTATTTTAACAACTAAAAAGTGGAATTAGGACCTCTATTTTGTCTATTTTTATCTTTGCGTACTGTTATTTCACGTGTTTAACATTTACTGAAATAATCTAATTAAATACCCCCTCTATTTCACTCAATTAGCCCCACTTTCCTTTTTCGGCAATTTTACTCATTTAGCCCCATTACTATTTAGGACAACTTTATACAATCAAAATAACACTTTTACCCCTACTAATATATTCATTTTACAAAAATGCCACACTTTATCCTTTAAAATGAACCTCATTCAACCAAACTACCAATATTACCCTTAACTTTTCATTTTCCTTAAAAATTGTGAAAAAGCCCATGAGGCTTTTTCAATGAAATAGAGGGAGTAGTACGGAGTATTGTGTTAGTTATTAATTCAATCAATGATTCTACTTTCATGGAAAGAGACACGTTTCTAATTTAACTCCAGTTATTTGCTTTGGACGTGATTGCTAAAAAGTCCTTGTTATTGATGAACAGGGTTCTAAACTCTTAGTTACATACTTACATCAGTAGAGGTCCTTCAACAGGGTTCTAAACTCTTAGTTACATACTTACATCAGTAGAGGTGGCCAAGGACCGGGCTCTAAAGTCGAGCCCGGATCGACCCTTTGGAGGTAAGGGTCGGGCCTCTGAAGGGTCGGGCTTTGAACTTGAGGCCCTTGCATGTCTCTTAGGTGGGCCTGAGAGGGCCGGGCCGAGCTAGGCCCTTCCAGCGTTGACAATTTCACGTGATCACAATCGATGACTAAAACGATTTTGCCACTAATAGTTACTGGTCTCTTTTATATGAACATATTTTACATTATAAACGATCTTATAAACAGTTAATTTCTTTTAATAATTGTAACTCTGTTTTAAACTCAAAACGATGCTCAATGCAAATAGCAGGGTAAAATTGTGAGATTAATTTTTTTTTTTTGTTAATTTTTGGGCATTTTTATTTTATTTTTTTGTTTCTTATTCATATACTTGTAAGTTAAAACGAATCAAATCGTAAAGTTTTTTATTCATACGGAGTATAATAATAATAATAATAATAATAATAAGTACGGAGTACTCCGTAGAAGATAAAAAAAGGAGGTGCCCGAAAAAATTACGAGTATATCGTAGCACACACAGACATTGGGCCACAGACAATAGTCCACTTTAAGTCTTATCAAAGTTTGAAAATTTGGATTTGTTATCCTAACCCACGCTCAACACGCCCAAACCCAATTTGTTATTCCATCAATTTGAGGCTCAATTCGTAATAACTGTACCTTTTATATGCTCCGTATAAATTTTTACAATTTACTACTTCGTATCTTTTATAATTTTCTTTACAAATTACTACTCCCTCCATCCCAATTTACTTGTCCCCTTTTGGTTTTTGAAAAATCCCAATTTATATGTCCCATTAGGAAAAATTACTTAATTATCCTTAGGTCATCCTTATTGTAGAAATATGGATTTGCTTAAGTTGGTATACCAAGCCCTCCCACCTATATTGTTTTAAGGGTAAAAGTGGAATTATAGGTAATTATTGTGAAAATTAAGTGATAATTGTGACTCTTTTCTAAATTTCTTAAATATAGCATTTTAGTAAAAGGGGATAATGAAATTGGGATGGAGGGAGTATCTCTTATGAACCTTTTCTTTACAAATCGATACATGTTTGCATCTCCGATATAGCTAAAATACCCTTGTAAAATATACCTAAAATACCCTGGTAAAATATTTGTAGCTTACGTTTTTTCGATATTTTCTCTTCCGCTTTCACCTCCATTTTCACATTCACCTTATTATTTTTCATCCACATCTTTATCAATACTTAATATTTATGTCTTCACTCTATCACGACGTTCTAAAAATTATAAAGATTAATGATTTTTTTTTTTTAAATTTTCATTCATTTTACATTAAAGTGGTAACAATTTGTAAAAAAAAAAATCCTCATAAAAGGTATGGAGTAGTTATTTTTTTTTTTAAAAAAAGAAACACTATGAAAGGTATTAAATGGTAAGAAGAAGTATATTTATAAGTATTAAGTATGATGATTTACAAATTATCAATAAAATTACTGTAATATTTTTTGAAGCCTTATATTGCATCAGTTTCAAGTCTCTTTATTGGATCGTATTATATTACTCCGTATGTCATTGACTCATTTCCCTTGCGCCATGCATATGTAGATTTATTTTTATTTTCAAAAACAAACTTATTAATTTAAATACGGAGTGTATTTTACTTTTTCTTAAATTTTAGTTTATTACTCATATTGCAGTTTACCTTTTTTACCATAGGAAAGACTAAATGGTTAAAATGAAGTGATTTTACCAATTACCACTAAATTTATATCCGTAAAATGAAGTGAATATTCATGTAATTAGTCAAGCCGTCATAAGAATTTGAATGATAAGCCATAAGTATTACAGAGTACTCCGTACAATGTAATATCTTCGACTTCAAAACTTGGATAATAAACATAGAAATAAAAAAGCATATTATATTAGTCCGTATAACAACATAGAATTTACGAACAATTGTATGTTTTCGATCAATTTATTGAAATTCCTCCTTCCACTATCTCTATCACACACGTAATCAAATTCAAACATATCGGTATTGAGAGTTGTATATGTGTCATTTGTATTCAAATATATATATATTTCTATGGACACAAATATTTTACTTAACTTATTGTTTTATTACACTAGTTGTTTTGTGATATGCTAAGTAAAGGATTTTTAAAATTTTTAAAATCTTTAAATGTACGGTGTGTAGTTTATATGAAGTATATCTCTATTATCAATAATTTTTCTATGAGTTAGCCTTACAATAAATTATTGTATGTCCGTCTTATTTGTGTTCGATTATATAGTTTTTGTGTCATTGAAGTGATAACTATAGTTAATTATTATTAAATTTTTTTAGTACCCTTGTAAGTGAATTTAGTACTCCGTAAATCTGTTTCATATTTTTGTACCCTTTTAACTGCAATTTGTACCTTAATTTCATATTTAACTTAATCTGATCTATTATTAGTACTTTAATATTTTTGTTAGGGTACATTGTAGAGAAAATTGGACTTGCATTACATTAAAAAATACGTGTCCAATGTAATTCTAGACACGTAGACATACATTCTCATAGAAGTAGAGAATCAAGATTTATAACAATTTTGAATATATTCTTAAAAAGTTGCCTTTTGTAGCTAGTTGTAACGGTCCTTTTAATTTGTACCATGAGATCACATAATAGTTTCATCCAATCAAATGAAAATTCTGTACAAAAGTGAATGATAGAAAGTTTGTTCTTTCATTCAACATGCACAATTTAGTAGTCCGTATAAAGCTAAAAATATTTGTAGGGGACGACTGTGGTCGAGTATCTACTTCTTTTGCACCACTATTAAATACGGATCTTTCTTCTACTCCCTCCGTTTCGGTGATTTGTTTACGTTTACTTTATACACATTTATCGATATGAGGAGAGAGGTTGAGAAAAAACTAATAAAATATTAATATAAGTACAAAGGGGGCCCCGTTTGCTTAAAATTATCAAATGTTATTGGTTGAGGGAGTAGGGCCACTCACAGTCAGCAAGTACCATTTTGGAAAGTGTAAACAAATGACCCGTACGCCCCAAAATAGAAAGTGTAAACAAATGACCGGGACGGAGGGAGTATTTAATTGTCCTTTATATTTCTTGGACTATATTAAAATGAGTACTCCATCCGTTTCAGTGAATTATTTACAGTTTGACTTTTTCGTGAGAGGGAAAAAGTCAAACTGTAAACAAATGATTGAGACAGAGGGAGTATTACGTATTCCCTTCATATTTTTCATTTACATTTGTGATTATGTGTATATATATTACTTGTAGACTGATTTTAATTGTTTTATTTGGGGTTTAAAAATTATGATTAATAAAATCATTCTTTTATGAAACACATTTACACAATTAATATTATAGTTTTTAACTTATTAACAGTCAAATTTTGGAATTGCAAATAGGTTGAAAACTCTAAAATTTCAATGTAATTACAACAATGTATAAATATGGGTCTAATTGTTTCAAAGATACTATAAATAATGTGTTTGTTTAGCAAATTTATGGCTAGACTTGATTCGAAGGGCCAAACGTATTCAACATAATTACTCCGTATTTATTATTACTACTCATAATATCATTTAAAAAAAAAAAAAAAAATGCTCTCTCTGTTCATTAATATTACTCCGTATTAATTAAAATTAGACAACTTTAATGATCTAGTAAATCAATTAAGAACAAGGAAATTAATAATAATATACTTCCTCCATTCCATTTGATTCTATACATATTCCTTTTTCGGAAATTTCAATCAATTCTATACATTTCTATTTTAGTCTCTACTTTATTAAACTAAAAGACCAATATACCCTTCACTAATACCCACTCAACCCACTTGCAAACAATAAAGTAGGGGTATTTAAGTAATTCCATTATCTACCCCACTTGATTTTCTTCTACCTTAATTACCGTGTTTTGGTCAAACGTATAGAATCAAACGGAATGGAGGAAGTAACTAATAATTTTGATTAATAGATATATAAATTGCGGTATGAGAGGATCTTACACGGTAAGACCCGTCCAAATACTTGTGATGCAATTTTTTTATTATTATTTTTTTCATTACTAACTTAAAGTATTATGTTAGAAAATTAAAATTATACTAGTTTGTTTTGTCGTATGGTATAAAAAGTGTTATGTTAATCAAAATTACATGTGTTTTTCTCTAATTCGTTTGGTCTTATGGTATAACATAATTGTGAGGACAATTTTATAAGAGATTTGCATAAATAAATTGAATTTAATAGTTGTTCAAATAAAATCATTACCCATCATTCTTAAATTATACTCCAACATTTTTTTTGGTTCCAATATGGGTCGCAAGGGCAATACAACGGGGAAGTAGGAATTCAAACTTATGACTAGGGGTGTAAATGATCAGAGCCGGCTCGTCGAGCCCTCGGAATCAAATCGGTCAAAGCTCGGCTCGAGCTCGGTCAAACCGATCTCGAGCGCGAGCCCGAGCCGAGTTAGGCCAAATCCGAGCCGATTCCGAGCTTAGTAAAGCTCGGATCGGAAGCTCGGATTTGGGCTCGTTTTCATTTTTATATATAATTTTGTCTATGTCTATACATTATATTTTGCTACAATTATAAAAAAAAAATTTGTAATATCTTTAGATCGATTTTTTTTTAATAGAATATTTTATTATAATTGTTATATAATATATTTATTATAATAGATATTAAAAAAAAGCGTAGAAAAATAATATCTAACAAAGCTCGGATTGGGCTCGAGTTGAGCTCGAGACTTTACGGTGATTCCGAGCTTTGAATTTTTGAGCTCGGTAAATTCAGAGCCGATTCCGAGCTCGAGAAATTTTTTCCGAGCCGATTCTGAGCTCACCCAAGCTCGGAATCAGATCGGCTCGGTTACACCCTTAGAAGCTATCGTTACTGATATCTCAACCTTAACCACTAGGCCAAAACATTATCGGTTATAATCCAACATAAAACATCCATTAGATATAAAAAATATTAAGTACTCCGAATATTTATATGCATCGTCCAACTCCCATGTTCTAAATTGCGTAGAATGATGTTCTTTATGCTTCCAAGTGGTAATTGTATATCCGTATTATTCCGTACAACTTAACTCTTATTTACACCCTCATTTCTCAGTTACACATACGAAATACTTAATGTTAGTGAATTTTTTTCTATGTTTAAAAAAATAATGATAAATTAATCATTTTACTAATGTAGAATTATACGAGTATAATTTATTCCTCTAATTTTCTAAAATTACGAGTATTATTTTGAACAAACAGTATATATCAATTAAACCTTTTCTCCAAACCAAGCTTCATCTTATCATCTATTATGTTATAATTATTCTTTTTTATTTATATTATTATATGTCCATATAAAAAAAAAAATTCTACTCCCTTTGTTTCTACTCCCTCTGTCCCAATCAATTGTTAACGTTTGCTTTATTTTTCCCTCACAAAATACAGTAAACGTTAACAATTTATTGGGACGGAGGGAGTAATAGTTAATTACACACTTACTTTATTTGTCCATCACAAAATTAAGAAAAAGTTTAACGGAACACGGCGAGTATTTAATTTTTATAAATAAATAAATAAATTGATCAAATGTGATTAATCTTGTAGTATTATATCCTTTTCACAACGGTGTAAAAAGTAGAACTTTATGTTGAATTGACAACCTAATATTTTATATAAAAACGTGTTATTTATAGTGCGTTTGAGTTTTTACATACCCTAATTAGTTAAGTACGGAGTATTAGTGACTAATTTTGGTTAATGCTGAATAATTTTATGAGTGGAAAGTATTGTTGTAGGCTATGTTGTGTCATGTGTGTGTGTGTTGTAGTGTAAATATGTTGTTTGGGAATTGATGCATCATGCACCATTTTTGTTATGAGTGGAAAGTATTTTAGAATGTCATTTTGAAATTATGGTTTGAAGTATCTAATTTATTCATTATACGGAGTATTAGCAAAAGAATTAAAGAACCTAGCTACATAATTTTAATAGTATTATGTTGTAAGCTTAGATATTTTATATTTGAGATATTTTAAACTTTGTTTATACTTACCCAACTACATTAATTGTACTCTGTACTCCTTTCGTTTCAGTGATTTGTTTACAGTTTGATTTTTTGTGAGGGAAATTTAAAAGAAGTGTTAAAACAAATGACTGAGATAGAGGGATTAGTATTTTTCTGTACTTGATCGTTACTGAAAAGTTTATTTCAAATAAAAATGAAAAAAATGATGGAAGTAAGAAAAATTAATTTAAAGTCGAATTTATGAAGTTTGGGAGAGTAAGAATCATTTTTACTATTGGCCGCCCAATAATATTATCCACGGATATTGCTGCACAATAATATTATCCCATCCATAGTGGACACTTTTGCTTGCTTCTTAAGCCATTTTCAACCAATAAAAATCCATTATTTTCCTTGTTTTTTATCCGTTAAATTATAAATTATAGAATTTGAGAGTAAATTTATTTTCATACGCGTCATCACCATTTCAAATTAATGATATAAACACATGTTTACTTTGTATTATAAAATTAAGTTACCGTAGGTTTCATGTGGTATCATCTTTACCATATGAGACTGACTTGTTGATCTAGAACATCACCTTAATGAGTAATTCTTACGTAAGACCGGACTTACGTTAACATAACGTAAGTCACACACACAAGTTAAAATAAAATAGGAAAATAACCACCCTTGTGTGAGATGTCTCACAATAAATTTATTGTGAGACTTGCCTCACACAAGTATTTGCCCACCTTAATAACCCTGTGAGAAATTTCACAATAACATTAAGGGTAAATTTGTTAGGCTAAAATATAGTTTGAAGTTATTTTATTGGACATCATAGTAAAAAACAAAATTGAGGAACCCCTTCCTTCTAAACTTGTGTAATGATTTTTAGTGAATTTGAATATTTAAATTAAATTTCAAGATATTCATGTTTGAACAGTTGATTGTAGATATTCAATTATTGAAATATAATGTAAGTCAGTATGCGTGAAAAGAATATCAATATATAGGTAATGTATATAAAAAATTAGAAATAAGTGATAGTATTACAGTACATACATTATAATTTGCAACTCTCAACATGGTACCGAAAAAGGTCTTAGCCAAGTGGTTGAGACTAAGGTATTCTGGACATTAGGCCCCAATTTCGAATCCATTTCCTCTTATTGTAATGCGACTTAGTGCGTGCTTCGATTTAAAAAAAAAAAAAAAAAAAAAAAAAAAAAAAAAAAAAAAAGTGTTGGTCTCCCTTAAAACGGGTTCTGTTTCTTAGAAAACGGCCAAATAGGGGAAAAAGACAGGAACTAGTGGGGAGAACAACTTGCTCCCACACATCCTTTGTCTTTTATGTGAGTATTGGCCGTTTAACTTGGTTTAAGGCAGATTCAAAATGTAAGCAATTTAATGAAAAAAAAAAATGGTTCCTCGATTTGGACAACTATAGGCTATACTAAGCATTATTCTCTATGATTTTTTTTTACCCCTTTTATCTCTTTCTTTACAAGTTACAACACATCCAAAGCCATGTTTCCTCACAATTTGAAGATTTTGAGATTGTGCTTTGATATGGATTGACCATTATTACATTTGCTCTTACTCTCACGTATTGCGAGAGACTACTTTTTATACTCTCTAAAATTCTCCTAGCAAGTAAAAATAAACATTCAAAAAAAAAAGGAAAAGGAACTCTATATTTTAATAATCCCTGGAAAATATAATATAACTAAAATTGTACGAGTAAATTTTACAAAAACCAAATAAAATGATATTTTACGCAATCTCAAACCTACTTAGCAAAGTATAGTACTCATATGTTAACTTTTAATATGTCCAAGTTTCTATATTAGAATTTGAATTGCGGTTAACATTCAAATATATACGAACTTAAGCAAAAACAATGTTTTGTTGTTATTTCAGTTTATACTTCGTTGTATATATATTATCAAATACATACTTTGTACGGAGTAGTACTCTATTAAGTACGATAATATATATATATATATTTTTTTTTCCAAATGCTATCTACAAGAATAATATAATTATTTTTATATATATATTACTAAGTACTTCGAAATACACAACAATACAAGTGTAGATTATGCACCAAAATTTTATATTTTGACATCTCAAATTTATTTTAATATTCTCGTTGTCAATTGAGATAATCGTCGAAAAAAAAGTGATGAATATATCTTTAGGCTTTAGCATGCATGTTAGATTAAATATTTTGTATAATTCTTATTAAGGTCCTGTTCTTTTCAGCTTAATTTCGGCTCTTATAATTATGTTCAGCTCTTATATGTCCACTTCAGTTCAGCTCAGCTCTTATATGTTCAACTCTAATAAAGTTCAGCTCCTATAAGTCTCACTAAACTTTAATTTACACTGACTTAGCTTCAGCTTCTATAAGTTCAGCTTTAATACCGAGGATGCCATGGCCTAGTGGTCAGGATTGAGGTACCTTGAGCAGTAGGTCTCAGGCTCGAATCTCCCCTTCCCCGTTGTAATGGCCTAGCGCCTCCTATTTGAACAAAAAAAAATAAAAATAAAAAGTTCAGCTCTAAAAAACCGAAAAGAACTGGACCTAAATTTCACTTTTAGGTTTTAAGGAAAACGTTGGGCTAATAATTAGCCACAAACGACTAATTATCACCCCTCTATTATCAAGTTGATAAGACTATAGTACGAACTACTCTGTATAAAACCTTTTAAAATCCCTAATTTGGAATTAAAGCACGTATAGAAGTCGTAACTTATATTTTAATAATAATAATAATAATCAATGAGGAAAGTGCTACATTTTTTTGCAATTTTATCTTTTTAATGCTTGTATTTTTTTTATTTTTTTTAATTTACAAAAGTTATTAATCTAGAATTCAATAACCCTAAACCCTTCTATAAAATTTATGTGTGACTCCTAAATTTTCCTAAATTTTATCAAAAGAATCCCTTATTTTTAATTATTATCCACCACTATTTCAAAATGAGGAATAGAGAAAAAGATAAAGCATATTTTTATTAGAATTTAGACGGAAAAAATAATGGATATTAGAGAATGTTCCTCACTTTTTCATGCACTACAAATACACCCCTCTCACCTCTTTCTCACTCACATCAAATTTACAACTTCAATTACAATTACCAAAAAAAAAAACTAGAAATTTATATTTATTATATATATTATATATAAAAAAAAATAAAAAAAAATAAAAAAACCTAGAATTATTTTACAAACAACAGAAAATAAAAAACCCTAAAATTAAAATATTACATTGAAAGTGGTATACAAGCTGTAGTTTGCTGTATAATTAGTTTGTTATAATCTCATCAAATTTTAATATTTTATTAAAGGTGAAATTTCTGACTAACTTTTTTTTATTTTTTAATATATTATTGATTGATTGATAATTGATGAATGAATTGAAACCCATGCATATCATGTCCAATAATTACTTACTCATCATGTTTTCTTCATACCACTTGCATGTTTCTCTGAATGCTTTGTAACTTGTTACTCTTTTGTTACGTTCTTGCTTCGTACCGTACATTTGTCTATTTTTATTGCCTTTTTTTTTTCTAACAAAATAATTTAATTACACTTTTATTCATTATGGAAATATATAAACATTTGAGAAAAGTTATAAAAACTTATTTGAAAAATTTAAAAATTTTAACGTATGATATACACCGTACATTTCATTATACTTTGTTACGTTCATCATTCAGAGCATGTAGTGGTACCGGCACCCATAATGCTTTTTCGGAAAAAAAAATAATAGTGGTCTAAAAAATTAAAAATTATAGAAAAAAATTTAAAATGTCTAATATTTTTGTTTGTAGTTTATTTTTGGCACCCACGATTATAAATCCTGAAATCGCCACTGCGTTCATTAACGATTTTATAAATTAAAAACTCCGTATATATGGTTCATGATTTTGGAAATGGTTTTTATTTTGAACCGTTTAACGTGTGTTTAGTGGATATATGTTAAAAAGTCGTCTATACAATAATTATAATTCAAATTTTATTGGGTTTACGTTTTTTTAATTTTTTATAACTAAGGAATCTTCATCCGTATTTTCTTTTTTTGCAGGATCACAAATTAATTATTAAAATAATGTCAGGGTGCCTTAGCCGAAGCTCTTATAAATTGAGCAACAAAAACAGCTTTGTGAATGAAGAATATCACTCTATAGACCTACTTGTAGAAAAGAATATTACTGATAACAATAACAATAACAATATTATTATTCTTAATAATAATAATAATAATAATAATAATAATAATAATAATAAAATTAATTCTCTTAGAAGAACTTCATCATCAGCTGACATGTTCTCAGAAAAGTGGGCCCAAAACAATGGAGTTTCTATGATCAAAAGGGTTCACTCTTCAGAAAATTTGAAAAGTTTAGGAGAAAAAAATGATTATATTAATGAAGATATAGTGAATAATGATGTTGATAACAAAGGAGGTTGTGGTGGAGCTGCTTTTGAGGATATTTGGAGCTCTATATTATCAGGGAAAAAACCCGTCGAGGCCGGGTCAGGTGACCCGGCCCCGTACGTGCACCCGCTTGTTAAGCGGGCGAGCTCGCTTAGTGAGAAGAGTTTGGAGATTTGTACTGAGAGTCTCGGGTCAGAGACTGGGTCGGACGGGTTTTCTATCCCGTTGACCGACCCGGGAGATGGTCAAGAAGGAGAAGAAGTGTGTGGGGATGAAGAGGTGGTGAAAAAGAATGATGATGTTGTTGTGGAGGTTGTGGGTGAAAAGTATAATTACAATATTAATAATGTTGTTAATAGTAAGAAAGTTAATGTAGGGGTTGAAAGGTCATTTCCACCTCCTTTGCCTTCCTTGGTTAACAGTGATGGTGGGTCCAACCTACACATGCGCACTCGTCGCCACAGTGGTAGGGTGGTCGTGGAGGCAGTTGCAGTCTCGACTCTGCAATGCTTTCGTGCTCAACGAGAGGATGGTCGCCTTCTTCTCACATTTTCAGGTGATAATGATAGTGCAGAAAATGAACAAGAATCAAAATCTGAACCAGAACTAGAATCAGAATTAACATCTAAATTAAATCTCGAACCAGATCCAAAACAGTTTTCAGATGAACTAGTTCAGAAGGTTGATGAGTCATCAGCCATGTCTTGGGCGCCCAAGGTCATCAGCGTGACCATACAGGCGCCAAAGGCAATGTCAATGAACAAACTAATAGAGTTAACATGTACCAAGTCACACTCCATGTGGCCTCGCGCCTCCAACATGACATTTGTAAAGTCCTTAGAGAATGAACATGGAGAATTGGACGAGGTGGAAGAGTCGGTGAGGCAAAAAGTTGTCACGCATTCACTTCCACCTCGTCCAAGGATGAACACGACCATCACAACTCCAACCACGCGTAATGAGTACGAGTACTATTGGCGCAACAGTCCAACTTCTACTACAGCAGTCACTGTCTTCAAACCACTTGCGGGGAAACAGAATAACTATTCTGTGAATTCTGTTTCGCCGCAAGTGGTCAAAGAAAGCAACAAAAGGATGAACAAATTCCTTTTAGGGAATAATGAAAAAGGTGGGGAACAAGAGAAAGTGGTGCTAGTTGGTGAAGAAGAGTATCTAGTTCCCTTTTTTAGAGGTTGTAAGGACTCAAGAAGGTCACTCTTGTTTTGGGAACCCTATTGCATTGCCACTTCCTAGATCATTTTAATTTTAATTGAATCATCTAGTAGTTTTTTTAATGCTATATGTACTATGATCCATTTTAATTTTGATTTTTTTGTATGTTTTTATCTTGGAAATTTTAGTTATTTAGATCATGTACTTTTCCCTTTTGATCCCTTGTACGGAATACGCAATAATAATAATCAAGAATTCCATTTTGATTTTGGATTGCTATCTACCCACATGCAGGGACAAATAATATCGAATACGTACGTAATGGGTTTTTGAATAAGAGTTCATATGCGGAGTAAATACATACACACTATCTTTTTTTTTTTTTTTTTTTTTTTTTTTTTTTTTTTTTTTTAAGAAATCTGATTCACATTCAAATATGCGAGAATATATTTATTTTTATGTCTCTTACTCTCTATCCAGTGGACATAAGATAGAAGAACTGTAAAAATGTGATTAACATGGTGTTATTAAGTTTATGTACTCCGTATCTTCAAATGAAAAGTTATATACGTAGTATATGTTATCTTCTTCTTTCAACACATAGAATTACTCCGTACAATCTTTTTAATGTACTACTCCTTATAAAGAGGTCAAATTTCATTCACATATATCATATACTCCGTATGTGTTCTCTCGCAGCATGTTCACTTTAGCAAGCATGTAGTTCATGGATTATTCTTGGCAAAAATATATCATTATGTTATTAACATTTTATTAAAAAGATAAACAAACGATTAAAATATAAAAAAAAAAGCTAAGTAAGGATTAAAAGATCAAAATATAACTTTCCGAATTCCCTATACCAATGTTGTGTCTTGGTGGTCAGCCTATCGTTCAAGTCAAAGTTGATATTGCTTCCTTCCTATTAGCTTTAATCTATTGTATTTGGTGGAATCGAAACAATTGTCGTCTTTAAGGATTTGTGATGTGTCCAAAAAATGTAATAGAGTCTATAGTTAAGGAAAAGGAAGCTAAGGTGGAGATAATTTTACTCGTACGCGCGACTGTTGTAAGAGAGCGGATTCTCTGTCCCATTTTCATGTCCCATTTGGTGTCCCATTACTACAAAGGGTAATAAATCTTATTGATTATCAAAGATTAATGGAAAAATAATTACATAAACTAAGGATTTATTACTATATGAAGTAATATGACATCAAATGGGACATAAAATGAGACAAAGAATCCGCTCTCCTGTTGTAATGGTGGCCAAGTGAGCCTGTATGCTATATAATGATATATCCTTTGATTTGATCAATTTATAATACTTACTTTTGATTAAAAAAAATACTCCGTATATATATTGTGAAAAAAGCATGTAAAAAGAATATTACAGAAACGATGAATATTTTTCGACGTCTCAGTTAATTCTTTCCCTCCACAATCGAACCTACCTTATAGATAATGTCGATAAATATTTTATAGATTGAGACCTTTTTTTTATGTCATTTTCAAAGGAAAATTTTGGTTTATAGCTCCACCAGTTATATACGATTAATTTTATAGAAGTAGACATGCACATTATATTCTATAGTAAGTTGTAACCAACTACCTATAGGAATTGCGTGATTCATTCAATAATTCCCCAACACACTTCTATATCATCAAATATATAGCGTAGCATCTTATTTTTTGTAGTATAGGCATTACCTATCACACCATTTTGATCAACATGCATCGTTTCTTTTCAATTTTTCATTGATTATTCTTGATAATTTCGACAACGAAATGGATAGAATACGATATTGTTCTCTTCTTTTTAGAATGTATATATCTCTAGGTCGGTTCTACTGATGATAACTTTTCGATTCGTGTAAATGATAATGACGGGTAGAATCAAGCTACATAATAGTCCTAGATTTAATTTAGACCATATATGTATGTTAATGCAATTGTAAAGTACGGCGTATATTGTTTTTATTTATCGTGAGTTTTTAATGGGTAATTAAATCTTCAGCTACAACTCGATAAATGTGTGATTGATATTTTTTTGTAAATGTTAGTCAAGATACCTCAACTTTTACCCCACCCTATTTTATCCAAAATGAATACATTTATTTCATTAGAGGGGTTAACATCGATCCAATAATAAAACAGTAGAATTTTACGGTGAGACCGTATAGTAGTTATTATTAAAGAAAATCATTTACCACTATCTCAATATGTCAAAAAACTGAGATATTTGTGAGTAATGTCTCACAATAACTATTCAGTAATTCTTGTGAGACTAACCTTACGCTAAGTTATTGCGAGATCAGAGTACAAATTGTAGTTAAAATGGTACAAAAACATAAAACAAATCTACTAAAGTCACTTTTAGGGGTACTAAAACAATTTAGTTACAATTAATAATAATTATCACTAAAATGGTACAAAAACTATATAATCGAGTACAAATGAGACTGACTTACAATAACTTATTGTGACTTGTGAGACCATAAAACGATACGATGGTGGTCGAAACATTTACGATTTATGGACCTAAAATATAATTGGGCTTAAAATGAAGTCAAGTGGGTTTTAAATTTCAATGTGGTCAGCCCAAACGAAACTTTTATCACAAAATTAATGAGTAATTTTTATTTATTTAATTTTATTTTTAATCCCCAAAAAAACATTATTATTCGTTTCATTTAAGTTCGTTAAAAAAAAAAATCAAAACAAACAAAAAAGTTCGAAGGAAGAGAGAGAAAGTAGAGAGAGAGAGAGAAAAAAATGGGGGAAACATCAGTTGATGAAGAAGCACTTCTCAAGGAATTCTACGCTGAAGTTAGTGAAGTTGAACGCGATAATGAAGTTATTAGGTTGTTCTTTCTATTTTAATTTTCGTTTTTTTTTGTTTTAATTTGTTATTTACTGTATATGTTTTTTTAAATGTATCAACATCGATGTTAATTAAGAATTCGATTAGTGATAATTCGTGCAATTTGATTTGATTTTGGTTATTAGTTTGTTAATTTGTGTTGCGGAAGTTTAATTTTTTTGTTTATTTTGTTGATTTTGTGAGCTTTGTTCATATTGAATTGGAAATTGATTGATAAATGATTGTACGATAAATGAATTCGCGTGTCTTAGATTGTTTATTTTGATGTAATTTGTTGTGTAGATGAGTTTTTGGATTTGATTTTGAATTTCCAGAAGCTTTAGGTGGATTGATGTATGCCGTGTGTTACATGATTGAATATTTCGATTGATTAGGGTTTTGTACTTTTTGTCGGTGGTGAGAGGACGAAAAATGAATATGATGATGAGATTGTTAGAGAAATTGAGGTTTAAAATGAGTATTTAGAAACGAAATTTGATGTGTTCTCTTGTTTTATGACGATATGATTGAAATTCTTTTGGTATGGTGGTGAATATGTGAGGCGTGTTGTTTAATTGATACATTTTGCAGCGTTTTGGGGGAACTCGTGCTGTAAAAGTTTGTGTTTGATGTAATCCATGCGATTTCTGTTGGATTTTACTTGATGTTTTAGCTCCTTTGTATGAGGATGAACGTTTATTACGCAGGGCTTAGGTTCTTTCAACTACTAGTTATCGTGATTAAATGTATGTTTGGTCATTAGATTTGTAGGGTGTTTCTGGTTCACACAGTCCGCTATCCGTGACGTTTGTTTTCCTGAAATTCTTGTGCAAACCTCCCACGGATGTACAAAGTATGAACTAAATAGCTTGGTCTTCCTTGTTTCTTCTGAATTTACTGCAGCAGAATTCAAGAAATAGAAACGTGCAGGTTAATTGTTCATATAACATATGTTAAATGTTGAGTTGGGGACCTACCTAAGAACTCGGAACTATTTCTCTGCATGTGTGTGAAGTAGATGCAAATTTGTCTGTGGCTGAATTTTTTTTGTCTCGTTATACCTTGGGAAATGACGAACGTTCTGTTGGATGCTATCATTGATGACCACATAGATATTGTAGCATTCACACGAAAATTGACTTCACATAGTACGCTTATTCCTTGTCGCAGCTCCTATCGACTATTTTTTTTTGTTTGAAATAAATATTATTTTATGTTGAGCTCATGAGCTCATGAGCTAAGGTCCGAGTTTTTGGTTCTTATATCTTATAAGTTCGTTAATATGCAAACATTGCTTATTTTAAGAACAATGATGAGTAGTTCTTTTGCTTGAGCTTCTTTGACTTCCTCCTTTTCTTCAATCGTTCAATTTTATCTTGTTTCGGTCCTTTGATATACTTAGGTTCCACTCACTTAAGTGGCTAACTTATTTTTTCTCCTTGCTATTCAGTTTTCAAATGATTATTGTTTCCCGTAAATCATTTGTCATGGTTAGTATTGGAAAGTGCAAGAGCCCAATGAAATGGAGGGAGAATAATTTTGTATGACTTGTTAAAGCTTTTACAATTTGGAAGCAAGTACGTCTAATGGAAGTCTTGACATGCTAAACTGAATATAGTAATATTACTGTTAGTTAGATAAACGAGTGACTAGGACGAAAATATGTACGTTTATGGACCTTGATGGATTTTGAGAAACCAAATGGTGTACCGCAAAGTATAGAGCTGCAAATTTATGTCAGTTAAATGCGCTAATTTGTTCTTTGTATCTCCGTATCTCCTTAATAACGTTTGAAACCCTGCAGGATCCTCTCATGCTTCAAGTTAAATCCTTTCGAGTATCTTAACTTGTCTTTTGATTCATCGATAGATGATGTGAAAAAACAATACCGTAAGGTGAATTTCTGCTTTGGGTATTGATTCACTTTTCATATTTTGCTACAATTCCTGTCGCCAGAATAATGTTTAGATTTTCACCATGTGTGTGTGAAACTTGCAGTTATCGTTGATGGTTCATCCTGACAAATGCAAGCATCCACAAGCAAAGGAAGCTTTTGGAGGTTAGTGAAGAAGATTCTACTTATAAGCAAATAATTGTGCTTTTACGATTGTGATCTCTCAGGGTTCTACGTTGAGATTCATCTGCAGTAATCACTGGACTCTGATATGTATATACTATACACCAATTTTTTGGTCATTACACATTTTAAGTTTTGCTCTTGTGTGGATCGTAATCACTTTGTGCTTTGTTTTCGGGAAACTAACTGTAAATGTCGAACTATTTATTGACAAATACTTCTGCTCCATGTAATTTACCTCATATTTCTTCTGCGCTTGAACTTGGCAGCATTAGCAAAAGCTCAACAGCAACTTCTGGATCAACAAGAAAGAGATTATGTTCTAACCCAAGTTAAAGCAGCTAAAGGTCGGTTATAGTGTTAACTTTATGAACGTCTACGTGGTTTTATTGTTTTCATTATATATTTCCTTTGACCACGACGTGCTAGTTCTTACCCTCGTGGCCTCATAATATCAATCGTTTTCCACTTCAGTTTCAAGTCTTTACATGTTATAATGCTATTTTTCACTTCCTCTTATTCCCGTACTGTATTTTGGGCACAGAAAAATTTATTTATTCTGATTCTTTATATTGCATTTCAGAGGAACTTCTTTCAGCAAGAAAGAAGCAACTAAAGAAAGACACTGCTTCTAAAATGAGATCATTGGTTGATGAGGTATTCATACCAAATTTCTTTTGCTTTCGTTGGTTTCTTGTTTTATTATATGACAGTTTTTCTGAAAAGAGCTTACTTTGCCGGACAAAAATTGTATTTTGTTTCTTAATGACCCAATTGGAAATTGCGTTAAACATTGCCTCGAGTGACTTATAAATGGTCTAAATAAGTGCAACCTATTGGGAGTCATTTTACTCTAAATGGTCTAAATAAGAGCCATAGAATAGCGATTTTTCGGCAGTTTAGCGTCGTTGGAAGATGGAAAATCTGTCATTGCCAGACTGTCTTATAAAGGGAATGATATCAGTTCTTTCGGTTATATGCATATAATACGGAGAACATAGTATGATGTACGAGTAGTCGAGTAGTTGTTTCTCCTCTCCTCTCATATCATACATTACGATTATAAAAAATATTTGACACTTTGCTAATGTTTTTTTTTTACAGAAATATGATCAATATCATGATCAATCAGATGAATTCAAGCAGCAGCTAAAACTGAAAGTCCGAGAAATATTAACTGAGCAAGAGTGGAGGAGGAGAAAAATGGCAATGAGGGTAAAGCTGAAGAAGAGACCTTTATTTAATAATATCTTTTTAAGTCGTGCTGAATGTCTAGATATATACTAACTCATGTGCTTAATAATATTCTGCTGTGAATAGATATCTGAGGAGGAAGGCCGACTGAAGAAAGATGAAGCGGAACAAAAAGAGGTTTGGAAAAGAAAGCGTGAGCATGAGGAGCAGTGGGAAGGAACTAGAGAACAGCGGGTTTGTTTACTTCTACTCCCTCTGATTCTTTTATACACTGCGACAACTGTTTTGTTATTTTCTCTCTTTCTAATCGTATAATCAAGCTCTCAGCCCTTATAGACCTAATAATTCTTACCCGTAAGACTTTCCCTAAGAAGTTCTAAATATAGTAAAACAAAGAAAACCGTTACATGCCGATATATATTAACACGTCTACCGGGAAGCAAATCGTTGTGCTGACTGGCTAGCGAATAGAGCTTTTGATCAAGAGGAAAGATTGGTCTTCTTTGAGCAACCTCCGGCTGAGCTTCGTAGATTGTTGCAGCAAGACGTTAATGGTGTTGCTTGGCCACGTGTTATCCCCACACCTACTCACTAGCTTCTTTGTGGCTTTGCTTTTCTTTGCGTGTTTTTTGCTGTCCTTTTCCTAAGGTTGGGTTTACACCCAATCTTACCCACCAAAAAAAACATTAACAAAGTAAAGCCTTACATATATTCCCTACTGCCTTGTGGTCGTTTTTTAAAATTACCGTTTTTCTTTTTTAAATCTACCTTTTCATGCATCATCTGGAAACAGCTTTCTTTGAGCGGTTTATTAATTTATTTTATCGCTTTATTTATACAATGGATTATACATTTTCTTTTTACAAGTTAACAAGTCAACTCCTGTGCAGGTTTCTAGCTGGAGAGATTTCATGAAAACTGGAAAGAAAAAGGTGAGAAATTGCACGCATCTCGTGTTTTCATTTCCAATTTTTAACGTTCAAGTCGCTTTGCCATATTGACCATGTTGTCATACAGGTGGCTAAGGGAGAACTAAGACCACCAAAACTGAAAACGGAAGATCCTAACAAATCTTACGTTCAAAGACCAGTGAAGCGAGGTTGATGTAACATAGTTGAACAAGTTCCTCTGTTCGCAAGTGATGCTCGGGATTTGCTAGTCTCCATTCTATGTAATGGTAGATGTTTGTAGAATCGAAATGCTTAAAATCTGAAATTGCCATTTGTGACCATGAGAGAGCTCGTCTGTAACATTTGCTACGGAATTTTTTACTCTAAAATCGACTTGTTGGTTGGAATCCAACTTATTTATTATGTATAGCTCATTCTCTTGCCAGGGAGTATTGTCATGCAAAGTATTCACACAACGTTGAAGAACAACCCGCAGTGGTTTAAATTGTAATTCATACAAAGTTTTCTTGAAGATTATTTTCATGTAGATTGCCTAAATTTTACAGTGCAAATCTTAAATTGATTGAAACAACGTACAAGGACAGGTGATCAATGTACCCAACAGCGACGTATTTCACAATATTTTGGTAGCAAAGTAAAGTCGAACAATAAAATTACACATGTACCTTTATTATACAAGGTCGTTTTACCAAACACCAACGTCGTCATCTCACAGGTAGTATCTTATACCCAACACACTTTTTACCCTACACAAAAAGGCAGCAAAAACAATTACAGAACACTAAAAAAAACCAACCAAAACTATAAACCTGGCTACAGAAAATTTTGGGCTATCGACGACTTCTACGCATATTTGATCAATGTACATAGGCCAACTTAGACAAGGCGACAACACCACGCTCCAATCCATATACCATCCACACCACGCTCCAACCAATAAACCATCCATATGTTTCCTCACTGAAGACCTTAAGATGTGAGGTCGCCTTTATAACCCATAGGTTCGTGATATCATATTTACAGCATCATGCTATACCAGATGTCGCCGACATATCAGGGTTCAAACTTGATTCACGATACGCAGGAGCTAAGCATTCGATACTTTGATCATATCCAGGCGAGAGAACCACGATCGTTTGCCACTTGAGGGCGGCCTCTAGTTGGCGTCGCTGGTCTGTTTGCGTTTAGCTCCTGTAGTTGCACAAAATAAACGAAATTTCAATTAGAGTAATTGTGTCTTGGCAACCAAAACTCAAATCTACCGGATAATTTAGTGAGATTTTAGTATTATGCATTTATGCATCATTTAAAATGGAAAATCAAAATATCAACGCATTGAAGAGCGTAATTTGCGAAATGCCCAAACCTGCATCCAAGTATCGTCTATATGGCGCTCCGGTGATGTGTCAGGTGATGTAAATGCTGGCGGAAGAGGATGAATGAGTTTTGGAACCACGACGAGGTCCCTACCCAAGACCAAGATCGCTCCTGCATTATTTGCGGTACCTAAATAACAGACAAGATCAATGCCTTAAAACATACTGGACGATATTGCGAAAGTAGGTTTTTCGCAAGATTATACTCGCTAGGAAATGATAAGAGGGACTTGGACATACCACAGTAATTTGTTGCTGAGAATAAAGTGATTAAATGCCCTTGGGCAAAACGCTCAAAACCATCCATGACACATTCATGAGCACGTACTATCAACTGAAGGTCATTATTGTTACAAAATTCCATTACACGATCTGGCTGCATTTTAAGAGCATACCAACCAGTCAAACATTGTATACAAAACATTGAAACAGATAACAAAGAAACGAATGCAATGAAAAGGAACTGCTGAGTGCTGACCATTCATGACCATGGTCAAAACATTGTTTTAGGAAATTGCCATCCATGACCACAGACAACAAAGAAACGAATGCAATGAAAAGGAAACAGGCACAAAACACAAACAAGAGAAAAAAAAAAATGAGTCAATCAACATTGGGGGGAAAAAGTTCATCGACTTGTGTTGGAGATGAACAGGTCTACTTGAGGCACTGATAAATTAACAGACAAAGCTTACACTCCCTTTCGTCAACCTCGTTTCTGAATTATGATAAGAATAATCATGGTAAAACGGTGCACTTTACAATGCACTTGTCACTTTGATAACCACGACAGATTAAAAAAGGGAATGCAGAATTGCAGATACAAATTTCATCAAAGTGGAACTTTAAACGGAAAATGAAGTATCCCTCTTCCACATATAAGAGTGTAGAGTGGATGAATGAAGACAGTGTCTCCCTTACTAAGGTTTCATTTTAGGCACAAAAAATTGAATATTTTCACGTTATAGTCGCACCGTCACAGACCGAAACGTAACCACAACCAGCTTGTTGCCATAGTCTAAATAACAAGGACTACTGGTGCAGTTGGAGTCGCAGGCATATAGTTAAATCTTCGTAACAGGGCTATAAGTACTCTTGGAGTCTTTGACTCACAGCCACGGTCAGCACAATTATAATAAATGCCACTAACATAAGGAAAAAGAGAAATAACAGGGGAGGGAAAATAGCCCTAGTCGTACTTTCTCCCCATTCAAAGTCCACACATAAGAGATCACTTACTCCGAATGTCACTAAACCAGGACCTCTGGCATTTGGGCGCAATCCTTCCACGCTGTCATTTTCTGTTGGATCAGACCTGCAAGAATATGATTTCTTCTTAAAACCGCTATAGAATAAACATCTATAAAGGAAATAACTTCGACACCAAAGACTAGTGGATCTAACCATAACAAATCCATAAGAACGATAGAGCCAGCTTCCATTGTGATTGGACGCTGAATGCTCTCTATCTGTTCCACATGATTAATGGATCGCCCAATACCGCCATGCATACATATAATTTTCTTCTCAATAAGAGCTGCCAATGGAAGCCAATTGAACAATCTGTTGAACCTGTGCCATGCCCAAATTCCGTCCCTTTCACCCTATTTATTGAAACAGCCAAATTAACAGTCTAGTCTGCAAAATATAACCCTTAAATAACCAGCTAGACGTTCATCAGTTCAGTGAGAATTTACCATGCGTTCGATGCATTCAATCCTGAAACCAAAAAGGGCATTGATATCGGCAGCTTCGTGATTACCTCGGATCAGATGTACATTGTGGGCATATTCAACCTGAACATAACATAAACAGATGACACCAAAGACAGGTAAACACTGGCTTCCTGAAGGATAAGATGAGCAAAAAGTGTGATATGGCCAAGATATATGATTACCTTCAATGCAAGAAGAAGAGTAATGGTTTCCAAGCTATGTTGACCACGATCTACATAATCTCCCAGGAAAAGATAGTCTATATATCTGAGAATATTTGGAGTAGTGATATAAGAATGTAAGAGGCAAAGCAGAAATGGAAAGCTGAGATACTAATCATCCAACTTCATCAAACAGTTGCAAGCTTGGACCCTAAGTGGCCTCAAACGCGTTCTAGATTATAATTGACACCCTATCCATGCAATTTCAGTACATTGTACTTCAGCGAAGAGTTTAACTCAGAAAATAAGGCAATAGATCAAATAAGAGATATACACCAGCTATCAAAGATTATTTCAAAGTTCTAGACTGCTCAATGAACATATTCATAGTACCCAAGATCGGTAGAGACAATATTCAATACCTCCCAAAAGATTCAATAGATAATAATAACCTGTTCTACGTGATTACTTTTGGTTGTTTTGAATTCAGTATTTTTCACAGTATTATAGATCTTTCTCTTGGAGAAGACTAAAAGATTGATATTATGCCATATTATTGTTGACACAACCAATTATTTTTTCAGGGACCCCATTTGTATCACATAGTGAGAGGCAGAAGCAGTTTTGACACTTACGCTATGTCTCCAGCTGTAGATGGGGATCCATACTCATCAAACAGTCGCATAAGATCCCCAAACTGTCCATGTAGATCACCAAAGATCTTAATAGGGGCCCTGAGTTGAAGGACACTTGGTTCACTGGCGAAAATCCGTTCAGCACTATCACAAAGATCTGCTATGTCATTGCAATCCAAGAAAAATTGCCGACGAACTGGAGGCTTCCAGCCACGAGGCTTTAGAAGATGTGCTATGACCTACAATAAATGGAAAATGTGTAATAGCTGCTACATTAAGAGAAACGAAGCTAATACGATCTTGAAGGCAAAGCACAGGGCAATTTTCGAACATCAAAACAAATTCTGATAAATAAGGAAGCTATTTGTTTGTGTGTGATGAAGACAATAACAACAATAGGCGCAGTCTGCTTAGCTCAAGAAAACAAAAAGCATATCCTATATATCTACAGATTGAGCAAGGAAAGAGCCCCAAAGAACAAGTGCAGTAATGATATTTTTCTGACCTGCTAAATTATTCTATATGTACAAGACCATTCATTTCATGAGGCATTTTTATTATCGTTTGTTTAAAGGCAGCCTATTTATGCGAGTCAAGATAAGAGCAACATTGCATGCATCTTACTCCCATTGCCTCGCGGTTGGCGGAAGCATTTTATGCAACATGAAAATTATGTGCATGTTCCTTCAAAGAAAAAAAAAAAAAAAAATTATGTGCATGTGGATGGACCGGCAACATGGAAGACTATGGGGTATTATCCAATTGTCAAGTACAAATAGCTCAAGTTTGCACAACCATCTAAACCACTAGATTGAAACATATTCAACGAATAACAAAGAAATAAGGCCAATAGGCCATACAAACATCGAGTAGTGTTTCATCTACTTCACATTTCACAATCAGCATCTTGTACTGATTTCTAGTCCCCCAGGCCCTGGTGTGAGAGGTGTCCCCCTGTAACCTATCTCTTTTAAGGGTGAAGGTCGTAAATCTACTGCTCGTAAGGAGACAAAATGTATGCCAGTTAGAAGATTCATGATAGATAGTCAACGCAGAATGTGTGACTTTATAGCGGCAAGATAATATCAACAAACCTTTTTCGGAACACTATTGATCGACATTTGACGATCTAGAAGTTTCCTTGCTGCAGTAGCACTCTCTGGTGTTCCATAACTGACACGTCGACCTTCATTTTCAAACTGGTCAATGGAGAGTTGTCTGACCATGCCACCCAATGCTCCACTAGTTTCTGCGGCTACAACAACCTGAAAATCCCAGAGGAATGTTAAGCAGTAAGTCATACATTGTTACACAGTGAACTGATGAAGTGTCAAATGGAGTTTTTGGCTATTCAAAAGACGATTTAAGAACATTGGTGACCTGAACACAATTATAATGGTTGAAGCCATAGCTTTTACGATAAAAGGAGACGGCTAACAATAAAAGGGTAACATTTGGGGAAAGTTGAGCCACTATAATATAATACCGCATAACTTGCTAAGAAAAAACCACAGCATTAATCTTGAAACCTCAGCCTGACCATAACTTGATTAACTTTGTGGTCAACTGGTCTGAAAGAACTTTCTTTAATATACATGTAAACCCTTGACTGTTCATCCTAAGCTTACTTATTAAGTTATTACGCCAACATGTTTCATACGACCCATATAAAAAAATAAAAAAAATAAAAAAAAGAAAAAAAAAAGAATTTCTGATTTAATACTAACAGCTCGGTGATGTAACCGGACGCCAGGAGGCGGAATGCTGAGAGGTGTCGAAATGTCGGGCTTGATCATAGATGGTATTTGCTTCCCACTAGATTCTGCATCAAAACCACGATCCCTTTCCGGGGATTCTACTTCACCATTGACTTGACGTGCTTTAGCCGCAGCTAATGTAGCACTGATAGCTTCTGCTTCGGCTGCTGCGGCTTCAACCAAATATTCCACACCTTTGGTGACCCTCCTGCAAGTATTTAACTCAAAATTTTGCAAACACAAACTCTCCCCAACCAATCCAAATACGAGATCATTATCCTTAAACTAAAAGATAAAAAAGTTAATATATACTCGCAATGAAAACCTACCGCGTTCCTGCCAGCATGGCATTTTCATGGTCTGTATACATATCGCCATTCATTGGGGCAGCAACAGGGCTCCCAAGCACAACTGCACCATCAGGAACCGAATCGGTTTCATTCTCTCTTGTTCTGTCGTCAGCAAAACCATATCTTCCAGGAGATGTGTTGGATGCAGCTGCCGCTGCAGCCTGCGAAGCTGCAGTTGTGGTTTCAGCAGCAGCAAGATCCTCAGCAACCAATAAGTCATCAAGTAGCACACCTGCAGCAAAATTAAAAACTTTAAACCAAGACCAGATATTATGTTACTACTTTTATTTGGGCCCACACTTTCAAAAGTGCACTTACGCATTCACAACCTAGGCTTTATCTGATATTGAACAACGGTTTGCACCCAAAAAATATCAAAAACAAGTACAAGAACTCACTGAAACAAGCACCAGATATCTAATCCCATAACTACAGCCATAAACAAGATAATAGAAACAGTTTGTATCAAGAGAGATAAAATGGAACGAGGGGAAAAATACTAAGCATTATCAAATGGAGATAGAGAGGGCCTTCTGTGGTGGCTATCACCACAAACAAAATGAAAATTATTGAATTGAGGAGTGTGGTCATAGTAACTTGCAATCCATAACTACAAGCACAAACCGAACAACGATTCAAAAGCAGACTGCAAAACAATTCAAGTGAATTTATTTCATTTTATAATAGCTGATAAACACATGCCAATCATGTAACATTAGTTGATTTCAACATGAAGTTGATATGTGGCCCAATATTACATAGATTTGGATATTGGTGGATGGCCCAGAATATAAAAGGGGTCATAGTTACTGAATCACTTTATAACACAACTTCAGTTTCAAAAAAAAGTCCATTTCAGTTGAGTTTAAAATACGGTAGTTCATCTTGATTCTGTAAATAGATTAATTTAACTTATGTCTTTGAAAAAAGAATTCTAGAAGCCCACTAATCAATCTTTATGCATAAAGGTGACGTAATTCCCTCGTCTACAGAACAGCAACATCAGCACATTTACAGAGCAAGGAAGCAATTTAACTATAGATCAAAGGACAAAGAGACGGTCTCACCACCACGCAGACCACCATAAATGAAAATCAAGTCACCAACTGCAGCAGCTGCGTGCCTGCAACGCCTCATTAACTCAACTGAAGCATCTCCACCAGCAGCATCAGCACTATAACGACCAGTTCTTGGGCTAGTGACAACGGACTTAGTGTCACACCAAACTCCTGCTGCGGTATCCAGGACTGCAAATGGGACAGAATTTACCATTTCAAAGCATCCAATTCAAACTTTGGAAAGAGTGAAAGACAATGTTCAGTTATATATCAAATTATTGATAATAGCACCCATCTGTTGCCAGAAGTACAAGAATATAGACAGAGTGAAAAAAAAGCCCTAATCTAATTTGAAACTCTGACCATCAAAATGTTTGAAAATCCAGCTTAAAGTCCTCTTTTCTTAAAAAAAATAGCAGTGTGATATCCACATCATATGTAATAAAAATGAAGAGAATCACTCCCAAAACCAAGATTCAGGAAGTCTCAACTCTCAAAAATTAAAAATTAAAAGGAAAAAAACTAAATACAACAAAGTTATTCTAAATCGCATTATAGTAGCAGCTATGACCAAAGGGAAATGAACGGAAGTAGTGGAACATGCAGAACCATGTACCTGCTACACTGGATGAATCTTCCACCATACGCCCTCCACCTAGTGCACCTCCAGAAACATGCAGTCTCGCATTGACAAAAACCTGCACATGGTAACTATTAATTATCTGTTTGCTGACATATGCGGATCAATATCTGAAATGCAATAAGTGGTGATACCTACCGCAGCATGTTGATATCTAGAAGATGGGGAAACACCAGGAGCAATTGCCCATTCCCATCGTCCATCTCTATGCTTAGCAAGTCCATACGCACTGGCCAATGGCTTCACAAAACTTACAAACATATAATCAAGATAAAAGATAAAGCAAATGGAAAAACAAGCCACATTTAAAAGGAAAATATGTTGCCTCAAGTAACTAACCCAGAATACTGAAGTTGTATTTTATCATTTTGTGTTGAGGTGAATCTATTATGCTTTTTGCTTACTAACGAAAACAATAATGATCAATAAAGCAACAGCGAAAAGAGGAAAATATGTTGCCTCAAGCAAAAAGGAGGAGACTATCTATGCGGCGGGGCTTCAATTTACACAATGATCACTAAAGCAACAGCAAAGACAATTGCATTAGACTAGAAAAACAGTACTACTCTATTTTGTCCAGGAAATGATAAAATGTAGATTAAACTGGCTACACAAGTTGGGTGGAATTTGTTACATTATTAGCTGCCCATGACTACAGTTTTAGAAAGAAGGGCTATAAAAGATCATAACTGGTAAGTACTATACAAACAGAACAATCATCAAAAAGTCAATTGTATCAGAGACAGGGTGGCATGATTTCCATCTCCAGTTTAAGAAAAAAAAAATCAGGGTAAAGAAGGAGATGCAACTATCTAAACATTCACGACTTAGATGTCAGCTTACCACACTGTTAGCGTCCCTCCCTCCGCAGAGTAGAAGAAGACCATCCGAACGTGCGCTTGCAGTAGCATACCTGACCATAGTTATATTAGACCCATGTCAACACAGAAATCTCCTAACTATCTAATTACACATTTACACATGTGTGGATGACAAGGCCAAGCAGATAAAGTCTTGCGGTAGATAGTTGGTAATGCTGATCAAGAAAGAAAAAGGAAAAGGGATTTAACACGACGGATACGTAGACTTAAGAAAATAAGAGGTATCGAGGCTTATGGTATGCAACAATGTCATATTTGCATGCTGCCCAGTGGCAACCAAGTCTATCACGATACTTTAGCCGCTTTAAAAGTAAGAGTGATACAGCAGCCGAGAGCGCGCTCCTATATTAAATTAATGGATTGACTAAGGGGTAACAATGAGGCACTATTCCCTACATCAATCATGTGTTCTGCTGGTGCACATGCCATACAAAGCACAAGTTTTACAATTGTTGATTTCGTATCTCTAAAGTTCAAATCAATGCAATTCACAAATCCCAACCGTGATATTAATCTAATAATGCACTTCAATGACATACAAACATAGTAGACTTATACTACATTAAATCAATATACAACCCACTTGCCACACCACTCATCTTACGGCTTTGTGGTGTTCACCCTCTTACAAAGTTCAATTCCACATTATCTTCATCCAAATAAACCCAACGAATGCTGGTTTATAAACCAGATACATCCAAATGCCAAGTGAAAATTCATAAGATGGCCAAGAGTATACACATGCACACAATGAAATTGCTCTTTTAGGGGAATGAGTATTTTCAAAATCATGGCCGTAAAAACTCATGGAGTTTGCATATCAGAAGTGCAGGTTGAACCAACCTGGGGACAACAAAACAGTTTGTATTCACCACAATAAACCACTGACTACACCGAATTCCAAACCTAGATTGGGAAGTACCAGTCTCAAAAAAAACAAGAAAAGGCCTATGTACAAATTACAATACAGCAAAACAATGCTTCCTAGAAATTATTTTAAACTTTGAACTATGCAAATTTAGCACTCCTATTATTCTTACCCCCTCTCCAAAATACAATATCGGCTTATTTCTTTTGGCATTTAAGAAACCGTACCATAATGCCAGTAGTTTTATCATTCTGAGGGGATCCTACCAGCTTAAGAAAAATTAGGAAAATACGGAGTAAGTTTTACTGGATTACGATATGCAACGAGTTTCATTGCATGATGGGAGATCTTACATGCATGGAGGTGGACCTTCGCCTTCAGGTTCCAATTTCCTCCATTCATATGGTTTCGCAGCAGTGTCCAGCGCCCAAACATCAGCCAGAGGCCGCTTTCCTGCAGAAGCAACAATTTTATTGCTGATTGGTGTCATATTCAGGAACCTTAAAAACCCATAATAATGAGCAAACTCACCATCGTTGCCACCAATGCACATAAGGTATCTTTGCCCCACAAGAGCCATAACGTGTCCATAACGTGGACCAGGTCCAGGGCCTTGAACAACCACCCTAGTCAAATGAATACCAATGTTAATTAAGTCTGAGGTCAACCGACATCCCATCGAACCCCACAAAATTATTATATTTACTGAACCAATGTAGAAAACAAGAACTGGCAAACCTATGCCATCGTGGCCTTTGTTGTGTGAGGTCAAGAACATGTAGATCCTCGGCAGATAAACCAGCTGGACCGATCCCACCCTACCATCGATAAGAGGCAATACTAGTAAATAACATATGAATAGAATAGATGATATCAAACTACATCACAATTACTGATGTGCGAATACAGTGCTGCAATAGCTGACCTGTACAACCACCATGGTGCCAACAGCGGTAGCAACGTGAGCTGCTCTTGGTGTGGGAGGCTCCCCTATGGGAGTCATCCTACAAACCAGTTCACGTGATTAGATATGATGTATTTCGATTCTCAGGTGCTCTATTATCTAACTTTTTCTATCAAATGATTAACAGTCTGCGAAGGTCATGCGTCAGAATAAAAGTTAAGGATCTACATCTTACCTGGACCATTTATTAGTTAACACATCGTAACTATGGATATCGGCTGTAGCACCTGCAAGCCCTGAAAACAAACGAAATGGAATTTCAACCACAGTAATCATTGTTTTTACAGTTAGTGATGGTTGTAACAGAGGATACATATCGCAAACTGAACATAATTGGAAAAAAGGGTGCTTCTATCAAACAAATCCACAGTAGCAAAACTTGTTTAGGCAACAAATTACAACCAACTAACAAAAAGAAGACCCTAAAATCCTCAGTAGCAAAGCACATTAATTCCGGAAACAAAATCACAATTTTTGATGAATACTAATCAAAGATAATTGATTAAGAGTTGGCATGTCGTAATTGCAACAATTTCTAATGCTGTCGAGCTCCCTAGAACCTAAACTGTCCGCCTCAAGTGCATCAAAATCAAACGACTTCACTACTAAATCAATGATATTCTAAACAAGAAAAGCAATACTCAATTGGTAACCCAACAAAGGAGCTCTAGTAAGTACATATACACCGTCTTACCTCTAACCACGAGGTAGAGTGACGGCACTAAATGAACGTATCGCAAAAGTCATCATTAAACCAATTTCTAGCGTAAAGAAAACATTTATTTCGATAACCTATATCCATAAACACGGAACTAACACAAACAACAAATCTTGCATATTGATTCATCCATATATATTCTACGACATACGCAACAAAATTAGGGTTTTGCACATGATTCAAAGCAACATCAAACACAAACCCTAGAAAAACCAAAAAAAACACGAAATCAACGAAAGTAATTAAGAGAATTACTAATGCCCGCACTTCCAGCAGACGAGGGAGTTCCGGCAGCAGCGGAACTTCCTTCGAGAGCGGTAGCGCCACCGAAAAGAATCAACCTCGGCCCAATATATCCACTACTCCCTTCCTCTCCAACCGCCGGAACCGCCGTAAGTGTATGCCCGCACCTCGGCCCTGGACCGTCATCCGGCTTCTCAACCACCGCGTTCACCACCGTGTACGGCGGCGCACATCTCGGCCCCGCCGCCGGCGACGGATGCTGCTCCGCCGCGTCCTCGTGCGCCGGAGACGACAGCGACGACGGTGTCGCCGATGAATTCGTCGTCGTTGTAGATGTCGTTGTTGAAACTGAGGTTGAATTATCCGTTGATGAAGATGAAGAATCAACCTCCATCTTCAACCTAATTTCTTCAACAAATTACAAATTGATAACTCCTAATTCACAAGATTATCTTGCGCAAAACCTAGACACAAATCACTAAATCATCATAATCATCACAAAGTTCGCTCAATTCAATCATAACTGCAACTTCAAAAAAGAAATAAATCGATGAACAATTAAACAAATCAAAATCAAAAAGCCCTAGCTAAGATCGTTTCGAAAAATTTCCCTCTTTCGATTCAAATTTTGGAGTAAATTAATGAAACATAGAGATATAATCAATTGATTATCATATAATAAATTAATTAATTAATACGGAGTAATTAATTAAGGATAATAATCACTCGTATATATCGAAAGTGAGTAAGAAAATAAAATCTGTAGGTATTTTTTTTCGCTTGTGTAATGTGTATGACTGTATGTGTATACAGTATATTTATGAGTTGATGACTGTGTTTTATACGGCGTATTTTATTGTTTTTATTTTTAGGCAAAATTGCAAATAACTACCTTTTAAAACCACTTTTTTTCAAATAACTACCTTTTATAATTTTTTTTTCAAATCACTACCTTAAAACGTATTTTTGTTTTCAAATCAATCCAGGTTAAAATCTCATTTAACTCAAAAAAATAAGGATGGAAAGTGCTGAAAAGTGAAAGAATCATTGTTTGATTGAATAATATGAGAGAAAAAATTAAAAACAATGGAAGAAATTTTAGGTAAAGAGGATGAAATGAAGAGGTTAAGTTAAATAGAGGAAGAAAGGTTAGAAAAGGATAGAAGGGTAGAATGAGTATTTGGCGTAGTGTGTTTGAATAAAAGCGTGAAAAAATTTTCAAAGTTGTGGAATTTGATAAAATATGGCGTTTCAGAGGCTGGTATTTATTTGAAAACAAAAATACGTTTTAAGGTAGTGATTTGAAAAAAAAATTATAAAAGGTAGTTATTTGAAAAAAAAAAGTGGTTTTAAAAGGTAGTTATTTGCAATTTCGCCTAATTTTTATTTATGAGATGTTTGTGTTTTTTTTTTTTTGTACTTTATTTGGTTTTACAGTAAAGATTTTCCTGAATTAGTTTACTCATATTTTTAAATGGAATATCTTCCTTTTGAACGGTAAAGGTGTTTTTTTTTTTTCCATATATAAAACGAAGCTAATACAATTATAAAAAGAAGCATACAATATTGTATAATTTTTACCGTTATTTAAAAAAAATATTAGCAAGCCCAAAATATGTTTTGACATATATGCAAAACGAAGTGATAACTACTGATCAAGACAAAGGGAGCCCTATGTACTGAATGATATATTGTGAGCACTAAACGAGGAAAAGTTACTCCTAAAACAATAATGATGGCAAGTAAAGATGTAATAAAAGTGATGATAATAAGATACGTAGTACTCACTCTATTTGACGGATGAAATAGATTATATTCTGTGTTAGTTCTTTTTCTATTGATATAGCAGTAAGCCAGTAACCACACATTTTCCTTTTATAGGTTATAGCACATATTGTAAAACCTTGTTGCTGGAAGCCTTCGTTTCTCCGCTAGTTTTTCTTGGATTGCATTAACATAGCAAATCTTCGTGATACTGCTATAACCATTATCGACTAACTTCTACATTTGATATATCACAAAATATGGATAAATGAACTAAATTTGCTAGGTTGTTGTTTGTGTTAGTTTTGTTAGTGGGTATGTTAGAGCATTTCAACTTGCTAGAGCTAGGAGTGCCAGATGCATTGTTTAGTGTTTAAGCCTCTAGTTATAGCACTCATGTCTATCTTTCATAGTTTGATGAATTGTTTACTGATTTGATTTTTGTGAGGAAAAAGTCAAACTATAAACAAACGATCGGTATATGAGTGAGTACTTAATCATATGACAATTTTATGACACTTAGACACTTCATTTTACACCAAAAATATAACAATTTTCATGAAAAAGTCGCGTCGGAAACTTAAATATGCACCAATGTCCAACTCTTTAATTCAAAACAGAGTAATATAAATTAATAAATCTACAATATTGAATTACTTTCCAACCTTAGAAATACACCCCATAGAAAAAGGTATAAAAGAGTCTATAAGCTCTCCTGCTCTCGAGTAATCATGCAAATGAGTTAATGACCCACTTAAAATTGACGTGGCTACAATTTTTCGTAAAATTAATATAATTACTATAAATAAAACGTTAACAGCAATGCTCTCGTAGCTCAGTTGGTTAGAGCACCCGTTTAGTAAGCGGGAGGTCTTGAGTTCGACTCTCAACGAGAGCATTTTTGGTGTATTATTTTGAGGTCACTAATTAAAAAGTTCAAATTAATTTATGTTCAACAAATAATCAATCAACGCCTCCATAGCACAGTGGTAGTGCGTTTGCTTCGTAAGCAAAAGGTCGCGAGTTCGATCCTCGCTGGTGGCTCTAAATTTTTTAAATAATTTTTTTTTTTTTTTTTTAATAAAAAAATGGTTTTGAAAAAAATTGCATGAAATGCCAATACTTCATAGCCAAAGTTAATACAATTAAAGTAGGAAAAAAAATAAAAAAATCTGATCATACCAGTATAGATTACACAATTAAAATGCAACCCCCCAAAAAAAATTGTCGGTTTATTTTTAAAAACTTTTAATGTTGTTTCAAGGTTTCTAGGTAGCTCAAATTAGATTGTCACTCATCTCGCCCCAAAACCTGAGCAACTCCGTAGGTACGCCTTCTAACACGAAACAACACGATTCTATGATCCACCAGTTTCGGATTGCTGTAGACTGGCCTTCGCATTTCAAATCAGAACCCAAATCATGGAGTAAGACACCGTCGTGGAAAAGCACACTTCTGAACAGTTGCTCTTGATAAGATCACGGAGGGTCCCAATTTCCGTGACAGGCATAAATCTCGTCTTGTACCACGCCTGGCAGACTTTTGCCGCACAGTTTAACATCCACAGCAGCGACTACTGCATCAGGGATAAAAGAATAATGGACAGCGGCAAAACCTACGCCACCACGCACGACAGTACACCGACACCTGTTAGGGTACCTTTCCCTAATGCTAGGATTAACGTACAGAAATCCTTTGCTTAATACATCCCCGCTAACATCCATAAGATCAACCAAGACACAGTATTGGAAGTTCGTAGTAGCAGGATGGTCCACTTCTTTCGGTGTAATGCACATTCCTGAGCTTGGACACTCTTGTGGGCAGGATTGATCTATGCTCAAGACGATACGTTGAAAACCGTCATCGACGGTAACTGAACCATTGAACTTGAAGGGCATGTGATCTTTATGACAAACCACTATTGAAAACAATTCAACCACAGAATTATTTAGAAGCGAAGGGGGTGGCAAGATGCTGACAAAAAGGAAGAAAAATTCATGTCAGATTATATCCCTATTTGCGTGACCAACAAAAAGGAACAGAAGCAAAAGTCACTATCGAGTAGCGAGATGACACACCAGTTACCACTCAAGTCTGCTGTAGGATGTTGCTCGGGAAAGACGCTGCTACATTTAAACCAAAAATAAAATAAACTCGTGTAATCTGAAGATAAGTAAACAAACAAGATATATTAAATGGAGGGCCACATACCGATCATCAATCACCGCTGCTGACGAATGATGCACCCCTAATGGCTGAGCAAGAGACGGAACAAATTTAGGAATTGATACAAAATTCATTAGAATAGAGGAGGTCCTTCAATCAGAATTCACATACCTTTACTTTTTAAAATGGATTACTCCTGCTCTCTTCTATATCTGGGGTTTCATGACTCCGCCTTTTCTCAGAAGTAACTCTGTGAAGTTGGCTATGTGCGTCGTTCCATACAACTCAAACTCGGATAAGCCCATTGTCCCCGACAATGTCTTGCTTACTGGTCCACCTGTCGTGGGTTTGAACTTGAGAATGCCACTCACAGCTGGTGATGGGCTGTCACGATAAGAGAAAAAGTGGCTTGAACTACAAGGGATGAAAATGCAGGCACAGCTACAATAGATCTCGATATGTCAATAAAGTCCCCAGAAGTGATCTCTATAGGATCGTCATTGGTGTTACGAAACAATAATCTCCAAGGTTGAGTAAATTTAGAATAATTTCCGCTGACAACACAAGTACCGGAAACAGTTCCATATATTAGCAATGGTGCAGCATTTCTGGTATAACCAGTCACATCATACTCATCACACCCCTCTAGTGGACACTCTTGGGTCGAATTGAGGAAGCAGACACCCGAGGATCAACGCCTTTTAGAGTCGAAATCATCATCTTTGGCAAAGAATGCAATATCCACATTAGCAGTGACCGCGTAAGGGAATATGGCGTACCGCACTTTAGCATACACATTCGTACCGAAAAATTGTTTTTGAAAAGATAAATAGAAAGCTTCATATTGGAACCAAGTACAAAAGATAAAAGAGAAATCAAGTTACATAGATTCTGAAACATGCAGAAATTTTGAAAATTGTTAAAGGCGTTCAAGAAACGTTACACCGACACTAGCCATGATCGACTGATATGAAAATGCCGAACTACTGTTGAGCACATTGGACCCTTTGACCACCTTGTGGCTCATCGTCGTCTTCGTCGTACGCCTCTTGTTGAGCCTGAGCTTGCTTCCTCCTCATCTCCTCCTCCATGTTCACGGTGTGCATTGTCGTCTCTTCACACTCGTCTAGCTCCATTTCTGAGAGTTGCATCGACGGTTTGGGGGGAAGAACAGCCTCCAAAGCTGTGACTTGGTCGTGGGTGAGTGTCTCGGGAAATTCAACAGTGAAGTGGATGTACAGCTTCCCCTTCATGAACGGTCTCTGGTAGATCGGCATGCCCTCGTCATCAATCGCCTTGAATTGATCTGTGCAGTTAAATGTTCGAAAGTTAAACGGCAATCCACCAGCGAATATCCATTAAATTTACAAAACTATAGTAATCTAGTGACGATGTATGATGTCCCAAAACCAAACAAACTGAAACCAGTAATTAGTGAAACTGTGACTAACGCCCAAAAGTGAACAAAAAAGACGGGAAGTATGCAATTGCGAATTATCTCAAAAAAAAAAAAAAAAAAAAAAACTAACACAGGCTTTAGCAATTTGCAACAGCAAATGATAACCAAAGAACTAGACTATAACATTCTATCTTCAAAGGTAATAAGATGCTAACCAGGTTTGATGACTTCTCCGGGATTCGACTTCACGAGTAGCTGTCTACCGTCAAGATGAGTTAAGACGAATCTGAAGCCACATAGCGCCTCGGTGAGGCTCAATGTATGCTCGTAAAACAAGTCTTGACCCTTTCGCTTGAACTTAGGATGCTCCTTTTGCTGAAGGATAAAGACTATATCTCCAGTGACGGTATCAGGCTGCAAAGAGACAAAACATATAATGATAAGAAACGGTTCAAATAGTCTTACATAAAGAAGGCGAATAATTTTATCGTTTTTAACAGTAAAGAAAAGTTTTGAATGTACCGCCTCGTCAGCCTCGCCTGCAAAAGTGACTTTCTGACCATTTTGCATACCCTTCTCCACGACAACTTCAAGAACCTTCTTCTCGGGAACAACTTTGTCGCCCTTGCACTGAGGGCACCTGTCCTTATCGCTGATGGACTCTCCGGTGCCCTTACATTCGTTACAAGGATGCTGCATCTGCTGAATCATTGATGGACCGAGTTGCCTAATTGATACCTTCATACCAGTTCCTTGACACCCTCCGCACGTCATTGACGCACCCGATTTCGACCCTTTTCTGATAGAAATCATACAACATCATTCACATAAGCAACCAACTATTTACGTTAAAAGGGTTGATTTAAACAGAAACAATATGCTATGTTCTTGTTTGGATAGTCGGTGAGGTTTAAACAGAAAAAAATTAAAAGCGATACAACATATGAAACATTTGAAGGAAGAATGTCCCCTCTTCTTACATCAACTTATCAAAACTCGTACATAATCAAATTATACGAGTCTAAACAACGAGAGCATCCAACTAAGAAGAGTACTCACCCACTGCACTTTGAGCAGATTACATTCCGAGAAAGGGAGAGTTTCTTAGTGGTACCACCGTAAAGATCCTCAAGTGAGACCTTAAGAGGATGAATCACGTCTTCTCCTCTCCTCTGCCTTCTACCTCTGCTGCTACCGCCGCCGCCACCTGATCACAAAAATATCATTATACCAGGGCATGCATACATGTAGGAACATGTTCTCTTCGTCTTAAGCTGTCTGAAGTATGAAGTTATCTGAATTCTAGTTTTGTTTAGGATGTCGATTTGCTGAAATTTTATGAAGTTATCTGGAGTTGTCTAAATCTTTTAATGTTTGCCGACTTTTTTTATAACAAGAAAAAAAAAATTAAGTTGAGGATAACTATCCTAACTCCTAAGTCAGCCACATCGAGGTAAATTAGTTCAAAAAGCCGAAAAGATAAAGATTTCTACGGCGACAACTACACACTAGCAAACAACTCATGAGATTGCAAACGAGCAATGATTACCAAATGGGCTCCCTCCGAAGAACGAGCTGAAGATGTCGAATGGATCGTGCATACCGCCACCTCCACCCATTCCTTCCTTGAGTGCATCCTCACCATACTGATCGTATATCTCACGCTTTTCGGGATCACTCAATACCTCATAAGCGTGAGCTAACTCTTTGAACTGCACACACAAGACACAAACTCAGTTTCAACTAATGTTTCCCGAGCGCATGAAACATACTAGCTATACACATACATCTAAGGTCGTTCAATTACCTTACAAACTCGCTCAGATCATCAAGCTTAAAATTTACACAATGATATTACAAAACAAACCTAAAAAATCTAAGTAACATAGTGTGCCTATGTTGAATTCTCCATTACCTACATGTGGTCACCAAATATCCAAATACAACCTAGAATCAACGATTTCCTCGATTACCAACAAAAACTCATCTACTCGAAGATTAATTCTCAAAGATCATAGGTTTGAAAGCCCACACATACCATAAACTAGGGTTTCAAGTTTCAACTTAAAGTTGAAAATGCAGACTTTAATACAAGTATCACAATATGCCGGTCATATTTCACGAATTTCGTAATTTCGATAGCTGTAATACCAAATTAACATAATATTTAAAGTATCTAATTTTCGATTGATATCAACAAAATCAATCAGTTACCCTAATAATCAAAGATAAAATCTTTCTAGATCCAACAAAATTCCCACCAACAAAATCACAATTAAATAATCAATCAAACTCGATAAACCCTACAAAAACTTAAAACCAACAAAAGTCAGCAAAAAACAATAATCTTCTCAAGATCACCCTCAGCAGCAAACAAATAAAAATAATCAAAATCAACACCATTGAGTATAACTGTATAAGCATCTAACTAATCATGCAATTACCCTAATAATCAAATTATCAACTCTTCACCACAACACAAACCCAAAAACCCACAATCAAAATCACATATATAAGAAAAACAATCAATCACAATTAATAACCAATCAAATTCAACAAACCCTAGAAATGATGAAATCAACAAAAATGAACTGAGGATTAGTCAAAATAAACACTCGATCAGATTCAACAAACCCTAAAATCATTTGGGGTCAGCTAATTTGAATCATCGAAATCGATGATACTAAACCTTCTCAAGATCAAATTCAACAAACCCTGGAAATGATAAGATCAACATGAATGAACCGAGGATTAATCAAAATAAACGCCCGATTAGATTCAACAAACCCTAAAATTATTTGGGGACAATTAACATGAATCATCAAAATCGACAAATTTGAAACCTTCTCGAGATTAAATTCAACAAACCCACCAACAAAAACACAAATAACAACCAACTGATCAAATAATCAAATTCAAACAAACCCAAAAAAAACAATCAATCAAAACAGATCAAATTCAATAAACCCTAGAAATGATAAAATTCAACAAAAATGAAATGAGGATTAATCAAGCAAACCCCGATCAGATTCAGCAAATCCTAAAATCATTTGGGACAACGAACATGAATCATCAAAATCGACAAAATTAAAACCTTCTCGAGATCAAATTAAACAAACCCAAGAACAAAAACACAAATAAACAACCAACAGATCAAATTCAAACAAACCCTAATCAATCAAAAACAACAAAATCAATCAAAATCAATCAAAAAAAGGGAATTACTTTCTCAGGATCACCACCCTTGTCAGGGTGATTCTTAATAGCAGATTTACGATAAGCTTTCCTCAGTTCTTCAGGTGAAGCATCCTTAGAAACCCCCAAAACTTCGTAATATTTGGTGTTATCACTCTTCTTAGGTGCTCTTCCAAACATTTTGTTGAAGAAAATGAGGAAGAAGAAGAAGAAGAAGAAGAAGAAGAAGAGGTGGAGTGAATGAAGTTGTTGTGAGGAGACGTGTGGTGTGTGTGGCTTACGATGATGCTCAAGAAATATAAAAGAGGTTTTGTGGCGGTCTTGGTCTTTTTGTTTATGCGGAGTATATTCACACTATAAAAAATTTGATCTCAAAGTTTGAATCTTCGTTTATGTTGTAATGGTCGTGTGTCTCGGTTCGAATCAAAATAAAAGTTTGATGACGAGTATAAGTCAAAGATAGTGTAGAACTGTAGATAGTGGCCAAATTAAAGTTTTTGGAGTTTGTTGTGACTCGTAATAAATTGTTTTTACTTTTGAAAGATAATGCAGTTACATTTGAAGGAATTGAGATCCTCTCCATTTCTTTTTCTCTCCAATTTCTATTAACGACTTAGATTTAATTGAACAAACGATCTAACGGTTGCAAGGGTGAATAACGGAGGAGGATGTGAGGAGAAATAATATAGTACTCGTATTATATTAAGGTTGTGAGAAGAAACGGACCATCCATTTTATTTAGGAAATGAAGAAAATCCTTGCTCCATTTGAAGTGTCTCGTACAATAGATGTTCTTACCGTAGAATTTGTATCCTCGTATACGGAGTATCAATTTATTTAAAGATGATTGATCATAGGTAACAGTCACATCCATGTCAGAAAATATGACTTCAACATGACGCTAAAAATGACTTTTTGTGTTTGTTTTCCTCATGTTCTTTCAACGGTGTAAATGTAGTCTGTTCTTGTCGTTTGGTAGTGTAAACCATAAAAATTCATAAACAAAACTAATATGGAAAACAAGAATTTTATTTATTATCAAAAGATTGAGGGTTACAACTTTCGTAGATCTCTTGATTCCATCCTAAAGATTAGGGTTTTGATAGTTTCTACGAGGGTCTTATCGACTTAATCTCGTAGGGAATTGATGGGGCCTTTTTGTGACTTATTCCATCCTACCTACAATTTGGTAGTAGGAAGACGGGGTCGTTTAATTTGGCTTAATCCATCCTTTCTCCTAAAGGTTAAATCCAAGGCCTGTATTTATAGAGTTACGATGACTTAGAGGGCAAGACAAGCATTCCTAAAATATCTAAGATATTATCACAATATTTATTGATAATTGTCTCTAAATATTAAAGATAATGCAAATAAAATAACTACCAAAAATACAAAATTTTGGTGTTTACAGGTAGTTCATGTGGTTTGTTGGCCTGTGATAATTTTTCGTTATGATGAAGAGTTAGAAGATGAAGCTTGTACTCATTCCGCCGTACTTCACCAACACATCTCTAGTAACGTACACGATTCTTTATGTAGTTTTATTTATGTTTTGATGTTTGTTAATATAGTTTGTAAGTACAGGCTGGAGTATCGTACACGGTACACCTATATGTTAAACACTCGCCTTTTCAGTTGCAAAAAAAAAAAAAAAAAAAAAAAAAGGCTAAAATGACTTCTTTGTTACATATACGAGTATTTGTTTTAGAGTAGTAATAACATTGCATTTAGAATAGGCTAGCTGAATGGGTTGGCCCGATCGGCTAATGAGCCACTATTTGCTAGCCCACCGCGCTAGGGACCCAACTGGACACCAAACTTGACCTGTCCAGGTAATGGGGTGTGCTCAGGTCGTGTTTTGAGTGGCTCGGTTCGCCACGATTTTTTATTAGGATATTTAATTTAATATATCATCTATTTCATTCATTTAAAAAACGTTCCCATGGGTATTTTCCATTGAAATAGAAGGAGTGTTTAACGAGTCGGGCCACATCAAGATTTGGCAAGCCAATATTAAGTCGGGCCCAAACTAGGTTGGGTTGGGCTGTTGGAGCCTTAGTCGGATAATCCACCTTCCATATCTTACATTAACCGCCATATTTAATCATCACGAGTTTCAAATCAGCTTTATTGCTATTAAAATTGATCAAAAAAAAACGATACTACGATACTGAAAGAAAATTCCCTTAAAAAAATCCAAATTTTGTGAAGAAGAAGAGACAAAACCCTAGAATTTATCAGGTAATATTTTCTCGAATTTGTGTGTAGAATACTTTATTTTTTTTATTTTTTTTAATTTTTTTTATTTTTTTTTGTTGTGTTTTGGTTTGCTTAATGTGTTTGGCTGTTGAATTTGATTGAATTTGTCTTTGTTATTTCAATTTTTAAGTTCGTTTAATCATATCTTTGTTCCTAATTTCTCTTTGTTGTATATATTGTTTAGGGTTCTTGAATTAGTGTTATGATTTCAAGTTTGAATCAGTATGTCATTACATTATGAACGTATTCTTTTGGAATTTTTAGAAATTGGTGAATCAATCGAACTGAGTTCAATTAAACTGGCAAGTGAGTGAACTGAGGCGAAGTGAAATTTGAATTGAACTGAAATGTGTTGAAAATAAGGTGGAAAGAACAGGTCCTATATCAATGTTGTGAATTAAATTATAGGTGCTAGATTATTCGTCATGTTTTTGTTCGTTGTTCATAAATTGTAATTCATCTTTTGGAGTATATTTTGTTTTGCGTTTTTTTAATTAGTTTAGTTATGTTAATGTTGTGAATTATAGGTGCTAAATTATGGCGATTGATATCGATAAAAATAAACTGTTCCGTTACCTGGATATTAACGTTACCCCTCTTGTGGAGATCTTCGAGGTTACCATACATCACAAGGATGATGAGTTGTTGGAGAATAATTATGAAATTTATGGGCAAATTAAAGTGAGTGATAAATTGGATCAAAGTTTTTATATGTTTAACCGGGATAAAGACAACCCACAGCAAATCGGGTTTGACGAACCTTTGCTGTTGACACCACCCCAGGAGGAGATGAATGCGGTCATTATACCGTCACAATATGTTAGTATGGATGTTTTGCTATTTGATAGGGTTCGTGAGGACATGGTTGTTGCGAAAGGCAGCTTCAGTTTGGATAGAAACAATCGTGACCAAGAGTGGCTTGAAGAATGTTTAGAAAGGGTTGTTTACGGTGTGGACAACGTGTATGCTAAAGTGCGGTACGCCATATTCCCGTACACGGTCACCGCTAATGTTGACATTCTGTTCTTTGCCAAAGACGATGATTTTGACTCGCTAAAAGGTATTGATACCTCGGGTGTCTACTTCCTCGATTCAACACAGGACTATCCATGTGAGACGAGTGATGAGTATGATGTGACTGATTATACCAAAAATGAATGCAACACCCTTGCTAATATACATGGAACTGTTTCCGCTACTACTGGTTTCAACGGAAAGTATTCTAAATTTACTCATCCGTGGAGATTATTGTTTAGTAACACCAATGAAGATCCATTAGAGATTACTTCTGGGGACTTTATCGACTTGTCGAGATCTTTGGTAGTTGTGCCTGCGTTTTCATCCCTTATAGTTCAAGCCACTTTCTCTTATCGTGATAGCCCTTCGCCAGCTGTGAGTGGCTTTCTCGAGTTCAAACCCAACGACCTTTGGATCAGTAAACAAGACATTGTCGGGGACAACGGGCGTATCCGAGTTCGAGTTGTTTGGAGCTACGCATTTAGGCAACTTTACAGAGTTACTTCTGAGAAAAGGTTAAGTCCTTTTACCCCAAATATTGAAGAGAGCGGGAGTAGTGATCCTTTTAAAAAACTAAAGGTATGTGAGTTGTGGTTGAAGGATCTCATTAGACCTGACAAATTGATCAAGTCGTGTCGGGTTCGTGTCCGCGTCAATGTTAAATAGGTCCCATTTAATTTTTCCATAAATCGACCCGACTTTTTTTTTTCCATTTATTTTTAAGCAGATCAATTACAACCCAACTAACTCTTATAACACATTAATTTTTTTGAAGTGAGTGACTTGTATATGATCCATTAATTCGAGTAACAAATTTTAATGTTGTTTTTTTAATTTTTTCTTGGTGAAGGAAAAAGGTTATAGGGAGTATTATTTAAATGTAAGAGTTCAATACAAAAACGGAAGAAACGGTGTCGTATTTTTGTATTTTAGGTAGATCATCAATCCAATCAACCCAATTTGGACCTATCTACTCGTGTGTTGTGTCATGTTCGTGTTGACCCAATTACATAAATGGGTCACACTGTTGCAACCCATAACCCGCTAACTTCGTGTCGGCTTTGTATCGTATCAATAATTGTCACCTCTACGTGGTATGAATTTTAAACCGATTCCTAATTCTGTTATTTTTTTTTGCTCAGCCATTAGAGGAGCATCAATCGTCAGGAGCTGTGAGTGATGATTGGTATGTGGACCTCCATTCCATATATCTTGTTTGTTTAATTATCTTTAGATTACATGAGTTTATCGGGTTTTTTTGGATTAAATGTAGCAGCGTCTTTCCCAAGCAACATTCTACGGCAGACTTGATTGGTAACCGGTGTGTCATCTTGTTGCTCGATAGTGACTTTGCTTCTGTTCCTTTTGTTGGTCACGCAAATAGGTATATAATCTGACATGAATTTTTCTTCCTTTTGTGTCAGCATCTTGCCACCCTCTCCACCGATGTTCAATTCTATGGTTGAATTATTTTCAATAGTGATTTGCCGTAAAGATGGCTTGCCCTTCAAGTTCTATGGTTCAGTTCGTGTGTCTGCTGGTATTGAATTTCCCGTCTTAAGCATAGATCAATCCTGCCCACAAGAATGTCCAGGCTCAGGAATGTGCATTATACCGAAAGGAGTGGATCGTCATGCTAGTGCACTCCGCGACTACTGTGTCTTTGTTGATCTTATGGATGTTAGCGGGGAAGTATTAAGCAAAGGCCTTGCGCATGTTATAGAACACAATATGCATAGGTACCCTAACAGGCGTTGGTGTACTGTCGTGCGTGGTGACGTAGGTTTTGCCGCAATTCATTATTCTACTATCCCTGATGCAGTAGTCGCTGCTGTGGACGTTAAACTGTGTGGCAAAAGTCTCCCTGGTGTGGTAAAAGGTGAGATATACGCCTATAATGGAAATTGGGACCCTCCGAGATCTTATCAAGAGCAACTGTTCAGGAGTGTGCTGTTCTATGACACGCACGACGGTGTCTTACTCGATGATTCGGGTTCTAATTTAAAATTGCAGAAAACTGTAGTGTCGTTGCCAAGATGTTCGTATTTAATTATCAAAGCAGACTTGTCTTTGGATTCCGTCTATGGCGGTTCAGCCCCAAGCGCTAATTTATTGAAAGGCAGCGCAATATTTACCGCCAATGAGGACTCTCCTAGGCGAATCAGCGGTGAAGATCTCTACCTTGAAGTTTCTGTCGAGTTCAGTATTACTAATTGATGGACAATAAATTATTATTGTGAACTATTTTCGGTATATTTAAGTAGTCCTGTGAAGTACTCTGTAGTATCGTATGTTTTAGTATTTGTCCAGGTACTCATCCTTGGGGTCTATTGAAACAAGTTTGTGTTGAGCTCTTCCTTTTTTTTTTTTTTTTTTTTTAATGTACTGTGGTAAATGTCTTATTTATTGACGGGCTTTTCTATCGGCGAAAATGGTGATTAACACCCTTAATTTTGCCCATATGTGAAATTAGGCCCCGTAACTTTTATTTGTAGTAATTGAACCCTATTACTTACATAAAAAGGCTCAAGAGTGTAGCGCGCGCAGTATAACACCTAGTGGGTCATAAAATTGGAGATTATAGAAGAAAAAGGCTCAAGAGTATATTGGTCATAAATAGGCTAAATTTAGGTAAGATTTTCAAATTTTTAACAAATACACTCGCTATTCAACTATCGCTTTCTGGTTAACTTTTTTCATTTAATCAATAGAGTTTTTTTGTCGGATATTACACTTTATTTAGAGTCATTTGTGAGATAGTACCGAAATTTATAAATTTGGTACTTTAATTGCAATAGTACCAAATTGTAAATTTGGTACTTTAATTGTTTGCATTTCGCAACCGTTATAAAATCTACCAACTCATTTATCAAAGAAATCAAATAATTCGACAAATTTTTCGGTTGAATTTAGTAAAAAGAAAAGCCGCATGCGTGAAGTAATTAGCCGACTACAAAAAGCAAATTGCAAAAAAAGTAGGGTAGGTGAGAGAAAAATTTACCTAAAAATAGGGGTAATTGAAAAAAAAAATCCATAAAACGAAAGTGGGGCTTATTGGAAAAAACTAGTTTAGATCCCGTGAATCAATTCATGGTAACTATAGATATTATTGTTTTTAGAATAATAAAATTATAAATAATAAATCAATTAAAAAATAATAAAATTTCTAATTTGTATAATATTCAAGTGTACATTTATTAACGAATAAACATATATTCTAAATAATGAACATATAAGAAGTGCATATATTTTATTTTCTAAGACTTTACATACAAAATTTTGATAAAATATTTAATTTTTTATTGGAAAATATAAAATGAAAAGAAAAAAATATTAAAATAAGCAAATATTTAGTTTAGAAAAAACAAATTTCTAAAAAAGCTAAAATAAATATTAAAGATACATATTTGAAATTAAAAGTGGAATTATAGCGAAATAATATATTAATTACTTATTTTTCAATTATAATATAGAATTAAACAAAAAGAAAATTATTAAAATAAAAAATAATAAATTTAAAATTAATATATTGTGTAAAGCTAAAATTTTATTATTTTATGCATAATAATAATATTAACGTGAAATATGAACATGATTATTGTATAATAATAATTATAATTATAAGTAATAAATCTAAACCTAATAATATATAATAAAAATGATGATCTAAAAAATTCCATAAAACGAATGTGGCTCTTATTGGAAAGAATGGAGGGATTACCAAACTTTTTTTGCGGTAAAAAAAGTTTGGAGGGATTACCAAACTAAATTGAAATCATCTTACCAAAAAAATATTTTACGGAGTATATATATTAGGCCATTACGATCGCCTTAACCCGACGACCCCTATAAAAGAAAAAGAAAAAGAAAAAGAAAATTCGTGGCGAAGAAAACAGGAGGAGAAAAAACCAAAACCAAAACCCTAGAAAAATATCAGGTAATATTTTCTCCTCCGATCTGTTTGTAAAATACTTTATTTTGGCGAATTTTCAATTTTTGATTTGTTATCAAAATTGAATTGGATGATTGTAATCATTGTGGTGTATACTTTATTTTTGATTTTTGATTTTTGATTTGATACCAGTTTTTTATAATTTGAATTTTGCTCAACTATTCCTTCCTGATTTATTTTATTTTATTTTTGTTTTAGTTTGCTTAATGGTATTTTTCTTCTTAATTCTTGCTTGATGTGTACTTTGTTTAACTTATTTGAATTTTTGGTCTATGTTCGTAATTATGGCGATTGATATCGATGTTGTGAATTAAATCGATGTTGTGAATTATAGGTGCTAAATTATGGCGATTGATAGCGAGATTATGGAGATTGATATTGATAAAAAACCACTGTTCCGTTACCTGAATATGAACGTTACCCCTCTTGTCGAGATCTTCGAGGTTACCATACATCACAAGGATGATGAGTTGTTGGAGAATAATTATGAAATTTATGGGCAAATTAAAGTGAGTGATAAGTTGGATCAAAGTTTTTATATGTTTAACCGGGATAAAGACAACCCACAGCGAATCGGGTTTGACGAACCTTTGCTGTTGAGAGTGTTGACACCGCCACAGGAGGAGATGAATGCGGTCATTATACCGTCACAACATGTTAGTATGCATGTTTTGCTTTATGATAGGGTTCGTGGCGACATAACTGTTGCTAAAGGCAGCTTCAGTTTGGATAGAAACAATCGTGACCAAGAGTGGCTTGAAGAACATTTTGAAAGGGAGGTTGGCGGTGTGAACAACCTGTATGCTAAAGTGCAGTACGCCATATTCCCGTACGCGGTCACTGCTAATGTTGACATTTTGTTCTTTGCCAAAGACGATGATTTTGACTCGCTAAAAGGTATTGATACCTCGGGTGTCTACTTCCTCGATTCAGCAGAAAAATTACCATGTGAGATGAGTGATGAGTATGATGTGATTGATTATTCCAAAAATGAATGCAGCACCCTTGCTAATATACATGGAACTGTTTCCGCTACTACTGGTTTCAACGGAAAGTACTCTAAATTTACTCATCCGTATAGATTATTGTTTAGTAACACCAATGAAGATCCATTAGAGGTTACTTCTGGGGACTTTATCCACTTGTCGAGATCTGTGGTCGTTGTGCCTGCATTCTCATCCCTTATAGTTGAAGCCACTTTCTCTTATCATGATAGCCCTTCGCCAGCTGTGAGTGGCTCTCTCGAGTTCAAACCCAACGACCAATGGGTCAGTAAACAAGACATTGTCGGGGACAACGGGCGTATCCGAGTTCGAGTTGTTTGGAGCTGCGCATTTAGGCAACTTTACAGAGTTACTTTTGAGAAAAGGTTGAGTCCTTTTACTCCAAATATTGAAGAGAGCGGGAGTAGTGATCCATTTAAAAAACTAAAGGTATGTGAATTGTGGTTGAAGGATCTCATTAGACCCGACAAATTGATCAAGTCGTGTCGGGTTCGTGTCCGTGTTAATGTTAAATAGGTCATAATCATAACTCAACCCATTTAATTTTTCCATAAATCGACCCGACTTTTTTTTTTTCCATTTATTTTTAAGCAGATCAATTACAACCCAACTAACTCGTATAACACATTAATTTTTTTTTGAAGTGAGTGACTTGTATATGATCCATTAATTCGAGTAACAAAATTTAATGTTGTTTTTTTAATTTTTTCTTGGTGAAGGAAAAAGGTTATATTATTTTAACGTAAGAGTTCAATACAAAAACGGAAGAAACGGTGTTGTATTTTTGTATTTTAGGTAGATTATCAATCCAACCAACCCAATTTGAACCTATCTACTCGTGTGTTGTGTCATGTTCGTGTTGACCCAATTACCTAAATGGGTCACACTGTTGCAGCCCATAACCCGCTAACTTCGTGTCGGCTTTGTATCGTCTCAATAATTGCGACCTCTACGTGGTATGAATTTTAAACCGATTCCTAATTTTGTTACTCGTATTTTTTTTGCTCAGCCATTAGGAGAGCATCAATCGTCAAGAGCTGTAAGTGATGATTGGTATGTGGACCTCCCTTCCATATATCTTGTTTGTTTAATTATCTTTAGATTACATGAGTTTATCATTTTTCTTTTGTTTAAATGTAGCAGCGTCCTTCCCGAGCAACATCCTACGGCAGACTTGAGTGGTAACTGGTGTGTCATCTTGTTACGCGATAGTGACTTTGCTTCTGTTCCTTTTGTTGGTCACGCAAATAGGTATATAATCTGACATGAATTTTTCTTCCTTTTGTGTCAGCATCTTGCCACCCCCTGCAGCGATGTTCAATTCTATGGTTGAATTATTTTCAATAGTGATTTGCCGTAAAGATCGCTTGCCCTTCAAGTTCTATGGTTCAGTTCGTGTGTCTGCTGGTATTGAATTTCCCGTATTAAGCATAGATCAATCCTGCCCACAAGAATGTCCAGGCTCAGGAATGTGCATTATACCGAAAGGAGTGGATGATCATGCTAGTGCGCTCCGCGACCACTGTGTCTTTGTTGATCTTATGGATGTTAGCGGGGAAGTATTAAGCAAAGGCGTTTCGCAAGTTATAGAACGCAATGTGAATAGGTACCCTAACAGGCGTTGGTGTACTGTTGTGCGTGGTGACGTAGGTTTTGCCGCAATTCATTATTCTACTATCCCTGATGCAGTAGTCGCTGTTGTGGACGTTAAACTGTGCGGCAAAAGTCTCCCTGGTGTGGTAAAAGGTGAGATTTACGCCTATAGTGGAAATTGGGACCCTCCGAGATCTTATCAAGAGAAACTGTTCAGGAGTGTGCTGTTCTATGACACGCACAACGGTGTCTTACTCGATGATTCGGGTTCTAATTTGAAATTGCAGAAAACTGTAGTGTCGTTGCCAAGATGTTCGTATTTAATTATCAAAGCAGACTTGTCTTTGGATTCCGTCTATGGCGGTTCAGCCCAAAGCGCTAATTTATTGAAAGGCAGCGCAATATTTACCGCCAATGAGGACTCTCCTAGCCGAATTGGCGGTGAAGATCTCTACCTTGAAGTTTCTGTCGAGTTCAGTATTGATTATTGATGGACTATAAATTATTATTGTGAACTATTTTCCTTATATTTAAGTAGTCATGTGAAGTACTCTGTAGTATAGTATGTACCGTGGTAAATGTCTTATTAATTGACAAAGCTAAAATCAATCAAATTTAACTACTTACTCAATTCCATTGGTAGTTTTTTTTTTTTTTTTTTTTTTTTTTTTTTTTTTGAATTGAATCATTATGATTGTATGGTTGCTTGAATTTTAAAACAACTTAACATCATACACAGTATCATTCTACGAAGTATTTATTTTGTTTTGTAAACTCGTGATACTCTTTTGGTTTCACACTAATTATAAAATGAGTACAACAAAATTGTCATCACCACATTTCACTTGTGGTGAAACCCCCAAAAGAATATCCATCAAAATAGAGTAAGGATCCTCTCCATTACCTACGGACGGCTCTGATTAAATCTGAGTTCGATCAGAGGGTTATGGATTTACTTAAAAATAAAAAGGTAAATTAAAAAGATTGAAATATATAATAAAATAATGTATTTTGAGAGGAAATGGAGAGGATCCATTTTGATCAAAATATTGGATTTGATCAAAGTATAAAAGATAACAAATTAACAATACAACTCCAAAGTCAAAACTACACGGACATAATAGGAAACATGATGAAATTTGAAATTAGGATGCGACATTTAATGGATATTCGCTGGTGGATTGTCGTTTAACTTTCGAACATTTAACTGCGCAAATCAATTCAAGGCGATTGATGACGAGGGTATGCCGATTTACCAGAGACCGTTCATGAAGGGCAAGCTGTACATCCACTTCACCGTTGAATTTCCCGAGACACTCATCCACGACCAAGTCACGGCTTTGGAGGCTGTTCTTCCCCCCCAAAGGCCCAAACCGTCAATGCAACTCTCGGAAAGGGTCCAATGTGCTCAACAGTAGTTCCGCATTTTCATATTGGTTGATCATGGCTCGTGTAGAGCGTTGGTAGCTCATCATTGCAACGTTTCTTGAATGGCTTCGACTAAATTTTGCTTGTTTCACGATCTATGTAACTTGATTTAAAAAATTTCGTGTAGTAACTTTTGGATTTCCCTTTTCATTTATTATTACTACCATGTAGTTCTCCTATGTCATTTCTGTTAAGATCATTAATAATACAAGTGAAAATTTTGAACGATTTATTTTACAAATTATTGGTGTAAATTAATAATTTTTAGTGTAAACACTATGTATAAGTTTAATTTACTTAAGAATGTTCATATCATTATATCAGAACATGAGTTGTCAAATTAAAATTAATTTGATTGAAAAAAAAAAAAAAAAAAAAAAAAAGATTTTTATCTTTTGTCGAAGACTCGAAGTACTTGGTTCCAATGTGAAGCTTTCAATTTATTTCTTCCTAAGTTATAAATAAAGCACTTATTAATCAATTTGTCAAATAAATTTGACTCAACACTCAACAGTCAACACTAGTACATAACCAATTCCGAACTTTTTCACAAAATAGTGTTATTTACAAAACAAATTAACAAAATACGGTTCTCTCAAAACTTATTACGCTCTATGGGTAAAACGCTTTGTTTTGCGTATTTTCAATTTTAAAATGCAGTTTCTTATTGTCGACGGAATTCAATGATTCTCTTTTAGTTCTTTCTATTTCTTGTGCTCTTTCATCTAGTTTAGGTTAATTTGTATTTCTTTGTTTTCCGTTTTATGCCCTAATTTATAATCTTTTTATCTACGAGCTTAAGATCAATTAAGAATAAATAACACTTATTCTAGGATATAGATGATAAAGTATTTTAATACAACAATTATACAACTAATCATAAAGAAATCAGAGTAAAAATGTACTTACTCTTATAAAAATGATACAAATAGTATTAAAATGGTTAGAAAATATAGTATCACAAATATCAGAATTATGGTACACAAGCTATATAATTGGTATAAATAAGATGATCATACAATAATTTATTTTTAAAACCGTCTCACACAAGAGTTAGAGTAAATATCATAATATCTTTCTCTTTGTTTTATTTTTTTTTTTCTCTCTTCATTTACCTAAATTTCATGGCAAATTCTAGAATACAATGGATTCACACGTATGACAGGGTTATTACTGATTAAAATGTGACTACTTTAACGTATAATGTGACTGCTTTAGCATCTAAAGTGGCGACTTTAAGGCCTCGAAAAGTGATCACATAAAGCGTAAAAATAGTCACTTTAAAAGTTCAAGTGGTCACATTTAGTCACTATTAAGTCGTCGTACGCGTGAATTCGTCTTACAATAGACTTACTCAAATTTCACACACGACTTAACAAGTGAGGAAAATAGATGTATCGAAGGTAACCTCTCTTTTGCTTATTAAATACACAAAATGTAATAAACTTTTTAATTAATTCTAAGTTATGTATATAAACAATGCATTTACACGGGATTCAACTAGGTTTGAAACTAATTTATGACTAAAGGGTCGGAAGTCGAGACCGAACCTAAGAATCAAATATAGTCTATCATGATACAAATAAGTGTAATAAAATTTAACTAAGGCGAAAAAATTATCACCTATAAACACTATTCTCTTATTCCGTTTATATTTCTCAATAATTTCTTTTGCAATTGCACTCTATTCAACTATCGTTTCGTTGTTAACTTTTTCATTAATCAAAATTGAAATTTTTAATTGCTTGCAATTGGCAATCGTTATAACAAAATCTTACCAACTCATTTATCAAAGAAATCAAATAATTTGACAAATTTCTCGGTAGAATTTAGTATTACCAAGGTTTACGTATATATCCTTTAACTGTGTGAGCTCGAATTCTATGTAACATTTTAGTTTTTCCTAATTTATTAGAACTAGCCATTGTGATCATTATACTCTAAATAATCATTTCAAAAAAATTCGAGGCTTTTTTCATTTACACTCCTCAAAAATTCAATAATTTTGATTTCATCTAATTTTTTTTCTTATGTCTACATTTATGTCACGCTAATTAAAATATTCTTGCAAAAATTTGAAATATTTTTACGTATCAATTGGCACATTTTAGTTTATGAGTTTAAACTTTGTGGCTTCTTCTTGGCTTCAACTTTGTGGCATTTGTGGCTTCTTCGTGGGTTCAACTTTGTGGCTTTGTGGCTTTTTGTGACTTTGTGGCTTCTTTTTGTGGCATTTGTGGCTTTTTGTAGCTTGTCCGTGGCTCTCAACCCTTTCATTTAACTCGTAATCTCAAATTTGAATTTTTTTCCCAATTTGCAATCAGTTTTATTAAAATCTATCCAACTCTTTATAATTAAATCAAATAATTTGATAAATGTCGTGACAAAAAATGGTCATTGATTGACTTTATTACTTCATCAACAATATCAACAATAGTGCATCTTCGCTACAATGATCATGTATTTTTTTTTTCTCTTTACTACTGAGTTTCTTTTTTTCATCATTTTTTTTTTCATATCTCGATAAACTTGCTATTATCTTCGTCTCGTTGAATCGTTTGTAAATAGAGACTTTCTTTCACCACCATCAGAAAGTAGTCAAAATTTATCCCTTTCAAAGTCTCAGTTGCATGAATTACAAAAACTTACGTCTCGCGGAAGTTGACGTCGAGGGGATATCTTCTACATTTCTTGGATTTCCTAAATTTAACAAACGAAAACAAGATCATATGTCTAATCCATCAAATTTAACAAAATAACAAACAAAAGGCAACAAAACATACCTTTAATTCACAAAACTACCGTGAAAAATCTCTCAAGCAACAACATCTAGTTTCGCTTAGAATGACTACCCCGTTTCTTTTCCACTTCTTTTTGTTCGCTTTCTTAATAGGCTTCCTTTATAATTGCTACCATTTTTGCAATCGTTTCAATCTTAACCATTATGACGCATGAATATATTTGATTGTTAATGTGGTTAATTTATTGCAATAAATTTTGTAATCAAATTTTTGTCACACACAAAAAAAAAAAATTTACAATGAAATTTGGTCGCAAATTATTTTTCCGATAACATAATTACTAAGGAAAATTTATCATAAAATCAATACGCGAAACCATATAGTTTATCCATGAAATTATTGTCTCAAAAAAATTTTCAATTTCACATATTTTTAACGACATATCTATATTCGATCTCGAATTTCTATTGCAATTTTTGCATTTTCTACTTGCTAACAACTTTTTGCCGTGAAATGTACTTTTTGCCACATGCGTGGCTTGATATGTGGTTACAAAGATGTTTTTGCCACATGAATAACTTGATTGTGGCTAAATGGATTTTTTTTGCCCCATATTTAAGTATTTTTGTGGCACAAATGATTATTTGCCACAGAATTATTTTCCTTGTGGCATAATTTTTTTTTGCCAACTAAAATTGCTTTTTTATGTGATTAAATAATATTATGCCACATTATACAAATTTCAGTGACATAATTTGTGGCACAAATTCTAATTTGTTGTTGTGTTAATTGACTTTATTACTTCATCAGCGACATCAGGAAATCGGGCAGCTTCTAGAAGGTTAACAACAATAGCTAAAAAATAATCAGCATCCGCACGACTCTTAACCACATTATATATCGCTTCCCTCAACTGTAAAATCCCCAAACAAACACCGCTTGTTGTTAACTCCCTACCTTTTAAATCTGAATAAGCACCCTTGAAACCTAATGGTTTGACATTTTTTATCAGCAATTTGTTGTTTTTAACTTCGAACCAACCGTCGTCTCGTTGTACCGCTTGTAGATAGAGATTTTTTTTACAACAATCAGAAAATTATCAAAATTTACCCCTTTGAAAGTCCCAGTTGCATGAATTACAAAAAATTTACGTCTCGCGGAAGTTGAAGTCGAGGGGATATCTTCTGTTGGATTTCCTAAATTCCTAGAATAAGCAGCTGCGTATCGGATACCTTGTATAACCCTCTGATAATTTTCCACTTCATCATCACGTGGCCCCATTGGAAATTCAACAATCTCCAACTCTTCCAAATTCTCTAAATTTATATATCATTCGAATCGACCAACTCATCCGACGTACTTTCAACTATCTGCTTACCCTTACCCTTACCTTTATCTTTACGAGAACTCATCGACAAACTTTAGAATTTATTAGCTGTGTGAGCTCGAATTCTGTGTGAAAAAAGCCATTGTGATAATTATACTCTAAATAATCATTTTAAAAAAATTCGAGGCTTTTTTCACTTTCACTCCTCAAAAATTCAATAATTTTGATTTCATCTAATTTGTTCTTCATCTCTACATTTATGTCACGCTAATTAAAATATTCTTGCAAATTTGAAATATTTCTACGTATCAATTGGCACATTTTAATTTCATGAGTTTAAATTTCGTGGCTTCAACATTGTGGTTTTGTGGCTTTTTGTGGCTATTGTGGCTTTGTGGCTTATTCGTGGCTCTCAACCATTTCATTTAATTCGTAGTCTCAAAATTGAAATTTTTTTTTCCAATTTGCAATAAGTTTTACTAAAATCTATCCAACTCTTTATAATTAAATCAAATAATTTGATAATGTCGTGACAAAAAATGGTCATTGATTGACTTTATTACTTCATCAACAATATCAACAATAGTGCATCTTCGCTACAATGATCATACATTTTTTTCTCTTTACTGTTGCGTTTCTTTTCTTCGTCTTTTTTTTTTTTTTTTTTTTTTTTTTTCTATTTCTCGAAAAACTTATTATTACCTTCGTTGTCAAAATTTACCCCTTTCAAAGTCTTAGTTGCATGAATTACAAAAAACTTACGTCTCGTGGAAGTTAACGTCGAGAGGATAATTTGTACCATCATAATTCACACACACAAGCACACAACAAAACTAAGTAAGGGTTAAGTCATTTACCTACTAAACTAAACTAAGTACTCCATAAAAGTTAAACTCACTGAAACCATTTACCTACTACCCCACGTTTGCTGACGTCAATTTTAACCACTTTCATCTCACTTCCTATCTCTCAGTAAAACCATGTACTCAATAATTTGTACCATCTAAAAAAAAAAATAAAAAAAAAAAATAAAAAAAGGTAAATAAAATTATCAACCAATATATCAAAATAGGTACCAAGGTAACTACAAATTTGGCAAAGTCAAATGTTCTACCCACGGTAAAACCACAAATGCTAATAATAATTTTTCACACTTGTGAAATATTACCTGTACAATGATACGATGGGCTGATGGCCATTATTATTTGGAATATTACTCCATATTATTTTAGCCATCAAATCAAATATGGGCTAGAAATTATAGATCCAGAGCTTTGTGTTGGATATAGGGGCTCATTTTGTGTGTAGCTCTTTTTTCCAATTGTCCCACATTGATGAGGGAAAGTGAGTTGTGTGGGTTTATATACCCACACATTTCTTCATCTATCACTAGTGGTTGGTGGGAGCTTTTTATGTGAGCTTGCGAGGTGCTCAATTCAGCTCGCACACGCGCGCCCGTGCCCGAGCCCGGGTTTGGATCCGGATCCGGATTTGGCAATCGCCTGCGGCGGGCTTGGCCTATTTTTTTGGGCCGAGTACTAAGTGTTTTGTTCGTTGAATGTGGACGTTTGCTACAGTCAAAACAGAAGCAGTTAGTGGCTGAGAGTCTCACTCCCACTAACTCGGTCGTGCCTACCTTTCAGGAGGCTGTTTTGGCTCTTATAACTGCTCTATTTTTGCTATTTATACAGCATCTTTTAGCAGCACAAACACACATTACATTTCACACTTTCTCTCATATAATTCTCAATGGAAATTCTGGGTAAAAGCTTTTCTGTCGTTCCATAGCTCATGTACTCGAGTGGGCGAGTTTGGGTGCTGCAGTGTCAAACCTTGGGGAACTACCGGCACTAGCTGATCGCCACCCCGGTCGAACCGAAATAGTTTTCAAGGCAGAGGATTCTCTACCTCGTCACTGGGAAACAATTATGCGTATTTTCCTTCCTTTTCATTGTTACTGCAAATTACACTTAACACTTTGCTCCACAATTAATCTCCCACGAGAGACTGTTGAAAAGAGACTGTTTCATTCAGGTAATCACAGCAACTCGATGGCCGAAATCGGTCATATAATTTACAGATCTGCGAATCCAATGGCCGGTTTCAGCCATCGAGTAATGAGATATTATCCGACCAATAATCGATGAATAAGAAACCAATAAAGCAAAGCTTTATTGTTTTTATTGATATTGAAATACAAAATGAAATCAATAGAAATAATTATTAATAATAATAAAATATAATATAATCCTAGAAAATTTTCGAGATTGTTTCCAAAAAAAAAAAAATTTCGAGATTGTGAATATGAAAAATATTATTTTATTTTATTTATCTTCTTTGTTACTTTATATAATTTACCAATATTATACGAACATATAATATTATAACGGTATTACTCATTCATGTACACATTTTACTCACTCTTGTACATTTTTATTCAAGATTTTTCATTCAATGTCCCTCTAATTATTTTGCTCTAGTTAATTTCTCTCTTTTCCTCCACCAATTCAATCACTTTAATTCTTACATAACAATAGATTTTGGTGATCAATTTTCAATTTATCAACTAAAATTTAATTATTAAGATTAGATTTTATGTTTTATTGAATATTTTTATTGATTATTTATTAAATTTAGTTAAAATTAAATTAGGGTTTAAGTTGTGATGGAGTTGGAAAGAAGAAATAGGGTTTTAATGGGATATGGCGGTGGAGGTTGTAACTGGTGCGGTTACGGAAAGAAAGTGTGCTGATCGTACGAATCGGTAGGGTGGTCGTCGCCCGTCGGTGGTCCGTCAAAGGGTGGGGTAGTGGTGGTGCCATAGTCGTGATGGTGTTGGCTAGAGATAAAAATTAGGTTTTTAGTGGTGGTAGTGGTAAAGAAAAAAAATGACAAGGATAAAATTGGAAATTGTTGGAAATTATGTACATAAGTGAGTAAATTGTGTACATGAAAGAACATAACCCTATTATAATTGTAAAATACGTCTTGATGGAAAATGATGTCCGTCAATGTATTCATCTATCTTCTTGTGTTTCTCAGCCCATTGGGCTCGTCTTTTGGGATTTCCCCCTTTCATTTCATAAACCCAACCCAATCGTCTTAACTGAATTTCATCAACGATTACTTCTCATGCGCAACCGTTATAAGTTGTAACTCGTAAGCATACGATAACAAGGTCTTACTTATTACTCCATATTTGACCCTGGATCAGATTATATAGATCCAACCTACGAGATTTTTTCAAATTGTCCAACCTAGATCGCTCAAAACTCGATCAAACCCGTCTTAAATAACTGTCTAATCAAAATCGAGTTTTTTTAAAAAACCAATATGACTCGATCCGACCCTCAACCACCTCTAGTATCCTGATCATATCTGGAGTATCCATTAAAAATTATTCGGAGCATCCGAATTTTTAATTGATCACTTTTTAGTCAACCATCTCAATCATCTTCATCTTACTCTTAATTTCGCAATTAATTCACCCAAAAAAATCTCAATTATTTCATCACTTAGCTCATACGGAGTATTTTATTAATTTTCTTTTTTTTTTGGGCTCAACAGTTGAATCAATGGCGAATTTAGGGCTCAAATTTGTTCTGTTTTTGTGGGTTTGTTTTGCTGTGTCTTCAATTTTTGCTACGCCAGTTAGATACTGCGGTACGTCATCTTGATTACTTACAAACCCTAGAATCAATTTGATTTTTTTTTTTCCTGGGTTAAATTTGTTTTATTTTAACTGCATGTGTATGATTTGATTTGGATATTATTAAAATCATATCATGTAATCTAATCCCATGTACAGTTAATTTTATTTGATTTGTTTATTTTTGAGCTCTTTTTTAACAATTTCAGATGATAATTTATTTCCCACAAATTCCTCTCCTTTTATGAGACTACAACTTTGTCGTCGTCGTTGTTGTTGTTGTTGTCGATGTTGTTGTTGTTGTTGTTGTTGTTGTTGTTGTTGTCGATGATGTTGTTGTTGTTGTTGTTGTTTTGGGTTGTTGATTATATTGTTGTCGGTGTTCTTCGAATGTCGTGTTAACTAAATTAGTGTAAGACGGTCTTACGAGGGACTAACTGAATGTTGCTATATGTCATTTAGTCCAAAAATTGATTTGTAGGTGTGGTTTGAAAAACTCGACTTTTGCTATCGAAATTTTGATAAGTATGAGTTGGTAATGGTCGAGTGCAGATAAGAAGGGAAAATATGCTGTTAAGGTCAAAGGAGTTGAGATGAATCCCGACCCCGTGGTAGCGGGTGAACAAGCCGAGTTTAAGATCTCTGCTACCTCTGGTAATTTCTTTTCCTCGTATCGATTGCATTCATTTGTCGAGAAATGGGTGAAAAATGAGTGTAACTGTGTTTTGAAATAGTGTGTCTTCATGTTTGTGTTGCGCCTTTTCTTGTTTTATCGTACACTAGATTGAATAAGCCATATAATTGTGTATGTTGGCAAGGGTTTGTGTTGCTGTTATAATTGTGTATGATCACGTGCGCTATGATGAGTCGTGTATGTGAATCGAGCCATGGTTTTTTTTCCTCGAGATGTGTTTTAAGTTTGCCAACTTTAAACCGATTTATTTTTAAATGATCCAACCTAGCAAATGTGCGAACTCGGGGAAACTCATATCATATATGAGACTTTTTGCTAGATTTTCGGCCTTGTTCTTCTCGTCTTTATCGGTAGCGAGTTTCACTTCATTTAATTCAGGACTTAAGATGGACCCGACCGAGATCATAATAATTTTGACTTAGTTTCATTGTAGTATAGAAGGATGATCATCCATTGAGATTGAACTTTTCAGTCGAACTTAACGAGGTCTCTGTTCATATTCGGGTCTTATCTGAATTTCGGAGGGACTAAGTCCTTGTTTAGCAGCGATCGAAGAAAATTATCAAGTGAACTGTGGTCTAAAACCTGCAGTTTTTATGTTTAGTTAGAACTTCCAAGCTTTTTCAGAAGGAATTGAGGACTATATACCGAAATTAGATCTCGTTTAATCCGCTTATTAGATCAGCCAAGGACTATATACAAACTTATTAGAAAACATTTAGGCAATAACACAAACTCGTGAGTTGCCGAGATTTGTTCACATACCTAACAGTAATTTGTGGTGCTTTTAATCACTGTTGTTGACTCAAACGAAATACCACGTCCTTCGTTTGAGCTATTTAAGCTAATGATTTCGTCAACATTCAAGGATCACTTTAGTTGATGGGTTTGTGAACTGTTGAGTGTCATTAGTTTTGACTTTAGCTGGATAAATCGGTTGATTTCAAAATTATTACTCCGTACTTTTTTGTTCTGTAATCGTATTCTCTTAACAGTCTTATGTCTTAACTACACAAAAGTTTGTACATCTTAAGTGAACTGCAAATTTTGAAATCGATAATCATTTTAGTCCCGAAATGTCTTTATCTCCCGTTTTTGTGAGTGGTTCTTACTTATTATAGATCGAAATTGTGATTTCGTGAATGTTTATGCCAATTTTCCAGGTAAAAGCATCTCTGGTGGGAAAGTGACTATCACCGTCTATTACTTGGGGATCTTTGTCCACTCCGAGAAAATCGATCTATGCCAAGAAACATCTTGTCCCATAGCACCTGGAAAATTCGTACTTTCTCACGTCCAAACTTTGCCCGGAATAACTCCTGGGGTAAGACCCTGCTGAAAAAATTTATTTCGACATACCCTTTTGTTGGAGTTAATTACTCGTTCTATTTGAGTCTATTTGACTTTATCTCTTCACTGAAAGCACCAAATTGTTGGTAATTGACGAAAATATAGAGAACGCTGGTATACATTCTTGATGTTCATCCGAATATTCTTTTATATAGTTTTTTTAGAAATCTCTAACTCCTTTTTTCCTTGTCTTTGCTTCTGTTATATAGGGCTCATACAGTCTTAAGATGAACATCGAGGGCAGCGACAATGAATTGCTTACCTGTATTAGATTCAATTTCAAAATTGTCCGTTCATCGGGATCCGATGTTGCCGAGATCTGATCATGTTGTGTGTAAATCTCTTCTATCCCTCTATGTGTACGTGACTTTGTAATGTTCTCGTGTTTGTAGTGAAACTTCACGTTTTATAAAGCTACTATGTATGTGAAGCGAAGAATCTATGGAGTGTGTAAATTTTCTTTTCATGCAAAGCGATTACGCATCTACACGCACTATACATCTCGGTGCACCTTCTATTCCGCAATTCCTTCGCCCCAATAATCGTCAGTTCGTTAATTGTATCCGTAACAAAACATAAATATAATCATTGGGTTCGGATCATAGTACACCTACCTAACCTAACGTAGCCCAACTTACCCTCTCGGCCTCTCCCCTTAGGGTCGGTGATCTATGACCCTAGTTCGACCTGATCCGACCTAACCTAGTCCAACTTTCCCTTTTCGCCTTCAGGTCAATGACTTGTGGTCGATACGACCCAATCTGGCTCGTGAGTCGTGACTAACCTAGTCCTAAGCCAACTCACACCGATATCCTTACTATGGGTGACTTGTAGCCAGCGGTCTAGCTCGATTTAGTCCATTATCGTCCCTTGTGTAAAGATATTTGAATTTTTCAGAGCTCGAGTACTACCAAGTACTACTAACACAACGAGCAATGTTCCCGACTATGTGTTCGTAATATAGCCAAAAATAGACTCGACCGCGACCGGTCATTGTCGTCTACCAAATGTACATTCGACAAGGACGGAAAGTGTGATTGATGAGGTGTTTTTTTTTTTTTTTTTTTTGGTTGAATTATTTAAACAAGGATTTTGGAATATGCTTCATTTGTAGGAATAGATATGCCTCACAAAAATATGGGGATGTAGATAAATAAAAAGACAATTTTCAATTAAAAAAAAAAGGCATTATTATTGTTGGTCAATGGAATGGATAATGCTTACGAGTATCCTCCGTCACTTGTATACAATTCCCTTCAATTACTTTTTTTTTTTATTTTTGTTTTTGGAAATATAATTTGATCAAATTTTGTTCCACGTTTATTCGTAAAAGTAATTCCTTTTTGCCATTTTTCATGTTCTAAAAAACATGTTTCTACGTATAAAGATAGATCGACGACAAAAAAATTATAAAATAAATAGCTTTGACAATTAAATAGTCGCAATAAGTATTGTAGGTTTCACGTGTGAAATTGTTACGGGTGAGACTTACCTCATAATAATAATTAGCAAAAGTTGATCATCTTTTAAGTATGGAACACAAACTTGTGACGGATTGATAACCTCACATTATTATTATTGTGAGACCTCTCATACGTGATACGAAGGCATCTATTTATTTATTATTACTCCGTATTATTTTTTTTCTTTTAGTAATTTTTGGAGGTGAGTGGGTGATAACTACTCTATTTCACAAATTCTTGTCATGAAAATTTTGCACATTAGCAATATGTAAGAATTTCACGTGTACATTTTCTTTTACTTTCCGTAAAATCGTCATAAACATTACAAAACATACTCCGAGTGAGTTACATAAATACATATTTGAAAGAATAAAAAAACAAAAAATGCCATTTATATTTATTTTTTTCATTTTCTTCTAAGATCAATATAGTATATTCAACCTTCAATAATTGATTTCATTTTATCAAAAATTAAACTTATACTCCATATAGGAGTAATATTTTGGTTTCCCAACCGATATCCGTATAGGAGTAATATTAATACATGTCATTTGATTTAATCATTTCTTTATCTTTCTATTTTTAAAAGAAATGTAGATAAATTTATTTATTTTCATACAAAACTATCTACTCCGTAATTCAATAAAAACGTCCATATTTGTTCATTTACAAAATAAAAATGTAAACAATTAATAAAATTGGAGAAAATATTATATTCCATCTGTTTCAGTCATTTGTTTACACTTCTCTCAAATTCCCTCACATAAAAGTCAAAGTGTAAACGAAAGGAATATATATTCATCATATTACAATTACATTTATAATACCAAAGATACTTTGATCTAGTGATCAGGACGAAGATATTCTGTGGCAATAAGTTACAGGTTCGATTCTCCCATACTCGGTACCGGCTATGACCAATCCATGTCTCATCCATGTCTCAATCAAATGGCCTCAATGGTCACACTTTTGCAAATTACTTCAACCACGCACATCTTAAACACTTCGTGTTACTCAATTTTCTCCCGTCTACTATATATACTTCCCATATAATTTCCTCTTAATTTTTTTTTTTTAGCCTCCAAAATTATTTTTATTTATTTATTATTTATTTTTTTGTTTGAAATCATTTTCCAGCTCACTTTCTCTCTCTACAAAATCCTAAACCACACTTTCTCTCTCCTCTTTCGCCGGAAAATATGGAGTTCACGTCGCCGGAAACCTCCGCCGGCGGCGCACCGCCACCGCCGCCACCTCCACCGCCGTCATCCGCCGTTGAAACAGCCGGCGCCAACACCGTCGATGATGAACAACGCGTTTACCTTGTGCCTTTCCGGTATTTGATTCAATTAATCTTTAATTCGATCAATCAATTGACTGATATTGTGCTGCATTATCGTTGTGTTTAATCGATCAACTGAATTAATTAATTTTCTAATCTGTGAATGAATCAATTGATTGATTGATTGATGAAGGTTGTAGTGCATTTTTTATTTGATTGAATGTGAATTGAATCGATTGCATTTGTGTTAAAAAAGGTGGTGGAAAGAAGCGGAGGATACGGCGACGATGAATGAGAGTAAGAATGGAGTTTTGTTCACTGCATCTGCTGCATCTTCCTCGTACGCTGGAGCAATAAAGTTGTTCAACAACTTATTTGGCTCAGATCTTTTGTTTAATCTCCGTCGAGAAGACGATGAAAATGCTGAAGTCGGGGTTTCTGGACGTGATTACGCGCTTGTTTCCGGTGAAATGTGGTTGCACGCGCTCAAATGGTCAGGACTCATTTGTATGATTTCGTTTATTCAGCAACAAATTGATTTAATGATTTAAATCTGACTTGAATTGCTGCCGAGTATACGATGATGTGATTTGAGTGGATTGATGGAAATGTGGAGCTATAATATGTGTTGTTATATGCTGTGATTTAGATTTATGATTCTACACGATTGATTGCAACACGTTTTTGCTGATGATCATTACAAAATACTGATGTTTCCTAGCGTAGAAGCCAATGTGCAGGATAACAAACTTGCATAAATTTCATTTTACATGATCGTTCATCAATCTGTGCATCTCTTCATGCATCGTGAATGGACTTTCGGGTTTCAACTTTCAATGTAATTACGGATTTACGGCTTTCTTTAGCAGAATGTGTTTCCATTTCATCAATACGTACTCAAAGTTGAGACTCAGATAAATGTTCACATTGAATAGAAGACATTTTTGTGCAATGCCCTTCACCATACTGTCAGCTTGTTGCACGATACTTCACTTACACGCACATATATATATATATTGCTAGCCGTGTTACTTTAGAGTATGGATGATTGTTGAAGGAAATTATCTAGATATCTTGTAAGAAGAGGAATCTGTTCGATGTGTCGAGGATTGAGAATAATTCCGTAAAATTCTGTATGTAGGCATAGTGATTCTAAATCTGGGATGAAGCGCAATGGAAGCTTCACGGATGTTGATATAGCAGATGTGTATCCATTACAACTCCGACTCTCCGTTTTACGTGAGACAAATTCCCTTGGAGTTAAGATTAGTAAAAAGGTAATTTAGTTGAATCATCGCAATTTCTTTTGCCCCTTTTCATCGATGTGCTAAACGAGGCATTACGATAATAATTACCCTAGGTAAAAGAAATATACTTTATCAATCTATAACTTGTGGTGCCATTGAGTCTATTAGCCTATTAAACGCGCAACGTGGTGAACGTTACCAAGTACCAACAAAGGCCTTAAAAATGCATATATTGGTTTTTGCTCTTATTTATTGGAAGACTCCTCTTTCTAATGGGATCTTTAGAGTTTTTAGGGATTTATCGAGTCAATTAGTTTCTTGTAGTTATGAGTGGGTGTTTCTTATGACAGCTTGAACGATATAGATTGTAATATTTAATTTGTCACACGAGTAGAAAAGTTGAGAGGAGATTTCAGACTTATAAAGTTATTGTATAGGTTTAGGCTATGTCATGGAGAGACTCTGTGTCACAGGTACATATCCGAGTGTTGGAGTTGCCATAAATAAATTTTGAGACATTTCTTGAAGTTAGATATGGGTGTAACGACACTTTTTCAGAATTAAAATTAGATGAAAATGTTAAATGTATAAAATTCTGTAGTTATATAGAGAGAAACTTGATACCTAAAGCCTTCAAATCATCAACATTTTGAATTCTCAATGCATCATATAAGATTATCTTTCCCTCCCTTGCCTCCATTTTGAATTCGCAAAAGATGTATGGATTGATGGGGATCAGGTACAAATCCATACCGACGTCCTTGAGTGTGTCGTGTCAGACATGGATACGGCCCGTAAGTGGAGTGTCGAGGTATCATAGGTTTTAGGCCCTCCTTCCCGCAACAGGTAAATTTTCTCTAACTTTTGTGATGGCGCTTTTTTTTAGGATAACGCTGCTGAATTCTTTAGACGAGCTTGCAAGATATTTAACACTGAGACAGAGTTGGTATGCACCTGTGTCAATCATTTACTCCATAAATTCTTATAGACTCGTTTTTCATTCATGGCATCTCCTCAAAGGTGTTTTTGATCGTGTTAATTTGCGCAGTTGAATATGTGGGACTTCTCTGGCAGAACAAGCCACTTTTTCATGAATGACAATGCAGCGTCTCTGAAGGATGTCCAACGACAATCTGATCAGGAAGTATGTCTCATGTCTCTGGCACGTCTTAATGAAAATCTTTTACACTTCTGCACCTTCTACTCTAGCCATTATTATGTTACATATTGATTTTGGCCTTAACTATATAGTCTAGAACCCGAGGTTATTGAAAGCCGTATTTTCTTTTTCATCTCATCTACTCTGAAATTTATCTCTAGCTATTGTTACCATCTATACGTCAAATGCATCTGGTAAAAGTCTTAACTTCATGTTTCTCTAGTTTATAGGGAACCTGAACTACTGTTGAGTAAATATCTTTTTTTAGGGGGGGGGATTGTTGCGGCTACCAAGTAAAAATGAAATATTTGTCTGTTACATTTTTCTCTTTAGCATCTGTACTGGATACATTTAAGATCTCTTCCACCATATGACTGCATTTGTTCATCAGTATTTCTGGCAACTGTGTACATTTACTTGTGATTTGTAACAAAGGACTGAAGGGGTGTCAGTGACGTGTACATTTGCTTGTGATTTGTGTCAAACCATCTTTGACGGTTTGGTCCTGTTTCTCCATTTCGTTGCCTGCTTCTATTCTCCTTTATTAATGTTCTGTGCAAGGAACAGAGTAAAGAACCATGTTTGTGTTTCTGTTACTGTTGCAAACTACATCCAAGCCTCAAATCTTTTCTCGATGTCATTTTACATTATGCTTATTAAGTTTGTGTTTGTCTTTTGCTTTATATCATAATATGACTGTCCTTTGTATCCTTGTGAAGATCCTTTTGGAATTGCAAATATATGGCTTGTCCGATTCACCAAGGTCCAGAGATGGGAAGAAAGACGAGTTCTCTGAGTTTGCTAATGTGTCTTCTTCAAGTGTGTCTACCACATCAAACGGTGGCATTGGGAACAGTTACCGCTTTCCTAGGACAAATTCTACAACTTTTAGTAGCACTGCTGGCGAGTCAGGTCCCCTGGGTTTGGTAGGATTGCAAAATCTTGGGAATACGTGCTTCATGAACAGCGCTCTTCAGTGCTTAGCACACACTCCGAAGCTTGTAGACTTTTTCTTGGCAGAATACAATAAAGAAATTAATCGAGATAATCCACTTGGCATGGATGTAAGTTTTGCTATCCATTGAAAAATTGCATTTGTAATCGTACTATTTACTGTGCATGAGATATATGAAAGTGTTTCATGTACCTTGTCACTAGGGTGAAATTGCTCTGGCTTTTGGTGATTTGATAAGGAAGTTGTGGGCTCCTGGAGCGACTCCTGTTGCACCTAGAACTTTCAAAGCAAAGCTTTCTCGTTTTGCTCCTCAATTCAGTGGTTTCAATCAACATGACTCGCAAGTCAGTGAACCCTCCTATATCTGATTTGAATCATCTTTCTTATGCCTTTCCTTCCACATATGCATTTTAAAAATGCTTAGATATTGCTGTTTCGTAATATGAAATCATTGACTTTGAGCATACAGGAATTGCTTGCTTTCTTGTTGGATGGACTCCATGAGGATCTGAATCGTGTAAAGTTGAAGCCGTACATTGAAGCTAAGGATGACGATGATCGACCAGATGAGGAAGTTGCTGACGAGTATTGGCAGAACCATTTGGCTCGAAATGATTCAATTATTGTTGACGTGTGTCAAGTAAGTTTGCTGCTATTGTTATCAACTTTCTGGATATTTATTCTGCTTATTGATGTTGACCCTGGTTTATACTACTTATATCGTCGTCTATTTATTGCAGGGTCAATACAGATCCACCTTAGTTTGTCCAATTTGCAAAAAGGTGTCCGTTACATTTGATCCCTTCATGTATCTTTCATTACCCCTTCCGTCAACCACAATGCGGACGATGACTGTGACAGTGATGAACACCCCAGATGGTACCACTGCTCCTACTGTGGTTACAGTCAACGTGCCTAAATATGGGAAAAGTGAAGACCTCATCCAGGCCTTGGCCACCGCTTGTTCACTGCCCGTGGACGAGACATTATTAGTAGCCGAGGTAACCGTCACTTGTTCAGTGCACATATGAATCCTAACGTGAGCAATAAAAGGCCGTTGGTTTTTATATATATATTTTTTTAACTCATATTCTTTGCAGATATATAATCACCGGATTATTCGTTTTCTTGAAGATCCTTCTGATTCACTATCATTGATAAGAGATGAGGACCGTCTTGTAGCTTATCGACTGCCGAAAGATGCTGAAAGAGCGATTACAGTTGTTTTTATGCATCAGGAAATGGAAGAGTGAGTTTAGTGTTCTTTTTTTTTTTATATTGTAAGCTATTGTATGGTATGTCATAGTTGTAAACTGAGATCTAAACTGAAAATATAGGTCTTACATTTGGCCATCTTTCGTTCTTCGATTAATTTTCGGTATTATTTTTTATAATCAGAAGGTTTTTTTTTAGGCTATTCTAATAAGAAGTTTAATTGCAGACAACATGTTCATGGGAAGCTTACTTCAGGCTGGAAAGCATTTGGCATTCCTCTTGTTGCTAAAATCCACGACAAAATTAATGGATCCGATCTCTGCAACTTGTACATGAAGTTGCTAAATCCATTTCTTATGCCGAGTGTTGATAACACAGATGATCAGGATTCCGCTGAGTGCACACAAGTCGAAAATGTAGCTGAGAATCTCGCAGATCCTTTGCAACCTGAGTCAATCTCGGATGAAAAAGTCGTAATTTCTGAGAGCGTTGACAAAGCAGAAGATAGTAAATTCCTCTTCTATCTTACCGATGAGAAGGGGGCCCTAAAAAACTCGAAGATAGAAATGGCTGATCCTGTGTTTACCGGGGACTTGCCGAAACGATTTAATGTGGTGGTTTCTTGGTCTGAGAAGACAACCGAGCTCTATGATACTGTTCTTCTTAGCACTTTGCCTGAAATTTTTAAGTCGGGATTTCTTGCCAAAAGACCTCAGGAATCTGTTTCTCTGTATAGATGTCTCGAGGCATTTTTGAAAGAGGAGCCTCTTGGACCTGAAGATATGTGGTAAGTTCATTTGCCTCAGATTTTGACGATGTCGTGTCTTCCATAAAACTAATGGCTTTTTAGTAGTAGTTTGATTTTTGTCGTGAGTTAGGGTTAACATTTTCTTGGTATAAAACTAGGTACTGCCCTGGGTGTAAGGAGCATCGTCAAGCAACTAAAAAGCTAGATCTTTGGAGACTCCCCGAAATTCTCGTCATTCACTTGAAAAGGTTCTCGTACAGTCGATACACGAAAAACAAGCTGGGCACATATGTCGACTTCCCAACCGACGATCTCGATTTAACTACGTATATCGCTAACAAGCATGCTCAAGCACCTTGCCGTTACGTGCTTTACGCTATCAGTAATCATTACGGAAGCTTAGGAGGTGGTCATTACACTGCTTTTGTCCATGTAAGTTAAACAATACATGCCTTGATGTTCATCACTCATCAGTTGGAATCTTGTAAAAAAATCACATAGTCGGTGCATCATTGTTTTTTCAATTGGAACAAATAAACTTTTTCTGAGCATTTTAATTTTCCAATAACAGCATGCAGGCGGAAAATGGTACGACTTTGACGACAGCAGTGTCTCCCCAATCAGCGAAGAGCAGATAAAAACGTCAGCTGCATATGTTCTATTCTATAGACGAGTACAAGATCCATCGAGATGAGTTGCGCTCGTCTGAAAATCCTCAATTTTATTTATTCATTTATTCAGCATTTTTAGTACGTAGAGTCTAACTGAAAGTTAGCATTTGTATGTCTCTGGCATCATTTTTTCGGGGATGCTCGGGAGAGTTCTTTGATAGTCAATGAAGATGATGATGATGATGACACAAAGAAGACTGTCGACCTCATTAGAAAATCCGAGGTTGACAGTATATAGTCGAATAGCCGAGTTTGAAAATTAGGGTAAGCATTTTTTACCGTATTTTCAGATAATAGAAAGCAGCACCCCCCATTAAGTACTAACCATCTGTTTGTTTTTTTTTTTGGTTTTTTTTTTTTTTTTTACATTTTTTTCGATCGATATTTAAATCACCATAGGACTGACTTTCTTCGACATTATCGGCTTTGTTCTTTTTTCTTTAATTTGGTGATTGTGCTATCGAACTCGAAACATTAAATTCTTTTTTTTGTCTAGTTGAAAGTTGCAGTTATATACTCGTAGTTGATTACTTCAATTAGTCATCAGATATTCAATTAATTTTTTTTTTTATTTGGCAAGAATCAGATATTCAATTCACAGAACGTGTTTTTGACAATCAATTTTGCATGTTGTATATTCAGATGAAAATTTAACAGACCTTTCACACCTTCTGAAATATATACATCTTTCACAAGGGTTTGGCTGTTTGGGTTCAGTATGCGACATGGTGTGTTAAGCATGTGGGCGGGGTTTCGAATTTGAAACTTCAAAACTCACTTTGAAATCTCGACTAACTGCTCTCTAAAGTCGTACTCGTGTTTTTACTCGTAACGTTAATAGTTCGAAAATATCGATCTTAGGCATGTATACTCAAATTGTTTGAACTTCAGGCCAGAGGGTTTCATCCCAAAACTAATTGGTGATGGGAGGAGTAGCTTCTAGACTTATAAGGTGAGCAACTCTCACTTTTATAATTAATGTGGGACTTACATGTGACCCTAATAAGGGTCTTCTTCACACGCCCCCTCACATGTAAGCCTATTACAAACCTTATACTGAAGCCCAACATTATTGAGATTTTTCTCCATGGCATACAAAGCCCAACCGGACGGGTGATTTTAATCAGAGACACGAACCCATATCCGACGGCATATAAATGACCCGGTTTCAAATCAAGAGATCTGCGATACAACTCGCCTCAGAACTACTAAATCGTAGACGCCTGCTAAACACATTTGAATTCGTACAAGTACGTCACAAGAAACATGCTCATCAATTGATTACAGTTTTAACGTTTGTCATTGGTGACGCCTTTGTTTTGCTCTCTTTTTAAATTTAAAGACAGTTTAATTAATTTAAGGAGTATTAACTTATACGGAGTATTTGGTGAATCAAATAATTTCAGTTTGAAACCAAGGTAGCTATAATCACAAATGGCAACAAAAGTGTAATGTTCATAACTGTGAAAAAAACAAAAGAAGTCACAAAAATAATAAGATAAAACAGTAAAAATCAGCGTTGTGTGCAGTAGACTGTTGGGTGAGAAACCGTAGAAAAATGTCAGTGAAATCTGCTCTTTTCTTTTTTACTGTTTTACACATTTTATTGTCTCCTGTCTTTTTTTAGTACCAGTTTTCACCAGGTCTTCTGCTTCTTTTTTCTTCTTTTAAAAAAAATTAAAATTAAAAATTATAAAAAATAAAAATAAAAAAAATAGACGAATAATATTTTTTTTTTATTAATTTATTTATATGGAGTATGATGATTTAATTGGTTTCACTTTATTTAAAAGAGTGATTAAGGGGTGACAATTCATGAAACAAAACATGATTGGACGTAACAGATTCTGCATGCTTGACCCCCCCCATTCCTCATCGTTTTATTGTCCATCTATTCCAAACATCCCAGATCTTGTTTTTTTTTTTTTGAGATTTGATGTGTGCTTTCTCTTTATATTTTGTGTTTTGTCCTCAATTTAATGGATCGATTCGCTCCGTCAATTTAACCCTCTTCTAATCTGACTCAACCCGAGTTATTATAAGTAACAGAAGTCGAATTGATTTATAATAAATCTGTTTTAGAATAACGTCATTAAGAACCTCTTACACAACCAGTGGATATTGAAATTTGAAATATTTGAGTAAATTTTCTTTAGTTAGAGCAAGTATAATGGAAGTACTCTCTCATTTTCATCAGATTAGCGCCACTTTTCCTTTTTAACAATTTTATCCATTTTGCTCCATTTTTATATTTAACAATCTCAAGAATTAAAAACTTTTTGTTTCTTTAAGGACAATCTTTTTCATTCAGTAGAACAAACTTTATTTAAAGTTTCTTAATTATTTACAAATTCAATACAAAAATCTTTTCATTGTAAGTGCTCTTACTAGTGGGCCCCACAATGCGAGACGGTCTCGTAAAAGACCTACTAATATTTAACGAAACAACAAACATTCGTTCGATGAAAGAGTGTTTTTAACTAGCTAGAAACTCAAGCGTGGTTACGTTCATCTTCTTCAATTTTTAGGTTGCTTAATTTGTATGCAAGTTTAAGACTTGTCATGGCCTAAATAAAGTTATTTGTATGGACTTTTTAGAGAAAGTCGTACCAAAGTTGGTAATGCATGAATTTTGCTTAATAATGGGGGTATCTAGCATTATGCTTGTCGACTATATGAACTTAAATAATACGACAATATATATGATAAAGTCAATGAATATATAAATAACATTTGTAAATTAAATATGTGATGAGTTTTAGTTTGAGTTGATATAAGTAACTCGATTAAAATTTAGTCGATAAAATGCGATAATATGGTGAATTAGTGAGCAGTTTTGTGCAAATTAAATGTACTTTGTACAATAAGATTGACTCTCACATATATTTTCCGAAAAAAATAAAATAAAATAAATTGACTTTTATTTTTTAATTTTAATTTTTATGGACAAATAAGAAACAAAGACAAGCAACTAATTATATACAATAAATAAAACACGTCCTTCAAAAATAATAATCACTCAATACTTTGATAAATTTCCTACTCGTATTTGTAAGTGTATTTAATTTCAAACAAGGTCAAATAAGTGGGAAATATTATTATGGCTTACTCAATTGAAACTTAACATAAAATGACAAGTAACTTGATATTTACCTTAATATGACAGATAAACTAATAGCCAAATTATGACGCAGTTTCATACATAATGAGCTGATCATTTAGATGATAGAATGGTTTTAAATTAATTAAAATATCAAACCAACTCGGCAAATTCAATCTGATTCGACAAATCCACAATAATCTATCCCCGAAACAAATTGTACGATTATTTGACCTGATAAGATGTCAGCACTTTCTGCGATTCGAAATGTCGTAACTCATCGTAAATCGACTGACTTGACCCGTATGAATTGCTAGCATAATCACATGGTATGCGAGAATTTTTGTATTTAGGATGTCTAATTTTACTTATTATGGACCGTTGTGGTATGGCCTTTCATTTGTGCTTGCTTGTCATATCAATTTACTAATCAACGCACAAATACAAGGCATTTATATTTAGGTAACTCAATCCTTCACCACGATGTAGTACTCTAACACTCTTCTATCTAACAACTTCAAATGATATTATTTGTAATAAATTGAATTTTAGAAATTTTACAAAGATTAAGAAAAATCAACACACTTATATTCCAAAAGCGAGCATACCCTTAAAAACCAGCTCCATTCAAAATCAAAAAATTACCTATTTGGTTGATATCATAATTGTTTTTGTACTATTTTTTTCAACACAAACTCTTTCATTGGAAATTATTTTTATAACATAAGTAATAATGTATCGCTGATAATTACCATTTTAATTATCACTAATTATTGTGTAAGTTGGGTCTTACAATAAATTATTTTAAGTCCGCCTCATTTGTACCCGATTATATAGCTTTTGTACTATTTAAATGATAATTATGATTAATTGTTACTAAATTTTTTTTAGTATCCTGTTAGTGACTTTAGTAGATTTGTTTCATGTTTTTGTACCCCTTTAACTGCAATTTATACCTTGGTCTCACATTAACTTAATGTGAGTTCAGTCTCACAGGAGAATTACTGTTTAATTATTAGTACACTATTATATTAAATAACACATTATTTACATTATCCATTCTACGACTCTATACAAATAATTATTATATCACGCAAATTTATTCTAAATTAAAATAAAATATGAGTCAAAAGGGTATGAGAAAACAATTGAGCAAAACAAGTGATGCACTCAATTAATTTAATTAAGTAATTAAAGGATTAAGACAGACATGCATGAATTTGTTTGTTTCTCCAAAGGCTACACCAAACAATTAAGTGACCAAATTTAATTAGCATGCTTCGAATTTAATTTGTGTACATAAAATCCTCAACAATAGCAACATTATTGACACATGCCAAATTATATTATCAAATTTATGGCTTTCATTCAATTATTTATAAGTGTTTTATTTGAACAAGCATGCGTGTATGTTCATGAAATTTTCAAACATATTTCAACGACTATTAATTTGTCTTACATACGGAGTATATATGTATATTATAAAGTTTTATAATAATGCATGTACAATGCATATAATTTAAGGTGAACTTAAATATAAACTAATTATAAGATCAATAGTGAAGTAGTCAACGTAATTACTATCATACGTAGTAGATATTATTAGCTCAAATATTTCAGTTAGATTATTAAGTTAAACGACATACATGAAATATCATATAATTCATCTAATTATTATTATTAGTGGCGGAGTCACGTTGAATATAGTGGGGCCTCAAGACCTCAGTACGTACTTAAAGTAATAAATGACGTCGGTTGCTTAATTGGTAACGACGTTATTTACTTATTTTGTATGTTAGTGGTGTAGGGTTCACTACTTTTTTTTTAATGCATTTTGATTTTAACTATGCCACTGATTTTTTTTTTTTTTTTTTTTTAAACCGCGGGTATTATTGATATAAAAACACAATTTACAAGAAATGGTGGGGAGCCGAGAAACAATCTGGGCCCCCACTCCCTTAGCTACAGCAAAGCCAAGTTATTATTATTATTATTATTATTATTATTATTATTATTATTATTATTATTATTATTATTATTATTATTATTATTATTATCAAACAACTATAGTTACGGAGTAGAATTAATGACCATATCAAAAAGCATATTATATTAGGTTGAATCAAATTTAATTAGTCATGACAAATCAAGTTACGTGTATTGCCAATATCCTAAGAATATGATTAACTAAATTTATCAAGTCATTATCCAATCACAAACCACATCAATTAGGCTAATGTCAACCTTTTTCCAATCACAATTCTTCCTATTTCACCGCTCTAAAAAAAATGAAATAATTTGATTTAAGGACCTTTTTAAAATAAAAATATAACACTTTTTTTTTTTGGGATAGATTTTCTGTGAGATCTTCTTACATCGTATTAGTTGGTGAAGAAATACCACTTTATTAAAATAGAAATATACTCCATAACATTTTATTTGTCCACTTTTATCTACATTATTTTTTCTCTTTTGTTCATTTGTAATCATATTAATTTTGTCAATTATACTTAAATGTCATTTGTCTTTTATTATTTTGGAATTCTTGTACAAAGTACAACCTCCAAAACAAAACGTTAGAATAAAAAAGGACTACATGTTTGATTAATAATACACTAAAAAAAAAAAAAAAAACATTATTAAGTAGTGAATACACTGAATAGTAATCTATTGAAAGTACAAATAGGGGCATACATCAATGCACAGTACGTTCTTATGTATGCAGTCCAAAATAAAACATGTAGTTGTACGTAATCCAAAATAAAACAAACATTTGTACGTACTATTATAATTTATAGAAGTACTTGTACGGTAATTACTCTTATCAATTTAAATTTTTTTTTCACATTTGATTTTAATTCGTTTTTTCAATTTGATAACATGCATTAAACGGTTTTTAATTAAAATTTAACATAAAATGTTTATCCAAAAAAAAAAGAAAAAAAATCCGTAGTAAAATTCTCGTGAAGTGAGAAATGTTTCACTTGTTTGGTTGTCCATTTCATTCATATGGGAAGTAAATTCCTCAATTATGTAGAAATTCACTTACCAACATCCTCCTAAGTAAGTAGAATTTCCTGCAGGAAATTACTTTCATCATGTCAACCAAACATCCTTTTGTACTTCCTGTGATTTTTCAATTCCCGTGATTTTAAAGTTTCTGGAAAGTTTATTTTCAAACAACCCCTAAAAATGTAATAAAAAAAAGCATAATTGAAAAAGACATGGTCCCACACCGATGGAATAAATATAGTTGTGTACTTTATAAGTCAAGGGCTACTCCTCCCATTTCAAATTAGTTTTGAGATGAAATATCGTTCGACTTATAAAGTGTTTACCTCTCTCGAATGACGCGGCCCGGACCCGACACATGAATGTATGAAGCTATGAGAATTGAACAATAATTTGCATGGACACATGTGAAGAATGGCATGAAATTCGGTGAAAATAGACTGGCTTTTGCAGTGTATGAAATCAGTAGTCGTAGAAGAGAAGTGTTTTTAATTTTATGAATCCAAAAATTCAGAGATATTGAGATGTCCCAATTTTCAAATAAATGTGATTGTGACCACTGAACTCTTCATCGGTAACTATCAATGTCCAACATTTCTTTACTTTTTTTTTTTTTTTTTTTAATTTGTACACACTACTCTTCCGTATATTTTTATAATGTCACCAACTAAAATTTGTTTTTTTGCTCGAGTACAAATATTACGACACTTTAATTGGGTATCATAGTAATGATATAACTTATGATTGGTTCAATGTTGATTAATTTAATTCCGTGTAAATTATAGTTTTAAAATTAAATTAGATCAATGTCATTATAATTAATGGCGATATTAGAATCAAGTTTACTTTTGATGGGGATTTGTAACGGGTGATAGAAGATTAATCGCTCGCTTATAAATATGTTGGTTCACTATTAAGTTTTTGATGTGAGACTTTATTTGTTCCCCAACTTTTTGCTTCCTGTTCGTGGGTGGATCATCCAGAGTCGCTGATGCTTAGTTCAGGCTCCTCTGATATGTGCAATAGTACTACTCCACTCCATCTCGATAGTCAACGAGCATGGAACTAGCTAGGAGCGAATTCACCCTTGTGAAGGCTACTCTAGGTTTTGTCAGTTCTAATAGACTGTCTTTTTTTAGTTACTATCACCTCTTTGTCACGTTGCAAAGGTGCGTCCCAAATCGAACCGTAGGTACTAATACCACTTATTGAGCTTTATGCAGTGAGCTTAAATTACTAAGCAAGTGAGACAGACAAACCCATAAGCAGGTGATATTCCGTTGTCTCACTATTAATTTGCTCATGTGAGACATTAGCTCTGATTGCGCCAAGAAAATAAATGGAATAAGAGCTCAACCAAGAAGAATTACTTTCTTTAAAATTTATACAATCATTCAAGTATTCAACAATTCAACAACATTTAAAAGAACTCAAAAATAAATGTATGTAATTAAAGACACTTTTTTAGTCTTAACTAGCTTTTATCATTCATAACATTAAGTTGTATTACTTCCTCCATTCCATTTGATTCTATACATATTCCTTTTTCGGAAATTCCAATCAATTCTATACATTTCTATTTTAGTCTCTACTTTATTAAACTAAAAGACCAATATACCCTTCACTAATACCCACTCAACCCACTTGCAAACAATAAAGTAGGGGTATTTAAGTAATTCCATTATCTACCCCACTTGATTTTCTTCTACCTTAATTACCGTGTTTTGGTCAAACGTATAGAATCAAACGGAATGGAGGAAGTATATGACAAGAAGTTGCAAAGTCATGTGATAGTGATATATTACAATATCCATATTAGGTCGTCACACCATCGATCTCACATGATGCATAATCTTAAATCAATGCTTAAGTCATTAAAATTGTACATATATATATCATATATATACTAAAACGTACAATGTATAATAACGTACACTTTAATTTGTAAAAAAACAAAAAAAAAAAAAAACATTATTAAATCACCTTAATTAATCAATTAATTAATTAATTAAGATGTAATTTGTTTACTAAAGTTTGATGAGAAAATAATAAAAACTAAACAAATTATAATAATAATTATATAGTATGATTATTTAATACAAGCCATGAGATCTGTTTGATCCTTCACCAGCAATAGTTTGGTCCACTCTTGCTTGTCTTTGTGCATCAAAATTTAGTCCAAATTGAATATGAGGAAAGTGTGCCCACTGCAAAAATTTCATACATTTTTTCATGTAATTGTATTTAGTACTTACATAGGTTGTATAATTACAACTATATATACTGCAATATAGATATATGTTCTTTCATTTATTTGTCTATCTTTATATTTAGTAAAAGAAAAAGCGTCACTTGATCGACTATTGTATTTACATAAAGATAACCCCGTGTCAAAACTCAGTTATCCAAATACACGACTAATATATATCTGCCTTACTGTACTTAATTACTTCGTATGATTCTATTTCTGCTCATTTTCTAGCTAAATTAAAAGGTTGAAAAGGCAAAAATCGAGAATATATGAAGAAAAAACGTTTCTTCGAGATGTAAGTAATGATTTTGATTTTTTTTTTTTTTTTTTTTAATTTGACACAAATACAAACGTTTTAGGGAGGTATGATTAAAAAAAATGGAAATGTGTGGCCTTAGCACCTAGCTAATTAGCAAGAGTAAAGCATCAAACAACATAAACAAGTTCAGTTAGGGGTACAAAAAAAAAAATCATTCAAAATATTACTCGTATTTCTTTGGATAAGTCATATATATACGGGTTTATATTGAAGAAAAGTTAATTAATATCAAACCTAGAGGAAACGATCTCATTTGAAACCTAGTGAATTGAATACAACAACAATCGAACATCCAAATATCGATGTGGTCCGTTTGTGGTGCCCTATACTGCTATACATGGAGAGCGTCTATGAAACTGCATGTAGCGTTGTTTGATTATGTTTTTGTCAGCTCATTATATTTTATTTCTGTTCTCGTATTTTGAAACAATAATTTATATCCATCATATAATTTTTTGTGGATTCTTTGACTATTTAGCTTAGCCTTTCTATTTAAAACTCATTTGGAAAATAAATTAAAAAATAAAAAAATCTCACCTACAAAATTAAACATTAAATTGAAAATGTAACTAAAAAAACAAAGCATAAAAATAAGGGAAAAAAGACTCACATTCTTAGCTGCAGCACTAAAGGCCTCTCTATGGCTTATTTCAGGATTGCATGCTTTTATCCTTTGTATCTCTTCCCTTTTATATATATCATTCACAACCAAAATTAATATGTCACATAATATTAAATTAAAATAATTATAATAATAATAAATGTTGAAATAAAAAGAGTATATTTTATGACTATATATTAAGGGTAAGGGTATAAATCTTACTCAAAGAATCACATAAGGCTTGTGCACTTCATATGTTTTCTAATGGTGTGGAAATTATTTTTTGTGACATTCTTATTATTCTTTCAGTTCCAGTGAATTGTTTACAGTTTGACTTTTTTGTAAGGTGATTTGAGAGAAGTGTAAATAAATGACTGAAACAAAGAGAATGTTTAATTTGAATTTAATTTTATAGGTTAAAAAAAGACATCAAAGTTATCGGTCACCTGTTCGTTAGGAATGTTGTTTTAGGGTTCACGTTTGACCTGACTTTATAATCGAAAACCAAAGCAACCAGAAGTCAGAGCGGTTAAGCTTATCGTTGTAATCTCAAGATCAGTTTTTATACTTTCACACGCCCCCTGACATGAATGCGCAACTCTAAATATTCCATTTAGAACGGAGGGTACCAAGATTCGAACCCTGGTTAGAAGGCTCTAAGCGTCTAATATCATGTCAAAACCAACTCAACCGAAAAGTTTAAACTTAATTATGATTGAAAGCCCAAGATTGATTTTATACTTTGACACTTATGATTATAATGCGTAGATTGCTTCATGGACTCAATCAGTAATAGGTAAAATTTACGACATTTCAACAAAATAATCAATTAGGTATCTATATAATACCTGATCGAAGGGATTATACAACTTACTTGATAAATTTATTGTAGGCCGAAGGAACGCGTTGTCGTTTTTCTGGAGCTGTAGACGAAGATAAATACGCATAAGAAATTCAAAAACCACCTTAAATAATGAATGATGTACTTAGAGTTAACTAGTTAGGGCAATCAAAGAAATATATACTCACACCTACGCGGTGATTGTAGTTACTGATGGTCTCACGATAAATTTATAATAATCGATTGAAATTATCAAATACAAAGAACGACTACGCGAGTTTAAACACTTACGACGAATAGGTGGCATGCGAGGTTGAGGATCATTGAGCTCAGTTGTAATTGAAGAAGATCCACCGGAAGTATTACTATCCAAGCTCACATTATCTTCAGAAGTATGCTCCTGCCTCAGCAACTTTATATATATACTTTATTTATATTAATAATCACTTACTATAACATTTAATATCACAAAGTAAGTTTGATCGATCATATTTTATCATCAGTTGATATGGACACGCAGATGAAAAAATATATATAACGTGGGAAATATAATACGGAATAGTCTAAATTAACAATTTATATTGCAAAGTTAGTTTGACGACCAACCATATTTTAATATTTTATCATCAGTCGATATTGACACGCAAGTGAAAATATATATAATGAGGGAAATCGAGTATATATAATTGTCTAACTTAACAATTATATTGAAATTGACCGACATAATAAATGTTTAATTGAGTCATATATAAATGAGAATATAACTTGAGAAAAATCGATCAATCGATCGAGAATGCAAGCTATTATTGTACCAATTAAGTACCTCTATCATTCATATCGTGTATCTTAACCATTATATTAACAGTACACGTAATTATTTAAATTCGTATGAACTGTATAAATTATAAATGTAAAATAATACTCATAGATTTAATTATACTATAAATGTAATGAAAAATGTACCTGAAAATCTGGAGGAAGAAATGGAGAGGAAGGGCCAAAGTTAACAGAGAGAAGATTGGCACAATGCCCACATCTCACAGTAACTGAGTTATACATGCTGCAACATGGCACACTCACCTACCATGCATCAATCAATCGTAACCATTTTAATATTATTACTTCATTTGACACGGTAAATCTACTTATTAATGTACATCAATCGTAACCATTTTAATATTACTCCGTATTACTTTTGACACGGTACAACTACTTATTAATATACCAATTATTTAAGTACTTCTAAGTTATACTCGGTATAAATATTACTCCGTAGTTTTCTACAATATGCTCTAAATGTACATTTACAGTCGATAATTAAATGTTGTGTCGATATTTTAACTCTGGTGTTTGTTTTTTCTTGAAAAAACCGTCAAAAGAAGCACGGCTGTGTACGTACATATGAATTTACTTTCAATTGAATGATAAAGTAATAATTTAGGTTGGAATATTTGCGAGACAGAATCAGTTATTTTATAGCCTTATTATAGATGAACTGATTCATGAGCTACCTTTAGCTTAACCAACCGACATATGACCAAAACATGTTATCGGATTGATTACAAACTTAGTAAATGAAATAGGTCAATTTCTATGACTTTTGTTTTGTTTTTCCGAGAGTTGATAAAAACTAATCCGAGTAAAAAATAAATAAATAAATAAAAACTTCATATCATATATACTCCATAACATTTACAGAGTATAATAACCTACATAATTCCTCTAATTTATACTCCATTTTTTCAAACTGATCGACCATGAATACCTTTAATTTGATACATAAAGTTACTTAAGAAAAACATAAATATAAAAATTAATTATCTTCGAAAGGGAAATACGGAGTATATAAAAAAGAGTAGATCTCAATTTTTATTTTTATTTTAAAAAAAAAAAAAAAAATTCAAATCATTGTTTGGGTTAAGAACTTCATCATCCACAACATTATAAAGCTACTTAATTAATTACATGCCTTAATTTTGATTTTGAAGTTAATTTTGTTTGATGTTGTAGAATTAGAATACAAAACCCTAATAACAATAAATAAAGTACATTGAACCCTCTTTTTGCAAACCCTGACATCCCCAACAAGTGAGAAAGAGAAAAGTGAATGAAAAATTAATCAGACTTTTTATAAGAGAGTGAAATATCATAAAAACTTTATTAAAGTTCATCATATATATATATATATATACATAGACTATGATGAAACAAATTAAAGCATAACAAAGAAATGACTGACTCAACAAAGACAAATCATATATTATAATTTATAAATTATGCATATGAAAGTGAGAATTAAAAAAAAATATATATATATATATATAAAAAAAAATACTAAAATATTTGAAGACAAATACAAACATCCAACTTCACACAACACAAATCAAATACGAAATAAATAGATGTCAGCTAATTTAGCTGGTACTCGTAATAAACATGGCACGTACTCTATTGTACACACATGTAATTTAATCAGAAAAAAGAAGAATATAAGAAATCATAATATAATGATATGTTAGCGGTTTATAACTTAAAATTAGAACCCGGTTTTATCAATATCGTAGATATGAGTATATGACTCTTTTGCAAACAAATAAATAACTTTTTTAACAAAAGATTTAAAAGAGAAAAAAAATAGGGCACTTTGATGTGGTGATCATCATTGTTTTGAAGAAATAAAGAGAAGAGAGAGATATTGTGGAAGTTGCAATAATAATATTTTAGAAGTGATAGATCATAGAAAAAAATAAAATAATATTGTGTGATCATGAAATATTATTTATATTTATATATTTCTTTTTTTTAAAAAAAAAAAATTAAAAAAATTGTACTCTTATGAAATAGTATGTGCATCTACAAGAACACCCACTAAATAAAGAAATTAAAAAATAAAATAAAATAAAATTGTGAGTATGATTTTACAAGACATGATGATCGATAATGATGAGTAATATCTGAAGAAATCTGGAAACTAAATGACATGAAAGTAAAGACTGTCAATTTTTTTTGCAGAAAAATGTCAGTGATAAATCAATAAATAAAGATTTCAGTTATGCAAAATTACACTATTTAATTTTTTTCTGACTTATAAAATAAAATTAATTAAATTATGATATAAACTGGAGACATAGGTCTGTTTTTTTTTTTTTTTTTTTCTGATGAACCCTAATCTATATTGCCCTACACACACAACTTTCCATACCAATTATTAATTAATAATTAATTGAAATTAATTAATTTCCCTCTATATATACTCCAAAAAAATCAGACAAAATTATTCTAGGAGAAATTAAAGTTGATTTGAAGAGGAAAAAACTTGTTAAGAGTTGATTATTGAAAAAACAATTATTCTAATTAAGAACTATATAAATGAAATTAATATCGAAATAAATATATATATATATATATAAGCTAATTAAATACCGCTAAAATGGTGTTGCAGATTGTGCAATGGACATAACACACTCGTTCGGAGATGCTAAGATCCATAGACATAGAGTATAAGTTTAATTTGATATGATAAACGCGTGTTTTTTTTGTAGTGATACGAAGAACAATCGTTGTTCTAGCTAATTTTTCGAATTATTAACTTAGGTTGAAATAAATTGTTTTTGATGTAAGAAATGTAATATAGAGAGAGAAATAATGAGGGTGTGTGTTGAGTGGAAGGGTATGAGGAACAAATTGAAATTAAATGATGAGAAAAGTCACTAATTAACCCTACTCTATAGTCCTTTGGTTTCTTGGACTTGTAGAGGGGAAAGAAGAAGGTGGAAGTGTGTACTCCTTCCTTCTGTCTCAACCATTTGTTTACAGTTTGACTTTTTTCTCTCATAAAAAAGTTTAATTGTAAACAATTTACTGAAACGGAGGGAGTACAAGTTATAACACTTTTAAGTCGATTAATAAGTTTTACGTGAGACGATTTAATTTTATAAATATTACTTAGAATGATTAATTAATTAGGGATCAAAGTAGTTTAAAGTTAGAAACTATATAATTTATTAGATTGAAAAAATAACTATCTTATAATAACTTTTTTACAGAGTATAAGATCTCTCACATACTCTATAAGTGGCAGTTAATTACTTCAAATTTTAGGATTTTTTTCCCTTTTGATTTTTGGTTGATTTACTCTTTTCCCTCACTATGTTAGTGCAAGGCAATCTCTCAAGAAAAAAAAATTAATATATATTTAATCATCTAATTGATCATGTGATAAACGTCGGGTAATTGAAATAAAAGAACACTACGGTACATACATAAGACAACGAACTCTTTTTATCCATCAATAAGCCTCGGTCATGATATAATTTGGTTAGTTTAATTAATACGGAGTATCAAACAATTACTTCGTATATCAAATAAAACCAATATATAAATTAATAAAAGAGATTAATTACCAACTACTCGTATCATCTAAAAGATTTTACAATAATATAATCAAAAGATTGTTTTATATAAGAAAAAAAAGTATTACTCCCTCTGTTTCAATCATTTGTTTACACTTCTTTAAAATTTCTCTCACAAAAAAGTAAAACTGTAAACAAATCACTGGAACGGGGATATATGGACTATGGAGTAATTGAGATATTATCTCCGTCTCAGTCATTTGTTTACACATCTCACAAATCCTCCGTCCTTACAAAAAACTCAAACTGTAAACAAATCACTGAAACAGAGGGATTAAGAATTGAAGTTATATAAAAATGGCAATATTTAATTAGTAGTGATGAAAATGAGTAAAGTTATTCATGAAAACGGGTAACTGTGAAAAAGGTGAAAAGGGTTGTGGCCATGTTGAGTACTACAACTAGTCTAGGGTTCCTCTTTTAAGTCACAAAAGCTTTTACTTCTTCAATTAATTTCATGGTCAACTAGTTAGTCATTGCTGTTTATGGATTTGAGATTATTTACTATATTCTACCTGAGTAGTTCATTCGTTGGACACTTATACAATTGAGTGACACTTATATATTTTATCCAGGTAAATAAAGTTATACATTGGACTCTTTTGTTATAATTTTAATGTAAAAGGAAACCGTTAAAAAATATTCAATTACTTCATATTATTAGTGAAATACTGAAATCAAATGTACTGTAAGAATTTTGTTACCCTTTTAAAAGCATATAATCTTATCTTAAAATTAAAATATTATGAATATATATTTTCGTTGATTTTCAGTACGTACTTAATTTAATGAAAAAACTCAATTGAAAACTTGTATTTCAAATTTATGTTATATGGAGTATGTATTTCTCCGTAGTACATACTAAGATAGGGAGCTTTATGTCCTCTACAAAATCAAACCCTATTTAGGACCTTTTTACACCTATCTCTATTTAAAATGAGCGTATTATAATTACGGTTGTGTATGAAATTTTATACCTTAATTTGTGAGGGCCGGGGTACATATATAAACATACAAATTGTCTCTCATGCAAAGAACGAAAAAAAATGACAAAACCTTCATAAGACCATAAGCTAACAAAAATTTAATGGAAATCAGTATAACGAAAGACTAAATTAACACGTGAGATATAACAACTCACGTGCAAAAATATAACACATTTTCTTACCACATACTTATAATTAAGAGTGAGACTAAATGCAACTAGATCCACTTAACATATATCTTAAGATGACAATTATAATTTCCTATACAATACACACTAATGTCAATAATTTCATACTGTATTTACTATATAAGACGGTTTTTTACGAGACTTACTAAATAAAAGAAGAAAGAAAGAAGGGTGGAGGAGGGGGGTGGGACAAGAAATGTAAGAAGAAATGATGATTGAAGGAATGAGTGGGTGGAATTGAAGTGACATTTTAGGCTTCACAATCAACACATATCTCATCCCAAACAACTAACCTTCTTTTGCGGAAATTCCGTATTATTTTATTTATTTATTTATATTTTATTTTATTTTATTTAATTGCTTTTGGAATGTTTTAGGGATGTGTACCCTAATAAATCCATCTTATACTTGAAATGACTACTCTCTTCTCTTTAAACCCTAACCATTTCACACCTTTCACTTCCTCTTTTAATATTTTTAATTGTCTTTTACGCACATCAATTTGATCAACAATATAGTCTCGATTAAAATGAAGATACCCGTTGGTAAGCTTAAAACGAGTCAAATTTCATTTCACCTTAATCTTATATAAGACAGATTTAATTTTTTCATTTCGTTCTATTCATTTTGCTTTTATCTTTTCCTATATATTTAATACGTACTCCGTAGTACAGTATGTCTTATATTAAGCTAAGATGATTATATTTGTGATTGATCAAGTTGTATTAGATATATTAATTTTTCGATTAAGTGAATTAAGTAGAAGTAGTATGTTAATTATACTTTCTTCTTCCAATTAAATTTATATATTTAATCAAAACAAACTAAAATGAAAAAAAGTACTCCGTATTCAATAATCATTGTTTCAGGTTGAAGTATAATACTCCGTATATTATACTCCGTAATTGTTATTGTGCATTCCCTCGATCTCAGTCATTTATTTACAATTGTTTCAAATATCACCCACAAAATATCAAAGTGAACACAATTTACTGAAACGGGAAATACATAATTACTACGGAATATGAGATATAAAATTGATTAGTTAGGATTTAGAATGATATAGCTACTCATAGAATAACGATAATAACCACATTTGTGTCATATGACTAATTAATTACTCCCTCCGATTCATTAGATTGTTAACATTTCAATATGGCACGATAATTAAGAAAGGCAAAAAGAGTGGGTGAACAAGTGGGAAAACAAGTGGGGTAGTATTTAATTGTGAGATAAAAAACTTTCCAAAAAGGGAAATGTTAACAAATGAAAAATCACCCCAAAAAGGAAAATGTTAACAATCTAATAAATCGGAGGAAGTATTCATTAAAGAGTTTTATACGGAGTAATTAATTTGAATGTGTTTTGCTCCTTGCTCCTTTCAAAAGATTTTTTTTTTATCTTAAAAAAAGAGTGATACTCCATCTATCTCAAGTCATTTGTTTACACTTCTCTCAAATCTTCCTCACAAAAAAGTCAAAGTGTAAACAAATCACTGGAACGAGAGAATACTAACAATACCGTGAATATGACCTAGATTTATTTATGAATGACCGACCAATCATATCTGTTGGGGGTGACTTCTCCCGGGTCCGACGCACTAGGACCAGCTAGACTTTTGGGGCCGGAAGGTGCCCACAGACCCCCTGATCCACCCATCTCTCCCGGACCCGCCAAAATAGGGCCGGGTGGAATGTGGACCGGGGCATTTCTTATACCAAGGAACCCAATGATCCACCCGGACGGCAGATGGCCCACCCCGAGCCGCATCAGATGGAGCTGGGCACAAGAAGACAAATCTGAGATAAGTATAAAAGGTAATTAAAACCCTAAAAATCACTAAGCACACACACACACAAAAACACTACAAAAAAGGTTTTTCTCTCTCTTTTATCTCTCTAGATTCATTTGTCTTTGTAACTGACTTGAGCGTCGGAGGGCCATCACCCGGAAGGCCCCGGGGCTAGGTTTGTTACGCCGTTTCAGGAAGCAAGGAAGGAAGAGAGAAACCAAATTTAAGCTAAGGACCCTCAAGGACTTAGTTTATCGAATTTGTAACCTACATTAACTTGTAATCCTTTGTATTTAGTTTTGGTATTTAGTTCCTAACTTTATACCCGAAACAATTGGCGCCGTCTGTGGGGATAAATTTCACAAAAATCTTACGAAAAGCCATGTCAAACCCTACACAAGAGCCGAGAAAACAATGGAAAAACAATTTACCCTGGCGAGGGATCGTGCAGATTCCCCTGGAGACCGAGCCAGAACGCCTCGACTCCAGAGGAGAAAAGGATGATGAGTGCTTTCCTCGAAAAACTGAGGAAGACACCACCTGCCGGCACTCCCCATCCCGAGCAAAGTCAACAGAAGTCTCCACCAAGAAAAGATCCCATCCCATCCGTGACACCTAAGAAGCTTTTTCATGAGGACAATGAGACGTCAAGCAACGATAAGATGCGTGGAGAGAGCCTAATATTCTCACTCAGCGTCCCAGTCACCACCCTCAGTCCAGGAGGTGTCCAAGCCTGAGGTTCCACGCACCGAGAGGCCCAAGCGCAACAAACCCAAAGGAAACACAATACAAGGAAAAGTCACAGTGAAATCGCCTTTGGCTTCTTCGGTGCTGGAGTACCCTCTTCCTCCCAAGATGAAAATTCCAACGATACAATATGACGGGAAAACAGACCCGGAGGAACATCTGGCGGCCTATGAGAGCCACATGATGATGTACGACTCTACGGACTACGTTTGGTGCAAAGTTTTTCCTACGACCCTGACGGGACTTGCACAAACCTGGTTCCGTAACCTCCCAACTGGCTCCATCTATGGATATGAGGACATGTGCCGGGTGTTCCGCCAGCAGTATGCAGGGAACAAAAGGAGAGAGAAGGTGGCTACGGAGCTCCTGAACGTGGTGCAGGGGAAGAGTGAAGGGCTGAAGGAGTATATGACCCGGTTTGACAGAGAATCACAGCAAATCAGGGACCTGGACTCCAAGATAGGGGTCCATGCCTTAACGGTAGGGCTGAAAGAGGGGGAGCTGAAAAGTCTCCTGATCAGAAATCCGCCGGCCAGCTTGATGGCGGCCCGCGAGATGGCTGAAGGCTTTGTGCGAGAGGAGCAGTTCCATAAAACATTCAGTAAGAGAAATGACAAGAAAGAGGACCAGGGCGGAACCCAACCGGAATGGAAAGGACCGCCCCGGAGGCACAACAACAACAACAACAACAACACCCGCAGCAATTTCAACCGCAGCAGCGGTAATAACAATCACAACGACCGCCGGGATAACCGGGACGGTCGAGGCCAGCAGGGAAACAACCAGCAGTTCCAGCAATGGACTCACTACACACCGCTCATCAGGTCGCAGGCGGAAATTTTTGAGATGACCAAAAACGAAATCAAGTGGGCCGCCCCTCGACCGCAGAAACACCCAGGGAACGATAAGTCGGTTTTCTGCGAATACCACTGACGGCCGGCCATGCAGCGAACAACTGCGTATCAGCTTGAAGACGAGGTCGGCGGTTGGTGCAATGAGCACCTTGCGCCGCTTTGTTAAGGACAAGCGAGACAGAGACGGTGGCGAAGGTAGTGGTGATCCGGGTCAAGCAGGTCCGAAAAAGAACAAGCAAAGGATAGGCGAAATCCATATGATCGCCGGGACGGAGGAGTCAGTCCTGTCCGGAAGGAAAAGAAAGGCGGAGAAACGTGAGCAGTCTAGGATGGGCGTATATTCAGCCGAAAGAATAGCACCAAAACCTCCCATCCCGGACTTGACCATCAGCCAGGAAGACTATCAACGGGTCTCTTACCCGCACAGCGACCCGTTGGTAATCTCCATGGATATCGGACCTCATCTGGTCCACAGGTGCATGATAGATACCGGAGCTTGCACCAACCTCCTGTACCGGGAGACATTCGAAAAGTTAGGATCAAGAAGCGAAAGAATCGACACCATACATAGGCTCATTGCCAGATGGCTTCACGAGCTTCAGATCCGACCAATGGGGACGATAACCTTGCCGGCCACGATAGGGGAGGAAGATATGGCCCGGCGTGGACGCAAGCCGTGGTCGCTGACGCCCCATCGCCGCATAACGCCTCATCTACGTCACCTGGGACCACATTCATGCTTGTTGTGTCAATTCGAGCCGCTATGGTTTACGAATGCATAATTGACCAGGGAAAGTTTATGGCGACCGGAAAGCGGGAGATCTGCAATTCTATCGCCCGGGAACAAAGCAGAAGACAAGTGAGGTGAAGCTCCGAACAAAATGAGAAGCAGGTTCGGATGTGACTCGACCTGAAAGCGAGACAACGTAAATTGAGTCGCCACCGGAAGAAGTGTAATCATCGGGCGAGCTAGACCCCGCTTCCAGATACCGATTAGTATCTTGAAGAAAACAAGGACGTGTTTGCCTACTCGGCCGGCGGAGATGCCGGATAAGCCCTAAGTAATTGTACACCACCGAACGTTAACCCCAGACTACAAACCAATCAGCGAAGGCTGCGGCCCATGAGTCGCGAAAAGGACGCGCTTATTCTCGAAGAAATAAACAAGTTGTTGGAGGCAGGTTTCATTGAACGTTGCGACTATCCCGAGTGGTTGGCTAACGTGGTAATGGTGAAAAAAGCGTCCGGGGCGTGGAGAATGTGCGTTGATTTTACAAATCTAAACAAGGCGTGCCCCAAAGACTGCTACCCGTTGCCAAGGATTGATCAGTTGGTGGACTCCACCAGCGGCCACTCGACCCTGAGTTTCCTGGATGCCTTCTCGGGATACCACCAAGTCTATCTGTCAGAAGAAGACAGGCCCCGGTGCGCCTTCATCACAGGACACGGGGTCTACATGTACAAGATGATGCCGTTCGGACTCAAGAACGCCGGGGCCACGTACCAGCGGCTGGTGGATGCCGTGTTTGCAAAACAGAAAGGGAGAAACATGGAGGTATATGTGGACGATGCAATTGTGAAAAGTAAATCCGATGAGAAACACCTGGAAGACTTGAGAGAAACGTTCGCCTCGCTCAGAGAATACCAAATGAAACTGAATCCGAAGAAGTGTACCTTTGGAGTCCGGTCAGGGAAGTTTCTGGGGTACCTGGTCACCAAGAGGATTGACGCCAACCCCGAAAAAGTCAAGGCCATATTAGACCTGCCGGCGCCGAAGACAATTAAGGACATTCAGATTCTGACCGGGAGGATGGCAGCATTATCCAGGTTCATCTCCCGGTCCGCTGACAAGTCCACACCGTTCTTCCAGGTCTTAAAGGGAAACAAGAGGTTTGTGTGGGGGAAGGAGCAGGACGAGGCTTTTGAACAGTTGAAGAGACACCTTACAACATTGCCTACTTTGGCAAGACCGGTCACGGGCGAAACTTTAATATTGTATATCGCCGTGATCATGGCGCAATATCGTGATCATCCTACGGGAAGAAGAAAAACAACAACAACCAATTTACTTCGTCAGTCATGCGTTAGGACAGTCGGAAAGAAACTACCCGATCATCGAAAAAGCCGCGTACGCTGTTGTTATAGCGGCTCGGAAACTGAGACCATACTTTGATGCTCACCCGGTGGAGGTGCGCACAGACCAGCCCCTGGAGAAAGCACTTGAAAAATTTGAAAAATCCGGCAGACTGAGTGGGCAATTGGTGTCAGGCCAGATAACCTACACCGGAAGAACAAAGAATCAAGGCCCAGGCCCTAGCAGATTTCATTGCCGAGTGCACCCACCCGCTGCGGGATGCACCAAAGGAGTATGGCGGTATATACAGACGGGTCGGCCACCATCCATGGCTCCGGCCGGAGTGGTGATCATCGATCCGGCGACACGAGTTTGAGCATGCCCTAAATTTGCCTTCCCGCCACAAACAATGAATTGAGTATGGCGGTCTTTGGCAGGCTGGAATCGGCAAAGGCCATGGGGCGTAAGAGATCGAATCGAGAACGGACTCGCGGTGGTGGCGAGCCAACTTAATCGGGAATACGAGGCCCGGAAGAAGGGATGGCGTTATACCTCCAGAGAGCGAAAGCTCGACTTCCGACCGGATCAAATCTTTGAAGTTCATCATATCCCCAGGTCCGAAAACAACAGCGGACGCTGGCTTGCCAAACTCGCCGCCACAAAGAGACAACAAGTCAAAACGCTACCGCCGATATCCGGCGGCAAAAAGCGGGTGTTAACGATCAATGCCATCTCCGAAGACGATGGTGGACGAGGCCGATATCAAATATGGAGGAGAAATCCGGGAGACAAGATCGAGGCAAATGGTCAAGAGGCTAGCCCCATGGTTCATCCTCGTGGACGGAGAGCTCTACCGGCGATCATTCTCACCGCTACTAAAGTGCGTAGGGACACGACGCCAATTCATTTTAAACGACATACACTCAGGGGCCTGCGGTCACCACGTCACCGGGCGTACGCTAGCCCACAAAGCATTGTGAGCCGGCTACTGTGGGGCCCCCATGCTAAGAGATGCCAAGGAGTTGAGTAAGCGGTGCCGGCGATGTCGATCTTCGCCGGACATCCACCTCCCGCCAGGGACCTCACCACCCGAGCTGCACTTTTGACGATGGGGTATGGACATACTGGGTCCGTTCGCAACGGCCACCGGGGGCAGGAAGTACGTAGTAGCGGCTATTGACTACTTCACCAAGTGGATAGAGGCAGAGGCTATCCCGACCATCACTGAACAGGCTGTGAGAAAGTTTATCTGGAGAAACGTAATCACAAGGTTTGGGGTGCCCAAGGTGGTGGTATTTGATCACGGGAAACAGTTTGACAATGACAACATGCGGATCAAGCTAAAGCGAACGGACAATTGTCGATACTCATCGGGCCACCGCGCAGAAGAACGGACAAGCCGAGGCCGCCAACAAACAAATGTTGAGCGGCATGAAAAAACGACTGGACGAGCTCAAGGGGGCATGGGCCGATGAGTTGCCAAGCGTGCTTTGGTCAATCAGAACTACAGTCAAGGAATCCACCGGGCATACCCCATTCAACATGGTTTACGGAGTCAAGCCTTACTCCCGATCAAGCAATTCTACCCCGAGAGCGCACCTACATGATCCCACCAAGAATGAGCAAGGTAGCGAGTCGCCGGACTCGCTAGATGAGGTCCGGACCAGGCAAGAGAATCTGGCGGTTTACCGTAACCGAACGAGGAGAATGTACAATCGAAGAGTGAAGCATAGGGAGTTTGGTGGGAGACCTGGTGCTAAGACGAGCATCCGCTTAGGAAAGGGAACATTCACGGAAGTTGTCACCACCTGGGAGGGCCCTATCGGATCACAGAGATAAAGCAATAGGGGACCTTCACGCCGAGAGATATGAACGGCCACGACCTCCCGTCCCCATGGAACTACGATACGTTAAAGAAATATTACGTGTAAGCGTTGTACTTTTTCCTTACCCGTGGTTTTGTCCCACCGGGTTTTCCACGGAAGGTTTTAACGAGGCAACGATAGACATTTGTAACGCGAGTGATCGTGAATGTTGACACCGCGGGCTTTGTAAGTTTTTGGTAAACTTTTAGTAGAATTTTTGCCCAAAGATTTGTTTAGATTTGTATCACACAAAGTGGCCAGGGGCGCGAGTGGGGACTACCCCGACCCCGCTAATCACGATAGTCCGATTCAAAACGGGAATTTTGAAAATTTTTGCTAACACTTTCAGAAAAGGAGGATAAACATCCAAAATCAGGCTGAACAGAGCAGGCAAGAACAAGCCGGAGCGCCTAAAAGACATAAAGACCGGAGAAGGGCAAGACCTCCCAGGCGACCATGCCTACGTCGGAAGAACATCGCGCTGAGAGCCCGGTGGGCGGCTCGCGCCTACGTATGGCTCAGACAATGCTCATCCGGCGTCGTCGCCCGGATGAGGTGCCCTAAATGCAAAAGAGCCGGATGTCTATGATGGCCCACGTGCAGCCGCTCTCACCGCAGAAACCGATGTCGGCCAGAATGGCGGTGGCGCCGCGACCTCCCATGGGTAAGACCTCCGCGCAGAACCCATCGCCACGCACGGAAGAACATCGCGCTGAGAGTCCAGGCCCGGCCTGGCGGCTCGCGCCCTACGTATGGGTCGCACAATGCTCATCCGGCCGTCGCCCGGATGAGGTGCGCCTAAATGCAAAAGAGCCGGATGTCTATGATGGTCCACGTGCAGCCGCTCACCGCATGAACCGATGCCGGCCAGAATGGTGGCCGCGGACCTCCCATGGGTAAGACTCCGCAGAACCCATCGCTTACGTGACGAAGAACATCGCGAGAGTCCAGGCCCGGCCTGGCGGCTCGCGCCTACGTATGGCTCGCACAATGCTCATCCGGCCGTCGGCCCGGATGAGGGTGCCCTAAATGCAAAAGAGCCGGATGTCTATGATGGCCCACGTGCTCAGCCGCCTCACCACAAGAACCGATGTCGGCCAGAGCGGTGGCCATGACCTCCCATGCCTACGTAGGATGAACATCGCGCTGAGAGTCCGGCCTGGGGCTGGCGACTCGCGCCCGCGTATGGCCTCGCACAATGCTCATTCGTGGTCGCTTGGGGCAAGTGTATGAACGCACGGAAGAGTAGTCACAATCACCGGACACTAAGCGGTCGTGGTCCCTGATTGACAACACAACGAGTAAAGCTAGAAATTTGACTAAGTATGAGTAGAAACGCTGGGACCAAACAATTTTATCCGCTCACAAGAAACGGCAAAAACGGTACAAGCATTAAGAGAGAGATAATAACAAGGAAGAATACGCCTAAAATTACCCTATTCCGGAAAGATAATAGCATGAGTGAAAACAAGATAGAAATAAGCTAAGTATAGAAAAGCTACTCTACAAATGGCCAGACGTCAATATAAATGTAAGCGGAACTAACAGGCTAAGTATGGAGAAAGCAAAATAAGCTAAGTGTGGGAAAATCACCCTACCTGTAAGAATAGCGAAAATAAAATAATACGATCAAAACACAAAGAAAATAAGCTAAGTGTGAAAAGCAAAGGTTAGAAACTAACATTGATAAAAGAGTATATTACAAGGTTGTTTCTGCACTCCACATGTCGGTAGGAGCAAATTTAAATAAACGAAAAAGAAGAACAACTAAATGACCTACCAGAATCCCAAGAACTGCCCTCACCAAAAGGCCCGCTTACTCCAGATCGGCTTCGAGTCTTATTGGAAGCTAAAATACAGACAAAATGTAGGCTAAGGGGAGACTTATCGATCACCCCGAGCAGAAGATCACGGAAGACGGCGGCTGAGTTCCCAACGGCCGGCATCGCCGCCGCTTTCTTCTTCGCTTCCCTCTCCGGTCGCGGCCTCCTCAAGCTCGTGAGACGGTCAAAGTTGAAATTGGGATCGACCTTGTCGATGTATCCTTTCGCTTCGTTGGACCCAAAGTCAACCGTCATAAAAGCGAGTTGGCACGAACCTGGCGAGCTCAACTCGATGGGCCGCTCATCTTCTCCATCTCAAGCTCCAGATGGGCCGCTCTAGCCTGTCTCCGCCGACCTTCACCTCGGCCGCCTCGCCGGCAATGGGCAAAGATCCCTACCTCAAAGACCTCTCAGATATTGGAGGCTGTGCTCTCTTTCTCCTTGGAGAGCTCCCACCGAGCTCCTTCTCCTTCACCGGCCCAGAGAGAGTCGACACCTCCTTCTTGGCGCGGCCTCTTGCTCGCGCTTTTATGGCCTTTTTTCAGCGGACACCGCCTCCATCATCTCTTTGTTGGCCTCGGTGGAGGCCGCTCGCGCCATGGCGGTCGAGCTCGCCAGCCGATCTCAGCGTGAACTTACAAAGAATCCACGTTGCGGCGAGTCGCATGGCCATATCCGCTGACCTGGATGGCAAGGCCCGGCAATAGGTGGGGTCTCTTCAACGAAACCGCCGGGCGCCAGCTTTATCATCCCGACCGGACTCATCGAAACTTGGTCCTGGCCGGCGGCCTTGGCCTTGGAGGAAGAGCCCTGGATGGAGAAAGAGAGCAGATTGTAAATATCCTGCTCACTGATAGGAAAGACGGAGGAAAGACCGTCCGGCGGACGCCCAGGGGCGCAGACAGACTCCCACGAGCCGTGGAGCTAACCTTCTTTCGCTTCTTGCGGTGCCGGAGATCTTCCGAGTGGGGAGACTCTGACTCCACGATGATGGCGCCAGGACCCTGAGAGGGTTGGAGAACCCCGACCTCTTTGGGCGGGCTTGGGAGAGAATTCCTGCCTGACCCGTGCGTCCTCACGGGCGCAGACTGGGCAATGTGGTCTTCTGGCTGCGGATGGGGGGATGAAACAGATCTGGCCGGCTGTGCTCTTTGCTCAGCCTCATTTTCCATTGCGGTTTGTAAGTAACACGTTTCGCCCATTGGTGCATCGGGAACCTCACCTGCATTATCGCCTCTCTCAAAGTAGGCTTGCGCCGCTTCAAATCTGGCAGCGTTTGCTCAGCGGGCGGTTCTTTGCGTCCAAGCCGATAGATGCTAAGTCCCCCGGAGTCAGGTAGTCGAGATCGCCTGCAAGAAACAAGACTAGGTCAGAGCAGGAAGACGGAAAAGTAAGATAAAAACGAACAAGCAAAGGTAACAATAACGCTAAGTTCCCGGCCACCCTACCGCTTTTCGCTGAAGGTCGGACCAGGCCGACCACACTCAAGAATTTGTCTTCTGAGATCGTATCCGCCGGAGGAAGCCAATTTTTGGGGAACCAATCTTTCCCCACTTTGTAGGCCTTGAAATAGGCGCGACCTCGATTCCTCTTTGGTCGGAGGAACGCCCTTCCAAGAAAGAACTTCTCCGGAACCCACTCACCCCGGTCTCAAGGCGACACCTCACGTCGTTGTGAAAGCAAATGGGTGGTCAAAAGGCACGGAGACTTGAGGAAGAACCACCGCCATTCCACCCTTTCATCGAAGTCGTTAGGCGGATAATGAGTCGAAGCCCGACTTCGGTGACTAGCGACCACCATCCTTTGTCGATTTGTTGGTGCAGTAGGAAGTGATGAAGGCGGCGGAACAGATTTATCGAGAGGGGAAAGCCCAGATACAGACACGTCCAGGCAAAGACAACTATAATCCTCATGCCAAACGGCGTCATCTGGCATATGGCTATATTCGCCCGCTCTAGCACTTTAGCGATGAAGGGGTGGAGGGGAAATCGAAGCCCATGCTCCAGATTCTTCAAGTACACGGCCGTATGAAGGTCCGGAGGACGAACCACGTGTTGGTGTGTTCCCGGCACGACGAACTCCCACTTCTCGGGTAAATTATAATGTTCGGCCGCCCGCTCAGGGCAGTTTTTCTCTAGAAGAAAGTCCCTAAAACCTAGGTTAATCCTAGTGTTCATAGGAATCTGGAATACCGCCTGCTCCAAGATCCGCACATGCGAGAGGTCGGCCTGGGAAGGTCCGGCCTGAGAAGGTCCGGCCTCAGAGGTCCCAGCCTGGGCCTCCATGTCAGTCTCTCCCTCCCGACCCAGGGTCAAGTCCTCGATCTCAGGACCTACTTCCGAGTCCGTGACTATGTTGTAATCCGAAGCTGTTCTAGAAGACGAATCGGCCGACACACTCATTGTTCTCTACTATGGGAATGAAATGTGAAATCAAACGCGAAAATTACCTTTTGTAAAAGCGCAAGCAAGGATGCAATCAAAAGCGGCAGGCGAGAATGAAATGCAAATCGGATTTAAGGAAGTTTAGAGAGTTTTCGAGAGGGTGTAAGGCGTTTCGAAAGCGAGTAAAGGGGGAAAGTGAATGAAATAGAGGGGTATTTATAGGAAAAGGAGTGCACAGTGCACCTCTACCCTTAGAGCAACACGTGTTGGACCAGAGGAGGTAAAACGTCGCCCACCTCGAGTTTGGAATTCAAAAGTTGCGCCAAAATAAAGCGTACTCAACACACCACCCCGAGCGGAGCGGAGGAGCACAAGGTCGGGAAGCATGAATGGAAGAAGGGTTTACTTGTCTCGGACCGTGAGAGATAATCTGCGATTAAGGGCCAAGACATACAGGCCGGTGACCTCCCTGTATGGGAAGCGATTGTTGGGGTGACTTCTCCGGTCCGACGACTAGGACCGGCTAGACTTTGGGGGCCTGGAAGGTGCTGCAGACTCTCGATCCACCCATCTCTAGGACCGCCAAAATAGGTCAGGGTGGAATGTGGACCGGGCATTTCTTATACCAAGGAACCCATGATCCACCCGGACTGGCAGATGGGCCCACCCCGAGCCGTCAGACGGAGCTGCACAAGAAGACAAATCTGAGATAAGTATAAAAGGTAATTAAAACCCTAAAAATCACTAAGCACACACACACACAAAAACACTACAAAAAAGGTTTTTCTCTCTCTTTTATCTCTCTAGATTCATTTGTCTTCAGAATCGACTTGGCGTCGGAGGCCATCACCCTAAGGCCGGCTAGTTTCATTCTGCTTCAGAAGCGAAGGAAGAGAGAACCAGTTTAAGCTAAGGACCCTCAAGGACTTAGTTTATCGAATTTGTAACCTACATTAACTTGTAATCCTTTGTATTTAGTTTTGGTATTTAGTTCCTAACTTTATACCCGAAACAATATCATATATAATTATTCGTCTAATATATTGATTGTATTATGCTTCTAAAAATTATCTCAAAAGAAAAAGAAAAGTATAGATAAATTAAGGAGAATATCTTGTAAAACCACTTCACTTCACTACACCTAGTAAATAGTAATATACCAATATTATTATTCATATGGTTAAAAGTTAGTAACAATTAAGGGTTAAGTAGAGTAAGTATTAAATAAATGAAGTACAAAAAAATACTAAAAAGGTGCACACAAAATTCCTGCAAGAGTACGAGCTCCCCATGTGTGTAGGGACTTTATTTACCATTGTCTTCCTTCATGTGCTTTGTGAATTCAATCTTCGTATTCATTTTTCCTTCTCATTTCAATTACGATTCACCCGACCTATAAAATTACGGAGTACTTTTTAAGGTTAGTTATCGTATTTTAAAGTTCATTAAATTTTTATCGACCAGTAAAAATTCATAGATTAAGTTCAGACCTATTTAACCTATTTCTAGAATGGAAGTATCAAACAAATCAAATCGTAACACTATTAAGATAATTCACCTGTTTCTCTCACAAAAAAAAGATAATTCACCTGTTTCTCTCACAAAAAAAAAGATAATTTACCTGTTTTCTCGAAATTGGAGATAAAATAGAACATTAATCAATCAAAAAAACCATAATTAAATCAGCATTGTTCAACATCATTAATCATTAATTATTGATGCTGTTTATTAATAAAAGTCGAGAAAAAGTAAATTGTTAATTAATACATTTCGAAAATGGATAAATACTTTTGATAGTTAAATAGTTACACATTAATAAGATGATGAGATAACATGTTAGAACATTATCTAAATAGGACCACCATATATCACAACTATTCTAAGAAATCTTATTTATAGAAAATTGAAACAGAAATCTTACTTATATTAGATTAAAGACTGACCAACCAATATGTCCGCACCTTGTTGTAGCTTCAGGAAATCAGACGTAAACTTTCATTCTTACATATTTTTTTTTTAAAATAATTTCAATTTAATTATTTCATTGTCGATTGTATGCTCAATGTTATGAAAGTCAATAATATATATTCGCTTTAAGTGACATTTGACGGTTAATTAACGATAATGACATTAGCGTTTGTCCAAAATATTAAAAACGTAAATTTTCATGATAATACAATCGGTTGGGACAGATGGAGCATTTGTTTTCTTATGTACACATTTTTTTGATAAATATGATTCATTTTTTTTTTTTGGTAAACGGTAAGTTTGTATTAATAATGAAAAGCCCAATACAAAAGATTATCCATATACATCAAGCATTTTGTAAGGAGAGTAGAGAAGGCTAACTGAATCCTATCTCCGTAAATGATCTAACCAATTCCTATCCTTGTTAGATAGAGAAACAAAAGTCAATACACTCAATCGTAATAAAAGAGCCGCTTGCACTTGCTTGAGCACTACAATAGGTCGTAGCAGAGAGGCTTCAAGTCTACAAACATTCCGTTGGAACCAGATATGGTAAATAAGTCCGTTAACAATATGATTCATTTTTATATCATATGTTTCGGTCCCGTTCTCTTCGGCTTATTAAAATTGAACTCATAGGAGCTATGTTACGTACAAGAACTAAAGTGAATTTATCGTTTCTAAATTTTGTGGTTGTTGGTCCAGAGCTGAACTTTTAAAAGTTGAACTAACTAAACTGAAATTAAACCGAAAAAAAAATTAAAAAAATGGCATCTACCAGGTGAAGCCCATCAACTCACGTATGGGCCTAGATCTATGAACTATACAAGCTTATAAGGTACCATAACTAATGGCCAATTTTATAGATAACACGACATTTTTTCACTACCAAATTTTTTTTATAATGATAATAGACATTTTATTTTAGTAATTCACGACTAAAGTAACTACTTAAGCCGTACGAGACAATCTGATTTTGATACCATGGTAATCAAAACCGTAATGATCAAACTCAAACATAAAAGTTCGACTGAATTTCTCTAAGTTGGGAAATTATCCATATTCGACCCCTTAGTTTCGAGAAAATCATGAAATTACATGCACTTCTATGAGGAAGAAAATTTGTTCATCGAGGCGGCAATTGAAAATATTCTCATCTTACACCCCATGGCAGGAGGAATTACGAAATCTGCTCGGAGCAGAACAAAAAAAAAAAAAGCAACGGTTTCATGCAACGGCTTTTGATTCTTCACGACTAGATCTGTCCTTCCTCCCCCAAACAGGCGTACTTTCGATAAGCTTATGAGGGACCAACTGTCTTTCTCGCTTAGAGAGCCTCTTGAAATTGCTGACTTTGATTTTGGCGATTTTGGCTTCCTCTTCTGGTGTTGATTCTCTTACAACCATCGTCAACCTGCATTCAGGTTTCATCATTATCCCGTGTCTCATTTTGCCACGGAAATTTAAACGCTTCTTAAAGAATCATTTTCCGACAAAAGCTTCCAGCTGTAGAAAGCAGATATTGTGACAAGAAATCAATTTACCAAAGGTATGATAGCAGTCATAAGCAAAGACGGCATATAACGTTTATATAGCAACAACAGAAATCGAACAAATATATATACTCTGCAAAATGCTTCTAATGAAGTCATAATGGTTACCCTAGATTGAATGAACGAGTCGATTTCTATGGAGACCTACCTACCAACCATAAGCCGATCTGGATCTAATCCATGATTGTGGACGGGCATTTGCACGAGTAGAATGAACTACCTGCATGGGCACATGAAAAAAGTTTGCATTCAAGTGAAAAATACGGAGTAGGATTGTAGGAATAAGGATTTGCAGCTAAAATACAAAGTAGACTATTAAATCTCGGATGTGCAGCTAGACCTGGCAAACGGGTCAAACAGATTGGTAAACAGATCATTCGGGTTGAGTATGAAACTGGTTGTTTTGGATCAAGTCATGTGAGTCGAAAAGGTTATTTGGTCATATTTGGGTCTGGTCACCTTGGGTCGTTTTGTGTCATTTTGCGTCAACATTTGGACACATATCAGCCATTTTGATATCTTCTTGAGTCTAACGTGTCAGTTTCGAGTGGAGTTATTTTCTGGTGGGGTGGGGTATGTTGGGTCATTTTCAAGTTTTTGTTTTGAGTCTCGGTTCGGGTCAGTTTTTCTAGGTTAAGTGCAGTGAAACGGGGAGAGCAATAAATATTGTCCCAAATTGTAGAACACGAATATCAAAATTCTCTACTAGGACGGAGTATAATTCTTCAGTAGAAATTTCGTATGAAGGCCACAACACACGTAACCCTGTGGGGAAGTAATTCACCAAGTTTGCAGAAATGAAAATGCCAATAGTAACCAAATACAACTGTTTATTAATTAGATAATTTAAGACGGTAGCTGAAATCCGATTTCACCACTAAATCAAGCTCGATAGCTAACTTTCTATCTAAAGGCACTTCAGTGACATGCCACAATTGTCATTCTACATTTGGCTGTTTATTCAATGCTGTTCTTGTAATATTGAACTTCCACAAACACCATTCCCGACAACAGAATATTAATTAGACAGCAATAGTTTAAAAACGGACCTGGTAGACGGTTTTACTAGCTCACTTCACGGTCACTTGCAGCTGCCACAATGCATCTTCAACTCTCATTCCACGATCCAAAGTAGCGACTAAATTTACCTTTTTTTGGGCTCTAGAGAGAACAAAATTTGGTCAGAAACATTAGATGGTTACATAGGTATCAGTAAGTCATTTTGCAAACGTCGCTATTTAGGAGTTCGAGACTTGAGCAAACACAGTCATAATGAGGGCTTAATATTCCAGTAACGTGCTCAAAACACCTACTCATATCCCAAATTTATCGTCCCCATCTGACTTAGAGGATCAAACGTTGCCTGATTATCACTTTCTCCAAATATGTAGTATATGACTGATAATATGACAAAGGTGTCACATTTTATTTATTAAAACAACTGATTTTCAAGCAATTGTTATCAACATGTTGCAACTATTGTATATTGATAGAAAATATTTTCCAAAGACAAAAAGTCGACATTTTTTTAGTACAAAAGTCAAACGGGCAATGAATCTGTAATAGAGTTACGAGTTAATAATATGGCAACAGAAAATCTTTATTTCTTTATCTAAACAAAAATCATTGTCATGGGCTTTGTTGTCTCGACGACACTGGTGCCTTTTAAATCTAAGCAACCACAGTGTTCCACCATTTCCCTCCCCTTCCCTTTTCTCCATATCCTTTCATGCAAACAAATCTATTTTTCTACGACGTTACGCACAAATACACAAGAAATTCCAAAATCCGTCAAATGGGTAATACTCAAGTTAAACCCTCAATCATTCTTCACCCAAACACGAAATTTATGAACTCGTTCCCCCGCAACAAGCATGAAGCATACAAGTTAAAAAAAGTCATTAATAGTAAATACAACAAATTTAACAAACTAAAGAACCAATCAAGGGATTCACGGCCCATTTGAGCCGATTGCAAGTTTATTCGAGCTTACGTTGGCTCGGTTACACCCCAACCAACAGGCCACAACAAGGACGACGCGCCTAACAAACAACAAATTGAATTAACAAAAAACAACAATTTTTACCAATTTTTGGAAGTATTGATGTAATGGCTTTGCTCCATTATCACAAGGTAATTTCAATGAACTTGATTCACCTAAAATCAACACATCAAACGACATGTAAACCTCAGAAAAATCAATCAATTCATAGCTTACATATCCACAATAAACCCTAATTATTCAGCAAAATTGTGTTCTTTTCATACTAATTAACCTTAAAAAGATCGAAATAATAATAAAATAATGAGTATAACTTACCAAAATGAAGAATTACAGTGTGTAAAGTGCGAAAATTGCGATTTCCGGTGAAATTATGATCAAACGTTTTCCCTAAATTCTTAATTAAGCAACCTCAATTGATTCCTCCAACTCATTTTAAATAATCAAATTGAAGAAATAACTTTACAACAACACTTCAATTAATCATCGACAAAAGAGTAACGAAAATCAGAAACAAAACATAAATTACTACAAAATGCATCTACAATAAAGTATTTTTGAACATTGTGGTATACCTAATTAGAGCCTTAGAGGTAATTGAAAATTAAATTGGGGAAGAAATTGACTGTAGAGAGTGTAAGGAGTGATTTTTTAGGGTTTGAGAAAAGTTTAAACCTTTGGGGTTTTACGACTTGCAAGTTGCAACTTTGGCTAATTCAAGCCCCAAAATGTTTCACTAAAATTATTTTCGGTGCGAAATGGGTAAATTTCGAGAACGGTAAATTAAGTTTTAAATTATTGTACTATGCAGTTAAAATTTTAGTTGTGTATTTGTTTATATATGTTGAAACTGGTAAGGTTTATAGAAAATCGTACGGAGTACAAATTTATACTTCCTCCATTCCATTTGATTCTATACATATTCCTTTTTCGGAAATTCCAATCAATTCTATACATTTCTATTTTAGTCTCTACTTTATTAAACTAAAAGACCAATATACCCTTCACTAATACCCACTCAACCCACTTGCAAACAATAAAGTAGGGGTATTTAAGTAATTCCATTATCTACCCCACTTGATTTTCTTCTACCTTAATTACCGTGTTTTGGTCAAACGTATAGAACCAAATGGAATGGAGGAAGTAGTATATTGTATCCTGAGTAGTACGGAGTAGGTTTTAGGTTTGAATCCTCCCCCGTTGTAATGGTCTAACGCCTCTTTTTTTTACCAAATTTTTTTATATATATTGAATAAATGTAAATTTTGAAGTTTTAAGTGTAGAGTTGTTAAGTAATATCATCATTATGTGTGACAATATGTGATAATGTAGAAGTGTTTAATCTTTAATGCGTGATTATCAAGAATCATATGCATAGATGATCGAATCAAGTTAAAATTTCGACAAATGACACATCCTTATAGTTGCATTAATAATCATACATAATCATATGAGTCAGCCTAAAAACTGCATGTCACATTTGCAATCTTAATAATCACAAGGTAATTACTTCGTATGAACAAATTATGTTCTCAACCAATATAGCCTTAGATTATACAAAGTACATGTGTGCGAGCACTAGAGCAACTCGATATGCCTAAGTATTCTGATTATCCGTACACACCATAATATTGACTGTCCTAATGCTTATAGCTTGCCAATTTCCACCCCTACTAATCACATCATCTGTCAATTCGACACGCTCAAAAGATAACAATTTCGATTTCAACAATAGAGGAATAAAAAAAAGTAAAAAAAATCATTTACAATTGAATCAATCGATGATTAAAATCATCAAAGTGAAAAAAAGAATAAAATAATTACGATTCAATTTTTCAAATATGTATGTATACAGTTGAACACGCGTTAGAAAAACCGACTTTATCACTCAAATCTTTGAGAAGGAGACCTCCAAAAGCCAGCATCCCTAAACTTATCCCACATTTGTTTATCCAACTCAACCGCTTCTGCAGACCCATCAATCGAAACCTTCACCTTCTCAAACTCCCTCAACTCCACGTCCGACAACTCGTCCGCGTAACCGCCGTGGTCGCCGCCGTAGCTACGGCGGACGTGGACCCCACCGCCGCCGTCCACCACCACGCTCACCTCCATCGCGTGCTCCAGAATCTTCTTTTTGTTTTTGCTCTTCTTTTGCTTGCTCGCGTCGCCGGCGGCGATTGTCGGCGGAGGAGAGTTTTTACGGCGGCGAATGCGCCACACGCGGCGGACGACGGTGGCCGGAATTTTGTAGACGGCGAGGATTAGGAACTCGAAGACGACGCAGGGGCAGCAGCAGCAGACGAGGCAGACGTTCGCCGTCGCACCTCCGGCGAGTTCTCCGACGTTTGAGGTTGACTTTCTGTGGTGTCGTTTCGCCGGAGAAGTTGGTTTTCCGGCGACACGTGGAGTTTCTCGTGTTGTTGTTAATGTTAATGACGATGATCGTAAAACTATTTGATTATTAGGCATTTTTAATTGAATTTTATTGTGATGAATTGAAATGAAAATTTGGGGGAAAAATATTGAACATTATGTTGAAATTTATGTGAATTGTTGTTAAATAGTTTGATAATGAGAATTTGTTTTGTTAATTATGAAAAAGGGGATTAAGTAAAAGTGATTAGAGAGGATGACAAAGATGGACGGATGAATATAAGTGGTAGGCTTGTCACCTGCCAGCTTACTACTTATACTTTCGGGTTAGAGGGAATACGAACATTAAACAACGACCAAAAACACGACACGAAATTAATAAAATTTGGGTCGAGATAAAGGATGTTGTTAAAATATTACAGTGATCGGGTTGGCTTGAAACTGATACGAAATTTTAAATGAAGGTATGCATGTATTTGATGGGAAAAAGTACTCCGTATTCAAGTTAAATGGATCAATCGAATCAGTTAAGCACTTAAGCATGATAAATTATTTAACTGATTTGACTGATAATGAACGATAAATTTGTAGTTATCTCTAATAGTACTCCGTAGTATTTTAGAAGTTAAATAAAATTTGGCTAAACAATTTTCCGATCTTTAAATATTAGTGTCGGTTGTGGAGCATATAATGGATAGCAAATCACAATATAAATTTGCGAAGAATGAAAATTTTCGTCAATTTATTGCTACTATGAAGATTTTATTATTGGAAGTATTTAATTTCTTTTTCTTTTGACAATATTTATGAGAATTGTCATTTAATTTCTATTTAAAAAAAAGAAAAAAAATATATATTAGTGCCGTACACATTTTCTCGTCTTTTTGTCAAACTACGAATGAGCTAACACTTGAGAGTACTTTTTCCAAATTTATTTGATCGTAGCTTTGACTTATCTATAGTTATATTTAGTGTGACATTAAAAATAGGAGTACATTGAAATATGCCAACACTTTTTTGTATTTAAATATGTTTAGATGTCGTTTTAGCAGTCCAACAAATTAATTAAAATACTTTGCCATGAACTTGAAAAAGGACAGGTGTGATGGTGATTTGGTGAGTTAGATAAAAAAGAAAATTGAACATTTAAAATTTTGTTTATTGAATTATATATTAAATCGGAAATAAATAAATGATTTATCATACTTACTTTATTTTGACAATTTTTTGTGTGAGACGGGTCTAACGATAAATTATTGTGAGACGTCTCTTAGATGGTGGTTACTTTTTATTTTTTTATTATTATTTTTAATCTTTGTCTCACATAAGTTATCGTTAGGCCCGTCTCACACAAGAATCACTGATTTATTTTACACGTTTCATACCCGTAATTCAACAACATTTTACTAAATTTGGATTGGATATGATTTTTTTGAAGTATTGAAAATTACTCTATGCAAATAAAGAATATTGTTATAGAAATTGTTCGTATAAAATCATACTCCGTAATTATATAAAAATTTACGAGGAGATTGATTTAGATTAATGTAGCATAAAGTTATTAAACAATAACTTCATCCAATTTGTGTAATTCGCGGGGGCAATACAAACAATAAAATAAAAGATTTATTATCAACTCCCACCCTTTTTGTAATCTACATTTTAAAAACTCTCATATTTTAATCGTAAATTTCAATTTTAATTCTATGAGTCGTCAATACATTTCAAAGTTCACATTAAATTTAATTATTTTAAATTAATTAATTCTATGTTACCAAACACAACCATAATTTATTATAAAATTATTTATAAAAAAAACTCATTACATTAATACAAAATACTCAATACTTATTTATTTTACTTCGTATTTTAATTTTTACCGTAAAATCGTCTCATCATACTAGTCTAGTTTAACTTTAGGAAATTCTATTACCTTGTTTATATGCCCAATTACAAGCAATTGGACAACAAACCCTAATTTTTGGTTATAATTTGTGCGTTTCATCGCCCAAACCTCTTTCCATAAATCTTCCTTCTGAATTTGTTTCGGAAACCTTCAACTTTCCTTAATTTCTCCTTTATATATTATACAAGTCATGTTTATTGGTATTTTGGTGATAATTAATTGTAGTATTAACCCAGAAATTTCTAGAGTTTCACCAATTATTCATAGAAAAGAACCCAATAGATTTCTATTGCACACTTATTATCGATAATCAACGATTGAATTCACAGTTTTACTCTAATTTCTGGGGAATTTGCTAGTGATTTCATCTGGGTTTCTTGCAGTTTTGCGGGTTTATTTAGGGTTTTGATTGTAAGTAAGCTCCTAAATTCACTGTTTTACCCTAATTTTCTGGATAAATTGCTTGTGAATTTATCTGGGTACTTGAGATTTTAGCTTGTTTTGTTGCAGTTTTAGTGAAGTTTTGATTTTAGGGTTTTGTTGAATAAAAAAAAAAACAGAGAAAAACAATGGGTGATTTAGATTGTAGGAAAGTGAGGAATATATGTATACTTGCACATGTTGATCATGGTAAAACTACACTTGCTGATCATTTGATTGCTGGGTGTAGTGGTGCTGTTCATCCGAAACAAGCGGGTAAGTTACGGTTTATGGATTATTTAGATGAGGAACAAAGGAGGGCAATCACTATGAAAAGTTCTTCGATTGCGCTTAAGTATAAGGATTATTCCGTAAATTTGATAGATTCCCCTGGACATATGGATTTCTGTAGTGAGGTTTCAACTGCAGCCCGATTGAGTGACGGGGCGTTGGTTTTGGTTGACGCGGTTGAGGGTGTTCATATTCAGACCCATGCTGTTTTGAGACAGGCGTGGGTCGAGAAGCTTACACCGTGTTTGGTGCTTAATAAGATTGATAGGTTGATATATGAGTTGAAGTTGACCCCAATGGAGGCGTATAATAGGTTGTTGAGGATCGTTCATGAGGTGAATAATATAATGAGTGGGTATAAGTCGGAGAAGTACTTGTCGGATGTTGATTCTATACTTGCAGGCCCGTCTGGTGAGTTTGGGGACGATGAAAGTCATGAACTTGTTGAGGATGATGAGGAGGATACGTTTCAACCTCAAAAGGGTAATGTGGCGTTTGTCTGTGCTTTGGATGGATGGGGGTTTTGTGTCGGGGAGTTTGCTGAGTTTTATGCTTTGAAGTTTGGAGGAAGCGCTACGGCCTTTAGAAAAGCGTTTTGGGGTCCTAGGTATTTTAATCCGAAGACGAAAATGATTGTGAGCAAAAAAGCTATGGGTGGGGGGAGTAATTTACGGCCTATGTTTGTTCAATTTGTGCTAGAACCGTTGTGGCAGGTGTATCAAGCAGCTATCGAGCCGCATGGTGACAAGGGTGTGTTAGAAAAGGTGATCAAAAATTTCAATTTGTCGGTGCCTCCACGCGAGCTTCAGAACAAAGACCCAAAATTGGTGCTTCAGGCGATTTTGAGCCGGTGGCTTCCGCTCTCGAACACCATTATGTCGATGGTGGTTCGGTGTATGCCGGATCCAATCGATGCTCAGTCTTCCCGAATTTCACGTTTACTTCCAAAAAGAGAGGTTGTGGATCAGATGGTTGGCTCTGAGGTGTTTGCCGAGGCAGAACGTGTAAGGAAATGCGTGGAAACGTGTGATTCTAGCCCTGACGCACCTACTGTTGCGTTCGTCTCAAAAATATTTGCTGTCCCTATGAATTTGATCCCTCCGAAGGGTCCGAACGACGAAATTTTAGACCTGAGTTTCGATGAAGGCAGCACAGAAGCAGCAGATGAGTGCTTTCTTGCATTCGCTAGGATTTTTAGCGGAGTTCTCACTGTGGGACAGAAAATATATGTGCTTTCTGCTTTGTATGATCCGTTGAAAGTTGAAACCACGCAGAAGCACTTGCAGGAAGCGGAAGTGAAGTCGCTGTATCTGATGATGGGTCAGGGTTTAAAACCAGTGTCCTCGGTGACAGCAGGGAATGTCGTGGCTATTCGAGGACTCGGGCAGTATATCTTGAAAAGTGCGACGCTTTCTTCGACGAAAAACTGTTGGCCTTTCTCGAGTTTGATGTTTCAAGTTTCGCCTATGCTAAAAGTTGCGATCGAGCCCTCTGACCCTGCCGATATGGGTGCACTCATGAAGGGCTTGAAGCTTTTGAATCGTGCAGACCCTTTTGTTGAGGTGACGGTCTCGTCTCGAGGAGAGCACGTCCTTGCTGCTGCAGGAGAAGTGCATATCGAGAGATGCATAAAAGATTTGCGAGATCGATTTGCTAAGATCAGTTTGGAAGTTTCTCCGCCTCTTGTGTCGTATAAAGAGACGATCGAGGGCGAGGGACCTAATCCGTTGGATAATCTAAAAGTTTTGACCGGAAGCACAGAATACATTGAAAAGACGACACCTAACGGTAGATGTACAGTCAGAGTTCGTGTCATGAAGCTTCCGACAGCGCTCACGAAGTTGCTTGACGAGAGTTCTGAAATACTTGGCGAAATCATCAGCGGGAAACTGGGACAAACTTATAAGAAGTTGGAGTCCCAGATTGGTGCTGTTGGAATCGAAGATGAACAGCCGCTTGAAGCTCTTAGGAAGCGGATTATGGACGCTCTAGAAAGCGATATTATTACTGAAAATGGTGACAGTAACACCGAGAAGAATAAAAAGTGTAAGTTGTTGTGGGAGCAACTCGTTAAGAGAATTTGGTCCATCGGTCCTGGTCAAGTTGGCCCGAACTTACTTCTTACCCCGGAAACTAAGGTTGAAGATATTGAAAATTCAGTGACTGTTTCGGGTTTTCCATACGTTTCTGCTAAGCTCGGGTTTGTTTCTGGCTCGAGAAGCGATAATGTGGCTGACGAGGCGCCATCTGGAGCATGTCAAGCGCTTTATACGGAAGCTGTTAGTCTGGAGAATAGCGTGTTGTCGGGATTTCAAATGGCGACATCAGCGGGTCCTTTATGCGACGAGCCTATGTGGGGCTTGGCGTTTATTGTTGAAGCTCACATTCATCCATCGGTGGTTCACCCGAGCGATTCTGAAAACCCGCAACATGGAATGGAACAATATGGTATGTTCACAGGTCAAGTTATGACAGTTGTGAAGGAAGCGTGTCGCGCTGCTGTGCTTCAGAAAAAACCACGTCTCGTCGAAGCTATGTACTTCTGCGAGCTAAACACGCCCGCTGAGTATCTCGGACCCATGTACGGTGTGCTTGGCCGTAGGAGGGTTCGAGTAGTCAAGGAAGAAATGCAAGAAAGTTCTCCGCTGTTTACTATTCATGCGTATTTGCCGGTTTCTGAGAGTTTTGGGTTTGCGGACGAGCTTAGGAACAGGACATCTGGGTCGTCGAGTGCCCTGCTCGTGCTTAGTCATTGGGAAGCGTTGATGGAGGATCCGTTTTTTGTCCCGAAAACCGAGGAAGAGATCGAGGAATTTGGGGACGGGTCGAGCGTTCCACAGAATACTGCCAGGAAACTTATTGACGCTGTCAGACGGAGAAAAGGTCTGCCAGTCGAGGAAAAGGTCGTGCAGCATGCAACGAAACAGCGGACCTTGGCTCGCAAGGTGTAGTTTACGGATTTGCTTGAATTATATCGAACATGGCTCAATTTTTTTGTTTTTCTCCCGTACGTGTACCTAACGATTTTGATGGGTGTCGAATGCTTAAAATTACTGTCAGACTTGCTGTTAAACGCATGTTTTAATCCATTGTTTTGTTGAGATGCTTAATGTTGAAAATAGATAATTAATCATTGATTTTGTTGTGAACGACAGAATTATAGTTTCCGGTGAGCTTTCGAAGATTGATAAATAAATAACCATTGTTATGATTACTGTTGTAGATCGCGACTTTTTTTAGGCTTAAAAATGATCACATTAGTTCTAACAGAAATTATATTTCAATTATAAAAACCGTACGTATACAATAGTTTTATCGCAAGTCTCAAAGCAGCGATGTAAATACGTGTACCGAAGTCTGAAACATAACATGTTCCGAACCAAAATGAAAAATGTTCCGTTCAATGCTGAATCTCAAAAGCCTCTGCTACACAGCAAAATTAGCCAGATAATTGAAAAAAGAAGGGAAAATGGCAGACACCTCGATGACGACAGTTTACGCTAAAAATCTCATAAATGTATACCGTTAATTAACAGTTGTCAAGTATGGAAATGTTAACACACATACAGGCGTTATAACCAGCATCACACTACACAGGCATAGTAATCAAGTAAAATCTCGTATGACTATATTTTTGATGATATAATGCTAATAATTCCGAAAATTCTCGTAGCTCATAAGTACTGTCGAAAAGGTACTACAGTCATATGACTTCATATTGTTAACAGTTCGTTTGCAGGATCGTCATAATAATGCTTAAAAAAACAGTAAAATCTCGAGTTTTGTCTTCTGTGCAGGAGCAATGGATCTCGAATCTTGCAGCATAAACTAATTGGGACCCCTTAATATATTCCCACCAGCATCGCGGCACATTTTAAAAAAAAAAAAAAAACCGTAAATTATTACCTTTGCATCGTAGAACACTTAAGACGCCAAGTTGTACATTCCACGCTGTTTTCGCTTATCCCACTCGTCTCGCTTTAATTAAATATGACAAGCCTACTTAAATTAATAAGTACTACTTCACTCTTTCGTCGTCTTTCACTCTCTCTCTTTAACCATGTTTCCTCTTGTTTTTTTCATTGTACTGATTTTGATCGATTCAGTATCGGGTTACGGGTCAATGGGGCCCATCTCAGCTGCCACGGGCAACGAGGACGTTTCATTCTTCTGCGCGATTGACGCTAGTGGAAAGCAGGCAGTCATCTGCTGGAAGTCCGACGATGACTCGTCGTCAGGGAACTTCGCTGTCGCTGCGCTGTCGGGTGGAGAAGGATTTATGTGCGGCATTTTGTCGAACACGTCTCGTGCATACTGTTGGGGAGCAGTTGACCACCTGAATAACGCTGCTGCTGATAACGATGATCTTGTGCCCGGTGTTTACAGCAGCAATAACTACTCCCATATTGCCGCAGGAAAAGATCACGTGTGCGCAATTCGAGGAAGATATTACGATGTTAGTATACACGGTGGTGTCGTTGATTGCTGGGATATAATTAGTAATATCGGGAGCTCTCGTAAGCTGAGCTCTCGACAAAGTACGCTGTTCTACGATCAAAACGTCAGTAATCTGATGTTTGAGAGCCTTGTTTCAGGAGACGGGTTTAGTTGTGGCGTGGTATCAGATGGAGGAGGGGTTCTTTGCTGGGGACCCGCCTCGTCTAATTTGGGAATGTCGAGGATTTCCGAGAATTTCTCGGTTTTGAGTTCGGGTAAAGACGCGTTCTGTGGGATTTCTAATGTAACGGGTGATGTCCGATGTTGGGGAGGTAAGAACGAATCGTACACGAAACCGCCATTGGGAGTTCGGTTCGTTTCGTTAACGGGTGGGTCGGGTCATTTTTGCGGGATCCGAGAGGATAATCACGGGGTCGAGTGTTGGGGCAATTTCAATTCGTCGTTGGTTCCGAAGAGTTCTGGGTTTTCCGCAATTTCTGCGTCTTATGCGATGACGTGTGGTATACGTGAGCAGGATTTGGTTCTCGATTGCTGGTTTGTTAGGAATTCCGACGCGACTCGTAAGTATGATCCGCCTTTACAACTCTGTAGCCCGGGGTTGTGTACCCCGAGACCGTGCCAGTCAAATGAATTTCGGTTCAACGCGAGTGCGTCGTTAAGCGAGCCCGATTTGACGAGTTTGTGTACGCTGAAGGACGCGCACATTTGCTCGCCGTGTGGGAGTAGTTGTGTGGGCGGGTTTTTCGTGTCGAGTTCGTGCGCGGAAAACGGTGATCGAATTTGTAGTCCGTGTTCGCTTTGTCAAAACAGCTCGTGTTGGGACGTCTGTGGGCTTGAAAAGGTAGAAATGAAACAAAGACGGAAACGACAAATGCAGAAGATCGCGTACATTTTAGGGCCTTCGATTGCTGGGTTCCTATTGATTTTGGTTGGATGGTGTCTCTTTCCATATTTGTTCTTCTTCAAGGGGAAAGAGAGCGCAAAAGCGGTATTTAATTCGTGTATCGGGAAAAAGGACGAGGAGTCAGACGGGAAAATCGATCTTAACCAACCTGTACCAACCCCACAATGCCCGGGCGAAGCTCAAATTTTCCGTCTTTCGGAATTAAAAGACGCCACGAATGGGTTTAAGGAATTCAACGAGCTCGGCCGAGGGAGTTATGGCTTTGTGTACAAGGCCGTGCTCACCGATGGTCGACAGGTCGCGGTCAAACGAGCGAACGCCGCTACTATAATTCACACCAATATTCGTGAGTTTGAGCTCGAGTTGGAGATTTTATGCAAGTTACGGCATTGCAATATTGTCAATTTACTTGGGTATTGTACCGAGATGGGCGAGAGGATACTCGTGTACGAGTACATGTCGCACGGGACATTGCATGATCATTTGCACGGCGGTCTCTCGCCTTTGAATTGGACCGTTAGACTTCGTATCGTTATGCAAGCGGCAAAGGGACTCGAGTATCTTCACTTCGAAGCGGACCCTCCGGTGGTTCATCGAGACATCAAAACATTTAATATTTTGTTGGACTCAGATTGGTGTGCTCGAATATCAGATTTCGGGTTGTCGAACCTAAGTGAAAAGGACCTCGAGGAGGAGATGAAGAACGACGTGTACAATTTCGGGATTGTTTTGCTCGAAATTATAAGTGGTAGGAAAGCGTACGATGTCGATTATACGCCTGCGAATATTGTGGAGTGGGCTGTTCCACTTATACGAAAAGGGAAGGCGGCCGCTACTATTGATCGGTATGTTGCTCTCCCGAGAAACGTCGAGCCGTTGTTGAGGTTAGCGGATATAGCGGAGTCCGCTGTTCGTGAAAATCCTGATGATCGGCCTCCTATGTCGACAATTGCTCATTCACTTGACCAAATTATGAAGGAAGGTTTGATGTTGTAGTTTGCGGTAAACTTGGTAAGGATGCTGTCGGAAAGAGACTGTTCATAACATTACTCATCGAAAGTCAACTGTAGATTAATTTGAGCCCATGTTGTACATTTTGCGCCTGTGTTTTTTTTTTTTTTTTTTTTGAACTTTTTTTACCTTTTTTTTTTTTTTTTTTTTTACCTTTAAACTTTTTTTTACTTCACAAAGCGAAGTAAATAGAAATTGTTTATCAAATTGCACTTATTATACCATTTGAGCATGTTACTTTTGATACCAATTGAAATAAAATCAGAGTTCCCCTTGATCTTATTTACAGTCTACTCCATACTATTTATGTTATTTTACTTATATAAATTTCTCTTTGGGATGTTAGAAAAAATAAAATGATAATTAAAGCCTTATAAAAAAGTATAGTCGATGACTCGATGTTATTTGAGAGAATACAAAGTCCTAAAAAGGACGGTACTAGAAGAAGAATAAATCCTTAATGTCTAACGAGTAAGTTTATTACGAGACCATTTCACGCGTAAGACAGTCAATAAATCTCTCATCATTTCATTATTAAGAACGTTAAATAAGATACTGACAAATTATATCGTTAATTTCACGAATTAGACGATCTTATATAGAATTTGACTTTTCTTTTTAATTGTCAATCCTTCAATTATGGTCCTTCCAATCTGTGAACATGCAGTGACCAGCAGTGAGAACGGAAAACACTCCATTAATTAACCACCTATACATCATGTTGACTTTTTTCTTGCAACTTGACTTCTTTATATTTTGACATTTATTTGATTTTTTTTGGTTTAATTGAACAAAATAATTTTATAAAGTACTGTACTAATTTTGACTAGTATAATAATATACTCCGTACTACGTAGAATTTAAGTACGGAGAAATACTCAATTCATCGAAGGATTTGCTATGTACTTCGTATCTTACTTTGGAACTAACTCCACATGGGAATACAGCCGTACAAATGAATAATGTAGACAGTAGACCTTTACGGAGTATTTGTCTTTAAAAATAGTACACAGTACCATTATCACAATGCATATTCTAAAATAAGATCGTTGTACGACGTATAACGAGCTTGTAATGCTCGGAAAATCACATTACAAGAACTTTTAACAGTACAACGGTCTTATAGTAGACAAACTCGTCACGCCCTAATAATGATCAGAAATCCTACATGGGGTAAAGATTAGTTTAAAAGACCAATTTTGACTCTTGGCCAAAAAGATATGGACGATAAAAAAAGCTCACGGTAAAACTTTGACCGACTAAAAAACATAGCACCGAGTTATAAAATATGACTGATTTTTTTTCAATCATAGATGTTCAATTTCGGAAAGGGGATCCATCATATTCTCGATTCGTAGCTATGAGTTTTTGACGATCAAAGTTTCTATTACTTGAAAGAAAGAAAAAAATTATGACATGCAAAGTCGCAAACCTCGTGAGTTCGTGTCACAACTCACAGAAGTCTCAACATTGAAAAGCTACAAAAGGTTTTTCTCCATTTACCATCTATTGAGCATAAAATTGCAAAAGTTCTCACCAATTCAAAATCTCACAAGCCTCCATTACAGCAGAATCACCCATGTAAGAACAACGAAGGCGACAAAGTAAAATGACAGGTGCTCCGACTACAATGTGCTAAATCCCTACGCCAAAATCTCGTTTATGTACTACCGTTAAACTTACAACAGATAGCGAGAATGGAGAGGATAACCACACATACAAGCGGCACCACGAGCGAGAGAAAAGAAACGTCTACATACCTGACGGGGTTGCAATCGGCACAAAGCACAAACGATCACAGCCAAGAAGGTCCTCCCAAATTTACACGAAAATGAAATATACAGCTAACAAAAATCACTCCAAAGACTGCCAACAACTGTGCAGCGAGGCTTGCTCTTGACTTTGTATATTACGACTACGATTAGGTAGACGATAATGTAGAGTTTCCGGTGGTGGTCCGAATCATCAGCCCAAGCGCAGAGAATAACTTCTTGGATCACCCTAGTTATAGATTTTTACAGGCTTCTCGTAAGTATGGCGGTTCTGCGTTTTGGAAACGTAGGTGTACGATTTGAGGAAAAAAAAGACGTGTGCCAGCTTTTGGACACGGTAAAACCACATATATAACAGCGAAGAAATGCAACTGATTCTCAGCATTAATATGGGAGACAAGTCTACACCTAATGACTTAAGGGAGCGGGTGCAAGTTCTCACCGTTATGATTATGGTTAAAAATAAGGTAACGTGAGAGGGACAATTACCTGGTTAGATGTGTAAGTTCTTTTGGGGGCAGTATCTGCATGCTCTAATCCGAGGTACTGTTCCCATGCACCGTAAACATCTTTTCTCTGCAAAACAATAATCGACAATGTTTTAGCATTGTAGGCAGAAAGGAATTCAAAATCGCAAAAGGCATGTATGACGCACCTGAAAACGACTCGACACAACGTCGGAATCCTGCAGATACTCTGGACGACCTAATGATAAAAACGCGAAATCCCACTGCCAACCAAGGGAACAAACAAGATGAATTTATAAGAAACAAATACAGACCTGAAGTATATAATCAAATACGTCGCCAAAAGAGAGAATTAAATGCGGAAAAGGAGACAAAAATAAAAAATAAACCTTGGAAAAATCTTGATCTGAGACCTGCAATTTCTTTTGGATCCTCTCCTTCACATCAGCCAAGGTTTCTCCTTCATGGATCACCAAGAAAAAGGGTTCCCCGAAGTTTTGAATTTGCTGTTACAAAAAAAAAAAAAAAAAAAAAAAAAAAAAAAAAATTCGTTAAATCAGCATTCTGGAGTACATGTTTGAGAAGTTTGTTAGGCTAAAATCAGAAATAAATGAAAATGTAATTCGATTTTTTTTTTTTTTTTTAATGGGGGGTGTATCATGAAACTGTAATATGCAAATATACTCCAAGATAGCTACCATTTGGTTCTGATTTGTTTCTTTTGTAAAATGGTACACGTGAATTAGCCGATCATGTGGGCCCAGGTTCTTCTCTTCTTCAGGAATCTACATTAACATCACACGACAAACATCAACAAAAATGAGATAGAAATACAATAAGAGAGCATCTACTATTAGTAAATTGATCTACAAAGAAGTGCAAGAGTGAAAAGTGCTAAGACACCGATTACAGCCAAGAATAGATTTTCGGAAAAGAAAGAAGCGATCATGAGGAAAATAAACAGACCTCTTCTGCTCGCAGTGTCCAGTACTGATCATTGATATTCTCAATCTTTTCGTTCAGAGGAAAGATCTGCAGGGTGAAGAACAATGAAAACGTAGAAATGCATCACTAGACAGTTTCTACATACAAAGTTTCAGAATTAAGATGAAAAATCGTCAAAATTAAGCACACCTTATAGATCTTATGATAGAATACTTCAAGCAATCTCAGCTCAGCATCAGGATGCGACAATTCAACCTTGAGAAGAAAGGATACAAATTACATACAGGCATACAGCATTATAAAAGTTTCTTACAAAAAGAGGGCATCATCGCATGTCGTAAAGGATGAAAAGAAAGTAAGAAATTAACGTTGAGGATTCAAATTGTTGACCATATTGTCACTGACTATAAAAATAACTAAAAAGTGCGGTGCCAATAACTCCAACTTGATTGTGAGGAGTCTGAGGACGATAAATTTTGTCACTGCTAAATTGGGTAACGGCGGCAGACCACACTCACCAAAATATACACATAACAGCAACCAGAGACCAAGTTTTATACCTTTGTTTTCAGGTCATTAAGAACATCCCCTACTGTGCTGGGTTTCGGTAGTCTGATTGTGTGTATAGTTACCTGATGAAAAAAAAAACATCGAAGAATTATTAAGGAAGTGGAAAGACAGCTCAAAATAAATTGGTGAGACACGTGTGGATGTGTTAATAAGCAAGCTTACTTCATCTTTTGTAGCATGATGATAAGCGACTTTCAATGTCTTCAGGCGTTGCAGTTCTGGCAATGGTATGTCCAAAATTTCATAGTAGAGTATGTCGGTGGTCTGCAGATTTACAAAGAAACAACCATTTGAAATATTCATATGAAAAACTTGGGAGCGATTATCATACGAAGGGTAATAAAGCAAAGTACCTGATTGTAGTGAACTAGCATGTCCGACAAATGATCCACACCTCTATATTTGATAGGCTGAGGCTTTGGTTGCTGAGAATAGCAGTTGTGAGAAGTAAGCCTAATTTTTGATGGATCGTCCAAGTCAAGTTGATGTGCAACTCTTTCCACTACATCATCGTACGTATGAAGTCTTGATCTACAGTACAACGGGAGTAAAACAATATGAACATAAGCAATCACTGGAATTCATTATCCAATATCCATGCGTGCATCCCAATTAAAAACCAAGTATAAATCGTTGAAGCTTTAAAATGATCGTCAATGGGGTCAACTTACAATTCCAGGCGAAAGTCATCTTCCTTGGGCCTGTCTAGTGATCTGAAGTGAACTAACTGAAATACATAACATGCAAACTCGTAACTGTCATAAAAAGCTAGTACTCCGTAAAACGTAGAGCTGCCCAGGTTATGAAGAAAGGTAAATATATTTGCAATATCTCTTTATAAATACATGCATAAACTGCCATCAACAATTTGAAGGAACACAACAAAACTAGTCATCAAACACATGTTTTGAGAAAGGTGAATGCAGACGGCACTATAGATTTAGACACCAAAATAACGGCCAAATTAGATAACATACTTGGCGATTATGCACATATTCCAAGAACCGCGGAACATTTGGATACCGACATTTTTCTGCAGTTTCAGCTGTTAAAGCTCTCTGGAAACACACTATATCCCCATCTTCAAGCTGATGAGCAAAATGAATTTACATTGTAAAATATTTACTTATGTCTACAGGGAAAATAGGGCAGAAATTGGAGAAGGAAGGATTTCAGAAAGAGGGAAACATCCACCTGACTACCCCGAAAAGTAACCTTCCGATCAATGCGTTCACACATTATAGTTGGTTCAAACTTGATTTCCTGAATATAGAATTTCCATGTTAACAAAAGAAAAAAAAGACCACAAGTAAACTTCATAACTCAAACTACAGAAAGAGAGTATGATACAGATAAAGAGAATGACGCCGCTGTAAGAATAGATAGTTTAAAATAACTACATAATATGCTTCGTGCATCTGACCTCAAATAATTCAATCTCATCCTCAGCAGAGTAGCCTGCCATTTCCTTCAATTTTCCGAGAATATCTCCTGGCTTACCATTAACTTTGACAAAGAGCCTTCCCACATAACTACAAATAGATATGTGTAATATTAAATGATGTAGGAGAGCAGCAATGAAACAGAAGAAAATTGCTACAGCAATATGACATAATACCGTAGTTCTTCTATTTCCGGATCATAATGCTTAAAAAACAGTAAAATATCATCCTTTGTCTTCTGAGGAGGAGCAATCGGTCTTAAATCCTACAATATAATGAAGGGACTCATAAGTCATAACATTCCCACTGCAGCATATTTAAACCACAACCCGTTTATGCTCAAACAATACTTACAACGCCAAGCTCTACTTCCAAAAGCAACTTCAGTTCTGCATTTTGAACCTTAGTAGACACTTCCCTCAGCTGGCCAACCAACAGCCAACACAAAGCAAAACATAAAATAAAATTAGAGCCACCTACAAAAATGTACAAAGCATATATGATTTATTTTGAAACTAATCATTCCATCATTAATTCAGTTCGGACTACTTTTAACAGCATAAATCCTGGTTCAAATATACGAAACAATAAAGAAACATCTATTACCCAATGATACTCAGGAAAAAAAATATGATGTCAGATACTTAGACGTAATGTACATAACAACGCATTCACATACACAGCAGAACAACCACTTCAAAATAAAAGTGTAGGCATTGGAAAAATTACAGTTTGGGCCTCCTCTCCAGCTGTCAACGGTCGATTTGGTCGATAAGTGTGATTTTGGCGCTTCGCCCACAGCCAAAACCGTAGAAATTGTACAGGGATACCAAATTCCTTAGCAGCTTCTTCCTGTGCATGGATTATTAAGATGAACAGGCATGAGTTCCTCACATGTACTCCGTAGTCATTAATAACAATAAACAAACATTTTGGCCATTATAACCAGAGACACACATTGATAAGCATTCAAGAAAATTCTTGGCATCTAATTTCACCAAAAAAAAATGAAGATATTTATGAAAATTATAATGCCAGATCCACATTAAAAAAAAAAAAATGCTTCTTCAGAAGAGATATTCTTGAAAAGTGAGAATGACATAAAAACAACTAACCGGAGTAAATAATTTTTGCATAGCTTAAACAAGAAGTAATAGGAACAATTGAACAGTGGGAGTAGAAAGCATTAGCAGCAAGAATAGTTTTCAGATAGAAAGCTGATAGAGACCAATATAAAAGCGACACCTTAAAAAGGTTGAATGGCATCTGTTTCTGAATACGAAAAGATTTAACTTTGTCATGATCAACGAGGTCGAAATAGAGACCCTTTCCAATCTGCTGAGCAAGGTCCTCATCACGTGCCACCTAGATACACACAAGCTACCATCAAAACATACGCTGTGGTGGGACAAAAACTAGACAATCTTGCAAAGTCACAACTACTAAAATCAGCAATCACAGTCACCTTTATGATAGTGTAAAGGTGTGCCTCCGCTTTCTCTTTCTTCTTGAACTCCTTTTCTTCTTGTTCTCTTTTCAATCGCTCCTAAAAAGAGGCAATAAAATGATTCTGTAAATGATGCATTTGAAAAGCAAAGGAACAATGGTCCAACAAAGTGCCTTACTTTAAGGTGTTCAGCAATGTCCTTCTCATCCACACCACACATAATCTTGTCCTTGTCACTCTCGCGTATGTACACAAGCATATAGGCATTAGAATATTTTGTGAACTTGAAAGGAGTGTTGTTGAAACCGGGATTTGTCTGGGGCAACTGTCACAAATGTACGAAAGCATAAGTTGAATTCACACACACGAAAAAAAAAAAATTGAGAATTCTGAACAAAAGCTACCTCCTCTTCACCGCCATATTGTTCCTCCAATGCTCTCTTCATATCTTCTTTTGTAACCCTTTCATCATCAAATTTAAGCCTGGACAACACCACAATTAATTGTAAAAAAAGTGGGGGACAAAAAGGTAACACTAGAAGTATAAACCCACAGCCATCAGTCACTATTCATATTATTCCTCATAATTTGTTAGAACTCTTACAGAAGTGTAAGCAAGAAAAGAAAAAAAAAAAAAAAAAAAGAAAAAAAAAAAAAAAAAAGAGGATGTTAGACATACCACTGATCTGAAAGTTTTGTCCGTATAAAAGCGTAATAATGTCCGCCATGCACCCCGCCACTATGGACCAAAACACTGCAGTCAAGAACATACGAAAGAGTTAGTCAAAATGAACTCCATGCATGAAACAATATCACATTTGATGAGAAGTAGCCACTACATATTAAAATGCCAAAGTGCCAAACCCGGTTTTAAATGCCAAAGTGCCAAACCCAAACATACATAGCACCACAGCCAAATGAAATTTGAAAGCATGTAGACCCCTACACTATACCCTAATTTCCTAAACACTAAGGGTGTGTTTGGATTGAGGGAAATGAAGGGAAAGGAAGGGGAGGGAAAGGGAGGGATTGAGTTTCCATCGTTTGGTTACAAAAGATGGAAGGAGGGAAATGGAGGGGGAGGGATTTAGAGGGATCCATTTTCCCTCCTCAAAGCCTAATTGGAATCCCTCCAAAATAGGCAAGATTTTGAGGAAAAATGGTATCCAAACACCACCATTTCCCCTCCTCTCCCCTTCCTTCCCCTTCCTTTCCCTTCCCTCATTTCCCCTCCCCTCCCTTTCCCTCCTATTTTGCTATCCAAACAGACCCTAAAGACCAATACTCCCTATTACAAACATGTTATATAGTCCAGAATAGTTGAATATTCTTCCTCAAAGGACATGGCATAAGAAAAAACATTAGAAATTAACTTCAGCAATAAAATACAAAAAATGTCAAATCTGACCATAAAAGAAAAACATTCTAAATTATCCATGTGGCATTGTGGCACATCAAATGCACACAGCATGAATAATTGCACGATTCTCCGTCAAACTAAACACCGATCGGCGATAAATTCGTATCGTTCTAGCTAATTGCTTTTTTCTTCTTTCACACCTCTGATTTTTGTTCACACTCCATAAATCTTTCATCATGAACTTTATTCTTCTACATTTTCTTAACAAAATCCACGTTAGTCAACTTGGAATCCTCTTGGAACTAATGGTTAAGGCCTAGAGTCATCCGACGGTTTAGGCATACGTTTCTCAAACTAATACGGAGTACTAAGTAGCAATAACAATATGCATACAAACTGTTGAAACATTAATCTAGAAAAATCTTGAAAGAAATTAATCTAGATTAATCTATTAAGTAAGTTTGTCTAGATTATGTAATGTTCTAGTAATATCATGAGTAAACCTTAAGTTACTAGAATACTCTATCATAGAAATATCTAGACTAAGAGTTATTAGTATAAATAGGGCATAAGAAGTCATTTGTATGTGTGTAGTCTTAAGACTCCTATTGTGGAGTCTAGGTCTCACCCTCTCCCCTTCATATGTACACAAAAATATGTTCAATAATATAAAAACCATGTTCGGGAATTATGGGTCCATAACACAAAATACTTCCGCTGCCAAAATTCCAACATGGTATCAGAGCCCATGGTTATCAAATCTGGGCGATGATATTACCTCAAATAAGTTCTTTGTTTCTTATATTACACCAAAAAAAAAAATACTCTTCCCAAACAAAAAGAAAGACCCGATGAGGGCACCAAAAAGAAAGACCCGATGAGGGCAACAAAAAAGACCCGACGAGGGCAACCAAAGAAAAGACCCGACGAGGGCAACCAAAACAAAGGTCCGGATAGCGAAAAAGCTAATCCGATAAGGGTAGCACATGGGGCTAACCCGAATCAAACAAAGGGTGACAAAAAAAAATGAAAGAATGTCAACCCAAAAGAATCATGGGGCGAAGCAAGAAGACCCCGAAAACAAAGGGCATATACCCTAACAAATAAAACAAGAAAGGGATCGAGCGGATGATCCTAACAATTTGGGACGAAGATCTCAAGTTCAAACAAGAGCCACAAAACAAATCATGGGAAGAAAAGTCAATCAAAATGGGAAACAAAGACGAACAAGAAAATCATCAAGAAGGTGCGTGCAATATCAAGTTCAAGAGAGATACAACAAAATACGAAGGACTTCGAGATCAAGGGGGAGTGACATCATTACAACAAATTCGAGATACCAAGATTTTTCAGATTAAGGGGGAGTGTTGAAACATTAATCTAGAAAAATCTTGAAAGAAATTAATCTAGATTAATCTATTAAGTAAGTTTGTCTAGATTATGTAATGTTCTAGTAAATATCATGAGTAAACCTTAAGTTACTAGAATACTCTATCATAGAAATATCTAGACTAAGAGTTATTAGTATAAATAGGGCATAAGAAGTCATTTGTATGTGTGTAGTCTTAAGACTCCTATTTTGGAGTCTAGGTCTCACCCTCTCCCCCTCATATGTACACAAAAATATGTTCAATAATATAAAAACCATGTTCGGGAATTATGGGTCCATAACACAAAATACTTCCGCTGCCAAAATTCCAACACAAACACTCGTACCTGTGGAGAGTATACAAGTTGCGGACACTTGTATCTGCATCAGGAGACAAATATTTCCTATTTTCACGATCAAGATCAAGTTCCAGAGGGAATTCATAGCGATCATTGACCTAAAAAGCCACAAAGACAGTACACATGATAATGAAAGTACAATTTGAAGTACAAAAAGATACAACTACATGGAACAGCACACATTAATCCAAACATAAATTAACAAGATGAAAAAAAAAAAGGCTTGTAGCTGCCAACCTTAACCATAGTGTCACGCATATAATCATATTCGAATCGTTTGAGCTGCAGTTGAAGCACGGGGGGAAAATCAATAAACAGGACACCCTTCCTAGCATCCTGAAATAGCGAATGTCACAAACAACATTTAAGATGACAAATATATGCCTTGAAACCATGAAGGAGATTATGAGTTTATGGATACACTCTTCACCTGCAAACCGTATTGCTCAGCGTGATACTTGTTGTCATCGTCCAAATTTTCAACTTCCACATACTTATCGAAAGAAGCATAAACATCACTGCACCCTTTAACATCAAGCTGAAGATCTGAATAGAATATGTGAATTCAGATGGCATCAACCCTAAATCCACTATTTTGGGAACAATATCGATATGGAGATGAATCATCAATAATAACTTACCGTAGTAAGACTCCTTCCTAGTGGATTTATAATCCACATTTACACATTCAATGTAGTTCATATGATGCCCTTCAAACAATTGTTGAATGGTGCCCTCAACAACGGTACCCTGACATAAAAGAAGATAGAACAATAAATCCCAAATTAGCAGCAACAAATAGAAAGCACATAAATTGTTATTCCCAAAAGTAGCACCTTCATTTTGTCTTCAAGTTTTTCACAAAGAACCCTATTAAGCTCCTGGACATCGTGCTGCATGAATGAATCATAAGTGTCCCATCCAAAAGACTTGGTCAACTCTTTTGTTGCAACACTGTTGTCACTGTATTGAAGCTTATAGAACAAACTCTGGAGCGCCAAAGGAATGCTTGCCGACGGCAAATCATTCTCAGTTGTCGGCATATGGTATACCGCCTGAATATCAACGATTACCACAATAAGCTAAAAAAAAAAAAAAAAAGGAACAAAATAGACTAGTACGATCACGTCGTCTTAGACCACTCACAGCCAGAACAAACCTTTCGAAAATAAGGGATATGAAAAAGTGTTTGGAGAAGAGAGTTCATGTAGCATGTTGCTCCCTGATTCTTCAGTCCAACAAATCCAGTTTCCTTCTTTGAGTCGTAAGACCAATAGTCCAGAACCTTACGAACAGCAATTTCGGCTTCGATAACAACTGTATCGTTGACCAGATATCCTCTACTGAGGTCATACAGCTCACTCAAGGGCATAAATGAAGTAAAGCCCCAATCACTTTCGCGAGCATTGAATTGATGCTGTGTATCTGCAGATTTTCCAAGTTGCAATTGAATAGCCACATCCATGCATAACATCTACAATATTGTACTCGATAAAATGCTTTTATGCACCATGCGCACACCAACAAATCATTTTGACTCAGAGCAGCCTATTTGTTGCATGTTAAACTTGATAATATAGTTATGAATTACGAAGACAAACAGTTACTCAGTTGAAAGTGACACTACAAAAATTACAGATGAACAATGACCCATTTCACATCTGTGCACCCAACATTTACAAAAATCATTCATTCGGGAAATATCACAAAGCAATCAGAAAAAATGACATGAACAGAAGACAATAATAAATACATGCATCACGAAAGAAATAAAATTCTAAAACATAAGACAAAAATGAATCAAGAAAATCACGTTAAATGCATAAAGAACTGTTACAGTCACCATAAAATGGAATACCTTTTCTTACAGAAAACTTATTATGAACTTGATTGACCACGGCCAAGCTAAACTGAGCAAACCGACTCCATCCATTAGGCAAAGTGGTAGAATCAGCAACGTCAAGATACATTGACAGAAATTCCACATTGTTCCCTTTAGGAAAAATAAGTATCCGCCTACAGTGCACGATAAATAATTAGGACCTCTCAAAGTAAACAACTATCCATAATCGTCAGCACAATGGAACCAATCGAAAAGTTTACACCATACCATTTATGACCACCAACTATAAAAACTTCTGAATAATGCTTCTTGGTACTCAACCGAGTGAAGTTCTCGATTTTCCAAATAAACCTTGATGTCGGAGGATCCTCGGCAGGTTGATTCTCAGGAATACTTGTAGGTTCTGATTGCGCAACTACTAACCAATGGGCCCCACATTGTGAACAACAGAAAAAAAAAAAATTGATGAATCAAAAGCATAAAATAACTCTGACTCAATAACAAAAGTACATACACCAGACTTGTTTATATAAAATTAAACGAAGTATGACGCAAGGGGACTAGGGGAGGGGAGACCATGGAGGTGACTCGGAGAGGAACGATCAATGGAGTAGTGGGCGATTTCTTTCCAAATTGTTCATCAATTTAAAGATTTTAATTTAGCCTGTGAACACCTCATTTCCCTTAACCTAACTCCAAAAAGTGAAAACAGTCCCTCTCCCTCGGTTTTTTCCCGTCGATTCCCTTCATCAAAGAAGCCGATTAAAACAGTAGAATAATGAACATGCAACGATAGTCAGAAGTCAAACCTTCCATAGGCTGGCTATTATCCTCTACATCGGAATGTGGAACGAGCATCTCGGTATCTTCTTGCTGCTGCAATTTCATAATCATAAAATTATTAAGCAAAACAAAAACCTAGAAAGTGACGCACCGCAATCATAAGCATAACTTCGAACAAACCAGCAACAATATTATCTCAAACTACTCAAATTGTTGTCACTAATATCAAAATCACAGTATTACCTAGAATAACGGACATAATCATGATCATATGAAACAACGCAACAAAGTGAAACATTATGAATTATAAATTCGATAGGAACTTCAACAAACTAGCAACGTTCAAATCTCAAATCACTGCAATTGTAGTCGCTAACATCAAAATCACAGAACTATGATATAAAACATAAATACCTTGAATAATCATCATAATCGTACTCATATTAATAATCATAATCATATATGAACATTATGAAGCTTAGAATCGATCAACTAACTAGCAACATTCAAATCCAAACCACTGAAAATATAGTCACTAACATCTTAATCACAACACTATGGTATGAAAAAAATAAATAAAAACTAGAATCATGATCATAATCTTTTCACGTATGATGATGCAGCAAAGTGAAACAAACCGAAGTGCAAACTTCATACAGACTTCGACAAACTAGCAACATTCGACAAACTAACAACATAATCACAACAGTAGTATTCAAAACGTAAACCTAAAATCAAAATCATAGAAAAATTAACAGAATAACGTGAAACATTATGAAGCAGAAAATCGATACTAGCTTCAACGAACTAGCAACAGTCAAATCTCAAACCACTGCAATTGTAGTCACTAACATCAAAATCAAAGCATTTCTACACAAAACGAGAGGCAAATTAAAACCTAGAATCATAAACAAAATCATGATCATAATCATAAAATTCATAATCACCGAACTGAGACGTTACGAGACGCAAAATTGATACAAACTTCGACAAACTAGGAACACTTAAACCTCAACCGCGCAATTGTTCCTAGTCACTGGCATTATAATTTATAATCATGGAATTTGATCATTGAAACAAAGAAAAACCTAAAACGAAAACCTAAAATCATAATTCAAAATCATGATCATAATCATAATCATAATAATCACAAATAAATCAACGCAACAAAATTAAGCGCAAAGTTCATGCAAACTTCAACAAACTAACGACATTCAAATCTCAAACCACTGCAATTGTACTCAGCAACACTATATTCTCAACATTAAATTTTCAAACGCCAAAAAAACCTAAAATTATAATCAAAATTCATAATCTCAAACCACTGCAATTGTAGTCACTAACATCAGAATCAAAGCATTTCTACACAAAACGAGAGGCAAATTAAAACCTAGAATCATAAACAAAATCATGATCATAATCATAAAATTCATAATCGCCGAACTGAGACATTACGAGACGCAAAATTGATACAAACTTCGACAAACAAGGAACACTTAAACCTCAAACCGCGCAATTGTTCCTAGTCACTGACATTATAATCATAGAATTTGATCATTCGAAACAAAGAAAAACCTAAAATCATAATTCGAAATCATGATCATAATCATAATAATCACACATAAATCAACGCAACAAAATTAAGCGCAAAGTTCATGCAAACTTCAACAAACTAACAACAATCAAATCTCAAAACCACTGCAATTGTACTCAGCAACACTATATTCTCAACATTAAATTTTCAAACGCCAAAAAAACCTAAAATTATAATCAAAAATCATAATCAAAATCATAATCACAAACATAATCAAAATTCAAAATCAAAATAGCGAAAACAAATTATAATCAACCAAACAATTAGAGAATTAAACGAGTTTTAGAGAGAGAGAAGAGCGAGAGAGAGAAACGTACGTCGAGGGAAGCAGGAGTCATGAGTGTCATTAGAGAGAGAGAGAAAGTGTAAACTTCGTTTTAGAGAGAGAAAATAAAATAAAATAAAATAAAATAAAATAAAAATTAAATGAGAGTTTTAGGGAGAGAAATAAAAAGTGTGACTTAATAAGAAGGAAGGGGAAAAAAAGGGTGGGAAATGAGGAGGGGGTGTCGGGGAGCAATACTATAAAACGTGGAGATCGCCGGAAGCTTTGGTGTTTTTGGGGAAACAAAGTGGAAATGAAGGGGTACGGATGGCAACGGGTCCAAGACCCGATCCAGATCCGCTAGATCCGACCTTGATGGGTTGGGTTTGGGTCTAATATATTTGGATCCAACGTGTCTGGATCGGGTTTGGGTCTACGATTAGTGGGTGGGGTATGGAGTGCGGATCTCGTCGTATGTAGGCCAGGGACCATCTTGGATTTATATCACGTAATTTTTAGGGTTTTTAAAATTTGTCTTGCTTGTATCTTATTGGGTTTCATTGTCTACTGCGTATATCGTATTCATTGTCTTACTGCGTATATTGTATTCTCATTTGTCTGCTTGAGTTTCTTTAATAACTCATTGTCTGCTGAGTTTCTTTAATTTACCCAAAATCATACGAAATTGAGCAGAGGAAGGAAGAATCGCAAAGTTCAACGATGAAGATGTTGCAGAACGACGATGAACGCAAAAGTTCAATAGCAAGAAAGGAAGGAGATGAAAACGAGAAGAAGGAAGGTGAAAAGGGTTTGAGGTTTTAAAAAAAATTGAATCAAAAGAAAGAAATGACGGTTAATAAATTGACTCAACTTCTAATTTACAACTAATCCTTTCACGTAGGCAAATTAGGCGCTCCACGTAGGCAAATTACGCATCCTAATTGGCATTTAACGGTGATAATTGACAACTTAAGCATAAATAGTTATGGTTGGAAGTAATTAAGGAAACTCAGGGGTACAGTTGGGAATACGATATACGTAGGGGTACAGTTGGGAAAACCCAATAGTACAGGGGTACAGTTGGGAAAAACCCTAATTTTTAATATTCATTACTATAATTTCTCACTCTTAAGTATAAATTTTTCCCCCACCTATTAGTCATATGTTCTATACGCTAATTCTATCGGAGTATGTTTTAGTATCAAATATCATGTTATTTATTTTAAGTTTTACGAATCGCTCGTAAAAACGTTTAATGTTTCGGATATACTTTATACAAAGAACATCATAAATGGTGTGGAACTAAGTTTTTTCAACATGTAAAGGTTTGAAAATATTTATTGCGACAATAATGTTTACAAAATACAATTTTATGTTTATATTAAAACAAACCCGCGAAGGACCCAGATCCATCGGGTCCCGGTCTTAAAATTCTGGACCCGATAGGTCTGGGTCGGGTCTGGGTCCAATACATGCAAAGCGGGTCTGGGTCCTATGGGACCTAACCCAGACTCGACCCATTGCCATCCCTATGAAGGGGAGAAAAAGGATGTTAATGGGGCGGGTATAAGTGGGTGTCGCTTCGTAGCAGCTTTAGTTGGGATGAGGATGGGTACATGATTGGCGGGTGGTCGGACGTGTTTGAATATTAAAATTGTACCCACTATGGGTAATGGGGCGGGGATGAATTGTACATACCCACATAATATTCGCCTACCCGCTTCATATTATCGTATTTTATATCATAAAATAGTAATTTTATACGGAGTAGTATTTTCCAACCTTAATTAATGAATAGTTGTTCTAATCTGTATACTCCGTATTATTAACCTAAACAAAAGTATTCGAAATTAATTTCATATTATTTTAATTTTAATAGTTTACCGGCCATGGGTAGTGGGTGGGTACGGCTTTAAAAACTACCACCTGCCATGGGTGGTGGGGCAGGTATGGGTATAGATTTTTCTTGGTGGGAACGGGTGTGGGGGAACCTATATCCGCCCCCGCCCAGCCAACGACATCCCTAGGGATAATGGTTTTTTTGCTTAGTAGTGAAGGGTAGTTTTGATATTTCGATGTGTCATGGTAGTCGACTTTTTAATTTAAATATTATTTACATTTTTAGATAAAAAATTAAATGAAATAGCATACGAGTATACGACTATAAGGAGTATAACTTCTAATAACGAGATTTTATTTTTTTGAAAAATGCTAGTGTTTTTACTATTCTGGTATATTTTCGTATTGGCAATTTGTCATGTGACAGGACTCACATGAGTGATAGTTATTGTTTTATTGTTTTATTTATCTTTTTGTTTTTAAATTTTTTTAAAGGGTTAAGATGATTATCTCACACTAAATTAGTGTCAGAAGAACTACTCTTTTTTATTTAATTTTTCAAATTCTTTTCTTATTTCCACAAAAGACAAAAATTCCACTTTGAATTTTTTTCTCTAACTTTTATTAATAAAAATTCAATCAATTATTCAATTATGAATTTCGATAACCAAATCAATGAAATAATAATCGTGTTTGATTTCAATTTTTGTACTTCGTATGAAGATTTGAATGGGTGTGGGCGTGGGGGCTCAATGGTGGTGGGAGGCTGTGAGGTCGACTAGCAAAGTGGTCGTCGTGGGGCGGTCATCGTGGCGGCGGCACCCGGTGGGGTTGGTTTATGTTTGTGGTAGTTTGAATTTTTAATATTTTGTAAATTTTGAATAATTATTATTTTATGTAGTAATAAAAACTCACTTGGTATATTCACTATTTTAAGCTTAAAATTCGTTCAAACTAACAATCGCCTGAGTTTAATTTAACTCAAATCATAAAAGGACGTCCTTAGTTTGACACGTCAACATCCTAAGCCATGATGACGCAACACTACATGTTAGGTTGTGGGTCAGGTCGTGCCCGAGGCTTAATTTCAAATTAGGGCACGCTAAAATCAAGCATGGGACGTCCTTTTCTTTACACACTCTCTCTCTTTTACTCAACAACTCATTTGGGTTATACAGAAATGTTAAGAAAGTGAAAAAATTAGGGGTATTGTGATATTTGTAGGTGGCGGCTAAATGAGCAATAACAAGAGATAGACTGCTCTGTATGCTTTAAATCTCAAAGTCTGCACAAATTACCGGGATGGCCTACGATACGAGATTTGAAATTAAGGTCCAAACACGACCTGTTAGTTAGAAAATTGTGAAAATGGAGGGTCGGGCCTTGAAAATCAAGGTCATGCCCGACTCATTTCTACAACGGGCCGGGTCGAGCTTCGGAGATCGGGCTGGACCATTGAAAACGCGGCCCACTGGGCCAAACAAATGGCCAACTCTATTAAGGGATTACGAGTACGGAATGTGGAGTACTCCATTATTTTTAGTACGGATTATTATTTTTATTATTTTTTTTTATCAACAAAATATGATTATTGAAGCACAAACATTAAAGACTACAAAAAGTTGGTGGGCAGCCTAGACACAATTTAGGCCCCCACCCCTTAACTATAAAGAAAGTTAGCCTAAGAAAATATAAGCAAGAACACGAGCCCTGACATTATGAGACACAGAATTTCAGATCCGCTGAAAGAAAGCCCACAACATCCGAATCCAGCTCCCCAAGCGTAGAGAAGGAGAAGGGTAGGAAACCATAACCCGCACAGTTCCCGGTACTTAGCATACTTGCGCTGGGCAGCATCGACAACAACCTGACCAGATACGAACCCAGCCATCCCAGACTAAATCATTATATTAATTATTACGGAGTATTATTATTATTATTATTATTATTATTATTATATTAATCATTTCCGGAAAAATCTTCATAACCTCCCGCTTCATTTCTCATTAGTCATTATCTCCCGCCTAAATTCCCCCCAAATTCCACAAATCTAACCGAGTTGACTCGTGCGACTAACGAGTTCACTGAAACCCTAGAATTAGTTTCAATTAATTTTCCCAAATTCACCTTATTTACATCGAATTTTCAGTTCGTTTTCACTTTTTCCAAGCTTAGTTTCACTATAATTTGGTTAATTGATGTGTTTGCTGAGAAACGATCTGTCTTAATTTGAATAATTTTGTTCAATTTTTCACTTCATTTCGCTTGCAGAATTTCCGCAATAGTATCGGAAGTTCAATCATGCATATAAAACAGGTAATTGTTGATTTTGTTACGATTATTGTTGTTTTTGATTTGAAACCCTAAATTGGAACATATCGTTAGTAATTAGCTGTTAAACTGAGGTTCCTAGGTGATTAATTGTGTTATTTATGTTCAATTTTGTATTGATTTGGTTTTCACGTCGATTAATTTGTCGTCGATTTGTGTGTAGGTTGTAATCGAAGGTTTTAAGAGTTACAAGGAGCAAGTTGCGACTGAATCTTTCAGTCCTAAAGTTAACTGCGTTGGTAGGGTTTTTCTTTTTCTCGCTTCGAGCTGCTTCTTTAGCCTATCCATTTTAATGTTCATGTTGTAAATATACTGTTATTCGTCTGCGTTGGTAGCTGCTGTTGCCGAAGACAGAAAATCGTCATTTTAGTTGCAGGTGTAGTAATGTCGTATGTTCGTGAGCTTCTTAGGTTAGCTGAAACATAAAATGAAACCGTGTTAGTGAAGGACAATTAGAACGCCAAATAGAAAGAGGCTATGTTCAGCAAGGTTACCAGTTTCGCTCGTGCGCCCTACAAATTGTGAACGTTTAGAGCAAATTCTTTCTTGCCGCTTGGTAGATATACACACAATACATATTTTATACTAGCGATTGTGAACCAGTAAAAACCATATTCATAACGATTTCGGTACTATGCTTTGGAGGATGAACATTATTAGCGAGTAAATACTCCCAAATGTCTTGGTGAAATAGAAACATTATGAATGTCCTAATATTAGATGGTTGAATGACAACACTAGTCACAATGTCGTCATACAATCATAAAGTTGACTATAAAATTACTTGTGATGGTACTGATGGAGCAGATGTGAAAGATGGAAGTTGTATGTATGGTGTAATATGTGTTATCGATTAGATGATTTGTTAGGGTAATATTGCAGTTTATTCCGAAGCGTGTGAGCTGTCTATTTGTACATCAGCTAACTTTTTGATTTAAATCTCTGTATAAAAAGCGAGTAAGCTCTTCGGCAGTGGTTTTTATATACACGTGTGTCTGTGTGTGCAAGTTTCTGTGTATGTATGCTTCTTCTTATTTGGCGTTCAACTGTTATTTGCAGTCGGTGCCAATGGTTCAGGAAAGTCAAACTTTTTCCATGGTAAGTTACACGTTTGAATTTTGCATTGGTAGTATTTTGTCACCTTGGTAAATAATTGGCATTATCTGGTAATGAAACTTCTGTTTTTGTAGCCATCCGTTTCGTTCTCAGTGATCTTTTTCAAAACCTTCGCAGTGAAGACAGGCATGCATTACTCCATGTAAGCAGTTTGCTTTACCAATTTTTCGTATTCAGTATATCTTCATATTCTGCAATCCCTTGGTTAAGTTTCTTTCTTGGAAACTTCTCTTAGTTTTGGAGTCAATGTTTGATTATGCAGCGTTAGGTTAATTAATTGATTATGTTTTACATAAAGAGAATCCATGGGAAGAGTTTCCCTATATGATCTTTTGTCTCGGATTTTTAATGTTAGTCTTCCTTTGTGTGAACTGCTCTCGACAGGAAGGAGCGGGAAATCAAGTGCTATCTGCGTTTGTGGAGATCGTGTTTGATAACACGGACAATCGAATCCCGGTATTCAAATTTCTGCTGTTCTTTTATCTTCCTAGCTGTTCGTTCTCAGTCATCGAAGCTATGTCCTGTTTGCCCTCTAACTCTGCAAGTCTGCATTCCCTTCTAGTCGCATGTCCTTTAACCTCCAGCTTGTGGCCATGTAGCACTTACGTGGCTCTGTGCCTATAACAATGTCTGCAGATGTTTTTAAGCGAGGCAATCGTATTCACATCTTAATCAGCGCCTTCCATTTGGCTTAATGATGTCAGTTGTTTGTGCTGTTCTTTAGGTTGATAAAGAGGAAGTACGCTTGCGACGGACTATTGGGCTGAAGAAGGATGAATATTTTTTGGATGGGAAGCACATCACGTGAGGGCTTTTTCCTGATCTTCTGTATTTCATGTTATAATTGCAAATTCTTGAATATGTTCTCATTGATTTCTATAATGACTTACAAATTGTGCTGCTATCAGGAAAACTGAAGTCATGAACCTTCTTGAAAGCGCTGGATTTTCCCGATCGAACCCTTATTATGTGGTGCAGCAAGGAAAGGTGCGTATAAATTCATGTTTTCTGCATCCAATATGCTAATGTAAAGGGTGAATTACTATGAGCTGCTAAAATATTCATTTCTTATTAGTTGCTTCATTCTATTTTCTTTGTTTTTTTTCCCCCTGTAGATTGCATCATTAACACTCATGAAGGACTCTGAACGGCTCGATCTTCTAAAAGAAATTGGTGGTACTCGGGTTTATGAAGAGAGACGTAAAGAGAGTTTAAAAATTATGCAAGAAACAGGTGAGAAACAGTGTTCGGTACTGCTATATCCTGACTATCATGCACTCGGGGTTTATATTTATCTTTCCCCTCTGTTGACACTTGACAGGTAATAAAAGAAAGCAGATTGTTGAAGTTGTTAAATATTTGGATGAGCGGTTGAAGGAGCTGGATGAAGAGAAAGAGGATCTGAGAAAATATCAGCAGCTTGACAGGCAAAGAAAATCGTTGGAGTATACCATGTATGATAAGGAACTTCAGGATGCTCGCCAGAAGTTGGCAAAGGTCAGATTTGTCCTTGAATGTGTCACCGCTTTACTGTGAAAATTATTAGGGTTAAGCGTCTCTTTTTGCTATGATTTTTCAAGATTTTCAATGAGGTCGACTGTTTGTTAGTGGTTGTACAAGCCTGTGAACTTTTCCATCAACACTTGCACGTGTAATGTCATAATGTGTCCTTTTTGCTCTAATATTTTACCGTCAAAGTATATGATTTAAAGCTGAGATTATAGGCATAAGATATGAATAACTTAGAATATTTACTTTTGGTATGGGCAGTAAATGTAACAATATTTGAGATGAAAGAGTGAGTTATCTGGTAGGTTTTGGTGTGCTTCACATCAATGAGTGCAGAACATGCACCGACTTTGAGAATCGCATCATCAATCAATTAAATAATGCGGTAATATATGGTAACCCCTCTGTTTTTTGAAGTGTACAAAACTAGCTGGTGCTACATACTGGAGTCCGGCTAAAATTTCAACTAAATCTCTGTTTGCAATTAATTCTTGACCTTTTTGCATTTTGTCTGACTGTTGGGGGATTTCATTTGGATTTCGTTTTCTTATTTACTTACTTCATATTGATGGATGATTGGTCATTGTCACAAAGTAAATGAGTTATTGATCCACGAATAATTGTAAATTTAGGTTGAAGAAGAGCGAGACAAGGTTTCTGAGAAATCTACTAAAATGTATAACGCTGTGCTTGAGTCTGAGGAGAGGTGCGCGGATTTAGACAAAGATCACAAAAGGCTTTCTAAAGAGCATCAAGTGCTGAGCAAAGAAAAAGTAGCAGCTGAGAAACGGCGCACAGAAGCGATAAAGAGGAGGACACAGCTTGAACTTGACTGCAAAGACATTAAAGAGAGGATATCTAGAAGTTCTCGCTCCAAGGTTATTATTGGGTCCTTATTTTTAGCATGTTGAATAGTAGTTTCCAAGGTTTTATGGAGTGGTTATCTAGGTGTACTTCTAATTTTTTTCTTCGTTTTGAAATTGTTCTAGAATGAGGCAGCTAAACAGCTTGAGTTTGTGCAACAAGAAATTTGGCAGTCCAAAAATGAGTTGGAGAGTATAAATCCTTCTTATGATGGTCTAAAGAAGCAAGAAGATGAAATAACAAAAGGGTACGTTTGGTATTAGTTTAAGAGGCCTGGTGTGCAAACTAGTATCTCTCTTGATGTGCAGCTGACCTGTTTATATTTCATCTTCTTTTTTATGGTGACTTGCAGAATTATGGAGCGTGAAAAGAAGCTCAGTATTCTTTATCAGAAGCAAGGCAGGGCAACTCAATTTTCAAGTAAAGCTGCCCGCGATCAATGGCTTCAGAAGGAAATTGATGAACTTCAGAAAGTTCTTTCTACAAATATGGCACAAGTAATACTTCACTGGGGCATATTATGACATTCTTATCATTCACGCAGCTCATAAAGGCAATGCATTTCTTATTCTGCTTATGGTTTTGTATCTGCAGCAAGAAAAACTGCAGCGTGAAATCGATGACCTTACAGTGCAGCTTGGGGACCAGGATGATTTCATATCAAGCCGAAAATCACAATTGGCTGCACTTGAAAGCAACATCAATCAGTCAAATGAGGGGTTCATCACATCCAAGGGGAAGAGAGACAAGCTACAAGATGAGCGAAAGTGAGTGTTTCTAATTTTATGCTGAGTTGTCAGCAAATGCTACAACTTTTTCATGATCTGTCCGTATTTCTTTGGTTTATCTGTATAGTCCTTAACACTTTGTAATGTGTATATCTGTTAGGTCTTTGTGGGAACGAGAAAATGAACTTTCCTCTGATATTGAGAAACTTAAGTCGGAAATGGTGAAGGCGGAAAAAAACCTTGATCAGGCAACCCCTGGTGTAAGTAACTTTTACTGATTCATTCTTTGTATTTGCCTTGTCATTCGTTATCAGTTTGGTGTAGGGTTAGTGTAAAGTTTCATATTTTTTTGATTTTTGGACAACTAGAATCTTAAAAATGACTATTTGAGGAGGTTTATCTTAGGTCTTCAGCGCCCCTGGCATCAGGGTTGACATGAGTGTGCAATCATATTTGCTGTGTCTAAGCATCGTAGCATTTAAGTTCACCTTTAGTGTTTTGTATAACCAGTTATCTGGTTGTCTATCCAGCATAAGTATTGTGCTTCCTCTTTTTATACCATATCATCCCTGGCAGATTATTTGACCTCAACCCAAAAATGTTACTCTTCTGCAAATTTATGCTTCCAAACAATCTAATATGGAGTAATATATATAGATGCCAAAAAAGGCGATTAAAGCGTCTTTTTGGAAACCGTGTGAGGGAGTATATAGTTTTCACTCTTTCTTGTGAATCTTCCACGTTTAAGGCTGTTTCTCTGCTTCTGATTAAAAATGACTATTTCATTTTTTGTTAATTATGCCATCTTGTCCAAAATTTACAGGATATTAGAAGGGGCCTCAATTCTGTAAGGAGGATAATCAGAGAATATGGCATCTCTGGTGTATCTGGGCCGGTAATTGAGCTGTTGGATTGTGATGAGCGATTTTTCACTGCAGTTGAAGTTACAGCTGGAAACAGGTATCTCACTATCTCCGATCTTGGATATACTATCTGTCAAGTGTAAGGGAGTTAGGTTCATACATGACTCTGTGTGGTTTTACTGTCGGTGATGTTCTGATTTTCTCCCCTTTTTCCATATGCGCAGCTTATTTCATGTAGTAGTTGATTCAGATGAAACAGCCTCTCAGATTATTAGACATCTGAATGCATCTAAGGGTGGACGGATAACATTTATACCTTTGAACAAGGTTACGCCTCCACGTATTAACTTTCCTCAAGATGACGATGTAGTACCTTTGCTGAAAAAACTAAAATTCGAAGAACAGTATTCTAGAGCATTTGCCCAGGTACCTATTTCTTATTTGATCCATTTGTTTCTTAATTTAATTATGGTTATGTTGAACTGGTTCTACTGGTGGATTGGACCAGAACTAATTGATTCTCATTGAATATTCTCTATGTATTATTTGAAGTGTGGTTACTTGGCCTTTGAATTTTAATAATGATAATTAGTCATTGTTGTCAATTAAACTTTCATGCAGGTATTTGGCAGAACAGTGGTTTGCCGAAATCTGGATGTAGCTACAAGAGTTGCTCGTAAAAACAATTTAGATTGCATTACACTCGAAGGTTGACTGAATTTCTTCTCAACTTGCTATTTGAAATCATTTGTCTATTGTCTTTCTGATGTCATCTTTATCTTGATTCAGGTGATCAGGTAAGCAAGAAAGGTGGGATGACGGGAGGATTTTATGATTATAGGCGCTCGAAATTGAAGTTCATGAATATAGTAAAACAGAATAAAAAGGTCATCGATTTGAAAGAGAGGGAGCTGGACGAAGTCAGGCAACAACTTCAAGATATCCTTTCTTTTAGCTTTGGCATTGACAAAAGATGTGTTCAAAGCCATTTTTTCTATCTGTATAGCTGTCGTTTTAAAATGGTTCTATAATTACAATCGCTTAGTTGACAACTAAGGTGCTGGAAATTTGAACTCTGTGCATAATGATGGCTGATACTAACAATTAACTCTTGTATACGGCGAGTGTACGCGTACAACTGTCTCCTTATGACTAAAGGGTGACCTCTTTAATGCTTATTGTGACCATTTTAAAATCTGTAGAAGTTGTCACAACCCATAGTAATGCTCACAAGCATTGTGGCCACAGTTTAGTCACACGTGTGCCATCGTACCCATACGACCTTCTCGTATAAGCATTTGTGCTATTAATTGTATTCCACTAGTTATGGATTCATTTTAGACCGTGCTATTAATTGTACCCATATTAGTTGTATTCCACTAGTTATGGGTCTATTGTCTGTCTGTCTATCAGCTAATGTTTCTATTTCCTAGCCCTATTTGTTGTTTTTACTTAACATATCTTACAGATAGATCAAAAAATTACTGAACGTATCACCGAGCAGCAGAAAATTGATGCTGATCGTGCTCATCACAGATCAGAAATAGAGCAGCTTCGCCAGGATATTGCAGATGCCAACAGGCAGAAACGTTCCACTTCTGGCGCTCTAGAGAAAAAGGTAACTGAAGAATGATGTTCACTTTGTCAGTTTGTTAAAATTAAGTATGAAACATTTACATATCCATGCTATTTTCTTTTGGCAGGGGAAGTTGCTTTCTAGTGTACGCACACAGATTGAACAACTTCACGGTAATATTTCCCTAAAACAGGCTGAGATGGGTACAGACCTTGTTGATCATTTGACGCCCGAGGAGAGGGATCTTCTGTCTCGGTTGAATCCTGAGATTAAGGAGATGAAAGAAATGCTTGTAGAGCTCAGGAATCAGCGTGTTGAGGTTAGCAATGACCATAATTAATCTTACTATTTTGTTTCTTCTCAAACTATTTTTTCCATTCAAACAGTTCCTTTACTCAAAAGGAGTATAACAACTGCTCATAACTATTGCGTAACCGTTTACAGATTGAAACAAAAAAGTCGGAGCTTGAAACCAACCTTTCCACAAATCTATTGCTCCGTCAACAGGAGTTAGAGGCTGTTGTGTCATCTGCTGATGATGGAACTTTGTCCTCCGAAGCTGAATCAAAGCAATTAGAATTGGCTGAAGCAAAATCTTATGTAGAAGAGGCCACAAAGGAGCTCCAAAGTGAGCTTTAGACAAGATCATCAATCTTATATGTTTAAGACTTTCTTTCTGGTTCCCTGATACCTGTTCTGCAGGGGTTTCTGCGTCAATGGACGGAATAACAAAGGAACTGAAGAAGATGAAAGCTGAAAATGATAGATTGCAGGTGCTGGTTATACCAGAATTTTATCAGCTGCTGTTGCTGCTACTTTTAGTTGTGATATACATTTAACTTTGGATCACAGAAATCAAGAGAAGACTATGAGAAGCAGCTGCAGAAGGAAGCAGAAGAACTGGAGCAACTAATAAGCAACAAAAATATGCTTCTTGCTAGACAGGAGGAGTACTCAAAGAAAATCAGAGAATTGGGGGCATTGTCATCGGACGCCTTTGAAACGTAATCTTTGTGATTTTTTTTTTCCCTGTGTGTGTGTGTGTCATCCAGTGAGTTCTCTTATAGATATCTTGATTTTTTTTTTTTGTTTTTTTTGTTTTTTACCCAAAACAGGTATAGGCGGAAAAGTGTCAAAGAATTGCATAAGATGCTTCATAAGTGTAATGATCAACTCCAACAGTTCAGCCATGTGAACAAAAAAGCTCTGGATCAATATGTAAACTTCACAGAGCAACGAGAAGAACTTCAGAAAAGGCAAGCTGAACTGGATGCAGGTGACGAGGTATGTAATTTCTGATGTTTTTTCTTTTTAAAGTAAACATATTCGTATTATATTTAACTTGTTTCATTTTCGTTTTGCTTGTCGTTTCTCTTTGACTGACTTATACTTGTGGCAGAAAATTCGTGAGCTTATAGCAGTCTTGGATCAGCGGAAAGATGAGTCTATAGAACGGACTTTCAAGGGTGTAGCCCGAAATTTCCGAGAAGTTTTTTCTGAACTTGTTCAAGGTGGTCATGGATTCTTAGTGATGATGAAGAAAAAGGTTGGTGTAATCTGGCTTATTTCTCCCTTTTAAGATACCCAAATTATATGTACAACTTGTTAAATTGTATGTCCAGACAATGCTTCCTAGTGTGGGTAATGATCTTTATGAAGTCTTGACGTGTTTAGATGAGTCCGTCTTTTTCTCTAAGATCTACATTTAACTCTGCCTTTGAGGTATTGAGCTGTTGAGGTACCCTTATATATCATTGTCGTGTCCCCACCTTTCTCGCCCATTTGTAATCTGTATGATACTAATATATTTGTGATTTTCGTGACTTATTTGTCTAACATTTCTAGTGTATTGAGTTTTGCATGCAAGTCCAACAAATGATGCTTTTATTTCCGCCTTTCTTTTGGGGCGGCCTTTTGAGTTTTTCTGTAACTTGTTTTAGAAAACAAATCAATGCTTTCATAGTTCTACGTAATCTGACTCGGGTTTTGTTTGATCTACTGGATTGATAGGATGGTGACACTGCCGATGATGACCAAGATGAAGATGGACCTCGTGAAGCAGATAATGAGGGACGGGTTGAAAAATATATAGGGGTGAAAGTGAAGGTAAGTATAAATTTTAAAAAAGGATGAAAATAAATGTTAAAAAAGGAAGGTCGAATAGATATTTGGAGATTGAAATACGGAAGATTTTAATTCATGTAACAATTACGGAGTAGTAAACAAAAATCAAGTGGAAAATGAAGTAAAATGGGCCAAGAAATACGAGATAAAAGATAAAGAATAAGACGATGGAAGATTAGACAAATAAAGATAATAAAATTAAAATAAAATGATATTAAAATGCAATAGATATAGGGAAAAAAATTCGTTATCTTTCTTTTCCGCTTTCATTTTGCTTTGCCAATTGTTTTGGAAGGCGTCTTCCAATGCGATATTCAATCTTTTCTCATGTTATGAATTTATGACTGATGAATGAATGTCAATGTCATAAAAAATCGCGATTTTGTAAGTGTTCCTCTCTGTGTTTGCTGACAGGTTTCATTCACTGGGCAAGGAGAGACACAATCCATGAAACAGTTATCTGGAGGTCAGAAAACTGTCGTGGCGTTAGCATTAATCTTCGCAATACAACGATGTGATCCTGCGCCTTTCTATCTTTTCGATGAAATCGATGCTGCCTTGGATCCTCAGTATCGAACTGCAGTCGGAAGTATCCTTTTCTTATTTTCAATTCTCTGCTGTGCGCTTTTTACATTGCAAATTAGCTGTTTGTTGAAGGACACGAGTACTGAAGGCGTGTGTTGCATGTGACTCTGCACGATTAGCATTGAGTAACGAGCTTAAAATACGGGAGTTTGTTTCGAAAAGATCTGCTTGATTGTTTTTATAAATGAAGGATTTTAATCTGACACTTCTCCTTTTCGGCGGGTTAATTTTACCACTTCATGTCGTTAATTTTCTTTTTACATTATATTAGTCCCATCTAAAGCTTGGTTATTCCATTTTTCAGAAATCGTTTTGGTCCTTAACCTTTGGTTTACTAGATATGATCCGCAGGTTGGCAGACCAAGTGAACACACAGTTCATAACCACGACATTCCGGCCTGAGCTAGTCAAAGTTGCAGACAAAATTTACGGGGTGAAACATAACAAACGTGTGAGCCGTGTCGATGTCATCACCAAAGACGAGGCGTTGTTTTTTATAGAGCGAGATCAGTCTCACAATGCTGAATGAGGTTTGCATCTCTGATTTCTGCTCCACGTCTCTGTATTTTATTTAGCATAGTAACACATTGATGGTTGCTCAGGAAGACGTTTTTTTAATGTCGAGAATGTAATATAACTTATTATAATGATGCTATGAGTCGTCGGAGTATTTTTCACAGTTTGCCAAAAACAAGTGAAAACTGATGTTTGTCTTCAGCTTTCGTTGTACTCGACTGACAGTTTATGTTATGACCAGGGTCATGCTGACGCCTGATTTTCTTACGATATCGACTGTGCAACTGTTCTGTTTGATGATGGGCTGGAAACTGCAGATATAATCTCCTGTAAATTGCTTGATAATGTAGGGCGTAGCTGTTTAGCTGTTATATATATGCACGTAGTATTTACTATCCGATTTAAAATACTACGTTATGAAGTAGTTGCAAGCAACAATGTCGAAGGTTCTGTTGATACAAGTTACAGTAACTATATGGTTTATTGTCGGGATTTTCGGTTTGCGGCTATTAATATGAATCTTGTTTGGTTGTTTCACTCGTAAATCATGGGCGAAAAAAGATAAAATCAAAAATTTGAACCATCTGCCTCAGGCTCGAAAATGTTCACTAGTTGACTGTGAGCCTGTGATAACCGAGGCAAGCCTATTTTTTATGGTGTTAATATTTTATGATTAGGAGTGAACGGCCATAATTGATGAATTTTACATGGTCGAACGATGTTTTTATGTATTAATCAAGCCGGGTTAGTTTAAAGTAACAAAAGACATCGGTGAAGTTTAGGGTTGGCAGAAGGCTCTTGCTTCAGTTACGCGGTTTCGTTCGATCCACTACTTGTAAGTCGTTAGACTCGTAACCAAATGAAAGTTTTTCGATAAAATTGAGTAATTCTATTGTAGGACCATCTCACGCGTAAAATATTTAAGAATTTGTCGTGGCCGTAGATGTGCAAGGCTGGTGTTGGAGATCGAACATTATATATTCAATCAATCAATCAATCAATCAATCAATCATTCATGTCTCTCTTAGTCTCAAACAAAATCTAAATAAAATTAACCCTAAAATAAAATAAAATCAACTCTAAAAGTCTCTAACCATATTAATCAATATAAGTACTACTAACATCTCACATAGAGCTGTTTTTCAAAATTCAGTACCCTTTGATGGATTTAGTTGTCAACCCAAACTCGAAAGGAAAAAGCGGGTCGTAATGCGGATCACCCACATTCATCGGTAACTGATCAACCGACTTAAACCATGTAAACGCAAGCTTGCCAGTGAACCCATAATCACCGAACAACACGTCAGCTACGCCTTGACCTTCGCTACCAGGAAGCCACGCAGCAACCAAGGCATCGATTTTCGGTAGGTAGGGCTGAATAACAACGGGTCGACCTGAGATAACAACGACGACACACTTGACTGACCCACATACGTTTTTGATGGTACTTAGGCCGGTTTCCGGGATGGTCAAATTTTTACTGTCACCGTGCGTCTCTGCATACGGTAATTCTCCGACGACTACGATAGCGTAGGAGAATCCGCCTGACTTGACGAAATTCGGGTTTGGGTTCTCGGTGAATATCACTTGGGTCGTCGGGTCTACCGTGTTCTTCAAGGCTTTTAAAATTGTCGTGCCTGTAGTCGCGTCATTGCCGCTAACCCCTTGCCATTGGATAGTCCAACCACCACATTGATACCCCAGGTTATCAGCATGAGAACCCGCGACAAGAATTTTGGCCGCTTTTTTCGGAAGTGGAAGTAACGGGCTACTGTCTGATTTTCCGTTCTTTAGAAGAACAAGCGATTTTCGCACTGCTTCTCTTGCCAGTTCTCTGTGTTCCTGCACGATAAACGTCATCTTAGGAGAACGATAAGTCTGTCGTAAGACTGCAGGACTGAAAAAATATGATTGACCGTACCTTGCTGCCGATTACATTTGTGAGGCTGAGATCGGCCATAGGGTTTTCAAACAATCCCATGGCGAACTTCACCCGCAGAATCCTCGTTACGGCGTCGTCGATCCTCGACATAGGGATAATGTTTTTTGTGACCTGAGACTTCAAAATGTCGATGAATTCTCGGAAGTTCATAGGAATCATTACCTGCAAATTATTTGCGTAGTTCACGTGAGTGATCGAGACTTGAGTTTAAAACCCGTCAACAACACGTTAAATAAGGACTAACCATATCGATTCCAGCCATAACGCCAGCTTGAACAGAATACGAGTAATTTGCATGAGGCGGGGACGTAATTCTGTCGATACCTTCCCAATCTGATATGACAAAACCCTGTAAAACAAAAATAATTTATCGAGAGAACGCACGCAGACACGCACTTAAGCATCGAAAATTGTTTTCGAGGGATCATTTGAAGAATATCGTTAGGAATCGTCTTTCGAGTATACCTTGAACTTAAGCTTATTTTTGAGATAACCCGTGACGAGATCTCGATTGGCGTGCATTTTAAAGCCGTTGATACTCGAGTAGGATACCATTACCGTGGCCACACCTTTCTCGATTGCGTCTAGGTATGCTGGCATATGTATGTTAAACAACACGTTTTCCGAGATGATTGCGTTGTCCTCGTTTATCCCGTTTTGTGTCCCGCCGTCTCCCACGAAATGCTTTGCACAACCCGCCACATTTTTCCTAATCAATTTCGAAGAAAAAATATCGATCATATGTGTTCAAATGCTAGCTAAAATTTTCCAATATTGCGTAAATTGTTCATCTTTTTTATACATAACTAAAATTTATTCGATTCAACGATTATCATGTAAAATCATTTAGCTAAAATCATCCTTTGTCCAAATCATCGATCAATTGGGGTCGAATTTATTAATTAATATACAAAGAAAACCGTCAATTTTACGCGTATTCTAATTCATATGACTATGGAGCCACTACATGAACGTGCTTCAAATTATGGACATGTTGACTAAGAACATTCACTCACTAAACTAATCATTAATCATTCATATTATTTGTCAGCATCACATGGTCGTTACGACAAATTAGACGACGACAACGCCTCATAGACAGTTTCCGCATTCAAAACGACTGGTAATTTCAAAACACAGACGACGGAGAAAATAATATCGAAAAGAGGCCTTACTTCCCAGCAACGTAGGGGTATCCTTTCGGATAATCAGCTGGGACGTCCCCTTGTAAGCCCGGAATAAACTCGGTCATCATCTGGACGATCTTGTGGTCCTCACTATAACTCTCGTAGCAGCGGCCCCACCGTGGGTCCCTACAGACCGCTATGCACGGCGCAAAACTGTATGGTATTCCTGTCGCTCTTACTTCAAGTGCCGTGGCTGCGGCAATTCTCTTCACTAGGTCGGGATCCCTGACAACAACGACGACAACAACAAAAGTCTTCGTCACAGAACAATTAGGTGTCGTTTGGTTGCATATAGGAATTTAATTCCCATAAATTTCGAAAACACGTGAATTAGATTATTCACGTGAATTGTTTAAAAGACGTTTGGTTAGAATGTAAGAATTAAAGTCTAATTCACGTGATTTTAAGAAGCCAAGTAAACAGTTCAATTCCCAGGTAACGATTTCAAACGACGGGATACATTACGAGGTTGCGTACGCTCAAGCAATGTATTAAAGTACATCAATTAGACGACAATCGAGGCAAAATGTAACGACGGTGTTATAGGAACTTGCCTCGTGACGCCAAGGCCAACATTGTGAGGGAAAATGGTGGTGTTGTAGACATTGTTATTGCCGTGAACGGCGTCAATTCCATAAATCATCGGTATTTTGAGACGGGTTGAAAGAGCACCCCTTTGAAATTCATTCACCATATTAACCCAATCTTCCGGTGACGCCTTTGGTGCCGGGACGCTTCCGCCCCCACTCAAAACACTCCCTGTCAACAAAATAAACGCAATTTCTCAAATGAAACTGTTTCACGTTAACAATTCACTAGGACAGAGGGAGTACAATTTTACTAAATACAGTAATGATTTACGGTAAAACATTTTAGTTATACGTAACTATGATGGTGTTTTACTATTATTAAACGAGGTATAAAAACGATAATAATTCGATCTGTTATCATACCAATAAAATAAGTCTTCATAACATCGAACGAAGAAACTTTACGTTCAATTTGAACCATTTGTCCGATTTTTTCATCCAAAGTCATCTTAGATAAAAGATCGTTAACCCTCGACTCGATTTTCAATGTCGGGTCCTTGTAGTCGGCTTCTGTAAGACATGCCCATAACAAGAAAACCAGCATCCACCCCCATAAAATAAACATTATTACTCCCGTCTTTGGTAACGAGATATTCGCCATTTTGTTTTCGTTGTATCAAATCTGTAGACACGAGATTTTATATAGTGAGTTTGTCGAGTTTTTAAAGACGATATATGATAAAAATTAGACGAATGTAAATAACGAAATTGTGAGACCAAATAACAGAAAAGAAGAAGAAGAAACAAACATAAACACAAATATAAGGTTCAAAAAAATTGTTTTTTTTTTTCTTTTTGGTGATTTTGTAAGGATTTTTACCTGGGAAATTTGATGCAATGTAAAATCTGAGTGGAAAAAAAAAATAAAATGAAAAATTAGGGGAAAAATGTAAGGTGAAGAGGGTTTAAAAGAGATATGAAGAAGAGAAAAAACAGGGGAAGTTGTGAGTGTATAAGTGATCGTGGTTTTGATTTGTAGGCAAGAATTAATCAACAACACTAACTAACTGCTCTCCCACCTTCTTTTCTTTATTTATTTTTTTCCAAAAACTAAAAATAAAAATAAAAATAAAAATATATATATAAAAAGAATCTGACGGGCCAATTCTTAAAAAAAGAATCGGCCCATTAGGGTGACGGGGTCGACCGGGCCATGCCGTGCTCCAAACTAAGGTCTGAGCTTGACTCGTTGGTTATAAATTAACTTGAAAACAAATATGGCAGGCCAATTCTCAAAAAAATGAGGTCTAGGCATGGCTCACTACTTGGGCGTGTGGGTCGAACTCTTGGTGGGCCATGCAGGGCTAAGCAAATGTGATCCATTAGGCGGCTTTTACGGGCCAGACGGGCCACATAGTTGGTCATTAAAAGTACTAAATAAGGTTTTATAATGTTATGCGGAGTATTATTTATGGAGTAAATTAGTCATCGAAATTGAATTGATAACAACGAAATGGAAAACATAAATAAAGATGTTTACGTTTTCGTGAGTATGAGAGTATCCGATATCGTATGATTATGCTCCACCATGTATGCAAAATGTCACGCACTAAACTCTTATAAGTGTCAATAGTATCTATACTTTTTTGGTTAACTTAATGAAAAGGTATGCGTATACATTTTCCCTGTATAAAGTTATCCGTCAAACATACACCAACTATAATATACTCCGACCCTTGTATTCAATATCATCATCAAGTTATGCCAAACCATTTTATTTCAATTATCTTGTACTACAAAGTACTACGGAATATATTTGTATGTTAAATAATAACAAGAACAAATATACTCGTTATCACTATCTAAACATATTACTGGTATAATGATAGATTGATAGTATATATCAGATGTCACATAAATTTATCAAATATTTCCCTAAAATTTCAAGCATTATACCTGTTGGAGAGACAATTTGCAACAATGTGACGGTTAGTCGGTTACACATACAATACACAAATATAAAAAAAAAATTACAAAAGATTGTATTTTTATGTATATATTACCAACAATTAATTTTATTTTATTTTTTTAAGAAAAAACTATCATAATATTTGAATTTCAATTGGTGAAAATAACCTAAAAGTAGAGGTGATCATGGGCCGGGCCGGGCCGGGTTTGGGCCGGGCCTCATAATTAAATTTAGCCCAAATGTGCGGGTCGGGCCGGGCCGGACCACAAGTGCGGGCTTATTTTATTGGCCCAAGCCCAGCCCATTCGGGCTTTTAGCAGGCTTCGGGCCAAATCGGGCCATTTTGGGCTTATAAATTTTATTGTAAAGCGACTTTATAAATATTCATTACTCCCTATTTAGTACTTTCCACACTTGACGTTTTTAATTATAGAGTTGTATTTGATATATTGGTGAATAAATTATAGTATTAGAAGATTTGTGGGGTGAAAAAATAATTCATTTATTCATTAATTTATCGCATACTTAGTGTAAAATAAATTACTAATGCTTTTCGAACTAATAATAACTGAATTATAAAGACTCATACACTAATTTGGAATTAGTTGATTAATTTTATTTACTACCACTCAGTATAATTTACATCCTTAAATTATACGGAGTAGAAAAGTTTCTAAACTTAAGATAGGGTTCGGGTCGGGCCGGGCCAAAATGCAGGCCTTGAGGTTGGCCCAAACCCGGCCCAATTTTATGAAACGGGCCGCGGGCTTTGGGCCATGAGCTTTTCGGGCCTAAAAACAAGGCCCAAGCCCTATAAAAATTCGGGTTGGGCCGGGCCGGGCCATCGGGCTTGGGCCATTTGATCACCTCTACGCTAAAAGTTGTTATTTCAAAGACTACAACGTGATTTTTGTACTTACACTTAAAAATTCCACTTCTTTTATTTCCGCGCCTTTTTTAATTTTTTCTCATACGGCCGCCGGAGTTACTTTTCCGGCGACATATTTCCATCGGAAATCGCACTTTCCGACGATATTCATCCACTCTTCTATTTCTTAACCCTAATTATACACACTTTTTCATCTGAAATTCACTTTTCTTTTTGTGCTAGATTAATCGGCTGCATAAACCCTAATTGTTGTTGTAATGGTGTAATTTTGGTTAGAAATACAAAAACGAAACCCTAATTGTACGACGATTTGGTATGAAATGCAGTATTTTGAGCTAAATTAATCATCTTTGTAAAGCCTAATTTCGCAACGGTGGTGTGATTTTGGTCGGAAATTCGGGGAAAACCTAATTTTTCGTCAATTTTATATGAAATTCATCGTTTTGAGCTAATTTGTTCAGCTCTGTAAACCCTAATTTTGCTATGAGAGTGTAATTATCCTCAGAAATTCATAAAAATGGCGGTAGATATTCGGTTTGAAGAATCGTTGCTACGAAGCTTGAAGTTGGAAGATCCATGGCTTTCTCCCAAAACATGGGAATCTATTCCTTCTGAAAGTGGAACTGTTGCTGCTTCTTTGTCGTCGTCGTCTTTTTCTTCTTCTAATCATGAATGTTTATATGATCTTTCATCGGTTTCTGTGAGTATAATCTTAACCCTAAATATTTACGCTGTTTCCGAAAGTTTTGCTCTTTATAACCATTTCAGTATAGTGTAGAATTTGTGGTGAACATTGCAATTTCGAGATTTGTGGTGACGTAATTGGCATAACAATCCTTTTGTTCGTCTTCACTCGAATGTTTATGTGATCTTTTGTCCAGTTCTGTGAGTTTAGTCTCAATCGTATTGATGGTTTTCGAACGTCTGTAGCTTAAATGGCGATGTTGAATACCGTATTTCTGATGACATTGGTGGTGAAATGTGATTTTGTAGCATGTTATAGAATAGGTTATCTGGTGATGTATAGGGTAAAGATCGTACTTTCAAGGATTTCATCGGTACAATTAGTACAGCGGTAATTATATTGTAAACTATGAATATGAATTAGAAGCGTGTTACTTGTTGCTTTTTCTTATTTGTGCTTTTATACCTGTGTGGACTGTGGTCGTGAAGTAGTCATATTCGAATTTGTGTGTGTCAGGAGGCAAGCTTAGTACGTCTTGTGTTGAATGCATTGCAAGGAGTTGAGTCAGCTGTCACTAGCATTGAAAAGCTCTCAGCGTTATTTTGTGCCGATCTTGCCGACAGATCTCGTCATCGAATTCCAACTGTCTGGAGTAGATCTTTGAGTACACTTGCATTGGGGGAGATGCTCAAATCTATTGGTTGTACTGGCTCCCTAGTTGTTCTCCTTCACAAGTTCGTCGATTATTTTACGTGTTCAAGTTTGGATGCAAATTTGAATTTGAAAGCACAGAGTAAACAAGTAAATGGAGCTGAGCATGTTGGTGATGGTGAGATTACGAAGCATCTACCGTTCAGCCTTGTTAATCAGGCATTTGCTGTTGCTGTTCGAACAGTTTTGAGTGGATATACGTGTGCGTTAGATACTTTAAATTCATCGGTGAATCTGAGGCGCTCCTTCAAGAAAGGGGATTCAGTCTCAAAAGCTTCACCGCGCGGCAGTCTCACAAGCATCTCACATTGCGAAGTTACGCTACTTGAGATGTATGCACACACAAAGGAGCTGAGATCCCAAATTGAGGCTCTTGGTTATATTTGCCGGTTATGTGATTCCGTTCAGTCTTTCTCGTTGGTTCCCTTTGAGGATTTGATTGCCAAAGGAGTTACAGAAATCCATAACTTTTATCGGGGAGGAGATCTGCTCACTTATCTGTATCGGCAATTGCAAGTGAGCATTGGTTTCTTGAGTTCTTTCATTTTTCATCTGTTGCCAGATTTCATGATTATATGTGCAAATTTATCCGTTAATATAATTCCGTGAATGTATTGATGAACTGGTATGAATGTATTGTTGAACTAGTATATCTTTGAGAACAGTAAATCTATGCGTTCGATTCCCTCTCATTCTACTGTTAGTTCTCCCCCTTCTTAGGCCGTGCTTATAGAGTTCGATATTTCTTTTTTATTCTAGTAATCTTGAATGGTATTGCAGGCTGTTGATCCAGCGCACTGCACTCTTCTCAAGTTTCTGTTTTTACGGTCACTTGAGCCATATTGTAGTTTCATTAGATCGTGGATATATGAGGCGAAGATAAGTGATCCATATGGTGAATTTGTAGTAGAATATGCTGTCGATCCGCCATCTGATCTATTTACTAAAGCTGGAACCCTTGACTTCCAGTTGGCTACTATCAGGGTAACATTCTCTTAAATTTTTGTATTTAGTTCGAACTTGGAATGAAGAGTTGGATTTCGTGTAATTGACGGAACTTTGTATTTCTTCCAGGAGCAAAACGGAGCCATTACTCCATGCTTTCTTAATGATGTTTTGGTTCAATTGCTGAGAGCTGGCCAGCAACTCCAAGTGATTATGAAACTACTGCGTCTTTGCAATTATTCTCATGCCGGAGAAGACAGTTTTGAAGATATTCTCCCAAGCGCAAGTGAATTTCCGACCCATAAAGTTCCAGGTTATCCGTTAAGTTTTAATAAACGAGAAATAGAGGCCGTTGTGCTTTCTAGGCGGGATTTCTATTCCAAGATGCATGAAAAGCTTAACAAGTTTATGGACACTATAGAAATCAACTATCGTCAGGTAATCTTGTTTGCAAGTTGCCACTATGCTACATGTGATTAAGGAATAGTTCACCGTCACAAATTATTACTGCGTGGTAGCAGTTCGTAATCTTTAGGTAGTTATTGGATTGAGCTGACTATTTCTTAGTGGCTGACTGGCTGGTATTGGGATATTTCCCTTCTCTTTGAAAGTGGTCGGTGATTTTTATATCCATTGTTCTTTATCACCATACTTGACCATTTGAGCGATAACTTCGTATCTAATATATTTGAAAAGTTCATATTGGCAGGTCATCTTGCATGATACAGTTGATGTCCATACCAGTTATAGCACTGGAAATGAAGATGCCCAGCATTTTTATTCTTTGGATGAGACATTAGTTCATCCGTCGGCTATGGCTGAAAGCAATTCTAACCAGAACGTGGATTCAGATGCGTCTAGCAGTGACGAGGATTCCTCTTATGCATTAGATCCTTTTGAGTCATCTGAATATTCATCCACTGATGGTGCAGATGAGCAAGTTGATGCTGTGCAATCATTTGATCTTCGCGACAGTTTGGCTTGTTCTGCACAAAATATTTCATCTTTGGTTTTCTCTAGTCTCTCCTCTGATAAAGCTTCACACAAACCTCACAGATTGCAGGAATCGTCCTGCACGCGGAATCTTTCTGCTGATTTCCCTGGGGAAAGTGTCCTTAGTAAAGAGGAAATTTTGTACAGAGAGTCGTTAGAGCCTTCAAGATCATGGTTATCTAAGATTCAATATGCAGGTGCGCTTCCCAATCTAGGGTGGCCTATTGGCGGTCTTCATCAAAACCCTTTAAGCGTTAAAAATGTGGAACATGGTCGTAGCATACAAGACGTCCAGTTATTGGAGAAAGACATTTCATGTCCTAGCAATTACATGATGATGCAGGAAGAATTTAATGAGTCAAAGTTTTCCTCATCGAATTCTTTTCTTCGACAATCATGGAATACTAAACATCCCAACGATGTACTTAGTATGAACCCTATGGTGGCAAAAAGTGGCTTTCATCAAGATGTGAAGAAAGATAATCCCAAGTTTGGGAATATTTCAGAAATCAATAAAAACTTTCCATACTTTGATTTTTCGATTCCCACCAACCCTTTGAAAATGTTTGAAGGACGAGTATCTGTTGATCAAAGGAACCATGTTGGAACTAAGGTTCTTTCCACTGCTGATAATGATACTTCGCCAGTTGCAACAATGGACAGCTGTGGTATGATGGTGAATGTGGCTGATGATACTCAGTTGGATACGGATCAGTTGAGTTGCGTAGATACTTCCTTGGGCTCAAAAAACAATGAAAATGTCCATTTTGGAAAACCGTGCGGAGGCGGAAGTTGGCAGGGTTTGCTCCATGCCCAAAAGTGTACTGTCTTCACAGCTAAAGAGCTGAAAAATGAAAAAACAGAAGATTTCAATATGCCACTTGATCTTATCATTGACAAATGCCTTCTGCAAGAGATTTCATTACAGTATCCTTTATAGTTGTATCTTATGGACAACAAAGCATTCACAATATACAAGCTCTCGCTTTCTTGCCATGCAGGTTTAGCTATGCGTGCTAATTCAATGTACATTAGTGAGTACATCAGTACATGAACACATGCTAAATGGAAGACTAAAAATTACTGTGAAATCATGATAAAATGAGGCTATTCCTGAACTCTAGCAGATATCAGTACGTAAGCAGGTTCTGCATCAAGTTACTGGAAGGAGGATTTGATTTGCAGGAACATTTCCTTGCACTTCGACGGTATCATTTCATGGAGATAGCTGACTGGGCAGATTTATTTGTTACAACTCTTTTGCGTCATGTAAGTAGTTATGCTATAAATTCACTCTGTTGTTTATACTGGTTAGTCAATCGTTGACAATTTGCTTTTTATTCATTCAAAGAGGAAATGGTATCCAACTGAAGCCAATAAAAAAATTCCAGAAATTCAAGGACTACTTGAGTCGTCCATTCAGGGATCATCATGTGAAAAAGATCGTAATAAGGACCGCCTCTATGTTTACGTGAAAGATTTGAGTCAGACTCCTATATCAACTGTTGGAGCTGGTAACTGTCCTAATTTTACCGATCATTCATAACGTTCCTTGGCAAAATTTCATTTCATGTTTCACACATCCCGTTAGTAAATTATTACTCATTTCATTTTTTTCAGTTGATGAAATCTTTGACCGTCTTGCATATTGCAGATCTCCACACCTTTGATTTTATAGGGCTTGGTTATAGGGTGGACTGGCCGGTCAATATTGTGCTGACCCCAAGTGCATTGAGTATTTATGCTGAAATATTCACATTTCTTATACAACTGAAGCTTGCAGCCGTATCTTTATCTGATGTATGGTGCTCCTTGAAGGTAATGATTTTTCAAGCATGAAGCAAATAGTGATGAAATAGAAATAATAGATTATGATCTAGTTTTAGATTTTTCTTGATTTAGTTTTAGCTTTCATTTGTATGATTGTATCCATGGTTTCAAAGGGGGATACTCCGACAATCAGAAGCTGGTTTTTCATCTTGCAGTGTAGCTCTTTAGCATAACCATCTTCAGTAGAGCGAAAAATCTACTTCCCTTTGCTTTTGAATATGGCAAAATAAGTAGCTGAATAATGTAATTCTTGACTCAGTTTCATAATAGCTTATACGAAAGTAACTCTTTTCTATGTTGAATTGATTTTAGGGTGAGAGTATTTGCATACGACCCTCCTTATGATTGGTGATGTAGCTTTTTAGCATCATTCTATAAATGTTATACGATCGTACCCATTTTTTGGGGGGTACTACATATGTATGAATCACTGACCCTATTCCCTTTGGACTCACTAAAATCCTTTTGTCAGTACACATAGTATAACCACAGTCTTATTTATTACATCCTGCGCGCTATCTTTTGCAGGGTTTGAGGCATCTGGTTAGTCAAAATGGTGAACAGAATCGGGTGGCAAAGAACAATTTTAGCTACCTCGTGAAATTGAGGTACCAAACCTTTTGAACCTCATTACATCGAACTTATGGTAGATTGGTAGTTGAGTTCCCAAGTTTTTTTTTTTTTTTTTTATATTGAGCCCTTTCCTTCTCAGAGTGAAAAGGGTCATTATTCTTCAACGGTGTAATACTGTAGAATGAAGGAACTCACAAACTGTTTGCACTTCTTACCTTGTAAAGTCTGAATCTAATGCAACAAACCTTGCAGAAGCTATATATAATTCCATACAATCACAGCATACCTCACAATCTTATAACATCTGCTTTATTATCTGTTTCAGGCAGCAGGTTAATCATTTTGTATCGACATTGCAACAGTATGTTCTGTCACAGTTGTCAGGTGTATCCTGGTGCAGATTCTGCCACTCCCTTAAGCATGAGGTATGAATAGTTATGTTAAAAGCTGTCTTTTCTGTGTTTGACTAATACTATTTGCAGCTTATTTCACTTCCATATATATTACATTTATTTATTATTTTTTTATTTTTCTTTTCTTGATGGGTTAAAAGGGTCAAAAGACTCCGATAGGACCGTATCAAATCTTATGTTCCTTGAGACTAAGTGACTAACATCCACTCACCATAGGTTGCAGACTTGCAGTCAAAAGATGTTATTATTATTATTTTTCTGTCTCTTGATCTTACCTACATCGTTATCACAAACCCTGTTCTCTGTATTATAGGTAAAATTTGGCTTACTAGAGGATTTCGAGTTACTAAAGTTGGGTTTGACATAGACGTATGCGATGTTAATTTGTGCACGTGCTTTTGCCTGGTCACTATCTGCGTTTTGATCTTATCGTTGATTGTTAATTGCAGGTCAAAGATATGATGGATCTTGGATCTGTTCACGAAGCGTACCTAATGGACTCATTGCGCATGTAAGTAGAAGTTTTATGATGTAGCTGATGAATTTTGATCTCAATAGTATCGTGTGTTGCCTACATATTGTTTCCTTTTTCTTCAGGTGTTCTTATGTCTAATTGTGTGTTATAGATCTTGGGTTATAGTTTGATGGATTTCACCTGATCTTAAACAGTAACACAATTTTGAGTTAAACTAATACAACATGAGGGATAAAAAGACAATAAATAAGATATGTGAAGGGATAGATTTTTAAAGTCTATATAGAGAGTATGAAGGGTAAAAACAAAATTTTCATGGCTCAAAGTTTACTTTTACGGAGATCCCTTTTGGGTATTATTTCTTACAGTTTTGTCTTGTGCGAAAGATGAAGTAGCCACCATTTCTGTCAGCTGACCTCAGACATTACCTTGGCAGATGTTTTTTATCTGATGAGATGCGTCCCGTATCAAACAACTTGGAAAGCATATTGCAATGCGCTTTGGATTTTCGGTCATGTCTTGTCAACGGGGTTGGAGATGTCGGGGCTGCCAATGAGGTTTTACTGGGTCATATTGCACAGATTGACGTTTCTCAGGTACGACAACTTATTCTGTCATCTGTCACCTCTTTTAGCTTTCTGAAAACAAATATTCATTTGGGTCTCTAAACAAAACGTCTTGTCGCATGTCAAAATGTTCTTGGTCAAGTTTGAACTTCCCATCTATGTTACGATTAGAATTCAGATGCGACGTGTGGGTTCATGTTCAAGTGCTAGATACGACTATTTTGTGGGAACGTTGGCCTAAAACTTGCCATGTTGATCCAATAGTTTTGTCATCGGATAGTTTGATGCAAGCGTCAATTTACTTAGTGGTTTGTACTGATTGATTTGGCACTTTGGCCACCATCATTTGTCGAATTCGTCAAGTATTTCAAAGTCCATGTACGTATTATATTCTAAATTAATGAACTAACATTGAAAATCTAAGACCAAAAAAAACTGATTGATATTTTTTTTCATATATTTTAATTTTCAGGTTTTTCTTATAAAGGAAAAATTTGACAAAAATATCAACGAACTGCACTTATCTTATCTCAAGTCACCCAAGCATGGACAGTTCGGGCTTGGACCCTTTTGGAGTCGGCTCAATTATAACAACTTTTACTCGAATGCTGGGTTCGATACACCTCATCGCAATTTCGTATAGATTGTGATTTTTGAAAGGTATGTGATCTTCTTGGTTAATCAAGTTATTGTTATTATACTGCATTTTTGTTGATCAATGATCACCCCTTGCTGCTGACTTTTCTATCTCGGTCCCTATTGCTTGTTTTTGTTTGTCCTTAATCCTTCTCGATTACGTAAACACGCATCGTAATTTTTTTCTCCTTGTTAGGGTTTGGGTGTAGTGTTTTGAGTTGTATTTTAGATTTTAGATTCTTCTCGAACAAAATTTTGATTGTTGGTTAATTAATGGTGAGTTGACATATAGTTTAAATTTTACCCGTGTAAAGAAAGTTTAATGGGGCTAACTGGGTAAGAGTAAGTCTTGCATAAAACCGTTTCACGCGTGCGACGGAGTTCTTATGAGTAAAATGTGACTATTTTAATGTTTAAAGTGACCAATTTAACGCTAAATGTGACCACTTTAAAGCTCCATAAAATGGTCACTTTAAACCTTAAAATAGTCACTTTAAACCTTAAAGTAGACACATTTTAGTTGCAAATACCCCGTCGCACGTATGAGACGGTTTTATGTAAGCATTTGTGACTGGGTAAAATGGAAGGAATATAAATCTTCTGATAAAATTCTTGACACACCTTTCATCATGAACGTATAGATGAAAAACCATGAAATTTTTACACACAATAAACAACTTAATTTAAGTATATAACTCATGTAATAATAGAATTATTAATATCGAAAATAATGATCACAATAACCATTAAAGAATCTTGCTACATAAATTATAACTCATATGTTCCAAAGCAATTTTAAGTACAAAGACATATTCAGCCGAACGCAATAACTCAAATGTAAAAGTCAAATTAATAAATATAAATATAACTGTAGTAAGTTAAAAGGTCGACTTCGTGTATGATGTTTCTTCAAAGGGTCGACAATGAGAGAGCGATAACTAAGGCAGCAACCAGATAGAGTACGCCGAAATGTGCATTTGAAGCACCATTTTTACCTGGCGAAGGTTCTGCCGCCGCCTCAGGGGATATCCCGCCTGTAATTAAGTTATAAATTTATTACATATTAGTCGTTAGTTGAAGAGAAATCCGAGCTTTTAATTTACTTGTTCAAAAAGTTTTTAGTATTAGAATTCAAGGTCATAGGAACCTCAATAAGTCAATTATTACCGAAAACCTTAAAATTATTAGAGAACCCTACAAAAAAATGAAGGACTATATTGTGTGATTATAATTTTTGTCTTCTGAATCAAATTTAATTAATATTTTGAATTAATGAATAAAAATAATATAATAGAATTGGCTAATACAATATTGATTTTCGATCTGACAATCATGTATAACTTAGCTAGTGAGTAGGGTTCGTTTTTTTTTTTTTTCTTTAAAACAAAATTTTGCATTTTTCCTTGAAATAACGTGAGTATATCTGAAAGATGTTACTCCATAAAATTTTACCTGATGACGAAGGTCCAAATGCTGATGTTGGTTCTCCGGCAGGTGTCCCAGAGACTATTATAAAACATAAAAAAAATTATATATATACTCCATTTTTTGAGTTATAAAAAATACGAAATGTTCTAAAGACGATCGTATCATAACGAATTATTTATAGTTGTGAAATTAGTCAAAAAGTACTTGTAAATTATTTTGTTATGAAAAGTTGAATAATAAAAACGTTATCATAGCTCTGAAATCAGTTAAGCGATTATATAGTTCAATGGGGCTAACTGGGTAAAATGGAAGAAAGTTTAATGGGGCTATACCGAATGATGAAGGACCTTCCATCGATGTCGGTGCTCCTACTGGTATACCAGCAACTGTACCAAGAACAATTTTTTCGATAATTAGTAAATGGCGAGAAAATTATCTGAACCCAAAATTAATCATGATAAATAAATCATAATAAAGTATTTCCGCATCCTTATAAATAGTTAACCTAGAATGTGACAAAGTGTGGCAATGTATATTGTTTACTCAAAACTCAACAATACTCGATACTCCTTAAAACCATGGGAATAATAATTCACATTTACGCCAAGAATTACGACTTCATACCGAGTAGCAAAATAACCATGCACGTGGCATCACATCCGTCACAAGAAATTGGGTTATTTAATTCTTTATTAAGGACTAGAAAATAAAATGTCACCGAAAAAAAAATATAATCGATATCAACAAAACCCTAATACTCTATAATACTTAATTATCATAGAAAAAATTTAAAATTATGTTCGGACTTGTCAAAGATCAATTAAACCAAAAGCTTAAACTTTTCACACGAATACCCTCTATAATACTTTAGGTTGGAGGCCCAAGATCGATTTTATACTCTAATATAACTTATTCTCAACAAAAAAAAAGTGAATCGATAAGACTTTTTCGTCAAAATTGAGTAATAATCAAATCATAAAGTTACCTTAAAATTTTATGTATAACTTTACAACATTGTTTAAAGTTAAGTGTCGTATCAAACCGTTATATACATACAATCAAGCCAACGCCTAGTGGGTCTTCGGGGGGGAGCTATTAAGGACGGTAAAATTTTCACTTAAATTTTCGATTTTCTTTTATAACTTATAGACAACCTTAGATTAAATTCTATGAGTAGTAATTTGTCACTCTTAAAAGTTCCGTCCCTTCAACGATAATTGTTGGCCCCCATCGGTGTCATCAACCCTACCCTTAGTTCACATCAGTTTGTTCGATTTCTCTTTTACACATTCGAGACGTAAATTGCAACGTTTATGTCTTCAGTAAGAAATTCCGCATCTATATTTGCTTTTATATATATAGTAAGAAATTCCGAGAATTCTCTAAGATCGATGGACAATATATACGAAAAAAGAGAAATGTAGCAAATTGACGTGAACGGAAAAACCCCAAAAAAAAAAGTACCTGAACACAAGCTAATAGGAGGAGTTTGAAGGCCACAAACAGAAGGCAATTTCAAAGCCTTACTAACATCAAACTCGATACCGAGATCTTTACTCTTTCCCAACAATTGACACAAACAAATCGGGTTACTATCCAACATTCCCGCTAATTCAGGGCAACACGGCTTATCTGGTTTCGATATTTTGCTCCCTTTCTCGACGTACGTCAAACAGTCTGACATGTTATATATCATTGTCATACAGTCTGGTGCCCCTGTTGGTGACATTGTCGGCGACAACTGCGCTGTCGCTTTTGGAACACTGATCGTCGTTATCGCTGCGCAAATGACCAGCGCCCATATCGACGTTTTGAGTGACTTCAACATCTCGTAATTCCGTATGAAAATGTGGTGTTTTGTGGAATATATTCCAAGTATTTTGTTGGTTGAAGAAGAGTTTTGAGTGTGGAGTGAAGATTGTTGTGTGAATGAAATGTGAATTGTAGTAAATGTGTATGTGAAGGTTTTATAATAATAAATGTTAAGAGGCAACAAACAACTAAGTTTTATGGTTGAGGACTTTAATAACCTCACCTTACTTGTTTCCTTCTTTTGCCTCTTCCTTGTATTCTGCCTTGTTTTCCTATCTATACGCTTTTTTCTTCGCCGTCAACTTTGATCCACCTAATTCTTTACGTTCGTTTTTTTTTTTTTTTTTTTTTTTTTACAGGTGAGCACTTGCAACTGGTTAAGAGATGATCCGTGTTGTGAATTTTAGTACAAATTACCTAAAACGGGAACGTATAGACTAGATGAATTATTCTGAAAAGAAATGTACGGTAATAGATGATTAGATGGATTAGAAGTATTTTTTTTTTTTTAAGTAATATCAAGTAGGTATCTTGCGAACTGTTTTATGCTTATTTGAATGGTTTTTATTGTCGAGAAACTACTCATAAAGCTGGATAAAAACGTAAAATGCATTATTACTACTACGTGACTATAATCTCAAGAGGAAGGAGATAAAAAAGGGGAATAACCGATTTACTGATTCATACAAATATTTTACGTCAACTGTTGAAAAAGATAAGAGAATATCTTCGTAATCCCGGGTTGTAGTCGATAATAATCGATATTCGAGACTCGAGAGGTATACATTAACAACCAAGACAATAATAAATATTAAATAGAGACAGATGACATATTTAGGTACTTTGAGACATGTGATCTCATATGCTAACAATATGACGTGACAGAATTTACTCAAATTCGAAACACATCAAAAGGAAATGCTCTAAGGAAATATGGAATACTTTCTTGAGCTTCTTAAGTAATTTCCACATGCTATGTTGGACCACAATTTATATGGTTCATATGGTTAGTTCAATAAGTCTCTCAAGACGGGTTATCTGTCTTCAGCTTTAAACGGATTAAATACTCATCCACTGGCACACATGAGACAAAACACTTTACTTTTTTCTATACTTTTTACTTGTGAAATATCCTAACTATTTGACCCGTCCTAAGGTTAAGACGGATAACCCGTCTTAAATGAGATTTTGAGCGGTTAGTTATACACCCTCTATACTTTCCTGAGGTTAAAGCTAAACAGTATCGAATACATGATTTTCAGAAACGCAAAATTCCGATACAAATACCATACTGTATTCAATACGAGAAGTTGAAAAATATATGTATTAGAAAAAAAAAAATTGAGTTTGATGTTACACGGCAAATTTGAGCGTAAACAATCAAATATCGCAATCCAAAAAAACAGAGCAAATAATATTAAAACTACTACAAGCAATGACAACGAAGTCGAGAAGCATAGAAATATCCTTGAAAACGAAATTTGTTTCCTTTCTATACTTGAATCAAATTAGTCTCAATTTTGCCTCAACTGAACTTAAAAAGTAAAATCAACAAAAACGAAAGCGAAATGATGCAGTTGTGTACGTACATAGTACTAAAAACTAAACAGGGGTCGCTAATATTATTACACTAAAACCTACGGAATACCAACAAATATGGGGGGAAATCCGATTTATCACATTAATGTTAATACAAGAAACGCCCCGGCAGATGTACCAATTTCAACAATCTCGGCACGGTGAAAGTCGTATGATCGAAACACGGGAGAAGCACTAGAATCGACAAATGGCCTCTGATTCTCAGAACCGATGACAATATGACATGCACACTGGCAACTGATGATGCTCTGCTCACAAACTCCTGTAATCAATTACAGTGACTTCGTCCTCAGGAGCGTCGAGATCTTGGTAGCTGCATTCACGAAAATAAAATAACCGGTATTAACTTGTGATTTAAAAAAAATAAAAAAAAGAAAAAAGAAAAGAAATAGACAGTTAAACGGAAATTATAAAAGTAAAAAACATCAGAACAGGTTACTGAAATCTGCAGTTGAACCCGAACCCAAGGGCAAATAAGTAACAGTATTACGACGGAACAGTACATCACCGATCACCCATTCCAAACAAGTAAACTATCCGAGATTACGAAAGTACTACAAGAATCATTCCGTGTACCTCGTGCCGAAAAACCGTACACCATCCAAGGATAATTTTCAATAGTAGAGAACTATCAAAGGGTATAAACTATAAAGGAAACTGTGTAGTTCATCACGGCTTTTGTTAGCAAAGTTTGCCGCGTCAGATGATTACACAAACAAGTAGCAATCGACCCAGTAAGATAAGGGGGTTAATTGCTACAATGGAAAGCTGAGTAAGTCTTGCATAAAACCGTTTCACGCGTACGACGAAGTTCTTATGATTAAAATGTGACTATTTTAATGCTTAAAGTGATCAATTTAACGCTAAATGTGACCACTTTAAAGCCTCATCAAATGGTCACTTTAAACATTAAAATAGTCACTTTAAACCTTAAAGTAGACACATTTTAGCTGCAAATACCCCGTCGCACGCGTGAGACGGATTTATGTGAGCATTTGTGTTGAAAGTTAAGGGTGTTCGGTGACTTTATGGTAGACTGCAGTCCAACTGATCATATAAACTTGGTACTTCATGATTAACTAGACACAACTAGGCCCGTACGGGTCTGAGACGGTTGACTGGTCGAGTCAAAGGAGTAAAAATATGCGAAGTTAAAAGCAGAAGACAAACCTTCGTAGACGTCTAGGATCCTGACGGAAAGAAGGTGGTAGAATAATAGGGGGACCACGCCCGTTCCTCCCTGGCTGTTCAAAAGGGGTCGGTCCACCCTGTTCACGCAGCATACGCATTGCAACATCAGGGGGTGCAGGAACAAAAGGTCCCAGGGGGCTGCAGCACAAACATATAAACGTTAGGCCGACCAAAAAAGGAAAATAAAAATATAGAAATACCAAGTTCTAAGAAGAAAAAACAGAAGTCGCAGCGTAATTAATTGTAGGCATGGAATTCGCACATTGTAATAATATACTGTACAGCATAAGAATACCGAAACTACTCCGAGAGTAAGCTCCTTCAACAACCAAAACTTTACGTAATACTCGATACAGAAGGCAAACAAGTTACTCAAGCTCGACTTTAAAGTTTGGACTTAAATTTTATAAAAAAAAGGGTGGCGGTGGGGGGGGGGGGGGGGTCTAACTAGTTGCCACTTGCGAGAAATTGATTTTCTCGGTCACCGCATAATGAAGGCCAAACATTCTGCTTCACAACAAGCAAGCAAGCATCAGGAAATGTCAAATGATGACGAAATTAAGACATACCCTGCCCCGGGAACGGGCATCAATACAGAGGGTGCTCCCATATCAGGGGTAAATGTAGCAACAGGCATGCCCTGCCCACCAAAGTTGTCAAAAATCGGTTCATCAGTATTGCCCTTATCAGCACCATCGTTATTTGATGGGAAGTCGGATTGAGGGTTATCTGGTCTTTCAAATCTATCGCCGTTGTTTCGGTCTCGATCTCTACGGTTTCCTCTGTCATCTTTCATGCGGTTATCAATATCAGGCCTCCGTCTTGGCATCTTGTCCTTCTGCAGGATTGCAAGAGGTAAGGGAATTATGATTGAAATTAAGAGCAATTAACAGCAACTTTCAAAAGAAGGCAGTAGCAAAGTTCAAACTATTTTAACTACGATCCATATAGGTAACAAAGTGAGGTTCGCCTAACATATTCATTTAGTCAAGTTTCCCTAATCTTCACGACAAGGAAAATTCCCTAATCATATACAAGGGAGAAGACGGCGTCTTAGCTTACTACCAGCGAAGAACCAATTTTTCCCGTCTCGGATGTTTGTAAGTCCTAACCTTCAATGGTTCTCGAATCCTTGTAAACTATTCCGTACTACTAGATCACATCTAGAGTAGTCACAATCAAAAGAGAGCCACCAGCTTGTCACTGATGATAACAAGCCACATAAACTAGGTTAAGTAAAACATACTCTAACCCTAGTAGTCTGACATCATTTATTAGCCATGAATAGTTCAGGCATTTAGACTAGAGTTGACCCATAAATAGTTTAGGCATTTAGACTAGATAAATGTCCGTCCCCCACAGCCATTAGATACATAAAACAATACAATGAAAATATTTCAGATTAACAAACACGTAAATCAGCATGATCTGAGTCCATTGACAATATTTGGCACATAGCAAATTACGGAGTATATAACATGCAAGTTTAAAAGATGAAGGCACAATACCGGTATGAATTGCTGCATAACAGGTTGACCACCAGGAGCGTCTGGATCACTGCAGATAAAAGAAAAGGTTATCAAATGAAAATATCAATCTTGGCAAATATTAAAACCAGAAGAGAGCAAGACATACTTCATGTAGTTCTGGAAGTAGATATCTTCGCGCACTTTAGAGGTGAGTTCCATCACTAGTTCAGGATGTTTCAGCTTCAGATGCTTTTGAACATATTCCGAAGCATGGAAGAGCTTTGTGCAGCCCTTGGCACCACAGCCATATTTCCAGCCATATTTTTCATCCCTAATTTTTCTGACGAAGGGATCTAGAGCTTCGACAGCAGCTGCATCTATCTTCTCCTTTGCTGTCATGATTTCTAGTGGATCTGAGCTACGCAACCTGTCTTGCCAATGAGAATCGAGCTTCTTCTCCCACTCTGCTGCGTGACTCGGAACATCATGATTCTTTCCCTCACCTCTCACATGTCGCAGGCCCTTAGGTTCAGCTGTCTCAATCATGCCATAATAATCAACACCGTGAACACGCCAAAGGTAAGTCGCAAGGGTATCCAAAAGCTCAGTGCCTTCAAGGCCCTTGACAGAAGTTAATCCACGTATTATGATGACGGGACCAACAGATCCACTGTGTGATCTCTCTCTGCTCATTTTTTCGGTATCATCTTTTGACAAAATATTATCTTCAATCCCCTTTTCAGTGTCAAGTTTGGTTACAAGAGCTTGAGCTAATTCAATGTCAATTTGAACTCGTCTTGGTTCAGAGCTGATAACGGGAGCCCTTGGGGCAGCTGAAAGATCAGCATCCCTAGCCTGACTTCGACCACGCCGCCTTCTTTTACCACCAACATCTGTTTCATCTTCTGAATTTGGTTCACTTGTCTGGCCCGATTTATTTGAATTGACACCAGGACCTCTGCATAAACATCAGCCAAAAGCAGCAAATTAGCTTGCCAATTCTTCTTGCAGTAATAATCAAATAGAAAATATCAATCAACGTAGAAGAGCAGAATTCTTACAGATCCAGACTTCCACTGTGCAAATCCAACAAGAAGTCCTTCGCAACTTTGCGAGCAAGTTCATTTCTCCTATAAAAATGAAGGTGTATATTAGATTTGCTTTACACAATTAAGAGCAAGATAAGAGTATTTTCTTTTTTTTTTTCCAAAAATCAAACAGCACGGTAGTCAGTACGGACGTATACTTCTGACACAGAGCTAGAGGCGGATAACTTCGAGCACCACACTCCCCAAAATAGTAGCGTACCTTTCTATGACAGTCAGCAAATTAGTTGGGTGATACTTATTCTTCAACCTGAATTTGAAGATGAAAGGCGATCAATATCTAGAGGCAGGACAACAGAGCAAACAAGAACAAAAATCAAAATACACAATACCAATCATCATCTTTGTGAGCTTCAAAGTATGCACGTTTCTGAGTAGATATGTACTCAGATTTGTACTCCTGATATCTGCATACCAGTTTCATCAACAAAAAAAGTTTCATCAGCAACTGCTTTCGCAAGAGACTCAAAAAAGTAAACGAACAGAAAATTATGTACCTGCGCTCGGCTTCAGAAGGTAAGACATCGTCTTCAAGCTCTTGAATGAATTGCTTGTAAGTCATAAGACCCTCTCTATGAAAGGGAAATCAAAAGTTACAGGTCAGTCAAAATGTCGAATTACATGTGAAAAGAGGGAATGCGTAAATAAGAAATCAGAAGAGGTAAGTGAAACAAAAGACAACCAACTAATAGATTAACTTGTTGGAGTCACATTTACAGCATAGAAAAACAGCAAATAATTGTAACAGGTATATAGCAATGGAAGGATGCACAACTAACCTCTGACCATTCCCCGCATTTGCAGAGTCGCCAAAACCACCACGGCCATCCCAGTCTGCGAAGTACATAAAATCACAGGAAAAGAAAAATGAACATCATCAAGCATAACTCTACAGCACCAAAGCACAATGTATGATTAAGCCATTAACTGATATCCACCAGCCACATTCACGAGGCAAACTTTTGTGGAATTTGGAGACTATACAGCCTACGCCCAGAAAAAGAATAGTTGACAAGAAAGGACACTAACCAAAAATAGGGGAGAAGACAAAGCAAACTAAAGATGCTTACAGCAAACAGCACAAATTTACGACAGATTGCGCTTCGCAAGGATGCTGGCCAAAACAGGTGAGAAGGCAAACTAAAGAGACTTAGAGACAACTGGGCCAAACAATATATAGTCCCTCTCATTCATGGGAACTGCAATATTATAACACGCTACTTTTTTGTCGCATTCAGTGTATTTACATAAAATCATTCACACAACCATACCTACCTCATCACAATAACATTAGTGGGAGAGAGCAGACAACTAGCACCACAAATTTACAAAAAAATTCAAACACGTGATAAGCCATACACCTTACATGTTAGCCCATCAAAATCAAAAGGGAGCACCACCAACTAAAATAACTATGTCTTGACATTTGGGCAATGCGGACTCAACTTGAAAAATAGTATTGAAAATGGTTCGACAAGAAACCCTCAATCAAACCATTTAAGACACTATTCTTCAAGAACTGTCCAAACCCAAATCATTGCATTCTGTCATACACAAATGAAATTTGAAGTGGATTTTGAGATGTAATTTTGAGATTTTTTCAGGTACTCTCTAAAGCTCACAACAAATCTGTAAAGTTGTCACCATTCCAAAGCAATGTTGAGCTCACTGATTTCAATTACAAGGGTTGGAGATCCTTCTACTCAATCTTGTATAGCTCCAAAATGTACAGAGATAGAGCCAAAATAAAACAGCCTATTTCAAAGCAACACTCAGCAAATGATATGTTAAACTCCTTGGGCTATCCCTTTGTTCCTGACAGAAAACAAAGCCCTTAGATGTGCGCAGCAGTGCAGCACACATAAACCACCTTTGTAAGCAATTCCAAACAGAAACACCAAACAACTATCTACAACTGCGCCCTAATCTCAAATAAAGGGATCTCGAAAGAACGACCTTCAATATTGCACAAAACTCGAGAGATGCTACGGAATTATGTCAGTTTGGTTGCATAACATATGTTGACACAGCCCCATCCAACATAAAAGGACGCCCCACATCGACACTTCAATTTGGAGAAAACATTTTTCTGAAAAATATAGTAAGTATCCAACATGCACCAGCATCAAACACATGCAACATAGCTTTTAAGTACCTTCCCTGGCTTCCCATAGCAAAATTAATATGGTACTGATACCCAACAACTAAATAAATCTGAATTTTGTCATTGTTCCCAAACTAGTTTCACGAGTGTCATCTTTCCGATAAATATGCATTTTTAAAACTGGATCATAAATTAGTAAGACAAAGCTACTCCTAGAAAGAGGTAGTATATCATTTTTTTTAAAATTCAGCCAACAAATAGTTCAAACGACAGCGAATAAAGATTACCAGACGGACCACCAGGATATCCTCCATGACGAAATCTACCATGAGGCCTTCCATCTCCGTAGCCGGGTCTACCTCCAAAATCACGATCATACCCACCGGGGTGATCATACCCGAACCTGTGATAAAAACAATTTGATTTATGAACTTCAGAGCTACGATAAGCTTTTGAATATGCAACTAATTATCAATACATGTCAACCCTACATTAAGAAACGAGCAGTAAAAGTACTAGCAACAAGAACAATGCACATGTTGAGTAGCAACGTCAACAACAGTACAGAAAGCGATGGAGAAAACGACGGTGGTCGCGGAATATAAAAGTTGTGCTCGTAAGCTGAAAATAAAATTTCTATGAAATCTTTCGAAAAGGAAAAAGCAAGTAGAATAACCGACTGGTCTTGCAGTTGGTAAATTCTATCGATTATCCCTAAAGCAGAAGCAAATGAAGAGGATGCACGAAACATAGAATGAAAGTAACACTAAGAAAGGAGACAAACAACAGATAGATGAAATTTGATAAAAACATCAACGAGACAAACAACACTCATAAAATAACCTTCACTACGGAGCTTAAACTATCCTGTAGTTCACAGCATGCAACGCTAAAAAAAACAAAGCTAAAATAATGGAGTAACACGTAGTTCACATCAAATCACAACGAGCTATCACTGATCCCAAGTGAGAACAAGACGCTGCCATAAAAACCTCGGGAATTATGTGTCCAAAAATCCTTCGCAACGCTAATCACTCATCCGTCCATGGTTGAAGTAACCATAGTCATTCCCAGCTACATTCATCCATAAACATTTCACAAACCAAACAAGAATGTATTCAATTTCTCGAACATCTTGCACGCATGCTAGCGATGATGATTAACAATCAAATATGAAACCGACAACTTCCGTTAAATCCAATCACCTCACTTGTCCAGCATTCATGTTCGTAATCCGAATAACATAAGAACCAAATCATACTCACATTAACTACCTTCGTCACTGAAAATAGTTGACATCAAACAAGAAACGGCACTTCAATCGACACTTCTAACACAAAAATCAGGCATCAAATCAACATAAATCTGGCAAATTATTTAATCTAATTTCAATCACCAGATCACATCAACTACATTCTCACATACGAATCATCACACGACAGTTCAACAAACTAATCACATCAATAACACAACAAATCGAGAAAATTCAAGAACCTTCGATTACCACCACCGTATCCACCACGGGGACTACCACGTCGACCGTCGAAATCATCTCTCCTCGACCGCTTAAACGGAGGATACGGCGGCGAACCACGGCGAGGATACGGCGGGGGAGAATTATTATTATACGGCCGACGATCACGATACGGCGGAGGACTCGGGCTAAGGCGGCGCTTATAATCGTTGTTACGGTAGTTCCGGTCGTGATAGCGGTGGTTGTGCGGCGGCGGTCGCTCGCGAGAGTCGCGGTCACGGCGTCGAGACGGTGGCGGTGGCGGCGGAGGAGGTGGCGGAGAGTCGCCGGAGTTGTCGTCCGCCGGTGGCGGCGGCGGCGGCTTGGAGGAGGAGTCTTTGCGGTCGGAGCTACGGCGGCGGTCGTGGTTGTCGACCGGAGAAGCGGAGGACATTGTTGTTGTCGTTGTTATTGTGTGTGATTTGGGGGAAATTTTTTCGGAAACCCTAGAAATTTTTGAGTGAAGAAGAAATGAGAGAATAAGAAGGGATTTCTCTTTTTTTTTTTTTCCGATAAAAATGAAAATTAATTACAGGGGTTTGGTTTATGGGTGGATTTTGTGTTTCTACTTTCAAGGGGATAGCCCGGATAGTTTGAGGTGGTTGGGCCGAGCTGAGCCCGGGACCGTCTATCGCGGTTTGGGTTCCTTTTTTTGAAGATTCGAAATCGGTCGTTTGAGGTGGTCGGCTGGGTCCGGATTAGGTGGGGTTTGCAAAATAAAACTCGGACCCGGCCAGATGGTTGTGCCTGGGTCGAGTCTGACTAAACAAAATAAATAAATAAAAACTCGAATATGGCCAGCTAGTTACTTGGGTGGGCAAACCTTTGGTGGGTGGATCGAAACAACCACATCATTGGGCAAGAGGGGTTGAGTGGGCCAAGTTGATCGGGTTCAAATGGCCACCTCCAGGGATTGAGTTTCACTTACAGTTATCGCATAAAATTAAGATTTATAAAAGATCATTCTATCGTGAATAATTTAATTTATTGTTCCATGATTGATAAAGTAAAGATTAATGTAATTGATATGTTGATGATAACGATTAAAAAACAAAAAGTTATTTTATGATAAAAGTTAGTGTAAATTTAATTGACGGTCGTCTTATGTAAGAGACACACAATATTTTAATACATTTATTAACCCTAAAATTAAGGCACTTGTTTATTGTGAACTTTCAATTTATTTGACCAAATAAATTTGTCAATTCAAAATTTCGATTATCTCTTTTAAGCTGGAAGTGTTTGGTGAAGGGTATTTGGAAAATATTTCACTAATTTGGAAGAACTTATTTCATTATTTGAAATAAAAAGTTACTTCAGGTAGCTTATTAAATAATAAACTAGCTGGTTATAAGTTTGTTTACTATTATACCCTTATAACTTTATCTATAAAATAAAAATCATGTCCTTTTATGTCAATTAATTTATTTCAGTTATTATTTCAGCTTGTTTTACCAAACAATATAATTGATTTCAGCTACCTTTTCACCATATTTCCAAATACCTATTCAAATTTTTCGCCAAACTACCTTTTCACCTTTCAGCTAGCTTTTCAGCTTTCAGCTACCTTTTCAGCTAGTTTTCCCAAACAGAGCCTAAGTTGTTTTTTTTTTTCTTTTTCTAATTTTGTAGTTTTCTTACTTCTTTTAACCAGAATTTTAAGACAAGATTTATGAAACACTCATAGATATCATGTTTTGTTTGATCATATTTTTTCTTTTACCTTTAACCATCATATCATTGTCAAGTTGACAGTTACAGCGAACCATACGACTTAACAAAAATTTTCAACTGCATTCCGATATTGAATCAAATTGGGCCAGATTGAAGACCGAACATTAAATTTCTAAAGACCGAAATATCAAACCTATTTGTATATGGTCTTAACAAAAACATGACCGAATTTTAAGGTAATCCAATTTACCGATGCAAACCACTTTTTGAACACCCCTACACTAAGGCCCCGTTCTTTTCGTTTTTTTGAAGATGAACTTATAAAAGCTGAGTTGAACTTATAACAACTGAATTTATACGAGTTGAAATCAGTGTAAATTAAAGCTTACTGGAGCTAAGTTTATTATATAGAGCTGAACTTATAGAATCTGAGCTGAATTATAAGATCTGAAATTAAGCGGAAAAGAAAAGGGCATAACTCATAGGTGACACCTAGGTTGCACCAAAACGGACACAGACACGACACGGGACACGTCAGTCCGATTTTTTAGGACACGGGACACGGCTGGAAAAAAATCAATATTTATATTAAATTAAAGGGAAATCATAACTCATTACAATCAACATGTATATTATGGCTATTCAAAACTCAAAAATTCGTAAAACAACCAATACGTCAATAATTATGTCTGAAAATCAAATGTTTACAAAATTACAAACTACAAAGTTCAAATTAAAAAGCCAATTTAAATAAACTTTTAAGTCTTACAAAGTAAATAAAAAGTGCAAAAGTTTCAAATTACAAACTCCATCGAGCTTCGTCATAATTTTTTTTTTTTTTTTTTTTTTTAAAGTGGAAAAGTGAGTATAATAAGGTGTCCTTTATGACACGGGCCGTGTCCGACACGTCTTGTTTTAAAAAAAACCGAGGACACGGTCCAAGGCGTGTCCGATACGTTTGGAGGTGTGTCCGACGTGTGTCCGTGTCCGACACGGGAACGCCCAAAAATAGGAGTGTCCGTGCAACTTAGGGTGACACATATGTAATATGTTGCATTACACTTGGGCTTTGATGAATTACCTGCCCAAAAGGCCGAAAGGCCATGTTACATAAAAACCCACAAAACAAATTATTAGGTCACACCTCATCTCATACCCAAATCAATTGTGAAATCCACCTATAAATTCCTCACAAAACCCTAATTTCCCCTCTTTTCAAGTGTTACACTTCACCTTCTCAAGCAGCATTTTCTTTGTCTACTCAACAATCAGCTACGATGGTTGCCTCCAAAAAAACGGTAAACACTTAATTTTTTTTTTTTTTTTTTCATTGATTTGCTTCATCATTTTATGAATTTGATTGAATCATGTCATATTGTGTTGGAGTAAATTGGTGAAAGATTGAAACTTTTATTGTGAAATTTGTTTAATGTTACTAAATTTGTTTGAATCATATCATATGGTGTGGAAAATTGGTGAAAGATTGAAACTTTTTTTGTAGGGGGTGCAAAAATTTGTTTAATGTTACTAAATTTGTTTGAATTGTATCATATGGTGTGGAAAATTGGTGAAAGATTGAAACTTTTGTTGTGGGTTGTGCAAAAATTTGCGGAAGAAAAGACTATTTTTATGATTTTTGTTTTGAATCATATCATCATATAGTATTGAAACAATGAAAAAATGCCGAAAATTTTATAGAATACGCATTTTTCTACAAATTAGCATGTGATATTGTGGAAATGATAGACAAAAGTGTGATTATTATAAGAATTGATAATTGTTTCTGATGTTAGTAGCTCAAATATTAGTCATGATTTCATCAACGATACTCCGTGATTATGATAATAGTAATACTGTTTATATTTTGGTCGCACATATCGCGTTGTATGCATACGACTATCTCATAGGAAGATACTCGTTATTGTTATGAATTTGTTTGGTCATATGGTATAGAAATGATGACGAAAATTTAAATGTTTTTTTTGGTGTCATTGTAAAATTGATTGCAGAAGAAGACTCATGAGAGTATCAACAATCGGTTGGCTCTTGTGATGAAGAGTGGTAAATTCACTCTAGGGTACAAAACCGTCCTTAAAACTCTTCGATCATCCAAAGGTAAATTCTTGAATTGTTTTGTATGTTCCGTCAAATTTCCGTGACTATGTTGTATGTGAATACTTTCACTGTACTTTGTAAATGTTGTGGTTTATTTGCATTTTTATACAATCTTCGTCTTATTTTGGCATTCCACCAGCTGAGTTTTGAGTGTGAATTCGTGAGTTAGAGATGAAAGAAATTGTGAACAAATAGTCTAAGACATTTACCACGTATAGGTTAATTCTTGGAGTTGATGCTTCATAACTCGATATTGACTGCATTTGAGTAGTCGTAGTAACACGTTTTTGTGTATGATTGCGCTTCGTATTCAATGTGAGTTATATTTTTGTACGCTGTGGCGGTAAATTTTGTGAGTAAAATTTGGACTGTTGTAAAATTGTTATACTCTCACTTTAAAATGCTGTCTTCCTGATCACTGTTATGATGGTGTCGCTATATTAACACTTGATTCATAGCTAAACCGCTTCACTTTATTTTTATTGATAAAAGCTCTCTACAGTGGGATTCACGTGATAACTGAAATCATACGTCATATTGTTTTTTAAGTTTAGTTGTTGCAAGTCGTTGGTGTTTGTCTCGCGGATACTATATATAGTTCACTCCATGTCACAATCATTTTCACCAACTCTCTTCTGTCGGTCTCCCGAGTATTGAACATACTGGACTGGCTTTTCTAGCTTACTTTGTTTCCGTTACTTGTGAAATGTATTAGTCATATCAGTTCACGTATTGCCTCGGCTAGTGATTGTCATAATATGAAGTTTCATTTTAAAAACACAACTGATGGAAAAGGTTTATTTTTTTTTCAGCTAAGTTGGTCATCATCTCGAACAATTGCCCCCCACTACGGAAGTCCGAGATTGAGTACTACGCTATGTTGGCCAAGGTTGGCGTGCACCACTACAACGGAAGTAAGTACCGTTTTCCTTGCCTTTTTTTTCCATTTGTTATAGCAGCATTTTCACTGCGTTGTCGGTATTTTCCCAAAAAAAAACCGTAAAATTCATGGTTCTTTGGCTTGCTTATTTTCAGCAAATCGCTTACATAGTTGTGTTTCTTATTTATCAACTTCTGTGTTCGTGATTTCAGACAATGTCGATCTTGGTACTGCTTGCGGAAAGTACTTTAGGGTTTGCTGCCTCAGTGTCATCGACCCTGGTGATTCCGACATCATCAAGACCATGCCAGGAGACCACTAAATGTAGTAACAAAAAACCGATGTATTTGCAGTCATTTAGTGATTCTATCTTATTTCTTTTGTTGAAATGGATTTCGAGGGCTTTTTGCCTGTTTTTATTATACTCCTAGTTTGTTCTACTTGCATTATCGACTTCTTTCTTATTTTGCTCGGTTTTTGTATCTCAGTTAGATTAAGTTTTTCCATGTTTACTGTTGCACGAAATTCACATCTATCCGTCAACTACATTTTCTTCTGATATTTTGCAACTCCTTTTTTCTGAATACACATTTGAGTTGGAGACTAGTAGAGTCCTCGTTTTAAATTTTTTCAAGAACGACTTGTATTCATACGAAATGAATCGAACTTTTGAATTGTTAATTCGTAAATTTACGAGGCAGTGTAAAAAGAATTTTTCAGTCTATATATAATATTAGCAATTAATTAGTAATCTCTACACGTAAATAACAAAAATAATTAGATTAAACAAAGAATAATTAGTCTTCATCTAGAAAGAATGTGTTAGCATCTATTAATGCATCTAAGAAGCCATGGAAGCCTCAGCTACTGCATGTATCGCTCCAAAGGGACGATCATTACGCTAACATCGTCGAGGGAACCTCTCGAAACCGCCACATCGACTAACTTCTTACACGCAGCAAGCGATTTCGGCTGTGCCTTGTTGTCGTCGATGCACAAAGGTCGGACAATATCGACTGCTTCCTGATTAGTAACCTTATCCCATAAACCATCGGACGCTAGGATGACAAACTCATCGTTGCGATCAATTTTGACAATTCTCGACTCGGGTTCAGCCACTACCCATTGCTTAAGCTGTCGGTCCCCGATTGCTCTCGACACAGCGAGAGACCCTTGGATTCTCCATACGCCATTGAAACAATCAATATACCCACCTTGAGCCTCAATTCTAGCCTTCTCGTCGGGCCGAGAAGGGCGGTGATCAGTGGTCAATGCCTCGGCAACACCACCTCGGCTCATGACAGCACGACAATCACCAGCGTTCGACACAACAAGTTCTCCCTCGGCGATCAATGCCGTGACGCAGCATGACCCGCCACGCAACTCCCCGTCTAAGAAATCAGAATCTGTTTTCAAGTACCCTTGCTTGACAGCGTCCTCGACGCGGACGTCGTTACTCTTGTTTTCAATCTCGGAAATTATGTTTTTGTTTAGGTTTTCGGCTGCATATTCAGCAGCTTTCGCTCCTCCGTGACCGTCGAATACACCGAAGATCGCCTGCACGAATTCGACATCAAAGATCAGAACTTTTCTCATTTTCTTCACTAATGATCATTAAAATACAAGCAGTTTTTAACAAATTCGCTTTAGTTGAGCAAAATTCATAAAAATTCAGCTAAAAATTACTGTCAAATTTCAACAATATTTACCTTTTTAGCTACCAAATTCAATTTTACATCCAAAAAAAAAAAAAAAAAATTAAAGATCAAAACTTTTTTACTTCATATGAATTTCCTTTTTATTTCACATGAATAAAAAAAATAAAAATATTAACGAAAATTAATCGAAAATCTGATAAAAAAAATTACCTTTTTAGAATCACCATGAATTTCAACAAGAGCAGAAAAACGATCCTCCAAAAAACTTCTCCGACCTTTCTTACAACAAACCGAGTAAAACCCATCTCTCTCCTCCTCCAAAACCACCGCATCTCCGCCGCACCTCGGCGTACCAACCGCCGCAAACTCCACCGGCATCGCCGGAATATCCAACCTCGTCGGCCGTTTCCTCTTCGCCACCACCGCAGACGGCGGCGACGCGGCGGCGGAGGGCCGAGAGAGCGGCGAGCATGGCCGAGGAGAGAGAGTCGGCGGTGTAAAGTGGTGGTAGTGACGGTGGTTTGGGGAGAACACCGGCGAATTTGATACTGCAACTGACATTTTTTTTAGGGATTTTTTTTGAGGGGTTTTTGTCGGATTTATGTGAATTTTAATTTGATGTGATTTGATTTGAGATTTGTTGTTTAATTTTTGTGTGATTTGTGTTTGGGAATTGATTATGATTTTAGAAATTAGGGTTTTTTTTGATTTTTATATGAAAGTGATTAAAAAGTTAAGTAGTCAAAGTGGGGGTCAACTTGGAAAGCTGTGCCCGCGTTGATTAATGAGTTTCCTTAGTTGTGTTTGAAATGTTGACTTCTTTTGATGAAATTATGTGCATTTCCTATTTTACCCTCCTTATAAATTACGTAATTAATAAGGCATTATTTAAAAAAATTAATTACTCTGTACATAATTTGAAATCGTTTTACGCTTACAACAACTTTATTGTGATTATGAAGGTACCCGGATCGGACCTATCTCGACGCCTTTCATGCGTATGGATTAGAGGCGGCGGTATTCTGAGAAGATTTGCTTAAGTGCAAATGTGTGCGAATATCATGGGGATATCATCGTCAAATACTTGAAAAATCGTTTGAAATTGTATTCTGAGTCGCCACCAAATATTTAAAGGAATTTGGAACCTTTTAACGCGTCTTGAATTACAAGACACGAGTCTTAGATTTCAAGCGTCGATACCTTTCCTTCTAAGGTTATTTGTGAAACCAGAGAGGATTAGGACAAGGTTCTTTTGAAAGTTTTATCAAAATGTTTAATGAAAATCGAAATCAAAAAGCCTACGTAAAGTAGTCTTTACTAATTTGAAAACAAATATTTAATTTCGATGTTTGAGCTAAATAAAACGCTACGTCTGAAGTCACGAATAATGACTCGATAATAATGCGAAAATGATGAATGTGAATCGTCAAGTCATGACGTTTTGCTATAGGAAGTATACGTAAAATAATTAATTCATTGATTTGAATTAATATAAAACGTTATTTTCCGACTTTTGTCTAATTCTAGTATTTTGAAAAACCCTCGATTTGCATGTTTAAAAGACTAGTTGAAGCGCAAGTTTATGTCGAATCCGTGTTTAGTCAAAATTTAATGCATGAATGAGAATTTGCATAATGTAAAATGTAACGTCGGTTTGCTTTAGTGACAGTGAGTCGTTTGTTTATGCGATATTGGCGGGGTTTAGACGGATTAGGAATCCGAATTACTACAACCGTATTACGAATACGGGTTCGTTATGCCAATATCGGGTTGGGTTAATGTAACCCTTGTCCGAGTCTAATCCGAAGGTAAAGTGTTTTACCTTAAAATGCAAAGACGACAATTCGAAAATGCATAAGAGTTAGAGAGAGAGTAGAGAGTTTGTTGTTTTGTAAGTTGTTGGTCCTTGTTGTTTTGTACGTGTGTGTATATATAGGGGAATGAGGAAGTGGGCTGAATACACGTACAAAGGCAAGCAACAGGCCCAATCAGCAAAACAAAACGTCAGACCCAAAATTGAAGGGGAAAGAAGTCGTCTGTTGACAGACGACTACAAAACAAGTCGCCTGTCAACAGGCGACTACTTTGGGCTTGTTTTTCGTTTTTTGGGCTGAAAAAGGAGGCTGTGACGTGTTTGATGTGTTGGGTCGTCAGTTTGGTCGTGGATGTAGGCTATGGACCGTGGGTTTCTTGTGTGTGTTTGAAGCTTTGGTCCATTGGACCAAAGTTTGATGTTTTTAGTTTTCGTTTTCGTGTTTCGTGTTTCGGTTTTTGTCGTGTTTTTCGATTTTGGCTCGAAATAAAATCATCTTGTTTTGTATTATTTTGTAATATCGTAAAATTTGATTTTACGAAAATGTGACTCGTGAGGTGAGTTGGCCCGTTTCGAGTGCGTATTTTTGTAGTTGCGGGTTGGTTTTTGTGAGGCCGTTTTTGTGGGCTGCTTCTTGTGGGTGTTTTTGTGGGCTGTTTTTGAGTGAAATAATCGTGTCGTATTTTAGCTTAAAAAAGGCGACAAAATTAAATGTTCATTTTACGAAAATGCAAATTTGAATAAATACGTTAAAAACGACTAAAATGTTTTAGACACTTTGTACCGTTTCGTCTATTTATAAAACATGCATAAAAGTCCATTTTCATCATCGGGTTGCTTTAGGGAATGCGGATACGGGTATCTGAGCCCCGCTTGACTGAGCTTGGACTAAAGCGCTAGTCAAACTTAAAAGATAGTATCCGGACCACTACAGTCTCGATACTACCTGGCGGCGCTAAGTATGTGTCTCGGGGAGAGACGAGGACTTAGTGCCGGGAAACGCGGGGAGGGACGGTACATGTTTAAGGACATGACGGTCCTGCATATTTAGGGGCATGCCAGCCTGTGTGTTGCTTGGATGCTTCTGGATAGTGCTTTGCTTGTGCTTGTGTGCGAGTGCTTGTGCTACTTGCTGGTGCTCTGCTTGAGGCGTTTGCTGATGTTGAATGATTCCTGGCGGCGTTTTGTAGTCTTGTCGAATTTTGTGTGTTGAATGCTTGCTGCGTGCTTGATCTGGTGTTCGTGCTTCAATGTCATTCTCGTAACAAGTGTACGACCTGTGTAAGAGGCTTGTGTTTGGTGCTTGACTCGTAAAAGAGGCTCGGTGCTTTTGTGGGGCTCGTAAAAGAGTGTAGGTGTTTCTGCTTGACTCGTAGAGAGGTTTGGGTGTTTTTGTGAGGCTCGTGAAGAGGCTTGGTGTTTTGTGCTTGACTCGTAAAAGAGGTTTAGTGTTTTGCTTGACTCGTAAAGAGGTTTAGGTGCTTTGTTTGACTCGTAAAGAGGTTTTTGTGTTTTGTAAAGAGGTTTAGTGTTTTGCTTGACTCGTAAAGAGGTTTAGGTGCTTTGTTTGAGTCGTAAAGAGGTTTTTGTGTTTTGTTTGACTCGTAAAGAGGCTTTTGTGTTTTGTTTGACTTGTAAAGAGGTTTAGTGTTTTGCTTGACTCGTAAAGAGGTTTAGGTGCTTTGTTTGACTCGTAAAGAGGTTTTTGTGTTTTGTTTGAATCGTAAAGAGGCTTTTGTGTTTTGTTTGACTTGTGAAGAGGTTTAGTGTTTTGCTTGACTCGTAAAGAGGTTTGGTGTTTTTGTGGGACTCGTAAAGAGGTTTAGTGTTTTGTAACTCGTAAAAGAGGTTTAGTTGTTTTTGTTTGTCTCGTAAAGAGGCTTAGGTGTTTTTGTTTGACTCGTAAAAGAGTGTAGGTGTTTTGTGTGACTCGTGAAGAGGTTTAGTGTTTTTGTTTTGACTCGTAAAGAGCTTTAGTGCTTTGTTTGACTTTTGCGGGAAAAGCAAAAATTGATCCTGATTTTTGTGACTTTTGCGGGAAAAGCAAAAATTAATCCTGATTTTTGTGAATTTGTATTATATGGTGTAGCCCAGGTTTGATTTAGGTTTTAGTGTAAGCGTTAGTCAAACTTCTTTGTAATGCTTCTGATTTTAGCCCCCAGTTTGACTTAGTTTTTAGTGTAAAACGTTAGTCAAACTTGTTGTAGCTGCTTCTGATTTTAGCCCCCAGTTTGACTTAGGTTTTGGAGTAAACCGTTAGTCAAACTTTGTTGTAGCTATTTCTGATTTTAGCCCCCAGTTTGACTTAGGTTTTGGAGTAAACCGTTAGTCAAACTTGCTGTAGCTGCTTCTGATTTTAGCCCCCAGTTTGACTTAGTTTTTAGTGTAAAAACGTTAGTCAAACTTTGTTGTAGCTGTTTTTGAATTTAGCCCCCAGTTTGACTTAGGTTTTGGAGTAAACCGTTTGTCAAACTTTGTTGTAGCTGTTTTTGAATTTAGCCCCCAGCATGCTGATCTTTCGCTTTGTGGGTGACGGCCGAAGTGCAGGAAATGACTTGCGTTAGCGTCGTTGAACGGACGCCGTCAGGTGAATGTGGTCGCTGGCTGACCTTGCTTGTATTGTGCTTTCGAGACCTATGATGTAATGTTAGTTGGGCGAAACCGCGAATCTCGATTGAGATTATGGGCCTCGAAATGCGTGAAAATGCAGTTTTAAGAAAATGCATCGTGCTTTATGTGAAAACATGTGTAAAACGTGTTTTGACAGAAATGATGTATGAACTTTGCAAAAAGTATTTTGATGAAAATGCAATGTAAAAATTGCGCTTTTTGAAATATGAGTTGCGAAATCACGAGAATTGTAATTTGCGTAGAAATTGAAAGTGTGTTTGAGAATGACGGGTTTTTTGAATGTGAAAAACAAAAAAGTCATAAAGCAGGGGTGTAAAACGGGGTGATGTGATGCACGGCTGCGTTCTGTTAAGTAAGGGGAATGTGTTTTTAGTGCAAAAAGGGTGTAACTGCCGTGATGGCGAGGGTTTGCGGTCGGGCGATGCGTTGTCTGGGAGGGTGGTGCTTGGGTGTCATAAAAGTCGTTGCCTCCTCCTGTGATCCGTGGTCCATGGAAAGGCAGGGATGTCGAGATTAGCATGTGCAGCTGATGGCGTCGAAGGAACCTTGTTGTAGTTCGTCGTCAACTCTAAGCCCTGGTGACATTGTAGTTTGCTTCGTCATTCCTAAGACCTAAGAGGACATCGGAGGTCGTAGTTTTGCCTTTCGCTCTAGAGACGGAAAATTCAAAACGTAGATGCTTTTGACTATTGCTAATGAAAATGAACGTTTTCGTTTACGTTTGCCTCGTTTGCTGTTTTGTAAAAAGAGTTGTATCCTCGGCTTTTTTAAGCTTTGGATCATGATCTTGCGTTTGTGTTGACTGTGTCTTCGACCTTTTTAAGCTTCAGACGTGTCATTATTGTGTCGACTATGCCCTCGACCTTTTTAAGCTTTGGGCGCGTCGTTTTTGTGTTGAATATTGCCTGCCTTGAGTGGCAGATGTATATTCTGTGTTGACTATGCCCTCGACCTTTTTAAGCTTTGGGCGCGTCGTTTTTGTGTTGAATGATGGTCGCGCTTTTTGCAAAGCTGCCTACGTATCCACGTAAGTGGAATCAGACCGGCGTAGTTCAGAGTCGTATTTTGTGTTGAATGTGCACGTTTAGGGGCATGCCGGCCCATGAAGTGTGTTTGTAAGAGGGGTGCATGTTTAAGGACATGCCGGTCCATGAAATGCTTTTTTGTGAGGGATGCACGTTTAAGGGCATGTCGGCCCGTAGAATTGTGTTTGTACACGTTTAAGGACATGCCGGTCCAAGAGTGGATTTTGCTTTTTGTAGAGAGTTTGAAGGTGCATGTTGAGGGGCATGCCGGCCCAAGAATTGTGTTTGGTAAAGGCGCATGTTTAAGGACATGTCAGTCTGTGAATTGTGTTTGAAAAAGGGTGTATGTTTAAGGACATGCCGGTCCATGAATTGTGTTTGAAAAAGGGTGCACGTTTAAGGGCATGCCGGCCCGAGAATTGTGTTTTGTAGAGTGAAGTGTACGTTTAAGGGCATGCCGGCCCATAGAATTGTGTTTGTAGAGGGTGCATGTTTAAGGGCATGCCGGCCCGAGAATTGTGTTTGTACACGTTTAAGGACATGTCGGTCCGTGAATTGCGATTTTTAACATTTTGTCTGTTTGCATCTTATAAATACATTGCAGAATGTTTCGTGGGTGTTGGTTGTTTTGTAGTTGGAAATGGTTTGATATCAGGGTTTGGTATGTTCAGCCCCCAGTGTGGTTGGAAGCATGAGTACACGCGGGTTTGTTGCGCTGTTTTGCGCCAATGGGTAGTATCTGGGTGTATAGGGGTTTGTTTAGCAGGGACGAAAGGTTGGGTGATGTGTCTGTGGATCGTTGTAGGTCGTAGACATGGGCTTTATATGCTGTGGTATTAGTGGTGACTTTGAAGCTTTGAGAGAGGGGTGCGTGGTTGTCTTTTGTGATTGGTAGGAGTATTTCTGTATCGTGATCGTGGTGGTTGGACACCTGACTGATTGTGGAGTCTTTTGTGTTTCTGTAGTGTTATCGACGAGGATGTCAATGTGTAAAAGGTTGCCTTTTGGACATGCTTTATTTAGGTTGCGGGAGTCAGTGTAGACTGGGATTTTGCCCTTTTTTGGTGGCTGGGGTTGTGTTTGATATCCAGTTAGCGTTTTTGTTGGCTTGGACGAGGTGTTGTGACTTTTGTTTGATGGGCTTGATGCCCTGCTTTTGTTTTTGTGGGGTGTTTGGTCAGAGACGGATATGTCTTTGTGAGACCAGATGTGGGTGCCGTTGATTTTTGTAAGTAGCTTGGAGGCTGCATATTTTGTCTGTGCTTGGGGAAGGCCACAGTGGTAGTTTTCTGGGTTCCTGGGGTGTTTTGGTATTGACGGTTGTTATACGTTCGTGACGGAAGGTGCCGGGTCTAAAGCGATTACTGCTGATGTAGTTATATGATGCAATGTTGTTTTGTTTAATGTTATCGCAAACGTTAGAATGTGTAAGAGAGAACGTGCAAAAGTAAAGAGGCAAAACGAGGCAAAGTGTAACCGAAAACATTCTTGTCATTAACGTTGTTAAAAGCAATTACATTTGAAAATTGCTCAGACTATAGAGCTTGGGACAAACCTACAAACTCTAATATCCTAAACTAGGTCTACTATTTAGGAATGTGGTTGCGCGTCCTGGTTGGCTTAGAAGACCTGGCGTCATGATGACGTGGGACCCTAAACCTTAGGTGTAGATGCTTGAAATGAAACCACCTGCGTCATTGGTGGGTTCGTCGATGCTTTCTCAAGTGTAGGAGGGTTGCTCGGAAGTTCGAGGCTTTGACGGTGACGATTTGGTCGTCCAGAGGTAGTTTAACCTTCTGGTGCAGAGTTGACGAAACAGCCCTGGTTGCGTGAATCCAGGGTCTGCCTAGCAACATATTGTATGTCGGAGGAATGTCCATGATCTGGAATTCAGTTTTCGTCACGACCTGTTCTGTCTTGACGGGTAGAGATATGATGCCTTTTACGCTACGGAGTGTACCGTCGTATGCTGCCATGTTGTCCGAACAGGGCGTGAAGTCATTTTCCTCCAACCCCAGTTTAAAGGCGGTCGCAAGAGGCAGGACGTTGACTGAAGAACCGTTATCGACTAGGGTAACGGGTAATGTCATGCCCCGACAATCTACGGTTATGTGGAGTGCCATGTTGTGTGCAGCTCCAAAGGGCGGCAGGTCCGCGTTAGAAAAAGTTATAGTACCCGGTAGCCAGTCCCGGATGATGTGGCTAACAAATAGCGCCGGAGGCATCTGTCTTGCCACCGGAGTGACCTGTAGGATTCGACGAAGGGCCTTGCGATGCCTGGGTGAATCCTGCAAGAGTTGCCAGGCTGAAGTGCTTGATTTTGCTTTTGGAAGTTGCTTTGGCGGCGTATCCTCGGCGCCAGGCCAGGTTGAGGAAACAGGTGGGCGACTCGTCCACGAGTATGCCGCTTGTCCTTGTTGTTGTTTGTGAGCCTGGGCGGGAACCTGGCGGTTCTAGAGGAGCTTGGTACGTATGTGGGAGGTATGAAACCTGCGTCGTCATTTGTCGGACCACTTTGATGGGATGTAGATAAGGGACTGCACGAAGACCCTTCTGCCGTCGCGTGCGCTTGCTTTTGTTTTCGTTTTGTCTTGCGAACGCGCTTAGTCTTTGTCGTTGTAGTCGTTGGTATCGCCGCCAACGACATTGACTTCACTGGCCGTTTGTAGTACCCAGGAGGAAGACTCGAGAATGGGAAATGTTCCCACGAAGATGGTGCGAGCACGGGGTGTGCTGTGCTGTTGTGACGGCTTGGGAGCCGCGTTTGGCTTTTCGATCGTCTTGTTATCGATCATGTCTTGGATTGCGTTCTTCAGTCGGAAGCAATCCTCGGTGTCATGCCCATTAACCCTGTGGAATTCACAGTAGGCGTTTTGGTTCCATGACTTTGTTTTCTTGTGCTTAGGTGGTATGTTGGTGGGGCTAGGAAGCCGCAGAAGGTTTCTCTTCACGAGCTTCTTCAATGCCTTGGAGTAAGACATGTAGAGGGGGTCAAAGTGTCGTTGTTTTGACGAGGATGGCCCCGCAGAGGATGACTTGGGTGTAGCAAGCGTAGGCTGTGTTATGAACACAGGCGATGCCGCTAGTGCATTTTTGTTGACAGACTTGACTGGTTTAGTCTTTGCTGCGATTCGAGATGTGCCGCCTTGGTGGCCGCGACCTGCAGTTTTGGTCGGCTTGTAATTGCGCATTTTGTCTTCTAGGAATTGAATTTCCTTAGCATGCTGGGCAGACTCTTTGGCGAAGAGTCTAGCGTTCTTCCGACCTCGAACTTTTGCATAACGCCAAAAGTTCAAGCGGAGACGTGAGATTGGTGATCTTGTCGTTGAGCAACTGGATGTGTTCAGCGGTCACGGGTGATTGCGGGTGCGAGGGAGGGGCAACTTCGTTGGTTGGGAGGTTGAAATGGGGATCCATGTTTCTTCTGCGAGCCGTGTATCCGGGGCTTTTTTAGTGGGTAAACCTGCAAAGCTTCAGACTTTAGTGACTCGAAAATGAAAGAAAAGACTCAATCTCGCATTTGCAACCCAAATAAAGTGTAAAAAGAAATGTGTAGGACTTGACTCGTGTTTTTTAGCTGAAAAGACACGGGAGGCTTTTGAGGTAGGGATATGTCAACATATCTCTAGTCTCGATGTAAAAATGTTTTGTATGATCACATCTGATTAGCCCTGGTTAGCAGTATGTCGCTGAAGGGCTTATCGTTAGATTGTGATATGAAAAGGAGTCAAAACGAAATAGCGATAGGCTACTCGATTTGAGGATGTTAAAACGAGTAAAAAGCAAATATTGCTTGCCTTTTACGTGCATGTGTGCTATAGAAAAGTCAAACCAAAATGACGATAAGTCAACTGATTAGACATGTAAAATGACGGTTTCGTGTCTGAACGATCCCGTGTTTTGTTTTTGAAAAGATGTTTGTTTGGATCGAGATGACTAGAAAGTCATTCGGCCCGAAGTGTTTCAGATGCATAGTGTAAAAGTAATTGTTTTGATTAAAATACCCGAAATGAATTGACATTTTGAGGTTTTGCTTTGTGAAATGCTTTGCGATAAATGAATTATGACGATACGTCAGTCGTATAACTCATTTATGTTTTGTAAAGGATCGGAAATGTAGTGATTATTTCTGATCGAGTTTGAATGTCGCGGCGTGCTGTTTGTCTGGTTCGTTTGACGATAGGTCAATAAACCTGACGTTAGTGTTTTTTTGAAAGCATGACTTTTCAGAAATGTTTGAAAATGTATTTTGAAAAGACGTCTATGAATGCATATGCTTTGAAAATGTTTGGTATGATTTTGTTTTGAAAGACGACTATAGTGAGGGTACTACAGCTTCGTGATTCAGACGTATAGACACGGGGTTTTTGGCTTTTAGGGTAAGGTTCCCTTCGGTCATTCCCGCAACGTTTGTGTAGGGTTATCCGCAAGATCACACACGTCAAAGTGTGGATTCAATACGGGTCCTAGAGCGTCCAAGTTTGACTGTTACGATCGTTTGTACGGATGCCGTACTTGTAATCGTGAAGGGGTGAGAACTCGATTTGTCCAGAATAGTCTCGCATGAAGGGAGCGCTATTAGGGTCGATTCTCGAGGGTGCATGGCTCGTAAATCCCGGAGGATTTGACTCGAACGTTAAATTGCTCAAACATCGAAAGCGTAATTGTTTTCAAATTTTCAAGCTTTGCCTCTTTGTGTTTTTAAAATAAGAGAAAAGTTTTTCTTAAAAATAAACAATTTAGTCCTCAAATGAGTCGCCAACCTGAAGGTACCGGATCGGACCTATCTCGACGCCGCTGGCCCGAGCCCGATTAGGGGCGCCACGCGAGTAAGATTTGCTTAAGTGCAAATGTGTGCGAATATTGCTATGGGGATATCATTGCTCAAATACTTGAAAATCGTTTTGAAATTGTATCGAGTCGCCACCAAATATTTAAAGGAATTTGGAACCTTTTAACGCTGCGTCTTGAATTACAAGACACGAGTCTTAGAATTCAAGGCGTCGAAACCTTTCCTTCTAAGGTTATTTGTGAAACCAGAGAGGATTCGGGACAAGGTTACTTTTCGAAAGTTTTATCAAAATGTTTAATGAAAAACTGAAATCAAAAAGCCTACGTAAAGTAGTCTTTACTAATTTGAAAACAAATATTTAATTTCGATGTTTGAGCTAAATAAAACGCTACGTACAAGTGCGAATAATGACTCGATAATAATGCGAAAATGATGAATGTGAATCGTCAAGTCATGACGTTTTGCTATAGGAAGTATACGTAAAATAATTAATTCATTGATTTGAATTAATATAAAACGTTATTTTCCGACTTTTGTCTAATTCTAGTATTTTGAAAAACCCTCAGTTTTGCATGTTTAAAAGACTAGTTGAAACGGTACAAGTTTATGTCGAATCCGTGTTTAGTCAAAATTTAATGCATGAATGAGAATTTGCATAATGTAAAATGTAACGTCGGTTTGCTTTAGTGACAGTGAGTCGTTTGTTTATGCGATATTGGCGGGGTTTAGTCGGATTAGGAATCAATTACTACAACCGTATTACGAATACTGGGTTCGTTATGCCAATATCGGGTTGGGTTAATGTAACCCTTGTCCGAGTCTAATCCGAAGGTAAAGTGTTTTACCTTAAAATGCAAAGACGACAATTCGAAAATGCATAAGAGTTAGAGAGAGAGTAGAGAGTTTGTTGTTTTGTAAGTTGTTGGTCCTTGTTGTTTTGTACGTGTGTGTATATATAGGGGAATGAGGAAGTGGGCTGAATACACGTACAAAGGCAAGCAACAGGCCCAATCAGCAAAACAAAACGTCAGACCCAAAATTGAAGGGGAAAGAAGTCGTCTGTTGACAGACGACTACAAAACAAGTCGCCTGTCAACAGGCGACTACTTTGGGCTTGTTTTTCGTTTTTTGGGCTGAAAAAGGAGGCTGTGACGTGTTTGATGTGTTGGGTCGTCAGTTTGGTCGTGGATGTAGGCTATGGACCGTGGGTTTCTTGTGTGTGTTTGAAGCTTTGGTCCATTGGACCAAAGTTTGATGTTTTTAGTTTTCGTTTTCGTGTTTCGTGTTTCGGTTTTTGTCGTGTTTTTCGATTTTGGCTCGAAATAAAATCATCTTGTTTTGTATTATTTTGTAATATCGTAAAATTTGATTTTACGAAAATGTGACTCGTGAGGTGAGTTGGCCCGTTTCGAGTGCGTATTTTTGTAGTTGCGGGTTGCTTTTGTGAGGCCGCTTTTTGTGGGTCGCTTGTGGGTGTTTTTGTGGGCTGTTTTTGAGTGAAATAATCGTGTCGTATTTTAGCTTAAAAAAGGCGACAAAATTAAATGTTCATTTTACGAAAATGCAAATTTGAATAAATACGTTAAAAACGACTAAAATGTTTTAGACACTTTGTACCGTTTCGTCTATTTATAAAACATGCATAAAAGTCCATTTTCATCATCCGGTTGCTTTAGGGAATGCGGATACGGGTATCTACAGAGCCCCAGCTTGATCGAGCTTGGACTAAAGCCCTAGTCATACTTAAAAGATAGTATCCGGGCCACTACAGTCTCGATACTACCTGGCGGCGCTAAGTATGTGTCTCGGGGAGAGACGAGGACTTAGTCTTAGGGAAGCGAGGAGGGCGGTACATGTTTAAGGACATAGCCGGTCCTGCAAGATATTTAGGGGCATACGCCAAATTGTGTGTTGCTTGGATGCTTCTGGATAGTGCTTTGCTTGTGCTTGTGTGCGAGTGCTTGTGCTACTTGCTGGTGCTCGCTTGAGGCGTTTGCTGATGTTGAATGATTCCTGGCGGCGTTTTGTAGTCTTGTCGAATTTTGTGTGTTGAATGCTTGCTGCGTGCTTGATCTGGTGTTCGTGCTTCAATGTCATTCTCGTAACAAGTGTACGACCTGTGTAAGAGGCTTGTGTTTGGTGCTTGACTCGTAAAAGAGGCTCGGTGCTTTTGTGGGGCTCGTAAAAGAGTGTAGGTGTTTCTGCTTGACTCGTAGAGAGGTTTGGGTGTTTTTGTGAGGCTCGTGAAGAGGCTTGGTGTTTTGTGCTTGACTCGTAAAAGAGGTTTAGTGTTTTGCTTGACTCGTAAAGAGGTTTAGGTGCTTTGTTTGACTCGTAAAGAGGTTTTTGTGTTTTGTAAAGAGGTTTAGTGTTTTGCTTGACTCGTAAAGAGGTTTAGGTGCTTTGTTTGAGTCGTAAAGAGGTTTTTGTGTTTTGTTTGACTCGTAAAGAGGCTTTTGTGTTTTGTTTGACTTGTAAAGAGGTTTAGTGTTTTGCTTGACTCGTAAAGAGGTTTAGGTGCTTTGTTTGACTCGTAAAGAGGTTTTTGTGTTTTGTTTGAATCGTAAAGAGGCTTTTGTGTTTTGTTTGACTTGTGAAGAGGTTTAGTGTTTTGCTTGACTCGTAAAGAGGTTTGGTGTTTTTGTGGGACTCGTAAAGAGGTTTAGTGTTTTGTAACTCGTAAAAGAGGTTTAGTTGTTTTTGTTTGTCTCGTAAAGAGGCTTAGGTGTTTTTGTTTGACTCGTAAAAGAGTGTAGGTGTTTTGTGTGACTCGTGAAGAGGTTTAGTGTTTTTGTTTTGACTCGTAAAGAGCTTTAGTGCTTTGTTTGACTTTTGCGGGAAAAGCAAAAATTGATCCTGATTTTTGTGACTTTTGCGGGAAAAGCAAAAATTAATCCTGATTTTTGTGAATTTGTATTATATGGTGTAGCCCCCAGTTTGATTTAGGTTTTAGTGTAAAACGTTAGTCAAACTTGCTGTAGCTGCTTCTGATTTTAGCCCCCAGTTTGACTTAGTTTTTAGTGTAAAAACGTTAGTCAAACTTTGTTGTAGCTGTTTTTGAATTTAGCCCCCAGTTTGACTTAGGTTTTGGAGTAAACCGTTAGTCAAACTTTGTTGTAGCTATTTCTGATTTTAGCCCCCAGTTTGACTTAGGTTTTGGAGTAAACCGTTAGTCAAACTCTTTGTAAACGCTTCGATTTTAGCCCCCAGTTTGACTTAGTTTTTAGTGTAAAAACGTTAGTCAAACTTTGTTGTAGCTGTTTTTGAATTTAGCCCCCAGTTTGACTTAGGTTTTGGAGTAAACCGTTTGTCAAACTTTGTTGTAGCTGTTTTTGAATTTAGCCCCCAGCATGCTGATCTTTCGCTTTGTGGGTGACGGCCGAAGTGCAGGAAATGACTTGCGTTAGCGTCGTTGAACGGACGCCGTCAGGTGAATGTGGTCGGGTGACCTTGCTTGTAGAATGCATTTCGAGACCTGCAATGTAATGTTAGTTGGGCGAAACCGCGAATCTCGATTGAGATTATGGGCCTCGAAATGCGTGAAAATGCAGTTTTAAGAAAATGCATCGTGCTTTATGTGAAAACATGTGTAAAACGTGTTTTGACAGAAATGATGTATGAACTTTGCAAAAAGTATTTTGATGAAAATGCAATGTAAAAATTGCGCTTTTTGAAATATGAGTTGCGAAATGCGAGAATTGTAATTTGCGTAGAGCTGAAAGTGTGTTTGAGAATGACGGGTTTTTTGAATGTGAAAAACAAAAAAGTCATAAAGCAGGGGTGTAAAACGGGGTGATGTGATGCACGGCTGCGTTCTGTTAAGTAAGGGGAATGTGTTTTTAGTGCAAAAAGGGTGTAACTGCCGTGATGGCGAGGGTTTGCGGTCGGGCGATGCGTTGTCTGGGAGGGTGGTGCTTGGGTGTCATAAAAGTCGTTGCCTCCTCCTGTGATCCGTGGTCCATGGAAAGGCAGGGATGTCGAGATTAGCATGTGCAGCTGATGGCGTCGAAGGAACCTTGTTGTAGTTCGTCGTCAACTCTAAGCCCTGGTGACATTGTAGTTTGCTTCGTCATTCCTAAGACCTAAGAGGACATCGGAGGTCGTAGTTTTGCCTTTTGCTCTAGAGACGGGAAATCCAAAACGTAAATGCTTTTGACTACTGCTAATGAAAATGAACGTTTTCGTTTACGTTTGCCTCGTTTGCTGTTTTGTAAAAAGAGTTGTATCCTCGGCTTTTTTAAGCTTTGGATCATGATCTTGCGTTTGTGTTGACCGTGTCTTCGACCTTTTAAGTCAGGACGTGTCATTATTGTGTCGACTATGCCCTCGACCTTTTAAGCTTTGGGCGTCGTTTTGTGTTGAATATTGCCCGCCTTGAGTGGCGGATGTATATTCTGTGTTGACTATGCCCTCGACCTTTTTAAGCTTTGGTAGCGTCGTTTTGTGTTGAATGATGGTCGCGCTTTGCAAAGTCGCCACGTATCCACGTAAGTGGAATCAGACCGGCGTAGTTCAGAGTCGTATTTTGTGTTGAATGTGCACGTTTAGGGGCATGCCGGCCCATGAAGTGTGTTTGTAAGAGGGGTGCATGTTTAAGGACATGCCGGTCCATGAAATGCTTTTTTGTGAGGGATGCACGTTTAAGGGCATGTCGGCCCGTAGAATTGTGTTTGTACACGTTTAAGGACATGCCGGTCCAAGAGTGGATTTTGCTTTTTGTAGAGAGTTTGAAGGTGCATGTTGAGGGGCATGCCGGCCCAAGAATTGTGTTTGGTAAAGGCGCATGTTTAAGGACATGTCAGTCTGTGAATTGTGTTTGAAAAAGGGTGTATGTTTAAGGACATGCCGGTCCATGAATTGTGTTTGAAAAAGGGTGCACGTTTAAGGGCATGCCGGCCCGAGAATTGTGTTTTGTAGAGTGAAGTGTACGTTTAAGGGCATGCCGGCCCATAGAATTGTGTTTGTAGAGGGTGCATGTTTAAGGGCATGCCGGCCCGAGAATTGTGTTTGTACACGTTTAAGGACATGTCGGTCCGTGAATTGCGATTTTTAACATTTTGTCTGTTTGCATCTTATAAATACATTGCAGAATGTTTCGTGGGTGTTGGCTGTTTTGTAGTTGGGAATGGTTTGATATCAGGGTTTGGTATGTTCAGCCCCCAGTGTGGTTGGAAGCATGAGTACACGCGGGTTTGTTCTTATTTGTTTGCGCGATGGGTAGTATCTGGGTGTATAGGGGTTTGTTTAGCAGGGACGAAAGGTTGGGTGATGTGTCTGTGGATCGTTGTAGGTCGTAGACATGGGCTTTATATGCTGTGGTATTAGTGGTGACTTTGAAGCTTTGAGAGAGGCGCGTGGTTGTCTTTTGTGATTGGTAGGAGTATTTACGTATCGTGATCGTGGTGGTTGGACACCGGTGATTGTGGAGTCTTTGTGTTTACGTAGTGTTATCGACGAGGATGTCAATGTGTAAAAGGTTGCCTTTTGGACATGCTTTATTTAGGTTGCGGGAGTCAGTGTAGACTGGGATTTTGCCCTTTTTTGGTGGCTGGGGTTGTGTTTGATATCCAGTTAGCGTTTTTGTTGGCTTGGACGAGGTGTTGTGACTTTTGTTTGATGGGCTTGATGCCCTGCTTTTGTTTTTGTGGGGTGTTTGGTCAGAGACGGATATGTCTTTGTGAGACCAGATGTGGGTGCCGTTGATTTTTGTAAGTAGCTTGGAGGCTGCATATTTTGTCTGTGCTTGGGGAAGGCCACAGTGGTAGTTTTCTGGGTTCCTGGGGTGTTTTGGTATTGACGGTTGTTATACGTTCAGGGACGGAAGGCTGCTCGGGTCTAGAAACAGTGCCTGCAATGTAGTTATATGATGCAATGTTGTTTTGTTTAATGTTATCGCAAACGTTAGAATGTGTAAGAGAGAACGTGCAAAAGTAAAGAGGCAAAACGAGGCAAAGTGTAACCGAAAACATTCTTGTCATTAACGTTGTTAAAAGCAATTACATTTGAAAATTGCTCAGACTATAGAGCTTGGGACAAACCTACAAACTCTAATATCCTAAACTAGGTCTACTATTTAGGAATGTGGTTGCGCGTCCTGGTTGGCTTAGAAGACCTGGCGTCATGATGACGTGGGACCCTAAACCTTAGGTGTAGATGCTTGAAATGAAACCACCTGCGTCATTGGTGGGTTCGTCGATGCTTTCTCAAGTGTAGGAGGGTTGCTCGGAAGTTCGAGGCTTTGACGGTGACGATTTGGTCGTCCAGAGGTAGTTTAACCTTTCCAGTGCGAGTTGGCCAAAGCGACCCTGGTTGCGTGAATCCAGGGTCTGCCTAGCAACATATTGTATGTCGGAGGAATGTCCATGATCTGGAATTCAGTTTTCGTCACGACCTGTTCTGTCTTGACGGGTAGAGATATGATGCCTTTTACGCTACGGAGTGTACCGTCGTATGCTGCCATGTTGTCCGAACAGGGCGTGAAGTCATTTTCCTCCAACCCGGTTTAAAGCGCCGCGAAGCGGGTGACGTTGATCAAGAACCGTTATCGACTAGGGTAACGGGTAATGTCATGCCCCGACAATCTACGGTTATGTGGAGTGCCATGTTGTGTGCAGCTCCAAAGGGCGGCAGGTCCGCGTTAGAAAAAGTTATAGTACCCGGTAGCCAGTCCCGGATGATGTGGCTAACAAATAGCCGAGGCATCTGTGCTGCCGGAGTGACCTGTAGGATTCGACGAAGGGCCTTGCGATGCCTGGGTGAATCCTGCAAGAGTTGCCAGGCTGAAGTGCTTGATTTTGCTTTTGGAAGTTGCTTTGGCGGCGTATCCTCGGCGCCAGGCCAGGTTGAGGAAACAGGTGGAGCAGCCTCGTCCACGAGTATGCCCTTGTCCTTGTTGTTGTTTGTGAGCCTGGACGGGAACCCTGGCGGTTCTAGAGGAGCTTGGTACATATGTGGGAGGTATGAAACCTCGTCGTCGCTGTCGGACCACCTGATGGGATGTAGATAAGGGACCTGTACGAAGACCCTTCTCTCGTCCGCGTGCCTTGCTTTTGTTTTCGTTTTTGTCTTGCGAATGCGCTTAGTGCTGTCGTTGTAGTCGTTGGTATCGCCGCCAACGACATTGACTTCACGGTCGTTTGTAGTACCCAGAGGAGAGCACTCGAGAATGGGAAATGTTCCCACGAAGATGGTGCGAGCACGGGGTGTGCTGTGCTGTTGTGACGGCTTGGGAGCCGCGTTTGGCTTTTCGATCGTCTTGTTATCGATCATGTCTTGGATTGCGTTCTTCAGACGGAAGCAATCCTCGGTGTCATGCCCATTAACCCTGTGGAATTCACAGTAGGCGTTTTGGTTCCATGACTTTGTTTTCTTGTGCTTAGGTGGTATGTTGGTGGGGCTAGGAAGCCGCAGAAGGTTTCTCTTCACGAGCTTCTTCAATGCCTTGGAGTAAGACATGTAGAGGGGGTCAAAGTGTCGTTGTTTTGACGAGGATGGCCCCGCAGAGGATGACTTGGGTGTAGCAAGCGTAGGCTGTGTTATGAACACAGGCGATGCCGCTAGTGCATTTTTGTTGACAGACTTGACTGGTTTAGTCTTTGCTGCGATTCGAGATGTGCCTTGGTGGCGCGACTGCAGTTTTGGTCGGCTTGTAATTGCGCATTTTGTCTTCTAGGAATTGAATTTCCTTAGCATGCTGGGCAGACTCTTTGGCGAAGAGTCTAGCGTTCTTCTCGGCCTCGAACTTTTGCATAACGGCCAAAAGTTCAAGCTGAGACGTGAGATTGGTGATCTTGTCGTTGAGCAACTGGATGTGTTCAGCGGTCACGGGTGATTGCGGGTGCGAGGGAGGGGCAACTTCGTTGGTTGGGAGGTTGAAATGGGGATCCATGTTTCTTCTGCGAGCCGTGTATCCGGGGCTTTTTTAGTGGGTAAACCTGCAAAGCTTCAGACTTTAGTGACTCGAAAATGAAAGAAAAGACTCAATCTCGCATTTGCAACCCAAATAAAGTGTAAAAAGAAATGTGTAGGACTTGACTCGTGTTTTTTAGCTGAAAAGACACGGGAGGCTTTTGAGGTAGGGATATGTCAACATATCTCTAGTCTCGATGTAAAAATGTTTTGTATGATCACATCTGATTAGCCCTGGTTAGCAGTATGTCGCTGAAGGGCTTATCGTTAGATTGTGATATGAAAAGGAGTCAAAACGAAATAGCGATAGGCTACTCGATTTGAGGATGTTAAAACGAGTAAAAAGCAAATATTGCTTGCCTTTTACGTGCATGTGTGCTATAGAAAAGTCAAACCAAAATGACGATAAGTCAACTGATTAGACATGTAAAATGACGGTTTCGTGTCTGAACGATCCCGTGTTTTGTTTTTGAAAAGATGTTTGTTTGGATCGAGATGACTAGAAAGTCATTCACCAAGTGTTTCGGATGCATAGTGTAAAAGTAATTGTTTTGATTAAAATAATTCAAAATGAATTGACATTTTGAGGTTTTGCTTTGTGAAATGCTTTGCGATAAATGAATTATGACGATACGTCAGTCGTATAACTCATTTATGTTTTGTAAAGGATCGGAAATGTAGTGATTATTTCTGATCGAGTTTGAATGTCGCGGCGTCTTTGTTTATGCAGTTCGTTTGACGATAGGTCAATAAACCTGACGTTAGTGTTTTTTTGAAAGCATGACTTTTCAGAAATGTTTGAAAATGTATTTTGAAAAGACGTCTATGAATGCATATGCTTTGAAAATGTTTGGTATGATTTTGTTTTGAAAGACGACTATAGTGAGGGTACTACAGCTTCGCATTTGTACGTATAGACACGGGGTTTTTGGCTTTTAGGGTAAGGTTCCCTTCGGTCATTCCCGCAACGTTTGTGTAGGGTTATCCGCAAGATCACACACGTCAAAGTGTGGATTCAATACGGGTCCTAGAGCGTCCAAGTTTGACTGTTACGATCGTTTGTACGGATGCCGTACTTGTAATCGTGAAGGGGTGAGAACTCGATTTGTCCAGAATAGTCTCGCTTATGAAGGGAGCGCTATTAGGGGTCGATTCTCGAGGGTGCATGGCTCGTAAATCCCGGAGGATTTGACTCGAACGTTAAATTGCTCAAACATCGAAAGCGTAATTGTTTTCAAATTTTCAAGCTTTGCCTCTTTGTGTTTTTAAAATAAGAGAAAAAGTTTTTCTTAAAAATAAAAACAGCTAGTCCCCAGCGGAGTCGCCAACTGAAGGTACCCGGATCGGACCTATCTCGACGCCTCGCGCGGGCCCGCCCGATTAGGGGGCAGGGCGCTACGCGAGAAGATTTGCTTAAGTGCAAATGTGTGCGAATATTGCTATGGGGGATATCATTGCTCGAAATACTTGAAAAATCGTTTTGAAATTGTATTCGGAGTCGCCACCAAATATTTAAAGGAATTTGGAACCTTTTAACGCGTCTTGAATTACAAGACACGAGTCTTAGAATTCAAGGCGCGTCGATACCTTTCCTTCTAAGGTTATTTGTGAAACCAGAGAGGATTCGGGACAAGGTTACTTTTCGAAAGTTTTATCAAAATGTTTAATGAAAAACTGAAATCAAAAAGCCTACGTAAAGTAGTCTTTACTAATTTGAAAACAAATATTTAATTTCGATGTTTGAGCTAAATAAAACGCTACGTACAAGTGCGAATAATGACTCGATAATAATGCGAAAATGATGAATGTGAATCGTCAAGTCATGACGTTTTGCTATAGGAAGTATACGTAAAATAATTAATTCATTGATTTGAATTAATATAAAACGTTATTTTCCGACTTTTGTCTAATTCTAGTATTTTGAAAAACCCTCAGTTTTGCATGTTTAAAAGACTAGTTGAAACGGTACAAGTTTATGTCGAATCCGTGTTTAGTCAAAATTTAATGCATGAATGAGAATTTGCATAATGTAAAATGTAACGTCGGTTTGCTTTAGTGACAGTGAGTCGTTTGTTTATGCGATATTGGCGGGGTTTAGACGGATTAGGAATCCGAATTACTACAACCGTATTACGAATACGGGTTCGTTATGCCAATATCGGGTTGGGTTAATGTAACCCTTGTCCGAGTCTAATCCGAAGGTAAAGTGTTTTACCTTAAAATGCAAAGACGACAATTCGAAAATGCATAAGAGTTAGAGGGAGAGTAGAGAGTTTGATGTTGTGTAAGTTGTGGGTCCTTGTTGTTTTATGCGTGTGTGTATATATAGGGAATGAGGAAGTGGGTGAATACGCGTCTGACAAAGGCAAGCAACAGGCCCAATCAGCAAAACAAAACGTCAGACCCAAAATTGAAGGGGAAAGAAGTCGTCTGTTGACAGGCGACTACAAAGCTAATCGCTTTGTCAGCAGGCGACTACTGACAGGCTTGTTTTTCGTTTTTGGGGTGAAAAAAGGAGAATTTGTGACGTGTTTGATGTGTTGGGTCGTCAGTTTGGTCGTGGATGTAGGCTATGGACCGTGGGTTTCTTGTATGTGTTTGAAGCTTTGGTCCATTGGACCAAAGTTTGATGTTTTTAGTTTTCGTTTTCGTGTTTCGGTTTTTGTCGTGTTTTTCGATTTTGGCTCGAAATAAAATCATCTTGTTTTGTATTATTTTGTAATATCGTAAAATTTGATTTTACGAAAATGTGACTCGTGAGGTGAGTTGGCCCGTTTCGAGTGCGTATTTTTGTAGTTGCGGGTTGGTTTTTGTGAGGCCGTTTTTGTGGGCTGCTTCTTGTGGGTGTTTTTGTGGGCTGTTTTTGAGTGAAATAATCGTGTCGTATTTTAGCTTAAAAAAGGCGACAAAATTAAATGTTCATTTTACGAAAATGCAAATTTGAATAAATACGTTAAAAACGACTAAAATGTTTTAGACACTTTGTACCGTTTCGTCTATTTATAAAACATGCATAAAAGTCCATTTTCATCATCGGGTTGCTTTAGGGGGGGTACGGATACGGGTATCTACAGATTAAAATGTTATATTTTTTTAACTCTTAAACTAACTTTTTAAATGTTTATGGGGTCATTTTAAAACCTCAGAAAATGATCGTTTAAACAGTCATTTTATGTACTCCGTTTAATTTAAAGTACTTTACCGAAGATGTTCTGAACTAATGGTCATGACAGACGTATCCTGAGCCGCCGAGCGTTAGGTCTCAGGTTCGAATCCCTCTTCCCGTTATAATGGCCTTGATGTCAAACAAGTTTGAATTGAATTCGACTTGAGCTTTTTCGAGCCAATACCGAGTTTCGAATTATTAATCTCGGTGAACTTGAACTAACTCCAATTTCGATAAAAAATTATCAAGCCGATTTCAAACTCACCCGAACTTAATATCAGATCGGCTTAATTACACCCTAAATACACAAGGGATTATGTTGGTACGGCGGAGAGTGTGGTAGAAGGAATCCAATCCTATCGTATGATTAACTTAATAACGCACTTAAAGTGACAAAAACCCGCGCTTACAAAATTGTCTTCATTTCAGAAATTGCTAAGAAGTTACCGTTGTTGAAACATGGCTCCTCTTTTTATTTTTTTATATTTGATGAGTTGTCAGTCTCTATTTTTAATATTTGACCGTTGCTACTTACCTCCTGTGACTCACTCTTCTAGTTGTAAGTTTAACCCCTTCACTAGTCACTACCCTTCCAAAGAAAAATCAACACAATTTTTATAAAATGAACCTACGGGTATCACACGGAGTAGATCGATTGAGACTCGTATACGACTAATTTTAACGGTTTTTCAATAGTTTTAATAAATATTACAGAGTATGTATTATAAGAATTCAGAATTATATTACGGAGTAATATCTTACACTTCAGTATTTGTTTACGTTTTTCTCAAATATCCCTCACAAAAAAAATTAAAGTGTAAATAATTCACTAGAACAGAGGGTGGAGTAATTTTGAATTGATCATAAGTATATTTTAATGAAGGACAATATCGAATTGTCTATGTTTTCCTTATAAAACTATTTGACCATGTCCATGTTGTATCAAACTTTTTGCATAGATAAGACGATATCCTTGATTTTAAGCACAGAAAAAACGATATGTAGTTTCAAAGTTATTTTGAATGTAATTTATTGAGTATGTTCAAGATGGAAGAGAAAAATATGATCAATTTGTATATTCTAATCATAGTGCCTTCATCTATATTTATAGATATAGAGAGGAGAGAAATACAGAGGATAAAACCAGTGTTCATCATAGTCGTTCGAAAGAAAACTATACTGCATGCTCGTACATAATTAAGCATAAACTTTATGTTTCTCGAACTTACTAAATTAATTAGAGCTCGCCCATTTTTGAACTAACCCAAATACGCTAAAATGACCCGGTAATTATACTTAAATTACCAACACTGATTAATTTCCGCATTCTATATACAAATTACCTTGCAATTGAATCACCTCATATGATATAAATTCTCAACAACTAAGTTAAAAGTTAAGCATCTAAACCATGACCTTAATAAAGCAAAGCAGTATAAAACAGTTGGTTCCAAGTATCAGGCAAACCAGGAAGACACCAGTGACTACAATCCGCAGACCGATACGGGTTAGCCCTTTGCTGCGGTGTCAAATCGCCACTGTAAATCGACGGATGACCGTCTTTTCTCATCGCTGACAGCGTCGTGATGTCGAGCAGGTACGTGGGCGTGCTCATTTGTCCGAGAACGGTGTTTAATACTTTCATTTGACCTGCGTCTGCGACAGGATATCCATCAGCAGGGTACGCGACTCCACTCACTGGCGCTGTCTCGCCGTAGCAGTTTTTCGTCGTCAGTGTCGTTCCTGAGCTCCATTCCGATGGACTGCAAACATTACACGACAGACTTGTCACGGACATTTTTGCGTTATTGATTTCTCTTAACAAAAAGTGCCCTTAAATGTGGTTACAAAAACCAAGTGCTTTCTTTGATTGCAAAAACCAACTTGTATGTCAAGATTAATGTGATTTTCACGCTTTCGCTATCACATCATAAATGTCAACTAATTTAGACGGTATTGCCATGAAAACGTTACGGGTCCATGAATCCCTTATGTTATCCTCTCTGAAGTCCTAACATTGGCTAAAATTCGAAATATACAAGTGCGGTTTTGTAGATCAAATTGACTATATTGATGAGTATATTATCACAACGGCCAGTTTACCAAATAAAACCATGTCACAAGAGACTTATGAGGTGAAAACGCGAACAAACTGCGATGATAAAAAGAAGAAAAATTACTCATAATGGGTGGGAGAGATAGACTGGAAGAAAACTCGGGTTTTAGAAGCATCGATGTTGGAATCAACCCATTTGGCCCAAGTCTTCAGCCCATGATCCATGGCTGACAAACGATCCATGTCTCGGTACCACATTCCTCTCGACTCCATATAATCCCACCTACATTTCATCGTCACCAGACATTGAGTAAATCTCTTGTAAAACCGTCTTATAATAAATCAAGAGAAATGATTTTATGTTTTAAAGTAAAAAGGATACGGAAATGTTAGGAAATTTTCCTTTGGACGATAAAATGGCTTAGAAATAGTACTCAATATATTTGTAATCAGGAGGGGAACAACAAGTGATTATGGCCTCATTTATTGTAAACCGTCTCATAAAAGAATGTGATTATAAGGAAAGAATTATGAATACCCTTGAAGAGATCCTCTGTGAGTCCACCAGTGACCGGTGTTGAACACAAGCACGTCCACACCACGCCACGCATTGGCATTCCCGTAAATTTCATCGAGCATTAGAATTCTCTTCCCTTGAATTACATCCACATCGACTAGATACGGTGCTCTGTAGTATGAAATTGTCACGCCATATTCCTGCATTGCATTACATACGTTATTAGACAACGGCTGTGATTTCCAACATATAAAAACGTATTCACAAATTATCCCGTAAAACTAATCATGTAACACACCTACGACCTTATAATGTTTCTACACCTACATCAACAATTACGTAAACAACAGTCTTACAAAATGATTAGTCACTCATTAGGCACATTTACAACACATATTACGATTTGAGATTGTAAGACGGTTTCACACGAGACTGACTGAAGAAAACGAGATCGAGTACATTAAATTTTGGATATTGGCACACAATTTAACACAATGTCCAAACCATGGGCCATGCCTACAAGTTGAGATGAGTAAAAATGAATGTAGTGGGGGCATCTTGGTTCCCTTAATTGAAGGGATTTTGGGGTGCTAAAAAAAAGGGCAATTTTATTAATAATTGCAAAGTGCAAAACATATTTTTGTGTCAAAAAAGTGTATAAACTATTCTTTGATAAGGTCTATAAAAATCAACAAGGAACATAGAACAACTAAAAGACTCTAGTTGTACTCAACTTATGTGTAATCTTGTGCCAAAACCATGCATTTAGTCCACATTTTAGGTTTTCAAGCTCATTTTAGTCAATCTTGTCTTCATATGCAATAATGTAAAACTAACCCTAGCCAATTTTTCTCACTACTTTCTCTTTCCGTCAATTACTTCCTCCATTCCAATAGGTTCTATACGTTTGCTTTATGCACGTACATCAATACTCGTTTTGTTTCGTTCATATATTTGGTTTTGTATTTTTGAAAATTTTAAAATTTCGATATTAATAATGTGCTCGATAAGACAATTAAAACAAGATCACACTTAACTGTTTTTTTTATTTGTAGGTTAAAAGTTATATCGAAGATTCTACACACTTATGAATAGTGTCCAAAAAGTGAAACATATAGAACCTATTGGAATGGAGGAAGTATAATTACGAGTATTATTTTTAAGGATTTCAAATTAAATTGCTCGAAAATGAGACATAGTCCAAACTCCAAACTCGTGAAGAGTTATTTCGAGTTCAGTTCTCGAAAAACCGACTTTGTCAAACTCATATCGACTTTACTCTATCGTATCCTACCCGTCTCAAATCCAGATTAAACCGTCTAGCGATAACAGAACAAAAGTATTTCAAAATCAAAGATACAGTAGAACGAGACAACATTATTTTCACAGGGAAAAAAAATTCAACAATGACAGACTGACAGTCCATAATCTTGTGTTCACAGAAAACAGAAATCCTGCACTCTGAAATCATTACTCAGTACTACACCATAGTAACATGCACTTTATGTGACAATTAATTCTTCGATAACACCGTTATATGCATACAACAGTTATTTACGAATATAATATTATACGCATATAACTGTCTCATAATACAGAACGATTATTCGATCGAGAAATCCATACCGAAAAAGTGAAAGTGGTAAGTGGGTCCCCTCTGATGATTTGGGTAGGAGATGAGGTAGATAATGAAGAAGAAATCATGCAAATCAAAGACTCCCATTGATTTCTACCAAGTGAATCTCCTACAAACATCACACTTTTGTTTTGCATTCTTTCTATAAATTCTTCTCCATTAAACCTGTTTACATTCACACCACCTTCATTAGTATCGAGTATTTTGTACTAATAATCTCGATTTTTAATATGAGACGGTCGTACATTAAACAGCGACATAAGACATAACCTAGGGAATCGAATGTACGCAACCTATTGTCCTAAAATTACTGCTTTGAGGCCCAAGATCGATTTTGGCTTGAAGTGTGGACGCAACTACAGGTCTGTCATACTTTGTGCGAAATAATCCAGGTTGAAAGGAAGGGGTGGTGAGATTCGAACCCGTGACCTCTTATCATAAGACTTTGATACCATGTTAGAACCAACTCAACCAAAAACTTAAGCTGATGGTTTGAGCCTAACATTGATTTTATACACTCTAACATTCAAAGCTACAATTAATCATCAAAATCATACACCCTGATAAAATAAGATAAAATTTTGAAATAAAAGATTGAAACTTTTACTAAAAAAATTGATTTTTTTTTTCCATGATTCTTATCCAATTTAATTATAACTTTTAAAATAATTTTAGCCATATAAAACACGACCGTAAATTGACCGTTTTCTTTAAACAAATAAAATAACACGCAAATGTGACCAACCGAAATTAAATACAATACAGAGTATAAATTGACGGTTTTCTTTATAAAAAACACGCAAACGTGACGGACCCAAAGGAAGTAGAGTACAATGTAGTACCTGGGGAGGTCACAAGTAGCGGGTTTCCAACGAAACTTGAGGTAATTAGAGTCGGGTCGACCGAAAAACTGGCAATTAAATTCCGGGTCAATAAACGGGCAATCGAAAGACTCGTAAAACGGGTACGAATCGTCTTTAATCCAAGTACCCAAATAAAGATTACAACTTGTTTGATTATTGTTAATGTAAGTGTTTGGTATTGAAGGTGCAATGTTATGGTGGTGACTTCTATGGTGATTTTGTCTTAAACCCATTATTAATGCTGATAAATTTGGTGTTATTTTTAGGGTTAAACTTAATGTCATTATTAAAAATGGTAAATTTAGTGAAAAATAAGCCATTTTTGTGGATTTTTGTTGGAAATGGAGGGAAAAGTTTGAGTTTTTAAGTGTTGTAATATACTTGTAATAATAATTAAATAAAATTATTAGAATAATTTGTTTTGTTATATTTCATGCTTTGTATTTGAGATAAATATTTTGGAGTAAATAAATAAATAAATTAATTTAGAGTAGAAGAAAAAAAATTTGTGTGTAAGATTTTTGTGTGTTTGAAGAAAAATAGTGATTGTTGATATTAGTGTATGTGAATAGAAAAAGGTTTAAAGCGTGAGGAAAAATGTTGCAAGAGATTGGTTGTTTTGAGAGGCATCTATGTATTGGTTTATTTATTAATATGGGAATTTCATAAGCTTAATTAAATTAAATTATTTATTTATTTATATTGTAAAAATTAAATAATCGTGTCGTTAATTATACTGTATTTTGTGTCAAGTCCAATATTTGATCGACTTTAGTATGATTCTTTGCTCGATGAACACAGGCTCGTTTTTTTTCTAAAAGTGCCATGGCTTGCATTCCCGCCTACAAATTTCATCGCTACTCGTCTAAGCAGTAATGTTAGTTATGTCATTCAATTTTACAGATAATCTTTAAAATTGAATCGTAATCTGACGGGTTATCGTATTTTTAAAAGCTCGAATTGAATCGTAATCTGACGGGTTGTCGTATTTGGGCCATGCTAGTAAAAGATATGCCCCACCTCTAGCCTAGTAGTTGCATGATTCTCGAAGAAAAGCACGAGAAAACTTTTTATATTTGACAAATGTAAGATGCTTTAACAAGTTTTACAAATTATTGTTCGTTGCTTTTCTTAAACCACATGCATTATACTTTGGATATATTTCTCTTATTCATAAAAGAGATTAAAATCTTTTAAATTCCTTTCTTCTTATTCATTCACACAACATAAAATTCATTAAGAACCTGTTCTTTCCGATTTTTTAGAATTAATCAATCAATCGAATCGAACAAGCTCAATTAAATAATATAATTGTCGAATCGAACTAAATCAAGTGAATGAATCAATCGAATCTGAAATGAATCAAGCTGAATGAATTAATCAAATGAACAAAATAAGCATCCTAAAACCATACTTCTATATACCAGCGGTATGCATACGACGAAATTATCTCCATCGCTTTTGAAAAAAAAAAAAAAGTCATACATTGTATAATCGTTAACATTCTAATCGACTTATTGTAGTTAATATAAAATATAAATACATTTCGGATTTTTAGTTTTATGTTCCTAACAAGGGCTTATTATATGCAACGTTATTCCAAAATTTAGCCCTCGACCGAAAATATATTACTACTCCGTAGAATACTACGGCAAAAAGAGGGGATCTAATTACTACTAACTATACAAAAACTACGCAAAACCGTCTACTTTTAAAACCAAAAATCCAACACCTACCGACCTACGACGCCCCATTGTACAATCCTAGTCGAGAGTTTCAAAATCGTTCTACCGCCTCCTAGCTCATACGTCAAAGTGACCCAAATCGGTCACATCTTCAGTCTACCGTCTTCTCGTTTTGAGATATCACCCATGTAATAATATGACTTGTACACATATTTTTATGATTAGGAGTGAATTATTGAAAGGAAAAATATGCCGGTGGTGCTACAGGAGATGAGGGACAGAGGACCGAACATATTTCATCGACAACTTACTTGGAGTTTCGAGTAGTTGCTTTGAGGAGGAGGCCTTTGTTCGACGGGTTTCTTTCGTCGGTAAAACAGCAGAGTCCTGTCGTCAGCCTTTTTCCGAGACCATGGCTGCTCGCCCTCTTGGTTATACAGAACTATGGCTGTTTCCTGCGCATGTAGTACAGCCGCATTATAGCTAAGAGTATAAATAAAACCAACGACATGTTTAGATCAACAGAGAAAACGTTATGGTTACCGTGGCTGAAGGAATTTCTGCAAGATTTTCGGCAACATTTGGCTTGTCTTGAGAATCACTGACAAATAATAAGTACGATAACGAGATAGTCAGATATCTAATACCTCAAAGTTACGTAAAATACTATAATAGATGTTATCCTAAAAGCGCTTTGCATTTCGATCACACAAATTCTCGTATGACATGCTGAACCAACCCATTAACCAATGTTGTTTGGTAAGGCAAACGAGATTGCGAATTTGTCTGCAAGTTCTAATTGTCCGATTTTACTTTTTCAAGTACACCAAGACGCATTTCACAACGATAATATCTAATACATATCATAAAAATCCATTCATGAAGAATTATAAGTTACTCGTATATTCTTTTTGTATGAATGAAGACAAATCAAACAATCTCTCACATGAACATATTTTCTCTTATATAGCTATATACCCTCCATCCGACTTTAAATGTCCTCGTTCGATTTTCCAAAAAACCCAAAAGAATTATCCTAAAATTTAAAACTAATCGTATTTCCAAAATGGACAGTTGCAGTTGTGTAAAAGGAGTATAAGAAATGATCAAGTATTTTTTTTGTATGGCAAAACAAAAGGAAGTAGTACATACCTAATTTCCGTTCCTTGATCTACGGTTTCACTGCCTTGGCGTTGATCTTCATGGAAAACCTCAGAAACACTACTATGCCCCTCGTGATCAAGGACGCTACTGCTTTCTTGAATAGGTAGGTGAGGTGGATTTTGGACGACAACTGAAGCAAACTAGAATTTCGTCACACGAACAAATTGACTCATCGAGAATTTACTTTTGCAATTGAAAGGAAGAAATGGTACCAGATAGGTCTCTCGACAAGTTTGGTGGAGGAAGAGCTTTCCTTAGGACCTTTTGGCACATAGTCGTGTCTTGAAAGTCCAAGAAGGTGTAGCCTAGGAATTCGGACCTGTCTGATTGTTCGAAGCGTGAAAACCCAAATGACGTAATCCACGTGTTTAGCACGCTTGCTGCGGCTGGAAGTACTAGCCTCTGCACTCCTAGGTTCAGCAAGTTCTGCGTAACATGCCAAAAAAAAAAGTTTCATGATCAACCATCGCACTAGCTCATAAAAATAGGTTGAATTATGCAGCCTAAGATGACGCAAAGCTAAGATGGCCGGAAAAGTTGACACATAAAAAACGAAAGACACCGACAAAATTCAATAAACTCAGAAGTGTGTGCACAAAAAATGAGGTTAGGTACCTTTTCGATCTCATTCATCAAGACGCGACACATTCCGAGGCGACGATGCTGAAAACGAGTACCAATAAGCGGGATTTCAGCCACCTTGTCTCCGTATACCCTTAACAGAATATAATGAAATTTTAGGCTCCAAAAAATATCTGAATATCATTAAAATGGAACGTTCGGCTCAAATCAAGTGTGAGTGAATTGGTACCTCAATAAAGCCACAGTAATCAGCTCATCATTTTTTTCCAAAAGAACGGTATAGAATCCCTTAAAGTTGAGCCTATTCAGGTTAGACCTGCACACAACTCGAAAATTGAAGGGGTTAAATATTACTCATATCATGGTGAAAAGTATGTATTCGTTGGGAAAGAAAAAGTAATCAAATGAAGCGGTAATTTAGGTTGATGGAAATAAGCGCATCTCACTCTCTACAGAAAATAACGTCTTCAACAAGGTCTCGCTTAGTGCGAGGTTCTTTCACAGGTTCGAAGCACTCGTGCATCACTTCAAGAGCAACGCTAAGCTTGGAATAATTTTCGGCCATGGCAACTAAATCACAATCTTCATGATCGTTGACTTGGTATTGCATTGGTTTGACCAAGGTGCAAGTCAGATTATCTTCACCGACAAGAATGGGTCTGCCGAGAAGCTGCTGGAGACACCAATGCGTCTGTAACATTAAAAATGATTTACACTCAACAAAGAGGCACAAGCACAAACCCTAACTCCTAAACAATAACAACAAATGTTGCATTTGGAGACGTAAGTTGCTTCTTGTATGGCACTCTCAAGTCTCAAGTCTCAAGTCTCAGTTTTAATTTCTTAAATATTGAATCAGCAACGGCTCGTAATCATATTTTCAGCCATGGCGACTAAATCAGCAACAATAAGATAATCCACAATAAATGCAAACGTAATCAACGACAGAGTTTCAGCAGACACTAAGCTTGAAAATTTTCAACTAAAAGATGCCTTCCTATCCTTCAACAAAAAAAAAGTATTCTGTGTACATGAAAAAAGCCGCAATATGAGAGTACCTTTTCACACATTAGACAGCAAAACCAATTTGCACCAGGAGAGAAGTGTCTGTCCCTTTTACAGCGAGCATGATCTGTAGGAAACACTATATAGATTAAAAACCCAAATCTTCCTCCACGACAGACATGGGGAAAAAACAGGGTGTGAAAACCGTAGAACTTACATCGACGCTCGCATTGATCACAAAAGAGGATGCTATCATCAGTGAGTTGTTCATTATTCATATCGAACTCGCTTTCACCACAAACTCCGCAACAACATGACGGGCAGAACCAGTCACCTTCAGGAATGTCCTGGAGAAAACAGTAACCTCAGCAATATAGAAAACTATAATACGATTAACTTTGACCATTAATTTCGTGATCAACCAATTTTAATTTTGACCATAAATTTCGTGATCCACCATTAAGACAACTGAAAGAAAAGTTCACCTGTAAATTAAGGCACTGGTTATGAAATGATGATGGACATTGATCACATAACAGCAGGTTACCACCATAGTGACAGATTGAGCAAATGTGGTCGTTCCACGACTTGGACCGAGGTCCCTTGGCCCGTTGTAGTGGTTCCTTAGAAACATTCGTGATCTTCCGCTGCATCAATTCAACTTGGCAACTCAGTAAAGACTTCCCGTCCTCCAAGATTATATTTTCAACTGGACGGCTACTGCAGTGGCCCACAACATGAGCCTGAAAACCAGTCAGAGTGTACAATTTCTTGCAGCAGCTACACGTGATTCCCTCGCTCGCAATTCGTCCTTCAGCTATGGGTTCGACACTGTTTTCTTTGAAATAATAGACCTTCGAACGTGGGATGATTGCATTATTATCAATCAGCCATGAAAGTATCGTACGAGGGCTTTGTGATGAACTTGTCGGTCCCATTTGTCGCACTCGTTTGCTTGACCGCAGCACTCGAGTCGAACTATGGCCTTCTGAGAAACTCTTCATTTTACTCAAAGCATTTCTCTTCTTCGACAAGATGGTAGATATCAATAACTGTCCCCCAGATTCCGCAACTTCTGCATCTCCTCTTTCATGTTCATAAGACGGTAGAGAAAGTTGACAGCTATTTCTCTTCCGCTTGTATTTTCTGACCTTGGCATCTGTGTGATTTCTTATCAGGTCCTCACGTCCCGCGCTGCTTGGCGCTGATGGATGTCTAGTATTATCTTCTCTACCATCTTTGATTGCCTCAAATACTTTCCTCAGTGAAAAATATACCTCTTGTGAAGTGGGGGAGTCGTAGCGCCACTCGGCCACCGTGTGTCCATTCCTATGCCGTGACAAAAGTGTCCAGCCAATAGCTGACAGGTGCCTCTTAGCTTTAGTTGTTAGGTGTTTCAGGCTACGTGTGCTGAAGTCGCCAAATGACTCCAGATACTCAGATACAACTTCTGGACAATATTTGGAAGGAAAGTGCACCTGAGAATAACGCAAGTCCTCGTGTACCAGCGTCCTCCTCTTCCTCTTCTTCCGCATCCTCTTCACAGACACGTCAGGTGACGCAGTCAAATTCGGATTACAGGGAGATTTAACCACGTCATTCTGACTGTCATCTGCAATTGGGGAGTTGGGAATGCTGGAAGATGTTACCATCTCAATACGATTATCTTCCGCAATCTTACGGGCATTTTCTCCTTCTGACATCAACACCCCCACTACTTTACGGGCACTATTGAAAACTTTACCCTCGGGAGAGATATACTGAAAACGAGGATGACAACCTTTATACAATGAAAACTCCACAGTCCATTTCAAAGAAAGAAGGTGTTGCCTGAATTTATTCACCCTAGTAGGCGTAGGTTTCTCCGAGTTTTTAAAAAAATTAACAGATTGAGGACAGAACTCAGGGTCAAGGTCACAAGGCGTCCACTCAGACTTAACTTTCCTCTTCCTTGGTACATCCTTTTTAGAATTTCCCCCAACACCGGGTTTAACAACTCGATTCGAAATAGAGTCAGCAGGAATAATCGACAGAGCCATTGCTTGCTCTCTGCCACTGATTTCTTCCTCCTCTTGGACCTTGTCATCAATCCGAGGCACAATGTCTTGAACAAGAGAAGGATTTGCCTCCACGAGTTGTGTTTCAGTATATGACATCAGAGACTGCTCGACAGTTAGCGTCATATACTTGTCGATAATCTCCAAAATCAGTGGTTCCCACAACGGTACATTCGTGGGAAAGCTCCAGTCTCCAAGCTTTTCGAATTCTTTTTTAACCCTCATATCATACCATATCTGCCTGACAGACACGGGAACTACGCTTTCAATTTCATATTTCCTAACAATCTCCAAAAAAAGCCAATTCCCGCGTTGCGTCCACTCCTCCGTAAATTCATCCCAATCAAATGTTAAACGCATATTTTCGAGCTTTACATTTTGAACATCACCTATATCAGGGAAGAAAATAGCTCTACAATTCGAACCATCATTATCATCAAAAACGACTCCCTCCCACCATGCATCGTTAAAATAAGCATCAACACAAAGACCGTAGTGAAGATCATCTACCTTCACCTCCATAGGTGAAGGGCGCGGTCTTATCCTACATCGATTAACGGGTGATTTATCCGTGATTCCATCAATTACCCCGGACACTGTGATGGCTTCGGTGTATGCACCTTTGCCATCATCGGACAGAAGGTTATCGTATTTCACTTCTCGACACCCAATCTCACATGAATCAATCGTTGCGGGATGCCATGATCCTAGAAATCCTTCTTCATAACTCTTAACCTAAACAAATGACCCAAAAAAATTCAACCAAAATATAATCAGAAACCAATTAAATAAGCTGCAATGCTGCATTCCACATTCAATCTACCTAAGTAATAAAAAGTTCATCACTTCTCAATTGCAAATCACTATTTCAGCAATTTTGTGTACACTAAATTCCATTGAGCATTGCTACGGTCAGTCACTTTTTGCAGTCTCTTCGACAGTCTCCTCTAATACACTTTTAAAAAATTATATTTACAGTATAGGGCCCATTTGCTTTGATATATAATTGTTTATTCGATTGTGAGGGGAAAAAGGGAGACTGCAAAAAGTGACTGACGATAGCAATGCTCAAATTCCATATATATTTCGGATAGTAAGGCTCTTGTAAGACCGTCTCAAGTCAAGAAATTATCTATAATAATCTCACCTATAAAAGATTACTGTAAATAAAAAAAAGATAATTAAATACATCAAAATTTGGATAATGCATGTAAAATTAGAATGATTAAACCCAAAAAAAAAAAAAAAAAAAAAAAAAAAAACCTATTCAATGATCAATACCCACAAACCCTAAACCCAAATTAAAACAATGCATGACAAAACCCCAATTCAAAGACATGAAATTAATCAACTCAATCAACAAATTTACGATAAATCATCAATCAAAATTAAAATTCAGATGAAACCCAGTTTCAATTGCATTATAATAGACATGAATGCATGATCAAAATTCAAACTTTATTACGAAAACCCAAAAATTTGAAATTGGGCAAAAAAAACAACTAATTAAAACTAAGTAGACAAAAACTCATAATTCACCCACCAAAATACCCTAAATAAAATAAAATTTGATAATGTGAGCAAATTTACGATCAAAATCAATAATTTTACAAACTAAAACCGAATTTTGGTACTAAAACTACTAATTAAAACCAACAAAATTTTTTTAAAAAAAATCGAAAATTCATCAAAAACACTCAAAAAAAATACAGTAAAAACCCAAAAAAAAAAAAAAATTGATAAGAAGAGAAAAAATACCTCAACAAAATCACCAACATCGAATTTTTGATCGAAATTAAATCGTTTGCGTTTACTTCTGTGGTGAGAAACTGGAGGCATTGAAGAATTGTAGGGCAGTTTCAGTGAGCAGCAAAAACAAAAGAAATAAATATTGAATAAAAACACCCAAGAACACTTTTACAACAGAATCTCTGTAGAATTGACTATTTTTACGCCTTATATTTTACTCGTAATATTTTAATATTTAATTGATCAATTAATTAATTAATTAATTAATGTTATGTAGTTATTGCTGAATATATTTATATTGATAATAAATTAATAAGTTAATAATATTATAAGATTATTTTCAGGTGGATGAATTATATTTTCAGTCCTTGTGCCCCAAGTAAATCGATTTTTGGTGTTTTTTTAGTTGAATATATAAGTATGTTTACATATATATATTACTTGAATACTTATACTTTGTGAGTCTGTCTGACTCGGTTATTTGTTTACAGTTCTCTTAAATTGTTTTCACAGAAAAGTTAAATTGTAAATAATTCACTGGAACGGAAGGAGTAGTTAGTTTTTGTTCAAGTATGATTTTCTATAAATGTGTATCATAACAAAATAAAAAGTGAAAATAATTTTTGAAATGCTTCATTGTTTTTAAATGTATAGAATAACTAACAATAATGCCGTGTTTAGAAGAATCTTCAACAATATACTAAGAGTATTCGATTTTGAGTTCTTGTTATGTGCTTCTAAGGCAGATTTTAGAAACCCCGTTTTCGATTTATTTTAGACGAATTCAAATTGTTAAAGGGGGAACATGGGAATCATGAACCTTGGTAAGGTGTCGTGTTTATTAAGGTGTCGTGTTTATTATTATTATTATTATTATTATTATTATTATTATTTTATTTTTTATTTTTTTTTATTATAAACCGCAGCCGTTGTCATTATTAGGAAAAAAAATTTTTACATCATCTACACAAAATTGGTGGGGAGCCGAGATACAATCTGGGCCCCACCCCCTTTGCATAATATTATTATTATTTTCTATTGTTATTCCATAAATCCATTACCAACGTGTTCAATGAATACACAAGGTATAGTAAATTGATTACTCAATTGAACTTTTTTATAATCCAAACATCCAATTTCAAACGATGAACAATAATGGCAACTTTAAAGATTAAAGAATACTCCCTCCGTTTCGGTGATTTGTTTTCGTTTACTTTATACACATTTATCGATGTGAGGAGAGAGGTTGAGAAAAAACTAATAAAATAATAATATAATCTTAAAGTCGTTTCTTAAAATTATCAGATGTTATTGGTTGAGGGAGTAGGGGCCACCTCCCACATGGGTCAAGCATGACCATTTTTGGAAAGTGTAAACAAATGACCCGTAAGTCCCAAAATGGAAAGTGTAAACAAATGACCGGGATGGAGGGAGTAGAATAGTTCTCCGTATAAAATAAAGATAACAAAAGTGCACTTTTATCAATCAAGTTTAGCAAATTACGTAAGATATAGGAAATGTGACATTTGTTATGCGTAATCTTGTACACTTGTTTTGTATGCATGCGTGGGCATACATAATCTGCTACTGATTCTATTATAACATCGTCTTACGCGTAACACGGCTGGCTAATATAATTTCTCGATACTTTATTTATTCTGAGTATTAAATGAAGTACTGATAATATCTGAGTATTAAATGAAGTGCTGATAATTTTTCATTTTACTATGAATTATGAATTATTCTGTTGTAAATGTATGACAATCTAATAAAAATTAGTTTGTACCTTTTCCAGTATTTTGTACGATTTTGTGCTATGTTGCTTTGACACGGTTTTGAAGCATTCGTTATGAATTAAATTCGTATAAGGAATGATAGGGAACAAATTTAACAAAACTTTTAATTATCGTATTTTTCTTTTCACATTAGAACGATAATTGTCTAACCCGTGTACTAATTAAGACCGTCTCATTACAGAATTCGTACATGAACATAAATGAAGGGATTGTTTCACTTAACCTTGTGCTTCACGCAGTTTTTGCACTTGTCATCATGCACACTTACTATATCGACATATTTCATGTAAGAATCACTGTGAAATTCATGGAAAAATCATTGTGAATTATTTTTTTTTTATGTAATTACTTGATTTGGACGTAGTGATGTGTACAATCAAGTGTCGACGCTTCATGTCGTATCAAATGGGACGAAGCACCGTAATATTTTGAGTCTCGAAGTAATCTTCGAGATTGTGTGTTTGTACTTGCATGCAACCAAGCGTTGGTCTCGGACAACTATAGCTAAAATGTGATTGCTACGTTCGTCGTCTATGCATAATAATGCGAGTTCGTGATGAGATTTCTTCTAAGAGCGCGAGGAATATAGTTTCAAGGAAAAAAAAATACTCAGTATATTGTAAAAAAACAAAATTGACATACGGAGTTTCTAACCTAAAAATCATCCTCAAAGTCATTTCGCATTGATCTATAGAAAGTATGAAATAACGATACAAATTTTCGCTACCTGTTTCCAGTTTACCTCTGCATAAGTAGCTCAAAATACACTTCACTGTGGATTCGGTTTGATAATAAGTTATCGCGAAGAAAAGGCCCTCCAGTGTCGTTTAGCCGTATTCTTCTCCCGTAAAAACGAATTGTCTAACGTCTGCAGAGTTTTTGACTCAGATTGAGAGCAAAATATGCCTATGCATGATCCTTCGAAACAAATGGGTCAGTCGTCTAAGGCAACTCCGTACACATTTCCAACAAACTTGAAAGGCGACAACGATTTTGAAACAGCGGAAAGGCAGAAGTACGTGAGAAGGGATGAAGTCGAAACCTGAGGAAACAAGCTAGTGATTACGCTTTCTCTTCTTCCCCTTTTTGCCCTTTTGTTCACGTTTACCCGACGATGTGCCCTTACTACCTTCCTTCTTGTTCGATTTTGACGGGTTTCCTTTTTTGGGTTTGACGTTCTGTCTAGAGGGAGGTGAGTCTTCCATGGGCTCATCATCGTTCATGGGCTCATCGTCTTCTTCATCTGAACTCAGCACCAGTTCTTCGATAACGTCTTCATCCATTGCTTCCCCTTGCTTCTTGTTCTTTTTCTTCTTCTTCTTCTTCTCCTCTTTTGGAGGCTCATCGCTGAAAACCAACAATTTCATCAGACGAAAAAAGTTGAACATAAACACGACGGCACGATGCCTTAACAAGGTTTATGATTGCCGCGTTCCCCTACTAATGACATGTTCTCTTAGTTTCAGTTCTCCAAATTTTTCTCAAGTAGTCTGAAATTTTACGAAATTTTGCGTTTTTCCAGTAGTTAAGTCTCTAGTCATTGACCTGAAATTTTCTGGGGTCGTTAAAACTTTTCCGAAGTGTTTGATATGTTTAGCTCCTAAATTAAACGAGCCTCTAATCATTACTGCTTGCTATAAAGGAGACAGTAATACACGATTACAAAATATCATTTGCAGTAAAAAAAAAGAACGTTTCTATATCATACCTCGATTCTTTTTCTAACAGCCAGGAGGAGTTAAAGACTTTGGAACCTTCACCTTCAGCGTCAATTTCATCGTCACTATCCCTTTCTTCATCGCTGTCGGCTGATTTCTTGCCGAACGAAGATGACTCAGCACCATAAAGAATACTGGATAGAAAATGAAAATCGACACGTTAGTATTCGTCTCATAGAAAAAGTACATCAATCACAGTACCAAATTAGAATAGTCAATAACCTCGATTCTTTTAATGCTTCGTTTCTTTTCTGAGCCCTTTGGCGTAACGTGACAACGTAGTTTGACAGGGGGCTTGTACCAGATTTCTTTTCATCCTGAAATTAAAGAGTTAAATCGCATGCTTACACGACAAACAGTAAAATATATACGAGTACATGTTAGTGGTAGATAATAAATACTCGTAATATACACCAACCTCAAGGAAAGACGACGTAGCAGGATCATTTGGCATTAACGAGAACGTTGCACGGCTTTCATTAGTAAAATTTGAGTTGGCTTCAATCTGAGACGAGAGAAAACAGATTGGTTAGTATATTAAGCCAACTTTATAGAAACTTCAACTCTTGTATCAAAAACATAGTACCTGACGAACAAATTCCCTGATATCTTTTCGGAACCTCTCAACTTTGGTTGTTTTGCCAAAGCTGCGCAGTCTAACACCGGGGATAAAAGACAATTCAAAGAAAGCGACCGAATAACTCCATTGAGCCAAATGTTCACCGAGTTCTTCGATCACAGAAGACACACATGACTCCTGAAATGACCGAGTCTTCAAAGACTGCTTACTGACCTACAAAAAGCCGTCACTTGCGTTACACGGAGACTGATAAGGTTGTCACACCACACGTTTTCGAGATAATGAACGTACCTTAAGTATGGTACGTAAGTCAACGGCTTTACCGACACCTCCAGTTGGTGGAGTATGCAGTTCCTTCATCTCTAGCATATCCAAAAGGAGCATCGACACAGGTACAAAAGTGTTGGTTGCAGCAGCAATGCGGTTGAGCATTCTAATACAGCGTATCCGGAGAGGAAAGTACCGCGTAGTTGGTACTAAACGGGTCACACCGTAAATTATCTGAGTTAAGGGATAAGCAAGGGGCCTGAAATCGGGTTCTGATCCATATTCACACATTGCTCCAGTCCAAAGCTCGAGGCAGCTGATAAACTTCCACTCATAAACTTTTCTGAAAGCTTCCTGCAAAAATAACGGAAACAAACTATAAGAACATGTTCTCTTCATCTAAAGTTGTATGCAGGCCAAGGTGTTTGATAGGTTAAGCAAAAATAAGACAAGGAAAACAGGTCCTAACTCCTAAGTGTACTCTTATATGCACATTTGCTAGTTAAGGAAGTAAGACCCGTCTTACACCTATCGAACAAGTCAGTAAGTAAACGAACCCCTGTAACATTCTCCCAATGCAAGAGCATATCACGAATCTCTCTAAAGCGTATTTTTACTCTAAACATTTTCAGCATGAGTAATTAGATAGTGATTGCTGACCTTTGTCTTTAGGCTCAACGCCTCCCTTAATATTGTCGCCAATTGCCGAATGTAAATAAAGCCATGTTGATACGCTGTCGACAGATCTACACTCAGAAGTAAAATGAAGCATTGCCTGAGAAGGTGGATATGCTGTAACTTCGTTGTGTTAACGTACTGGCAATTCATGACGTAAGCTTTGTATAATCCTTTGAAGCACTCATCTAAACAGTCAGTTCCAAGACGAACGCATAGGTCTCTCAAGAACAAAAACGCAGAAGCGGTAAGGGCCCCACCGCCTGTGCCCCAGAAGTGAATAGCCACCTGACATATTTCACAAACATCACGTTTACCTAATGACATAGAAAGTAAACCTTCATTTCATCAACACCAGATATACGCAAACATAAAATGATTTTGACAAATTCTGGTGCTTTTACCTAGACGTTCTCAGTAATACTGTTCCCAAGGCGAAGATTACGTCAATAATTGAATCGAATGACCGATGATTTACAATACTGTTACTTTGCCATAATAGAAAATATAGACATACGCAAAATACTTGGAAAGTATTTAAGAGTAGGCATACCTTTATAAACTTCCTCAACAAGGTGGGGAAAGCAGCCATGAACAATGTTGAGTTCTTAAGGCGACGTAAAGTAAATGAGATCTCATTAGGGTCTGTCATTCGATTTAAAGCGTGTAACGAATTTCCAAGGAACGACTTCACCATATGATTGTACTTCTTCCACGGTTTTGTGTCCTTCACATTCATAATCAACTCCTTTTTTCCTCCATAAGACGGAAGGTTCACCAACTTTCGGAGAACTCGACTCATTTTACACAAGGTCACAACCATAATTTTGTTAAGGACATCATTCGACATGCCAGATAACTTGGCAGTGGAATTATCTTCACTATCGGCATAGTGACAGGCCGTTTTGAACGCTTTAAGCAGGTTGCGTATAGGCGCAATCTTTCCCTCTTCATCAATAGAATTACACCATGAATTTACCATATCCATGGTGATAATACGCAGAGACGGTTTTTCTTCCTCTTCTTCACCCTCACTTTGCGCGTTTTCAATGCCCTCATCGTCAAAAACATCTTCATCTTCAACCTCATCTTCGTCTTTAACATCTGCATCATCTCCGTCATCTCCATCAGTTTCAACATCCTCCTCACCGACATCAGAATCATCATCAACAGTTTCGGTATCATCCTACACAAAAACAAAACTTAACAACACAAACCCAATTCATAAAATACAAACAACATCAAGTAAACAGCAAGTAGCATTACTCACATCCAATCCCTCGTCGTTGAATTCAAGCAGCTCCTTATCCACGTCTTTCAAGAAATCGTAAAACTCGGGTTGCTGGAAATCCACAAGGTCAGTAACTTATCCAAATAATCCCACAAGTAAACCAAGACAAAACTCCACAATGTCATTGCACATATCCTCCAATGACACCCTTATATGCATACAACGAGCTATTTACGAGCAAAATGTGACCATTATAATGATTATCAAGGCTTATACGAACAATTTACAAAACAAAGGTCACAACAATAGTTATAATGGTCGCGTTTTACTTGCATCTTACAAACACACTATTGTACGCGTACAGCGGTTTCATTAATCACTAACCTTTTGCTTAAGCAACTCCAATTCTTTCTTATGTTGTTTAGCTTCCTTCTTAGTAACTGGAGGTTTTCCATCCAAAAGTTCATTGCTTTCATCTGATTTTTTTATGCTATCTAACTTTTTAGCTGCATTTTTTAAAAAAAATAAAAAATTACATTAGAAAACAATATAATGAGATAAAATAAATACTGGGTTTCAAATAAAATTTGCAAATAAATTCAAAGATTTCACCTTTTTTCTTTGAACCCATGATTAAAAATTGAGCTGCCAAAGGAACAAAATCATCAGAAATCTCATGAACAAAATAAAGGGTAAATAATTCTACAAAAAATAATGAATGAACAAACTATAAATCGACATATCACAAACAAATTCACATGTCAATCGATTAAAAATTGGTCATAATAACCACAGACTAAACGAAAAATAAATGATTAAAACAATAAAAGTATACGATGAAATTAATTTGAGAAGAATAAAGAGGGAATTATACAAAGGATGAAAGATGAATTTGAAAACACCGGTGAAATGGCGGCAGATGAAAGAGGGAAAACTGGTGTGTCGTGGTTCAATTGATTTTGCTTTCATAAACCCTATACCCTCAAATTTAGTTTTATTTTAATTAAATTAAATAAATACTCGTAGGAAATTATAAAAATAAAATGCCAGTGATTTATTAAATTTTAACATGAGACTGATAGTCTAACATTAAATTATTATCGGATTAATTGTCTAGATATTTTTTAATAAATATCTTTTTTTATCAAATTTTCTCTTTTATTTAACTTTTTGTCCAACGTTTCCTTTTAACTTAACTTTTATGTTTAACACTCTCAAATTACACATTCTGACCAAAAAAAGACAAAATTCGGGCCATCGACCAGGTATCTCTTGGGACTTTGTTTAGTGTGGCCATATTTCCTTCCAAAACACAAGCTCGAAACTAGCAAAACCAATTTCATATTTTAATTTCAATTTTAAACGCAATTGTCTTCTTTCTTATTTAACCCTTCACTCCTGTGTATTGAAACCCAAAAGACGATTTTTTTCTTCTTTAAATTGAATTATTTTCAAATGCAATCTTCTATTTAATCATCCATCAAATATTCGAATATCATCTTCTACTTCCCTAACCCTAAAACTTAAAAAAAAAATGTTGCTTTGGTCCAACCACACGTATTATACTAACATTATTCAATTCACCTACAAACTAAAAGAAACTATGGAGTACAAATCAAGTTCAATACAAATAAATACAAACCGTAATTTTTAAATTAGGTTAATTTCGCCCAAAATGAAATAGTCATAGGAAACTACAAGAGAGATGTTATTTAACTTTTCTTTTTATCCTGTCTTTCACCCTCTCCCCTAACAACCAATTAAACGGAAAAGGAACTGTAAAAAAACTGTCTAAAAAATACGGGTTTGGATTCACAACATTTGAAATTTCATAAGTAATTAATTTGGTCTAAAAAATGCACCAAATGCATGCAAGGGGCGGACCTACATAGACATTTGGTGTAGCACAGGCAACACTAAACATTGGAAAAACCTCTAAGTAATTAATACAACAGTATTTTCATAAGTAATTACGGAATAAATTAATGCACTAAAACTTAAGTTATGCGTTTATCTTTACATGTATTTTCATATTAACACACAATATTCTCTCATTAACAGCTATTAATTTTTCAAGAAGAGTCAGCATTAATTACCACTTTTACACTAGTACATATATTTTTAAAGGGTAAATTAAATATAACCCCTTTTATAACACTTTTTTTCAAAATAACCCCCTTATATGTTATTTTTATAACATAACCCCTTTTAAGACACTTTTGTTTCAAAATCACCCCCAACGTCGAATTTTCTTACTTAAAAATGGCAATTAAAGACATTATAGGGTATGCCGCTTTTAAGTTACAACCACTAATGTCTAAAATATGTCGACACCTCTTGAAAAAACTCTATTTAAGGGTGTGAATATTCCATTTTTAAATAGCATATTTCGACTTTGAGGGTGATTTAGAAACAAATGTGTTTTAAAATGGGGTTATATTACAAAAATAACATATAAGGGGGTTACTTTGAAAAAAAGTATTATAAAAGAGGGTTATATTCACTTAACCCATTTTTAAATGTAAAAACAATTTAACTGTGTTCAAATAATAAACTGGCAAGTTAAAATGAAAAGTTAGAATGTGGAAACGATACATTAAAAATGATCTAAGAAAAACAAAGATAATTGTACCGTTTTTAATGTATCATTTTGTTTATACAAGTGAAATATGGAGTATTTCAAATTTATACATTAAAAATTTGAAAAAAACTTTGTTGTTTTTCTTTTCTTAGACCAAATTCTTTTAATAATGTTGTTCATTGTTCAAGGGTGTTAACGGTTATATGTTTATACCAGTGATATACGGAGTATTTTAAATTTGTTTCCGTTAACTTTATTCATTTTGCAACACCAAAGAAAAAGTTTTGGATCCGCCCCTGAATGCATGAAATTATAAATGCAGGAAAAACTATTGTCGATAACATTTCTCGAACTACAAAATCTATGGTTGAAAAAAAAAAAAGCAAGAAAACTGCAAAATGTACAGTTGATTGCATAGTATGGCACACAAAATATACAACACAAAAAAAGGGCTGTTAAAAAAGCATGCCTTCTGAAATTTGGTCTCTCTTTATTCACATCAAATTTCCATTTTTCTGTTTTAACTCTTTTTTCAAATCTTCATCCCGCTTATCACTCTTTAAGTACGTACAACTTCCACCGTTCAAATTTTCATCACTACTTTTCTTATGCTATTTATTATTTTATTTTTTTAAATCTAATTAAATGTCTATTGTAGTTTTAAAGTTTTTAACATTATGTCATGCTAAAGTAACAAAAGTATTGTTTTTTTTTTTACCCTCCCTCTTTTTAACCTATAAAGAAGTTTACATAGATGGGGAATATTTGTTTGTAAGACGATTTTAGTATTTTACAACTGAAAACTTATACGAAGCGTTTATTTTTCCCCTTTATGTCCGTTTTGTTTGTCGATATTTTTACGTTTATCAAAGTAATTATTAAGACGGCAATTTATAAAATGGTACAGAGTATTACTTAAAATACACTAAGCATAAATCAGATTTTACATTTCAGAAAATACAAGGAGAAAAGAAGAGGCCTTTATCTTGGTAAATTTGAACAGATCTCATTCAACTCCATTTTGTATAGTTCACTACTTGATACCATTGAATCAATTACGAAATCTTCAAAATTCTTTGCAATTCATATAGTCATGCGAATTTATTGTTTGATTCATCCTTAGACCAGCCGTAGTAGTGCTTGGGAGGAAGGTTTAAACCTTCTTTTCCCTTAAAATAATATTATATTTTTTAGATTTGGTTTATATTTTTCCCACCTAGGTCCAAAATGAGGGTTTTTAGACCTAGGTTTAAACCTTATTTTTTTTCTCTTTTTTATTAGTTTATTATTTTATTTAATTAAATATAATTTATTATGTGTAAATATTAAATGTGAGATAGATAAAAATATTGATAAAATAATGTGAACCTAGGTTTAGACCTAGTATTATTGTGTTGGTAAATAAGAGGTAGGTCTGGTGAGAAAGTTAAGAGTTGAAAAAATAATATTTTAATGCAAATGGTAGGTTAAGACCTACCTTCGAAGACCACTACTACAGGTAGTCTTACGAATACAATATAAATATCAAATTTTAATAAATTATAATAAGACAAAACTTTGTGTACCGTCACTCTAATATTTACTCCTCTTCACAAAATTGGAAAAGTCAATAAAAAATTAATAAAGTTACTACACTATCATTTGTATCATTTGCATCATCTACACACTTAAAGCAAGAAAATTGAATAGAGTATCCAATAAAACCATCACACATATTGAATCACTCTAAGACCACCCCCATCCATGAATCAAATTTAAAATGAGTGGATCAAACTAATTAGGCAATATTCTCATCCAAAAATCACAAATAAGCTAAGTCAATTCATTTTCACCTAATCTCATTTTAATTAGTTTGACCACTCACTCTCCCATCCAAAGAATCACCACTTGCTAAACCCAATCATTTCTAATAATATTTTATCAATTTCTAATTATTTTCTTTCCCATATTTTCTACCCACCAAATATTTTCTCTTACTTTTTAATTATAAACTCATTTTCTTTTTGATTTTCATAAGTATCTTAATTAAATTAAAAGCAAGAATATCATTTATTTTTCATTAGGTAATCATATAAATAATAAATTATAAATAAAAATAATATACTTAAAAATGTTTGATTCACTTACTTTTCACCTTTAACTACATTTAATTTAGTTTGATTCACTTACTTCCCCATCCAAAAAATCATTATTAAGTTTAGATATTAATCATATTTTTATAATTTTTTTTTTTTACATTTCAATAATAAAAAAAATACAAACTATTAAATAATAAAAAATATAAAAGTTTTAATTTAATGCATTGAAAAACAATATACTTTAATCTATTTAATACAACTATGCATAAATATTAAATAAATAAATTAATAAAAAGGAAAAGAAAAAGTCATGATTCACCCTTGAACTAGATCAAGTGGTGATTCAATTCACTACATTTGACAAAGTGAATCATACTAACTAAAGAAATTAATTGTAAGACCACCCCCATCCATGAATCATGACTTAGTTCATGAGGGGGTGGATCAACTTAATTACAATTAATTTCTTTAGTTAGTATGATTCACTTTGTCAAATGTGAATAATCAATCACCACTTGATCTAGTTCAAGGGTGAATCATGACTTTTTTTTTTCTTTTTCCTTTTTTTTTTTTATTAATTTATTTATTTAATATTTATGCATAGTTGTATTTAATAGATTAAAGTATATTGTTTTTCAATGCATTAAATTAAAACTTTTATATTTTTTATTATTTAATAGTTTGTATTTTTTTTATTATTGAAATGTAAAAAAAAAATTATAAAAATATGATTAATATCTAAACTTAATAATGATTTTTTGGATGGGGAAGTAAGTGAATCAAACTAAATTAAATGTAGTTAAAGGTGAAAAGTAAGTGAATCAAACATTTTTTAAGTATATTATTTTTATTTATAATTTATTATTTATATGATTACCGAATGAAAAATAAATGATATTACTGTTTTTAATTTAATTAAGATACTTATGAAAATCAAAAAGAAAAATGAGTTTATAATTAAAAAAGTAAGAGAAAATATTTGGTGGGTAGAAAATATGGGAAAGAAAAATAATTAGAAATTGATAAAATATTAGAAATGATTGGCCATGACCTAAGCATGATTCTTTGATGGAAGTGAGTGGGTCAAACTAATTAAAATGAGATTAGAAGTGAAAATGAATGGTGACTTATTAGTTATTGTGATTTTTGGATGGGGATGGTCTAATAGTATTCGTCTTTAATAAAATACTCCTAGAATTATGCTTCCACCATTTAATTACTCCCTCCGTTCCCGTGATTTGTTTACCGTTTGACTTTTTTGTGAAAAGGATTTGAAGGAAGTGTAAACAAATAACTGAGACAGATGTAGTATATTTATCTATTTTTGCCACTATTCATTGTCAATCATTTAATTTCCAATTTCTCTCGATATATAAGTGAAAATATATTCATATGGGATCTTATTAGTTAAGACACAACGTGACAGAGTATTATTTGTGAAGGATTGCTGTGTATTCAATATTGTGTTCTGCTGTACAATAATACAATCATATATAGCCAACCTCGTAAAACCCTACTTGCCAAAACATACAATCTAAAATATTACATAGAATATAATATTTACAAATATATCAGAATATATCGGAATATATTCCGTAACACCCCCCCTCAAGTTGGTGCGTGGGGATTGAGAACGCCCAACTTGGACAACAGATATGTGAACTGACGTACATCAAGTGCTTTCGTAAGTAAATCGGCCACCTGCTCAGACGTGTGAACATAGGAAGGAGCTATAATGCCGTCGCGAATAGCATCGCGGATGAAATGACAGTCGACCTCAATATGTTTGGTGCGCTCGTGAAAGACTGGATTACGAGCAATGGATAACGCAGACTGACTGTCGGAGTGGAGCACCACAGGACGTAGCACAGGAATATCAAGAAACTGAAACAAACCGCGCAACCACTTGACTTCACACGTGGCAGCGGTCATAGCACGATACTCGGCTTCAGCTGACGAGCGGGACACCGTTGGCTGCTTCTTGGTCTTCTTCCGGGCACGAAGGGCACCACGAAACTTGACCGACCACTCGTCATAATTATCACCGGTTAACTGGACATGAATCACTTTGTCGCCGAGTTTGTCACTAGGGGACAGAACGTACGGACCCGTGGTCTTGGACTGGGGGACGTCTTTATCGTTGGCCATGACGATGAATGAGACAAAAAAACGGCTCTGATACCAAGTTAAGACACAACGTGACAGAGTATTATTTGTGAAGGATTGCTGTGTATTCAATATTGTGTTCTGCTGTACAATAATACAATCATATATAGCCAACCTCGTAAAACCCTACTTGCCAAAACATATAGCCTAAAATATTACATAGAATATAATATTTACAAATATATCGGAATATATCGGAATATATTCCGTAACATTATTTGATTCGTCTTTACGAGTACATAATTAAAATCTAATTTTTAAATTTTTTTGCAATAACGTAGTTAACGATATTTAATTCGCAAAAATCACGTTGACAGATGTGAAAATACAATTCAACAATCTCTACTTTACTTTGACTACTCACTCACAAGTTACATATGCTTTCACTACTTTTATTGATCCAACATAATCTTTACTTTTTCACACTTTGCCCCCTCTCTTTATATCATGCCTAACATTCTTTCATTCAAACTTTCCCTTTTGTTTTTTCTTCTTTGCTTACAACAACTCAAATTTCAACACTAAACAATTTCACTCAAAAAATATTTGACTATTTATTATCATAATAATTCTCTAAGAAATATGAAGTTTAATTCTTTATCATCATCTTCAACATCATCTACTTCATTTAGTGCAAATTTGGGATGTTTTTCAGGGTTTTTGAGCAAAATCCTCTGCTCAAAAACCCTACCAACTTACCCTTCTTACGAAACCGAAAACCGACACCAGTTTTCGAGTATCGAGAAGGTCGTAGACGGGTCCGGGACTCCCAATGTGGTTGCTAGGCTAATGGGTTTGGAATTCATGCCAGAAATCAGCTCAAAAGACGACAAAACATGGAATTCAGGGGATTTCAGAGAAGAAACAGAGGATATGCAGGGTAAAAACAGAAGGGTAAAAATGTCATTTTCATTTACCGAGGCGAAAAATTACTTTGAAATTGAAGAAGATGGCTTTTTTGTGCTGAGCTTTGAGAATGGTGATGAAAAAAAGAAGAAAGTTTCAAACTTTGGTGAAAAAAAGAGGAAAAAATGCAGGAGAAAACAGAGAATGAACAGAGATGAACAGGGGAAAAACAGAGTGTTTTCAGATGAAGAGAGGGGCAGTTTGGGGATTTCACCTCAGAATTTCGAGAAAATCGATGTCGGTTTCGATGCTAGGAAGACGAAATCGAAAAAGATGGAGAATTTTATGGAGTTGAGTGAAATGGAGGAAGATTATAGCCCTGTTTCTGTTCTTGATGATAGTGAGTTTGTTAGTAGTGATTATGAAGTCACACTTTCAAGTAATTCAGGTAGTAATTCTTATTTTTTTGAATTTTTATAATTTATTTTTTTTAGGATAATTTGTTAATTTTGAATTTTTATACTCCCTAACATTTATTTAGAAATGACAAAAAAAAATGATCTGATACGAAAAACTCGACCTAAATTGACTAAATTTGATTAGCCGTACACGAGTATGAAAATTGAAAATTGGGTTGACCCATTTCGATTTGATTTATAAATAGTTGTTTATATTGAAATTGAACTGAATTAAACTGACGAACCCACTTAAACTTATATTAAAATTGAACTGAATTAACCTGACAAACCCACTTAAATTAACCTTAAAAATAACTTATTTAAGCGGTTTTAATAAGTACGAGTAATTGATTTACACAATTTCTTGTGTGAGACGGGCCTAACGATAAATTTATCGTAAGTCCTCTCACACAAGGTAGTTACGAGTTAGTTTTTTTTTTCTTTTCTTGCTTGTGTCTTACGTTAATTATCGTTAGGCCCGTCTTTCAGGAGAACTACTGATTTATTTAAGCTCACAAATTTCGGCCACTAACGTTTATTTGATCCGATAAATCAAATATATATATTTTTTTATGGTAGTACTCGTAGGTCTTATGTTTTAGTGCATAAACCGTGATTGTTTACGACTTAAATTGTAAAATGTGACTATTGAGTATTGACCGTCAAGATAAATACGAGTAATAAAGTGATCACATTTTATGTTCTGAAAAACGATCTGACGCGTCAAACTGTCTGACACAAGTTTTTACGGTTTTTTTTATTATGTTTGGCAGAAGAAGAAGCAAAATCAAGAGGATATGATGAATGTGACAAAGAACAACCATCATCAAGCAATGAAATGTCAAACTTTAATGACACAAAAACTGAAGAAAATGAAGAAAAAAGGGTTTTATTATTAAGAAGAAAAAATTCCAAAAAGTATGAAAATTTAGAAATTATGAAAAAAGTTTACAGATTTGCAGAGGAAGAGTTTAATCATTCAGAAAATTGGAAGTATTATAGAGGAATGTTTTGTGCACATGAATTTGAAGAAACTGTCTTCATTTTTAGTGTGCAAATTTTTGAACAGTTGATTAATGAGTTAATTGATCAATTAATAGAGATTTAATTTTAGTTTTTTTTTTATTTATACAATAGTTATATCTTATCTAATGTTGGTGCTTAATTAGTTAGTATCTAAAACTTTGTAAAAATATTGTATATTATATAAAATCGGCTACTCAGATAAAAAAAAAATGTTTATTATCGTCATTTTCTATCGTTCTGGAATAGTTATATGTTTTTGTTTTGGGTCGTTAGGTATTATCTATTTTCATTTATGGTATAATCTGTACAGTGTAAGACTTATAAATTTAACGAAAAAGATTGACGAGAATATATAAAAGAATAGTCAAACATTTACTCACATTCCATGATGTTTTTACTTTAGGTAAAAGCAATTAACTAGACAAAGCCATTGATGACTAATGATCCACAATATTGCATGCCTAGTAATTTGTCTCTAGTGCAGTGATATCTATTTATGCGAGAGTTCTCACAATAACGTTATTGTAATCATCTGACCATAGAAGTTGTAATCGTTATCTAATTTATGCATAAATTTTGCCGCAACAAAATAAAGTATTGTATTACGGTATTGCCAATTTCATATTTGTTGTCGTTCTTCTAGGGTCGACTAACATAAATCGTTATCCAAAACCGTCTATATAACTAAATAATCTAAGTTTGAGCTGTCATTGAATAATATAAAAGAGTACGTGCAGGCTACTTAATAAACATTTGCCTTGTTCAAACATCTGATGCATAATTTCAATGATGAATGTATCAGCTAGAGTTACATTACATTTCTTAGTATAATTTGATTTTGTGATGATAATGCTGCAAAAGTTATAAATTCAAATGTATTTTTCGTAAGAATTAGTCGCGAAAAAAGCAACAAGGTTTTCGTAGTCTGCGTCTTCATTCTGCTGTTTTTTTTTTTTTTGGGTGTAATGGGGCTGCACTCGATTCTTTCGTTTACGTTCTCGCTGCTTCGGTCGTTTTTCACTTTCTTTCTTCCATGCCTTCAGAACTGTCTTCCTTAGACACGTTCCACGACTTTGTCATTTCAGATGGTATCGCTTTTTTGTCGTGCTGTGAATGTCTGTTTGTTTGCAGTTTTCGCAATTTTGTTACTGTCTGTTGAGGTTATCAGTCTTGGTTCGTCGTCCACGATAGCTGTCAGCTATGATTCCACGACTGTCTGCGGAATACTGGCAGGAAACTCCTCGCAGAGTATTCAATGTTCTCGAAATGGAGAAAGGTTTTCGGTTCTCCCAAACAACGTTTCCTACGAGACCCTAGCTGGTGGGAAGAACATGTTTTGCGGTTTGACCTCAGGTGGTGTTGATCTCGTTTGTTGGGACACACGCGTTTCGAATTTGACCTCTGCAGGTTGGAGAATCTACAGCGACGCTAATCTCACGCTGTCTGATATAACTGTCGGAAATGATCGTGTCTGCGCATTACAGGCTAAAACAGGCGCTATACAGTGCTGGAAACGAGGGAGTTCCTCGTCAATTCGATCGGTTTTTCTACAGCCGGAAGGCGAGACTGCTTTCGTCAGCATCACGTCAGGGGAAGGGTTTTCCTGCGGGATAACGAGAGATGCGAGGAACGTGCAGTGCTGGGGCGAGAGCGGGATGGGGGACTTTATCGAGGCACAGTTCGACAGCGTTCCAATGACGAGTTTAGTCGCTGGCAAAGCTCACGTCTGTGGCATCACTTTGTCTGGTGCATTGATCTGTAAAGGGAACAATGACGCTGGACAACTGAATGTCCCGTCGAAAGAAACCGCCTTTTATTATTCTGAGATCGCCCTTGGTGGGGCCTACACCTGCGCGTTGCTACGAAGTAACGGGTCTGTCACCTGTTGGGGTGATTTTCGAAACGTATCAGACTATTTTAATCAAGAAATTCAGATGCAGTCGTTCGAGTCCATAGTTGGAGGTGTTGATTTTGTATGTGGTTTGAGAAGCGATGACTTGACTGTTTTGTGTTGGGGTTCACCTTGGTTTGGTAAATCAAATTCTTCTCTCGGTTTGTCGCCTATGATTCCCGGACCATGTGTGCAGGACGCGTGTCGAGTCTGTGGGTGGATTCCAAATTCTGGCACGTTGTGCAGCGGTGAAACGCACATTTGTCGCTCGTGTGTGACTAATCTCCTGTCTCAGCTCTCGTCTGAGACGGTAATTCCAATAAAATCCTCGAACGCTTCTGCTCCAGAGATTTCACCAGCACCGTCGGTGTTACCTGTTTCGACACCGTTGCCTGTGAAAAAATTGTACCGACCTCTGTGGGCGTACGACATATTCGCAATGGTTGGGATTTTGTCTGGTGTATCCGCTTTCATCTACCTTGTGTACTTGAGAAGATCACGCTCCTCGGATGATGAAAAGGTCGCGGATGATTTTACGCTGAAGAAAATTCATTCGAATATTAGCAACGGAAGTAGCAACAACAACAACGTTGTCGACTCAGCTTTTGTAGCGAGCAATGCTTCTAGCGCGCCCCAGTCGAGATCATCGTCGATTACTCAGCTAAGCTCCTTGACTTCAGGGCGCGAGCGAAACTGGGAGTACGCCCTAAAACACGTTGATAAAGCTGAGGTGTTCACGCTAACCGAGCTAGCGTTAGCGACAAGGAACTTCTCGCTCGAGAACAAAATTGGGAGAGGCAGTTTCGGGACTGTGTACAGAGGAAAACTCCCTGATAATCGCGAGGTTGCTGTCAAACGGGAAATAATCTGTCGGAAAAAAGAACGAGAGTACGCCTTTGAGTCAGAACTAACGTTACTGTCGCGGGTTCACCACAAACATTTGGTAGGTCTAGTCGGGTTTTGTGAGGAAAACAGTGAGCGACTTTTGGTGTACGATTTTATGGCAAACGGGTCTGTGCACGATATGCTGCACACGAACAACAAAAGTCGTCTGAATTCCTGGAAGATGAGGATTAAGATCGCTTTGGATGCTGCAAGAGGAATCGAGTATCTGCACAACTACGCAGTCCCACCTATAATTCATCGAGACATAAAGACGTCGAACATCCTCCTAGACGAGAAATGGGTGGGAAGAGTTTCTGATTTTGGGCTGTCGCTCAAAGGCCCGGAAAACGAGGAGGGAAGCGTGTCAATTAAGGCGGTCGGAACACTCGGTTACATTGATCCCGAATATTACGTCTTGAAAGTCCTGACGACTAAAAGCGACGTGTATGGTTTCGGGGTGGTGCTGCTAGAGCTTGTGACGGGTAAGAAGGCCGTGTTCAAGGAAATCGAGGGAAACGGGCCCACAGGGGTCGTGGAGTACGCAGGCCCGTTTATCGTGGCGGGTGAAGTGTGGAAGGTGTTGGATAAACGAGTCGAGAAACCCGTGTTGAACGAGAACGAGGCCGTGGAACTCTTGGCTTACACAGCTATGATGTGTGTTAACTTAGAAGGGAAAGAGCGGCCGAGTATGTCAGATGTCGTTTCGAATTTAGAAAGGGCTTTGACTCTCTGCAACGGCGGTTCTGGTGCATTCTCCCCGAACTTCTATTCTTTTAATTAAATTTAATACAACCGTACAAGTTTTGCAGTGTCGTGTCGAGTTATGGCATCAAAGTGAAGCGTCGAAGTTTTCAACTGATGCATGTTGAATTTGGTTTCGGTTTTTTGAGATATGTTTAAGTTAGCTGTGTACATGAGAATTGTTCTGCGTTGTTAGTCCTTGATATGTAAAATGTGATTTGGTGTGATTGTTTCTGAATTTTAGTTTTTTATAGCTCGAAAATTTTTTAAATGTCGTAATTCTTATAATTTAGTGAAACAATTAACGGTTTGGTTTGTATGCATATAACACTCTCATATAAGACTATCAAAGGCCTTCGCATCGTTGAATTAGTTGTTTGATTTCAAATTTCGTTACAGTGAACAGACCGACTTAGGCCCGTTTCTACGGAATGAATACTACACTACAAAACCTTTCTTTACAAAACGAATCTTAACATTAAATTATCGAGTATATTTCATGATTTCGAATTTCCGATGATATCAAATGAACTGAAACCGAACGAGTAACTTGACGTACTTGTATTTAAGTCCCTTCTTGCTGTACAACGGGATTGCTCGGATACCAGACCGTAACTCGGACACTGGCAAGCATGTCTGCCCTCGAAAGTCGTGTCTGCCGCTCATGTTGTAGTCGCGCACTTCTATCCTCAGGAGCGCGAGCTCAGGAACCGTCAATGGGAACTCGAATTCTCTGTTCCATGTCGGTACCCACTCGTCCTCTATCGGTTTAGTTCTTACTTTCTGATTATCCGCTGGAACTCCTACAATTTGAAGCTGCACGTAAAAAAAACACGGATTAATCAGTGCCTCTTTTCAGACGTAGCGGCTACTGATAGTAATAAAATCGACTGCTGACTTCGACAACATCAAACCTTAGCAAAGAAATCGGGTGGTGAAAATGCGTCAACGTGGGTGCATCGGGATTCCAGATGCCATCCATCTCCCATGTATACCTTCACCTTCAATGTTTTTTTGACTGGACGACGTATGTTTGGATTAAAAACCTCGTTGTTTGGGCCGACATTCAAAAGAAAATCCGGCTTTTTCACATATCCGCAACCTCCATTAGCTCTGAACATTCCTTGCATAATCCAAAGGTATTTTCCGTAACCCTACACAACGCAGAAATGAGAAATGTAATGTCACTTCGATATCCGCACGACATTACCACAGCGCCTTAAAGGCTCTCGACTATGCTGACAAAAGCAGTAAGGAGAGATCTAAACCTGCATATTGAAAGCGACCATCTGAACCCCGTGAGTCCAGCAGACGAGAGGATTGTAATTAGACGATAAAATTCGCGTGCCCTTGGGATACACTCTGAGTAAATTCTTCCGAGTAAACCTATAACAAACGAAGTGCACAAAGATGTCGTAAGGCGTGCTGAAATATTTATCACGTAAAAGTGATTGCATTGTCCGAAAAGAGCGTTTTCACTTTTTTTCTGACCTAATGATATCAGGACCACGAGTTTTGACAGCATTCCGCAGTTTCTGCTCTCCAAGGCTCAAACGAGCGGCTCTTTTAGAATCCGCTCTCAGTAAGTTTCCGAGGCCACCTTTTCCCTTCACTTTATGAACAGAAATCAAATCCCTGTACTCGGAAATTGACGCCTCTTCCTCTTCTTCCTCCATCTCGTTCTGCTGAAAAATGAAACACGTATCGATTGGAATTTAGGCTTCATTTTGACGGATAAAAGTGTTAAAAAAAATACTCAGTTGGCGTGAAGCTGACCTTATCTTGTAAGATTACGTCTTTCTTCTTTGTGGATTTATTCACACATCGATAAACTTTTTGCTCGTTGTTATTGGGACTATCGAGGGACTCTTTTGGCGGTTTGGTAGATATCAGAATTCTTTTCTTTAAAGATTCAGGTGACGGGAATTCCTCAAAGTCCATGCTTTGAAAGAGCATGTCTCGAAATGTATCCGTGACCATCTGAATGAGACACGAGAAATCGAGTTAATACTACGATTTCTTATGAACTGACCATAAGAATTCAGATGATCAGTCGATCAGCGTAATAAAGTCACAGTTCCAGAATCGAAAAAAAAAAGTAAAGGTTTGTAAAATTCGGAAATTCACCTGAGCAACTTTAGCCTGAAGCAAAGAGTCCAAGTGATCTTCGAAAGTAATGATAACAGGATACTCGGAGGCATAGAACGCATTTTCCTTAATCGCCTCCAAACACTTGATTAATTTTACCGGAGAAGTCATCGTTCTGCAATGTTTTCCACAAGTTAGTACTCACGTCGAAACTCTTAAAAGTATATCGAACAAATCCTCTGACAAAAACATACCCTCCATGGAAAACTTCGACATCGTTCCTTTTAGAGTTAGGCCACAAATCGAGCTCAATGACCCTTACGCCAGCTCTCAGCGCCTTAACAATTGGATCGATGCTGCTGTCGCTGCTCAGCTGATTTCCTGTGAGGTAAGAATTGTGTCCCGTGTACAGAAAATAGTGCGCTAAAGGCGCTGTCATATCGTGGTGCACCTGCGTAAAAACAAACAAGGGAATCGTTCTTCATTAGTCGTCAGAATTTCATACTTCAGACACCTCAGAGCGAAGTAAACAGGTCTAAATGCTCTACGTTTTCACCCAATATCCAATACGATATGGTATGAGAAAAATCAATGTAAGTTAATGAAAAAGCGGTTACCCCAAGAGGTGCAAGAGGCGAGTTCACGTCCCCAAAAATATATCTGAAAAACGCGTCAAAGTGAAGGCCACGCCTTTGGGAAACATGATGATGCTTAAGACTATGAAAAATAGCCTGCGCAACATCAACAGTCGCGTTAACTTCCCCTTGAAAATCCACCAAAAACTCGTGCAATTTTTCGACAGTCATGACTCCATGCTCAGAGTACTGACTAAACAATTTCACGACATCCTCTGGAGGTTCGGCCATGTTCAGCTTGAACATACGCCGGAAACAGAAACACGACCAGTATGACTGCTTCGACATTCCGTCTTCTGATCAACTGTTGACTACAAAATACTGATAATATTGTTTTGGTGCATAAATATAGGCCAAAAAATTATACTTACCTGATAACTTGGAATTTTTCATTTTATTTAATATTTTGTGGAATAAACTTTTTATTTTTTGAAAAACAAAGTAAGAATATGTTCCTTTTTATGTTTCCATCTAAAATTATTAATTATTTTATCATCATTGATCACATTGTTGTTGGTCTTTTTTTATGATTTATTATCACAAATAATTGATTACAAAATTGTGATATTTTTTTTCTTCTATAAAAAGAACACTTCTGTATTAAGTAATAGTCTATAACTTTTAGTTTAGCTTTTTTTTATCGATCAAAATCTTCCAAAACAATTAAAAAATATACAGAGATTCTTAAAGACGTGTTTAATGCAGATTTAACTTTTGATGTACTTTCTCTTTACTATTTGTTTATCATAGTGAGAACTGAGAAGTCATATTTCCCGGAAATTTACGACCATTTACGCGAAAATACTCGGTCGCAGAGCGTGTTCTTTAGAGAACCTTCATATATAACATGTGTGAGTGTGCGACTATTTTTTTGACATAATTGCAAATTTCGGTTTTTATAATAATCTCGAGGCTTTTAGTCGGTCTCACTTTTCGATGAAATAAGAGTTGAAGTGCGTTTCAGCATGACAAAGCTATAAGAAGGTGATTTTCTTATTGATTGTTAATTAATGATTTACAAGGATGCCTAGGTTTATATACACTTTGAATGAATTGTTACACAAGACTATACTTGCCTATATTACAATATTTTCTGTAATATTTACAGCTCACAATTATATGCAGAATCTATCCTTTAGGAGGATTTTGACTTGCTCGGGAAGTCGTCTTTTGAGTTGGAGAATTAACATCAGTAATACGCCCCCGCAAGATGGACGTCGGGGATCGAAGGCCAATCTTGTCTAGAAGTTCAGTGAAGCGCGGCCTGTGGAGTGGCTTGGTAAGAACATCAGCGAGCTGGTCTTTGCTGGCGATATGCTGGATACGAATGTGACCGAGCTGGAGCTGTTCTCTGACAAAGTGAAATGACAAAGCCATGTGTTTCATCCGAGAGTGGAAGACAGGGTTTTTGGCGTATAGCGTAGCAGATAGGTTGTCACAGTAAAGGGCAGGTGGTGTAGTGATGGTGAGGTGAAGTTCGGTGAGAAGATTACGGAGCCAAAGTATTTCAGTTGTAACTGCGGCAACCGCACGAAATTCAGCCTCAGTGGTGGATAGAGCAAGTCCTCGCTGCTTTTTGGAGGACCAAGAGATTGGGTTTTGGCCAAGGTATATAATGTAGCCAGTTGTAGATAGGTAGTCAGATTTGTCGCCTGCAAAATCAGCGTCACAGAAGGCATGGAGACACAGAGGTGAGTTGCGATACAGCTGAATCCCATGGGTCTGCGTGCCTTGAAGGTAACGAAGCAGCCGTTTGAGAGCAGCCCAGTGAGCCGCGGTGGGGTGGTGAAGGAATTGAGCTAGACGATTGACCGTAAACGCAATATCAGGTCTTGTGAGTGACAGATATTGTAAACTGCCGACGATAGCTCTATAGTCGGATTGGTTTTGGATGGGTTCGGCATCTTCGCGAACAAGGTGAGTGTCAGGTGCAGCGGGAGTGGTGGTCGGCTTGGCATCTGCCATATGGGACTTTAGAAGAAGATCATGGATATACTTGGATTGGTTGAGGTGGAGACCGAGAGTATTTGGTGTGACCTCAATGCCAAGGAAGTATGAGAGGGGACCCAAGTCTTTAATAGAAAACCGTGCAGCTAAGTTGGTAATGAAGGTTTGGAGATGTTGTGCATTTGGTCCTGTAATTATGATATCATCTACGTATACAAGCATGTAAATACACATTGTAGTGGTTTTAAGAATGAATAAAGAGGAGTCGGAAAGAGATTGTTTAAATCCATAATTTAGTAGATAGGTTTTGAGTTCAGTGTGCCAGGCTCGAGGAGCCTGTTTGAGACCATAAATTGCTTTATTAAGTTTGCAGACATAGTCAGGCTTGGTTTCATCGAGAAAGCCTTGAGGTTGAGCCATGTAGACGTCATCAGTTAGTGTGCCTTGTAGAAAGGCGTTGTTAACATCTAGCTGACGAAGTAGCCATGATTTGGTGACAGCAAGAGAGAGAATTAAGCTTAATCAGAGCGGGCTTGACGACCGGGCTGAACGTCTCCGTGTAGTCAATACCTGGTCGTTGGTGAAAGCCTTTAGCAACTAGGCGAGCTTTGTGTTGTTTGAGGGAACCATCGGGATTATATTTAATCCGATAGACCCATTTACAGCCAACTATATTTTGAGTGGAGTGACGAGGACGAGAGTCCAGGTTTGATTACAGACTAGCGCATCGTGACTCGGCTTGCATAGCTTGTCGCCACCGGGGAGACTAAAGCTTGTTTGACAGTGTTGGGGAGTGACGATGAGGCAGAGGTGATAGCTAGTTTTGCATATTTAGGATTAGGTTTCCGAATGTTATGATCAAGGCGAGTCACAACAGAACGAGGAGGGGGAGGGGGTCGTGGTTGCCGAGGAGCATCAGTTTGGGTCAATTGAGATGGTGTGGGAGGGACGGATGGGGAAGTGTCAGTAGGAGGGGGAGACGGAGTAGTAGAAGGGGTGGAGGTTACGGATTGCGGAGTGGGTTGGCGACGAGAGTAAACTTGGGTAATAGGGTGACGAACCCGAGGAGGTTGTTCAGTTGTCGTGGGGTTAGGGGTAGAAGTGGTGGAGGGAAGAAGCGGTAGCACGAGTTGACACCAGTCATCAGGGTTAGTGGTGTCAGAGGGAGGAGAGGAGGGTGTTGTAAGACGGGTGTATGGAAATTCATCCTCAACAAACCTGACATGTCGTGAGGTAAAGAGACGATTAGTCTTTGGTTCAAGACAATGAAAGGCACTCTGCGTGGAGGAATAGCCAACAAAAATGCAGGGGGTGGAGCGATAATCAAGCTTGTGTTTGCTGTATGGCCTGAGCCAGGGGTAGCAGAGACAGCCAAAATTGTGTAGTTTGGCATAGTTAGGGACACATTTATGTAGTTGAAAGTACGGAGTGAGGTTGTTTAGAGTAGAGGTAGGGAGACGATTGATGAGATAAACTGCCGTACTAAAGGCAAAAGGCCAAAGAGTGGTGGGTAGGTGGGCGTGAGCTAATAAGGCGAGTCCGGTTTCAACAATGTGACGATGGCGGCGTTCGGCATAGCCATTATGTTCTGGGGTGTGCGGGGGTGAGGTGAGATGACTGACACCATTATCTAAGAGAGAGGATGTCAATTTTACAAATTCACCACCATTGTCGGAGAAGAAGCGTCGAATTGGTTTATTAAAGTGTTTTTCGACTAAGGCTTTAAAACGGAGAAATACTTGTGCGGTTTCAGACTTTTGTTTTAGTGGAAAAAGCCATACATATTTGCTAAAGTGATCGACAAAGATAACATAGTATTTGTACTTGTCGTGAGATAGGACAGGACTAGTCCAGAGGTCGGAGAAAATGAGGTCGAGGGGTTCGGTGGAGGTGAAGGAGGAGGTTGAAAACGGTAATTTAGTACTTTTACTAATTTGGCACGAATCACAATGAGAAAACTTTGGTAAACTAAATTGTAAACTTTTATTAATGACCCGCATTACATCAATATTTGGATGACCAAGTTTGTGGTGCCATGAGAGGCCCTTATTAACAGAAAAACAAGAACTTGAACTTATTAAATTAGAGCTAGGTGGACTTATAGTGTCCTTATTACAACTGAAACTTGTAGTAGTACTACAATTATTAAGACTAGGTAAGCCCAGTGGGCTTTTATTAAGACTAAAACTAGAACTAGTAGTGGTAGGTGAAGACGAGCCCAGTTGAGAAGTAGAAGCGGTAGTGCGGGTCGGGCTCACTTCGTACACTCCATTTTTAGCCTTGCCTTGGAGTAGGGTTTTGTGACTCTTGATCTCCTTCACACAAAAATCAGATGAGGAGAAAATAACATAAGCATGGTTGTCTTTACAAAGTTGAGAAATAGAAATTATATTCCTAGCAATTGAAGGAACATGTAAAACATCAGTTAAATGAAGAGAGGAGTGAGGTAAGATAGTTGTACCTATATTGGTGATTTCAAGAGACGAGCCATCGCCAATGAGAAGCCCATCGGTGCCGGCGTACGGGGTGTGCAAGGCGAGGGTATCAATGTCGTAGGTGACATGGTTTGAGGCCCCACTGTCAAGAAGGTAGGCTGGATTCGGGACAGAGGACCCGCTGGTGGTGGCCGTGTTGGCTTGACGATTGGGTTGGTTAGGTTGGTTGTGTTGTCGGGTTGGTGGGGCTGGAAAGATGATGGTCGGGAAGAGTTTGCGGAAGTTAGGGCAGTCAGCGATGACATGACCTACCTGCCGACACCATTGGCAACGACCCTTAAAGGGTTTGGGTTGTTGATTGGTCGGGTTTCCAGAGGAAGAAGCGGTGTTACTGCGGTTGTTGCCACGATAATTCGTGGAGGGGCGGTAGCCTGCGTTCACAGTGGGTGGGAACGGGTCAGGTGTTGGATTTTGTTTGGTTAAAAGCTCATGTTGGAGAAGTTTTTCGTGTAGAGCTTCGAAGGAAATTGGGTTGTCTCGAGCTCTAACGGCGTCGATCACGGGTTTGAAGACATTATAATCGAGGCCGCGGAGGACCTTCGAGATAATGTCCTCGGGATCGAGAACTTTGCCCATAAGGGCGAGTTGGTCAATACATGCCTTTATGGCATGCATATAATCGGTTACGGTTTGACCGGAGGTTTTGACAATAGAGTCAAGTCGGTCTTTTATCTGAAGAATATGCGTACGAGATGGGTTGGCAAAGGTGTGAGCCAGGATGTCCCACGCTTCTTTTGAGGTTTTAGCGCGGACTATCAATGCTTGGATGGTGGGGGTCAAGGTACCCATTAGGGCTCCTAGAATGAGACCATCCTGCTTTAACCAGGTGTGATAAGCAGGGTTGGGTTTGGGTTGGTCCGACTTTTCGTCGGAAGGAAGGGTTTCAGTTGGTTGCGGGGTTGACCCGTCAATGTAGCCAAGAAGGCTAAAGCCGAAAAGTATGTGTGTGAGTTGAAACCGCCAAGATGTATAGTTGGTGGAGGTTAGTTTCACACATTGGGTAAGATTTAGAGAGGTGAGAGGGGCGTTGGCATCGTGAGGGTTAGGGACGGTGGTTTCAGGATTGGCCATTGTGGTTATCGAGATGGGAATTTTGGTGGCAGAGCGTTTGAAAGTAGCAGGGCGTGGAAAAAGATGGATGTGTTTGGATCGATGATGACTGTGGGATACCATATAAGAAGGTGATTTTCTTATTGATTGTTAATTAATGATTTACAAGGATGCCTAGGTTTATATACACTTTGAATGAATTGTTACACAAGACTATACTTGCCTATATTACAATATTTTCTGTAATATTTACAGCTCACAATTATATGCAGAATCTATCCTTTAGGAGGATTTTGACTTGCTCGGGAAGTCGTCTTTTGAGTTGGAGAATTAACATCAGTAATAAAAGCGACTTATGATTATGTCAGAGAAGCCAAAACAATTTTACCCCGATGATTCAAAGACTTCGATTTACGGCATAGTTGGCGAATTTAGAAGCTACGGAGTACATAGAACGATAACCGTCTTATTCAAACTGATCGTTTTTACGAGATTTTCGATCCGGAAAAGAAAAATCGCCGCTTTATGATCTCGCAGGTGAGAGACCGACAAGTTTATTCGGGTCAAAGAGGAAATTGGTGAATGTTTAAGGGAATATGGACACAAAGAAAGCCAAGAAACATGGACATGAACAGAAGGGAAGTACACAAAACAATATTGACATATTTGAATGAAACTTGCGTGAGCTGAACACGCTCGAACCAAAATCCAATTCACGATGAGCAGTCGAATGAATTCACAAAGTGAAAAAGTGAAAAAGTCGGAATTTCGATCTACAACCAATTCCCAATACGAAAACAGATGAATCGACAATGCGCTCCAATGGTAAAGACCCCGGCGAGTATCAAATATATAAATTTTCAAAAAGTACGACGACAGAATATGCTCAAACCAAATTCCAATTCACGATGAGCAGTCGAATCGATTCACAAAATGAAAAAGTCGGGATTCCGATTTACGGCCAATTCCCGAGACGAAAACAAAATCAACAAATGGATAAAGTCACTATCATGAGATGACTTAGGACAACAAGAACCAGCTGCAAATGATGCCATAATATATAAACAACAGGTTCTCAGTTACTGTCGTGACTCCCGAACATAAAGTAAAGTCGCTATACAAGTGACGCCCGAGAAAAACTTTTAGCTAAACTATCTCGTCGATAAAAAGAAACCAAGCAATGGACACCATTGCACAAATATCAACCACCACATATATGCCAATCAAGTTGTTATCTGATATTAAGCTACGAATTCCTCGACAACAAAAATCGTCTGCAAACGGAATTGAAAAGGCGAATAATAACGACAAACAAAAAAATATAAACCACAGTAAGATTTAAGATAACTAAGAATTGCGAGTATCATGAAAACAATTCATTTCATTTGAGAAAACAAAAGTAAGTTCCTTCTTTTTTTTTTTTGAGCTTATTTTTCATTTGTATGAAATCTAAAGACGACGACAAACCATCCATACTGAGGATGGTCATTACACCGAATGAAACACCCTAAAAACAACACAATCGAAATTAAAAAGAACATTACGATAATATCAGCAACTAAAAGTAGCAAGACACTAATCCAAACCTCGGATAAACCTTTAACATCGACAATGATTTTACTCAGAGCGATTAGCAAACCTCTCAACCTTCTCATCATTCAAATTAATCCCGACCATGGCCTCACCCAAACCGCAACTCACCTCGGCCAACAAATCTGGGTCGCTGTAATGGGTCACGGCCTGCACGATGGCCCGGGCCCTTCTAGCCGGGTCACCGCTCTTAAACACACCAGAACCGACGAAAACTCCGTCACAACCCAACTGCATCATCAGTGCTGCATCAGCGGGAGTTGCGACACCACCTGCAGCAAACTGCACCACCGGCAACCTTCCGAGCTGCTTTGTCTGCACGACTAGATCATACGGAGCAGAAATCTTTTTGGCGTAGGCGAACACCTCGTCATCGTCCATGTTTCGGAGAAGACGTATCTCCCCCATCACAGACCTCACGTGTCGAACTGCCTCAACAACGTTTCCAGTCCCTGCTTCACCCTTGGTCCGTATCATCGCAGCGCCTTCTCGGATACGACGAAGGGCCTCGCCCAGATTCCTGCAGCCACAGACGAAAGGTATCTGGAAATTATGCTTGTTGATATGGTGATCTTCATCGGCCGGAGTGAGCACCTGTTAAAAGACAAAGAAGAAACATTACAATCTTCTCGCACACTTTAATTTAATCCCTCCGTTACAAAAATCACAAAAACCCCAACAAGAGACGAGAGTGTTTCATCCATAAATTGGCTCACTAAAAACCTGTTCTCTTCGTCTTAAATCGTTTTAGTCTGAAGTTAGGAGTTTTTTTCACAATTAGTGTTTTTTTTTTCTGAAGTATTTAAAATTATCTTAAGTTTTCTCATAAAACTTAAGATAAAGAGAACATGCTCAAAACGGGTATAACTTTTATGAAAGTCACAATATAACCGTTGTACGCATGCGAAGGGATAATAAGAGTCGTAACTCGTAAGAAGTATAATAACATCAAGTAAACTATTTTCTTAGGGTTAAAAATTTCGCAAAAATTTTCTAAAACACACACAAGTCCCCCTACTTTGGGGACCAAATTTATCACATACACGACACGAGCCCCCTATTTCCGCTACCAAACTTATATTTCTGAATTGAGATATCAAACAAAAATACCTTTCAAAAAGATATCGCATCGACTTTTTACCCAATAAGCACAATATTTCCCTTCCATAACAATTTTAACCATTTTCCCAATAAAAACATAATCCGTACACGCAAAATGACGACAATATCCTTAATTCTCGCTCGTTCCTAAAACGTCATAATACGACATCAATACCGTATATATTACTAGCCCACCACATTCAAAACTCGGAATTACATCATACAACAGTCTTTAAGAATTTGCGCAGCAAATGACGTTGAAATAAAATTAGTTTACAACATACAACAACGACCATATCATACTAAAACACCACATTCAAAACTCGAATTACATCATACAACAATCATACAACGACCATATAATACTAATCAATCACATTCAAAACTCGAATTACATCATACAACAATCTTACAAGAGATTAACTAAACGCAACAAATTTAACTTCAATTCAATACATAAACAAATAACAAAACACAAAATCGAAACAAACAACACAGAAATTGAAAACTCCATAATCAAAATTCAACATAAATAGTTTCAACATATTCAACAACAGGAATTACAAAACACAAAAATTGTATAACAACAAAATAAAACATAAATTCAATTGAAAAATTTCATACCTCAGATTCATCAACATAATCAACACCAATAGACTCAAGAATCTGCGCCTCAACAAAATGACCAATACGAGCTTTGGCCATAACCGGTATCGTAACGGCCCGTTTAATCTCCTTAATAAGTTCCGGGTCAGACATACGGGCCACGCCGCCTTGGGCCCGAATGTCGGCGGGAACGCGCTCAAGGGCCATGACGGCGCACGCGCCGGCTTCTTCGGCAACACGCGCTTGTTCGGCGTTGACGACGTCCATGATGACGCCACCGCGGAGCATCTGAGCTAAGCCGACTTTCACGGAGAACGGAGACTTCTTCGCGGTGTTGGTCTCGGTGATTGCGCCGTTTCCGTACACCGTTACGACGCTGCTTCCCGACATTTTTGTGTTTTGTTTTTCGGAAACCCTAAATTGATTTGGGGATTTTTTTATTTGAAATTAATGAAATGAAATGAAGAGAAGGAAAGGAGAAGGATGGGGTGTTTGGGGAGGAGAAGAGGAGTGGGTGTGGGGAGAGTATAAGAAGGCTTTGTGGTTATTTTTGTCCATTTGTTACCTATGGTGTCTAATTTATTTATTTTTTATTAATTTAAAATTTATTTATTTTAATGATTTTTAAGAAAAAATAAAAATAAAAAGTAGGATAAATATTTATTTGGGAATTTTATTATTTAAAAAAAAAAAAAATTATTTTGAAAGATTTTTACGTTTTTTCTTTTAAAATTGATCGTCTTTGAAAGATTTCTTAAATGGTTACTTCGTTTCATTTTTCTTTTTACAAAATAATTTTTGACATATTATATTTTCTTCTCATGACTGAATACAGTGTTCGAATTTGGTGTTCAAATTAATCGTACTCAAAATACAAAACTTAGAAGAAAAACTGTTAAGCTTAAAGCTACGGAGTACGGAGTACAAGTTATGGAGTAATTTTTTTTTTTTTTTTTTTACTCTCTCTGTCTCAATCATTTGTTTACAGTTTGACTTCAAACTGTAAACAATTCACTGAAACGGAGGGAGTATATAACTTGCGTAACACATGCTTAGTACTGTTTCAAAAGAAATAAAAACATACATATTGAAACTGATTCTCTCGAATTCAGTTATTTGTTTATTTAACTTTATGAAATGGAAATTTCATGCATAAATAACAAATTATTGAAACATATTGAGTATACTCAACTTTAGATGTGTTATCATATTTTATTTATAATGATGATCATGGTTAAGTATTCTGTATTAAGGAATTTAATTTTATATGTCAAAAATCTATCTAATACGGGTTATAAGTTTTATTATTTTTTTTTTTTATTGAAAATAGTGAGTAAATAAATTTTGACCAAATTTTTATTGGAGTGACTTTTAGTGGTGTTGGTGAATTTCCAGGTTAAATTTTGACCAAAATTGCATGATAGTTTGTAATTGTGGGGAAAAACGAGAGAGTAGAGATTGGTTAATTTTTGCACCGTCGTTTCATGTCCAATGGTGAGCCACATTGGCTCGATCTCACGTGATACACTCCTAAACGGATAAATGTGATTCAAAATTATATTAAAAAAATTCAAAATTAAAAAAATTTAAAATTAAACGGATAATTTTTTTCCCTTGGATAACTCGATGAAAATATATTTAAAGTTCGAAACATATCTACAAAATCATTAAAATTAAATTCATATAGAGTACTCCATACTCTATATAAGAAAAATATTTCATAAAACTTTGTTTATGATAAATTATGTGCTGCATATACTCCGTATATGGTAAGCAAATATTGATACTATAAAGAACTTGTTGTCATGATAGTCTTTTCTTGATGTAAATCCTTCAAGAACTTTTAAAATTTCAGCAAAATTTAAATTTTAAACTTCTTACAATTTAAAACAGAATATAATTTCTTTTAGGGATATTTTCCATGGTACCCTTAAACTTTGACAGATTACACATGGTACCCCATGTGTGAAGTTTGTTCACATGGTACCCCTAAACTTTGTGAATATGTGCCCAATATGTCCATTTTGTGACGGAAAACTTGACGACGTTAAGTTTATGGAAGAAGACGTCAATTATGAGTTTAGGATACATTTAGACCAACATTATTCCTCAATAAAGTTTAAATTGTACCCTAAACTCATAATTGATGTCTTCTTCCTTAAACTTAACGTCGTTAAGTTTTCCGTCACAAAATGGGCATATTGGGCACATATTCACAAAGTTTAGGGATACCATGTGAACAAACTTCACACACGCACTACGCAGAATCCGCCAAAGCTCGAGTACTATGAAATATCCCTTTTTAATATTGACTACTCCTCTGTTCGCTATTTGTTTACAATTTGACTTTTTCCTCTCACAAAAATCAAATCAGAAACAATTCACTCAAACTATGAAAGATAAAATCAAATCCTAAATAATTATAATTGTATTCCCTTTTATTTAGTGTTCCCCCTCAATCAAATAGAATATTACACTCATATATTCAACAAGTGAAAAAATACGATAAATAAGAAGAAATATATACCAACCTTAATCCTACCTATTACAATTATGTCGAGCGTAAAACTCTAAAAGCAAACCCTAATCATATTTTATTTATATTACCATTCAACTTGGCAAGTTGCATGACCAAAATACACGATAATTATAATAATGAAAATTAATAATAATAATGAGTAAAAAAGTATGTGAGACTCATAATAATTTTAGGCACTTTAGATTTTGGGACCTCAAGCACCACTAATAATAAAAGAAATTGTGAAAGATGGTCTTCATACCACGTTGACTCTTTTATGTAGCTCTTTAGATTCCACTTTGCTACTTCTCTAGCCACTCTACTTGTTTATTTATTTATTTATTTATTTATTTATTTTTTACATAGTGATAGACAATAAAATTTATAAGAAAATTATACGCGAATAATATTATAATTAAAATATACGGAGTAATACGGAATAGTATTATTTTAGAAACCGATCAGTGTAAATATTGTCACGATCAAATTCGAGTACAGAAGTTTTACACTGAATTTATTATGACTTAGGACCTGTTCTTTCCAACTTATTTTCAAAGACATTTCGATTCGATTCATTCATTCGATTAATTCGATTCGATTCGATTCCATTCGATTCCATTTCACTTCAAAGACAACTTATATTATTTATTCAACTTCATTCGATTCGATTCGATTCATTTCGATTTAAATCGATTCGATTAATTTCACTGATTCGATTCATTTCGATTCGACTTTAAAAATCGAAAAACGAGTTCTTAATGGTAAAGCCGGATGTATTCTGGGTAGTAGATCTCACGTTGGATTGTTCGAATCTTGCAACCAAACTAGTGAACATTGTTGTTTGTAGTACAGGTTCCCTTAATGAAAACTGTGGCTACTTAAGTGCCACAAATTGTTGCATAAGAGTAGTTCTACGTCAATTGTTTGATCAAATAACCAACAAACCGAAAATGAAGACGACAATTGTACTGAGTATCGCTGAACTAAGTCGATTTAAAATGAAATGAAGTCCAAAAAAACGAGGCCTAATAATGGGAGATACAAAACGCAAATTTTAAAAAACGGCATTTAGTATATTTTTTTATCTATACGACAAAAAAAATGAATAATGTAAAAAGAATCGGACTGAAAATTTTCCGTCCCAAAAAATTTTGTTGAGCCAGTGTGCAGGAAGTCTTCTGCTAAGGTCTGCAACAAAGGTTGCTAACAGAGTAACAGACCATTCTTGAACATCGGGGCGTTAAAACACATCGATTCTATGTTATACAAAACTATTCTACGTCTATACTTGTGTTATGTAACATGTAACTAACGATAACATTACCGTATACTGTGTGACCGTGTCCTTCTCATCGTGCTCATGATATCGATTTTCTGGCATAAAAATACGTGGTGTGGAAGCTTACGGTTGTCTCATCACGTCTTTGATCACGGTATCCTTGAGCTTTCTCCACCGATTGAGAATTTTTCCGTCATTTGCAGGGAGAATGCATGGAGGTGATGGTGAAAGAGATGTAGCCGACTGTTCGAGAAACTGCCGTAGCTTTGGTTCGGCGAAGCAAAGCAATGAGTCAGGGCATACTTCCTGCGCAGAAGGCGGTACCAAAGGCTTGAAATCGAGTAACTTTGCGTACTCTGTGATTAGATGATACATGTAATCGTACACACGGTCCATGTTCAGCGTATCCATGAAATTTTGACCCGCTTGCCCCATTGCCTCCGCCTGTAAATTCATGGCTCATTTAAGTCAGAAAACTTCACAATACTTCACAAGACTAAAGAATGACTATTACGAAACACCAAAATTTGCTTTGCTTTACCTTGGCAGGGTGCGAATTACCCCAATCAACAGCATTCTTTATATTCCGACAAAGATCAAAAGGTGGCACGGGCCAATAGTTCTTCTTGGGGAAGAGACCGCGTGAAAAAAAATCTTCGTATTGAGGAGTTATTAACAGTGTAAGAGAGCCGCATGATACGATATACTTCAGGCTTACTGACCAGGCATATCCTTCTGCATATATTTTATACCTGAAAAAACGCGATTCGACATCAGTAGTCAGCATGCAGCATAGTTTCTTTAGCACGAGTAGCAGTGCACGCATGTTCAGCACTTCGGTGTGACGTTTTAGTTTTGTCATTGTAAATCATTCGAGTTTCAATAAGTAGCTTACCGATGTTTGCATTGGTTTGATAACTTCGACTGCATGTACCCAGCTCTTGCTTCTTCTCCCCAGTCCTGCATTTCACGGCGGAAAGAAATCAGCAAACGACGAGATTTTCGACTGAGTCATCTTTCCGATGGCGTATCGCTCAAATTATTGTTTCGGAGGATAATTATTTTTCTAGTGAATCTTGGTATTCTCACCTGACGGAGGATTTGAGCTCTCCATTCCTTGGTATCATTACATTGCAGTAATTCAGTACGAAGGGGAGAGGCAACATCTGGGTTCCCTTTCCAGTAGGCGTAAGGCCATTTTTCGCTCCATCTTTTGGAATGTGAACCCCGTTTAATGTCTCGGAACTCTGTATCCCAAGGTCCTATGTTCACCTCAGGCCTAAAACATACATAGCAACAGGAAAAAAACAGCTTTATTTGAGGCGATAAATAGAGACGCTGGTAGAGCAACAAGATGAACCATCTATATCTTAATGTTAGCATGTGGCGAAGTAAACAAGACGAACTCAGCAAGGCACGAGGTACATATTAATGAACAAGGACACCAGTTATATAGTACAAAACCAAATAAACACAGGCCTAAAAAACAGAAGTACTTGAGAAGCTGTCATTCAATCTCCGTCTTTTTTAACAAGCGGAGGGCATCATTATCGACTGTCATTTTACAAGCGAAAGCTCATTCCAATGTCGTCTTTACTGTCACAGGAAATAACTAGCTCAAGTGGCGTATAGTGTAAGGCTTAAATTATCAAAAAAAAAACTACAGAGTAGCTGGTATGGGATCATGCAGTCAGAGGAAAATAATCACGACTTTTTAGCTACTACCGACAAAATCGACCTACTAAAAGGAATCACATAGAATGCACATTGTAAACCATGTTACTTAGACACTTCACTTAGCTGCCGTGTCATGTGACATGACACTTCGACACTTCACTTTAGACTAAACTGAAAACTTCGCACAAAATAACCATGTCCAACACGTGTTGCAACGTTAGAGTAACATAGGTGTGGAGAAAAGCTAATAGATTCTAGGCAACACCTTGAAGCCTTTGCTACACTAATATTATACAGAGTAGTAGTATTGTACTGTTGTGTTAACAAACCATATATGGAGTAGGAAACACGGAAGAAAGTACTCCGTAACTAAAATAAGAAACGTACCAACCCCAGAAAGACCAATCAGGGAACGGGATGTCGAAATGCTGAGTGGTGGTGCAGTATCGAAACAAAGGCAGTGGCCTCGAACTATGCTCGGTTTTGTTAATTGCAGGCTTGTCCATACAATCGAACATGAGGTCGACGTCAGGGACCATGCCAGGATATCGTTTAAGAAGCTGAAGTAATCCCCATACAGTAAACATCATTCGACTCTGCACACAAGCGTAATACAAGTCGACAAACAAACGACCCCCAACTATTATAACCCGAAAAGCTGCGTAATCCTTGGCTTCCATCAAATGGTCGTAACTTATTCTGCTTTGTGACCATGGCTCCAAATCATGGTGGATCCATCTAAAGAATTCGGGGCACGTCGACAACTTAGATGGGTCAAGCAGCGGAGGGATGGGATATGCGTTAGAACGACACTGAAAATACTGACATTGTAAGATTTTGGTAGCTCGAGAATAGCTTGTTCCTTCGTCTATCAGTTTTGGCTCGAACAGATGCCATGGTGTTGGTCTTAAGTTGTGTCCAGCGACGGTTTTGGTTTGATACGCAAAATCGCTTACCTGCCAACCAATATTCAGTTAGAGACTACAATCGACATAGACGTCACCCACATAACAATCACGTTAATTCCAATATCGCATCGCATTTTTTTTTTTTTACCTTTACCAAAAGACGATTAGAAAAACATACCCTATGACAATTGACAAATAATGCAAAGCTACTTTTACGCGCAAGAGTATAAATTTCGAGTGACGAACGATAGCGTTTCTCAACGTCAGAAATATATTGGCTCCAGAAAAATCAGCAAAAAAGAATCTAAATTACGAATTTGAGACTAATTTATCTAGATTTAACATAATCAAATCAAAACTTTTGTTGGTAATGACGGAAATTAAAAATTAATGATTTAATTTGAAGAAAACAGCTTCAAAATCACCAATTAAAACACACGCCAAATTAGATCTCAGAATAAAATACGACTCCTAAATCGTAAAAATTTACTCACTTCCGCCATTTCTAAACCAAAACTGATGAAATATCACACGAACCCACCAAAATTCCCAATTAATAAACAGATTAAACACACAACTAAAAACCGCAAACAAGGTGTTCGATGAAATACCTCAATGAACACAAATCATTAAAAACCAACATTTCCACGAACCCAAATACTAAAACAAAAATTACCACAACATCAAACGAAATCCCACCAAAATTCCTAAATAATAAACATACCATTATAAACCGCACACAAGGTGTTCGACGAAACGCGTCACTTAACACAAATCATTAAAAACCAACATTTCCACAAACCCAAATACTAAAACAAAAATTACCACAACATCAAATGAAATCCCACCAAAATTCCCAAATCATAAACACACAACTAAAAACCGCACACAAGGTGTTCGACGAAATGTCTCAATAAACACAAATCATTAGAAACCAACATTTCCACGAACCCAAATACTAAAACAAAAATTCCACAACATCAAACGAAATCCCACCAAAAATCCTAAATCATAAACACACAGCTAAAAACCGCACACAAGGTGTTCGACGAAATGCCTCAACGAACACAAATCATAAAAAACCAACATTTCCACGAACCCAAATACTAAAACAAAAATTACCACAGCATCAAACGAAATCCCACCAAAAATCCTAAATCATTAACACAAAACTAAAAACCACACACAACGTGTTCGACGAAATGTCTCAATGAACACAAATCATTAAAAAGTAAAAACCAACATTTCAACGAACCCAAATACTGAAACAAAACAATGCCACAATTTATCACGAAATCCAACCAAAATTCCGAAATCATAAACACACAACTAAAAACCGCACACAAGGTGTTTGATGAAATGCCTCAATGAACACAAATCATTAAAAACCAACAATTCCACGAACCCAAATACTAAAACAAAAATTACCACAACATCAAACGAAATTCCACCAAAATTCCCAAATCATAAACACACAACAACAAAGCGCAGACAAGGTGTTCGACGAAATGCGTGGCCGAAACCGAAACCGAACCTTGAGGACAAGAACGGTGGCAAGAGAAAGAAAGGCCAAAATACAAACAGAAGGATAAAGGTAAGGAGGAGAACGCTGAAACCCAGGAGAAGCATGGTTGAATTTAGAACGAAAACCCATGAAAAATCCAAGGAAAAAACAGAGAAAATTTTGGAATGTGTAAGTGAGTGAGACCAATTTAGGCCACACAAGAAGAACAAGTAAGAAGGAAGTGATTGAAAAATCATTTTTATTTTAATTATTATTAATTGTTTTAATTATAATTGGGTGTGTAAAAATTGTCCATGATTTGGAAGATAAAATGCTATTTCTGTCGTTATTTAGTTGAGTTTGTTGTGGGGAGAGATCAGGTTTCTTCGCGCCTTTTTTGGTCTTTTCCTAACTACCCCTTTACCCTTACGTACGCTAAATTACCGATTTAGTAATTTTTTTTTTTTTTTTTTTTTTTTTTTTTTTTTTTAGAAGTGATCGTTTTTTCGTAGAAAATATATTTTGAAAATTGAAAATTGAAAATTGATGGACGTAAAGAGAATAATTTTACCGATATAAATATGTTTGAAATTAGTTTTTAAAAAAAAATTTAAATCCAATAAAATGTTGATTTTTGCTTCGTCCCAAAATAAAACAACGAAGATATATTCATTTACGTACAATCATTTTAAGATATGGGTAAGGATCTTCTAGAATAACTCTACCGTAGAATTACTCTAGAATTTCGGTTTTTAAATTAGATAATCATAATAAATTTATTTAATTTTGATATTTCTCTTATACAAATACCCTCATATGCGTTCCTCATTGATTTTTTTTTTTCCCGAAAAAGGGTTTAGGGTACAATTTTACGGTGCCGATACGCGAAAATATGAATTTTTAAGTTTTTTGGCGAAAATAAAAACTGATAATATTACCTCTATACTTTCATTTAAATTTAAATTTTTTGAAATTATTGCGTACGTGTTAAGTATGAAATTTTTTATTATCACAAATTCAGACCTTTTATATAATTCATTTTTGGAAAAATAGAAATATTTTTATTAATAGTTGTAGTAGTAAGTAATCAAAAATCTAACAGCTATGTATCTTTAGAAAATGCATTTGTATGACCTAAAAGGTACGGAGTACTAAATTTGAATCATCTTCCTTACTTTTTCTCTCCATTTCCTATGGACGGTATAGATTAAATTTTAAAACCATTTAACGGTCAAAGTTCAAAAAATAGCGGGGGATTTGATGCAAAAATAATACTCCATACTCCGTATAATACATTCATGCATTAGAGGAAATGGATGGTCCATTTGCTTTTAGGAAATGGATGGTCCATTTTCAAAAGAAAATGGGGAAGATTCTCACCCAATAAAGGGGTACAAAATCACATAGATTTACATGATTGCAAGTTTAATTTACTCCCTAACATTACACAAATCACCATCATAAATTTCCTTATGTAAAATTGTGGCAAGGGCATTAACATAGATCCAACTAATTAATTTCAATTTCAACTTTTTTATATCCCGTGACCCTATTTACAATTTTATTTAAAGTACATTTATATAACTGGTCGATATTTCATTTAAGAAACATTCAGCCATCAAGAAAGAATGTTCTAGATGCTAAATACTTCATCCGTCCTAATCTTTTGTGTACTTATTTCATTTTAGAGTGTATCACACTATCACTCATTCGTTTATAATTCTATTTCGGGAGGCTTGTATCAGCCTAGTTGACAAGTTTATCCTTTCTTTTTTTCATCTACGTTGACAAATTAGATCCCGTTGAGAACTAGTATACGAATGGGACAATGGGTAACAATGTCTTTTAATAGTTTTCCTTAGTCTTTGTGCCAAAACAGAAGGTAAACAAATGATTGAAATGAAGGAATACGACTTTCGGGACAATAAAAACCACTTCGCTTGAACTTTGAATACGATAAGCTCTTCTTAACCATCTCTAGAGATAAAGAAAATCTACACAAAGATTCATTGAAGGTTAGGAGACTAAACAAAGCTTAGATTAGAGAGATTTGCTTGCATAAACAAGGTTAAAACTCTATTAATTTAGCTTAAACTATGCTTAATAAATTACACCAAAAATATTTTCCTAACTTTCTTCAACTTCTTACGGCAAATCGGGCAAGTACCTGCCTCTTCTGCAATCCTGCACATTATTATTTAGCAATTACATATGTTAATCACCTTTATTAATTATCAACCTAACAATAACTCTTTGATTCAGATATAAAACCGTCTTACAATAAATTACTATAACAAAAACACTTTAAATTTACTGGTTCGTTGGTTAACCATATTTTAGTTTATCGTAATCACTGACGAGGAGGTGAAAGGGGTATAAAATAGTTAGTAAGTTACCTTGATCCACAAGTGAAACAAGCAGCAGAATGACCACAAGGAACAAAAAAACAATCCTTAGGGGCATCAAAGCAAATAACGCATAACCGAGAGTTTTTGCTATTTGATCCTCTGCTTTTTGCAATATTGCCTCCAAGTCCCTGTTGCGTCATACTATTCTCTTCTGCATCATCATCTTCTTCATTGGATGTAGATACGTAGGATGAACAACAACTCGAGCTTTCATGGCTTTTGCGGGACATTAGTGGTTCTCTTTCTGGTGCAGTTTCTCGGCTTTCACTGTCATGTGTAATTTCGAGCTGTGTTTTGTCACAGCATCTGAACATTACTATAACAAGTGCTGTTATAATGCCTGCACGTCATTGTTATCTATGTAAGCTAATGTTTCCTTGTGCAGTTGTCGATGCAAAAGTCAAGGTAATAGTCATTTATGTTATAAGAATGGGGTAGTCGGAAGTCAAAGACTCGGTATATATAACTGTGTTACAGGAATAAAGTAAATTGACTCACTGAAGCCGTTGATACTTTTGACTTTTGAGGGTGTCGAGATAGTAGCGTTGAACATGACTGAATAAGGAAATGAGAGTCTTACATATTCCGGCACAATAAGTGAGCCATTGAGGACCGAAGGAAACTTGCAGGTAAAAATCGTTGTCCGCATCAATCTGAAACAGTTGAAGACATAGTTTCAAGTGCACTACATATATTTAGAAATAAGAAGGGAATCCACAATTAGAATGTCGTTTCTGAGTTGAGTCACCTGATTTGAGCTCGGAGTAGTTACGACTGCTACATTGGGCTTTAAAAGCTTGAGGTTGAAGCTACACACACGGTTGCTTAAATAGCACTTAAAGTGTGCGTTGCTCGTGTTGTAGAGTAGTGACTGTATTGTGATGTTCAAATAGACCTGTCACATAAGAAACTGTATGTCAGTGACAATAATAGAGCTCGAAAATTGCTCAGGTTTGCTTTTTCGTATTTTGAACCTGTTCTCCTCATCTAAAGTCGTCAGACAACCAAAAAAATCGTATTTTAGTGTTTTTCAAGTAGTCTTTAGTAAAGTACTCTAAAGTCATCCAAAGTTTCGGAATATAAGAAAATATAAGATGAGGTAAACAGGTCCGCAAATATGTAACTTCTGAAAACATGCAAAATTCAAATACAGTCACATGTGCAGATCATTAGTAGGTTACCTGCACAGTCTGAAAGTTCAAGTTACCGACAGCTACGTAATAAACATCAGATTCCGTGATGTCCTGAGTGATTTTGCCGCTACCTGGTTAAGTTATTACGGCATGCAACACATCAGCGAGAAATATTCACATTTGAAATCGTCGATAATAAATTAGCTTTTCAGTTCTCCACTAATCACAGACTATAAAGCATACCATATATATAGTTCCAAGAGAGTACTGCGTTAGGATCAGTAGGATCATCCATCCAATGAACTAGATCTTCGCTACCTGCGGTTTATGACAGCGAAACAGGTCATGTAAATTGGACAAGTGATACGGCCACGTGTGATATACTTCGACGCTACATTTTCGACCAAGACAATCTTTCGCAGAAAATAGTCATGTCGAATACTTGAGGCCGAGTCTAATTATTTTACCTTGGGCAATTACTACAGACAAAGTATCAGAACTAGGAAACTTGACATCATAGTATATATGAACTTTCGATCCTGCATTCAGGTAATATGTCCATTCCTGCAAAGTACCACACGAAAATTTGTAAATAATCTTTGATTTGCATTCGTACAATCTACGATTAAGGTCATTAGAAAGTTGCGCAGGGAGTAAACTGAAAGCATACTCTGTGCAACTTAGGTTCTATAGATGCATTGCGGGTTATAGACCAAACTGCTTCGACATTTAGTGAAGGCGATTCGAGGAATCCGTACAAAATTGGTCCCGAAGTCTGATCATCTAACTCTTGTGCCTGGATAATGTATCACAAACTCGAGAATACTTTAGCATTTGAACATTTGCACTAAGTTAAGAACATTCATGAAACCGAGTCACCTTAATTGAATGTACAAAGAAAGGGCTCGCTCCAATTGCATAGGAGCAATTTGGCCCCAATTGTAGGCTGTATGATCCATAGAAACCAAGCATCAGAATCATCGAAGCTGTTGCCGCAAGACCATGATTGAGGAAAAAGAAACTCAATTAGTAAAAATCATGTACTCAAACATATCGTTCAAACTGGTTTAGATGAAAGTCCAATTACTTTACCCCTACATTACTAGTAAAAAAACATGACACTTAAGAGTTTGTTTTCATCATCTTATTTCTATTCGAGAATATTAATTTTCTCTAATAATTCTTAACTTAAAAAAAACTTTAGACTTCAGACAATTTAAGACGAAAAGAACAAGTCCTTAGACTACTACTAGTACTATACATAAAGCTTGCTCCAATGTCAATTCACGGCCTCTAAGGCGCCTCGGCTATTCAGGTTCTATACCTAATTTTCATTTTCTTTGAGGGAGATTTTGAAAATGTAGAAAACCTGTTGACTGTTTCATCAACAAAGACTTTAATCAAAGAACAAACACATTGTAATTGGCTTAAAACTAACAAGCAGTACTTACCAAATAACCAGAAAGTGAGGATGACAATCGTGCAGGACCAAGCATCCGTTGGCATCTCCCTCGACTGAAACCTTGGAACCCTTACCTGAAACCTTCGAAACAGATTGGAAGGTAGCCAATGACGGTAGTGGTCACGCCACTCACTGTCAGTGTTAGCGTTAGTATTAGTGTTAATGTTTTGCTGCTGATCATGCTGTTCTGTTTCAACAGCATGCGCCTCTGTATGTTCTGCTGCGTCTACACGACGAACTGACCTTTCATCAACAGGTGCATTAACAGAAGAAACACAAGTCTCAACCTCATTGTTACATGACATTTCATCATGGTGGTTCTCACCTTCCATTTTAAGGATTAAACCGATAAACTAAAATAATCTTCCAATATTTAATTAATTATTTAATTAAATAGTAAGGGTTAGTTAGGTCACATAGCCATGGACCATTAAATGGTGACAATTAAGGTTAAATGAAGTCTAATGTTCAAGTGTGTAGATAACAAGGCAGAGAATGAGAGATAGCAAACAGTCTTTGTGTTGGGTTACTTACAGGAATGGTAGTTGGAGACCGTTAGTTGAAATCTCCACTGCACACCTATTTTTTTTGTCTTCTCTTCTCCTAGAGTCTTACAATAAAATTACCGTAAAACTGATCATAAACGGAGTATTTGAAACTAGGGTCGAGGACGATTTATCCTGGTCTGCGGACTTAAAAAAATGGAATGGACCAACGAACCCGAACTAAGTAGATATAGTTCAGGTCTATATAGAATGATAGAAATATTCAAAATGAAAGTAACAAATCAGATATTCTATCATATGATAAAGTATCCAACAATACAATGCCTTGATTTTCAAATTATATATACCGCATTAGATTACAAGATTACGATTCTTTAAAATTGTTTAAATATTATTATTACTTTAGATTGATTAGATTTGATTCTATTTAAAATGAAGCTTCAAAGACCTAAACACATCAAAGAATTCACAAGTAGGCAGAACATATATAGGCATTGAGCCAAAGCTTACGCGACCAAAAAGCACAATCAACTACACCAATCTCGCTTCACACCAAGGTCAGTTCGGTTCACGATTACCTCTAAAAATCCTAACCAAATCATATATGAATATAAAATACCGCGTATTTTTTTTTAATTTAAAAAACGATAAATAAATAACTAAAACGCTCACAGTTCATAAAAGAATTGAAAAGTGACAGGGAACATGAACGTGCAGCTCCATAACACCAACTCACCATATTATTATTTTATTATAATTATATACTGTAATATACATTATAATAAAAGGCAATTGGTAGTAATGGTTATCAAATTGCCTAGGGAAAATATACGAAAGTGTTATGTATAACATCACAGATAGCATGACAAACATCACAAATTTTTATTTAAGACGAGTATATCCGTCTTAAATTAAAACGGGTCAAATATTACGAATAAAAGAAAAGATAAGTGGATAGAAAAGATGTACGGAGTAATAGATTTGTCTTTTACATGCAAATAGAAGATTACTTGACCCGTTTTAAACTTAAGTTTAAGACGGATAACCAGTCTGAATTAAGACTTATTGAACAAACATTGCCGTGTTTCTGTTGAAGACTATTTCAGCCATCATTAAACACTGCATTTATGAGTCCCCATCTTCCAGCTTTATGATTAATTAAACAATTAATGAATTGGATAAACCTATTTTTAAATCAACTAACTTTGGGTTTTGCCTCACTATTGTCTGGATTTAGGGTGACATTACATCCAACGGTTAAGTCTTTAGATGTTAGGACTTGGGAAACTTATTTAATTGGCAAATTCTTATATGAAACAGTTTTATGCGTATGACTAGCTACCTGTTTTAGTAACAGATTTATCTGTGGTACGCGTACAACTGTTTTACAATAAACTTACTCTATTAAATTAATTATTTGAAACTTCTTACAAAATCACGATAAATCAGATCATTTTAAGTTTTGCGTCTATTGTTACCTAGTCATTTAGGTATAGCCTCCTTCAAGTCAAGTGCTAACAATCGAGCACTGATCGACTTGATGACCGAAAAGTTGTTTGGGATCAATTTAAAGTTTGATACACTGCGAAAGGGTACGGTTCTAACATGACTAAACAGAAGGCACTACCTAACGATATTATTGTACTACTTGACAGATTCTTCCTGAAAAATACAAATTCTCATAGAACATCTTCTCAACTGTAAGACCGTCCCATTAATCTTATGAATCAAAAACATCTTACTCTAATTTACAAATAACAGTATACTAGCATAATACACAAAATTTTATTTCAATTTTTTTTTATTATAACATAGAAAGATACATTTCACCTATAATACCTTCTACCCGAGCTTTGATACTCCATTATTAATTATTAATGAAGCCATAATTATAGTCTTTAGATCACTAATATAGATGTCATCTCTCCATACCATGGAAGCTTCATTGCTAAGTCCATAACTCTTAATATAAGTGCAATTAGGGCCAGTTGATCAATCTTTAATTATACTTAAAAACTTAATAACACGTTGCTCACATTAGGGCCAACAACATATGAGCTAAGTAGTAGAGGCTGTCTACTTATTAAGTGTTCTTAAGTACATCTTAGCTGTCACGTAAAGTACTCGCTAAGTCTAAACGAACTATCTATAATCTATAATTACTTATATCAGTTGATAATTAGCCTAACTTAATCAAAAAATTATACTCGTATATAAACCTACGTAAAAATCATGGGTAAAAAGAACTAGTGGTTAAAACATGAGGTGAAATTCCAATGGATCTTAGGTTTAATTCTCTCCAAGAACAATCTTGTGGGGAATGTTAGAAACTTGAGGTTATGCCTAATAGATCATGGCCTATCGCGCAGTAAAAGGGTGATCGACAGCGATATATGGTTTCATTTATCATCGTAGTAAGTCGTAAGGTTTCTGAGTCTTGTAAAAGTAGCTTGGTGGTTTCATGTTATCCAAAAAAAACCATTTCTGCTAATATTTCCAGTCTCATCTAACTTTTGCTTTTTGAGATTTGGTCAACATAGCTACCACTAATAATACACTCCTAATTACACGATAATAACAAGTACACGTTCACGTGTGTACTTCACCTTAAATTGCAAGGTTTGCATAAATCCCTAGAAAAATCCTCAAAATTAGGAAAACCATATAACTTCATGATTATCAAATTGTAGCCTCATAATAAGTTATCCAATGAGACGATTTTGTACAACCAATTAATGTAATTATTTAATTATTTTGACCATTTCTATAATTACAATAAATATATGCATACGACGATATTATTTTAAAACTAATCATAATAAAATAGTATTAGTAGTCTAATTAATAATCAGGTGTCTACCTTATGTATAAATATTATATATATACATTCTACTACAGCAAATCAATAACATAAATCTCATCCAAGAAAGTCAAAAGAACAACTCATAAACCTTTCTTCTCTCCCAAACTCCTGGCCAACTAAAATGGCCTTGAAAAAATCCGACAAAAATCACAAACACGCTTCCACGAAGGGGGTTGCCGCCATTTTTGGCGTAACGGGACTCGTAGGACGAGAACTCACCCGACGTTTGACCTCTAAGTACTCATGGAAAGTGTATGGCATTGCTAGAAGAGGGGAACAACAATGTTCCCTTGAACAAAATGACAGCAATTACCATTTCATCTCATGTGATCTTCTTGATCCTCTAGAGACCCATACAAAGTTGTCGTCCTTAGACGACGTGACCCATATTTATTGGGTCACTTGGGCCAGCCAATTCCCACTCGATAGCCTGGAATGCTGCGAGCAAAACAGGGCAATGCTGACAAATGTCCTAGACACAATCCTTCCGAAAGCCAAGGATTTGAAACACGTTTCGCTTCAGACAGGAATGAAACACTACGTTTCACTCCGACGTCCTGTCGAAATGAGCGCTTTTACAGTCTATGATGAGGAATGTCCTAGAGCTTCTATTGGGAATAATTTCTATTATGTCCAAGAAGACTTGCTAAAGGAGAGGCTTTCGGAATATAATGTCGCGTGGTCGGTACAAAGGCCGGGGTTAATCACGGGAAGCTCAGATAAGACATTGTATAATTTTATGGGGTGTCTTTGTATATATGCAAGTATCTGCAAGGAGTTGGGTCTTCCTTTCGTGTTCGGAGGGTCGAAGGAATGTTGGGAAGAAACTTTTATTGATATCTCGGACGCTCGGTTAGTAGCTGAGCAACATATATGGGCTTCTACCAACGATCAGATATCCTCAGTTGAAGGATACGCCTTCAATGCCATAAACGGGGTATCCTTTAAATGGAAGGAAATATGGCCATTAATCGGGAAGAAGTTTGAGCTAGAAGTTCCCGAACAAATGTTCTCGACCGAGTTTTCATATTCACAGACGATGAAAGATAAGGCCGAAGTTTGGGGAGAGATCGCTAAGAAGAACGGGCTGGTGGAGACAAAGATTGAAAATTTAGCTAACTGGGTGTTCATGGACATGCTGTTTCGGTGCCCAATAAAATTATTGGGGACACGAGCGAAAGCTGATAGCCTAGGTTTTAAAAAGAAGTACACACCATTGCAATCGATATCATATTGGATAAATCAGATGAGAGAAGAAAAATTGATACCATAAAAAAATGGCCGAGATCGGAGCATCTGGCTCGTCAGTGTAACCGTTGCCGCCTGCAGACAACAGTCTGTATTAAGTCACCTTTGAGTTTGCACATAACTTGAAGAAACTAGTTAGCATTCCGCTTAACTTCTGATACGAACAGGATGTATTTATTTGCAATACTTTAGAAGTACTTCAATGTAAACTACTATGATAGCAATTGTATGAAACTCGGAAAAATTGAAATAATAAAAAAATGATCATATTTATTTACGTTACTATTTGAAAGTAGTTTCGAATCATTAGCCATACACAAGTACAAAATAACACAAGTGGCTAAAGCTAAACAAAATCTTCGCAGATAGAATTACTTACTCAGAGTATCATCCACTTTTGCGAGTGCTTCGCCCTTTACTTTCCTCTACAATTATTCTTCCCTGGCAAAATAGACGATCTTCAACGATCTTACTCTTTCTCAATCGATCGTAATGAGAATCTTGCTATCAAAATAAACCACGAAGTTTAATGATAACCTGTCGGAAAACCTGGATCTTGATTTGATCTTTTAAGAAAATTGAGACATCAGAAAGAAACCATGAAGGGGCAAGAGAAGAACAGACAACGCCAATCACCACGGCAGCACGGCTGCTAATTTATTTATCATTCCTGAGCCGACAACAGAATAGACATCTAAAAATTACGTAGAATGTTAGCCTAAAACTAGTTGTGAAATCCACGACTTTGCAATAAGCTGACAATACACAGAAAAAGGGCTGTATGTCACAGCATTTTCACAGTGCGTCAAATTTCTCACCTGTGAAGAAACACAACATAAGAAGACAAGGTAATATAGGGTAAATACTTTCATATCAAACATTCAACGAAAATTTGTACACTTGAAGAACACCAGGATACTCTGATTATAGCAGTTAAAAACCAGCTTGTAACAAGTATCATAACAAATGGTACAATGACTGGCATAAACTTCCAACCCGAATTCTAACCAAAACATAAACTGGGGAGGTCGCAACACCAAAAGACGTGGAGATGTTACCCCCATAGATCCACATTTATGTACATTTGTTTCTCCACTCGTTAACCTCCCACACCCGAAAAACGGAAAAAGCTGAAATAAAACAGTGAGTTAAGGCTGATCTCCAGAGCACACAAAAACGATCAAGCTCTGAGGGATTGAACAAAAGGCACCCAATCAAATGCGGGAACAAGAACGGATATACTTAATGGATGAACAGATCATTAGGCCTTCCCTTTTCTAACAACAATCGATTTTTTCTTCGACATTTTACCCTTGGTGTTGCACAAGTCGTCATCAGAGTCATCACTGTCATACCCAAATTTCTTTTTGGATTTCTTGTCACCTTTTCCACACATGATAATAGTTTTCCTTTCATCATTCTGTTGCACAACATCAGATTTATCCTTGGGCCTCCATATAAACAAAGACCTGAGTATTATACATACACAGCAACAACATTAGCCTGAAGGCTCTCACGGAAGTGTGGTAACAACAATGCAGCAAATATATAAACTTACTGCTGTGTTGAAACAAGTGTAATAATGACAATGTATGGCGGAAAATATATAGTCTACTGCCTAACTATATAAGAAGCACATATAATTCAGGGGGTCGTGAAGTAGTCATGCTTTATTAGTATGCTAGCAGAGGAGTCTGCATCTCCAAAAATACGAAAACCAGTGCTGAATTTGTGAAACGAAATAAATAGGAAAGCATGCAGAACTGATGTTTGTTACAGCATGCAGCCTACAACCAAGAGGAAGCGAAATAAATAATGAAGCAGAGAGAACAAACCTTGAACTACCAGATGCCAAAATATCGTACTTAGGATGCAGCTTATTCACAGGAGTGATAGTTGTGATATTTGGATCAATCACTTCGGCAACTAACTGCCCAGTGCTTACGTCTATAAAATCAATGGGATGTAGTGCAACGCCATTGTAGTTCTCACTAATGTACCGTCCAATTACAGCCAGGGACTCTGAAGAATCCTGTTCAGAGAAGGGAAGAGAGTGTTAATGTGAAGAAATACGTGCAAAATCGAACTACAGATGCAACTTTAACGTTTAAAGGTAAACCTTTGGATCCCATTCAGCTCGAAAACCAGTTAAGTGTCTGTTGAAATCGTGGCTGTGTACGATTTCACGGCTTGGAGACTCCAAATTGCCATATATTGAATCCCAAACACGAATACGATTATCTTGTGCAGTAGTAAGGATTTTGCTTCCTGTATGTGGGGAAAAATAGGCAGAATTTACTACTCGTCGATGTGAAAGATCAGCAAGAGATGATCCAGCTTCTAAATGGCGCATATCCCATATACGTGCCTGTATATATGCCAAATAAATAGTATTGACATTTAGTAAGAACTATAAAATCAAATAAAGTTATAAGAGCAGACACTTTAAGGCACAAAAAAAAAAACAGAGAATTTGACTGCATCATGAGCGAATAACACAGATGACAGGAAAGAAAAAAAATATCAGAACAATAAGCTGCAAAGCTTACAAAGTGATCATTTCCACAACTCAGAAGGATATCTGGTTGGACAGGATTACAGTGCAGCCCGACAACCTTACTACCCTTTTTGTGAATCAAAACAGCATCACCTATTTGTTTCCTCGTACGTGAATCCAACCTGTGTACGTGGTAAATATCAATCAGCAAAGGCCTGTTTGTTAAAGTATATACCAAGCTTGCTCCCTTAAACCTCGATGTATAACAGGAAATTCAAAGTTCCAATTGCTAAACCTTACGTACATGTACAGAAATCCCGAGCTATCCGCAACTAGTATAAGGCCTTTCTCGGAGTGGATATCCAGCCCATACAGCATCTTCCAACGGCTCGGTCCCTGGATAAGTACACATTCCCAGTCAAAACATAATACAATCAAAGATAATGATCAACAATTACCATCATGGATTAAAAAAATATATATATATATACATACGGTAATCCAAGAGCACGGGATGAAAGACCGTCATATATTAACAAATATAACACACCTGCCAACCACCAGGGTTAAGGTCCAACAATGTCTCGGAAATACCAGTCTCTAAGTCAGTGAAGCTAACAGTGCCGTCAGATGATGCACCAAAAACAGATCCATCATTAATAGCGCTAAACCTGCAGACAGCATAGTATAGACAAACACATGATTCCAGAAGAGTGCATTTGGAACGATACAACCACTTAATAAAAAAGTTTCCATTCTCTTCCTACATCTATATGTGGAAAGACTGCGTGAAACGATAAATTTACCTCATGCTGTTGAGTAGGCAAGAATGGATATTCCCATAAACTGTCTTTTCCGACACTTTATCAAAGTCCCAAACACCCAGCTGCCCTTTCTGAGAACATAAACAAGAGGTGTGTATCATTACACATAAACTAGAACAGTCTTTGGAACCAAAGTTTTCAGAAATCAACCGCACCACCCTCAGCAAATAATCTTCGATGAGATAAGAAAGCAAGTGAGCCTAACCTTGTCTCCTGATAAAAGAATATTGTCGTTTCTGGGATGAAACTCCAAGCATGTCACCCGTCTACTATGATATTTAATGACACCACAGGTCACTTGATCAGGGATTACATATTCCAGCTTCATCTACAGTGGATAATTGGAAAGAAAAATAAACAAATAAGCAACATAAATAACCATCAAAATCCAACATAAGTGAACAACCAGGGATGCACATAAAAGACGTAAAATCAAATAGTCAACTTACGGCAGGAACATGAGGTCTTAGCTGACGTTCAAAGATATAATCCACTGAATGTCGAGCATTTCTCCGAGGTGCAGGAATAACTCCATGCTCCATCGAAACTCGGTGAGGGCAAGTCATTGTTGTATGCCCTTCATCACCAAAAAAAAACAAAAACAAAAAAAAACAACCAGTCCATGTAACATTAGCATCGTATACAACTTCAAGAATCCATTCAAACACCTATAGGGCACCTTCAACAATTCAACTAAAAAGCAACTCACGTATACATTAACATTAGTCTCTATAAACTCCGATACCAGAATATGGGGTTTAATGGAAAACAATTACTTCACAATTTAAGAATTAAATTAACAGTAAATCTCGTGTAACGCAGTTGCACACATGCAATGAAAAACGTTGTAAGAGATAAAAATGCTCGATGCTATTCTATTCTATTCGTTGAAGGCCTAACCATAAAATGTCTTCCACGAGATTTCGAAAATTCGGTAAGAACCAAGGTCCAGTAGAATGTATCAAAATTACAAACAATCACGCATCACCTAAACCTAAAACAATCATTAATCCAAAAACATACAGTAACGTGATCACGATTACTGACAATTAAGCATCAAATAATCCTAAAACACGGATAAATCCCGAGCATTCAACAAAACAATTATTTCAAATGCTCAGCGAAATTCAAACTATAAAGTAACTACGGAAAATTTAAGCCAAGAAATACCAGGCAATTTGCAAAGGAAACAAGGCTTCATAGGACAATCGATGTAAGTTGCTCCTTGAAATCCTGCTTGATGTCCCGACTTCTTACATACCTACTTATTTTCCCCAAATTTCAGCGCCAAAACATCATTAAACAAATTCAATCCACAAAACCCTAATTTAACAAATTCAATCAATACAAAGTCACTTGTTCACTTTTCTATTTTGTAAAACGAACATAAACCGAAAAATATAGTTTCATACTCCTAATTTTCAACAATTCAAGCACCAAAATTACATCCTCAAACAAAAATTAACCAGCACAAAACCCTAAATTAACAAAAAATACGATTACATACAAATAATTATCAACAATTCAAGCACCAAAACAGTATCCTCAAACAAAAAATTAACCAACACAAAACCCTAAATTTACCGCTATAAATAATTTAATCACTTTTTCAAATTTTAAAAACTAAAACAAACCGAAAAATATAATTTCATACACTAGCTGATCATCAATCATCAAAAACAGCTCATTCTCGATTTTCGCTGAATAATTTCGGATGATAATCGAAGTAAAATCAAAGAGTAAAAACGAATAAAATACGCACTTTACACACTTTCTTCAACGAAATTGTGATAGGCTTCTTCTTCTTCTCCATTTTCGCAACACTATCTTCATCATCATCTTCATCGATTTCGTCGACGGCATTTGTTTCTTCATCTTCTTCTTCATCTTCATCGACGACATTATCTTCATCAGAAGAACTCCTTCCAGAATCTTCTTCTCCTTCTTCGTCTTCGGCGAAAACAAACTTCGGCGAAACTGGCCTTCGATTTCTCGGGGGCATTTTGGTAATTTCACACTGTGAAAACTTCTCCAACACGGTGAAATTGGGAGGGAAGAGGAGGAAGAGTAACCGCCTTTTGTGTATTGTCTTTTTTTTAGTTGACGGTTTTACCCTTCTATGTTAGGGAAGTTTTGAAGGGTTTTTTTAGGGGTAATATGGTAATTTCAGTCATTGGAATTGGCGGGAGAATACGTGGCTTATTCATTGCCGTATATACGCCCTACGACCCGACCCGTTTAGTTTTTATTCGTGTTAGGTTTGGGTCATTTGACTGGTTTCTAGCTGTGGTTGTTTGGACAACCCGTTTTTTAAATGTTTCATGTGAGATTGTCTTTCAGTAAAATGGTGCAAGTAGAGGTGGCTATTTGTGCGGATGTTTAGTCTAGTTTGGCCCGATCTGTTTGATGGGCCTTGATTTTGATGGCTCGGTCTGGCCCGTCAAAAGTCCGCTCGGGCCTCTCAAGGAACGGACCGAGCCCGGACCTTAATTTCTAGGGCCCGACCCTTCGGAATTGTACTTTTAAAATAATTTTATAACCAAAGGGTCGGGGTTTGGGCCTTAATTTTCAACCCCGACCCGGCCCGAGCCCAGCCCGCCATCTCTAAAGGTCGGTTACGAGCCTTAAGAATGGAGCCCGGTCGTGGCCCGGAGCCCAGCGATAAATACAAATTGCTCATACACTAGCTCTTCTTCGTTTTACTCTTTGATTTTACTTCAATTATCATCCAAAATTATTCACCGAAAATCGAGAATGAGCTATTTTTGATGATTGATGATGATGAGCTAGTGTATGAAATTATATTTTTCGGCCCAATTCGTTATCGGACTACTTTTATGAGGGTCATGACCTAATAATTTTAATTCTGTAACCCAATATATAACCGTATCCAATAGTCCAAAACAACCCTTTAATTTTAGGTCTACACTCGACCAGATCCAACCCATTGACTCCATGGGTCATACAACATTTTTTTAAAAATGACTTTTGAAAATAATAATTTTCTTATATTGATAATTATTTGAACTTTATATTTGTAGGTTTTAAATATTAAAAAACCACTTTTGAAAACCATAAGAATACAACACATAGATTTAAATGCAGACACTCTAATGTCAAATATGTTGTGTTTCTATCCAATTTTTGGTCTAATAAGGGAGTAATGGATTTTTTTTTGTTATTTAATATTAGTTCACTGTATAGTAAATAAATAAGTTTTTAATAGCCAGAGGAAATAAATTAGATCATTTGTTTCTACATTTAAATTATTAATTTGTGTGATACGGTTTTATGCAAGATTTCATTTTTCTATGATCTTCTACATTTTCATAATGTATTTTATAATGTTCTAATTAAAATTTAAATTGTGTTACTTGTGAAAATTGTGATCATTACCTTAAAAGTGGATGTCGGTTTTAACTTTTTAACTATTTTTAGCTATAGAATTTAAAAGTTGAATCAAATGTTAATTTTGTAAAAGAAATCCATTTATGATTTTTTTTTCTTTACCAATTTTTGTTTTTTTTTTTTTTAAAAAGTTACATATCAACAATAACTCTCTTATGAGACCATCTCACCATAACATAGGGTGAGATGAGCCCAATAGAAGAGACCTAATAACATTTATATTAACATAAACATAATAATAAATAGTGAATACGGAGTATATAAAATTAATTGTTACAGTAATACTCCCTAGCAATCAACAAAATAACATCCTGTGAGTTTGTTTCTTTATTTGAATTTTTTTTTAAAACTCTATGTTTTAACAATAAAACCTTACGTTTTAACTTCAAAACATGACTTTTTAAGTTCAGAACCCGCTTTTTGTAACCTTAAATTTTAACTTTACAATCTCACATTTTAATTGGACTATTACCTTTAAATGAGTTTGTCTCACCATAACTTATGGTGAGACTGTCCCACGTAATAATTAGCCCTCCAACTAATATATTTCCTACTCCGTAATACCAACTGGTCAGGGTACTCTGTTATAATAATCACAATTTATCGGGATACTCTGTGATAATAATCACAAATAAAAAAATAGGGAGAATGAATTTGAATAAAATGTGTAAAAAACCACCAAATTTAGTGAGACCGTCTCACTAAATAGTTAACCGAGTATATTGTTAATCGAAACAATAAACATTGACAGTCTCCTCCAATTCTACTGTTTTTTTTTTTTACTCACAAAGTTCTCGGCAATTGAAGAGTATCTGAAACTCCTCTCATTTTTTGTGGTAATTTTCTTTTGATCTTTACTTATTTCTTCATTTTTTTTTTTCTTTTGCATGCAATTGTTTGGATTTCATCAATTGGACACTTACATTATCATCATATCCTTCAGCACTTAATTAATTCCACCTTTATAAATTTATCGTAGTAGCGTCTCATACTTATATTTCGGATCAGAGGCGGATATCCGAATATATAGCGCCATTGCACAAATAAAATGTTGATTTATTGTTAAATTTATTATTATACCCGTTCATTTTTTTTTTTTTTCCTATTTTTTTTCTATTAAGCTCAATAATGTATTTTAAAGTATGATTGTATTAATATCTCCACGTATCACATTATATTGCTTATATAATTATTAGTTCTCTGCATTTTAGATTTAGCCACAAGGTCCCGAACCCTTATTTTTAGATATTTTTCGGATATCGAATATCCAAAATTAAAAAATTAAATATCCAACGGATATCCAATATCCATAAACTTCGGATACGGATATCCAAATTTTTTAAAAAATCGGATCGGATATCCAAAAAAGCAGATCGGATATCGGATCAAAATTTTCGGATTTCGGATATTCGGATATTTTGCTCAGCCCTAGCCACTAATGGTTGACCACCCGTTCTCCAAACTGACAACTTTGTAGTCCATCTTGGACCCCATCCCGGTGCTGAAAATATCTTGAATGAATGTAAACCTGGTTGCCTCGGAGATGACCTGCGTGGCGTACAATATGAATGTCGCCTGTTTTTTAGAGTCGCTAGTCTTGCGACTGAAATCCTCACCCGCAACATCCACTATTTTCCTTTAAATTCATATAGTGACCCTTTGACATCAAATCTTTGTAAACCAGAAGCTTCCGCTAAATCAGAATAACTACTTTCGTATTTAAGCTCCACCTTTGTAAGTGTTCGTCCGATGTCTTCGAATACATCGGATGGCTTATTGTCTTTATAGTCGTTAAGAAGATAAGCCTTCTTTGTTATCTCATCAGCGTATCCCGAGACATAGAGTAATGCCTTGTCGATGGCTACCAACAAGGTGATGTCGGTGTTTTGTCTAGTCTTAGCTAGAAGCTTGACGACAATGAATTTGGTATTAACAGCTAGTTTTTCCATCATAAGTATATCATACCATATTTCTGTACCCGATCACGAAATCTCAGATTTCTTCCAAGGTTTTAGTGTAGTGAGTTTCAGTTGGCTGAACTAAATTAAGAGTTGCAGTTTGCTGCGATTCTATTACAGCTGCGGAAATGATAAAAACACGCAATTGTATTCTATTCTATTATACATTCCCTAAAGACTGTACAATGTTTCAAAATTACAAACGATTACACATCACCTAAACCTAAAACGGTGATTAATCCAAAAACATTCAACAACGTAATCACGACTACGGATAATTAAACATCAACTAAACCTAAAACAAGGATAAATCGAAAGATATTCAACTAACAAAACAATCATTTCAAATGCTCGGCGAAATTCAAACTAGAAGTAACAGCAGAATATTTAAGCAAAGAAGTACCAGGCAATTTGCAAAGGAAACAAGGCTTCATAGGACCATCAATGTAAGTTTTCTTACACTATCATACATTCATACATGATCCGAGTTTGTTTGAGATAAATTTTTCCTACACTTCATGGCAAAATAATTCATCAATTCCATATTCTGAATCGGTTTCGCTTGATTCAGAATAAAATAAGTCATGAATTCCATAATCAGAATCAGTTTCACTAGCCTCGTAGCAAAATAACCAAGGGGTTCCCGATTCTAAGTCGGACTCACTCGTTTCAGTGTCGCGCTTGACTGAAACCAAACTTTCCCCGCAAAGGAACACTCGATCAAACGATGGCCAACCCTGATAAAGCTCGTTAATATCCTTAGATTCTGGATCAAAAAGCGCAAAGCGATCATAATCCCAAAAACCCCTCATAAAAAATTTATTATCCTTCCAATGACTGATAGGTCTCCAATCCTCCTTCAACGGTCCTAATTGTAATTTCATGACCCATATCCCGTCCTTCAATGTCCACATATTGAGAAAATGGGCATCAGTATCGAATGTTAGAAGAGCAAGAGATTCGTAATAGATTCCGATACTCCAGAGCTCATGTATCTTCAAATCGGGTAATTTGATCTCGTCACACTCATTCGTCACCACGTTAAAACCGATGATTGCTACGTATCCTAGAGGTCTATCAGAGAAACGACTAAGTTCCACCCAATAATACCATCCATTGATAAAATTGTAACTCTTACTCGCATCCAAATCATATACACTGCGTAAATCACCGCAGTACTTCCAACAGTCGTTTCTCAAAGAGTACACAGCCACTGATTGAGGCTCCACGCAATCAGTGAGGGTATTACGGTATTTTGTAATGACAACCACTTTGTAATCTGCAGTTACATGATCGTAAGCGAGACCAAAGACTTCACTTTCAGGAAGGTGACGAAAGGGGGCAGACTTGATTTGTAACGGAGGCAGTACTCGCAGCTCGTTGATCGCAGGGTTCCACAAAGCTCGTTGAGTGTAACGGTAACCGTAGTAGTACAGATAATATAAACCATCACAAGGGCCGCAGATTTGAGACACATACATGGGCATATTAACCATATCTCCACTAGCTATAACTCGAGGTTTTGGTGTGTCATCCACTGCCATGACAAGCGTCTGAAAGCGATATTGATTTAAACCACAATGGGCCAAGAAAAGATCGCGCATGTCAGAATCGTTCTTGTTCTTGTAGTAGTTTTTCAGATGCACGGAAGCGAAAGCGGGGCTTGAAATAATAGCATGCCAAGCTTTGCACACACTCTTGTACTGCATAAGCCATCTTACTGGCAACAACGATAATATCTCGACTATCAAATCGTCATCCAAACGATTTGCTTTTGCGTCTGTAAATATGATTCCCGACTTCCCCGTCAAACTCTCTCGTTCCTTTTTGCTTCTGTGGGATCACAATTCATTTAGCCGTTAAAAGATCGAACAAAATATGTTTTTCAAAAACACTAGATTAGAAGATTGAGTACGACGAAAAACAGACCTATCCTTCAAGTACTGAATTAATTTGCTGTCACTTTCAGGGATCATGTAACGCCGGAATGATAGCGCCATTGCTGAAATCACAATTTAATGGATACGAGTTGATCGTCAACTAAAATAATTCACATTCCACGAATTAAGTAATTCAATTATATCATGTAATTATGATACTTACGATTGATTAAAGCAAAACAAATTATATTATAAGTATGACCCGTCTTAAGTGAGAATTTTGTTAAACAAAACACACACAAATTCAATGAAATTCCCACGAATTCACAACAAACAATTGCATCCAAATGAGAAAAAAACAATTGAACAACCAAGTAAGATCGATAGAAAATTACCACCAACTTCAGAGGATTTTTTTTTCTTATGAGCAACTCTTAAAATGGCGACAACTTTGTAGGCACGTCAAAAAAAAAAAAAAAGTTGTAAAAGAGTAGAATTGGGGGAGAAGGGTAAATTAAAAAAAAAAAAAAAATTGTTAGGTGGTATTTTGAAAAAAAAAAAAAAAAAAAAAAGTAAAAAAGTAATGTAAATAATTCCTTATAATTTGACGTAAGATAATGTCCGACAAAAAATCCTTAAATAAATAACAAACATAGACGATATGAGTTAGTGAGTTACTCCCTCCATCTAAGATCACTTAACCAATGATGTTATGGTCTATATATACTACTTGCAAACTATCTGATGTCAAATTGGTTCATTGTTTTTATTATCCTGTGCCCAAAAAGGGAGTAATAATTTCAAAAGATTAATTAAGTAATGATACTCTCTTATTCATTAGAAATTCGGTGTATCATTTGTCTTCGTTTAGTAATGAATTTTAGAAGGTAAAATTATTATGATACACCCAAAAATGAAATATGTAATTATTTATGAATGTACTTTCTCTATTTCATTTGATTTTATATGTTTACTTTTTTGTACGAACACCGATATACATTTTCTTTTGTTCATATATTTAATTATGTATTACAAAAAATTTAAAAAATTTGATATAAATAATGCACTCATCCCACATGACTATTTTTTATTTATCATTGAATATTCAACTCACTCGTGAATAGTATCGACCTTTATAAATAGTTTTAGGGTGGAGTGGACTTAAATGGGTGGAGTACTACGGTATTATTTGGTTAGATCAATAATAATAATGATGGGAGAATTAGATTTTCCTATGAAATTGAAAAAAGAGATTTTGTTTCTCCTCTCAAAATCACGGAAATTCAACTTTTCCATGTATTATATCCCAATAGATTACTGTTTCTATCCAATTTTGTGCCTAAAAAGGGTGTTTTAATTTCAGAAGATTAATTTAGTAACAATACTCTCTTATTTATTAGAAATTCAATGTATCATTTATCTTTATTTAGCAATGAATTTCAGAAGATAAAATTAAAATGATACACCCATAATTAGAATATGTACTTTTTCATGGATGTATTTCATTCATTTCATTTGATTTCATACATTTACTTTTTTGCATTAACACCGATATACATTTTCTTTGGTCATATCTTTAGTTACGTATTACAAAAAATAAAAATTTGATATTAATAACGCATTCATCCCACATCACTATATTTTATTTTATATGTTAAAAGTTATAGAAAATTCACATAACTTGTAAATAGTGTCTAAAAATCAAACGGAATAAAGAAGTAACAAGTACATTTTCTACAATAATACCGAGTGCATCTCTTAACCGAAAAGAAAAACATAAAATCTTGTGTGAGTCAACTATGACAATAAGTTATTATAAATCAGCCTTATTTATATTCGATTATATAGTTTTAGTTATAATTATTATTAATTGAAAACAAAATTTTTTAGTACCACTGAAAATAACTTTATTAGATTTGTTTTGTAAAGCTAGTGTAGAACTCACCAAAACAAATATTGAGAGTCTCCACCAATTCTACTTTTTTTTTTTTTTTTTTTTTTTTTTTTTTTTTTCATTCAATAAGTATCGAGACCGTCTCACGTTAACTTAAAAGTTGTTGTCCCCACTCGGCAATTCAAGAGTATCTAAAAATCCTCTCATTTTTCGCGGTAATTTTCATTCGATCTTTCTTATTTGTTGAATTGTTTTTTTTTCTTTTTTGCATGCAATTGTTTGTTTTGATTTTGTGGGAATTTCATCAATCGGTTTTATCAGACCTACATTTTCTTCAATTCATCCAACACTTTTAATTCCAACTTTATAAATTTATCGTAACACCGTCTCACGTAAAAATTACATCCAAAATTGTGTGTTTTTAATTTCTGCAGTGAAATTGACGCTTACTGATTGAAAGTAAACGATTATAATGGATTGAATTTGGTGCATCTTTTTCTAAGAACTGTTATTTTTGTTGATTTTATAAAAGTATGTGTTTCGCTATGCTCATTTGGGAGATTAATAATTACTCCGTACGACAAATTTCCATTTAAAACGGGTATATCCGTTTTACTTTAAGACGGGGTCAAATGAAACTATCGTAATTGTCTTATAAGTGCAAGTGGGTGACTTGACCCGTTTTTAAATTTAAGACGGATATATCTGTCTTGAGATAGACTTCTTGCATAATTATTTGATACGGATTTATTTAATTAATCATGGTTTTAGCGTTGATGATCGACTTGTATCCGTTAAATTTGTGATTTCAGCAGTGGCGCTTTCATTACAGCGTTACATGAAGCCAGAAACTAACAGTAATTTGATTCAGTACTTGAAGGATAGGTCTGTTTTTTCGCGTATCTTATTATTACTCAATCTTTTATTAGTCTAGTGTTTCTGCAAAACCCATTTTGTTCGTACTTTATTTTTCCGATCATACAAACGGCTAAATGAATTGACAAAGTAATATAGGATTTCTGAATTGTGATCCCACAGAAGCAAAAAGGAACGAGAGAGTTCGACAGGAATCATAATTGCAGACGCACACAAAGATCGTTTGGATGACGGTTTGATAGTCGAGATATTATCATGGTTGCCAGTGAGATGGCTTATGCAGTACAAGAGTGTGTGCAAAGCATGGCATGCTATTATTTCAAGCCCCAATTTCGCTGCCAAGCATCTGAAAAACTACTACAAGAACAGGAACGATTCTGACATGCGCAATTTTTTCGTGGCTCGTTATTATAAGGATCAATATTACCTTCAGGCGCTTGTCATGGCGGTGGACGACTCACCAAAACCTCGAGTTTTCGCAACTGAAGATATGGTCGATATGCCCATGTATGTGGCACAAATCTGCGGCCCTTGTGATGGTTTGTATTATCTGTATCACTACCGTTACGCTCAACGCGCTTTGTGGAACCCTGCGATCAATGAGCTGCGAGTGTTGCCTCCGTTAGATATCAAGTCAGGCCCGTTTCGTCACTTTGATGTAGGTGAAGTCTACGGCCTTGCTTACGATCATGTAACTGCAGATTACAAAGTGGTTGTCATTGCAAAATACCGTAATACCATCACTGATTGCTTCGAGCCTTCGTCGGTGGCTGTCTACTCCTTGAGAAATGATTGTTGGAAGTACTGCGGTGACCTACGTAGAGTGTATAAGTTGGATTGGAGTAAGAGTTACAATTTTATCAATGGATGGTATTATTGGGTGGAATATGATTTTGGTTCTGATTTTACTGAAGCAATTATCGATTTTAATGTGGCAACGGATGAGTGTGAAGAGATCAAATTACCCGATTTCGAAATACGATATAAGAAGAGTATCAGCATATATGATGATTCTCTCGCTCTTATAACATTCCATAGTGATACCAGTTTTCTCAAAATTTGGACTTTGAAGGACGGGATAATAAATTACAAGTAGGACCCTTTCAGGAGGCTTGGGAACCTATTGGTCACTGGAAGGATAATAAATTTTTTATAAATACTTATGGAGATGGTAGTCGCTTGGCGTTTTTTGATCCTGAATCACAAGATATTAAGGAGCTTTCATATTTTCAGCGTTGGTCATCATGTCACGGAGTGTTCCTTTGCGGAGAAAGTTTGGTTTCAGTCAAGCGCGGCACTGAAACCAGTGAATACGATTCAAAATTGGAAACCCTTGGCTTACATCGTTACGAGGATAGTGAAACCGAATCAGATTATGGAATTCGTGAATTATTTTATCCCGAACTAAGCGAATCCGATTCATGAGAATTTGGAATTGATGAATTATTTTGTCTTGAAATGTAGTGAAATTCTGATAAATGCTCTAGTCAATCGGTTTCTTTGTTATGATATTTAAACTTTATGATGTATGTCAAAGTCAAACTACAAAGGACTTGCATTTGTATTAACATACTCCGTATTTCCCTCATAGATAGCCAAATGACAGATTTTCAAATGAAAACAGGACTGATCGGAGACTCAATATCATAGCTAAACTAAAAATAAGTCTTAAAGTGTGCCATTGTATAGATGGCGAGTTTTATCTCGGATTTCTTTCAAGGTTTTAGTGTAGTCAGTTTCAGTTGGCTGAATTAAATTAAGAGTTGCAGTTTGCTGCGGTTCTATTGCAGCTGCGGAAATGATGAGTAAAACAGCGAAACACAGTGTAAATGAGTGAGTTGAGTTTACTGCCATTTTTGTATTTTGTGATGAATTGTAAATGAGTTGAGTTGAGTTGAAGTTGAAATTTGAAGAGTATTTATAGATGGAGGCATGTATAGGCAATGCATGTGTTAAGGGGTGGAGTTTGTTTCAGTGGGTTTTATGATATGAATGTCTATTTACTATTAACCTTCCTAGAGATTTACCGACAAAATCTCCCAACTTGTCTTGCAAGTAATTTGATTGTGTGAATATTGTAAATTAGGAAAACTAGATTTCTTTCCTTATCGTTTTTGGTAAATAATCTTAACTAGTCTCAACCTTGAATAATCTTAGCTAGTCTCAACCTTGTACGGAGTAATTAGTATAAATATGTATTCATTCATGTCAAAGTAAATACAGAAAATTATTCAAACCAATATACAAGTCTTATATTTACATCCATTTCTACCATTTTCAGCAAAGTTTAAGGTTTTATATTTACCATTTTACCATCGTTGGCATTTTTCTCTGCACTACTCGACGAAGTAAATAATTACAACGTGCGGTAAAAAAAAAAAAAATCTCCGGCATAATTAGTATATTAGTAGTAATGGCTAGAGATGTAATTGGCGTGTTGGATTGATTGAATGATAAATAAAACATATGATGATATCAAAGTAATTTAGTAGTAATGACTAGAGGTAATCATTCGATCGAGGGGCCGACCCATCCTCCCAATGGGTCACGATTTGCTCGAAGTTCACGATTTTTGATCAACGGGCAGAGTCAACCAGACTCAGGCGCGACCTGCGTCTCCAAATACCGGGTCAAGTAAACTGAAGTTCAACGTAGACCGTTTTTGGCGACCTCTGATCTAGTACTACTAATGGCTAACACCCTAAAATAATTTACACTTGATGGGTCATTTACCAGGTTTTGGGGTTTAATTAAATAAGTAAAAGGGACATTCAATTTTTATGAGAGGATCAACTCATCAACTTCATAAGACCAATGTTGGAGCTTGGAGGCATTAATTAATTTTTTTTTACCGTAAAACATCATCATCGTCATATACATAAAACCATAGTGGCAAATTATACCGATCATATACAATCATTTCAGTAAAGAATTTATGTCTTAAAAGATTATTCAATATTTTTGATGAAGGGGTAATAAATTTCACTAGAGACCATCTCGCACAAAATTAGTGAGAGATAATAAACAAATGAAATAAACATAACCCCTAAAATTTTTAAAAAATAAACAAATTTAGAAATAATTACAACTGGTTTGAGAGATATGATAATAATTAAAGGATCGTTTGATTCAATATGAGAGAGATATGATACAAGAAATTCAGTTCCCGATAGAAGTTACAATTCCCATGAATTAAACAATCAAACTATTGAGGGATTTTTCAATTTTCATTTCATGCTATTTTTTAATTCTCATAAAATTAAAAGTTAATCAAACAACTCTTAAATTTACTGTAAAATCCTTTAACGTCTTGCATATAATATTTAGAGGACATTCTATATTTCATTCATTTATCTAGCTCAGGGTTATTTCATAATTCCCACCTTTTATAATCAACAATTTAAAATTTCCCACCTTTTGTAACTTTTGTTAAAATTTCCCACCTTTTATAAGTTTTTTCTTAAAAATTCCCACCAAAGTTCAATTTTTTGTGAAATTAAAGAACTTTTTTTTAAATATTTTCATTACTAACGAAATTTATCGTGCACCGAAACCCAAAATATGTAAAAATAAAACGAGAATTTAATGTTTTCATTAGTGAAAATAAAGATTTAATATGGTGAAAATGAGGTTTTGGTGGGAAATTTTGAGAAATTGTTTATAAAAGGTGGGAAATTTTAAAAAAAGTTAGAAAAGGTGGAAAATTTTAAAGATGAGTTTAAAAAAGGTGGGAATTAACAATAAATCAAAAAAAGAATTATAGCCTTAGGTCTTCTAATTAAGCACGTCACCCAATTTTTCATTATACTTGAATGATCAAGAATTTTTCTTTTATGTCATTTCAGTCACAAAATTTTATTGTAGAATTTTTATTAAATATATATATTAACTCAGTTTAGAAAAGAAAATTCTTACCTTGCTTTGAAAATGCATGCACATAATAATTAAGGACTAAATTTTTGTATATATTTAGTTATGTTAAAAAAAATGATGTTGGTAGTGGGTATGTTTTACGTCAATTATTTTTTCTAGATTCTTTTTATTTAGTTATTAATAATAAAAAATTTTGACGTGAAGAAAATCACAACAGAATGCTTAGTCCTAGAACAACATTTTAATGTGGGTTCCTTCGCGTCAAGAATTTTTATTTTTAGTAACTAAATAAAAGAACTCTAGAAGAAGGTAAAATATAACCTATATATAATTATCATTAGAAAAAATAATCGACGTAAAACAAACCCACTAGTAGTCCACTACATACCAACGCCATTTATTAACATAACTAAATATATACAAAAAATTAGTCATTATGTACATGCATTTCACATCCAACTACCAAGATAATTCCATGTGCACATCGTCCAAATTAAATTATAGAAGCAATATTGGAATTTTCTTTTCTAAACTTAGTTAATAATATATATATTTAATAAAAATTCTCCAATAAAATTTTGTGACTAAAATGACATAAAAGGAAAATTCTTGATAATTTAAGTAAAGAGAAATGGCAAAAGCAATATGAAAAATTGGGTGATGTGCTCATGTAAAAAACCTAATGTAAAAATTAATAGTCCTAAATACAAAAGTACAAGGCTATAATTTTCTTTTTACCTACTAAATTATACTCGTAAATATTGAGCTAGACAAATAAATGAAATATTGAATGTCCCCTAAATATTATATGTAAGACATGAAATGATTTTACAGTAAATTTAGGAGTTGTTTGATTGACCTTTACATTTATGGGAATTAAAAAATCGCATGAAATGAAAAATCCCTTAATGCGGTTTGGTTGTTCAAATCATGGGTATGGGTATTGTAATAAGTTCCTGGAAATGAACTTTTCCATTATGCAGGAATTAACTTACCAACACCCGGGTAAGTAAAAGTTCATGCGGGAAGTTTATGCCACCAGACCAACTAAACAATTTTTTGCGATTCACGTGAATCTTCAAATCACGTGTGATTTTAAAGTTCTTTAATTTGGAATTTATTTTCGCATATTGATACAAACGACACCTTATTATTATATCTCTCAAACAATTGGTAAATTTTAGGGGTCATGTTTGTTTCATTAGTTTATAGTCTCTCGCTAATTTTGTGTGAGACAGTCTATCGTGAAATTTATTATCCCTTTAAATTATTGAATTATCTGTCAAGACATAAATTCTTTAGTGAGATGGTTGGTTTTATGTATACGATGATGGAAAAATTAATTAATTCCTCCAACGTTGGTTTTACTGGAGTGATGAGTTGATCATACGAAGTATAAAAATTTAATGTTCCTTTTACTTATTTAAAGCCTAAAACGTGATAAATGGCCGTCAAGTGTAAATTATTGTACGGTGTTAGCCATTAGTAGTACTACAGGTCTCCAAAAACCGGTATAGGCCGAACATCGTTTTACTTGACCCGATATTTGGAGACGTTGGTCGCGCCTAAGTCGGGTTGACTCTGCCCATTGATAAAAAATCGTGAACTAGGCACATTCCATTACTTAGGCAGGCTTGGTCAAGCAAATCACGAGTCACGACCCATTGAGAGGATGGGTCGCCCCTGCTCAAATGGTTACCTCTAGTCATTACTACTAATTTGCTTTAATACATATGTTTTATTTATCATTCAATCAATCCAACACGCCAATTACATCTCCAGCCATTACTACTAATATACTAATGACGGAGATTTTTTTTTTTAACTGCACGTTGTAATTATTTACTTCGTCGAGTAGTGCAGAAGAATATGTATATATATAGAGCAGTATGATACGTGCACTTATGAAACATGCTAATGATGGTAAAATGGTAAATAAAAAACCTTAAACTTTGCTGAAAATGGTAGAAATGGTTGTAAATAGGCAGTCATATCATAAAACCCACTGAAACAAACTCCACTTACACATGCATTATATTGCCCATGTTCATCTATAAATACATACACTTCAAATTTCAACTTCAACACAACTCACTCATTTACAATTTCATCATACAAAAAAAAAAAAAAAAAACAAAGTTAAACAAAAATGGCAGCAAACCAAAAAATAAGTTGTATCAATGTGTGTGTGGCACTTATTGTTTTCATTCTTTCCGCAGCGGCATTACTCTGCAATGCCGCCACGGAAAGCGTAACTCTTAACTTAACCGCGCCAACAAAAGCTACTTACACTCGAGCCTTAAATGAAATCCGAGATTTCATGGAGGGCACACAAGCACCAGATGGCATTCCGATGATGGCACCACCCCCTGCTAAAGCCAATTATGTCATTGTTAAGCTTATCGCGAGTCCCGACATCAGTTTATCAGTGGCTGTCAACAAATCAAACCTTTACATTGTCGGATACGCAGACGAGGCCTCTAAAAAGGCTTACCTTTTTAGCGAGTCAAAACAAGCGAACCCATCCGATGTTTTCCCAGACATCCGAGTAACGCTTACAAAGGCGGAATTTGGGTTTGGAAGTGGATATAATGCTTTACAAAATGCTTCCAACTTAACTAGAAATCAAGTGGAAGGGTCACTTGATAGATTTAGAAAGACGGCAGTCAATGTGGTGGGTAAGGATTACAGTCGCAACTATAAAGAACAAGCCACTTTCATATTGTACGCCACACAGGCCATCTCCGAGGCAACCAGGTTCACATATATACAAAATAAGTTCAGCACCGGGGTGGGGACGACGTTGGACGCCACAGCTGTCAGCTTGGAGAACAAATGGTCCACCATTAGTAGCGCTGTGAAAGCGGCTACTAAGGGACTGCTGCAGCCCGCGGTCGATCTAAAGCATTCTAATGGCAGTAATTGGAAAGTCCGCATGGTGGATGAAATTAAACCTCTTGTAGCTATTCTCTTGTACGTCAAGTAATTATATACTTGTACGTACACGTACTGAACGTAATAAAACCTGCCATCTATACTATGGCACACTTATATTACAGTTTACACTCCTAAATTACTTATTTTCTGTTTAGCGATGATATTGATTCTTGGATCTGTCTAGCTTTCAATTAAAAAACAGTCACTTGGCTAACTATCTAAGAATAAGGAAATACGATTACATCTTAACGAAATACGGAGTATGTTAATACAACTGCAAGTTCTTTATAGTTTGACACACATCATAAAGTTTGAACATCACAACAAAGAAACTGATTGACTACACTTCATGACAAAACAATTCATCAATTCCATATTCTGAATCCGATTCACTTAGTTCGGAATAAAATAAGTCACGAATTCCATAATCTGAAGCGGTTCCCAATTCGGAATCGGTTTCACTGGTTTCAGTGTCGCGCTTGACTGAAACCAAACTTTCCCCGCAAAGGAACACACCCTGACACGGTTTCCAGGTCTCATATGAAAGCTCCTTTATATCTTGTGATTCAAGATCTAAAAACCCCAAGCGACTACGACCTTGATTATTATTTATAAAAAATTTATTATCCGTCCACTGACCAATAGGTTCCCAAGCCTCCTGCAAAGGTCCTACTTGTAATTTCATGACCCATATTCCGTCCTTCAATGTCCACATTTTGAGAAAATTGGGATTTTCATGGAATGTTAGAAGAGCGAGACAATCATCATATATGCCGATACTCTTCTTGACTCGTATCTCGGAATGGGGTAATTTGATCTCTTCACACTCATCCGTCGCCACATTAAAACCGAGAATTGCTTGTGTAAAATCAGTGCCCGAATCATATTCCACCCAATAATACCATCCATTGATAAAATTGTAACTGTTACTCGAGTCCAAATTATACTCTCTACGTAGGTCACCGCAGTACTTCCAACAGTCATTTCTAAGGGAGTAGACAGCCACCGACTGAGGCTCGAAGCAATCAGTGATGGTATTACGGTATTTTGCAATGACAACCACTTTGTAATCTGCAGTTACATGATCGTAAGCAAGGCCGTAGGCTTCACCTACATGAAAGTGACGAAACGGGCCTGACTTGATTTCTAACGGAGGCAACACTCGCAGCTCATTGATTGCAGGGTTCCACAAAGCTCGTTGAGTCCAATCGCAGAGGTACAGATAATATAAACCATCACAAGGGCCGCAGATTTGTGCCACATACAGTGGCATATCGACCATATCTTCACATGCTAAAACACGAGGTTTTGGTGCGTCGTCCACCACCATGACAAACGCCTGAATGATATATTGATCCAAATCCAAATAATAACGAGCCACGAAAAAATTGCGCATGTCATAATCGTTCCTGTTTCTGTAGTAGTTTTTCAGATGCTTGGAAGCGAAATTGGGGCTTGAGATAATAGCATGCCATGCTTTGCACACACTCTTGTACTGCATAAGCCATCTAACTGGTAACCACGATAATATCTCGACTATCAAACCGTCATCCAAACGATCTTTGTGTGCGTCTGCAATTATGATTCCCTTCGAACTCTCTCGTTCCTTTTTACTTCTGTTGATCACAATTCAGCAATACTATTATATTACTCCAACAATTTATTTAGTCGTTTGTGAATCTGAAAAATAAAGTATGAACAAAATGGGTTTTGCAAAAATGGTAGATCAAAAGATCAAGTAATAAAATAAGACACGCGAGAAAAACAGACCTATCCTTCAAGTACTGAATCAAATTGCTGTTAGTTTCTGGCTTCATGTAACGCTGTAATGAAAGCGCCATTGCTGAAATCACAAATTTAACAGATACGAGTCGATCATCAACGCTAAAACCATGATTAATTAAATAAATCTGTATCAAATAATTATGCAAGAAGTCTATCTCAAGACAGATATATCCGTTTAAACTTAAAAACGGGTCAAGTCACCCACTTGCACTTATAAGACAATTACATTAGTTTCATTTGACCCCGTCTTAAAGTAAAACGGATATACCCGTTTTAAATGGAAATTTGTCGTAATTATTAAACTCCCAAATGAGCATAGCGAAACAGATACTTTTATACAATCAACAAAAATACCAGTTCTTAAAAAAGATGCACCAAATTCAATCCTTTATAATCGTTTAAATTCAATCAGTAAGCGTCAATTTCACTGCAGAAATTAAAAACACACAATTTTGGATGTAATTTTCATGTGAGACGGTGTTACGATAAATTTATAAAGTTGGAATTAAGTGTTGGATGAATTGATGAAAATGTAGGTCTGATAAACCGACTGATGAAATTCCCACAAAATCAAAACAAAAAATTGCATGCAAAAGAGAAAAACAATTTAACAAATAAGAAAGATCGAAAAGAAAATTACCACGAAAAATGAGAGGATTTTTAGATACTCTTGAATTGCCGAGAACTTTTTGGGGAAAAAAAAAAAAAAAAAAAAAAACACAGTAGAATTGGAGGAGACTGTCAATAATTTATACGGAGGTTTTTTTTTTCCGGTTAAGAGATAGGCTCTGTTTTTTTCCGCTTCATTTCAGCTCTTATAATTTAGGGCAACTCCTGTATGTTCAGCTTTTATAAACCCTACTAAGCTTTAATTTACACCAAATTTCGTGGATTAATTCGAGTTCGGATTATTTATGGAATAAGAGGACCAGTTCGGATTATTCTTGGCAATTAATCCTATATATTATATACTACTTGCAAACTATCTGATGTCAAATTGGTTCATTGTTTTTATTATCGTGTGCCCAAAAAGGGAGTAATAATTTCAAAAGATTAATTAAGTAATGATACTCTCTTATTCATTAGAAATTTGGTGTATCATTTGTCTTCGTTTAGTAATGAATTTTAGAAGGTAAAATTATTATGATACACCCAAAAATGAAATATGTAATTATTTATGAATGTACTTTTTCTATTTCATTTGATTTTATATGTTTACTTTTTTGTATGAACACCGATATACATTTTCTTTTGTTCATATATTTAATTACGTATTACAAAAAAATTAACAAATTTGATATAAATAATGCACTCATCCCACATGACTATTTTTCATTTATCATTGAATATTCAACTCACTCGTGAATAGTATCGACCTTTTATAATAGTGTTAGGGTAGAGTGGACTTAAATGGAGGGAGTACTACGGTATTATTTGGTTAGACCAATAATAATAATGATGGGAGAATTCGATTTTCCTATGAAATTGAAAAAAGAGGTTTTGTTTCTCCTCTCAGAATCACGGAAATTCAACTTTTCCATGTATTATATTCCAATTGGTTACTGTTTCTACCCAATTTTGTGCCTAAAAAGGGTGTTTTAATTTCATAAGATTAATTTAGTAACAGTACTCTTTTATTTATTAGAAATTCTGTATCATTTATCTTCATTTAGTAACGAATTTCAGAAGATAAAATTGGAATGATACACCCACAATTGGAATATGTACTTTTCCATGGATGTATTTTATCCATTTTATTTGATTTTATACATTTACTTTTTTGCACGAACACCGATATACATTTTCTTTTGTCATATATTTAGTTACGTATTACAAAAAGTTATAAAAATTTGATATTAATAATGCATTCATCCTACATCACTATATTTTATTTTATATGTTAAAAGTTATATCGAAAATTCACCTAACTCGTAATAGTTCTAAAAATCAAATGGAATGAAGAAGTAACAAGATCATTTTCTACCATAATACCGAGTATGACCATGTTTTTTTTGACTTTTTAGAGTTAAATTTATTAAAACTGAACTAAATTGATCAAGCGACGAGAGCTCATGGCAAGGTTCTAAAAGGGCGTACTCTACACCCCAATCAGAACCCTCGATTGAAGATGTGTCCAAGCCCGAGGTCCCACGAACCGAAAGGCCTAAGCGTAATAGGCCCAAGGAGAACAGAGAGCGTAATAGGCCCAGGGAGAGTTATAATTAGTCATTTCTCTTAAGAATATTGGTTTAAATTAAGAAATTAAGTAGTTTATTCGGTATTTTCTAATGTTGGCTTTTATGTTTAACGTTATTCATAATTAATTTTTTTTCTTTTTCAGTTAGACAATTTAAAATATGACCCACTTTGTATCGGCCTAATTTTATGAGGGTCATGACCTAATAATTTTAATTCCATAACCCAATATATAACCGTACGTTCGTACCCAATAGTTCAAAACAACCCGTTAATTTAATGTCTACACTCGACCCGATCTGACCCATTGACTCCATGGGTCATACAAGATTTTATTTAAAATGACTTTTGAAAATAATAATTTTCTTATATTAATAATTATTTGAACTTTATATATGTAGGTTTTAAGTATAAGAAAAACTCTTCTGAAAACCATAACCAAACAGCACATAGATTTTGAATGCAGACACTCTAATGTCAAATATGTTCAGTGTTTCTATCCAATTTTTGGTCTAATAAGAGAGTAGTGGATTTTTTTTTGTTATTTAATATATTAGTTCATTGTATAGTAAATAAAATAGTTTTTAATAGCTGGAGGAAATAAATTAGATCATTTATTTCTATATTTAAATTATTACTTTGTATAATAAAGTGATACGGTTTTATGCAAAATTTCATTTTCTTATGATCTTCTACATTTTCATAAGGAAATAAATTAGATCATTTGTTTCTATATTTAAATTATTACTTTGTATGATACACTAATACGATTTTATGCAAAATTTCATTTTCTTATGATCTTCTACATTTTCATAATGTACTTTATAATGTTCTAATTAAAAGTTAAATCTTAAAAAATATGGAGAACAAAATTTGAATGAATCCTGTAAAAATCCACCAAATTTAGTGAGCAGAAATTTTTGTACGAGTCAAGAATTATTGTAAGTCAGCCTTATTACTACTGTTTTATGTAGCTTCCGCTGAAAAATTTATAAAGAATAAGATTACTCTGATTTCCCTGTTATTTAAAAATGGGGGCGTTCTGGTGTGTACCCATCGAACCACGAAGTTTTAAAAGGGTTAATTGCCAAACACCACCTTTAAAAAATGCATTTTGTCAAACACCACCTTTAAAAAAAAAAACTTGTTAATTACCACCTTTAAAAAATAATTTTTGTCAAACACCACCTTTTGGTCGGAGTTGACCAAATTCCGACGTTGACTTATCGGAATTAACATTTTTTTCTTCATTTTCATCTTTTTACTTCCCTCAAATTCGAATTATCATCCTTAAAACCCAAAATACACCATTTCAAACCAAAAATTTAACCATTAAAACCAAGAAACTCGTCTTTTCAACTTAAAAAAAAGTGCTCCGGTGACCAAAAATGTCGTAATTTAGTTGACCTAAGTCAAACTCAGGCCAAAAGGTGGTGTTTGACAAAAAATATTTTTTAAAGGTGGTAATTGACAAGTTTTTTTTTTAAAGGTGGTGTTTGACAAAATGCGTTTTTTTAAAGGTAGTGTTTGGCAATTAATCCTAGTTTTTATACCATTTTAGTGAAAATGATTACATTAATTATAATTAATTTTTTCAGTGCCCACTTTAGAAAATAAATAATTTTATATTTTTCTACTATTATACCTTTGAACTACATTTTATATTCTAATTTCGCATTAATATAGAGTGTTGATCAACTGTACCCGACTTTTTCTCAGTTGTACCAAAAAAAGACGTCACCGCCCTTTTCATTTTCACCCCACATATTTCTAAACCTAACAATTCTCTCTTCTCTCTCCTCTCTTCATCTTATTTCAATCCACGTTTGTTCTGATTGAATCCAGGTTTCCGCTCTCCGGCCGGAGATGGCCACCGGAGTGTGAGTGATATTTGAAGAAAGTTGTTGGGGTCCATAAGGAATACTCGGCACAAAATAAGTCCAAAAGCATAGTAAACCACATATGAGAGACCGAATACCAATTCCGAGGGAATAATTTGGGCCCTCAACAGAGGCAAGTAAAAATCAGCGTGCCATTAGACGCTAACACTAATACATACCCTTATTTTATGGCATCATGAATTGACGACGCCTCCAACTCTAGATTATTTTCCACTAAGATCGTATAATTAAAAAAGTTAAATTAGACAAAAAAAAAAAAAAACAAGTAAATTACTTGAAATATATCGTCACAATGATCCATAATTTAAGAATTGGATTAATCGTATGAGTAATTGAATTAATTAAAGAAGAAATTAGTGGATTTTAGATTGTTTTAGGGTTTTTTGGTTGAAGGAAAAGAGAGAAAATTTGGAATAGGCAAGGATAAGTGATGGAAAAAAAATGAGCAAAAAGGGTACAACTGAAAAAAAGTTGGGTACAGTTGATCAATTACGTTAATATAAGACTAATTTTACAGACGATTTATTAGTGGGTGAGAGTGCGAGACCGTCTCCGTAAATTGTTAAGCGAGTAAATTGTCAATCGAAACAATAAACTTTGACAGTCTCCTCCAATTCTACTGTGTTTTTTTTTTTTACCCATAAAGTTCTCGGCAATTAAAGAGTATCTGAAACTCCTCTCATTTTTTGTGGTAATTTTCTTTTGATCTTTACTTATTTCTTCATTTTTTTTTTTTTTTCTTTTGCATGCAATTGTTAGTTTTGATTTTGTGGGGATTTCATCAATTTCACCTTTATAAATTTATCGTAGTACCGTCTCACATCATGAAAATTACATCAAAAGTTGTGTGTTTTTAAATCGTAGATTATTAATTAATTTTACTTCTGCAGTGAAATCGACGCTTAAATTACTGATTGAAAGTATTTGTTTCTCTATGGGGTGATACATGACCTGTTCTTATGTTTAAGACGGATATATCCGTCTTTTGAGACGGACTTCTTGCATGATTACTGAATTAATTTACCACTTAGAATGTGGATTACATTGTATAATTAACCATGGTTTTAGCGTTGATGATTAACTCGTATCCATTAAATTGTGATTTCAGCAATGGCGCTTTCATTACAACGTTACATGAACCCAGAAATCGACAGCAATTTGATTCAGTACTTGAAGGATAGGTCTGTTTTGTCTCGTATCGTATTATTACTTGATCTTTTAATCTAGTGTTTTTGCAAAACCCATTTTGTTCAGATTTTTATTTTTCCGATCACACAAACAGCTAAATGAATTGACGGAGTAATATAGGATTTTCTGAATTGTGATCCCACAGAAGTAAAAAGGAACGAGAGAGTTCGAAGGGAATCATAATTGCAGACGCACACAAAGATCGTTTGGATGACGGTTTGATAGTCGAGATATTATCGTGGTTGCCAGTGAGATGGCTTTTGCAGTACAAGAGTGTGTGCAAAGCATGGCATGCTATTATTTCAAGCCCCAATTTCGCTGCCAAGCATCTGAAAAACTACTACAAGAACAGGAACGATTCTGACATGCGCAATTTTTTCGTGGCTCGTTATTATAAGGATCAATATTACCTTCAGGCGCTTGTCATGGCGGTGGACGACTCACCAAAACCTCGAGTTTTAGCAACTGAAGATATGGTCGATATGCCCATGTATGTGGCACAAATCTGCGGCCCTTGTGATGGTTTGTATTATCTGTACCACTACGATTTGACTCGACGAGCTTTGTGGAACCCTGCAATCAATGAGCTGCGAGTGTTGCCTCCGTTAGAAATCAAGTCAGGCCCGTTTTGTCACTTTGATGTAGGTGAAGTCTACGGCCTTGCTTACGATCATGTAACTGCAGATTACAAAGTGGTTGTCATTGCAAAATACCGTAATACCATCACTGATTGCTACGAGCCTTCGTCGGTGGCTGTCTACTCCTTGAGAAATGATTGTTGGAAGTACTGCGGTGACCTACGTAGAGTGTATAAGTTGGATTGGAGTAAGAGTTACAATTTTATCAATGGATGGTATTATTGGGTGGAATATGATTTTGGTTCTGATTTTACTAAAGCAATTATCGGTTTTAATATGGCAACGGATGAGTGTGAAGAGATCGAATTACCCGATTTCGAAATGCAAGTTAATAAGAGTATCGGCATATATGATGATTCTCTCGCTCTTGTAACATTCCATAGGGATACCAGTTTTCTCAAAATTTGGACTTTGAAGGACGGGATATGGGTCGTGAAATTACAAGTAGGACCCTTTCAGGAGGTTTGGGATCCTATTGGTCACTGGAAGGATAATAAATTTTTTATAAATACTTATGGAGATGGTAGTCGCCATGGCGTTTTTGATCTGAATCACAAGATATTAAGGAGCTTTCATATTATCGAGGTCATTTTTAGGTGTAGGAGTATTCCTTTGCGGAGAAAGTTTGGTTTCGATCAAGCGACATCGAAACGGTGAATCCGATTCAAAATTGGAAACCCTTGGCGTACAACGTTACGAGGCTAGTGAAACTGATTCAGATTATGGAATTCGTGACTTATTTTATTCCGAACTAAGCGAATCCGATTGATGAGAATTTGGAATTGATGAATTATTTTGCCTTGAAATGTAGTGAAATTCTGATAAACGCTCTAGTCAATCGGTTTCTTTGTTATGATATTTAAACTTTATGATGTATGTCAAACTACAAAGGACTTGCATTTGTATTAATATACTCCGTATTTCCTTCATAGTTAGCCAAATGACAGATTTTCAAATGAAAACAGGACTGATCGGAGACTCAATATCATAGCTAAACTAAAAATAAGTCTTAAAGTGTGCCATTGTATAGATGGCGAGTTTTATCTCGGATTTCTTTCAAGGTTTTAGTGTAGTCAGTTTCAGTTGGCTGAATTAAATTAAGAGTTGCAGTTTGCTGCGGTTCTATTGCAGCTGCGGAAATGATGAGTAAAACAGCGAAACACAGTGTAAATGAGTGAGTTGAGTTTACTGCCATTTTTGTATTTTGTGATGAATTGTAAATGAGTTGAGTTGAGTTGAGTTGAGTTGAGTTGAGTTGAAGTTGAAATTTGAAGAGTATTTATAGATGGAGGCATGTATAGGCAATGCATGTGTTAAGGGGTGGAGTTTGTTTCAGTGGGTTTTTATGATATGAATGTCTATTTACTATTAACCTTCCTAAAGATTTATCGACAAAATCTCCCAACTTGTCTTGCAAGTAATTTGATTGTGTGAATATTGTAAATTAGGAAAACTAGATTTCTTTCCTTATCGTTTTTGGTAAATAATCTTAGCTAGTCTCAACCTTGTACAAAGTAATTAGTATAAATATGTATTCATTCATGTCAAAGTAAATACAGAAAATTATTCAAACCAATATACAAGTCTTATATTTACATCCATTTCTACCATTTTCAGCAAAGTTTAAGGTTTTATATTTACCATTTTACCATCGTTGGCATTTTTCTGCACTACTCGAAGTAAATAATTACAACGTGCGGTAAAAAAAAAAAATCTCCGGCATAATTAGTATATTAGTAGTAATGGCTAGAGATGTAATTGGCGTGTTGGATTGATTGAATGATAAATAAAACATATGATATCAAAGTAAATTAGTAGTAATGACTAGAGGTAACCATTCGAGTAGGCTGGGGCCGACCCATCCTTCCAATGGGTCGCGATTTGCTCGAAGTTCACGATTTTTGATCAACGGCGAGTCAACGGACTCAGCGATTCCAAGGGTCAAGTGAAGTTCAACGAGATTTTTGGCGACCTCTGATCTAGTACTACTAATGGCTAACACCCTAAAATAATTTACACTTGATGGGTCATTTACCAGGTTTTGGGGTTTAATTAAATAAGTAAAAGGGACATTCAATTTTTATGAGAGGATCAACTCATCAACTTCATAAGACCAATGTTGGAGCTTGGAGGCATTAATTAATTTTTTTTTACCGTAAAACATCATCATCGTCATATACATAAAACCATAGTGGCAAATTATACCGATCATATACAATCATTTCAGTAAAGAATTTATGTCTTAAAAGATTATTCAATATTTTTGATGAAGGGGTAATAAATTTCACTAGAGACCATCTCGCACAAAATTAGTGAGAGATAATAAACAAATGAAATAAACATAACCCCTAAAATTTTTAAAAAATAAACAAATTTAGAAATAATTACAACTGGTTTGAGAGATATGATAATAATTAAAGGATCGTTTGATTCAATATGAGAGAGATATGATACAAGAAATTCAGTTCCCGATAGAAGTTACAATTCCCATGAATTAAACAATCAAACTATTGAGGATTTTTCAATTTTCATTTCATGCTATTTTTTAATTCTCATAAAATTAAAAGTTAATCAAACAACTCTTAAATTTACTGTAAAATCCTTTAACGTCTTGCATATAATATTTAGAGGACATTCTATATTTCATTCATTTATCTAGCTCAGGGTTATTTCATAATTCCCACCTTTTATAATCAACAATTTAAAATTTCCCACCTTTTGTAACTTTTGTTAAAATTTCCCACCTTTTATAAGTTTTTTCTTAAAAATTTCCACCAAAGTTCAATTTTTGTGAAAATTAAAGAACTTTTTTTTAAATATTTTCATTACTAACGAAATTTATCGTGCACCGAAACCCAAAATATGAAAAAATAAAACGAGAATTTAAAATTTTCATTAGTGAAAATAAAGATTTAATATGGTGAAAATGAGGTTTTGGTGGGAAATTTTGAGAAATTGTTTATAAAAGGTGGGAAATTTTAAAAAAAGTTAGAAAAGGTGGAAAATTTTAAAGATGAGTTTAAAAAAGGTGGGAATTAACAATAAATCAAAAAAAGAATTATAGCCTTGTACTTTTGTATTATGGACTATTAGGTCTTCTAATTAAGCACGTCACCCAATTTTTCATTATACTTGAATGATCAAGAATTTTCCTTTTATGTCATTTCAGTCACAAAATTTTATTGTAGAATTTTTATTAAATATATATATTAACTCAGTTTAGAAAAGAAAATTCTTACCTTGCTTTGAAAATGCATGCACATAATAATTAAGGACTAAATTTTTGTATATATTTATTTATGTTAAAAAAAATGATGTTGGTAGTGGGTATGTTTTACGTCAATTATTTTTTCTAGATTCTTTTTATTTAGTTACTAATAATAAAAATTTTTGACGTGAAGAAAATCACAACAGAATGCTTAGTCCTAGAACAACATTTTAATGTGGGTTCCTTCGCGTCAAGAATTTTTATTTTTAGTAACTAAATAAAAGAACTCTAGAAGAAGGTAAAATATAACCTATATATAATTATCATTAGAAAAAATAATCGACGTAAAACAAACCCACTAGTAGTCCACTACATACCAACGCCATTTATTAACATAACTAAATATATACAAAAAATTACGGAGTAGTCATTATGTACATGCATTTCACATCCAACTACCAAGATAATTCCATGTGCACATCGTCCAAATTAAATTATAGAAGCAATATTGGAATTTTCTTTTCTAAACTTAGTTAATAATATATATATTTAATAAAAATTCTCCAATAAAATTTTGTGACTAAAATGACATAGAAGGAAAATTCTTGATAATTTAAGTAAAGAGAAATGGCAAAAGCAATATGAAAAATTGGGTGATGTGCTCATGTAAAAAAACCTAATGTAAAAATTAATAGTCCTAAATACAAAAGTACAAGGCTATAATTTTCTTTACCTACTAAATTATACTCGTAAATATTGAGCTAGACAAATTAATGAAATATTGAATGTCCCCTAAATATTATATGTAAGACATGAAATGATTTTACAGTAAATTTTGGAGTTGTTTGGTTGACCTTTACATTTATGGGAATTAAAAAATCGCATGAAATGAAAAATCCCTTAATGCGGTTTGGTTGTTCAAATCATGGGTATGGGTATTGTAAGTTCCTGGAAATGAACTTTTCCATTATCACGAGGAATTAACTTACCAACACCGGGTAAGTAAAAGTTCATGCGGGAAGTTTATGCCACGGACCAACTAAACAATTTTTTGCGATTCACGTGAATCTTCAAATCACGTGTGATTTTAAAGTTCTTTAATTTGGAATTTATTTTCGCATATTGATACAAACGACACCTTATTATTATATCTCTCAAACAATTGGTAAATTTTAGGGGTCATGTTTATTTCATTTGTTTATAGTCTCTCGCTAATTTTGTGTGAGACAGTCTATCGTGAAATTTATTATCCCTTTAAATTATTGAATTATCTGTCAAGACATAAATTCTTTAGTGAGATGGTTGGTTTTATGTATACGATGATGGAAAAATTAATTAATTCCTCCAACGTTGGTTTCTGGGTGATGAGTTGATCATACGAAGTATAAAAATTTAATGTTCCTTTTACTTATTTAAAGCCTAAAGCGTGATAAATGGCCGTCAAGTGTAAATTATTGTACGGTGTTAGCCATTAGTAGTACTACAGGTCTCCAAAAACCGGTATAGGCCGAACATCGTTTTACTTGACCCGATATTTGGAGACGTTGGTCGCGCCTAAGTCGGGTTGACTCTGCCCATTGATAAAAAATCGTGAACTAGGCACATTCCATTACTTAGGCAGGCTTGGTCAAGCAAATCACGAGTCACGACCCATTGAGAGGATGGGTCGCCCCTGCTCAAATGGTTACCTCTAGTCATTACTACTAATTTGCTTTAATACATATGTTTTATTTATCATTCAATCAATCCAACACGCCAATTACATCTCCAGCCATTACTACTAATATACTAATGACGGAGATTTTTTTTTTTAACTGCACGTTGTAATTATTTACTTCGTCGAGTAGTGCAGAAGAATATGTATATATATAGAGCAGTATGATACGTGCACTTATGAAACATGCTAATGATGGTAAAATGGTAAATAAAAAACCTTAAACTTTGCTGAAAATGGTAGAAATGATTGTAAATAGGCAGTCATATCATAAAACCCACTGAAACAAACTCCACTTACACATGCATTATATTGCCCATGTTCATCTATAAATACATACACTTCAAATTTCAACTTCAACACAACTCACTCATTTACAATTTCATCATACAAAAAAAAAAACAAAGTTAAACAAAAATGGCAGCAAACCAAAAAATAAGTTGTATCAATGCATGTGTGGCACTTATTGTTTTCATCCTTTCCGCAGCGGCATTACTCTGCAATGCCGCCACGCAAAGCGTAACTCTTAACTTAACAGCGCCAACAAAAACTACTTACACTCGAGCCTTAAATGAAATCCGAGATTTCATGGAGGGCACACAAGCACCAGATGGCATTCCGATGATGGCACCACCCCCTGCTAAAGCCAATTATGTCATTGTTAAGCTTATCGCGAGTCCCGACATCAGTTTATCAGTGGCTGTCAACAAATCAAACCTTTACATTGTCGGATACGCAGACGAAGCCTCTAAAAAGGCTTACCTTTTTAGCGAGTCTGAACAAGCGAACCCATCCGATGTTTTCCCAGACGTCCGAGTAACGCTTACAAAGGCGGAATTTGGGTTTGGAAGTGGATATAATGCTTTAAAAGATGCTTCCGGGTTAGATAGAGATGAAGTGCAAGGGTCACTTGATAGATTTAGAAAGACGGTAGTCAATGTGGTGGGTAAGGATTACAGTCGCAACTATAAAGAACAAGCGACTTTCATATTGTACGCCACACAGGCCATCTCCGAGGCAACCAGGTTCACATATATACAAAATAAGTTCAGCACCGGGGTGGGGACGACGTTGGACGCCACAGCTGTCAGCTTGGAGAACAAATGGTCCACCATTAGTAGCGCTGTGAAAGCGGCTACTAAGGGACTGCTGCAGCCCGCGGTCGATCTAAAGCATTCTAATGGCAGTAATTGGAAAGTCCGCATGGTGGATGAAATTAAACCTCTTGTAGCTATTCTCTTGTCGTCAAGTAATTATATACTTGTACGTACACGTACTGAACGTAATAAAACCTGCCATCTATACTATGGCACACTTATATTACAGTTTACACTCCTAAATTACTTATTTTCTGTTTAGCGATGATATTGATTTTTGGATCTGTCTAGCTTTCAATTAAAAAACAGTCACTTGGCTAACTATCTAAGAATAAGGAAATACGATTACATCTTAACGAAATACGGAGTATGTTAATACAACTGCAAGTTCTTTATAGTTTGACACACATCATAAAGTTTGAACATCACAAGTCACAACAAAGAAACTGATTGACTACACTTCATGACAAAACAGTTCATCAATTCCATATTCTGAATCCGATTCACTTAGTTCGGAATAAAATAAGTCACGAATTCCATAATCTGAAGCGGTTTCACTAGCCTCATAACAATATAAGCAAGGGGTTCCCAATTCGGAATCGGTTTCACTGGTTTCAGTGTCGCGCTTGACTGAAACCAAACTTTCTCCGCAAAGGAACACACCCTGACACGGTTTCCAGCTCTCATATGAAAGCTCCTTTATATCTTGTGATTCAAGATCTAAAAACCCCAAGCGACTACGACCTTGATTATTATTTATAAAAAATTTATTATCAGTCCACTGACCAATAGGTTCCCAAGACTCCTGCAAAGGTCCTACTTGTAATTTCATGACCCATATTCCGTCCTTCAATGTCCACATTTTGAGAAAATTGGGATTTTCATGGAATGTTAGAAGAGCGAGACAATCATCATATATGCCGATACTCTTCTTGACTCGTATCTCGGAATCGGGTAATTTGATCTCTTCACACTCATCTGTCGCCACATTAAAACCGAGAATTGCTTGTGTAAAATCAGTGCCCATATCATATTCCACCCAATAATACCATCCATTGATAAAATTGTAACTGTTACTCCACTCCAAATTATACTCTCTACGTAGGTCACCGCAGTACTTCCAACAGTCATTTCTGAAGGAGTAGACAGCCACCGATGAAGGCTCGAAGCAATCAGTGATGGTATTACGGTATTTTGCAATGACAACCACTTTGTAATCTGCAGTTACATGATCGTAAGCAAGTCCGTAGGCTTCACCTTTACGAAAGTGACGAAACGGGGCTGACTTGATTTCTAACGGAGGCAACTCTCGCAGCTCATTGATTGCAGGGTTCCACAAAGCTCGTCGAGTCCAATCGCAGAGGTACAGATAATATAAACCATCACAAGGGCCGCAAATTTGTGCCACATACAGTGGCATATCGACCATATCTTCACATGCTAAAACACGAGGTTTTGGTGCGTCGTCCACCGCCATGACAAACGCCTGAATGTTATATTGATCCAGGTCCAAATAATAACGAGCCACGAAAAAATTGCGCATGTCATAATCGTTCCTGTTTCTGTAGTAGTTTTTCAGATGCTTGGAAGCGAAATTGGGGCTTGAAATAATAGCATGCCATGCTTTGCACACACTCTTGTACTGCATAAGCCATCTAACTGGTAACCACGATAATATCTCGACTATCAAACCGTCATCCAAACGATCTTTGTGTGCGTCTGCAATTATGATTCCCTTCGAACTCTCTCGTTCCTTTTTACTTCTGTGGGATCACAATTCAGCAATACTATTATATTACTCCAACAATTTATTTAGTCGTTTGTGAATCTGAAAAATAAAGTATGAACAAAACGGGTTTTGCAAAAATGGTAGATTAAAAGATCAAGTAATAAAATAAGATACGCGAGAAGAACAGACCTATCCTTCAAGTACTGAATCAAATTGCTGTTAGTTTCTGGCTTCATGTAACGCTGTAATGAAAGCGCCATTGCTGAAATCACAATTTAACGGATACGAGCCGATCATCAACACTAAAACCATGATTAATTAAATAAATCCGTATCAAATAATTATGCAAGAAAGTATCTCAAGACGGATATATCCGTTTAAACTTAAAAAGCGGGTCAAGTCACCCACTTGCACTTATAAGACAATTACATTAGTTTCATTTGACCCGTCTTAAATTAGGACGGATATACCCGTTTTAAATGAGAATTTGTCGTAATTATTAAACTCCCAAATGAGCATAGCGAAACAGATACTTTTATACAATCAACAAAAATACCAGTTCTTAAAAAAGATGCACCAAATTCAATCCTTTATAATCGTTTAAATTCAATCAGTAAGCGTCAATTTCACTGCAGAAATTAAAAACACACAATTTTGGATGTAATTTTCATGTGAGACGGTGTTACGATAAATTTATAAAGTTGGAATTAAGTGTTGGATGAATTGATGAAAATGTAGGTCTGATAAACCGACTGATGAAATTCCCACAAAATCAAAACAAAAAATTGCATGCAAAAGAGAAAAACAATTTAACAAATAAGAAAGATCGAAAAGAAAATTACCACGAAAAATGAGAGGATTTTTAGATACTCTTGAATTGCCGAGAACTTTGTGGGGAAAAAAAAAAAAAAAAAACACACAGTAGAATTGGAGGAGACTGTCAATAATTTATACGGAGGTTTTTTTTTTCGGTTGAGAGATAGGCTCTGTTTTTTTCCGCTTCATTTCAGCTCTTATAATTTAGGGCAACTCCTGTATATTCAGCTTCTATAAACCCTACTAAGCTTTAATTTACACCAAATTTCGTGGATTAATTCGAGTTCGGATTCGGATTATTTATGGAATAAGAGGATCAGTTCGGATTATTTTTGGCAATTAATCCTATATATTATATACTACTTGCAAACTATCTGATGTCAAATTGGTTCATTGTTTTTATTATCGTGTGCCCAAAAAGGGAGTAATAATTTCAAAAGATTAATTAAGTAATGATACTCTCTTATTCATTAGAAATTTGGTGTATCATTTGTCTTCGTTTAGTAATGAATTTTAGAAGGTAAAATTATTATGATACACCCAAAAATGAAATATGTAATTATTTATGAATGTACTTTTTCTATTTCATTTGATTTTATATGTTTACTTTTTTGTATGAACACCGATATACATTTTCTTTTGTTCATATATTTAATTACGTATTACAAAAAAATTAACAAATTTGATATAAATAATGCACTCATCCCACATGACTATTTTTCATTTATCATTGAATATTCAACTCACTCGTGAATAGTATCGACCTTTTATAATAGTGTTAGGGTAGAGTGGACTTAAATGGAGGGAGTACTACGGTATTATTTGGTTAGACCAATAATAATAATGATGGGAGAATTCGATTTTCCTATGAAATTGAAAAAAGAGGTTTTGTTTCTCCTCTCAGAATCACGGAAATTCAACTTTTCCATGTATTATATTCCAATTGGTTACTGTTTCTACCCAATTTTGTGCCTAAAAAGGGTGTTTTAATTTCATAAGATTAATTTAGTAACAGTACTCTTTTATTTATTAGAAATTCGGTGTATCATTTATCTTCATTTAGTAACGAATTTCAGAAGATAAAATTGGAATGATACACCCACAATTGGAATATGTACTTTTCCATGGATGTATTTTATCCATTTTATTTGATTTTATACATTTACTTTTTTGCACGAACACCGATATACATTTTCTTTTGTCATATATTTAGTTACGTATTACAAAAAGTTATAAAAATTTGATATTAATAATGCATTCATCCTACATCACTATATTTTATTTTATATGTTAAAAGTTATATCGAAAATTCACCTAACTCGTAATAGTTCTAAAAATCAAATGGAATGAAGAAGTAACAAGATCATTTTCTACCATAATACCGAGTATGACCATGTTTTTTTTGACTTTTTAGAGTTAAATTTATTAAAACTGAACTAAATTGATCAAGCGACGAGAGCTCATGGCAAGGTTCTAAAAGGGCGTACTCTACACCCCAATCAGAACCCTCGATTGAAGATGTGTCCAAGCCCGAGGTCCCACGAACCGAAAGGCCTAAGCGTAATAGGCCCAAGGAGAACAGAGAGCGTAATAGGCCCAAGGAGAACAGAGAGCGTAATAGGCCCAGGGAGAGTTATAATTAGTCATTTCTCTTAAGAATATTGGTTTAAATTAAGAAATTAAGTAGTTTCTTCGGTATTTTCTAATGTTGGCTTTTATGTTTAACGTTATTCATAATTAATTTTTTTTCTTTTCCAGTTAGACAATTTAAAAAATGACCCAATTTGTATCGGCCTAATTTTATGAGGGTCATGACCTAATAATTTTAATTCCATAACCCAATATATAACCGTACGTTCGTACCCAATAGTTCAAAACAACCCGTTAATTTAATGTCTACACTCGACCCGATCTGACCCATTGACTCCATGGGTCATACAAGATTTTATTTAAAATGACTTTTGAAAATAATAATTTTCTTATATTAATAATTATTTGAACTTTACATATGTAGGTTTTAAGTATAAGAAAATCTGTTCTGAAAACCATAACCAAACAGCACATAGATTTTGAATGCAGACACTCTAATGTCAAATATGTTCAGTGTTTCTATCCAATTTTTGGTCTAATAAGGGAGTAGTGGATTTTTTTTTTTGTTATTTAATATATTAGTTCATTGTATAGTAAATAAAATAGTTTTTAATAGCTGGAGGAAATAAATTAGATCATTTATTTCTATATTTAAATTATTACTTTGTATGATAAAGTGATACGGTTTTATGCAAAATTTCATTTTCTTATGATCTTCTACATTTTCATAAGGAAATAAATTAGATCATTTGTTTCTATATTTAAATTATTACTTTGTATGATACACTAATACGATTTTATGCAAAATTTCATTTTCTTATGATCTTCTACATTTTCATAATGTACTTTATAATGTTCTAATTAAAAGTTAAATCTTAAAAAATATGGAGAACAAAATTTGAATGAATCCTGTAAAAATCCACCAAATTTAGTGAGCAGAAATTTTTGTACGAGTCAAGAATTATTGTAAGTCAGCCTTATTACTACTGTTTTATGTAGCTTCCGCTGAAAAATTTATAAAGAATAAGATTACTCTGATTTCCCTGTTATTTAAAAATGGGGGCGTTACAGGTGTACCCATCGAACACGAGTTTTAAAAAGGGTTAATTGCCAAACACCACCTTTAAAAAATGCATTTTGTCAAACACCACCTTTAAAAAAAAAAACTTGTTAATTACCACCTTTAAAAAATAATTTTTGTCAAACACCACCTTTTGGTCGGAGTTGACCAAATTCCGACGTTGACTTATCGGAATTAACATTTTTTTCTTCATTTTCATCTTTTTACTTCCCTCAAATTCGAATTATCATCCTTAAAACCCAAAATACACCATTTCAAACCAAAAATTTAACCATTAAAACCAAGAAACTCGTCTTTTCAACTTAAAAAAAAGTGCTCCGGTGACCAAAAATGTCGTAATTTAGTTGACCTAAGTCAAACTCAGGCCAAAAGGTGGTGTTTGACAAAAAATATTTTTTAAAGGTGGTAATTGACAAGTTTTTTTTAAAGGTGGTGTTTGACAAAATCGTTTTTAAAGGTAGTGTTTATAATTAATCCTAGTTTTTATATCATTTTAGTGAAAATGATTACATTAATTATAATTAATTTTTTCAGTGCCCACTTTAGAAAATAAATAATTTTATATTTTTCTACTATTATACCTTTGAACTACATTTTATATTCTAATTTCGCATTAATATAGAGTGTTGATCAACTGTACCCGACTTTTTCTCAGTTGTACCAAAAAAAGACGTCACCGCCCTTTTCATTTTCACCCCACATATTTCTAAACCTAACAATTCTCTCTTCTCTCTCCTCTCTTCATCTTATTTCAATCCACGTTTGTTCTGATTGAATCCAGGTTTCCGCTCTCCGGCCGGAGATGGCCACCGGAGTGTGAGTGATATTTGAAGAAAGTTGTTGGGGTCCATAAGGAATACTCGGCACAAAATAAGTCCAAAAGCATAGTAAACCACATATGAGAGACCGAATACCAATTCCGAGGGAATAATTTGGGCCCTCAACAGAGGCAAGTAAAAATCAGCGTGCCATTAGACGCTAACACTAATACATACCCTTATTTTATGGCATCATGAATTGACGACGCCTCCAACTCTAGATTATTTTCCACTAAGATCGTATAATTAAAAAAGTTAAATTAGACAAAAAAAAAAAAAACAAGTAAATTACTTGAAATATATCGTCACAATGATCCATAATTTAAGAATTGGATTAATCGTATGAGTAATTGAATTAATTAAAGAAGAAATTAGTGGATTTTAGATTGTTTTAGGGTTTTTTGGTTGAAGGAAAAGAGAGAAAATTTGGAATAGGCAAGGATAAGTGATGGAAAAAAAATGAGCAAAAAGGGTACAACTGAAAAAAAGTTGGGTACAGTTGATCAATTACGTTAATATAAGACTAATTTTACAGACGATTTATTAGTGGGTGAGAGTGCGAGACCGTCTCCGTAAATTGTTAAGCGAGTAAATTGTCAATCGAAACAATAAACTTTGACGGTCTCCTCTAATTCTACTGTTTTTTTTTGTTTTTTACCCACAAAGCAATTGAAGAGTATATGAAACTCCTCTCATTTTTGGTGGTAATTTTCTTTTGATCTTACTTATTTATTAATTTTTTTTTTTCTCTTGCATGCAATTTTTAGTTTTGATTTGGTGGGGATTTCATCAATTTCACCTTTATAAATTTATCGTGATCTTAGTCTCACATCATGAAAATTACATCAAAAGTTGTGTGTTTTTAAATCGTAGATTATTAATTAATTTTACTTCTGCAGTGAAATCGACGCTTAAATTACTGATTGAAAGTATTTGTTTCTCTATGGGGTGATACATGACCTGTTCTTATGTTTAAGACGGATATATCCGTCTTTTGAGACGGACTTCTTGCATGATTACTGAATTAATTTACCACTTAGAATGTGGATTACATTGTATAATTAACCATGGTTTTAGCGTTGATGATTAACTCGTATCCATTAAATTGTGATTTCAGCAATGGCGCTTTCATTACAACGTTACATGAACCCAGAAATCGACAGCAATTTGATTCAGTACTTGAAGGATAGGTCTGTTTTGTCTCGTATCGTATTATTACTTGATCTTTTAATCTAGTGTTTTTGCAAAACCCATTTTGTTCGTACTTTATTTTTCCGATCACACAAACAGCTAAATGAATTGACGGAGTAATATAGGATTTTCTGAATTGTGATCCCACAGAAGTAAAAAGGAACGAGAGAGTTCGAAGGGAATCATAATTGCAGACGCACACAAAGATCGTTTGGATGACGGTTTGATAGTCGAGATATTATCGTGGTTGCCAGTGAGATGGCTTTTGCAGTACAAGAGTGTGTGCAAAGCATGGCATGCTATTATTTCAAGCCCCAATTTCGCTGCCAAGCATCTGAAAAACTACTACAAGAACAGGAACGATTCTGACATGCGCAATTTTTTCGTGGCTCGTTATTATAAGGATCAATATTACCTTCAGGCGCTTGTCATGGCGGTGGACGGCTCACCAAAACCTCGAGTTTTAGCAACTGAAGATATGGTCGATATGCCCATGTATGTGGCACAAATCTGCGGCCCTTGTGATGGTTTGTATTATCTGTACCACTACGATTTGACTCGACGAGCTTTGTGGAACCCTGCAATCAATGAGCTGCAGTGTTGCCTCCGTTAGAAATCAAGTCAGGCCCGCTTTTGTCACTTTGATGTAGGTGAAGTCTACGGCCTTGCTTACGATCATGTAACTGCAGATTACAAAGTGGTTGTCATTGCAAAATACCGTAATACCATCACTGATTGCTCACGAGCCTTCGTCGGTGGCTGTCTACTCCTTGAGAAATGATTGTTGGAAGTACTGCGGTGACCTCGAGAGTGTATAAGTTGGATTGGAGTAAGAGTTACAATTTTATCAATGGATGGTATTATTGGGTGGAATATGATTTTGGTTCTGATTTTACTAAAGCAATTATCGGTTTTAATATGGCAACGGATGAGTGTGAAGAGATCGAATTACCCGATTTCGAAATGCAAGTTAATAAGAGTATCGGCATATATGATGATTCTCTCGCTCTTGTAACATTCCATAGGGATACCAGTTTTCTCAAAATTTGGACTTTGAAGGACGGGATATGGGTCGTGAAATTACAAGTAGGACCCTTTCAGGAGGTTTGGGATCCTATTGGTCACTGGAAGGATAATAAATTTTTTATAAATACTTATGGAGATGGTAGTCGCTTGGCGTTTTTTGATCCTGAATCACAAGATATTAAGGAGCTTTCATATTATCAGGGTCATTTTTCGTGTAACGGAGTATTCCTTTGCGGAGAAAGTTTGGTTTCAGTCAAGCGCGACACTGAAACCAGTGAATCCGATTCAAAATTGGAAACCCTTGGCGTACAACGTTACGAGGCTAGTGAAACTGATTCAGATTATGGAATTCGTGACTTATTTTATTCCGAACTAAGCGAATCCGATTGATGAGAATTTGGAATTGATGAATTATTTTGCCTTGAAATGTAGTGAAATTCTGATAAACGCTCTAGTCAATCGGTTTCTTTGTTATGATATTTAAACTTTATGATGTATGTCAAACTACAAAGGACTTGCATTTGTATTAATATACTCCGTATTTCCTTCATAGTTAGCCAAATGACAGATTTTCAAATGAAAACAGGACTGATCGGAGACTCAATATCATAGCTAAACTAAAAATAAGTCTTAAAGTGTGCCATTGTATAGATGGCGAGTTTTATCTCGGATTTCTTTCAAGGTTTTAGTGTAGTCAGTTTCAGTTGGCTGAATTAAATTAAGAGTTGCAGTTTGCTGCGGTTCTATTGCAGCTGCGGAAATGATGAGTAAAACAGCGAAACACAGTGTAAATGAGTGAGTTGAGTTTACTGCCATTTTTGTATTTTGTGATGAATTGTAAATGAGTTGAGTTGAGTTGAGTTGAGTTGAGTTGAGTTGAAGTTGAAATTTGAAGAGTATTTATAGATGGAGGCATGTATAGGCAATGCATGTGTTAAGGGGTGGAGTTTGTTTCAGTGGGTTTTATGATATGAATGTCTATTTTCTATTAACCTTCCTAAAGATTTATCGACAAAATCTCCCAACTTGTCTTGCAAGTAATTTGATTGTGTGAATATTGTAAATTAGGAAAACTAGATTTCTTTCCTTATCGTTTTTGGTAAATAATCTTAGCTAGTCTCAACCTTGTACAAAGTAATTAGTATAAATATGTATTCATTCATGTCAAAGTAAATACAGAAAATTATTCAAACCAATATACAAGTCTTATATTTACATCCATTTCTACCATTTTCAGCAAAGTTTAAGGTTTTATATTTACCATTTTACCATCGTTGGCATTTTTCTCTGCACTACTCGACGAAGTAAATAATTACAACGTGCGGTAAAAAAAAAAAATCTCCGGCATAATTAGTATATTAGTAGTAATGGCTAGAGATGTAATTGGCGTGTTGGATTGATTGAATGATAAATAAAACATATGATGATATCAAAGTAATTTAGTAGTAATGACTAGAGGTAATCATTCGATCGAGGGGCCGACCCATCCTCCCAATGGGTCACGATTTGCTCGAAGTTCACGATTTTTGATCAACGGGCAGAGTCAACCAGTTCAACGTAGACCGTTTTTGGCGACCTCTAGTACTACTAATGGCTAACACCCTAAAATAATTTACACTTGATGGGTCATTTACCAGGTTTTGGGGTTTAATTAAATAAGTAAAAGGGACATTCAATTTTTATGAGAGGATCAACTCATCAACTTCATAAGACCAATGTTGGAGCTTGGAGGCATTAATTAATTTTTTTTTACCGTAAAACATCATCATCGTCATATACATAAAACCATAGTGGCAAATTATACCGATCATATACAATCATTTCAGTAAAGAATTTATGTCTTAAAAGATTATTCAATATTTTTGATGAAGGGGTAATAAATTTCACTAGAGACCATCTCGCACAAAATTAGTGAGAGATAATAAACAAATGAAATAAACATAACCCCTAAAATTTTTAAAAAATAAACAAATTTAGAAATAATTACAACTGGTTTGAGAGATATGATAATAATTAAAGGATCGTTTGATTCAATATGAGAGAGATATGATACAAGAAATTCAGTTCCCGATAGAAGTTACAATTCCCATGAATTAAACAATCAAACTATTGAGGGATTTTTCAATTTTCATTTCATGCTATTTTTTAATTCTCATAAAATTAAAAGTTAATCAAACAACTCTTAAATTTACTGTAAAATCCTTTAACGTCTTGCATATAATATTTAGAGGACATTCTATATTTCATTCATTTATCTAGCTCAGGGTTATTTCATAATTCCCACCTTTTATAATCAACAATTTAAAATTTCCCACCTTTTGTAACTTTTGTTAAAATTTCCCACCTTTTATAAGTTTTTTCTTAAAAATTTCCACCAAAGTTCAATTTTTGTGAAAATTAAAGAACTTTTTTTTAAATATTTTCATTACTAACGAAATTTATCGTGCACCGAAACCCAAAATATGAAAAAATAAAACGAGAATTTAAAATTTTCATTAGTGAAAATAAAGATTTAATATGGTGAAAATGAGGTTTTGGTGGGAAATTTTGAGAAATTGTTTATAAAAGGTGGGAAATTTTAAAAAAAGTTAGAAAAGGTGGAAAATTTTAAAGATGAGTTTAAAAAAGGTGGGAATTAACAATAAATCAAAAAAAGAATTATAGCCTTGTACTTTTGTATTATGGACTATTAGGTCTTCTAATTAAGCACGTCACCCAATTTTTCATTATACTTGAATGATCAAGAATTTTCCTTTTATGTCATTTCAGTCACAAAATTTTATTGTAGAATTTTTATTAAATATATATATTAACTCAGTTTAGAAAAGAAAATTCTTACCTTGCTTTGAAAATGCATGCACATAATAATTAAGGACTAAATTTTTGTATATATTTATTTATGTTAAAAAAAATGATGTTGGTAGTGGGTATGTTTTACGTCAATTATTTTTTCTAGATTCTTTTTATTTAGTTACTAATAATAAAAATTTTTGACGTGAAGAAAATCACAACAGAATGCTTAGTCCTAGAACAACATTTTAATGTGGGTTCCTTCACGACAAGTATTTTTATTTTTAGTAACTAAATAAAAGAACTCTAGAAGAAGGTAAAATATAACCTATATATAATTATCATTAGAAAAAATAATCGACGTAAAACAAACCCACTAGTAGTCCACTACATACCAACGCCATTTATTAACATAACTAAATATATACAAAAAATTACGGAGTAGTCATTATGTACATGCATTTCACATCCAACTACCAAGATAATTCCATGTGCACATCGTCCAAATTAAATTATAGAAGCAATATTGGAATTTTCTTTTCTAAACTTAGTTAATAATATATATATTTAATAAAAATTCTCCAATAAAATTTTGTGACTAAAATGACATAGAAGGAAAATTCTTGATAATTTAAGTAAAGAGAAATGGCAAAAGCAATATGAAAAATTGGGTGATGTGCTCATGTAAAAAAACCTAATGTAAAAATTAATAGTCCTAAATACAAAAGTACAAGGCTATAATTTTCTTTTTACCTACTAAATTATACTCGTAAATATTGAGCTAGACAAATTAATGAAATATTGAATGTCCCCTAAATATTATATGTAAGACATGAAATGATTTTACAGTAAATTTTGGAGTTGTTTGGTTGACCTTTACATTTATGGGAATTAAAAAATCGCATGAAATGAAAAATCCCTTAATGCGGTTTGGTTGTTCAAATCATGGGTATGGGTATGGGTATTGTAAGTTCCTGGAAATGAACTTTTCCATTATGCAGGAATTAACTTACCAACACCCGGGTAAGTAAAAGTTCATGCGGGAAGTTTATGCCACCAGACCAACTAAACAATTTTTTGCGATTCACGTGAATCTTCAAATCACGTGTGATTTTAAAGTTCTTTAATTTGGAATTTATTTTCGCATATTGATACAAACGACACCTTATTATTATATCTCTCAAACAATTGGTAAATTTTAGGGGTCATGTTTATTTCATTTGTTTATAGTCTCTCGCTAATTTTGTGTGAGACAGTCTATCGTGAAATTTATTATCCCTTTAAATTATTGAATTATCTGTCAAGACATAAATTCTTTAGTGAGATGGTTGGTTTTATGTATACGATGATGGAAAAATTAATTAATTCCTCCAACATTGGTTTTACGGAGCTGATGAGTTGATCATACGAAGTATAAAAATTTAATGTTCCTTTTACTTATTTAAAGCCTAAAACGTGATAAATGGCCGTCAAGTGTAAATTATTGTACGGTGTTAGCCATTAGTAGTACTACAGGTCTCCAAAAACCGGTATAGGCCGAACATCGTTTTACTTGACCCGATATTTGGAGACGTTGGTCGCGCCTAAGTCGGGTTGACTCTGCCCATTGATAAAAAATCGTGAACTAGGCACATTCCATTACTTAGGCAGGCTTGGTCAAGCAAATCACGAGTCACGACCCATTGAGAGGATGGGTCGCCCCTGCTCAAATGGTTACCTCTAGTCATTACTACTAATTTGCTTTAATACATATGTTTTATTTATCATTCAATCAATCCAACACGCCAATTACATCTCCAGCCATTACTACTAATATACTAATGACGGAGATTTTTTTTTTAACTGCACGTTGTAATTATTTACTTCGTCGAGTAGTGCAGAAGAATATGTATATATATAGAGCAGTATGATACGTGCACTTATGAAACATGCTAATGATGGTAAAATGGTAAATAAAAAACCTTAAACTTTGCTGAAAATGGTAGAAATGATTGTAAATAGGCAGTCATATCATAAAACCCACTGAAACAAACTCCACTTACACATGCATTATATTGCCCATGTTCATCTATAAATACATACACTTCAAATTTCAACTTCAACACAACTCACTCATTTACAATTTCATCATACAAAAAAAAAAACAAAGTTAAACAAAAATGGCAGCAAACCAAAAAATAAGTTGTATCAATGCATGTGTGGCACTTATTGTTTTCATCCTTTCCGCAGCGGCATTACTCTGCAATGCCGCCACGCAAAGCGTAACTCTTAACTTAACAGCGCCAACAAAAACTACTTACACTCGAGCCTTAAATGAAATCCGAGATTTCATGGAGGGCACACAAGCACCAGATGGCATTCCGATGATGGCACCACCCCCTGCTAAAGCCAATTATGTCATTGTTAAGCTTATCGCGAGTCCCGACATCAGTTTATCAGTGGCTGTCAACAAATCAAACCTTTACATTGTCGGATACGCAGACGAGGCCTCTAAAAAGGCTTACCTTTTTAGCGAGTCTGAACAAGCGAACCCATCCGATGTTTTCCCAGACATCCGAGTAACGCTTACAAAGGCGGAATTTGGGTTTGGAAGTGGATATAATGCTTTAAAAGATGCTTCCGGGTTAGATAGAGATGAAGTGCAAGGGTCACTTGATAGATTTAGAAAGACGGTAGTCAATGTGGTGGGTAAGGATTACAGTCGCAACTATAAAGAACAAGCGACTTTCATATTGTACGCCACACAGGCCATCTCCGAGGCAACCAGGTTCACATATATACAAAATAAGTTCAGCACCGGGGTGGGGACGACGTTGGACGCCACAGCTGTCAGCTTGGAGAACAAATGGTCCACCATTAGTAGCGCTGTGAAAGCGGCTACTAAGGGACTGCTGCAGCCCGCGGTCGATCTAAAGCATTCTAATGGCAGTAATTGGAAAGTCCGCATGGTGGATGAAATTAAACCTCTTGTAGCTATTCTCTTGTACGTCAAGTAATTATATACTTGTACGTACACGTACTGAACGTAATAAAACCTGCCATCTATACTATGGCACACTTATATTACAGTTTACACTCCTAAATTACTTATTTTCTGTTTAGCGATGATATTGATTTTTGGATCTGTCTAGCTTTCAATTAAAAAACAGTCACTTGGCTAACTATCTAAGAATAAGGAAATACGATTACATCTTAACGAAATACGGAGTATGTTAATACAACTGCAAGTTCTTTATAGTTTGACACACATCATAAAGTTTGAACATCACAAGTCACAACAAAGAAACTGATTGACTACACTTCATGACAAAACAGTTCATCAATTCCATATTCTGAATCCGATTCACTTAGTTCGGAATAAAATAAGTCACGAATTCCATAATCTGAAGCGGTTTCACTAGCCTCATAACAATATAAGCAAGGGGTTCCCAATTGAATCGGTTTCACTGGTTTCGATGTCGCGCTTGACTGAAACCAAACTTTCTCCGCAAAGGAACACACCCTGACACGGTTTCCAGCTCTCATATGAAAGCTCCTTTATATCTTGTGATTCAAGATCTAAAAACCCCAAGCGACTACGACCTTGATTATTATTTATAAAAAATTTATTATCAGTCCACTGACCAATAGGTTCCCAAGACTCCTGCAAAGGTCCTACTTGTAATTTCATGACCCATATTCCGTCCTTCAATGTCCACATTTTGAGAAAATTGGGATTTTCATGGAATGTTAGAAGAGCGAGACAATCATCATATATGCCGATACTCTTCTTGACTCGTATCTCGGAATCGGGTAATTTGATCTCTTCACACTCATCTGTCGCCACATTAAAACCGAGAATTGCTTGTGTAAAATCAGTGCCCATATCATATTCCACCCAATAATACCATCCATTGATAAAATTGTAACTGTTACTCCACTCCAAATTATACTCTCTACGTAGGTCACCGCAGTACTTCCAACAGTCATTTCTGAAGGAGTAGACAGCCACCGATGAAGGCTCGAAGCAATCAGTGATGGTATTACGGTATTTTGCAATGACAACCACTTTGTAATCTGCAGTTACATGATCGTAAGCAAGTCCGTAGGCTTCACCTTTACGAAAGTGACGAAACGGGGCTGACTTGATTTCTAACGGAGGCAACTCTCGCAGCTCATTGATTGCAGGGTTCCACAAAGCTCGTCGAGTCCAATCGCAGAGGTACAGATAATATAAACCATCACAAGGGCCGCAAATTTGTGCCACATACAGTGGCATATCGACCATATCTTCACATGCTAAAACACGAGGTTTTGGTGCGTCGTCCACCGCCATGACAAACGCTGAATGTTATATTGATCCAGGTCCAAATAATAACGAGCCACGAAAAATTGCGCATGTCATAATCGTTCCTGTTTACGTAGTAGTTTTGGATGCTTGGAAGGCGAAATTGGGGCTTGAAATAATAGCATGCCATGCTTTGCACACACTCTTGTACTGCATAAGCCATCTAACTGGTAACCACGATAATATCTCGACTATCAAACCGTCATCCAAACGATCTTTGTGTGCGTCTGCAATTATGATTCCCTTCGAACTCTCTCGTTCCTTTTTACTTCTGTGGGATCACAATTCAGCAATACTATTATATTACTCCAACAATTTATTTAGTCGTTTGTGAATCTGAAAAATAAAGTATGAACAAAACGGGTTTTGCAAAAATGGTAGATTAAAAGATCAAGTAATAAAATAAGATACGCGAGAAGAACAGACCTATCCTTCAAGTACTGAATCAAATTGCTGTTAGTTTCTGGCTTCATGTAACGCTGTAATGAAAGCGCCATTGCTGAAATCACAATTTAACGGATACGAGCCGATCATCAACACTAAAACCATGATTAATTAAATAAATCCGTATCAAATAATTATGCAAGAAGCCGTCTTAAATTAGGACGGATATACCCGTTTTAAATGAGAATTTGTCGTAATTATTAAACTCCCAAATGAGCATAGCGAAACAGATACTTTTATACAATCAACAAAAATACCAGTTCTTAAAAAAGATGCACCAAATTCAATCCTTTATAATCGTTTAAATTCAATCAGTAAGCGTCAATTTCACTGCAGAAATTAAAAACACACAATTTTGGATGTAAGTTTCATGTGAGACGGTGTTACGATAAATTTATAAAGTTTGGAATTAAGTGTTGGATGAATTGATGAAAATGTAGGTCTGATAAACCGATTGATAAAATTCCCACAATATCAAAACAAAAAATTGCATGCAAAAATGAAAAAAACAATTCAACAAATAAAAAGATCGAATGAAAATTACCACCAAAAATGAGAGGATTTTTAGATACTCTTGAATTGCCGAGAACTTTGTGTGAACAACCAAAAAAAAAAAAAAAAAAACACAGTAGAATTGGAGGAGACTGTCAATAATTTATACGGAGGTTTTTTTTTTGGGGTTAAGAGATAGGCTCCGTTTTTTCCCGCTTCATTTCAGTTCTTATAATTTAGCGCAACTCTTGTATGTTCAGCTTTTATAAACCCTACTAAGCTTTAATTTACACCAAATTTCGTGGATTAATTCGAGTTCGGATTATTTATGAAATAAGATGATCAGTTCGGATTATTCTTGGCAATTAATCCTATATATTATATACTACTTGCAAACTATCTGATGTCAAATTGGTTCATTGTTTTTATTATCGTGTGCCCAAAAAGGGAGTAATAATTTCAAAAGATTAATTAAGTAATGATACTCTCTTATTCATTAGAAATTTGGTGTATCATTTGTCTTCGTTTAGTAATGAATTTTAGAAGGTAAAATTATTATGATACACCCAAAAATGAAATATATAATTATTTATGAATGTACTTTTTCTATTTCATTTGATTTTATATGTTTACTTTTTTGTACGAACACCGATATACATTTTCTTTTGTTCATATTTTTAATTACGTATTACAAAAAATTTAACAAATTTGATATAAATAATGCACTCATCCCACATGACTATTTTTTATTTATCATTGAATATTCAACTCACTCGTGAATAGTATCGACCTTTATAAATAGTGTTAGGGTAGAGTGGACTTAAATGGAGGGAGTACTACGGTATTATTTGGTTAGACCAATAATAATAATGATGGGAGAATTCGATTTTCCCATGAAATTGAAAAAAGAGGTTTTGTTTCTCCTCTCAAAATCACGGAAATTCAACTTTTCCATGTATTATATTCCAATTGGTTACTGTTTCTATCCAATTTTGTGCCTAAAAAGGGTGTTTTAATTTCAGAAGATTAATTTAGTAACAATACTCTTTTATTTATTAGAAATTCGGTGTATCATTTATCTTCATTTAGTAACGAATTTCAGAAGATAAAATTGGAATGATACACCCACAATTGGAATATGTACTTTTCCATGGATGTATTTTATCCATTTTATTTGATTTTATACATTTACTTTTTTGCACGAACACCGATATACATTTTCTTTTGTCATATCTTTAGTTACGTATTACAAAAAGTTATAAAAATTTGATATTAATAATGCATTCATCCTACATCACTATATTTTATTTTATATGTTAAAAGTTATATCGAAAATTCACCTAACTCGTAATAGTTCTAAAAATCAAATGGAATGAAGAAGTAACAAGATCATTTTCTACCATAATACCGAGTATGACCATGTTTTTTCAAGATCATTTTCTACCATAATACCGAGTATGACCATGTTTTTTTTTGACTTTTTAGAGCTAAACTTATTAAAACTGAGCTAAATTGATCAAGCGACGAGAGCTCATGGCAAGATTCTGAAAGGGCGTACTCTACACCCCAATCAGAACCCTCGATTGAAGAAGTGTCCAAGCCCGAGGTCCCACGAACCGAAAGGCCTAAGCGTAATAGGCCCAAGGAGAACAGAGAGCGTAATAGGCCTAAGCGTAATAGGCCCAAGGTCCCACGAACCGAAAGGCCTAAGCGTAATAGGCCCAAGGAGAACAGAGAGCGTAATAGGCCCAGGGAGAGTTATAATTAGTCATTTCTCTTAAGAATATTGGTTTAAATTAAGAAATTAAGTAGTTTCTTCGGTATTTTCTAATGTTGGCTTTTATGTTTAACGTTATTCATAATTAATTTTTTTGCTTTTCCAGTTAGACAATTTAAAAAATGACCCAATTTGTATCGGCCTAATTTATTATGAGGGTCATGACCTAATAATTTTAATTCCATAACCCAATATATAGCAAATGCGTTAAATGCCCAATAGTTCAAAACAACCCGTTAATTTAATGTCTACACTCGACCCGATCTGACCCATTGACTCCATGGGTCATACAAGATTTTATTTAAAATGACTTTTGAAAATAATAATTTTCTTATATTAATAATTATTTGAACTTTACATATGTAGGTTTTAAGTATAAGAAAATCTCTTCTGAAAACCATAACCAAACAGCACATAGATTTTGAATGCAGACACTCTAATGTCAAATATGTTCATTGTTTCTATCCAATTTTTGGTCTAATAAGGGAGTAGTGGATTTTTTTGTTATTTAATATATTAGTTCATTGTATAGTAAATAAAATAGTTTTTAATAGCTGGAGGAAATAAATTAGATCATTTATTTCTATATTTAAATTATTACTTTGTATGATAAAGTGATACGGTTTTATGCAAAATTTCATTTTCTTATGATCTTCTACATTTTCATAAGGAAATAAATTAGATCATTTGTTTCTATATTTAAATTATTACTTTGTATGATACACTAATACGATTTTATGCAAAATTTCATTTTCTTATGATCTTCTACATTTTCATAATGTACTTTATAATGTTCTAATTAAAAGTTAAATCTTAAAAAATATGGAGAACAAAATTTGAATGAATCCTGTAAAAATCCACCAAATTTAGTGAGCAGAAATTTTTGTGCGAGTCAAGAATTATTGTAAGTCAGACTTATTATTACTTTATTAATTAGTTTTTATACCATTTTAGTGAAAATGATTACATTAATTATAATTAAATTTTTTCAGTGCCCACTTTAGAAAATAAATAATTTTATATTTTTCTACTATTATACTTTTGAACTACATTTTATATTCTGATCTCGAATTAACGTAAGACTAATTTCACATACGATTTATTAGTGGGTGAGACCGTCTCCGTAAATTGTTAAGCGAGTAAATTGTCAATCGAAACAATAAACTTTGACAGTCTCCTCCAATTCTACTGTGTTTTTTTTTTTAACCCATAAAATTCTCGGCAATTGAAGAGTATCTGAAACTCCTCTCATTTTTTGTGGTAATTTTCTTTTGATCTTTACTTATTTCTTCAATTTTTTCTTATTTTTTTATTTTTCTTTTGCATGCAATTGTTAGTTTTGATTTTGTGGGGATTTCATCAATTTCACCTTTATAAATTTATCGTAGTACCGTCTCACATCATGAAAATTACATCAAAAATTGTGTGTTTTTAAATCTTGGGTTATTAATTAATTTTATTTCTGCAGTGAAATCGACGCTTAAATTACTGATTGAAAGTATTTGTTTCTCTATGGGGTGATACATGACCTGTTCTTATGTTTAAGACGGATATATCCGTCTTTTGAGACGGACTTCTTGCATAATTACTTAATTAATTTACCACTTAGAATGTGGATTACATTGTATAATTAACCATGGTTTTAGCGTTGATGATTAACTCGTATCCATTAAATTGTGATTTCAGCAATGGCGCTTTCATTACAACGTTACATGAACCCAGAAATCGACAGCAATTTGATTCAGTACTTGAAGGATAGGTCTGTTTTGTCTCGTATCGTATTATTACTTGATCTTTTAATCTAGTGTTTTTGCAAAACTCATTTTGTTCGTACTTTATTTTTCCGATCACACAAAAGGCTAAATGAATTGACGGAGTAATATAGGATTTTCTGAATTGTGATCCCACAGAAGTAAAAAGGAACGAGAGAGTTCGAAGGGAATCATAATTGCAGACGCACACAAAGATCGTTTGGATGACGGTTTGATAGTCGAGATATTATCGTGGTTGCCAGTGAGATGGCTTTTGCAGTACAAGAGTGTGTGCAAAGCATGGCATGCTATTATTTCAAGCCCCAATTTCGCTGCCAAGCATCTGAAAAACTACTACAAGAACAGGAACGATTCTGACATGCGCAATTTTTTCGTGGCTCGTTATTTAAAGGATCAATATTACCTTCAGGCGCTTGTCATGGCGGTGGACGACTCACCAAAACCTCGAGTTTTAGCAACTGAAGATATGGTCGATATGCCCATGTATGTGGCACAAATCTGCGGCCCTTGTGATGGTTTGTATTATCTGTACCACTACGATTTGACTCGACGAGCTTTGTGGAACCCTGCAATCAATGAGCTGCGAGTGTTGCCTCCGTTAGAAATCAAGTCAGGCCCGTTTTGTCACTTTGATGTAGGTGAAGTCTACGGCCTTGCTTACGATCATGTAACTGCAGATTACAAAGTGGTTGTCATTGCAAAATACCGTAATACCATCACTGATTGCTTCGAGCCTTCGTCGGTGGCTGTCTACTCCTTGAGAAATGATTGTTGGAAGTACTGCGGTGACCTACGTAGAGTGTATAAGTTGGATTGGAGTAAGAGTTACAATTTTATCAATGGATGGTATTATTGGGTGGAATATGATTTTGTTTCTGATTTTACTACTAAAGCAATTATCGGTTTTAATATGGCAACGGATGAGTGTGAAGAGATCGAATTACCCGATTTCGAAATGCAAGTTACTAAGAGTATCGGCATATATGATGATTCTCTCGCTCTTGTATCATTCCATAGGGATACCAGTTTTCTCAAAATTTGGACTTTGAAGGACGGGATATGGGTCGTGAAATTACAAGTAGGACCCTTTCAGGAGGTTTGGGATCCTATTGGTCACTGGAAGGATAATAAATTTTTTATAAATACTTATGGAGGTCACTTGGCGTTTTTTGATCCTGAATCACAAGATATTAAGGAGCTTTTATCTTATCAGGGTCATTTTTCGTGTGACGGAGTATTCCTTTGCGGAGAAAGTTTGGTTTCAGTCAAGCGCGACAATGAAACCAGTGAATCCAATTCAAAATTGGAAACCCTTGGCTTACAACGTTACGAGGCTAGTGAAACCAATTCAGATTATGGAATTCGTGACTTATTTTATTCCGAACTAAGCGAATCCGATTGATGAGAATTTGGAATTGATGAATTATTTTGCCTTGAAATGTAGTGAAATTCTGATAAATACTCTAGTCAATCGGTTTCTTTGTTGTGATGTTCAAACTTTATGATGTATGTCAAACTACAAAGGACTTGCAGATGTATTAACATACTCCGTATTTTCTTAAGATATACTCGTATTTCCTTCTTAGATAGTTAGCCAAGTGACAGATTTTCAATTGAAAACAGGACTGATCGGAGACTCAATATCATAGCTAAACTGAAAATAAGTCTTAAAAGTGTGCCATAGTATAGATGGCGAGTTTTATTTACGTACAGTACGTGTACGTGCAAGTATATATATATATTATTACTCGACGTAGAGAAGAATAGCTACTAGTGGTTTAACTTGAGCCACTGTGCGGACTTCCCAACGAGAGCCATCAGGATTCTGTAGCACCACCACAGGCTGCAGCTGTCCATTAGTAGCCTTTTTAACAGCTTTACTAATGGTTGACCACTCGGTCTCCAAACTGATAACTTTGTAGTCCATCTTGGACTCCATCCCGGTGCTGAATTTTTCTTGTATGAACGTAAACCTGGTTGCCTCGGAGATGACCTGCGTGGCGTACAATATGAATCTCGCCTGTTTTTCAAAGGTCTTGCCACTGAAATCCTCACCCGCAACATCCACTATTTTCCTGCTAAATTCATAAAGTGAGCCTTTGACATTAAGTCTTTTTAAATTGGCAGCTTTCTCTAAAGCAAGGTAACCACTTCCGTAGTTAAGCTGCACCTTTGTAAGTGTTCGTCCGATGTCTTCGAATAAATCGGATGGCTTTTTGGCTTCATAGCCCATAAGAATATAAGCCTTCCTTGTTATCTCGTCAGCGTATCCTGAGACATAGAGATTCGCCTCGTCGATGGCTACCAACAAGGTGATGTCGGTGTTTTGTCTAGTCTTAGCTAGAAGCTTGACGACGATGAATTTGGTTTCAGTAGCTAGTTTTTTCATCATAGGTATAGCTATATCATGCAATTTTTTATCCATGACGAAATCTCGGATTTCTGTCAAGGTTTTAGGGTAGTCAGCTTCAGTAGGCTGAGTTAAATTTAGAGTTGCAGTTTGCTGCGATGCTATTGCAGCAGCGGAAATGATGAGAAAAACAGCAAAACACAGTGTAAATGAGTGAGTTGAGTTTACTGCCATTTTTGTATTTTTTTTGAAGGTTATTACACTACGTAGTATGTATGATGAATTGTTGTAAATGTGTGATGAGTTGTGAAATGTGAAGTGTATGTATTTATAGATGAGCATGAAAATTTATATGAATGGTGGAGTTTGTGTCACTGCTATTCATGCCTGCCTATTTTCACCATTTTTACCATTTATATGAATGGTGGAGTTTGTGTCACTGATCTCAACGAAGTCAATAATTACAACGTGCAGTAAAATTAAAAATAAAAAAAAATCTCCGTCATTAGTATATTAGTAGTAATGGCTAGAGATGTAATTGGCGTGTTGGATTGATTAAATGTTAAATAAAACATATGGAGTATTATGATATCAAAGTAAATTAGTAGTAATGACCAGAGGTAATCATTCGAGCAGGGCCCGACCCATCCTCCCAATGGGTCGTGATTTGCTCGACGTTCACAATTTCTAATCAACGGGCAGAGTCAGACTGACTCCGCGACCTGCGTTGCCAAATACCGGGTCAAGTAAAACGAAGTTCGGCCTAGACCGGTTTTTGGCGACCTCTAGTACTACTAATGGCTAACACCGTACAATAATTTACACTTGATGAGCCATTTACCACGTTTTGGGCTTTAAATAAGTATAAGTTACATTGAATTTTCATAACCTTATACTTTTGTACTACGTATTTAGGACTATAAATTTTTACATTAGCTCTTTTACATGAGCACATCACCCAATTTTACGTATTGCTTCTCCCATTCTCTTTACTTAAATTATCAAGAATTTTCCTTTTACGGAGTATGTCATTTTAGTCACAATTTTATTGGAGAATTTTTATTAAATATATATTAACTAAGTTTAGAAACGAAAAATTTCATTATTGATCCTATAGTTTAATTTGGACGAAATGTATTGAAGTTCCTCGAGGTGTCAATGTACACTTGGAATAATATTGGTAGTTGGATGTGAAAATGCATGCACATTATGACTCATTTTTTTTGTATATATTTAGTTATGTTAAAAAATGGCGTTGGTAGTGGGTTTGTTTTACGTCGATTATTTTTTCTAATGATAATTATATATAAGTTGTTTTACCTCCTTCTAGAGTTCTTTTATTTAGTTACCAAAAATAGAAATTATTGACATGAAGGAGACTACAACAAAAGACTTCATTCTAGAATGATATTTTTATTTACTCCATAGTTACTATAAGTTGGTGATTCATTATTAGGATTTTATTTTACGTGGGTATATGTCAAACTCTTATATTACAAAGTACATAATTATAGTATAACCATGGTAAATGCCTCCATCACATAATGAAACATATTTACATTTCGTATATAAACGTGTGATAAAATAATCGAATAAGAAAATGATATGATCGATTTTGTTGTTCAATCGAAATGATTGATAGGTTAATGATCCAAGTTAATTTAATCCGGAGCAAATAATTGAAGAATTGCTTGAGATTAACTCTAAGTAAGAGTAAATGAGGTAGATTGATTAAGAGAATTCAAGAGAAAAATTTGTCAATTTTCATTCATGATTATCTCTCTTACACGATTAACTTAAATAGGCACTATGTCATGGACAATAAACAAACTAATTACATTAATTGTATCGACTGGATTACCCTCACATATAATATGATGTGTATCGACGTGTTCATCACTCCGTGCAATCTATGAATTGCTATATTTTCCTAAAGATTCGATAATTTTGAGTTGTTGACATTTAGTAAGGGTAATGACTTTGCCACGGAAAATGTGAGTGTGACTAGACCTGGCAAAACAGACCCGATCCGATAAGGCTGACCCGAGACCCGAAAATGACCCGATAATCATAACCCGAAATCGACTCAAAACCCGAAATGAACTGACCCGACCCAGACCGACCCGCAATACCTAGACTTGAATTTGACCCGATACAAAATATTTTTCATGACTTCAAATAAATTGTAAATGAGTGAGTTGAGTTGAAGTTGAAATTTGAAGTGTATGTATTTTATAGATGAGCATGGGCAAATAATGCATGTGTAAGTGGAGTTTGTTTCGGTGGGTTTTATGATACGACTGCCTATTTAAAACCATTTTACCATTTTCAGCAAAGCTTAAGGTTTTATATTTACCATTTTACCATCATTGGCATTTTTCATAAGTGTACGTATCATACTCTGCACCATATATGCTCTGCACTACTCGGCGAACTAAATAATTACAACGTGCAGTAAAAAAAAAAAAGAAACTCCGTCATTTGTATATTAGTAGTAATGGCTAGAGATGTAATTGACGTGTTATGATATCAAAGTAAATTAGTAGTAATGACTAGTGGTAACCATTCGAGCAGGCTAGGGCCGACCCATCCTCCCAATGGGTCGCGATTTGCTCGACGTTCACGATTTTTGATCAATGGGCAGAGTCAGCCTGACTTAGGCGCGACCAACGTCTCCAAATATCGGGTCAAGTAAAACGATGTTCGGCCTATACCAGTTTTGGAGACCTCTAGTACTACTAATGGCTAACACCGTACAATAATTTACACTTGACAGGCCATTTACCACGTTTTAGTCTTTAAATAAGTAAAAGGAACATTCAATTTTTATACTTCGTATGATCAACTCATCAACTCCATAAAACCAATGTTGGAGGAATTAATTAATTTTTCCAAAAAAACAGTACAACATCATCATCATCATCATCATATACATAAAACCAAAGTGGCAAAGTATACCGATCATACACAACCATCTCACTAAAGAATTTATGTCTTGAAAGATAATTCAATATATGGCGTTATGTTAATATATGGCGTTGGTATGTAGTGGGTTTGTTTTACGTCGATGTGCACATGGAATTATCTTGGTAGTTGGATGTGCAAAAATGCATGTACATAATGACTAATTTTATGTATATATTTAGTTATGTTAATATATGGCGTTGGTATGTAGTGGGTTTGTTTTACGTCGATTATTTTTTCTAATGATAATTATATATAGGTTATATTTTACCTTCTAGAGTTTTTTTATTTGGTTACTAAAAATAAAAACTTTTGACGCGAAGGAAACCACATTAAAATGCTGTTTTAGGACTAAACATTATGTTGTGATTTTCTTCACGTCAAATTTTTTTATTATTAGTAACTAAATAAAAAGAATCTAGAAAAAATAATTGACGTAAAGCAAACCCACTACCAACATCATTTTTTAAAAATAACTAAATATATACAAAAAATTAGTCATTAATTATTATGTGCATACATTTTCAAAGCAATGTAAGAATTTTCTTTGCTAAACTGAGTTAATATATATATTTAATAAAAATTCTACAATAAAATTTTGTGACTAAAATGACAAAAAGGAAAATTCTTGATCATTCAAGTAATATGAAAAATTGGGTGATGTGATTATGTAGAAGACCTAATGTAATATTAACAGTCCATAATACAAAAGTACAAGGCTATAATTTTTTTTAACCTAGTAAATTATAAATAATGAGCTAGATGAATGAATGAAATATAGAATGTCCTCTAAATATTATATGCAAGACGTTAAAGGATGATTTTACAGTAAATTTAAGAGAGTTGTTTGATTAACTTTTAATTTTATGAGAATTAAAAAATAGCATGAAATGAAAATTGAAAAATCCCTCAATAGTTTGATTGTTTAATTCATCGGAATTGTAACTTCTAACGGGAACTGAATTTCTTGTATCATATCTCTCTCATATTGAATCAAACGATCCTTTAATTATTATCATATCTCTCAAACAAGTTGTAATTATTTCTCAATTTGTTTATTTTTTAAAAAATTTAGGGGTTATGTTTATTTCATTTGTTTATTATCTCTCACTAATTTTGTACGAGACGGTTTCTAGTGAAATTTATTACCCCTTAATCAAAACTATTGAATAATCTTTTAAGACATAAATTCTTTACTGAAATGATTGTATATGATCGGTATAATTTGCCACTATGGTTTTATGCATATGATGATGATGATGTTTTATGGTAAAAAAAATTAATTAATTCCTCCAAGCTCCAACATTGGTCTTATGAAGTTGATGAGTTGATCCTCTCATAAAAATTGAATGTCCCTTTTACTTATTTAATTAAACCCCAAAACGAGGTAAATGACCCATCAAGTGTAAATTATTTTAGGGTGTTAGCCATTAGTAGTACTAGAGGTCGCCAAAAACGGTCTACGCTGAACTTCAGTTTACTTGACCCGGTATTTGGAGACTCAGGTCGTGCCTGAGTCGGGTTGACTCTGCCCATTGATAAAAAATCGTGAACTTCGAGCAAATCGTGACGCATTGGGAGGATGGGTTGGCCCCTCGATTGAATGATTACCTCTAGTCATTACTACTAAATTACTTTGATACCATCATATGTTTTATTTATCATTCAATCAATCCAACACGCCAATTACATCTCTAGCCATTACTACTAATATACTAATGCCGGAGATGAATTTTTTTTTTTTTTTTTTACTGCACGTTGTAATTATTTACTTCGTCGAGTAGTGCAGAGAAAAATGCCAACGATGGTAAAATGGTAAATATAAAACCAAATTCATTGTCGTCAAGCTTCTAGCTAAGACTAGACAAAACACCGACATCACCTTGTTGGTAGCCATCGACAAGGCGAATCTCTATGTCTCGGGATACGCTGATGAGATAACAATGAAGGCTTATCTTCTTGACGACTATAAACACAAGAAGCCATCCAATGTATTCGAAGACATCGGACGAACACTTACAAAGGTGGAGCTTGGCTACGAAAGTAGTTATTCTGCTTTAGAGAAAGCTTCCGATTTAAAAAGACTTGATGTCAAAGGCTCACTTTATGAATTTAGAAAGACAATGGTGGCTGTTGCGGGTAAGGATTTCGGTCGCAAGACTAGCACGTATGAAGAACAGGCGACATTCATATTGTACGCCACGCAGGTCATCTCTGAGGCAACAAGATTCAGTTACATACAAGATCTTTTCAGCACCGGGATGGGGTCCAAGATGGACCACAAAGCTATCAGTTTGGAGACCGAGTGGTTAACAATTAGTAGCCGTGTCAAAAAGGCTACTGAGGGACAGCTGCAGCCCGTGGTGCCGCTACAGCATCCTAATGGCTCTCGTTGGGAAGTCCACACAGTTGCTGAAGTTAAACCACTAGTAGTTATTCTTCTGTACGTCGAGTACGTAAATAAAACTCGCCATCTATACTATGGCACACTTTAAGACTTATTTTCAGTTTAGCTATGATATTGAGTCTCAGTCCTGTTTTCATTTGAAAATCTGTCATTTGGCTAACTATCTATGAAGGAAATACGGAGTATGTTAATACAAATGCAAGTCCTTTGTAGTTTGACATACATCATAAAGTTTGAAAATCACAACAAAGAAACCGAATGACTAGAGCATTAATCAGAATTTTCCTACATTTCATGGCAAAATAATTCATCAATTCTAAATTCTCATCAATCGGATTCGCTTAGTTCGGGATAAAATAATTCACGAATTCCATAATCTGATTCGGTTTCACTATCCTCGTAACGATGTAAGCCAAGGGTTTCCAATTTTGAATCGTATTCACTGGTTTCAGTGCCGCGCTTGACTGAAACCAAACTTTCTCCGCAAAGGAATACTCCGTCACACGAAAAATGACGCTGATAAGATGAAAGCTCCTTAATATCTTGTGATTCAGGATCAAAAAACGCCAAGCGACCTCCACAAGTATTTATTAAAAATTTATTATCCTTCCAGTGACCAATAGGTTCCCTAGCCTCTTGAAAGGGTCCTACTTGTAATTTCACGACCCATATCCCGTCCTTCAAAGTCCAAATTTTGAGAAAACTGGTATCGCTATGGAATGTTATAAGAGCGAGAGAATCATCATATATGCTGATACTCTTCGTATATCGTATTTCGAAATCGGGTAATTTGATCTCTTCACACTCATCCGTTGCCACATTAAAACCGATAATTGCTTCAGTAAAATCAGAGACAAAATCATATTCCACCCAATAATACCATCCATTGATAAAATTGTAACTCTTACTCCAATCCAACTTATACACTCTACGTAGGTCACTGCAGTACTTCCAACAATCATTTCTCATGGAGTAGACAGCCACCGACGAAGGCTCGAAGCAATCAGTGATGGTATTACGGTATTTTGCAATGACAACCACTTTGTAATCTGCAGTTACATGATCGTAAGCAAGGCCGTAGACTTCACCTACATCAAAGTGACGAAACGGGCCTGACTTGATTTCTAACGGAGGCAACACTCGCAGCTCATTGATTGCAGGGTTCCACAAAGCTCGTCGAGTCAAATCGTAGTGGTACAGATAATACAAACCATCACAAGGGCCGCAGATTTGTGCCACATACATGGGCATATCGACCATATCTTCAGTTGCTAAAACTCGAGGTTTTGGTGAGTCGTCCACCGCCATGACAAGCGCCTGAAGGTAATATTGATCCTTATAATAACGAGCCACGAAAAAATTGTGCATGTCAGAATCGTTCCTGTTCTTGTAGTAGTTTTTCAGATGCTTGGCAGCGAAATTGGGGCTTGAAATAATAGCATGCCAGGCTTTGCACACACTCTTGTACTGCAAAAGCCATCTCACTGGCAACCACGATAATATCTCGACTATCAAACCGTCATCCAAACGATCTTTGTGTGCGTCTGCAATTATGATTCCCTTCGAACTCTCTCGTTCCTTTTTGCTTCTGTGGGATCACAATTCAGCAATACTATTATATTACTCCCAACAATTTATTTAGCCGTTTGTGAATCGGAAAAATAAAGTACGTACAAAATGGGTTTTGCAAAAACGCTAGACTAAAAGATCAAGTAATAAATAAGACACGCGAGAAAAACAGACCTATCTTTCAAGTACTGAATCAAATTGCTGTTAGTTTCTGGCTTCATGTAACGCTGTAATGAAAGCGCCATTGCTGAAATCACAATTTAACGGATACGAGTCGATCATCAACGCTAAAACCATGATTAATTTAATAAATCCGTATCAAATAATTATGCAAGAAGTCTATCTCAAGACAGATATATCCGTCTTAAACTTAAAAATGGGTCAAGTCACCCACTTGCACTTATAAGACAATTACATTAGTTTCATTTGACCCCGTCTTAAAGTAAAACGGATATACCCGTTTTAAATGGAAATTTGTCGTAATTATTAATCTCCCAAATGAGCATAGCGAATTGAAACAGATACTTTTATACAATCCATTATAATCGTTTACTTTCAATCAGTAAGCGTCAATTTCACTGCAGAAATTAAAAACACACAATTTTGGATGTAAGTTTTACGTGAGACGGTGTTACGATAAATTTATAAAGTTGGAATTAAAAGTGTTGGATGAATTGATGAAAATGTAGGTCTGACAGAATCAATTGATGAAATTCCCACAAATCAAAACAAACAATTGCATGCAAAAAAAGAAATAACAATTCAACAAATAAGAAAGATCGAATGAAAATTACCGTGAAAAATGAGAGGATTTTTAGATACTCTTGAATTGCCGAGAACTTAGTGGGAACAACCAAAAAAACACAGAGTACTAATTGTTAAAATGATAAAAAAAATATAAAAAAAATATATTTTGGTTACAATTAATAATATTTATAACTAAAATAGTACAAAAATTATATAATCGATTAAAAATAAGACTGACTTATAATAACTTATTGTGAGACTTGACTCGCACAATATTTTATGTTTTTCTTTTCGGTTAAGAGATATACTCAGGTATTATTGTAGAAAATGTACCTCATACTTCTTCATTCCGTTTGCTTTTTAGACATTATTTAATAGTTATGTGAATTTTCAATATAACTCTTAACATATAAAATAAAATAAAATATAGTTATGTGGGATGAATGCTTCAAATTTTTATAACTTTTTGTAATACGTAACTATAAATATTAAAAAATAAAAAGTATATCAGTGTTCTTGCAAAAAAGTAAATGTATAACATGGGTACGTCCATGAAAAATTACATATTCTTTTTGGGTGTATTATACTAATTTTATCTTCTGAAATTCGTTACTAAATGAAGATAAATGATACACCGAATTTCTAGTAAACATGAGAGTATCATTACCAAAATTAATCTTCTGAAATTAAAACTCCCTTTTTAGGCACAAAATTGGATAGAAACATTGAACTAATTGTATATAATCTATTAAAAAGTTAAATTTCTGTGATTTTGAGAGGATACAGAACATCTTTTACCAATTTTATAGGAAAATCTAATTCTCCCATTATTATTATTATTATTATTATTATTATTATTGGTGTAACCAAAAAATACCTTAGTACTCCCTCCATACAAGTCCACTCCACACTAACACTATTTATAAAGGTCGATACTATTCACGAGTGAGTTGAATATTCAATATGATAAATAAAAAATAGTCATGTGAAAGTTAGTACGTTACTAATATCAAATTTTTAAAAATTTTTATAATACATAACTAATTATATGAACAAATTAAAAGAAATGTATATCAGTGTTCGTTCAAAAATGTAAACTTATAAAATCAAATGAAATAGAGAAAATACATTCATAATTACATATTCCATTTTCAGTGTTATGGTAAACGAAGATAAATGATAAATGATACACCGAAGATAAATGATACACCGAATTTCATAATAATTTCATAATACATTCATAATTACATATTCCATTTTTAGTGTTCGGTGCAAAATGTAATTACATATTTCATTTATCATTTATCTTCGTTTACTAAACGAAGATAAATGATACACCGAATTTCTACTGAATAAGAGAGCATCATTACTAAATTAATCAAATGAAATCCATTTTTTTTAAAATTTTTTTTAACCTTCTTCCCCAATTTTACTGCGTTTCATTTTATTTTTTTTGACGTGCCTACAAAGTTATCCGCCATTTAAAAAGTTTCTCATAGGAAAAAAAATCCTCTTAAATTGGTGGTAATTTTATATCGATCTTACTTGGTTGTTCAATTGTTTTTTTCTCTCTTTTGGATGCAATTGTTTGTTGTGAATTTGTGGGAATTTCATTGAATTTGTGTGTGTTTTGTTTAACAAAATTCTCTTTTAAGACGGGTCATACGTATCATAATTACATGATATAATTGAATTAATTAACTCGTGGAATGTGGATTACTTTGTTGAATTTTAGTTGACGATCAACTCGTATCCATTAAATTGTGATTTCAGCAATGGGCTTTTATTCCAGCGTTACATGATCCCTGAAAGCGACAGCAAATTGATTCAGTACTTGAAGGATAGGTCTGTTTTTCTTGTCGTACTCGATCTTTTAACGGCTAAATGAATCGTCGGAGTAATATAACATTGCTGAATTATGATCCCACAGAAGCAAAAAGGAACGAGAGAGTTTGACGGGGAAGTCGGGAATCATATCTTCAGACGCAAAGGCAAATCGTTTGGATGACGATTTGATAGTCGAGATATTATCGTTGTTGCCAGTGAGATGGCTTCTGCAGTACAAGAGTGTGTGCAAAGCATGGCATGCTATTATTTCAAGCCCCGCTTTCGCTTCCATGCATCTGAAAAACTACTACAACAAGAAGAACGATTCTGACATGCGCGATCTTTTCTTGGCTCATTGTCGTGAAGATCAATATCGCCTTCAGACGCTTGTCGTGGCGGTGGATGACACACCAAAACCTCGAGTTATAGCTAGTGGAGATATGGTTAATATGCCAATGTATGTGTCTCAAATCTGCGGCCCTTGTGATGGTTTATATTATCTGTACTACTACCGGTACCGTTACACTCAACGTGCTTTGTGGAACCCTGCGATCAACGAGCTGCGAGTACTGCCTCCGTTACAAATCAAGTCTGCCGCCTTTCGTCACCTTCCTGAAAGTGAAGTCTTTGGTCTCGCTTACGATCATGTAACTGCAGATTACAAAGTGGTTGTCATTGCAAAATACCGTAATACCCTCACTGATTGCGTGGAGCCTCAATCAGTGGCCGTGTACTCTTTGAGAAACGACTGTTGGAAGTACTGTGGTGATTTACGCAGTGTATATGATTTGGATGCGAGTAAGAGTTACAATTTTATCAATGGATGGTATTATTGGGTGGAACTTAGTCGTTTCTCTGATAGACCTCTAGGATACGTAGCAATCATCGGTTTTAATGTGGTGACGGATGAGTGTGACGAGATCAAATTACCCGATTTGAAGATACATGAGCTCTGGAGTATCGGAATCTATTACGAATCTCTTGCTCTTCTAACATTTGATACTGATGCCCATTTTCTCAATATGTGGACATTGAAGGACGGGATATGGGTCATGAAATTACAATTAGGACCGTTGAAGGAGATTTGGAGACCTATCGGTCATTGGAAGGATAATAAATTTTTTATGAGGGGTTATTGGCAGGGTTCAAAAACTCGGCCGAGTTGACTCGTCTCGGCCGATAAGTAGCGGAATCGGCGGCCAACGAGACGAGATCCGGCGAGTTCTCACGGCCCATTTGAAAAGGTCCCGAAATCGCCCGAGTTCACCGAGTTAACTCGGGAATCGTGTATCTCGGCCGATTTGAAAGTATTAACTCGGGCATCTCGGTTTTTCCTTCACAGTTTTCTTCGTGTTTTATTTTATTTTATTTTATTTTATTTTTTTTGAGAGGGAGGTACTCTTGGTAGGGATGAAGTGGGAAAAATGAACCTGCTTTTATTATTTCTTTTTTTAACATGGATGGCTCTTATCTTCTGTCACGTGGCTTTTAGTTTGTGGGTTCATTTTTTAAATTTTTTTTAATTGATTTATTTGGTTGTAGTGTTGCACCACCAAAACAATTAAGTACTCCGTACTTGGTACTTCGACTCCTTACCCATATTTTGGTTTATTTATTACCCCCTCCATTCAACTCCATCTCAGTAATGCTTGACTTTTTGTGTTTATTAAGCGAGCGTCGAGAATCTTTGAAATTTAGTGTAATATATAAGCGAAAATATAGTCATGAGTGATCTTTGTTTTGTTCGCCTCTCAAAATGCAATAGTAATATCAAATTTTTATAAATTTTGAAAATGCAGCTAAAGATATTGTCGTTCTGAAAACGCTGCCTCAAGAATGAAAAAAAGAAACGCACAAAATGGAGTTGAATGGAGGGAGTACTTATATTACTCTGTAGTTATTACGAAGTACTCCGTACATATTACTACGTAAAATTATCAAATCAATCAAACAAAATTCTAACTCTCTAAAGTTATCAAAATTATTACTACTCCATACGTAAAATTATTAAAATTATTATTTTTTATTTGTTACTTAATTTGAGGCCAACTCATAAAGGTGCCAACTACTCCAATTTATGTACACGTACCATTTGAACGCCTAAACACATATATCGTACCGACCGAGATTTTCATTACCCTCTTAAAAACATTATTTCGTACATATTTAGACATAATATAACATAATAAATATGTTTATATATAAATATTGCTAAAAAAGCTTCTAAAACAAAAATCAACCGCGACGAGCGAGTTATAGTCCGAGACAAGCGGTTCAGGACCGATACCGCGGCACCGCGACCGCGGTTGAAAAGACCTATCTTAGGACCCCCTTCCTTTAGAGAAAAAAAAAGAGATTAAACGAAGATCAAAGATACAACCAAAACAATGAAGAAACGACGAAAAGAAACAATGAAGAAACGATGAAACGGATAGATGCACGATCCTTCGGGTAAGATCTAACCCCCTAGAGCACAGTATGCAGCAGGCAGAGACCTGTTGAGGACCACGGTCAAAGTGGATCCGATTGCCCCCGGGTGAGAGCTCGGCAAGGTGGTGTTATCATTGCTCTAGGGTACAACTGTTAGAATCATGCAGCTATCCTTCAAACTAATCATCAAAAGCTTGACTCTCTCCTCCATGGCTCCATCTGAGGCCGAACGGACAATCAGTATGGATGCCTACTTTCAATCAGTATGCTACCGAACGTCAAATCGAAGATCTAACCTTAACTTCAGATCCACAACTCTGAAGCCTTCTATCTAAAGTCTGATTGATTCAGCGTTAATTTGACCCTTCAAGTGTTAGACTATCCCCATTGAGAATTTGTCTAATTGGGTCATGACCCATTTAATTGAAAGTCATAACCTTTCACAAGTTTGATCCTCCCATTAAACTAGGTCATGACTCCTCTTTTTCCACTTTTTTCATACCCCACCACTTTATATATCCTACTTTTATATTCATTTAATTATTTTTATCAAAAGTTATATACTTTTATTGAATAATTTTAATTTCTTATATTTTTTGGAATTTAGATTTTCAATTTCTAAATATTTTTTTTCACATAAAATAATTTTTTTTTTGTACACTAATACGTATTATGGGCCGTTTTGGTATCACCTGATTAAACTATTTTTCCAATGATAATACGTAATAATATGGTCGTTTTTGGTATCACTTAATTAAAAATAACGCACTGATGAACACATTAACAATATTTTTATAAAAACAAACAATCTAAAAAAACGAAAATAACATGGTGAAAAAAATAAAATGGTAAATTTAGTAGGACATAAAATAAACTAGATAAATTACTCGATCAAACAGTGCGAAAGTCTCCCAAATATGTTCTATAAGATCATTTTTCAAATTGGCATGAGTGTCCCTACTACGAATTGCTTGATGGATTTGCACAAATTGTGTTTGAGAAGATCTTTGTCGTTGATATTCAAATGGGTTATCATCGGCTTGTGTAGGAAGATCACCATGAAATTCTGTGATAGTATCTCCGTACCTTTGATATGAGTCTCGTTCATCCTCTACGATCATATTATGCATTATAATACATGCCATAAGAATTTCACCCATCAATTCATGATCCCACAAAAGACATGGACGTTTGATAAAAGCAAATCGAGCTTGTAATACTCCAAAAGCACGCTCAACGTCCTTCCGAACACTTTCTTGTCTAGCAGCGAACAACCGGTGCTTGTAAATTTGTGGAGCAGGAATTGATTTTACAAAAGTTGCCCAACTTGGATATATACCATCAGTAAGATAATATCCCATATTATACTCGTTACCATTCACTGTGAAATTTATCTCCGGGGCACGACCTTCTAATATATCGTTAAAAACCGGTGAACGTTGATATCGTTTTGAGAGCCTGGCGTACCAAAATAGGCATGCCATATCCATAAATCATATGAAGCTACGACTTCCAAAATGATTGTTGTTTTTGTGTTTCTTCCCGCATATTGTCCAAATGCAAGTCAGAGGGACAATTTTTCCACTCTCAGTGCATACAATCGATGCTTCCTAACATACCAGGAAATCCACGGCGTTGACCCTCTTGTAATAATCTAGTTAGATCTTGTTGATTCGGTCTGCGGAGATATTGGTCTCCAAAATTTGAAGTCACACCACGGACAAAATGTCTAACTGAGTCTCTTACAACTGTTTCACTCATGCGCATATACTCATCGATGTCCAAATAATGTCAAGATTGGTCTCATTTTATAGATATTAAAAAAATATGGCCGTTGGTATAATTTTTTTCAAAAAAAAAATTATACAAAAGAAACTAACGTCTCTATTTCAAATAAATGTCCAACAAAAATTACATACTCAACTAGAGGGCAAAGTAGCATTAACTACAATGTACTACCAATTTTCCAACGTAGCATTAACTACACACTACACACTACAATGTACTACACACTACAATGTACTACCAATTTTCCAACGTTACTCAGCATTAATTATACACAATAATAAAATCATTTAATATTTTTTCCTCCACCACTCAACAAGCAACAATTGGCAATTTTTTTTTACTCAACTCAAGTCACTCAATGACTCAGGTCAAGTTAAGTTGCCATACTTAACTCAATTTTTGAGTAATTAACCCAATTAAATTGGGTCATGACCTCCCCTAATTTTTTCAATGGGGATAGTCTTACAAGAAGTAATCACTTTCATTAGATATTGACGGGCTAAAGTCGTATGCCGCAAATTACAATTTATAATCACTTAATCCCTAATTACTAAGCAAGTAGTAAAACGGAAGTAAGGGTCGATCCCACAGAGGAATAGGCTAATTGTAATAAAGCAAAGTGTAAAGAATGCAATAATACGGAGTAATTAAATAATATTAACAGTTTTGGGGGGTTTTGGTTTAGTAAAATATGACTAAATAAACTAACTAATGAAAATAATAAATTAAGGATTGAAACAATTAAGAGAAAGACCTTGACACGAAGCGATATCCACAGACGATAAAATCACCGATCATAGAAAACAATTAAACCACTTTACTTGAGTACTTTATTGTGAAAGCTAATACCTTTCAATAATATTAACTTACGAATTCTCTCTTTAGTCAGTAATTAGGTCAAATCGGATGCCCTAAATTACCCTTTCCAAGACTAACCCAAATCACGCGAATTAAGTTCAAGTCTATAGAAGAATTAGCACGAGAATCAATAAAGATGACTAATACTAACAACGCTGTTAATACTCGAGTCACAAATTCAATTCCTTTTATGATTAATTCACGACAAACGGAGTACAATAAATCAATCACAATTGCTACTGCGATAAGATTAATAAAGCAAACTGAGCCAATAATCAAATCTAGCAAATTAATCAATAATAACCTTAATTAGTTGTACACCCTAATCAAGATTAAAATCAATAATAATAAGAACAAGGAATTAAATAATACTCAAGGAAAAGTAGAGAAATAGATAATCTCACGGATTAATTACCGACGCTTCAATCGATCGTATCAAGAATACGGAGTTTAGTTACACATGATCTTGAGAGAAAATCACAAGAAATTATTAAAGAGAACTAATTAAGACTAAACTAATCAAGGACTAAAACTAATCAATCCCAAAATTAATCAAAGTAATGAATGACGGTAAAACTAGAAAAATAGAATCATGGAAAGAGTAACCTAGGTTTTAGTGCCATAAAATAATAATATAAAGGTTTCCTAAAAGGGTTTTTTGTCAAACACTACCTTAAGTTTACGCCAAATTGTCAAGAACTACCTTAAGTTTTTTTTTTTGTCAAACACTACCTTAGTTTTGTCAAACTTTGTGAGACACTACCAAAACCTATTTTCCGTCTAAAATTGACGTTTGACCGTCATTGACCGTTAAACCCTTTTATTAACCCAACTCCCTTACTCCCCCTCCACTCATTCACTCTCTTCTTTTCAACCCTTCATTTCCCATTTTGCAAGTATCCCCAAAAAAATCAAACCTGGTCTCTCCTCACTCATCCTTTAGTTTGTATTTCATCCTCCATTGGTTTCCCCTTTTCGGATAGCTTCAAGAACCGGCCTTTCCACGCCAGGAGCTTATCATTATCACCCAGGCCTCTTTTGCCTCAAGCTTCCGTCATGCCTTTATTAATTGTGCTCCCTCGAATTGAAACTCCGGTGGTTTTCGAAGTCCCCTCCTTTTTCCTTGTGTCGGTTTAGAGAGTTGTCACCTGGTGTTTTGGAATCCGGTGTTGGGTCGCCTAGGGTTCTGGTGCTTTTCAGAAGTTGATTGTTCTTAGGAGGTATCGAGCTCATCACCCTTTTTATCCCTTCTTCCTTTCTCGCTTTCCCTTCTCACCCACCTCTCACCTTCATCATCATCATCATTGTCCATCATCTCCTCAAATTCCACACCTTCAAGATCATTAAATTGGATTTGGTGGTTTTGAGGGAAGGGTCAATCTCATGAACTCGGTGAGAATCCTCACTGAATTCCCGAATTATTTGCATCAAATGTGTCTACAACAAAACCTAATGTCCACATTAGGCACCACCTTCGAAAATGCATCCAACAAACCCTACAAAATCCAACAAACAACAATTAACCCTAAATTCGAAAATTTGCATACCTTATAATACACTCTGAAATTTTTGTTAAATTGGGGAGAAGAAGTTGATTTCGATGCTTGATAATACACTCTGAAGTTTAGTTTTAAGGGATTGCATGCAATGTCGTCATCGTGATTTTGGGGTTGAATTTAAAGTCTGGAGGTTGAATTTCGTGATTTTGGGGTTGAAAGAGAAGAGAGTGAATGAGTAGAGGGGGAGTAAGGGAGTTGGGTTAATAAAAGGGTTTAACAGTCAATGACGGTCAAACGTCAATTTTAGACGGAAAATAGGTTTTGGTAGTGTCTCACAAAGTTTGACAAAACTAAGGTAGTGTTTGACAAAAAAAAAAACTTAAGGTAGTTCTTGACAATTTGGCGTAAACTTAAGGTAGTGTTTGACAAAAAACCCTTCCTAAAATCCAACAAACACAAATAACACGGCAGAATTAATTGAGCACCCGTGTTGACCTTCTCTCGCGTGTTGTTCGCCTGTCAAACGCCTGCAGGTCGCCATTTTCTTCTGATGGTTTCTGCTCTCTGCTTCTTCCCTCGCGCCCTGAGTGCCAGCCACTCGCAGGTCAACTGCCACTATGCTCTTTCTTATTATCGACTCGCTCCGTCCTCGTGTAAAATACGCTTCCGAACACGACGTAACGTCTCAAACTCGCACAATACTAAATCAATCGTAAGTCACAAAATCGTCGTAAAATCACATAAAAGTCTTCCGAAATGAGCTAAAAACACCGCTCCTAATACCGACTAAATACGACTTATCAGATATCATGTATCAGCAGAGAAGATTGTGACATCTGAGTAACATACGTCGACATGCTACTCGTCTGACTCTTGTAGACTTCGTTTTAGGCCAAAACATGAAACTCTACGAAGTCGTTGTGTCCGAAATTCCAATATCGTGTCATATCTGACACTTGTAACCGAGTTGGAGCAACATCGACTATCAATTGATTTTGGGTTTTATCCCAAACTACATAATTCTGAGGAGTAATCTGGAATCAAAGGAAAGACAAACGAGAGTAAAATAGATAGGAGCGATCAAATTACGTCTGATCGACAGTTTAAATCACACACAATCCACAAATTAAAACAGCTACGCAAGTAAACTGGAAGTTCATATCAGAGATAGACGCGCTTCAGCGTAAACATCAGATAACCATACGCTTTGGCGTCAATGGAACCACCTCCTGAACAACCCTAAAGATTTGAACAAGAAACACTGGACGTGTTTGGGCCTGTGCATTTCCCTTTTGAATCATCTCAAAGACGCAAGCATCTCCTTCTTCAAGGTTGTTGTCGAGCACAAACTTGGCCCATCTCGCCCTAAACTGGCATTGCACTGCACGACTACGAGTCCACCAGCATCCGACGAGCCAGAAATCATTTGTTCCTTCGACCCTCAGCTCGACCTCGCGGTCTTTCCTGCTCATGTTCTGCACTGCCCATTTTTGCGGGATGGTCTGCAAAAGAAATGTCCACTTTTGCCTTACAAAAGCTGTCTACCACGTAATATCAATGAGCTAAAATGAAGTTGATAAAAAGATGTACTCGTACCAGGTAAAGACCCCTGTATACATGCGTGCGAAACATTATCAGTCCAACCATAGGATTTCCACTTGATTTGCGTCGATTTGTGATGAATTTTTTACTCAAGTCACAAGCTCTTTTTTTCTCCTTCTCGGTTACTAATTTACTATCCTACGATGAGATATGTAACACGTTTGAGTTTGTTTTCCTGTAGCCCCCTCCTCCTCTTCTTCTTTTTCCTCGTCTTCATCTTCAAAGTCGTTATCACTCTCGACAAACTGGTCAGATCTCGGTAAACTGACGAGCTTGCGTTTCCCCTTGTAAACCGCATTGTTGTGTGAAGCCTCAGCTTTAGTCTTGCGACTTTCTTTTGCGGAAGCTTGAGGAAAATTCACGGGATGACGACTGCACGAGAACGATCCTTCAGCCCCCTCCTCCTCTTCTTCTTTTTCCTCGTCTTCATCTTCAAAGTCGTTATTGTAGACATAAAAAAGTTAATGTCTATTTTTAATTAATAAATTCGAGGTCAAAGTCAATCCCGACCCATTTAATAGAATAAATGGGCACCGTCTTATAATGGGTCGCTCATTGTACAAACGAAATAAAAAACTCATAAGCCCAAGGCTCCCCCAAAGCCCACTCTCCTCTATAAATACAGAGCTACTAGCTCATTTGAAGGGGTTGGAAAATCAAAAACAGAAACCTCTCCACAAGAAATTGAAAAGCTTCTAAAAACTCTCAAAAAGAAAACAAAAAACATAGAACCTCTCTTTACAAAGAGAAAACTCAAATTCATCTCCTAGTTTGATATTAGAAGAAGAAGAAGCAGAAGAACGCAGAAAGAGATCAAGTCATTGAAGACCCTCTTTCGCATTCAAGATTACCGTGGAAATCGAATCAGTGGATTCACGAAGTTGTAACCCTAATTCAAATTAATAAAATTATTTATTTTGTTTGCATTTTATTTTGTATTTTGTTAAATTTTGCAGATACAAAATTTGTGTTTACAAATTTGGCACGACCTTAAAGAAATAAACTTAGGCACAGTCGAGGAGCCAAGACTCGTCTTTGTTAGCGCGCTTTTGACTGAGCCAGAGGAGAAAGAGTATGTTCAACTTCTTTCCGAATACATGGACGTCTTTGCGTGGAGTTATAAAGAAATGCCTGGCCTTAGCCCAAAGGTGGCCGTGCATCGCCTTGCCATCAAAAGTGGAGTCTCGCCTAAAAAGCAACCAAGACGACGATTTCGCCCAGAAATGCTTCCCGAAATTGAAGCGGAAGTGAACAAATTGATCGATGCGAACTTTATTCGAGAGGTGAAATATCCTACTTGGATAGCCAATATCGTCCCAGTACGGAAGAAAAACGGTCAACTACGAATATGTGTTGATTTTCGAGACTTGAATGACGCGTGCCCAAAGGACGATTTTCCACTTCCAGTAACTGAAATCATGATTGATGCAACTACTGGACACGAGGCATTGTCTTTTATGGATTGTACTGCCGGGTACAATCAGATTCGAATGGCGCCAGAAGACGAGGAAGCTACCGCATTTCGAACGCCCAAGGGGATCTTTTGTTATAAAGTTATGCCTTTCGGGTTAAAGAATGCGGGGGCAACGTATCAGCGAGCGATGCAAAGGATCTTTGACGACATGATGCATGACATAGTTGAGTGTTATGTCGACGACCTCGTGGTGAAGTCCAAAAGAAGGGTTGACCATCTCAAAGATCTTCGCACGGTCTTCAATAGACTTCGAAAGTGCAACCTCAAGATGAACCCCTTAAAGTGCGCATTTGGTGTCACCTCTGGCAAATTCTTAGGCTTTATCGTTCGTCATAGAGGAATTGAAATTGACCAATCGAAGATCAAAGCTATACAAGACATGCCTGAACCACGTTGTTTGAAGGACCTACGGAGCCTCCAAGGACGATTGGCCTATATACGTCGATTCATCTCGAATTTGGCAGGGCGTTGTCATCCGTTCAGTCATTTGATGAAAAAAGACACGCCGTTCGAGTGGGATGACTCTTGTCGTAACGCTTTTGAAAGAATAAAGAAATACTTATCAAACCCTCCAGTGCTAGGCGCGCCAATCCCGGGGAAGTCGATCATCCTCTACATCTCAGCTCAAGAACATTCGCTGGGGGCATTATGTGCCCAACAAAACGAAGATGGAAAAGAAAGGGCATTGTACTACCTTAGTCGAACGCTTGTCGGAGCTGAGCTGAACTACTCGGCGGTGGAAAAAATGTGCTTGGCCTTGGTGTTTGCGATTCAAAAGCTGCGTCACTATTTCCAAGCTCACACTGTTCATGTAGTGTCTAAGGCGGATCCTATCAAGTATATCTTGTCGAGGCCGGTACTTTCTGGACGGCTTGCCAAATGGGCCGTTATCTTAAAGCAATACGACATCGTTTTCGTACCTCAAAAGGCGGTTAAAGGACAAGCATTGGCGGATTTCTTAGCAGATCACCCTATTCCCGCGGAATGGGATTTTTCTGACGACTTGCCTGGCGAAGGAGTATTCTACGTAGATGTCCTCCCTCCATGGCAGATGCATTTCGATGGAGCCGCGCGCCATGATGGGGCTGGAGCTGGAGTTGTATTTGTTTCGCCCGAAAAGCATGTATTGACATACTCGTTCGTCCTTTCTGAGTTGTGTTCAAATAACGTGGCAGAATATCAAGCTTTGATTATGGGACTCCAGATGGCCGCTGAAATGGGTATTACCGACCTTGACGTTTATGGAGACTCCATGTTGATAATCAATCAGCTAACGAATGAGTACGAAGTAAAGAAAGACAATCTCATACCATATCACAGATTCGCTTCACAGTTGTTGAAAAATTTTGACTCAGTGATTTTGGAACACGTACCAAGAAGTGCCAACAAGATGGCTGACGCGCTCGCAAATCTTGCAGCCACTTTGGCACTGGGGGCAAATATCCCTACGACAGTTCCAGTATGCAAAAGATGGGTCGTGTCACCAGAGGAAGCTTCGTCGATGGAAGACGTTCATGCCGTCTTTGTTTACGAAATCACCCAAGAGGACTGGCGTCAACCGATCATCGACTACTTGGAGCACGGCAAGCTGCCAAGCGACGTAAAGCATAGAACGGAGATTCGACGTCGCTCCGCGCGCTTCGTCTACTACAAAGAGACGTTGTATCGACGGTCATTCAATGGAGTGTGGTTGCGATGCTTGAGCGAAGAAGAAGGGCTGCATACCATGCAAGAAGCTCATACTGGAGTTTGTGGTGCTCATCAGTCCGGGCCGAAGTTATATGATCGAATAAAGAGAATGGGCTATTATTGGCCGTCTATGGTGCATGATTGCATGGAGTACGCTAAAAGATGCGACGCTTGCCAATTCCATGGAAATTTCATCCACCAGCCTCCGGAGTTGCTTCACCCTACTGTCGCGTCATGGCCATTCGAAGCTTGGGGACTTGACATAGTGGGGCCTCTTACGCCTAAATCGTCCGCAGGACACGAGTATATCTTGGCTGGAACAGATTACTTTTCCAAATGGGCGGAAGCTGTCGCCCTGCGAGAGGTTAAAAAAGAAAACGTCGTTGATTTTATTCGCAACCATATAATTTATCGGTATGGTGTACCTAGGTATATCATCACGGATAACGGGAAGCAGTTTGACAACAAGCTTATGACGGCGCTCTGTAAAAAATTCAAGTTCTCCCAAAACAACTCGTCGGCGTACTATGCTCCTGCCAATGGTCTCGCCGAAGCCTTCAACAAAACTCTATCGAATCTTCTAAAGAAGGTGGTGTCGAAATCGAAGCGCGACTGGCACGAAAGACTAGGAGAGGTAATGTGGGCGTATCGCACGTCTGAGAACTCAAGCCTTGACGGCCGTATGCCTTGGTTTATGGAGTTGAAGCTGTTCTCCCTCTTGAACTTGAAATCCCTTCTTTGCGGATCGCCATCCAAATGGGCTTGACGGAAGGTGGAAATGATAAGCTGCGCTTAGCAGAGCTCGAAGCACTCGACGAAAAAAGGCTCGATGCGCAGCAAAAATTAGAATGTTATCAAGCACGCTTGTCTAGGGCATTCAACAAGAAGGTTCGTCCTCGGTCTTTTCAAGTCGGCGATATGGTGTTAGCTGTTAGAAGACCTATCATCACGACGCACAAAAGTAAAGGCAAGTTCACTTCCAAGTGGGACGGACCGTACGTTGTTCAAGAGGCATACACAAATGGTGCATACAAGATCGTCAATAATGATGGGTTACGAGTCGGTCCCATCAATGGAAAGTTCTTGAAGCGTTACTACCCGTGATTGAAGCAGAAAAATGCTCCTAAGCATGAGCTAAAACTGTTGAAAGACGCTCCTAAGCAAGAGCTAAAACTGCAAAAGGACGCTCCTAAGCAAGAGTTAAAACTGCAAAAGGACTCTCCTAAGCAAGAGTTAAAACTGCTACCCCAAAAAAAATTAAGGACCCTCCTAAGTAAGAGTTTAAACTGCAAATAAACCAAGCAAAAAAAAAAAAAAAAAAAAAAAAAAAAAAACGAACAAACAAAAACAAAAACGAACTACGTCGGCTTGATCTCGTGGAGTATTTTACGATACTTTACGGGTACGTAGGCAGCTTAAGTAACCAAAATATTGCTTAAGTGCAGCCCCACCAAAAAAAAAATCCTCATTGTCCTATGAACTACGTTGGCTTGATCCTGTAAGATGTCACATCGACAGTTTATAGGTACGTAGGCAGCTTAAGTAAGCATCTTGCTTAAGTCCGGCCACACCCAAAAAAACAATTCTTAAGTCTGTATCACGATGATTCAAAAAATGTATAAAAAAAAAAATGCAAACAAGACAAAAATAAAGGGCAAATCAAAGTTCTTTATTATGTTGGCATAAAGCATAAAGAATACGTCGCCAAGAAAAAAAATGAAGAAATTAGCTAAAGAGTACGTTTTGAAAAAAAATCGATCAAGGAAAACGGGATATCTTCAACATCATCTTCGCGTCGATGCAAGCTTTCTTTGCAGCACGAAGCGTCTCTACAGATTCCTTGTCGTTAGCAAGTACGGCTTCGAAGGATCGCTCCTCTTCCGAAAGTTTTGCTAACTCCGCGTTAAGACGCTCTTTCTTCACGGAAATGGCTTTCAGCTTTTCTTCAACTTCGGAAGTCGAGGGCCTGTTCTGTTGCTCATTTTCAAGCGACTGCAGTCGAGATGTGCAGCTGACGTATTTTCCTAGGCAAGTCTTCAGCTCCAAAACATCAAAACCTCTTGACTCGGCGTACTTGAGGGCTTCTTCGAAGTCTTTAGCATGCTTGGGAAAGTTTGCTGACGATGACAATAATTTCTCTCGCATCTTGAATACTAATGTCATGACAGCTGAACGTTCGGTGCGGCGGATCTCTTCCTCCACGGTAAGCTCAGGCTCAGGTTCACCTAATAAAGAAGAAACGGCGGCATAGACATTAGGGTTATTCGCTACGTCCATCATGTCTTCACCAATGGGGCCTATATCATCTAAGTTGATGTTAGATGCTGCAAGTTCTTCCGCGATGTTCACGCCATTCTTGTCAGCCTACAAGGAAAGTGATGTCAATAAAACTTGCACTGAATAGCAAACAAAAACAGTATTCGCAAGATAACAAAGATGTGAAGCGAAAGTATATACCTCCTTCGAGAAGTCAAAATTGTCTGATTCTGGACTGGGATCGAAAAGGTGCAAAATATTGTCCTCGTCAGGCTTCGGTGGAATGCTTGATGTCCCTTCCTTGGTAGTCTCGCAAGAAGGGTGCGCACTGCGTTGCGGCAGAACCACTTTATCCACGACGTTGACACTGTCTCCCTTATCCTTTACCAATGTAGACGTCTTCTCCAAGGGTTGTTGAGGGCGGTCTCGAATCAACTTAATCTTCAAATCCCGCTTCTTTGAAGTATCGCTAGAACCAACTGCGTCGCTGAATTTTTGGAGTCCCTTCGTTAGTTGACTTTCTTTTCCGGCTTCCATCCTGCCCCTTCTCACTTCGGCCTTCTGGGGATATTCTTGGAGAAAGTTTCGCAGGAAATAAGGGTGAAACGGTTGTCTTCAAGTAAGCATCATAAGATGGAGAAGCAGTCGGGATCACCTTCAAATCAGAAGTCGGAACGACATACGCCGATCTGGTGTCCAAAAGGACGGTAGTCTCGAACAACTGGAATGTGAGCTCGTGGGTGGCCTCGCGAACATCATGTGTTAAAACTCCAGGGACATCCTGACAAAAGCCAAGCTGGCGCGAGAAGCGATGAGGGCTGTAGGGCTCGACAATGTTGATTCCTTCATGCCTCAATGTGAGGAAGCTGGATCGCATGGCAATAAGGGCTTCCATGTTACGAAGGGAGGCGCTAGCGTCATCAATATGTCTCTCGTCTTGGGCGCCGCCTAAGGGGATTGAACGCCAAATTATTCTCTGGCCTGAAGGGATTAAATCTTTGATTTCATTCTTTGAAAATGAAAATAGAGAAGCTTCGCCTTCATAAGCTACCATCAATGGATCTGAAAATTTGTGCTGCGAAGAACGGTGTGATCGGTAATATTTTGCTAGCCAAGCATAAAGATAATGTGAAGCGAAATATCCCGCCCCCTTCCCGGGACAAGTGGAAGCAGAAATTTCATTTAAACCCCTGTAGATGCTGGCAAGAACTGGGATGGCCAAAGAGATTGTCTGTCCACTAGCAAGTAGTGAAGCAACTTTGAAAACGCCAGGGCGGATGTGGCCTACATCACTAATAGGAAGTACAAATGAGCAAAGCCAACAAGTTAAGAAGGCTGCAAGATACGCCTCCAAACGCTCTGAATCAGGAATCCCTAACGTTTGAAAGACGGCATGAATCGTATCATCCCAAGGTTCTGCGTCCTCATAGGAAGCAAAGTCCTTCTTCGAAGCCGGACCGTTTGTACATGAATACTTAGGGGGGCCCTTGAACCAGAGATTGCACCAATCTTCAAACGAGACACTAGCCTTACTCCCATCTTTAGTTGCGATCAAGTGGAACGCAGCAAACAAGTGCCTGCAGCTCGAGGGCAAGTACGGTTTTCCGCTCGGATCGAGGCCTAAAAGCTCGTCAAGGGAAGGCACCACTTCGTCATAAAGAAGGCCCAAAATAGGTAGGCCACCTAGCTTCCGGATATCCCATAGAGTGATAGAGGCCTCACCTGTCTCGGACATCAAAGTGTTGGTCGTGCGACACCAGTGCTCACAAAGAGACTGTACAAGCTCTGGTGTTCGATCAGATAAAAACGAGGAAGCGTAAACGGCCTCAAAAAGATGCACGGCTCGAAGCTCTCCTCGACACTGGCGAAGAACGTCCTCCAACCATTCCCAGTACAGTGGAATGTAAGAAAACTCCGTCCCGACTTGAGGGTTGGCGCTCCACTTAGCCTCCTTCTTGGTCACGTGTGGTCGAAGTATCTCGAGCGGCGTCGAATGAGCTTCCTTGTGGGTAGACGATAACAACACAGGCTGCGGCGTCCTCGAACCTGACGAGTCTTCTTCTCTCGACCACCTGTCTAGGTGACGTGGGTATTGCATCGGTAGCCATGACTTGGCGAACGCTCCACCAAAGCGACGAACAACGCGGCTTCACGCCCTTCTCCACGGTGTCGTTTTCAGCACTGACAGTCACTAAGTAGTCTTTTGGCTCCTTTCCCTTGGACCTAGTCGACTTAAAAAACACCATTTCTTGTCCTGAAAAAAAAAAGAGTCAACGAAATTCAAAAAAAAAAGGGGAATATATATATAGTGGGACTTCAAAAATTGAAAGCAAGACACGTAAAAAAAAAAAAAACCAAGTCAAATCAAATCCTTGACAAAAAAAAAATATATTAAAAACCCAGAAGCCCAAGACTCATCAAACCACTTTACATCCTACAAATTAATTACAAGATTAAAGTGGTCCAAGGAAAAAATTAGTCAAAAAATATTTGGTCATCACGGTTTGGCTTAGCAGTAAATTCGGCTATCTCCTCCTCCGGGTATGGGCGATTTCACATTCTGTCACTGGTTTGAGAAGGCCACCATGGACGAAGTCGGCAGGCAACCTCCGTAGCTGGCTCGTCAGATCACCGTGGGCAAAGTAGCTCAAACGTGGGCTGCTCGAATTCTATAGTCGACTCACTATTACTCCGTGGCTCGAAGAAACGTCAGCTTGCTATTACTCCGGGGTTCACAAACGAAACGTCAGGGGCCATCCTCGAATTCGGGCATCACGGTAAGCCGTTCTTGGTGTCGCTACGGGTCTCGCTCATTGTTTGGTCGAGTAATGTCGCTTCGTGGTCGAGGTCATCGTCATAGAAGCAAATAAAGCGAAAGGTCAGTAGCTTATTAGTTTGTCAAGTCGGTAAACGTACCTGAGGAATTGATTACGTCTTGCGTGGCGTTGGTCGGGCGTGGTTGAGTACTCCGTAAGCCGCAGACTGTTGTCCTGGCCAGCTTGATGGTCTCGTAGTCGGGGCACGTAATCTTGAGCAAGGGAAATTGTAAGCTTGAAAGAAGGGGAGTTTTCCACAATAATTGCAAGCGTTTAACGTTGCCATGCTCTTCCTTTTATAGTTTGGGGTAAAGAAGTTCGGTATGAGGAGGATTTCATTTAGTTTATCCCAAATCTATGCAAAGTTTTATCTTTAGTTGACGTCATGATGAACTCCTAATCCTTGTCAAATTAGAAGCGGAATCAAAGAGTCCTAGGTAAAGTAAATTGTAGTCAGATTCTATCTTTGACTATTTTCAAGCCAATAATGATGAATGAATTTGGTTTGCAATTTGCATTAATCAAATTTGGTCTTACTCAAATTTGAACGTGTTTAGCAATTGCTTTGGATCATATCATGATTCACTAAAGCCAAGAAAATAAAGCCTGATCATGCTAACGTGGCCCGTTCCTTTGTGTGTGTTCAAATTATCCGTCTAGCACGGTAAAAACTCTTTAAGACTCACAAGTCGAAGAAAAAATTCAAGACTCACAAGTCGGAAAAAAAAAATTCAAGACTCACAAGTCGAAAAAAATTCAAGACTCACAAGTCGAAGAAAATTCAAGACTCACAAGTCGAAGAAAATTCAAGATTCACAAGTCAAATATTTTGTCGAGACTTACAAGTCGGCAAAAATCGACCAAGACTCATAAGTCGCATTGATCGAGACCTCGCCACGCTGAAGCACATGAACGTGTATGTGACAAGGTCCCGAGGGGGCAAATTTGTAGACATAAAAAAGTTAATGTCTATTTTTAATTAATAAATTCGAGGTCAAAGTCAATCCCGACCCATTTAATAGAATAAATGGGCACCGTCTTATAATGGGTCGCTCATTGTACAAACGAAATAAAAAACTCATAAGCCCAAGGCTCCCCCAAAGCCCACTCTCCTCTATAAATACAGAATACTTAAATTTCGTTTGAAGGGGTTGGAAAATCAAAAACAGAAACCTCTCCACAAGAAATTGAAAAGCTTCTAAAAACTCTCAAAAAGAAAACAAAAAACATAGAACCTCTCTTTACAAAGAGAAAACTCAAATTCATCTCCTAGTTTGATATTAGAAGAAGAAGAAGCAGAAGAACGCAGAAAGAGATCAAGTCATTGAAGACCCTCTTTCGCATTCAAGATTACCGTGGAAATCGAATCAGTGGATTCACGAAGTTGTAACCCTAATTCAAATTAATAAAATTATTTATTTTGTTTGCATTTTATTTTGTATTTTGTTAAATTTTGCAGATACAAAATTTGTGTTTACAGTTATCACTCTCGACAAACTGGTCAGATCTCGGTAAACTGACGAGCTTGCGTTTCCCCTTGTAAACCGCATTGTTGTGTGAAGCCTCAGCTTTAGTCTTGCGACTTTCTTTTGCGGAAGCTTGAGGAAAATTCACCTCGGTTTCACCCAACTCGAAATCAGAACCAACGTCCTCCATCACAGGGGAGGCATTCCCTTCAACGTGTAGGGTACAGCTACACAACGCATTTTCCGAGTTAACACACGTGAAATGAGACGATTCACGCTCACACCCCATGGCACTAAACACCACCACCTCGAAAGTGGTGTCATCCACGTAAGTGAAAACCAGAACGTCGTGCAGATCAATACCATGATCTATGACAAATGGCTTCCAACCACTCGAGAACCACACGTCTTCTTCTCGTCTCTCTAACTGAACCGTCCACTCGTTTCTGCTCGGTCCTATTAGCGTGACTGACCCCAACAATCTACCCAGGAAATTCTCCACGAAATGTCGTGGAATTCTCTGAAAAAGAACACAGAACAAATATAAAAAAGAGAACGTAAATGAGAGTGTTTATAGTCTTGATAAAAGGTTTTTTTTTATTTCTCGACTTACCAGCTGATTCTCAAAGTTACGAGGCATAATTTTACAGAATTTCTTCGTAACAGGGAGCTTGTGCCAATATTCACACTTTGCTTTAGCCTTGCAAGTTCTACAAACGCCTGCCATTTCAGTTCTGAAACAAAATAGACGAAACTTACAGTTCTGAAACAAAATAGTCTTAATGATGAATACCGCAAATTGATCTTTAGGTTCTAATGAAAATTATAGTTCACCAAAAAAAAATGATAAAATAGACGAACCTTACAGTTGAAGAAGAGGTCTTGAAGCGGTTGTTTAAGCTCGTATTTGCACGAAACTCTCCCGAGATTTTTTTTCAATGAAATAATGTGAGTGGACTTAGGTATCTATGGTAGCATGTGAATTCATTAAAGGGTAGCATGTGAATTCATTAAAGGGTATGGGATTGTAGCCATTTTTGTCGAGCTGAAGTTGAAAATGAAACTGAACAAATTTAGTAAAATGTATTTTGTAAGGTAGCATGTGATTGATTGTTTCACTCTCACCTCAGAAGTAAAATGATTACTTCTTTTTCTTTGGTGTTACTGCTACAGCGCGTCTTAAATTCACTTTAGTATGAATTTAAATGGACTCAAACGATTATTTGTTTCATCGAAAATTGTCTGCAAGCTTCTCAATGCGCTTTTCAACCGGGGTCATCGGAAAAAAAAAAAATTGTCAATGTTTTCTTTGCGCTGTCAACAGATGCGTGATGCTGCTGACGACTGACGTGGCCTAGTTATGTCGGTTGGCCGTGTTCAAATATCGTTCACTCTAACGCACTTGTTTACACAGCAACAGGTAATGAATTTGGTGTTGGTAGTATAGTATCATTCAATAGTGTGAGACGGTTTCACATTATACTTATTGTGTGATGGTTTTCCACACTAAATTAGTGTGAGACGATTACCCTTTTACTAAATTTGTTTTGTTTTGCTGTAATTAATTACACTAAACTAGTATCAGAAGTTATAAACAAAAATGCAAACTGAGAGTTTAAGAATGAATGAACAGAGGACCACATTGAAGAGAATATATGGTACAATGAAAGAGACTTACTTGTGAAGTGTGAAGCATTATTGTTGTTGTTTTTCAAAAAAATTCTACATTTGGATTTCACTACTGCATACTAATATTAGTAACTATATTGGTAAACACCGTTTGTACGTATACAACGGGTGTATGGTGATCAATGGTAACCTATGTTGCTCGGACTCGGGTACCACGTACGGATACGGATACGAATCCTTGTATCCGACACTTAAAGCCATGAAATTAAGGATACGAGGACACGATAAATTAGTGGATACGACAACTTTTGGACACGGTCAATATGTCCTATTTTCAAATTTGGACACGGTCAACGACTCAACATGTACTCAATTTTATTTTTTCACAATTAAAAAAGAATTTAAATAAAAATTAAAAGCCTAAAAACTAACCCCACCTATTTAGTGAAGAGAAATTTAAATAAAATTCAAAACCCTAGGCTTTAAATAAAATTCAAAAAAGACCTATCTTAGGACCCCCTTCCTTTAGAGAAAAAAAAAGAGATTAAACGAAGATCAAAGATACAACCAAAACAATGAAGAAACGACGAAAAGAAACAATGAAGAAACGATGAAACGGATAGATGCACGATCCTTCGGGTAAGATCTAACCCCCTAGAGCACAGTATGCAGCAGGCAGAGACCTGTTGAGGACCACGGTCAAAGTGGATCCGATTGCCCCCGGGTGAGAGCTCGGCAAGGTGGTGTTATCATTGCTCTAGGGTACAACTGTTAGAATCATGCAGCTATCCTTCAAACTAATCATCAAAAGCTTGACTCTCTCCTCCATGGCTCCATCTGAGGCCGAACGGACAATCAGTATGGATGCCTACTTTCAATCAGTATGCTACCGAACGTCAAATCGAAGATCTACCCTCTTAAAAACATTATTTCGTACATATTTAGACATAATATAACATACTCCGTAATAAATATGTTTATATATAAATATTGCTAAAAAAGCTTCTAAAACAAAAATCAACCGCGACGAGCGAGTTATAGTCCGAGACAAGCGGTTCAGGACCGATACCGCGACCGCAACCGCGATCGCGACCGATACCGATATTTAAAACCCTGGTTATTGGGATGCTGATCGCTTTGCACTTTTTGATCCTGAATCTAAGGATATTAACGAGATTTTTCAGGGTTGGCCATCGTTTGATGGAGTGTTCCTTTGCGGGGAAAGTTTGGTTTCAGTCAAGCGCGACACTGAAACGAGTGAGTCCGACTTAGAATCGGGAACCCCTGGGTTATTTTGCTACGAGGCTAGTGAAACTGATTCAGATTATGGAATTCCCGACTTATTTTATTCTGAATCAAGCGAACTCACTTCAGAATATGGAATTGATGAATTATTTTGCCATGAAGTGTCGGAAAATTATCCGTAGTCGTGACTCGTGATTACGTTGTTGAATGTTTTTGGATTAATCACGGTTTTAGGTTTAGGTGATGCGTAATCGTTTGTAATTTTGAAACATTTTACAGTTGTGCTAGTCATTAGTTCTTACCAAGTTTTCATAAACCTTGTGTAAAACATTTTACTGTAATTTCTTCGTAGTTTGACACTTTGACATACATCGTAAAGTTTGAACATCACATCAAAGAAACCGATTGAATAGAGCATTTATCATCCGCGTTCAAAATAGAATTTCCTACGTACATTTCATCAACTCCATATTCTCATGAATCGGATTCGCTTAGTTCGGAATTAAATAAGTCACGAATTCCATAATCTGAATCGGTTTCACTAGCCTCGTAACGTTGTAACTTGTAAGCCAAGGGTTTTCCAATTTTGAATTGGATTCACCCGTTTCAGTGTCGCGCTTGACTAAAACCAAACTTTCCCCGCAAAGGAACACTCCGCTACACGATGACCAATTCTCATGTGAATGCTCCTTAAAAAAAAAATAAAAAATAAAAAATAAAAAAAATTCTAGTAAGTTCTTCTCAAATTTTGTAAGCCTCAATCTCATTCAACTAATATCAATAGCATACTTTATAAATCAACAAATAAAAACCACATATATTCTTAACAAATAAATTTTTATTCATTTTTTGGGCTTTGCAATTTTTTATTTTTTTTTCCGATTTTTAGTTTCAATCACTTTTCAATCATTTAGTACTACTACTACTAAACCTTATCCCACTATGCATTTTATAGCGTAATACGTGGTTTTTATCGAGTAAGTCTCCTGTAAGACGATCTGATCATACGATCTCATACTAATTTATGTAAGTTCAATTATATAAATTATACTCCGTAATTAAGCAGTAATGAAAACATAAAATGAATTTGCTAAAATTATTAGTATAAGCTGTTGGAAATAATTTATAAATATAAATAGCCGTATCTCCATATTAAATTAATTGGTAAATCATAATAGCGGAAGCGTACCTGAATAAAATGATTGGAATGAACCACACCAAGGACGGTGTTTGGATTAGGTCTTCTGACAGACACACAGGACCCAGGGATTCTCTTTACTGATGGGATGTGGGGAAAATTGGTTTTTTCAGTGTGCTGTCAGGGACCATAACCCTGCGTTTATATAGGGAGAAGGTTTAACCCTAGTGCCCTATAATAGCTGCTTTAGTCTGATAAGCCCATCATTCATCAGACAAAGCTCTAATGGGTATCTACACTATATTAATATCTGGCCCATACTTTATAAGACGTTATTAAATAAGCCCATATTAAATAACTGTAGTGGATCACATAATAGTTGGGCTTAACTCAATGATAGCCGATAAATACATAAGACCAAATAAAATGTCCACATAAATTGTGTAAGACCCAATAATTCTTACAGTCTCCCACTTGGGTCAAATGCAGTTATATGTGCACCCCAAAATTGTATTTATCCATAACCTTACGAGCTCGATAATGAGGCTACCAATTCGTCCAAACCGTCTTATGCAATTCGGTCCATCAATCATACCAACATAGAATCAAAGCGGCCTTTGCCACAGTTTGTCGTGACAGGACCCTCAATGGTCACATATGTCAATACAATCAACGACATGAATCTAGCATGGGAGTGTAGCATGGAAATAGCATCCGAAGTGATCCAAAGAATATGCATTTTCCAACTGGTCCACTTTAGTGTGATCTACCTAAATCGCATGCAGTGAAACATAAAGCGAAATCCTTATTTCGCGAGAACATTATAACCGAACATGATAAGTGTTTAAGTGAACATCTTATTAACAAACTCCCACTTAAACTGAATTTCCTTAAACCGCAAAACCGATTGAGCAGTGGCCAACGTGCTCACAAAAGACATTAGTGATGATTCATTAGTAAGCGGATCCGCAATTGGAGTTTGTATAATGTGTTCACTACAACCTTTTCACTCTGAGTTCTTATTGAACAACACATAGTTTGTGGTGTTATAAGACTGAATAGCAACCATATTGTCACATAATAACATGAGTAATCCTTTACATCAGAAGGAATTTGCAGCACCATAAACATAATTTGCTACTCAGTACTTTATTGGAGTCGGCAACCGAATGATCTCAACCTGATCCGACTACCTGATTGGAGCAGGTAATGTTTTGCTCCATAAAATGACAATAACATCTGTGCTGCCTTAAACGGATTCAACGATCCATATCCGTAATACATAATTATTTGTCATACATACCAAATGATGTACATGATTGCAAATGCATACAATCTACGTACCTTGAAGGTGACATTACTACATTGCTTAAAATGAAATTTAAGCTTTAAATTATCACCATGACATTATCTTAGGGCATCAAAAGTAGAATAACTAAATTCCAAAAAAATTAGCATAAGTACAACTTTAATGGTACTCCCACTGAACCTTAGTATCCACAACATTAACCATATTTCTCTAAATTACCAAATAAGATATCAACATGGTAAATGTAGGATTCATTCGACGGAAAACATAATTAAATATTAGATGGATTATGAAACCTTTTACTTTAATCTTTTGACAAAGTCTTAAGATCAAAGTTTAAGTAGCTCCACCGATGTTATCATAAAGGAGCACTCTTGAAATCCATCTAACGTCACATAAAACCAGATGCCATATGTAAACATTATTATTCTTCTTGAGAAGACTTGCATCATTACATTATCACACTACCATTTAAATCCATCGGATTATATGCCTTATGGTAATGATGTGTGATAGCAATAGTCTACTTTCAACAAGACCATTATTCCTTATAGCATCAATCCACTTTTAGGAGTCATTAACTTTAATAGGTTGGCAAAACAGGTAATTTGATCATAATATTTTACCATCCCATTATATAACTCCTTTAACTTTAATAGTGCACCTTATTATTCTTTTAATACATCATTATCAATTTTATCCTTAGAGTAAAATGATGTAATCCATTGAATTATATTTGCACTTATTGCCTTTAGTGGATTTCCTTATTAACATAAATTCTTGAGGTATTTGAGGTTGCATTACCGGATTAGGAGATATAAAACATTATTTGTACCTTTTCTCCCACCCAAACTCAATATCCTCAAGAAATCACATAATTTTCCGTCTCAAAATGCTTTAATTGTGAGATCTGTACTCATGTACCTGTTGCCAAGAGCCAAACAACAAATATAATTATTGACTAATTTTGAGTCCAATTCATAATCCTTTTTGCTTTGCAGCTATAACCTTAATTGGACGTCACAAGTGTAATTTAATTACACTATCCTTAATTAGTCATTATCATATTCTGAAGTTTTACTGAATACAAGCTGCAGTACATAATACATTATCCAAATATAAAGAGTTTGATTAATCACACTCTCTACTAGGCTTTAAAATTCATTATGTATCTCTTTCACACCACATATTAAAGAACCTTATATGGTGTGATATTGAGACACAAAATAATCATTATGAGAATTTCGTAGATAAATCTCAACATAATTCACATGATTAATCATATTTACAATAGTAAGCATGACTGTACTTGAGAAACTTAATCCTTTACCGAGCTAAAGCCCAGTCAAAAAAAAATTGAATATGTTGAGAACCATAAAAACCTTATAAAAGAAATATTAATATCCATTCCAAAAAATTTGTCTATTAATTAATATAATAATGTGGATCGCCACTATTTGCAATAGTGATTGACCCATAAACCTTTTTATATTAATTATAAGACGTCTGAAATTGTATGGATATCAATCATCTTATATTCAAACTTTATCTCCTCAGTTTCAAGACCGAAGTCAAGTGCCAAAACTGAGAGATTAATTCACATCGACACAAAACATTCATTTTATGTCAAGTCACATAGAAATTCTCCATAATATTTGCTTATATCCATGAATTTAAATGCAAGTTTAACTTTACAGGAGGCAATCATAAAATTATTTATTTAAAAAACACAAAATAACATTATTGAATTTGGATTGAAAATATCACCCTTTTATTTTTGTTCCAATAAAATAATTTTGATCAAAAACAATATGTTCCAAAATTTTCCTGAAAACAAAGTGTAGAAAATTTCTTCCAAATTCAAATAATAAATCATTAACGAAAACCTTATAAATGTTATTGCCTCAACTTTATCTGTCATCATCATTCCAATCATTTTATTCAGGTACGCTTCCGCTATTATGATTTACCAATTAATTTAATATGGAGATACGGCTATTTATATTTATAAATTATTTCCAACAAGTGGTATCAGAGCCACCTTCATATTAAATTATTTGGGATTGATTGATTAATATACGTTTGATAACAATTACTTCTACACGGAGTGTTTGTTCATTGATACGATTAGTATTGTACGGTGTAATATTGTCCGCACTCATGCTATGCGTTTTGTTTAATTCATGCGACCTTGTTGGAAATAATTTATAAATATAAATAGCCGTATCTCCATATTAAATTAATTGGTAAATCATAATAAGCTAAGACTGAATAAAAATGATTGGAATGAACCACACCAAGCGCGGTGTTTGGATTAGGTCTTCACGCACAATACAGGACCCGTGATTCTCTTCTTGATGGGATGTGGGAAAATTGGTTTTTTCTTGTCTTTGTGACCATAACCTGCGTTTATATAGGAGAAGGTTTAACCCTGCTTATAATACCGCTTTAGTTGATAAGCCCATCATTCATCAGACAAAGCTCTAATGGGTATCTACACTATATTAATATCTGGCCCATACTTTATAAGACGTTATTAAATAAGCCCATATTAAATAACTGTAGTGGATCACATAATAGTTGGGCTTAACTCAATGATAGCCGATAAATACATAAGACCAAATAAAATGTCCACATAAATTGTGTAAGACCCAATAATTCTTACATAGGCTACTATAAGTAACTATAAATATGGTGGTTTTACACGAGAGATCGTCTCATACAAAAAATTGTATAAATCTTAAACTCCACGTGTCGGTAACGTAATGGCTAAACTCACCCACGTTGGCCTACCTTGATTTTGACTACAAATTTGTACTTCAGTTCAAAAACATTGTATAAATGTGGCGGCAAAACCCAACTAACTTTCCTCAAATAACCAACTAATTTTCAAAAAAAAAAAGGATTAAAGATAAAAAAATACACACATTTTTACAATGTTTTCCCTCCAACTACATCTACCACCCACAACCCCCTCAGCCTGGTCCACAGGCCCGGCCCGAATGTGGCCGGGTCCAACCCTACCCTCGGGCCAGGCCATAGTTAGATGGAACTCAGCCCGGGCCCATGCCCGGGTCGTGGCCTCGGCCACTGGAGGGGGGGCGGTGGTCGAGGAAGAGGAGGCAGGGGCCATGCCGGGAGGGCTGCGGCGGGAGGCGATGCCGAGGCACGTGGCGGTGATAATGGACGGGAACGTGAGGTGGGCCCGGCAGAGGGGGTTGCCCGCAGGAGCGGGCCATGAGGCGGGGGTGAGGTCGCTTAGAGGATTAGTAGAGATGTGTTGTAAATGGGATATTAAAGTTTTAACGGTTTTCGCTTTTTCTTATGATAATTGGGTTCGTCCTAAGGTTAGTCTGTTATTTTATTTGATGGTCTCCTGTAAAGATCAACTTACGCTAAGCTTAACGCGGCATCAAGAGTAAATTGCTTAAAGACAAAAATATGAAACAAATCTACTAAAGTCACTAACAGATGTACTAAAAAAATTTAGTACTCCCTCTGTTCAGAAATATAAGTCGTTTTCGTTTTTCAATGTAAGCCTTTGTTTTTTGATTTTACAACAAGTTACTAGTTGAAAAATTATAAAAATTATACCATTAAATCCCTCACGAAAAATGCTTTCATATGAGTACCATTTTCATCATGTTATCTTTTATATTTTGGGAGATATCGAAGAGAGAAGTTGTCGCCTCGAAAAGTGAGAACGACTTATATTGTTGAACAGAGGGAGTAACAATTAATCATAATTATCACTTAAATAGTACAAAAGCTATATAATCGGGTACAAATGAGGCGGGCTTACAATAATTTATTGTAAGTCCTGACTTACACAAAAATTAATGTATTTCATACGGAGTATAATTTTGAGCAAAAAATTTACAAGTATTTAAAATGGTCATATTTTTTCCGTTTCAGTGAACTTTTTACGGTTATTTAAGAAAAGTATAAATAAATGACTGAAACAGAGGGAGTATAATTATAATCAGTTATACAGGAAATAAGTAAGAATTGTGTGTTTCTATAATTCTATTACTAATATATGTACGAAGTATATAAATTTTTTACTTGACGCAACTATTTATATATTGTTGTCACCCATCGATTAAATTTATTCAAAATTTGAAGTATAGGCAGACGAATCATGAATTGCATCCTTCCATCACCTATGATACTATAAATATCAACATAGACATAACATATACTTCGTATAAGTTTAAGAACTATTTAAAGTATGTAATGGTTAATCAGATATATAATAGGGTTATTTTAATTTTGTATTTTAATAACGTATTCGGTAATATTAGTGAATTCACTGTGTTGCATGTTAGGTTTATCACAATTTTACATAAAGAATTAACTAGAATGTTATTATTATTTACTCATTACTTATAAATGTTTTCGTCTTTTATATACAGGTGGAGGTTGAATTTTTAATGAGTTTATTTGAGAAAGGAATTAAATCAGAAATTGATAATTTTAAAAGGTATCTTTATTTCTTTCATTTTCATGTTATTGTCTTCGATTCTCATTTATCCATTTTTCTTAGCCAATAGAGTAAATGTTACGTTTAGAAATGAAATATTTTAAATGTGATGATAAACAACTATGATAGCGGTATACCACCTACTTCTACCAAGTTATATAACTATCACAATTTTTTTAATTTTTTTTATCATTTTGTTGTATAGGCGCAATTATTCTCTTATCTTCTACTTCGCAATTAATTTTAAAGTATTTTAAAGTATAGAAAGATAATTCTATATAAAAAAAACCGTTAATTTATATTTTTTTAAAAATCAAAACGTAAATTAATGACCAAAAATTATGTGTATTGGCGGACCACATAATATAATTAGACTCAATACAATTCACTACATCATGGACTAAGAAAACTTCAGAAAACTTCAGAAAACTTCAGGAACTTATAAAAACTTTAAAACTTTAAAACTTCAAAGAAACTTTAAAATTTCAAAGAAACTTCAAAGAACTTCACCTTATTTTTACTTATCTTATCAAAAACTTCAGAAAACTTCAGACAACTTCAGAAAACTTCAGAAAACTTCAGGAACTTATAAAAAACTTCAGAAACTTCAGAAAACTTCAGAAAACTTAAGAAAACTTCAGACTTCAGAAAAAATAAGGTGAAGAGAACAGGCCCTAAATAGGACAAGTTGTGACCTATTCATAGGAATCGTATGACTAGAGGAAGTTCCGTACACAAGTGAAATTTGTGTCATAAATCTCTAAACTTTATCGAAAATATTATAGTCTAGTGGTTAGGATATGGGTATATTAAGCTGTACGTCTCGGGTTTAATTTCCTCTTTCATCGTTGTAATGACATTACGTCTCCTTTTAAACCAAGTTTTAATATTCTAAAACAGCAAGTCTTCAGTTTCACATTTAAATTAATGTGAGACCAAAGTGCAAATTGCAATTTAAAGATACAAAAACATGAAACACTTATAAGGGTACTAAAAAATTTAATACCAATTAATGATAATTATATTTAAAATAGTACACAAAAACTATATATAATCGAGGACAAATTTAAAATTTTGTGATAAAACTCACGAAAAAACATAAAATCTCTCATTTATCCTTCAAAAAAAATTATGGTTCACTCATATTATTATTAATTGATTACAAATGTATTTTATGGTTCGAGTTGCATGCACTAGAAGAGTTGAACTATCCTTCTTTGCATTCAAACAGTTTTATTGTACCTTGGAGTTTTGGACCATTTTATGAATGCAACATGACAATAATTCTTGATTAATTACATTAAAATTAATTATAAGATAATAGTATTAGGGAATATAATATTTTAATATATATTCCCTAATATATAGATATGAAGGGTAATTCGTTTGAAACTTGCATATCTTACTTCCCAATTAATGAAAACGCTAATGATCTTGTAATGAGTTAGTCTTCCGTAAAACTGTTTAGTTACACTTAGAGGTGTCCACGGGCCGAGACGGCCCGTTAAGGGCCAGGCTTCATTTCCAAGGCCCTTAACCGGCCCGTTGAGGTGGAGGGTTGGGCTAAGGCTGGACTGGGTTTGAAAATTAAGGCCCAAACCCAGCCCGCTGTTTATAAAATTTCTAAAAAGGACGGGGCCGAAGGATTGGGTCATAGAAATCAAGGCCTGGCCCGACCCGCTGCTTGGGAGGGCCGAGCGGGGTTTTCAAGGACCGGGTCAGGCCATTAAAATCATGACAAAGTATTCGATTAAAAATGAAGTGTCGAAATATCATATCGTCTGTTAACACATTATTAATTTCCAAACAGGGAAGGAATAAAGATATCAATAATAGGAGACTCCACAAAACTACCACCCTCACTACAAACACTGATATCAGAAGCAGAGGAAACTACAAAACACAACACAAGACTACAACTCATCGTCGCAGTCAGCTACAGGGGAAAATACGACATCATACAGGCGTGCAAGAACATCGCACAGAAGGTCAGAGATGGGCACGTTGCAGTCGACGAAATTGACGAGGAAATCATCGAACAAGAGCTCGAAACCAACTGTACCGACTACCCGTACCCTGACTTGCTTATAAGGACTAGTGGTGAACTGAGGGTTAGTAACTTTTTGCTGTGGCAGTTGGCGTATACTGAGCTGTTTTTCGTACGTGCGCTTTGGCCTGATTTCGGACAGGATGAGTTTGTCGAGGCGTTGTCGTCGTTTCAGCAGAGGAATCGGCGGTATGGAGGCCGTGATTTGCAGGCTGCTAGCGCCACCTGATGGGGTTAGATTACTGTCGGGAATCGATTTTTGAGCTGATGTTCATGTACAGATACACTTATGTATAGAATTTTGAGTGGATTTTTATGTACATGAAAGATTTGAAAGGAAAACACTCATTTTATGATTTAATAAACCACGAACTAATTGGTTCGATTCGAGTGTAAAACGAAACGATTTCACGAAACTTTATCTTCGAAATGTTGATGTATACAATTGATATTGATATATGACATGAAATAAGTGACCTGAAAATTTTTTAGGTCATTTAGTTCTTGAGCTTCTTAGTAATTTCGGCAACATATTTTCCTTGATAAAAAGCGAGTTCAAGTTCGAGTTCTGTTGGCTGTCGCGATCCGTCTCCGGCAAATGTACCCGCTCCGTACGACGACCCACCCTTCACCTCGTCCATTTCAAACATTTTGTCGCCAAACGAGTACCCTAAAGGCACGTACAACATCCCGTGATGCGACAATTGCGTAATTGCCGTAAACCTATTCCAAACAAAGCATCAGCAATAACATCATCTCATAACTCGAATTACCGTTAACGTTTAGAGTAGTTTTAAGAAAAAGACGTACGCGGAATTCTCCTGGCCGCCTCCGTAGAAACCGGTACTCCAGAAGACGCCAGCGGGTTTACCCGCCAGCGACTGAGAAGCCCAAATTTTATCAGTCGAAGCGAAGAATGCCAGGAATTGAGCAGGCATCATCCCAAATCGAGACGGAAACCCGAAAAGAAAACCGTCTGCGTCTACGAGCTGTTCAGGCTGAATCACTGACACATCACTCGGTTTCGCAGGTGCATTCATTTTTGTCAAAACAGTTTCTGATAATGTCTCTGGAATCTGTCATTTAAAGTTATATAAAATTTACAGTTTTGATCCGAAATCTGAATTGACTCGAAACTAGGGGTGTTCACGGGTTCAGAAGTGGGTCGGACCACCCAAATACCCAAACCCGAGACCGGATCTGGTAGGAGGGGGTCCTAGACTAGACCAGACCGAAACCCATTAAGCTCGATTTTAATCGGACCAAGCCGACTAATAGTGGCATTTTCATTTTAATGTTTTTTCGAGATTATATTGGACCAAAAACCGATTCTCTAATATTTGTGAACCCGAAGATCAGACCGGTATATGTATTTGGTCATGACTGGACTAATCAGTCTGAATCGGTCTGGACCACTTTTTGAACACCTCTATACCTTAGTTGAGACTTGACCTAAACCGCTCGATTTCAAAATTAATCGGGCACTTTTTACTTGATTACAGTAGGTCTCACGTGAAACCTACAATAATTAAAATTGCATAAAAAATTGCATGTGTTGACTATTAATTACACAATCTCATGCTGCTTCATCTGTTTCTTTACGCGCTGATTTATGTTTTATATTAAAATTCAAATTAAAACTGTCTATTATTCGACTGCATAACCTCTCCTAAAAAACCGAAAAACGTAAAATGTGAAGATATAATAGCATACCAGCCATAAAGAAGCATCAACACCATCAACAGAAGAAGCACCTCTATGTATTTCACGTGCCATAGTCTCCACATGCCCATATAATGAATAAAACCTACAAATTTACATACTTTGTATTAAATTATTTCGTGTAATTTAATTACCGATAAATCTGTTATATGCGTATAACGGTCAAAGTCTTACACTATGTAGACTTTGGTAGAAGCCATTACTGATTGTTGGGTATGAACTTTTTAGCAGAAATGAAATGAAATGATTGATAATTGGAATACAATTGAGTTTTGGGTGATGTTAATAAGTTGATTGCTAATAATGGAGTATTTTGGAAATAGTATTATAGATAACGTAGGAAAACACGTGGTTGTTAGAAAGTGATAACTGACACGTAACAAACCTTATTAATAAACCCGATTACTAAAAGTTGTCAATGTTTTTACACAAATCGTATTACTAAAAGTTGTCAATGTTTTTACACAAATCGTCGACGTTTTTCATAAAAAACTAATCATTTTCAGTGAATGAAAGGACAAAACATGTGTTTTTTTTTTTTTTTTTTTTTTTTTTTGCCACCAGGACAAAACATGTGTTGTAGTCATAAAGCGAAGTTATTACGTGTAGGAGATTTTTTCTTCTTTTTTTTTTTTTAGAAAAAATGGCTAAAACATGGGTATGGCTTATCTCATGTAGTCGAAGTAGAGGTGATCAATTATGCGGTAAATTTGGTCTCGTTTGACTCGATTTTAAGGTTTATCTTATAAGGTTCATCTCAATCTTATGATACTCAGCTTCCTTATCTCATAAAACAGTTGGGTTCGAGTCTAGTTTATTAAGGTTCAATTGAGGGCGATTTTGACCTTTTGAACCTGTAAGATCGAGTCAGATCATGTTTTCACTAACTCAGCCTATTTTAGATATTTTGGCTTTTTACCTGTTTTTCACATGATATGTGAGGTAGGTTGAATTAATTTAAAATAAGAACAAAATCATATTGAGAAGATTACAGTAATCTGTATTTATAATTTATTTATTTAGTTGTTAGACCATTACACCCATATATTCAACTAATTTGCCAATTTATTAAAAAGATATGGTATAAAATTAACAATATTTGTTTGAATTTACATCTATTAAAGAAATGAAGATTCTGCAAGGTCGATGGCTCGAGCCACACTATCGGCTTCACTCCGACATTCCCTAACAACGTCTCTAGGGTCGGAATTTGCGACAATGGTTGCACCGGCGTGTATATGGGCGATCCATTCTCGTCGACTCTTCGAGTTTTCGTAGGACAACATATGATCATACTTGTTACAAGTTGGAAATACTATAGTTTTAGGTGAAAGTGCAATGTTCATGTTTCCTGAAAATGAAATGCTACCAATACCTCCTCCATGTAAAAATCGTTTGCTTGGTTCTAAGTCATCAATCATTTTCATTGCTTTTATCTGTAAAATAATCAACAATTTTTCATAAGAATAATTCCTTTTTTTTTTTTTTTTTTTTGGAATATTAAATGTTCTATCTAATGTTGAGGTGACCATTTGTGCAGATCGTTTGGGTCACTGTGATTATTTTCATGGGCCTAGCACGTCCCGTCAAAGTATGACACAACTGAGTACGGGCCCAATATTGAAGTGTATGGGCCACTTGTTGGCCGTTTGAGTATTAGACTCTTAGCTAGCCTTGGCCCGGGCCGGGCCTGCTAGACCGAGTTGGCATGGCTTGTACCGAGTGGGCTATGCCCAGGTAGAGTCAACTAGGCCCGGGCGCTAGCGGTTTAGCTTGATTTAGCCCATGACTTCCTCCAATTATATGAAAAAAATGTTTTGAAAGATTTTTAACCTTAGGTGATCCTGTGACAGCTTCTGTAGGTAATGAAGTTTGTAGGGCATCCCAACAAGTCGAGCCTACATCCGTGACCTACACGAAGACGTTTTTAATATAACGAGCTAATATTTAGAGTTGGAAGAATAAGTAAAAAATGCAAAAGACTATAAAGAGGGCCATGGAAAGTAGTAAAATTATTACGGAGTACTCGCTCCTAGAGGTGGCCAAGGGCCGGGCTCCAAAATTGATGTCCGGGCCCGGCCCTTGGGTGGGGGAGGGCCGGGCTCTGAATTTTAGGCCCTAGCCCGGCCCTTAGGCGGGCCCTTAAGGGCCGGGCCTAAAGGGCCCTCTACAAATTTTTTTTTTTTTTTACTTTTTTGGGCGGGCCCTTAAGGGCCGGGCTCTAAAATTTGGGCCCGGGCCCGGCCCTTAACTTTTGAAGGGCCTAACAGGGCTTTTAAGGGCCGGGCCGGGCCTAAAAAAATAGGCCCTTGAGGCGGGCCGGGCCGGGCCAGCCCGCAAGTTTGGCCAGCTCTACTCGCTCCCTTAAACTCCATTGACAACATACATAAAATCGAATTTTTTGCAATGTTTGAAAGTGAAAAAAACGAATCGAATGAGCACACCTTTTTAGCATCAGTGTTTCTCATATGAGCCAACATAATCTGCTCTGTGTATTGAGCATTAATGAACTGATTTTCAAGCACAGCATTCTCTAGTTTCGCGACACTATTTCCACTATCAGCATGAAATCCATTGATTTTTTTCCTCTGCAAAAGTAAATTTTCACGGTTAAATTATACGGAGTAGCTGATTAAAAGAAACTCAAAAATCCCGAATTTAAGCCTGTGTTTTTTCAATATCTCTTGTACCTTTGGCTCAATATGTGTGAGTGTTTCATGGCTTGAAGCAACAATAACAGACCCTCTTACCTGTTACATTACGGAAAATCCATTAAATTGCGTGTTAAACAGAGTCGAGATTAGACCTAGCGAAACATATTTGGCCCGAAAACACGACCTAAATTCACCCTAGTCGAGAGCTTACTTGCAGATAGGCCATGAAAGGACTTGGATTTGCGATACCAAGTGTTCTGTAAACGTCAAATGGATGTGAAAACGTCCTCCGTACAAACCGCTGACTTAAGCCAAGCTGATTTATGTTGCCAGCTACGATATGATCCTTCGCCTTGAGTACGGCTTTCTTGTATGCTTCACTTTCTGTGCTTACAAGCTCGGCTTTGGAACGTTGTTTGTGAGCGTCTAGCTCAGGAGTACCAGCAGTCAGTCGCGGACTGAAAACAGAAACCGAAATGTATATAAAACGGAATGATAACATCGTAGGCTGAAAGGAGACGATAAAGAAGATGAAGACGGTTTCATACTTGGTTATGTCGTAGACCTTGGATAGCAAGGACTGCAAACGGTCAGTTCCGTTGTCTAATGCCTCCTCTGTCGATGAAAATCGATCCAATTGAACCCAGTGAATTACGTATATTTTCTGAAGTTACACAAGTTTAAGAATAATTATGACATACTTAGTATTAAAGACATACGCGTAACAATCAAAAGAATAGACTACATAATGGGTTTTGGTTGAACGGCGACAACAAAACCACACTCGTGTTGTTTCCGTATGATCTATTCACCTCGTCTTATTTTTTCTCAACTTGTAGAAAATTTCAGATAATGTCAGAATACTTCAAACACTTCAGCAAATAGAAACTTCACAAAATTCCAACAATTTTAGAATACTTGGAAAAGGCTTTAGACAACTTTCGATGAAAAAACAAACAAACAGGTGACTGGTACCTTCTCCACATGATCGAATACAAGCACGTCATCAAAAAGACTGAGGTACACATTGGGAAGGTTCATGTCATCCCCAACAGGGCTTGATGGTGTCGGCCTACACTGCGCGTTGCGCATCGTGTCGTACGAAAAGTAACCCACCAATCCACCTGATGCAATCATGAAAGTAAGCTAAGCAAGTTCTTGGTATTCAAATACAAAACGATATGGTGTGCTTGCAGAAGTGCTGACATACCACAGAAGACTTCAGGCAGCTCATCTAAGGGTCGAGGATGAAACTTTTCTGCGATTCCTCGAGCAATCACCATCGGTTCATCAGAATGTTCCTCGGTCCTCCAGCCGTCCAAGTGATTCATAACTGTCACTGAATTGTCTTTTGCAATAATCTCCATCGCTGGATTAGCCCCAACCACGCTGTACCTTCCCTACATCAGTTATTCAATAAGAGAGAGAAGTTTTGTCTCCGCGTTACTTTCTAATCACATGGTGCCTCAAAGGCTGTTGCAGTCCAATGAAATACCAAAACTGTTTTCAAACGACCGTAAACCAAAAGTCCGTCGAAAACAAAGTACTCAAATTCAGTAAGGCCTTACCACAGTTGAAGTTTCCATCTGTGAATCGACTGACTCAAAGAGAAAGCTGGGAGTTTCAGTGTCGTTCTCGTCCACTAAGCAACGATAAGCGAGCACAGGAGTCAAGCTATCAGCATATATGCATTCGTACAATGGAGTTAAGTTCTCTCTTTTCAAAGTGTCCACTAACTTGGTCGTCTGACTCACTGCACAACACACACACACACATAGTACAAAACACTGTATTACTTCGACAGTTCAATTTGATGCTGCTTCCACTCATGTATGAAACATTTTGTTATGTTCGACACATGATTTGACGACATGAGTCAAATATAAAACACGGTATGTCGGACACTTGCAGCTGAGTCAAAGTGTAACGTAAAAAAGCAGAGTGTACCTGATGTGTTCGAGTAGAGTACAGCAGACACAGCAAACCGCCTTAATCGAACTCGTGTACGGTACCCAATACAGGTTGACGACATTGCGTGACCAGGAGGAGACAACAATGACAAATTCCTACGGACAGTTGGCCAAGTTCGAGGCACGCTAGCAACTGCCATTTAATTGAATTGTTTCGGGTGCAGAAACAGAAAATAAGACTATTCTCAAAGTAGTGAAAAATGAAGATTGGCGAAATGTTAAAACGCGGCATTTCGGTATTTAAAACCAAGATGACCACCTGAAGTTATGTCATCTTCCCAACAACTTAAGAAATGTTTACACTTTTACATTGAGTGGCAACGTATACGTAGGCGATGATTTTTGAATAAATTATTGTAAAACCGTTCTGTATACTCCGTATTTGCTTGCACAGAGTATTTTATTAAGATCATTTATATGATTCTGCCAACCCATTCAATGTCAATCACGACTCTTCAGTAGAGAAACCGTTTTCAGTCACAAAATTTTCCTATAGTACAAAAGCTCAACTACTTTTCAAACAAGTTTGTTTAAAACCTCAACAAACACGATTACCCTTAGCGTTCGCAATAGTTTCATCGATAAAAGTGATCAACTTCATTTGTTTACCTTTCTATTTCGAGAAGTGACTCAAAATGACAAGGAACACTTGTATCATAAGATAACTTGATCCAAAATGATCAGTTAATTGGAAGGACATCAGTTTCAGCTAAACTATGGTTTCATATAATGAAAACAGTGCGAATTTACATTGATTCCAAAAACAAAAAGGTAAATAAATGACCGAAACGAGTAAAGTAATTTATTATGAGACGGTCTCACAACATGACTTGTCAATGGAGCACGCCATAAATGCAGAACATGGTGCAGTTTTAGGGGTGAATAATGGATATCGTATGAGTGATTATAGGCCTTATAGCAATAAATTGTGCATATGGGTATTTGGTGGCATTTATACATGCATCACTTTAAAGTGGCAAAAAAAGTAAAAAATAAATAAAAGTAAAAAACTTACAACATTGAATAATGCAAACATTATTTTGCGTTGACATTGACATTTCATCAACTTTACAAGTTTTTTTTTTTTTTCAAGTGTATGAAATGTGAGGCTAATAATTGACAACTAACAGTAATAAATAGTGAATTAGTGATGAAGATGAATAGTTTATATAAGTGCATGAAATGGTAGAGTATAATTGAAAATCATTGATTGGGAATTTGGGATCGATTATGTCGTGAAAATCATGCTAATTCAATCACCGTCCGTCACATGACGATGATGGAAGCTGAATGTGGATATTTCACGTATACAACGTGATTATAGATTTTAGGGTTAATTGTCAAACACTACCTTTAAAAAACGCATTTTGTTAAATATAAAAAAAATTGTCAATTACCACCTTTTGGTCTGAGTTTGACTTAAGTCAACTAAATTCCGACATTTTTTGTCACCGGAACAGTTTTTTTAGTTAGAAAGACAAATTTCTAGGTTTAGTGCTTAAATTCTTGGTTTGAAGGATGAAAATTCAGATTTGAGGGAACTAAGAAGTTGAAAATGAAGAAAAAAACGTTAACTCCGGCAAGTCAACGTCGGAATTTAGTCAACTCAACCCAAAAGGTAGTAGTAGCCAAAAAAAATTTTTAAAGGTGGTAATTGACAACTTTTTTTTTAAAGGGGGTGTTTGACAAAAACTTGTTTTTTAAAGGTAGTGTTTGGCTATTAACCCTAGATTTTATTTATCAGTGCGTAATTGATAAAAATAGATAATACAAAGGCCCACGGGTTACCTAATTTGCGAACTCGAGCTGTAGGTAGTTGTGCCTTATCGATAGCTTCCTCGTTGGATGTGGTGTGCCCCATTGCATTGCACGAAATACCTATAATGACTGACGGGCGAGTATGTCAAAGACAATTTCCAACGAGAAATGACAAAAGAAGTATATCGAACACTTCCAAAAGAATCTGACTAAACAGATAAATCACAAAATGGAGCGTAAAAAACTCATATCAAGAACCATGTAACACAACAAAAACGAACCTCGGTTGCAGCCTCGGGAAGTAGGCGTCACATGCCTGGCTCACGGACGCCTTGGTGAATGTGGTACCCACTCTATCGCGTGAAGTTAATAAATATACGCTCTGAACACAGACGATTTCGGGAAAAAAAATATGAAGAGAAGGGATTCGAGTCAACAGACAAATCACAAAAGTGGGGTATCAAATTATTTTGCTAGCAATGCAAAAAACACCTAGACATTAAACCAAATACAAAGAAAAATCTACACAGAAACATCATATCATCATATCATATTAAAAATACAACACAAATCATTTTCTTACATTGATTCAGAGCAATCACAAGCTAATTACTAATTACATTTATACAAGACTAAATGAAACTAATAATTCTCACATCACTCGGTATGAGTACGCTAAACCATACGTTACATTCTAACATTGCTAACCATATAGGTACAACTATGACACACTACGCTATATGTTCCACCAATCGCATCAGAAACGGGAACGAAAACAGTTCCATTCCGACAACTTCCACTCAATTAGCCTACTTGAAATATTTTTTCGGGACTAAGAAGTCAAACGAGGCTAATCCAGACAACGAGGGATTAATGGGAGGGTGATGTAAGGTTGCGGAACAGTTCGGGAAGGTGAGCGTTGGTAAGCTTCGTCCGCTTGCTGATTTCTTTTTTCTTCTTCTTAAGTTTTGTCGTCGAGGAAATGCCTTGAATTTGAGCAGCGGCCCTCCTCTTGGCCGTGTTTGTAGCGGGTTTCATACCGTTCTTCTGAAGGTCCTTCTCGATGTCGAGCATATCACGAGGAAGTTCGATGCTTCTAAAGAATTGTTTGAGATCGTCGTCTACTTTGATAGGGACCCTTGGGTCATTGGGGTAGACAATATCTTCTTGCGAGTCAAAGTTTGAAAGCAACCAAACTTTACGCTCAGCTTTCAGAGTCTATGAGAAACAAATCCGTCATAAGCTACACTCAAAGGGAGGCTAAGGTAGAAGAACTAAAAAATGATGTCGAAAATGTGCACTCCATTTTCATCAACGAATTTCATAAAAGACAAGAAACATAATGGCGTAGAGCTCCAAAAGCCCTCTCGGTCATAATTGTATGCTTGTTCTTAATCTACCGCCGTCAAAGATGACTAAAGTAAAGCCTCATTAAAAGGTAGTCCTCATTAAGACCCGTCATAATTCCCATCCAATATTATCTTAACGTAAACAAGCGGCAAAATAGTATGCTTGTTCTTAATCTACCGCCGTCAAAGATGACTAAAGTAAAGCCTCATTAAAAGGTAGTCCTTAATTGAATTGTAGATAACTAACGCAATAAATCATGCCTAAGCCCCGCGGAATATGACAGGAAAAAATTGAAAGGCATCCCTACCTGTACCATCATGAAAGACAGCACTAAATGAACTAGTTTATGCACCTTAAGGAAACACGTTTCAAAGATCTTTATCGACATCGAAGGGGAAAGCTCCATCTCAAAAACAACAGGCACCTTTCTCGCATTGTTTCAAGGCAACTTTCACCTTGATGTTGGTTTGATTAAATGAGGCACATCACAGTATATGCTTTCAGTTCTAGAATCCCCCGCCGTATATTCGGCTAGTACACGGGAGACGGGACTACCAGAGGAGAAAAGAGTCAAATTCAAAATCGATGACTAAAATCCTTTCTTGGCCATGGACGAGAACAATGCACAACAGCAAAGATTGCCAAGATCTATATGATGTATAAGGCTATCAGGTACAAGCTATGTTACCCCGACACTTCACTTAGCTGTCGTGTCGCATGTCCAACACATCACGACACGACAAGACACTTCACTTGAAACCAGAAAAATGGAGAACTATGCAGCAAATGGGCATATCTGACAGTCCAACACGTGCCGGACAACACCGGGTCAGGTCAGAGAGCCCGAGTAACACGGCGTATAAGTACTATATTAATATTATGTATTAATATTACGTAAAGGTGTCTTCAGGGCCTCCATATTTGCTAAAAAGACCATGTTTGAGATAGTCCGTGAAAATGTAATTACCTGCAAGTCGTCCATCACATTTGGATAAGCATCCTTCAGATCAATAACCAGCATACCTTCGGGAAATTTCCGTATTAAAACAAGAAGTTGCTCTTTATTCTTAACTTCATGTTTTGCCTGCATACACGCACACAGTAGAAAATCCAATCAATTGAGCACCTGCAAAGTTCAAAATCAAATTATACTCACGTACTCGGCGAGGCTTACCTTGTAAGAGAAACACCTCCCATCATAATACACTTTAGGGTTGTTCCTCAGACTTTCGAAGACGGCTTTGTTTGCGTTCACATCGACAAAGCATGCATCGTTAATTTGCTCCGGAGTCAAGGCTTCCCTCCTCTGCAACCAACAATGCACAGCGATATCACATCACACGCTCACCAAAATGTAACATCACGGCTAGAATCGTTTATAGATGACAGGCATGTAAAAGAGGCACACCTCTAATAGGAGATATATCACACGCTTAATTTGTGCCCCAACAGGAGCTTTCCTTATGCTGTGAATCATCTGAAGTCGTTCTGTATCATTTGAGAATTTTCCCGTCGAAGGAGGAGGTTGGGCAGTCAAAGACGGCAGCAGACTCGACGGGGTTGCTTTGTGTGGAGTTGAGGAAGTTTTATGAGTGGACGTTTTGGTAGGTGTTTTTCTAGCAGAAGCAATACTAGAAAGAGTTGAGAGGCACTTCTCCTGCTGTTTCCGAAACTTTTCTAGATTTTCTTGCAACGCCATCTGTTGTGCATGAAACGTGTTATTTGACAAGACACCCATAAAAAAAATACGGCCATTTTACGTGAAAGGTAACGCAATATATGGCAACATTTCAAAAGAACAATAAGTTAATTAATCAACTAATACAGCCACAAACCTAACTTACCGACATTGTTTTTAAACCATCAACAATTCAACAACAGGTTTACATAGCAACTGAAAACCATAAATATGTCGTACAGTCGGGCACTGATCTTTACGGAACTAAGAACTTTTTCTTTCCAGCTTATTTTCAACTTATTTCACTTCAGTTCAACTCATTTCATTTCAGCTCCATTTAGTTCACTTCAGCTCACTTCAGTTCACTTCAGCTTTATTCAGTTCAGCACAACTAAGGACCTGTTCTTTCCAGCTTATTTTCAAAGACATTTCGATTCGATTCATTACTTCGGCCAATTCCATTCGATTCACTTCACTTCAAAGACAATTATGTTATTTAATTGAACTTCATTCAGTTAAGTTCATTCGATTCGATTCGATTCACTCATTTGATTCGATTCATTCGATTGATTCGATTCGATTCCTGGGCTCAAATTTAAAGTCCGAAAGAACAAGTTCTAAATTATTTAATTGAACTTCATTCATTTCAGCCCAGCCCTATTCAGTTCAGTTCAGCTCGATTCAGTTCAGTTCAGCTCATTTCAGTTCAGTTCGATTCAGTTCAGCTCTAAAAAGTCCTAAAGATTAGGTTCTAACTCATCAACCTCACCTAACTTATGCAGACGAAAAACACTACACAGCTCACACAGCTCAATCGTACGAGCAAAGCCTCAGAAAACTCGAGACTCAAATTAAGTTAATTTGAAATAACGGTATAATTTCATAGGTCTTTCGGTTCACTTTTCGGTAAATTTCAGAACTTATTAACCTCAAACTTCCTCAGCGGAATTAGGTTTGTCCTTCGATCACAAACTATACAATTCCGCATTTAATTTCATCGAAAAATCGATAACTAAAACGAAATACCTCATACTAATCAACAAAGCTACAAAGCTAAAAAATGATTAATAACTTCAATTATCACTGATCAAACCACCGAAAACATCCTCGAAGAAGCCGTAATCTATACAAAATTAATTCATTGACTTAAACGAGTAATTCAATCACGAAAAACAAAATTGCTGGAAAAAAAATAATTGAAAACCCTAACCTTGAGAATACAAAGGAGATAACACCAACTGCTGAGCGAAAGGCGCGTGAGAAAGGCAAAGCGGTGGCGCGTAAGGACAAGCGCCACCGGAGACGTCGGAGAAAATATGGAGTGATTATCGGAAAATTTAGGGTTTTCGAGAACTGAGAATTGAAGTGTGGATAATTCAATTGAAGTTTCGAGGGAGGTGTAATTTGGGGGAAATTACCGACTTTTTGAAAGTTTATTTTTATACGGGGGTAAATCGTCAAATACTACTAGAGTTTGTCAAACACTAACTTTTAAAAAAAATTGTCAATTACCACCTTTAGGAAAAAAATTATCGATTACGACCTTTTGACCAAATTCCGACATTGACTTAACGGAATACATACTTTTTCTTCATCTTTATTAACTCCCTCAAATTCGAATTTTCATCTTTCATAACTCAAAATGCATCCTTTCAAACCAAGAATTTCACAATTAAAACCTAGAAATTCATCCTTTCAACGTGCTCCGGTGACTAAAATGTTGAAATTTATACTCTGTAAACGATAACTTTATTTTTTAAGGTGGTGATCGTTTTATACGATTAGTCTTCTTTTACTTTTTGCCCAATTAAACTTTTTTTCCTAAAGTTTTTTTGTTAAGACTCAATTTTTATTTTTATTTCTCTAAACTTAACTTTAAAAATTGGAAAAATACAAGTAAAATAAAAACTTCAAATTCGTAACAAAATTGACGAAAAATGTTATATAATTTTCGTCAATTTTATTACTCCGTACAATTTTCAAAATATTTAAAAAAGTATAAGTATAGTAATTGTAACTCAAACCGTGAAATACATTTTTAAATTAAGAATACTAAGGGTGAGTGGTGACTTAGAATTTTTTTTGGGTGGAGAAATAAGAATTCTTTTTTTATATTGAAAATTAGTTGAAAAATAAAACGAAAAAAAGATAAATGCAAAGCCTAAAAATTGTGAACATCTATTGATTTTATAAATTGCAATATCGATGTCAATTAATTAATAATGACATTTGGGAAGAGCTTACTAGAAAATATATTTAGATTTAGGATGGAATTATATATTTTTGATTGAGATTGAACTCATAAGTCAGAAACTCCTGTAATCCGTATATGAACGAACCCGAAATCAAACGACCCTCTAACAATAGTAAGTGTACCAAAATTGTATAAAACTCTAGAAGAAATTTATCAAAAAAATAAACTAAATATAGAAGCCACTTGACGGGCGTGAGTAAGTCTTACATAAAACCGTTTCACACATGCGACAGAGTTCTTATGAATAAAATGTGACTATTTTAATGCTTAAAGGTGACCACTTTAACGCTAAAATGTGACCACTTTAAAGCTCCATAAAATGGTCACTTTAAACGTTAAAATAGTCACTTTATACCTTAAACTAGGTACATTTTAGTTGCAAATACCCCGTCGCACGCGTGAAACAGTTTTATGTAAGCATTTGTGAATACTAAAAAAGAGTACTACTCCGTATAACATTTTTTTACGTAAAAAATTAGCTAAATATTGATGGTACATAGCGTCCACACCTTATGAAAGTGCAAATGACATACTCCGTACTAAATAATCTTAGCTGATAATCTTGGTGTTCTACGCTTTGGTAACCCTAAATACAAACATCATTGTGATGAGTATGAAAAGGAATTCAATCAGCTCGTAATACATACGGGTAACACAATTATTAATCTATATATTTGTACTGTCGGAGTTCGAAAACCCTTCAAGACGAAATAATTCTTGAATTCCATATTCTGAATCGGTTTCACTCGATTCGGAACAAAACAAGTCATGCATTCCATAGTCTGATTCGGTTTCACTAGCCTCACGACAAATTAAGCCATTGGGTTCCAAATTTGAATCAAACTCGCTCGATTCATCGGGTAAATTGTCGCGCTTGATTGAAACCAAACTTTCCCCGCAAACAAAAATTCCGTCACACGACCATGGATTTACGTATGAAAGCTCTTTAATATCTTGTGACTCGGGATCAAAAAACGCCAGGCGACTACCACCAGTATACGATTCTAGAAATAGTTTATTATCCCTCCAGTGACCAATTGGTTCCCATGTCTCCAAAAACGGTCCTGCTCGTACTTTCACGGCCCATATCCCGTTCTTCAATGTCCATATTTCTAGAGTATTGGCATTGTGATGGAAACTTAGAAGAGCAAGAGAATCATCATAGACCCCGATATTGTTAAAGGCCGGTGTTTTGTAATCGGGTAGTTTAATCTCTTCAAATTCATCTGTCGCCAAATTAAAACCAATGATTGCAGCATCGGACCATGGAGCATAACCATAGGAACAATCACATCTATATTCCAGCCAATAATACCAACCATTGATAAAATTGTAAGTCGTACCCGATTCCAATTGATAGTTTCTACGTAAATCACCGCAGTACTTCCAACAGTCGTTTCTCAAAGAGTACACAGCCACTGATTGAGGCTCCACGCAATCGGTGGCTCTATTACGGTAACTCGTAATGACGACCACTTTGTAATCTGCAGTTAACTGATCGAATCCGAGACCATAGACCTCCCATGCACTAACGTGACTAAAGAGTTCAGAGTCTTCAGACTTGATTTGCAATGGAGGCAAAACCCGGAGCTCGTTGATCGCAGGGTTCCACAAAGCGCGTAAGGCGTCACGATTGTAGTACAGATAATATAGACCATCACAAGGACCACACATATGTGTCGCATACATGGGCATCTCAACCAAATCTTCACTCCCTAAAACTCGAGGTTTTGGGGTGTCGTCCACCGCTATGACAAGCGAGTGAATGCAATGTGCATTCAAAGGATATTGGGCCACCAAAAAGTCGCGCAGGTAACAACCGTTGATGTTCTTGTAGTAGTTATTGAGATGCTTGGAAACGAACACGGGGCTTGAAATAATAGCATGCCATGCTTTGCACACACTCTTGTATTGCATCAGCCATTTTACTGGCAACCATGATAAGATCTCGACTATCAAACCGTCATCCCAACGACCTGCGTTTTCATCTGCAATTACAATTCCCATCGACTTCTGTCGTTCCTTTTTTACTCTGTGGAAACACAATTCAGCTAATGTACGTTACTCCAACACTTCATTTAGTCGTCGTGTTATCAGAGAAATAAAATACAAACCAAATAAATATAGTTTTGCAAAAACACAGACCTATCCTTCAAGTACAAAATCAATTTGCTGTCGATTTCTGGGCTCATGTAACGCTGTAATGAAAGCGCCATCGCTGAAATCACAATTTAATGGATACGAGTCAATCATCAACTAATAACCATGTCAAATTATGATATAAAACTACAAGTAATCCACACGTTAATTAATTAATTAATTAATTAATGAATTAAATCAACTTATGATACTCCCTATAGAACAAAGCAAAACCAAAACAAAAATAGAATTCATAATGTTTTAAGAATATTAACCAAATGACTAAAAAAAACCACGCAATTCATCATGAAAAATAGCAAATCAAAAGATAATTATTAATTAATTACCTCTGAAATTAGAGGAATTAGGTGCTCTTAATTTGATTGCTGACAACTTTTGATACATGGGTTCAATGTGAAAAACCTTTTGTTTTGTTTTGTTTTGTTTTGTTTTGGTTTTTTTCTTTTTTTTCCTCACTTGCACCCCCAATAGAAAATGTGTTGATAAAAAATCAAATTTTTATTTAAAAAAAAAAAAAGTTCGATTTGTAATTTATTTTTTTTCTTTACCGAAGCTAAATAATAATTGAAATGCGGAGTAATATATAATGAAAGCACTAATTCTTTATATGAGACGATTTTACGTTAAATTATAGTTAGATCACCTTATTTGTCCATATCAAAATTTAACAATTCACTTAGACGGTGGAGTGTCCAAAATAATAAATTTTCACTATCTCCCCTTATTCTACTCGGTTTCTTTAGGTTCCCACAAACAAAATTTTATATGAAATGACTTTTTAAAGTAATAATTTTCTAATATTAATATTTGTTTGAACTTTACATTCATAAGTTTAAATATTAAAAAATCTCTTTTGAACCTTACGTACTCCCTCTGTCTCAGTCATTTGTTTACAGTTTGACTTTTTTCCCCTCACAAAAAAGTCAAACTGTAAACAATTCACTGAAACGGAGGGAGTAATAGATTTTGCAATTATTTAGTGTTCCTATCCAATTCTATGTCTAAAAAAGGTAATAGATTTTTTTTTATTGAATACAGTTCATTGTATAGTGAAAAGTTTTTTAGTAACTTGGAGGAAATATATCAAATTATTTGTTTCTATATTTAAATTTTTGTTTTGAATGGAGTATTACACTCCATATAACATTGTCAATTACTCCGTAATTGGGATTATTTGAGAATTGAGAACACACATTATTCCGTAATTCAGAAATTTTCCAACGATCTTCTACTTTCTCAAAATATGTTTTATAATATTCACATTAAAAGTCAAATTGTGATACTTGTGAATATAGTGATCTTTACCTTAAAAGTAGATGTCGGTTTTAACTTTTAACTATAGAATTTAGAAGTTGATTTGATCAAATTTTAATTTTTTAAAAAATACGAAGTTGATTATTGGGCTTTTATAGATATTTGGGCCGGAAGTTTGGGGGGCCAGGCCCGTGCCCAACCCTTAAGAAATCCGCCACCGGGCCCCAGCCCAAAAATCCGCACCGAATAAGATCACACGTGACTGTATTTTAATTCAATTGAAAAAATGACACTATTTTAAGTCTCGGTTTTCCTGCTTCAAACCGTACAAATTTGTTAATTTGAAGTAAAAATCATATTTAGTAGATGTAGAAACTAGTTGATGAATAAGAAAAATTATACTCTGTAAAATAGTTTGAAGTAGTTTGACCGAATTGCATATAATATTATAATCATGGTCTTAAAAACAAATGATAATCATTTTTATATTATATTTGCTTTTTGAACACTATATATCGACATACAAGCATAGAGTTCATACACGATCGACTACGGTAAATTTTACATTATTCCAGGACCGATAAAAAAATATAAACCATTATTGAATATACCGAGACTTACAAAAATAAACGAACGACATTACATTAGCTAGCTGCACAGCTGATATAGTTATACAGCAACAAAATTTTGCTGCCGGAGTTCTCGATCGGTTATGGTCGAGTTTCCCATTTTTGAACCCGCCATTTCTAATTTTTATACCTTGGTAAAATTCCTAATCTCGGTCCAAGAACGACGACTCAGCGAGATCGATTGCACGAGCGAGGCCGGCGGCTTTGTTCTCGCACTCTTTCTGTTCGTCTTCGGGGACACTGTCGGCAACAATCCCGGCACCGGCTTGGAGGTGGGCCACCCATTCTCGTCTCTTGGTCTTGTCTTTGTATGAGTACATGGTGTCGAACCGTGTAGCGGTGGAGAACACCATTGTTCGTAAAGTGAGAGCGATGTCCATGTCTCCGGTGAATGAGATGCCACCGAAACCACCACTGTATGGGCCTCGCCTCGTGACTTCGAGCTCATCGATCAGTTCCATGGCTTTGACCTGCACGAATCATATCGGAAACCGTGTCATTTCTTTACTTTTTTAGGGATAAAATTGGAAATTCGTAATTGTGTTTTCGAAAGCTTGCGCAAAACCGAAACGTTAAAAAAAAAATTACCTTTGGTGCTCCACTGACGGTCCCAACAGGTAATGCGGCACGTAAAACATCCCAACTATTAAGATTGTCAAGTAGCTCCCCGGTCACCTGAAAAAGTAGCAAAAAAGCGTATAAGAAGCTAAAACAGCGAAGAGTACCCGGGTTCTTCCGCTAATAAATGTTGAATCACACAGTTTCCGCAAAATCAAAGAGTAAACAACTTACGGTGGAGCTGATATGCATCACATGGGAGTATCTCTCCACATTCATAAGCTTTTCAACCTTCACAGAACCGAATTTTGACACCTGCATGACAAGCATCAGTGATCAGACCCTATTATTATTGCGCTATGAAAATAAGGAACATGAGATGTGTGACATATTGTAAAAACGACGAAATTTTTTTGAAGAGGCACAGAAAAAACCTACCTTTCCGACATCATTCCTTCCCAAATCGACCAACATAATGTGCTCAGCACACTGCTTTTGATCCTTCAGAAGTTCCTTTTCGTTCATGAGATCTTCTTCCGGTGTTTTTCCTCGTCTAATAGTACCGGCAAGTGGACGATTGACCAACTTCCCCTGCAATAATAACACACAGGCTTAAGAATCTTGAATTGTACCCCGAAACACAACAGCTTACGTGTCAAAGTAGATGATATACTCCGTATGATAAAAGGAAAGTACATCAACTTGGTGAAGTAATGAAAATTTACCTTTTTTACACGAGTGAGAATTTCTGGGCTCGAAGCGACCATAATACAGCCTCGTGCCTGAATTTCGGAGACACGTGATTAGTAAACTTAATACAACGTTGGGAAGAAGGTTGACAAGAAACAACAGAAATTATACAAACCGGAATATTACCTGCAGATATGCCATATAGGGACTTGGGTTAACAATTCTCAGCGCTCTGTATACTTCAAATGGATCAGCAAATGTGCGTCTCTCGAAACGTTGACTTAGCACAATTTGGAAGATGTCACCAGCCAAGATATGTTCCTTGGCTTGCAACACAGCATCTTTGTATTCGTCTTTTGACATACTCGAGACTTTCAATTCATTGCCAAATTGACGTGTTTGGAGCTTCACAGAGCCAGAATTCAACTTCGGGCTGAAATAGCGAAATCATCCAAAATCAGTCTAAAAACATAACATTTTACGAAGGTAAAAAGCATTACGTAAAGGTGTAGAGGAGTTCTCACGTTTCGATATCATGCACTCTGGACAGCAAAGAATTTAGGCGTTTTGTTCCGTCTTTATATGCCGCCTCTGCGGAAGAATAGCGATCCACACGAACCCAGTGAATCACATACACTTTCTGCAATTATGAGGATACAGAAATCATTAATGCATGGTCAGACGGGTATTACTGCATTACTAACAGAACAAATAAACGATCAATTAGTTAACTTGTGTTGTAAACTTGTAATGACTGCGCAGAAAAGGTAGACAAAAAACGCATTAAGTACCTTCTCCACATGATCAAACACAATAACATCATCATACAATCCCAAATTAATATCAGGAAGGTTCCTGTCGTCTTTGGGTGCATTCGAAAACGGAAGTTTCCTCTTCTCTCCATATCGAACTGTATCATAAGAGAAGTAACCAATCCATCCACCTGAGCAAGCCACGAAAAAAATTCAGAACATGTCTTTCTGTATTACAATATGAATTTTATTTCATTTCCGAATTACAGTTGAGTTTATGTACAGTGCAACACAATAGATTTCATTTCTGATATCAACGACAATCATAAATCAGCATAACTACCACATGATTCACGACATGAAGAAGAAAAATGAGGATGAAATACTTTATAGTTGGTACTTGAAAGGATCAAACATAAAGCACAAATCTTAGGCATGCGATCTATATCCATCCATCATTACGATGAACCTAACCTGAATAACACTTAAGGGACGGGACCAACATATATTAATGTTGAAGTTCAAATTACAACTAACGGAACGTTAAAAGTGATATTTACCAATAAGGCAATAATTACTTATCCACCCTTCATTTACCAATTTTGTAGCATTCATATTAATCGTCCGTTCCTATAGCATTAACTATACCTATTTCTTTCACAATTTCGCACGTTGGCTAAAAACATCGCTCGCATATCCACAGCCCCAATAATAATGTACTCCCTCTATTTCATTGAAAAAGCCCCATGGGCTTTTCCACAAATTTTAAGGAAAATAAAAAGTTAAGGTAATATTGGTAGTTTGGTTAAGTGGGGTCCATTTTAAAGGATAAAGTGTATGGTATTTTGGTAAAATGAATATTTTAATAGGGGTAAAAGTGTTATTTTGATTGTATAAAGTTGTCCTAAATACTAATGGGGCTAAATGAGTGAAATTGCCAAAAAAGGAAAGTGGGGCTAATTGAGTGAAATAGAGGGAGTAGTAGATATGATTGAAATTTTAATAGCTGTGGAGTATATAGTTAAGCATGTAATTAGCCTCTAGTGGAGGTAACTAGGTTAGCAACTATAATAAGTAAATACGCATGTAAACTGCTATGTTTCTCACCACAGAAGGCATCAGGAAGCTCATCAATCAGTTGCGGGACCCACTCCTCGGTAATCTTCTTGGGTACCGACATCGGATCGTCCACAATCTCCTCAGTCATCTTCCCTTCGTGGTGATCCATTACGGTCACCAAATTCTCCTTTGCTACAATTTCCATGCTCGGCTGAGCACCAACCACACTGTATCGTCCCTATAAATCCCATACAATTTCATCAGGGCCCGCAACATAAATTCAAAACAGAGCAAAACATCATAATCAAACCAAAAACGAAACCGCTTAACGAAATTCCAACAAACAATTAGATAGTAAGATTTTGATTAAACAAACTAGTCAAACCATCGATTTGACACTAGCTCCTCAAAAGAGAAAAACTAGTATAATTCGCATGCAACTACGAAGTAATTGTTTGACTACGTTAAAATTCAAAAAACAAAACAAGTACAACTTCGCAGAAAATATACTTTTCTATAGACAATAACAATATAGAAATGGACTTTTTAGCCGATAAAAAAAAACAGATATAAGACCTATTTGAAGCCGAGTCAACATTGCACAAATTGTATAATTCAATTATCGTTATTTGCTTCAAACATTCAACACAATAAAAAATACTCACTTATTTGACTATCATCTAAATTTCTTTTCAAAATTTTAATTTGACATATTTTTATTACCTTTAAAATATACTCTTGATTAAATGACCCGCCACTGTGTAATATCAAAGAAACTACCGTATACTTTACCTTATCTTGGCTACGATCAAATCAATTGCTATCTATTCACTTTTATGAGAGAAAATTTTCAAACACAAAATCTACGTTTCTTGTCCAACACAAAACACAACGCTTCGAACATTTCATGTTAAACTAAATTAATCAGAAATTTCGCCAAGAATTAACTGAGACAGAGAGTAAATGGAATATCATTTTGCATGCATCTAAAACTAACAAAAAAAAATATATTATATAAATCAAACGAACTAAAATCAATTCAAACATACTCCGTATCATACATAGAATCAAACTAAAAACCTAAAAACACGATGATCAAATAAAATTAATTGCTATCTATTCACTTTTATGTGAGAAAATTTTCAAACACAAAATCTACGTTTCTTGTCCAACACAAACACAACGCTTCGAACATTTCATTTCATGTTAAACTAAATTAATCAGAAATTTCGCACAAAATAGCCAAGAATTAACCGAGACAGAGAGTAAATGGAATATCATTTTGCATGCATCTAAAAATAACAAAAATATATATATATATAAATCAAACGAACTAAAATCAATTCAAACATATAATACATAGAATCAAACTAAAAACCGAAAAACAAACGACGATCAAATAAAATGTGAGGTTTAGGATCATACAACGCTGGAATTCTTCCCAGGCTCGACGGATTCAAAAAGAAAACTCGGCGCTTCGGGATCATCTTCCTTCACCAAACACCGGTAAGCGAGCACCGGAGTCAAATGATCGGAGAAGATACACCTGTACAACGGTATCAAATTTCCTTTCTTCGCAGCTTCATTGAATTCTGTTGGACTATCAACTGCATTTTATTCAATTCATCAATCAATTAATTAATCAGAGAATTTAATTAATTACAGATGATCTATATCAAACGGAGAGCTATGAAAGTACAGTGGATTATCAAATTCAAAGAAGTGTTAACTAGTTCGACAAATTGATTAAGTACAGTGAAAATTAGGTATATTTGTAACGGATAGCTATAAAATTACAGTGAAAATTTTTAGAAAGTTCGATCAATCTACGGAGAACTGAAATTACAGTACAGTTACAGTGAAATTTTCGGGGAAAAAAATAATGCATTCAATTTTACACGAAAGAATTATCGATTAACTCAAAAAAAAAATGTGCGATGAAATCATTCAATCAAACTGTTCTACGCTTTCACAGTAAACAATAAAGCTACAAAATCAGCGCAAAAAAATTAGAAAAAAATGCATTCAATTCGACGCGAAAGAAATATCAATTAACTCAAAAACAATTGCATAAAGAAAAAGCGCGATGAAATCAATCAAACTGTTCTATACATCCACAATTCCACAGCAAATATTCATCACTACAATTTAGTTACAAAATCAGCGCAAAAAAAAATCAGGAAAAAAATGCATAAAAACGTGCGATGAAATCAATCAAACAGTTCTAAACATTCACAGCAAACAATCATCACTACAACAAAGCTACAAAATCAGCATTTCATACTCAAAAATCTGCAACAACAAAAAAAAAAAAAAAAATAGAAATAGAAATAAAATGATTGAAGAAGTAACAAACCGAGAGAAGGAGAAGAGAGAACAGCAGAGGAGCACTTGACAGCAGGAGTGATGGCGGCGGCGGCGGTGCGGCGAGGAGAGAGAACTTGACGGAGGTTGCTGCGGCGGCGGAGAGGGACGGTGGCGGTGGAGAGAGATGAAATGCTGCGGTGGTTGTTGCGGTGAGGAGAGAGAGTGGAGCGTAATGTCAGTGATGATGATGTTGTTTGTGTAAGAGCTTCCATTTTTCAATTTAATTTTTAAAAAAATTAATTTAATTTTAGTTTTTGATTTTAATATTTAAAATATTTATTTTATTAAGTTTTTTCACAAGAGAGGGGGAGAAATGTGAGATGGTTGTGAAGATGGTACTTGAAAACGTGAAGAGGAGAGGTGGAGTTTGGTGGTGCTTTTATAGGGAGAGAGGGGGAGCACATAAAAGGAAAGGAAACCCCGGGTGTAGTGTGGTCTACGTGTACTCCCTATCAAATTAAATTAAATTAAATTAAATTAAATTAAATTCATCATTGTATTATTGTACTCCCTCCTACCCAACTCTAATGTCCCTTTTGGGAAAAAGGTGGAAATTTATGGAGTGGAATAGAATAAGAAAAAGTAATGGGTAGGGGTAAGAAAATAGGAGAGAGGGTGTATGAAATTGAATAGAATAATAAAAAGTAATGTATAGTTGGGTGAGTGGGGGTTAGTTTAATCCAAAAAATTCATGGGGAAAAGCAAAAGGGACATTTTGATGGGTAAGAATTTGGGGAAAAAGGGACATTAGATGTGGGTAGGAGGGAGTATTAAATTTATTTTGTTTTTGAAAAGACGGTTTTTTTTAAGGTGTATGCTGATCATTATGGAATACTTAGTGACATTTATCTGACACTGATCTTATAAAAAAAACTGTCTGTCACAAGAGTTACTCATGAGAATGTTTATTATAGAGTATTTCCTACTCTGTATTTTGTATTTCGGTTATTTCACAATTTCATTCACGTCATTTGTTTTTTTTTTTTTCTACCTTTATCAACAGAAATGTTGCAATGCAAATATCTAGTGTTTCACGTTATTAAAAATTATAAAAATTTAATATTCGTGTTGTAGTCATTAAGAGATCAAACAAAAAAAAAAAAAAAAAAAAAAAGTTGATATACTTGCTTTATTTGTCAAATTAATATTGAAAAAAGACCATTATCCCATAACAATTTTGAATGATAACGTGTTAAAAACTTATATTAAGAAAAAAAAATTACTTTTCATAAAATTTTAAAAAACTATTTTTACTTATCATAAAAAATTGAATGGAGGTATGTTACATTACATGTTTACATTGCCTTAATTATTTGGGAATTAATACTGAGTATGTTTTCTCCTATTGATTAAGATTGGAGCATTAGTGACAATATATCACAGAGTCGAATATTTCTTCCCGTTGGATGTCTTTATGGCTCATATTGGACAAAAGAAAATTTTATGAGCTAATTAATCATATTTTCTTGTATATTAAGGTTATATTCCATATACCAAAAAATAGATATTTATTGGATATTGTGATTTTTCAGTTTGATTAAGAAATTGATTGATTGAGGTGTGCATTTTGGTGTGATTAATTGGGTGGTTTCATAATGAAACAAATCTGTTTTTGCTACGTCATGATTTTTGATCATATTCTATAACAATTTATTTATATTATTGTGACACGTTGAAGTACTAAATAATGTGAGATTTACTACTTTAAAAAAAATTATAATCAATTATGGAGTACATTGTAATTTTATCATTTTTTTCAAAAAATAAAGGGTTAATTGGATATAACCCCCTTTTATAACACTTTTTTTTGAAATAACCCCCTTTTATGTTTTTATTTCTACTTAACCCCCTTTAAGACGATTTTGTTTTTAAATCACCCCCCTTGTCGGAAAAAGTCACCTTAAAATGAGTTATTCCGGCCAAATTCAAATTTTGTAATGTTTTTTTCTTTCTTTAATCCCTATTTTACTTTTCTCTATTTCTCTTTAATGCTTATTTCAACTTTAAAAACCAATCTATCAAATTTTTTATTCAACTTTTAAAGTTGAAATAAGCATTAAAGAGAAATAGGGAAGGGTAAAATAGGGATTAAAGAAAGAAAAAACATTCAAAATTTGAATTTGGCCGGAATATCTCATTTTAAGGTGACTTTTCCGATAAGGGGGGTGATTTAAAAACAAAATCGTCTTAAAAGGGGGTTAAGTAGAAATAAAAACATAAAAGGGGGTTATTTCAAAAAAAAGTGTTATAAAAGGGGGTTATATTCAATTAACCCAAAAATAAATTTGTTGGATATGTCATTAATCTGTTACAACTAACAAATTAGGTCCAAAAGTTGTTTTATGTGGACAGCTGTCTAGTTTTCACGTTAAATTAAGTAAGAGTAATATTGTACTCCGTAATAGAGTAGCGTTATTTCATGATTAAGATAATGATCAAGTTAATAACATAAAAAAATAAATCACTCATAAATGTGTTACGTTTAAATTTTCACAATTCACAACAATGAGAGTATAAGACACTAAGACATGATATAACAAAACTTGAAATTGACGCGCCGACTATTCAATACTTAAATATGAACTAAAAAATAATCATTAAACATTATTTTACGAGAAAGACCTAAAATGCTTAGTTAATCAACTGAAATATAACGAATATTAATTGAGATTCGTTAGTAGAAAAGCAAACTTTACTCTACTTTGTCAGTATCGTGTTCCTTGAAACATAATCTATACATTTTAAGTACAGAGAAGTATTTTTCGTGTCAGCTCTTAGAGATTCTCAGAAAGTTGTCGTTATCTTAATTGATTTATTGCGTTTTTTTTTAAGATAATCTCAAATGATTTCTTTTTTCTCAATGGCAAATCCACCTAACACCCTCGTGACACCAACAAAATACTTTCTTTTTTTTTAAAACGTATCCATCATTTGAATAATAAAATACGATAAATATATTCATTTAAAAGAAAAAAAAAACATGTACTGTGCCCACGAATAACATATTACATAGTAAAAAAAACTAATCATTAAATAAACACACCGAGCAAAATAACCTCTTGAAAATAATGATCAAATTTCAGTTCAGTTTCGTTCCGTTCCATTCAACTACTCTGTATTATTCTAAAGATGTTTTATATTTTTTTATTTCATTTCAATTATAAATTATATTCAGAAAAATAAGGCGTTCATATCCATATTATTAATCCGTATATATAAACTTAGATAATAACTAAATTATTTAAAAGAGGATTAAAAATAATAAATTCAATTTTTTTTTCTATGTAAGTTGTATAGAAGAAAGAGTCCACTTTGTTTGGCTAGGGAGTTAAGTTATTACAAAAATACTCCTCCACTATACAAAAAAGGGTCCAAGAATAGCAGCGTAAGTTCAGTTATTCAGTTTTGTACTTTCGCCGTGATTTCGGACGGTGCATTTACAACGTAGTTTCATATTTTCTGACTTTCCGTTGGATTTTTTTGGTCAATTAAGAACAATAACGCATTTGGGTCAAACTCAGGAACAAATGGAAGTCATGAATATGTTTCAACACATTATTTGACTCACCAAATACACTTATACATTCAGAAAGTCTTTTATATGATTATTATTATTATTATATGTATACGGAGTATGATGAAATTGAATTATTCGTCATTAAATATAAATACGGAGTACACTAAATCACTAATATTTAAGTTGATGACTACAGGTCCAAGATCGATTATACGTGATACGTCGATACTAGTTTTGTACAAGTATTGTTTACTATATTTTTGATTATGCATTACTAAAATTTATAAAAAATTGATATTTAGAATGCACTCACTAAGACAATAAAAACAGAATCTCACATGATCATCTTTTATGTAGTATAATATATATTAATAGTTTATAGAAAATTTACGTCACTTGTAAATCACAAATGCTTACATAAAACCGTCTCACGCATGCGACGGGGTATTTGTAACTAAAATATGTCTACTTTAAGGTTTAAAGTGACTATTTTAACGTTTAAAATGACCAATTTATTAAGTTTTAAAATGGTCACATTTAGTGTTAAAGTGGTCACTTTAAGCATTAAAATAGTCACATTTTACTCATAAGAACTCCGTCACATGCATGAAACGGTTTTATGCAAGACTTACTCTACGTAATATTCAGAAAGTAAATGCAAAGATTTATTTGGCATGGAAAAATTCGTTCATAATCATTATTTGAAATCGATACATGCAACTATATATGCGAGTACTTTACAAAGGACTCAGGTTTAATAACCGTTTTTCGGGGTAAAGGCGATAGTGAAAAACGATCCATTAGCACTTGATAAAGGATTCGGGTTCTTTAACGTTAAAATCGTACTTACACTTACCACGGTTGCACGTGAGTCAATGTTTGAAAGTCATTTTAGACCGAACGAAAACAATGAGCAAGAATATCATAGCTCGTTAAGAAGCATTGTATTGTGTGTAGAATAACAATTCTATTTCCAAAAGTCGCAAATTTAAATAATAATAATAATGTCTCTAGTCAAAATTAAACAAGCAAGACGTATAATGAGAAGACTTATACTCCTATATGATCGTAATTTCTAACTTCTCATACTAAAGATATGAAAATATAAAACTAAGACTATCTTTATCCACAGACTCATCATCAAACTTTAGACTCTGTCACCTCAATTTTTCACTAACTTTTCATTCTTCAGACTCAGACTCAGACATTTTAAGACTTATACACACTTTATTCACAAACTCATTCCAGACTTTACCACCTCAACTTTTCACTTTAAAATTTATTTTACTTATTTTATTTTATTACTTTAATATTTACGTTTATTTTATGATAACATAATTTTTTGCTAAAATAAATCAGACATTAAATAAACCTTTTGACTTTATTTTAATTACTGTTATAAATAACATATTATTAACCAAAAACCAAAATCCAACATCCCAAGGTACGAAAGAAAATTACAAGAAACATAATATAAAATCGATTCAACAAAAATAAATAAAATAATACACTTTTTTTACAATAATTTTTTTTACCAATATTATTTAATAAATTAAATTGCATTACATTTTAATTGGCTGACTAAATTTTTATTTTGTCTATATAAATAAAATAATTCACATTTTATTATCTATACACTATCTACTTAATTAAATATTATATAAAATACTGTTCATTAGTCTGAAAATGAGTCTGGGAAAGCCAAGACTCTCCCTAAGACTCATGTAAAGCTCATGCACTACATTCACGTATTCCCACCAAAATGATGCAAGTCTGATGTTTAGAGTGTCACTTATACCTTCCCTCATACCCCTTTAATGTTAGCCTAATGTAATCAAACTGTATGGACCATCACTAGCATGATCATTTTTCTATCATATCATTGCTCAAAATGAGTACACAACATTCATTATTCGTTCAAACCCTTTGGAAAATTCTCCGTTTATTTATTAGGAACTAATGTTAATTGTTAAAAGATGTGTAGTGTTGTGCGAATTTCAACCAAGTAAAAGTAAGTTAAAACAAAAATACTACGGAGTACTCTCTTTATCTCAGTCATTTATTTACACTTTTCTCAAATCTCCCTCATAAAAAAAATTAAAGTGTAAACAATTTACTGAAACAGAAGAGAGAATAATTTTTAAACAGAGCAAAAGAAGTTCTTCAAGGAGTATCGTCATGAAAACTCATATATGTATACTCATATAGGAATATTGCTCAAAGGAGTTATGTTAGAATATATAATCGATCTTGGGCCTCCAACCATCAGCTTAAGCTGAGGGTTGGAAGCCCAAGATCGATTATATACTCTACCAGCATAAATTGACTTATTAGTCTTATTTATGAATTAATTATGAGTAAAAATTATGAGTATTCAGTAATTTAGATTTCAACTACTTAAATAAGTCAAAAGAAAAAATGTTATTAAAATCAAGTAAAAATATATAGACAACCATGAATATATCATATTGAACTGACCAAAATCATCACCTACCATGCTACCATAATAGCCATCCACTAACGACTTACATTAATTAATTATATTATTATTATTTTGGTCTTTAATTAGTTGTAGGCTTGTAGCCCAAACAAAGTTCCAAATTTGGGCAAAAGAATACGAAGTACGGAGTATAAGATTATTGAATCTTTTACAACCTTAGAATAACTAGCTATCCATGAAAACGACAAAGTCAATGATAATAATAGAATAGATTATATGGTAAGATCAGCTCATAATACGTGTATTTATAATTTCATACGGAGTATATATTAAGTTTTAATACAATATGGTCTTAAAAAAGTAAGAGAAACACATATATACATTAAATAGAATTAATATAATAAAAATATTACTAAAATACATATATATTAATATAGTTTACGAAGTAATTTGTATATATTTACTCAAAAAAAATCTAGTAATAAAGCTAAATTATTCTGATAATATGATACGACATACGAGTACTAACGTTTTGCATGGCCCAACGACTACAACTACTCAATATATATTATATGAGTTTTCAAATCTATGATATATAAGCATGGAAATTTTCTTGCCACGAAAAACAAATAAACAAACCATGTCGACGTACCGACGTACCGTGTTATGGTTTTTCCTTAACATGGTTACAAATTTACAATACTTTTATAAAGTACTCGTGAGTCAACGAATAGTGGATATATTTACGGTGATATTAATAATGAAAAAATACATAAATTTAGATAATTTAAATAATCTCTATAAGATAGAATTTGTAACTATAAGGAATCTCAATCGGTTGTCTAGATGATATGCAATGAGAATAAAAATTTAGCTAACAAAGAAAATGGTGAGAAGTGAAAAATAAAAACCCGAAAAAAAATTAAAGGAAAAACTGAAAAATTGAGGAAGTATGTAACCTTAGGCTGAATAGTCGAATTCATTTTACATACTCCTCTATCTCAATCAATTGTTAACATTTACTTTATTTTTTTCTCTCATAAAATAAAGTAAACGTGTTAAAAATTCACTGGGACAGACAGAGTATATTAATTACCAAACGATACACGGAGTAAATAGTAATTTCATGTGTCAAACGTGTAAATAAATAATACTACGCGCTAACTTAACCTATTTTTTTTATTCAAATTGAGGATATATAAGAACAATTGGTCAAATGGTGAAAGTATAGTGCTTCACCAACCCTAATAGTGTAACACGTTGATACTTCTATTAGGTTCACAAATTATTTAATTGATAGTCTTAAAATACCTCTGTTTATAATTTTTCTCAAAATTTATAGTCTTATCATAAATTTAGTATATCACGTAAAGGAATGAATGAGTCAAAATACATCGTTAATAGATTAATTCTCATCCAAAAACGCACCGAGATAATAGCTGCGAGTTTCCAACATTATCCGAAAAAAAAAAAAAAAAATTACTTTCATTATATTACTATCAAAAAATTGTTTACATCCTCAATTTACACCCTTAAATATATCACTTTTTGAAAATTACTCTTATAAGACTTACTCTTATGATACTAACTTAATTATAAGAGTAAGTCTTGCATAAAACCGTTTCACGCGTGCGACAGAGTCCTTATGATTAAAATGTGACTACTTTAATGCTTAAAGTGACCACTTTAACGCTAAATGCGACCACTTTAAAACTGCGTAAAATGGTCACTTTAAACGTTAAAATAGTCACTTTAAGCCTTAAAGTAGGCACATTTTATTTACAGATACCCCGTCGCACGCGTGAGACGGTTTTATGTAAGCATTTGTGTAATTAGAGTATAATGATTACTAGAAATGTGTAAGAAAATAATTATATTGTTAATCCATGTGAACATCAAAGGGATAGAATCAATCAAAAATATCAATTGTATTGTCTTAATGTAGTGTAAAACAATAAGTAATTTGGAGTTTAGGATTTTGGACAAGAACATCGTAATTTGTATAGGCTCTCTCCATGGGAAGCTTCACTGTAATAAAATACGGGTAATAAAACTATGGAGTAATAATGTTCCTTAGATATTTCATCTGCAGTAAAAAGATGATTAAGTGAACCTTAGAAAGTAAAAGAAAAAAGGTTAATGCCTCCTACATGGTGGAGTAATATTTACGGAGTGCGGTATATAATCTGATTAATTTCAATAATATAATCCAATTTTTTAAAAATATCATTTACGGAGTAAAAAGTAAACACGTAAAAATAATTAATAGGACCCGTGACGAAATTTTTCTCGGATCACCTTCACTACTGTTGAAGGCCAAGACCTAATCGAACTGTTCAGCAGACGTTTTGTGTCGAAAACACAGAGAGGTGGTTTCGAGCTGACTGTTAAGAGCGAAAATAATAATGAAGACGCAGATGAGAAGGCGTTAATACCTTCGATTTTATGGGATTGAGTGTCCTGTATCTGAACCCTCCAGTTGTTTGGGCTACTGAATGAAAGGTCATCACTGAAGACAGTTTCGGAACAATCGAATTGCCTGTAACAAACAACAATCAGAGTATGATGAACATCTACATTGATTATAACATCGACATCTAAAATATTTTTAAATGGATTTTCGGAATAGAGCAGACCTGTAGTGCGAAGGTTACGTCTGCTGGATCGACATTCAAGTTTAATTTTTCACCCTTTTGAGACCGAGCAAATTTCAGTAACCCCTGTGTAACCAAAACCCAGAATATTACTCCGAAATCGTATATTTGTATAGGTTGGTGAATATGGAGAAGTAGAGAAGATTGATGCTCATCGTAGAAGGATTAGTCACCTGATCACTTAAGGCTTTGCACATACTCGACAGCTCGAAAATCCCCACTGATCGCAGTTTAGCGGATTTGCATATCGCTTCATATGATTTGTTAAGCTGCATTGTCTAACTGTCAGACGTATACGGTGCTCATTTTAATTAAAAAGTTTGTACATTTGTTTAAACATTATGTAGCTATGTCTTTTTGCAGTTAAAGAAAACAAATATTGTCGTAAGTTAGATTGTTGCTTAGATGAGACAAGATGCTAAGATCTTTCGTAGGTTGGAATGATTTTGATTTGGCTTGTAGGTCGGAAAATTGATCTTGCAGTTGCCTAGATCTCCATTAACTATCTTAACGAAGGAAATTGTCGTAGTTTTCGTACTATCCACTTACGTTAAAAATCGTTTCATCCGAACAAAGGGTAATGGAATAAGAACACATACCTCTCCAATAGTCGAATCCTTTCGCCCTTCTCGTGAAAGCTTAACGGCTGAGCAAAGGATGATCTATTGTATGACAAGAGAAGATATGCAAAATCACAGAAGTTATAAGCAACTTTAAGTGCAATACAGTTCAGCTCTAAAAGGTCCAAAGAATACGACCTTAGAATTCTTAAACGGTGGGCTGGTGGATCCTAATACGTCAACCGCATAAAAAATGTCGTCTTTGACAAAACATGAAGCGCTAATTAAAGGGATAAACTGTAAGTAATAGCACCGAGCTAAAGGTACCTGTTGATGTTGAGGAAGGGATTGAATGGTCTCTACTATAGGGGATTTGTAGGTCTTTGACAAAGCAAGTGCCATATGATGTATTTGTACCTGTGAAACGACATCTCTAGCATGTCATTTTGCAACTTAAAGATGGCGTTCTCGAAACTGAAATTTTGTTATCGCTAGCAAATCCAAACGAAAGGGAAGGAAAGAGATAAAGACAACAAAGTCAGCGACTCATCAAAGGACTTACGACATCCATTTCTCGACAATCAGAAGAAACTAGAATGTTTTCTTCATCAGAAGAGACGTCTTCCATCGATGATGCGTTGACATCACTTGCAGCGTCTTTTATTTCAGATTCTAACACCTCGATTGCGCTCCTGGAAAAAGGAAAAGAGAATCATATCATCGAGGTCTTACAAGTTACGACAGATTACAATGCATCAGCAGGAGTCCCATGGTTGCATTAAGTACTAATAATTTTATTCACAGAACCGACTCAAGCAGGAACAAATGGAAGTCTAACAAGATGTGTTATATATGCAATAAGCTCAGGAGACTCAGTAATCAGTATTGACATCGTAAGGCAGACGACAAAATATTACAGACTGTTCATGAGCCACGAACAGCTTTCGTCAGTTACATACCGGCAAACACACAAGGCTTTCCTCATATCTCCAGATGCAGCAGCAACTTTCTGTCGTAAAAATGGGATAATTAGAAGACATTTGAAGCAATTGTAGAATTCATATATGGAGTAGTTTAAAGTGTCAGGGTTCAGAAACTAATTGTTACAGAATCTGTATTTAGGTGTACGTTGACGGTAAATTTCTGTATTTAGGTGTACGTTGACAGCTGACTTGATAATAAGGAAGCAAGTTTGCGTTTTCCATAAACGAGCAATAATATTTTCACTCTTAGATTTTCAGTTGTGTTATAGCCTTGAGATTTATCTACTAAAAACTAGTCACCGAAAGTATTTTGCACACAACTACTGCAGAAATTCAGAATACTCACTCTTGCGCAAAGTTCTAGAGCTTGTGGTTGGAAGACCTGATAAGGAAGCGTCTGCGCAGAAAATATAGAGCATTGTCACTCAGAGATCATTAGGTCAAGAATTTCCACGGCTTTTAAACTTTCTACAAATTTTCCACAGCTTCAGCGCTGTCTTGCATCTTTAACAGTTAAGCACAAAGAAGCGCTGCTACTAACCGTAAGCCTCTCGTGAAGAATCTTTTGAATTTGGTCTTTCGAGTAAGCACGAAACGTCAATACTGTAGGTTTGCCTAGGACAAGAGAAGCAGATTATGTCATCAGCAAGATTTAGGGACCGACAATCATTTGCGTCATGCACAGGTAAGCTCAGTTCATCAATCGAACATCAAATGAACAAAGACATCTGAATGATGCACTGTGATGAAAAGCTAAGAGCATACAGTTCAGTGACTGCAGTCTAGGAAGAAACCGATCAGCTAGATCTATAGCGTTAGCAATGCCTGAAACAAATAAAATACACGACGACAATCAGGTAAGCTATGTGATATCAAGCACTTGCAGAACTTTGCAAACGAAAAAGTTCAAGCAGAATAACGATCGTCGAAAAGAGTACCTATTAAAATACATCTCGAAAATGGCATCATAGTAAGCATAAATAAGTCGTGCAGCACTTCACGATCTTTAGTGATAAGGTAATCCAGCTCATCAATGATCAACACCCTGATGCAATCGAAAAACGAGTAACATTTTAAGCAGAAAGTTCAAAAGCATATGTTCAGGTTCACTGGTAAGCTTCTTACGTCATCTTTTTGTCGGGTAGCTTCCCCTCTTGCGCATACAAGTTTTGTATGTGCTTTAGAGCAGTAGTCGAACCATTGATTTTCCGTTTTGGTTGAATGTACTGAAGTATCTGCGAAAGAGAAGTACAAAAAGCATTAGCATTCGATACCTAACAAAGATGAATCGTTAAAAAATGAGACGGATTTACAGTAACAGCATACCTTGGTGAAAATGTCGGAAGACTTGGCTAATGAAGTAGAGTTCATGTATAAAATATCAGGCTGCTGTACATGTATCTGCTCAGAAAAGAAGAATTCTCGACAAATGAGCAGTAGACGTAAAACGGTCTCACAGGACACTAATCCGTAACTAATTAACGTTCTAGCATCGTCATGAACACGTTTGATATTCAAAACGTACAAAACAGTCTGTCTGTTTCGTGTAAGGCGACAAAAGCGTACAAAACGTCACTTGTTGAATGTACAACTTTTCTAGCATTAACAACATCATCACACGCAGCGTATTGCACAAAAGAATAATAAAGCGATAATTCAATCTTTACTAGTGTAAGACGGTCTCACCTCAAACAACAAATCGAACAAATTTCGCTTAACTTTCTCCATTACCATAGTTTTTCCAGTTCCAGGACATCCACATACATACAAACTTCCAGATTTCTGATTCTCCAAACTACTCTTGCAAAACTCAATAATCTTCTTCACCTCTTCTTCTCTACACACCGCACTACACGGCGGTGTCGACACGTGCAATGCCTCTTTCACCGCTCTCATTTGCTCAGCATCTGTGAATTTTACGCATCGTTTCCACAAACATCACTTATTTCGAATCTAACATTTCTCCAAATTTCACACGATACTGAGGACTAAATCAGAAGGTTTTGTGTAAGACGGTCATACATGAGCGACAATTTCCTGATAAAAATTATTACGGAATAGAAATACGTCTTTCCGTTGACGCGAACAAGCTCGTTGCACGCATAGGACCGTCTGAAACAACGATTTCCTCAAACAAAAAAAAAAAAAAAAACAAAAAAAAAAAAAAAAAAAAAAAAAAAAAAACTAAAATCCTACGAGAATTACACTTGATTTTCAGGTATTCGACTTTCAAATTTTGCTGAATGAATCTATATCGATGAAAATTGATTTTACAGAAAGAATTTAGATCGATAAAAATTATGAAATCGTTAAATTAAGTTGAATACCTCTAAGATTCCACTTTGGCGTTGCAAATAAGTTATCAGAAGATTTCTTCAGCGGCGATTTAGTCGATGTCGTCAATTTCTCGCTAAATTCCTTCACAATCATCTACAAAATAAAAAAGAACAAACAATCGATCATCGAACAAAAACCTAATTTCAATCTAAATTAAAAAAATAAACAAAATCAAAGAAAAGGAGATTACATTAGAAGGAGATTTCGGACTACTATGAGTACACCGACGAGGCGACTTCCACTTCACCGGCGAAGTCGCCGGAAATTCGTCCTCCGGTGAGGAATTCGACCTCAGTCGCCGCTTCTGAGGCGTTGACGAGACGACATCAGCGGAGTTTAGGTTGCCGGAAAATGCTGACGTGGCGATTGACGGCATTATTGAGGAGCAGATTACTGAGAATAGAGAGAGAGAGAAATGAAGGATTGATTGTATTTTGTATGAATTTATGAATAAAATGGTAAAAAAGGATGAACAATAAATTGGCGGGAAATTTGAAAATGGACGGCGTCTAATTTTGGCGCCAAAAAATGTCGCAATGTTTTTAATTTTTTTTCTTTTAATCATTTTTTTTTTTAGTTTTTTTGAAATTAAATATTCTAGGGACTAGAGGTGGCGAAGGGTCGGTAGGGCCGGGCTCTAAACTCGAAGCCCAGTCCCGGGCCTCCCTTTGGAGGCAAGGGTCGAATTCTGAAATTGAGGCTCTAGCCCGAGTGCCCGACCCTTAGATGGATCTAGAGGGCTGGGCTGAGTTTCATTGACTTTATTTTTTTTAGGCAGGCCTTAGAGGGTCGGGTGACCGGGTCTCAAAAATTAGACCCGAGCCCAACCCTTCAAAAAAAGGGCCCCATCGGGCTTTGGGAGGGTCAAACTGGGCTCCAATTTTAAGGCCCTAATGGAGGCCGCTCTAGCCCGGACCGCGCATATGGCCTGCTTAGGCTGCTTTACTACAGAGTAATATCTGTTTTATTTACTCCATATTTAGTTGCACTTTTCACTTCACAAATATTGGCTTTGTAAGACTTTTATATTGAAATGGATGAACTGTGTTTTATATTGAAAAAAAAATAATAATAAACATATATTATAATCATCGCAATTTCAGTATGATATCAAAAACTTTCAAACTCCGCCACGAAATATCACTCCACATTTCCAACTCTACTTTACTTATTTTGACATGTACGAGTAGTAAGATTTGAGCTTCTACTTCTATCAACTTATCAAATTCATCAACCTAATCCAGATAAAACTGTCGTTCTAAACTTTTAATCATTCACTTACCCGCAAACCAGGGGCGGACCCATGTATACGTTTGGGGTTGCAAGTGCACCCCAAAGATTTTAGAAACTACTTCGTATTATATATAATAACGAGATGATTAGGATAACAAAGTTGATGGTGATGAGTTGGTTAGGTGCTGGGAATTAGAACATGTCAACGCATGATCTCTTGTGTTCAAATCCAAATATATTGCAACACCAAAAAATATTTTCTGGGTCCGCCCCTGCCGCAAACTCTCATTTTAATCTCGTTTCGAATAATTATTTTTGATTTCTCCAAATTATCGTGAATTTTATATTTTTATTGTTTAGAATTAGAGTTAGATATGAAAATTCTTACTCGTAAAAAGAATGTGATATTTTTTATAAAATTTAAACGTACAGAAATATTACCGATACTGAATTTACTTATCGGGCCTTCATTTGTCAGCTCGACAATTGCAAGTCAGACCAAATTGATTTCTAATCGTACAAAGGCCCAACTACCTTGTCCTACCACAACCGTACATAGTACATAAATTGGCCCGAACCGTAGCCACTTCCCTAATTATTACTCCGTATTTTGGGTCAAGCCAACTAAGACCGGTACTTGTAATTTATCTTCTTAAGTACGATATTAATATTATATGTTTATAATTTTTATTAGAGTATATTTATAAATATATAAATATTATCGTTACAAAATACGTCTCGACAAATCTATTAAAGTAAGTGCACAAAAGAAATTAATGAAGGGAGCACTTAAATATTGTACTCACTCATTTAGTCATTTTTTATTTTAGTATCATTGTAGTATTGCACAATTATAGTAATATTTTTTCGATTGATTATTACTTACTTCCTCTATCTCAGTTAATTGTTAACGTTTACTTTATTTTGTTAGGGAGAAATAAAGTAAATGTTAACAATTGACTGGGACAGAAGAAGTAGTTAGCAATACAACGTGTTAAATCAACAAATTCCGTCACATCGTTTAAAAGAAATTTCGTGATCGACGAATCAAATTGTTGAAATATCAATGTGTATAATGTAGTTGAGACCATACATATCAATTTGTTAATCTAGAATTTGATCCATACATTCAATATCTTAAAACGACGTTGATTGGTGGACATAATGTTTATCAAAGTGATAAAGATGTATTTTGTGTTTCAATCATCATTAAGAGTTCATTTGTTTTCCATGTTGACGATAAATTTTTATGAAGTTGATTGCGATTTAAAAATATGAATATTGTGACATATTTTGAATTCAAATTACGCAACCTCGATTTACTTTTCCCCTTAAGTCGATACTATTTTTTATTAATGTGACACTGTGTTTGAACCGGTGTAACTTTTAAGCACTTATTAAATCTAAATAGAATGATTTTAAAATTTATTTACAATTGCATTGTCACCAGTTTAAAATTTAGGGGTTATTTGGTTGAACATCCATTCTACAATGCAACAACCACATAGCTTATGTGTCAAGCTGTGGTTAAAAGTTGAAGTTTTTAGGTGGGCCCCTCCATTATCTCTAAAACTCTCCTATCTTCCCAATTTCTCAAATTATAATGTGCTGAATTTAAAGTGTAATATATGAATTGCACAATTTACACCGTTAATACTAATTTATTTTTTTTAGAAAAATAAATAAAATTTATACCCGAAAATATTTAAACAGAGCATATGAAGAAAAAGTAAACCATTAATGTCAGACAAAAAAACCTATTGAAAAATCGTAACATTGTTGTTTAAAATTACGTGGCCTAATTTTAAATTGAAAAATAATGTATTTTTAGAATCAATGAAATGAACTCATATTCCTAAAATTTAAAATAAATTTTATGGAAAAAAAAAAATCGTTATTTGAGGGAGAAAAAAATACAAAAAATATAGACTAATTAATTTGGGCCAAAAATAGAATAAAATAATGGTGAAAAAACGAATTACAAGCAAACCGGTTCAATCATCGATGGTGCGCCACAAATCACCGCCGCGATGCGGATTGCGCTGTCGGTGTCAGGAGCTCCGGAGAAGAGTCATGTGTTTCGGCTTTGTTCGGAGAGAATGCGGAGGAGTTGCTTGCGTGGGAATTGATTGATGATTGATGACGAAGGGGTTAGTAGATAGGGTTTTCAAACAACATAATTATTCTTTTAAGGGTTAAGTTGGGTTGGGCTTTTATTAAATACTCCGTATCCGGGTGAAAATAATTCCCTTTTATAACTTTTTTTTTTTTATAACATAATCCATTTTAAGTCACTTATGTTTCAAAATCATTACTCACGTCGAACTATACTACTTAAAAAATACAATATTCACACCTGATTTTTCAAGAGGTGTCTATATATTTTACGCATTGATGGTTGAAACTTAAAAGATACGCACCCTAAAATGTCTTTGGTTGCCCTCTTTAAGTTAAAAAAAAAAAACTCGACATTGGGGATTATTTTTAAGTAAAAATTAAATGTCTTAAAAGGGGTTATGTTATAGAAAAACATATAAGATGTTATTTTGAAAAACAAATGTTATAAAATGGGTTATATTTAACAGTAATTCTTCTGTAAGGCTGAACTTACACTAAGTTAATGTGAGATCAATGTACAAATTGCAGTTAAAGGGGTACAAAAACATGAAACAAATCTACTAAAGTCACTAATAGAGGTATTAAAAAGATTTAGTAACAATTAATCATAATTATCACTTAAATAGTACAAAAGCTATATAATCGGGTACAAATGAGGCAGACTTACAATTAGAAACGTATAAATAATGAAATTGCATGGGTGTGTTGCTTATAAAAGCTATATAATCGGGTTTGACAATTATAATTTGCGATGCATGTATTAAATAAAACGTAGTTTATAAAGAAGTCTTTGAAAAATTATACTCTCTCCAACATTTATTTTTTAGCGACCCACTTTTTGTGATGAGAAAAGTGGGCGTGAAATTTAAATAGAAAAACATGGAGGGAGTAGTATCATTATCATCTTATTGTTGTATTATTTCCCTTTATTTTAACTTTTCGATAATGTTTTGAATTTTTCAATTACTTATCGCTGTTTGTCATATAATTTTATAATTTTAGGTGCTTTTCAATGTCATATATATACGGAGTACATATTATTCGTATGTTTCAAACTGGGCTTTACCACTAACTTTCAATTAATTAATTTCAATGTTTTTGTCATTTCTTAATTAGCCTCACCAAATTAATCTGATGTAATCATTAATTATGTACAAACTATTGATTTTCTCACTTCATTATTCAAGAGCATATTAACCAACTCGACATTAACCAACTCAACATATGACCCTACCAAAATTAACAATCACAGAGCCACGGGAATAAATGTCAACATATTAGTTAGTGTTACTTCATGTAATAGTTGATAAAGTACTTACTCTGCAATTAGTATTATACGTTGTAATTATATTATACTTCGTATAATTTGTTGCACGGGCATAAAACAATTGATGTACAATTTACTAATGACTTTACAACGTACCATCTTATTTTTTCTGATACGCTTTAAAATTTTTGTTTACTTATTATTGTTGTTTGTCATATAGTTTTAAACAACATACACGTGTCTTTGAGAAATTATAGCATCAGACAAGTATAACATCTTATTGTTGTAGTAATTCCTTTTATCTCAACTTTTTTGTCATGATTTTCTATTACTTATGGTGGTTTGCATACAATTTGTTATTTTAAGAGTTTTTCAGTGATACTTATAAACATTTGATCATTTTAAAATATTTATTTATTAAATCCATTATACAACGACTTCATTATACATGAACTTCATAAACAACGTACCCGTGCAATTTGCACGGGCATAAATCACCCTCACTCTCTCACTTACTCACTCACTCTCACTCTCTCACAATCACATTAAGGCTGGCCGGCCGCCTATACTCCCTCTCAATCTCACATTTCGATTCCCTCTTTTGCACTCTCACTCTCAAAATTTCATTGTTTCCTCCCACTCACTCGACTTTCACAATGAAAATTTAATTAATACATTCTCTGTTGCAATCAATTACTGTATAAATTTAACGTATAACATAAAAAATAGTCATGTGAGATTTTGATTTATATTTAAAGAATCTAAAGAATACAGGAGTATAAAAGAAAATTTAAAGAACGGGTTATATGCGTCATTTTTTATGTGCAAAAGTTAAAATTTCCGTTTTGACTGTTCACAGGTAGGGATGGCATTGGATCGGGTTCGGGTCGGGTGGAGCCTCACCCGAATCCATCACCCGACTTCACCCACTCCACCCGAATCCATCATCCATCCGTTAACCTATCACCCGAATCCAATCCACCCGTCGTCCACGGGTGAATCGGGTGATCCACGGATGACAAAAAAATAAAAATAAAATAAAAAAAATGAATATAAACATGACTTATTACCGATCATCCCTAAAATTTTCGATAAAATAGTTAAACGATGATTAATTCCATAAACAATTACAACATGAGTTGTTTCAAATTTCTTTATTTTTTATAATATGTTGGTAATTATTAAAAAAAAAGTAGTATTTTTATTCGGGTGGATGTCGGGTCGGGTGATTAGCGGGTGACGGATTGGATGAAGGCCCACCCGAATCCAACCCGATCCATCATCCGCTTCATCCATCATCCATCTTTCATCCATTTAAGTCGGGTTACAATCCATTTATCTGGATCGGGTGGATCGGGTTTTTTCGGGTTCGGGCCAAATTGACATCCCTATTCACAGGTTCAACTGGGTTAAAATTTTCTTTTAAAATGTGCATGATTTAAAATTTCATTTTATATTGAGCACGAGACGAATTTCTCATTTTAAACGTGCACAAGTTAAAGTCGTACATTATACGATAATAACATACCCGTCCAGTTCACATTGTATATAAATAACAATGTTAATTTACAATTTGTATACAATGTGAATTGCACGGGCATAAATTGGACGTGCATAAATAACATACCCGTCCGATTCACATTGTGAATTCACATTGTATATAAATAATAATGTGAACTGGACGGGTATGTTATTATATACAATGTGAATTGGACGGGTATATTATTTATAAAATTTGGACGGGTATGTTATAAATAAGTGAATTGGACGGGTATGTTATTTATATACAATGTGAATTGCACGGGCATAAATAACATATAAATAAGTTAATATTTATAAATTGGACGGGAATGTTATTTATACATGTTAACATACCCGTCCAATTCATAAATATATAACATATAAATTAACTTATTTAAGTATGTTTAAATAATTATAAAAACGTAATGTGAATTTGCACGGGCATACCCGTAAGTGTCATTCAATGTTCGTCGTTCCTACTTAAAAAACTTCTTATAAAACTCATTCTATGTTCGTCGTTCCTACTTAAAAAACTTTTTATAACAATTTACACGGGCATACCCTTTTAAAAACTACTTATAAAACTCATTGTCCGTCCTTCCTACTTGAACTACTAAAAGAACATAGCCGTACAATTTGCACGGGCATACCCGTAAGTATCATTAACCCTATTATAAAGCGACTCCATTATTTATATATGTTTACTAAAATTATAAAAGTAGGCATGCCCGTGCAAGTTGCACGGGCATAACACTAGTGGGAGGATAAAGTTCACGCAAAAATTAAATTTATTTAAAGTTGTAATTCAAGTGAATTGTATAAAAGTCGTTTGGTTGCTACGCGGGAAATAAATTAATGTGGGAAGTTACACTTACTAAAGGGGCTGGGTAAGTAACTTCCTACATTATGTAGGAAGTGAAACTTTTTGAAAACTTCAATTTTCCATGAATTTGACAACCAAACTTCAACGAGGTAAGTTAATTCATAAAAAGTTCCATTTCCTATGAATTATATAGGCAATCAAATTACCCCTAATTTCCACAAATTGATACTCTGTATGATCTACCACTGTATTCAGACTGTCTCATGCTAACCTAAGCAAATGAGTAAACGAAGATAGTCATAAAATCTTCATTACAATAAAAAAAAGAAATAATCTTTTCATAATCAAACAGTTGCATTATTTCGCAATTAAACAGACGCATGTTAGAAGACCCTTCTATTCTAGTACTTGAATGACTTAACAAAGGACATATAAATTAGGGCAAAAGAATAAGCCAAATCACTAAGAATAATATGTATGAGTCCATGTTTACAACCAAAAATGGGCCTATACATACAACTAGTCCATCAAAGTAAACAATCATGATATTGACAAGGTGCATGTTGTCTAACAACTACACCTTGAAAATGAATCAATTTTGTACTCCTTATTAGAATGTTGTACTACTACTACTACTACTTGTATTTTGATATTTTTCATTTATGGGCCCACGTGCAACTATTATCTATGTACTTCACCCAAATATCCTCACTATACAAGAAGAAATATCTATGTGGTAGGGGCAATCTAGTCATTTTCTATTATAATACATGTAACAAATTTATAGAGTACAAAACCTCACTTTGATGTAGAACTTATAAAGTACTCCGTATAAACATTATCATCATTCATCAAATGATCGAAAATGTAATCGTCCCATTGTTATAATATATAATCGATTTTGAGTCTCCAACCATCAGCTTAAGTTTTTGGTTGAGTTGATTCCTGACATGGTATCAAAGCCTTGTGACAAAAGGTCACGGGTTCGAATCTCACCACCCCTCCCTTTTAAAGTGGATTATTTCGCACCAAGTAGGCGGGCCTGTAGTTGCGTCCAGGCTTCAAGCCCAAAGGGCATTCGCGTGAGGGGGTGTGTTAGAATATATAATCGATCTTTGGTTCCTGGCCACCAACCTTTTTATTGAATGACTATTATTTCATAAAAAAAAATATAAAAAGTAATCTAGTAATTTAGTTTACTTTATAATTTCCTCGTAATTTAAAAGTAAGAAATAGTGAGACTAAAAATCAATAATGGTTCATATCAAAGCAGTATGCCCTGTTTATTTCGACTTTTTGAAGCTGAACTAATAGGAACCGAGCTGAACTTATAAAAGCTGAACTTATAGAAGCTGGAGTCAATGTAAATTAAAGTTTAATGAGGCTTATAAGAGATAAACTTATTAGAGCTGAACTTATAGGAGTTGAGCTGAATTTTAAGAGCCGAAATGAAGCTGAAAGGAAAAAGGTCTATCTAACATGTTTGAATTTATACGTAGAACGTATGATAGACGAATGTCTTGAAATATTCGACTAATATCCGGTAGGCTTAACATTTTTAAAATACGTATTAGGTTGCGATCATTCTAGATTTGTTATGTTAACTTTGTAATGAGATAATAATAATGTAGGGAATGAAATATATGGTCCAATTTTATTATAATGTTTTAGTAGTTAATCATTAATTATAAAATTGTAGGTCACAAATGTATGTACTCCGTATATATTTGTTTTATAATTAGGAGTTATGGAACAAAGAGATAAGAAAATTGGAGTGTTTTTAGTGTTTGTATGTCCTTGTCTATAGTTGGTGCTCCATGTGAAGGGTTATGTCTTTTACATTAATCAATTTTACATGATAAGATGATAGTAATGGTTCAAATTAAATCAACTTTGTTGGATAGTGTTTGCTATTACTTTTTTTGTTAACAAAATCTAGATTATACGAAAAATACGTTTTATATTAAGAAATTGAATATTAGTAATCTCTCTGTCTTAGTCATTTGTTTACACTTCTCTCAAATCCCCTCACAAAAAAGTCAAACTGTAAACAAATCAATGGAACGAAGGGAGTAATTTAACTTGATAATTTTTTTCAGAGTTTGGAAAAAAAATAAAAAATTGAAAAAGTAATTATCGCGGTTGTAAGTTTGCAAAGTAGCTAGGAACTTAAATGGTTGATCTAATATATCGAATTCAGAGTAAAAAGAATTAATCTTGATCGATGAATTTAACCTTAATTTATACGGAGTATATGAGTAAGACTACTGGAATTAACCGAATCATAGTCCATAATTTTTACCCTATTCATCCTCCTCAAATAAATAGATGGAATTTAAACATTTATTCACGATGACAAAAACTTACTCCGTATTAAATAAACAGCAGTAGAATTTGAACTTTTATCGTCAATGTATATACTTCACGAAATATATATATAATTCATTTATTATTTTATACAAAATGAATATAAACGAGTATCGACTGGTCCGATATAAAAATGATGAATGTGAATCACGTTTTACGAACAAATGGCTTCATATGATCCTCTAAATTTCATTGATCCGCGTAATCATTGAAGCACAACGCAAACGATCAATCATGGCAACTTACAACCAAAATGTGTATCACGAGTCATGCCTTTTCTTTTTTAAGTCCTTTTTTTTCTTCTTCTATGGTCCATAGAAATTAGAATTGTAGCTGTAATTGTATTTATTTTGAAAAAGTACGTTAATATTGTATAAATAATGCGTAAATAATGCACGTTATAAAATACTGTAGGATAAATTATAGAAGTATTTGTACGTGTGAAGTTAAAAGAGTTTAGGATGACAAAAATAATTTATACTTTTACTCATTTATCGGAATTTGTGGTAAGTATAAATTACCTGAGACGAGACAATTGTTAGTTATGCAATATTTTTAGTCTGATATGATCAACCGATAATTAAAAAACACACTCGATATCAATGATGTATTGACCTAGTGGTTAAGATCGAGGTACCCGTGAGATTACATGTTCGAATCCCTCTCCCCCGTTGTATTACCTTCGTGGCTATTTTCTTTATAATTTCGTTTCATTTATTCACATATAAATTAAATTTTTTATTTTTTTTTTCATAACCCATGAATTTATGATGTAAGTCTCTCAATTTGAGCCTCAAATTAACAAATTCAGTTTTAAAGTCACTATCATTGTACAACTTCACAGCTAACCACGTGTCCCTTGAAATTCTATAAACAGTCGTTTGAATCATTGAATCGTGAAACGTACAAATGCAAATTGGTATAAGAATTTCTCCAAATTTGGCGATGAAATTGATCGATCCATGTACAATGATTTTGCTCAAAATTCCCTATATCGAGTAAATCGCTAGCCGCGTAACACGTTCGCATTACGATTTACGACTCTATGTCTGATTAGATTTTATCGTGGTCGTTATTCGCATTACTTCTCAATGTATGATTAGATCTTAACAGAACCGTGTAATGCTTTAGTATTATGGCTATATATGTGCATTGTTATTTCAATGTTGATTAACAATAATTTACGTTTCTAAAATCATACGGAGTAATATTTCATTTCTGCGTGATATCTAGTTACAAGATTCTTATTTACGTTTCTGAAATCATAATGCAGTATATATGTCGGCAAATGCTATAATGAAACTGTTATATGCGTGCAACGACAAATAAAATGTTAATAGTTGTATTTATGATGCAAGAGTTAAGTTATAATGAGTCCCTTATCTTTTTTGAGTCCGTGAGTCCAGTGTAACTCTTAATAACGTTTTTTGAAACTGTAATGCTTTGTAAATGTAACAGTAATTTTAACACATACAGTTACATTTACAAAGTATTAAAGTTACAATTACATATAGTTACATTTTCAAAGCATTACAGTTTCACAAAACGCTACTAAGAGTTACATGGACTCACGGACTCAAATTTATTTGTGGACTTAATATAACCTATTTCTATGATGCAACATTGAATGTAGCGTTGAGTAATTTTATTGGTCGATGTACGTATGCAACGGTTTTACAATAAAATTATTCATATATGTCAAATGTTACTGGTCGTTTCAAGTTTAAGTCCATTACGATTTCGTTTTTAAAGAATTTTCAAAACTCCAGAGTAACAAAGTTTGATCGCATCAACTCTATTCAGGCCAACTCTTTAACTTCAACTCCAATTATTTTTGTCGTGTCTACTCATTTACAAATACACGTCGTTTCTGAATGGTCGATTAAATTATTTTCACTAAATATTAAGAACAAAGTTATTCTAAAATCCTAGCAATAAATCCAAGAACAAACATATACTCTGAACAAAAAGCATGGGCCATTTACGAAGATAAGAGGCATGTTTATATAGGCGTAAAAGCAGAGAATATATAGAAGAGATAGAATGAAATTGACGAGCTTCAAACTAACAACCGTAGATGTTACACTCACAACTCAAATATTTTAGCAGTGAAATTAAGTGAGTTTTCAACCAATCAAATCCATTTCTTTATGGAGCTCACATTTGATATGGCCCCGTTATTTGTCCCGACTTTAAAATTAAACGGTTAATCAGTCTGTTTGTAACTTGCTTTCGAATAAAAGTAAACATTACGGAGTATTATACATTAAATAACCCAACTTAAGATCGGCTTAATTATGAATTTACGTTGAAACATGAAACAATTTGATTCACTGAGTGAGTGGTTATCATACCACCTCGACAGTTATAAAAAATATTGAGGCTTCGTTGGAAAATGATTTCAAAAAGGTCTTGAACGGTTTGACCCTTCTAGAATTCGAAGTTAGAATTTCATGAGCAATGCATGCGCTCGCTATTTGCAAATTGATTTAGATATCTGTAGGTAGGAGAGTCTAATATACATATATATATATATATATATAATTTTAAATCGAATAGATATTTAAATTATAAAATAAATGAGGTACCTTTTTTTTTTTTTTTTTTTTTTTTTACTCGTATATTATTTAATACGGAGTATGAACTAAATATTAAATTAATATATATTTTTCACGTTTATTTTTAAAACCAATTTTTATATAGGGCGATGATGTATAAGAGCCGTTGATTGTTGGGTGTGCACGCTTAGTGGGCCATAATTGACTATTGACCGTGCTTTCTGAATCTCTGGCCCATATGACATGGCCCATCATTTTTATTGACGATTTTGGGTAATTCCAAATTACGCTATTGGTTGTATTTCTACTTTTTAGCTCAAAATAAATAAATAAATATTAAAAAAAAAAAAAATTAAAAAAAAAAAAAATTATGCTCACTCCATATAACGATGATTTTATTTTATTTTTTTAAAATTTTAGAAGTAAGATACTCTATCGTATAATGTAATAAGAAAATAATCGAGCTAACTTTAGAGCAAGTATCGTGAAAGACGTCTTCACTTATAAAATAAACGAGTTAACTGATATAGTGATATGTATATAAAATAAGAGCTAATTGTAATCATTATTAACCAAAACGTCACCACTTTTATACATGTCAATATTAGTTGCAATATACTTCGTATTTAATAATGGTCACTATTAACGTAAATACAGTGCGTTTAATAACGATGATTTCACTCTTATAAGGAGTATATTTTTCTTATATCATCACTCAATTAAGACATTTTGCTTCAAAATCACAACAAGCATCGAAATATGCCGCCTAAAATTAAAAATTTACGCATTCTCAAGGAGAAATTTCTTAAGGAGGGTCAGCTTGTTTCACACATTGATGATTGTTACTTGATATAAACGTATCCGAAAATGTGTCTGATTGTCGTTTTTTAGTAGCAAATGTCAATAGATGTTGGTATGATTTTAAAACAAAAATATCTTAAAATGAAATTATGTTATAAAAAACATATAAACGCATTGAAAAAATTGGTCATATTATTGTATAAAAGGAAATTATATTTAATATTTTTTTTTTTTTTTTTAAAAAAAATTTTATTTTAAGAATATTGTTACATAGTTTATGTGGACCCCCAAAAATGATGGATGACCCATGATAATGGATTAATGGGAGCCACCTCTAACCAAATATGGTCAAAAGCTCACGATTATAACATGAGCAACTTGGCTTCATCATTTACCTTATTTTCTTTATTTTCTTTATTTTTTTATTATAAAAAATATACGGAGTATATTTTAAGGCGAGTGTTATTCGACGGAAAGGATTACTAAAAGACGGAATGCCAAAAGACTAATCTACCCCTCATTAATACATAATTAACTTATACTAAATCTTAAAAATTTAACCTTGAAATTAAAAATCAAACCCATAACATTGAAATTAAAATATAACCTTGAAATTAAAAATCAAAATATAACATTGAAAATAAAAAAAACGTCCCCCTTTTCCTTGAATTGAATTGAATTTGCTGGTAAACCCAAAACATTGAAAATTAAAACGATTTTTTTTTTTTTTTTTTTTTTTAATATTTCTACGACTTTGGAATTTATGGTAGAACCTTAGAACATTTAAGGTTCTACATGGTAGAACCTTAAATGTTCTAAGGTTCTACCATGGTAGAACCTTAAAAGTTCTAAGGTTCTACCATTAAATTAAAAATTAGCAATAAATTTAACTAAATAAGTTAAATTAATGTAAACAAAAAAAAAATCATATACAAAAAAAGAAAACGAATTTTTTTTTTTTTTTTATATATTTCTACGACTTTGGAATTTATGGTAGAACCTTAGAACATTTAAGATTCTACCATGGTAGAACCTTAAATGTTCTAAGGTTCTAAAATACTCATTTTACCTAAAATGTAAAAAATAAATTAGATGAAGTAAAAAATAAATGAAGTAAATTTTTTTAACTACCAATCAATTAATGAAAAACAAACAAAATTAAGCACAAGGGTAAAACCGTAAAATAGTCAATTCACCTACATAACTAGTCATTAACTACACTAATGCATTCCGTCTTCAAGTAATCCTTTCCGTCGTACAACAATTGGGTATTTTAATTATTTCCCCATTTTTATATTTATTTTATATTGTTAATATTTGTCAGAATATATGTAATTGATTTACTAGTTTGGTAGTATCCTCTGACTTATTATTCATTCTCCACCGTCAATCTTTAGTAGCCAGTTGCCAAGATATTTAGCTTTTGTAGTTTTCTTACCTCGTCCTATTTTTTTTCTTTTCACTCATTTATTTTATAAAAATAAAAATAAAAATATAATATAATACGTCAATGTCTTTTAAATACAAAAATTTAGATGTTTCTGGTATCATTACTCCGTAAATGTGATTCTGTGAATGACTAAAATTGAACACATTTTCATTAGAAACTAAATTGTATAAAAAAGTTCAATATTATCATACTTTGGCTCAGTGACCAGTACATATACATTCATTTAAAAACGATATTATCATTTTTACGACTTATCAGATACACTCGAAAAAAATTAATAATATCATGTTTTAAATTATTTTAGAAGTTGATAAATATGTCGGGTCAATTGGTCAAGACGATCGAAGGAACCATTTTGGATATAATTATTTAGGTAGTACTCCGTATATGTACATAGTAAGTCTGGATTCGAATTCCCTCTCTCTCACTATAGATTTTGTCTCCTCTGACGTAAAAATTAATAAATTATCTTAAAAGCCGAATATTATTTAATTATTATTACTCTGTACGGAGTATTATTTATTTATTTCCTCGTAGATTTGGATGATGATTAAATTGAAGTCACAAGGCACTTTAAGTTCTAACGTACTTTAAGTTGGTGATTTAATTAATTATTAATTTAATTTAATTAATTAATTAATCAAAGGATATGTCACCAAATATAATTATCACATGCATGTCAAGTCATGGTATCATGTGGGATTAAAGCATGACAATTGAACATTGTACCATAGTTAGCTACCAAATCATTTTCTGCGTTTTTAAACCGTTCACTTCACAAGAGTTCGCCATCAACTCTTAAAATAGTGATACCAATAAGTCTTACTTAAGACAGGTTATTCGTCTTAAGTTTAAGACGGGTCAAGTACTTTTTTACTTGCAAATAAAAAAATATTATTACATCTTTCTATCCACTTATCTTTTGTCTTATTCGTAATGCTTAACTCGTCTTAATTTAAGACGGATATACCGTCTTAAATAAGAATTTGTGTACTGACAATATATCATGTTGTTAAAAATTAAGCTCACAACTAAGCTAAGTATATGTCTGAAGTATATATTCAATAAAATTGTTGCATGCGTATGACAAAATATTTATTTTAATTGATACGGAGTAAGTAATTATTTTTTCGATTATTATACTTGAGTAAGTTATCACATTATTAGTACTCCGTAATAATTAGTGGCGTATGTAATTAAGATTTTAAGTTAATAACGAAGTACTCGTACTAATGAAATAAGTTTATGTTACTAGATCAAAGAATTTGCACGGTACGTTCTTGCTATGTAAATCTAAGCTGGATACGATACTTCGACTCGTAAGTCGTACCATAAACATCATCAATTTATTAATGTTAATTCTTTCTTATTCTTTGTTTAAAATATTTTTCTTGATTCAATCAACTAACTAAAAATAGATCAGTTCCGCGTGCATTCTTACCAATTATTCTACGACAAAAATTCACTTGATAACTTGTATTAAATGTAACTTCATAAATCACAATTAAATTAACGGTCCAAAAATAATATAAAAGTAAACAAATAAATACACTTATTTGGGGAGTTTACGAGCGTAATTTATTAAGATAAATTAGTTGTCGATGTATGGCACGTAAAATTCTTTTAATACAATACGTACGTGTTAATCGTAGGATGATAAAAATATGTGTGGAAATGCACTTAAAATTTGAACTTAAACCTCATAAATTGCGTTGTTTATGACTTTCAAAGTTATCGTTCGATGAATGTGAACTCACAAATACTAATCACTTTAGACACATAAGTCTCACTAACCTATTATGGAAGGGTATTATCTCGTGATCATTTTACCTTAATGTCCTTGTCATAAAAGGTTGATCTTTATAAATTTAACTTCAATTTTGTAATCCTAGGAAATGTTCTTATAACAAATACGGAGTAATTTTAAGAGCGTTTATACTCCCTCAATTCTAGTGAATTGTTTACAGTTTAACTTTTTAGTGAGAGTGCTTTGAGAGAAGTGTAAACAAATAACTGAGACAAAGAAAGTATAAAATAAAAAATGATATCAATTAATTTATGGAGTGTAAGAATACAAAAATACCGATTATACAAACATGTAGGGATATAAAGAAATTAAGCCTGTAATTTCCTATAAAAAAGAAATATATATACTCCGTATATGTTATAGTCCGTACTGTATGTTCGCTGTGTTAAATCATGAATTGCGTTTAGGTTATTTATATTTATGGAAGGTTCGTCGATTGTATAGTTCACTTCAATTAGTAAGTATAATATGATAATATGATTACAGGACAATAGCACGTACCACATCTCAATATAGACAGAACAATCCATGCATTGGACTTGTTCGGCCAACCTGTATAAAAACCTCATATAAATACATAAATTTCTATCGATTAATTTTGTAAAGGCCTAGACGCCTAGTACTTATGTATTGAATCTTCTTATTCGCTTGTATCGATAACAGAAAATTAAGGCCACGTGTTTAATTAGAGCCCTGTCACATATATAAGTTTAATTTTCTATAAGTAGAAGTTCAATTTCATGTAAAATAATAACCTCATCATAAAATAAATTACATACGAAATATCTTCGTAAGTTATTACGTACAGATATTGTAATTATTAGGTGTACAGTACAAAAAAAAAACTACCTTATAAAATTATTCCATAGAAATTTCTACCTTATAAATTTATTCATTAAAATTTAAAATAAATGCGCCATCTATCACGATAAATAGTTTGTGTGTTTACTTTCTAAATACATTAAAGAATGATGGTAATTGTCAATTTATAAAAAATCAAAATACTCGTATTAAAAAAATGTTTTATAATACAATTTTCTACAATTTTCAACTACGGAGTATAAGGATTTTTCATTTAAAATAATTACAAGACGATATCATAAAAATCAATAAAAATTGGATGAATAAAAAAGTCTCATAAACTGCAAAAAAAAAAAAAAAAAAAAAAAAAAAAAAAAGCATATTTGGTTGTTCAAAAGTAGAAATTCGTTTTTCCCATAATTTTTTTCATTATAACAGAATTTAATTATCTGGATCAATTCATATACTCCGTATCTAAGTTAGTCAAACATTCCATAACTGTGTAGAAATTTCGATATAACTTTTAACATAAAAAAAAACATGTGTGATCTTGTTTTAATTGTCTTATCGAGCGCATTATTATTATTAAAATTTTACAATTTTTGAGAATACGAAACCAAATTTATGAAATAAACAAAACTATACGTGCATAAAACCAGTGGCGGACCGAAAAATATTTCAATACGGGCTCCTAATTTATTTATTTTTCATATCTTTGTTATATAAATATAATAAAATATTTTTTTTTTAAATAAATTGAAAGAAAAATGTACTCAAAATAATTTACTTATTAAATGTCCCTAATTTCTATCCCCTTAATGCATCTGCCCTTGCATAAAACAAACGAGTATTTTTTATTTTTTATTTTTTATGAAAACGAAATTTTAAATGACAATCAAATCACAGTTAATACACCCCTTTAAATTTATTGTCATTAATCACACACAAGAGAAAAAATCAAGTAAACTCGTGTTACCCCGTGTGAATTGTGGACGTATAAAAACAAAACACTCCCCCACTATATATACCAACATACTCCCCCCTCACACTCTCACTCTCCCCTCCACCGCCCTTTCATTTCCGCCATTTCCTCCCGTGAGTTCTCCTCATTTCACAAACAGACCGTCGTACGCGTACAACAATGAAAACTGTAAAACACAAAACGATTTTAATCGCGCAAATTTTTGTTCCATAAGTAACTTTGTCGTATATGTATAACAGTCTTTTAAAACTCGTTATTATTTTTTTATTGTGTGGATTTTACGACTTGAAATGATTAATGATGTTATTGTATGTATACAACGGTCTGTTTAGCGTTAATTATGTTAGACGTAAAGTTTCATACCTTTTGTGAATCCCTAAGTTTCATCAATTTCAATGCATTTTTGATCCGATTTTTATGCTCAATTGTAATGATTATGAATTGTTAAAGTAATACGCGTTTTATTTTGATAATTTTTGATTAATTTTTGACTAATTTCGGTTTGATTTGTGTGCAGAAGAACAAAAAAAGAAGACGATTTAAACCGCAAATTTCTCCAGATTTTTCTCTCTCTTTGAAAATTTTGAGGAGAGAGAAAACTCAGAGAAAAATTCAATCAACAATGGCGGTTGCACCGTGCTTACAATGGTCTCCACTTCACAGATCACTAAACGACGTCGTTTTATCGCCGAAAACGACTTGGTTAGGAACAATGTCGACGAACCTCAGTAGAACTCGGTCGTACGAGTTCAAAACTCAGCAACGATCTCGTTACTCGATTCGTCGAACTTGTAGCGCGAGTTTCGACGAATCTTTCAACGCTGGAGACGACGAATTCTCCAGAAAAATCGACGAATTAGCGCTGCGGTTTCAGCTCGCCGCCGCGGAAACCGCCGCGACCTCGCCGGAAACCGCCGCGCCGGAGGAGTGGAATCCGGCGAGCATCGAAATGCGAGCTAACTGCGTTGAAATTCCGATTTCGCTTCGGATGATTAAGCGGAAGAAGAAACAGTTGAAGGAGAGCTTTAAAGTCGCCGGAAATTCCGCGTGTTGTTCGGCGAGAAAAGCGTTTTCGTCGATGGTGTTCATGATTCGCGAGGTACATAGCTGCAGTTTTCAGTTGAGAGAGCAACTGTTTTACGAAGATTTGCAAGGAGTTTTGGTGAGAGTACAGCGTGAAATGCACGCGTCATTCGCGTGGCTTTTTCAGCAAGTGTTCTCACATACTCCTACACTTATGGTTTACATCATGATTTTGCTCGCGAATTTCACCGTTCACTCGATGTCCTCCTCCGCCGCGTTCGCTGCCGTCGCTCCGCCGTCCGCCGCTGCGGAGACTGAAATCAGCGCCACCGCGGCGAACAATTTCGACTCAATTAGGTCATTTTACACCACGTCGCCGATCTCCGGCGATAAAACCTCGTCCGTCGGCGGCGGAAACGGCGGCGGAGGAAAGTACAAGCCGGTGGCGAGTGGAATGGACGGCGACGGTTGGACGAACGATTCTCCGGCGAGCATCAGCCGTCCGGTGGTGTCGGACGGCGTGTCAAAGGTGGCAGCTAGAGAGGAGGAGTCAATTTCGGGCCGAGATGAGGTGGCGGCGTGGGAAGCGATACTCGGTGAGGCGTCGAGAATGCAGACGGAGAAGTCGTCGTTGTCGGAGGACGTGACAAAGTGGTTTGTGTCACCTGTGAAGGCGGAAATTGAAGCGGATAACGATGTCGAGGCGTATGTAAAGACGGAGTTGGTGTATCAGACGGAATTAGCTCAAGAGCCTAACAATGTTTTGCTCTTGGCTAACTATGCTCAATTTCTCTACCTTGTTGTTCATGATTTTGACAGGTATAACACTAATCACTCTTCCTTTGCATTGTTATTTCGATGAATCGCTTTATTCGCTATTTGACCTGAACTGAATTGAAACATAATGGTTAGGAGATTTTATGAAAACGGAGTGTTTATCTTTGTAAAAACTGTGTTTAACGGTCAATTACAATACGAGAATATTGGATGATAAAAAGAAGTTGGTATCATTTTGACGTCTTATGTCCAATTCCGATATTTGATCTAAAAACATCATCTATTCATCGACTCCAATCCCATGCAATCTGATAAAAATGACGGTGAAGTATTGTGTTGATTTTCACCTTTCAACTCGAAATCCCTTCTCATATGAAGATTTTTCATTCTTATTCCCTTAACTAGCAACCGCCGCCTCAAAATATAGCCGTGTTAACCTTCTAAACATTTTATAGAACGGTCCCATTTCCAAATTATCAACCACTAAGACCGTAATCGTGAACGATAGAAAATGGGGTGTACAAAAAATGTGGCGTTTGCGGCTACACCCTCGACTTTTCGTGTTTGCTATGTGTATGTCTTTTTTTGTAGGTTGTATGAGTCCTCAAAGTATCTCATGTACATGTGTTGTATGCTTGAATTTGTAGTCATTTGGTACCACATTTTTGCTATGTGTCGTTTATTCTTCATTGAGTAGTCATTTGGTTGATTGTTTCTGCTTTGCCAAACATTACACCAAAAAAAAAAAACTGCATCTTTTTTTGTGAATGCATTGTATACTCCTCCTACAAAAGTACATGTGATTTTGTCATTTACCCCTTTTATTGCAATAATTTCACCTTTATTCTCAATCAAAAAAAGCACTATAATGAATCTAGCTCAAGAATCAAGATACATTCTTATGAAATCGTCATATGCGTAGTACGCGTACTGTTGTTGAGTAAAATGTGACCAGTATAAATAGTACGGAGTACTACGTAGTGTACGATTTATTCGATAATGATCATAATAATGGTAAATTTATTATGGCAGAGCTGAGGAATACTTTAAAAGGGCGATTAAAGTGGAACCAAAAGACGCAGAAGCACACAACAAATACGCGACATTCTTATGGCAAGCGAGGAATGATTTGTGGGCAGCAGAGGAGACTTACTTGGAGGCCATCTCAGCCGACCCTACCAACTCCTTCTACGCCGCCAACTACGCCCATTTCCTCTGGAACACCGGTGGTGACGACACGTGTTTTCCCCTCGACGATGACGATAACCTCGACTCGTAAATCAAAAGGAGATTTTAAAGTTTTGGACGGTGAGACTTGTGAGTTATGAGCAAGAACAGTTTTGGGGGGGAAAGGGGCAACGAGTCGAGGACTCGAGGGGACGAGTTTTTATTGCACATAGTTGTTTTTCTTGTTTTTCTTACGTGTCGAATATGTAATTATATGATCGTAACGTTATATAGTACGTAAATGAAATGACAATGACTACACTAATTTTCCGATGAAACTAGAAATAAAAGAAATCACAGCGATTTGATCCCGTAGTCATTTTGGATTGATATTTTTAAGTTGATAATCGAGTGTTCGTCCACATAATATTAATACTCTTTTTATTTATGTGAATAAATTCTATTTGACATTTAATATTAGCCTTACGAAAAATATCTTGTGTAGTTTTTACTTCAGTACAATAAAAATATCTTTTGATGCCCACTTAAGAGCATGTACTATAGAGAGGAGAATTTGATCCTCTTATTTTTCACCTCTCCCTCTAATTTTTTTACACATCATCTTCTCTTTCTTCAACTACATTTTCCACTATCTACATCCTCTTCCTCTTTTCTTCTTCTATTCTTCTCCTACAATAGAGAGGATCCTCCTACTTTAATTTTCTTATCATTAATTATTGTATATAAAATCATTTCCAATTTTTATAAATTATAAAAAATAAAAATAGTAGAAGAAGTAGGCACAAGGGCCAAGATGAGCTTTCCTCCAAAAGTAGAGGAAGAAGCTACATTCCTCTTACTAAGAGGATGAATACTAGATAACCAACAATAGAGAGTATCTCCTCTTAGAGGAGAGAGAGTGCTAAGAGGAGGGGTGATCCTCTCTATTGTACATGCTCTAAAGTATACTCCCTCCATTCAAATCCACACTACCACTATACCATTTTAATCCATTCAAATTCACTCTACCACCTTCCTTATTTGATTGTACTTTTAATATTATAATATTACTATGACCCACTTTTCTAATACAAATAACAAATATTAATTACCTCTTTCATACTTTAATTGTACTTTTAATACTATAATAATGTTTTTGTTTCGGGTGCATAAAACATAATTGCCATGTTGAATTGAATGGAGAGAGTACGATCGATTACATTTTCATATTTATATTTGTAACCACATACATATGCCACGGTCATGGTATCATTCATTAAGTTACAAAATTGTTGTACGTACTTGTATATTGGACGACACACGACAATACGTCAATACCCAATGATTTTGATTGTTTATACTCCCTCCGTTTCAGTGAATTGTTTACAGTTTGACTTTTTTGTGAGGGGAAAAAAGTCAAACTGTAAACAAATGACTGAGACAGAGGGAGTATAAAGAATTTATTTTTTGAGAAACAAAGTTGTAAAATCAAATTCATACTCGTATAGTTGCATGTAGAGTTGGCCACGGCCGGGCTCGGGCTAGCCCGCCAAGGGTAGGACTCCAAAAATCGAAGCCCTGGCACAGTGGCACTGTTCGTTAGAGGCAAGGGCCGGGCCACCAATTGGCCGGACTTTGAAATTGAGGCCCGAGCCCAGCCCTTAGGCGGGCCTGAGAGGGCCGGGCCGAGCTTGGTCCTTCCAACTCTAACTTTTAATTTTTTTTGGGTTTAATGGCGGGCTTCGAAAGGGCCGAGCTTAAAAAATTTGACCGAGCCCGCCCTTTAAAAATGCGCGCCCCACCGGACTTCGGGAGTGCCGATCCGAGCTCTAATTTTAAGGCCCGAAGAACAGGTTTAAACGGGCCGGGCTAGGCAATTGGTCTGCTCTAGTTGCATGTATATATATGCCATAATTTTCCTTCGAAATTATGAAAACAAAACGCATACTAAACAAAAAAACTCCGTAAAAACAATTTTTACATTCAATTTTTAAAGGTAAAAGATTACATACTTTCATCCGTGGTAAATTATTTCGTAAATTTTTAAAAATTATAGTCACATTTTAATAAAAATAATTTATCGTACGCGTGAAACCGTGTCACGGTACACTTAATCGATGGTGTAATCACGTGAAGGTTGGTAAGACAATATATCGTCCTAAATTTTAATTTTAATTTTAATTTCAATTTCCAAGCATCAACCCATGCCTTGTAGCCACTTGCCACCTCTCAACTTCACTTCATTTTACTTTGACTTGTAAAATTATTTCTAGAGTTAGTCTCCCATAAAACGGATTATCCGTTTTATATGTAAAACGAATCAAGTAGTTAGACTTTTACATATAAAAGACAAATCTTTTGTTAGTTTCGAAGCTTTTAACTTTTGTCTTATTCAATTATTTGACCCGTTTCTTGTATGAAACGGATATTACCCGTTTTATACAAGAATTTGTGTTATTTCTAACACTTCTTAGTTCTAACGAAACCCTACCGAGTAAACCGTGATTTCTACGGTCCCTTTTTATTCAATATATTGATATTGATATTAATAATTACTTCCACTATTTCATTTCTTTAGTATGGAATATAAAATTATCTAGTATTATATATCGTTATATATACATCGATCAAATATTTAATATTATTAGGGAAAATAAATGATATGGTATATTATTAGAATATACCATATATGTTAGGATATATTTATTATCTTAGAGAATAAGTTACGATCTAGGTTTTCCTAATATTGTGAGTACTATTATAAATATATCCTAACATATATGGTATATTCTAATAATATACCATATCATTTATTTTCCCTAATAAATATTAAATCGTACCGATAATAGTATCAGTGGGTATACAAGCAAAAGAGTAGTACGGAGTAGTATCAGATACAATAATCTTTACCGTCCGATTATCGTTAATTAGTCTACATTTAGGTCACATTATAAGGGTTAAAGATTTCATCCCAAAACCAATTGACAATGAGAGGAGTAACTTTTACACTTTATAAAAATGGGCAACTTTCAATCAATTTCATGATCAATATGCGACTCATGTGAAATTCATAAGGGTCTAAATTTAGTTTAGAACTCATTTACGATAAGTAGTTATTTGTAAAGATATTATTGATTACACAAATACACGCGAGAGATTTAATTGAACATATAACTATTCATTTAGAGGTGTAAATTATTTTTTAAAATATGCAACACAATGTTAGTTTATATTGATTATAAAAGAGAAAAGGGTGATGTAATTATAATTTTTTTCTTCTTAATATATTTTTTTTAAACTTATCATGAGATCTTAAAATTTAAATAAAAAAGACGTTTAATCAACAATGCGAGTTGCACCTAATTATTACTCCGATGTTTTAGCCCACGGACTTGGGGACGTATAAATAACATTTGTGTTGGGCTTAGAATGATCACAAGGGAAAAATTAATTATAGTATTTCATAAACAAATAGCCCATAAGATTACAGATTACTCCCTCCGATTCATCAAATTCTTAACATTTCAATATGGCACAATTATTAAGGAAAGCCAAAAAAGTGGGTAAACAAGTGGGGGAAGAGTATTAATCAAAGAATAAATAAAACATGTGTTAGTAAAAAAAACTATCCAAAAAGGGAAATGTTAATAAATGGAAAATCACCCCAATAAGGAAAACGTTAAGAATCTGGTGAATCGGAGGGAGTATAAATTAGCTTTAAATAACTTTGAAGAAAATCAGCCCAATAACGGCTTAAATTCAAATAATAATGTAATACGAGTATAAACTTTATTTCTAAAAGCGATGAGTTATGCGTGGTCAAAGTTAAAAGGGGTGTTTATGAAAAAATAAAAAGATATAAGTGAAAAATTCCCAACCATTAACTCTAGATTTCTAGTTTATGGGTAGATACATTTTCACGGGTAAAAGTGGATGAGTCAAGAGATTTGTCTTTCAATGAACTAAATCGCTCTTGTGGGCCATACTTTCTCTCAAAAGACAAATTAAAACTTGCAGGATAAAATTGTCCAAGATCAACGACTTCTGTGGCCTAGTTTTTTTTTATCATTATTGTAATACCCGACAATTTTAAGATCTTACTGATTCACATTTCATAGCTCAGCTTAGTTAAAGTCAGCTCTTTAGTCTCTTTTCAGCTCAACTAACTCTCATAAATTCTTAAGTCAGCTTACATTTATATCTCGAGTATATATATTTATTTGTAAACATTATTTTTCCAATTATTTATTTAGCAAATATTATTTCAAAGGACGATTTAAAAAGCTAAAAGGCTTATGTATACATAATGTATAAATTTTATTTACGTTACAATATTACCTTTTGGTTGAATTTTATATTTTCAATGGAGTTTCAAAATATATTTTGGGTCACATTTACAGTTACAAAAAATTTTAAAATCATTTATAAAATAAGAAAGAAAATTTAACTTAATACATTCTTATGATACGGTATATATTTACGCATACGCATATATTTTATTAAATGTCTTTTCTTATATTTGGATAATACAAATCAAATTTATTTTATACAAATGTTTATTTAAACACCTGTTTAATAAAGTAAAAATAAGAGTATGACTCCTTAAGTAGAAATAAGATCAAAATCCTCTTATTAGGGAAAATAAATGATATGCTATATTATTAGAATATACCATATATGTTAGGATATATTTATTATCTTAGAGAATAAGTAAAGATCTAGGTTTTCCTAATATTGTGAGCTACTATTATAAATAGTTCACCTATCTCATTAATTGAACACAACAACTATTCATAATAATATTCTCTTTATGAAACTATTCTCCCTTATATATCTTATCACCTCTACATACACGTCCAAATTATGTGCATATTCATACATCCATTCTCTTCTATTATTACTAATCCTACCATGTTCATTGTTGCAAAATTCATCATTATAAATCCATTCAAAGTACTCTTAATTAGGGTCTTAATCTTATGATGAGGCAAAACCATCACCCTTGTCCTCCTTGTTAAACATGACATTCATGGTATTGGGGGAGTGTATTTTGCTCTCATTAATTTTTAACCCATCTATATAAACCTCATCCTTAAGAGTGATTTCATTCATAATTATCACTCAAATATCTCTGCAAAAACCTCTCAAAGACTCTCTCAAAAATCAGTTAGAAATAGACTCCATAATCATCATGCACTCAAAGTTCGAAGTCGGGTTATCTTTTGAGTTGGGTTTTTCAACAAGAATTTGGAGGATCTTCTACACCACATTCTTAAGGCTTCTAAGTATAATTCTTATACTCCTTTTAATGATTAATTTCGTGGCATATCTTAATTTTATTCATGCTTAAAGAACACATAGATTTACAACCGATTAAAATCGTAAAACCAAGTTTCTGTTGCACTATCTTTTCGATTAAATTATTTGGGGTACTAAATAAATCTAAAATTAAAAATAATTTTCATGCTATCACCATAAGGGTCTTAAGGATTCATAAGAATTTTGAAATCACGTTTTAAAAGTGTGTCAATATTTCAATGGAATTTATCTTGTAACAATCTTCAGCAAAATTTATTTCCAGAAACAAAGGGTATACACTCCAAAGAACAACCCCTAACTCTCAAAGAATCATTCTGTAGAGCTGTTTTCGTAAACTCAATCCAAACTGCCTTTTCTGGAAAAATATTTCCGTCCGAATTTATTTGAGTCACCTACACTTTGTATTTTATCATGAATTTCTGCGTAAACCTTCCTTAGGATTCTTAGTATATCCTTAAAAAATTTCAAGTCAAAGTTCGATTTTTTGTATTTTCAAAAGTATTTTATTCTGCGAGTGCGCTATTCTGCCAATATATAGTGGTATTCTTAAGCTTGTTAGTCACTTCCTTCCCCGGTTAGGGTTTGGGTCTTAGGACTCAATGGACAATCCTAGAACTCATATAGGAACTTAGTAGACTCTGACTGAAACCATAAATAAAGGTTCGGGAATTTTAGGATCAACTCGAGTCGAATAACTAAGTCATCGTTCTACGCTAGACTCCACTTCGTTAACGCGCAACATGGCTATAGGCATCAAACGTATTATATGATAAGATGTTATTGTTTATTGTAGAATCTAAGTTAGTCGAAGAACCCTACTAATTAGAACGTACCGTGAGAAAAAGAATAATTTAAGGTAAAGATATATATACTTTGCTTTCTTGATTGTTTTTATAATTTTGATTAAAGTATTGTGAGAATTATGCCTTTATACTCTTTTAATTTTGGATATTTCAAGTATAATTTTGAATTTATTCTAAGTTATTATTATTATATTTCTCGATCTTATATTTTCAAGTGATATTTCCTAAAGTTTTGAATGTTTGATTATGGATTGGAAAATGAATTTGTTTAAAGAATTTCAAACAAATTAATATTGAAATGTTTTCAAGTATAATTATATTATTATCGAAATGTTTTCGATAAAGGATTTGATAAAAGATGTGGAAATGTTTTTCTACATGGAAATGTTTTAAATCAATGGCTCTTGAGATGTAGAGTAGTTCGTCTTCTAGGCGACTACGTGTTTATATATATATTGAGATTTGGGGTTGTTGATCACTTCCTCGTGTCTGTTAGATAAAATCTAGGGGTTAGCCCTAATAAGGGTGCATGCACTTAAGTCTAAACACGACCTATTGTAGAAGTTGGTTGGGTAATTCCCGCCTTCATGGTTACTCTAATATTCGTATTGAATCCATGGTACAAAATGTGTTTGATTAAAGTTGGTTTGCAAAAATCTATTTTCTAAAATATTATTTCAAAGGTTTACATTTTATAATTCAATGTTTCTAACGCTTGTTTTATTATCCTTTTATTAATTAAATTATCGTTCTTTACTCAACCTTTGTGTTGACGCTTTACTTGTTTTGCCCACAATTTCTGGTGGCCCTGTGTTGATCTATATGACACTTTCGGTTATATTGGGGAGCATACTACGTGGAGGTTGCTTGATCTACGGCGGGAATAGAGGGACACGATCACCACAAGAACGATTACTTATTTGAAGTTTGACGCTTTCGCAACAATCATATTTCATTTGTTTCTTAAAAACCCATTTTAAGACTTGTTTTATTTTGATAAAATATCTTTTGAATCAGTTTTATGTTTTATACAATGACATCCCGAGTAAGTTTAGTCGGGGTGTTACAATTATTTGTTGGACTCATTTAAAATTAACGTCTCATTCACTTTTTAGGAAACTGTTCCGTATAAGATAATATTTGAACTGAGCTTTTCTCTACTTATAAATGGATAGTTGATTAGTAGTTACTCCATATAATTTTTAATTTTGTAATTTTTTTTTATAATGATTTCAAATTGTTATTTTTATATTTTGAGTTAAAATGGTACAAAAATATGAAACAAATCTACTAAAGTCGTTTATAGGGGTACTAAAAAATTTAGAGACAATTAATCATAATTATCACTTAAATGATACAAAAACTATATAATCGAGTACAAATGAGGTTTTACAATAATTTATTGTAAGACTCGACTCACACAAAAATTTGTATTGGGAAATATTGACTCCAAAAAAGTAAATGATGCAATTGATCGAATTTCATTAGAAGGACTATAACGAATAGTCGAATAGTAGTATATAAACATTTTGTATAAGAGGGATAAAAAAAACCATACAAAAATACAATTTATTTAGTACGTACAAAATTTTATATCCACTCATAATTAAGTCGTAAAACTCTTAGTCTTATACTCCGTATTTAAAAATGAAATGTTTATTGAAAATATTTCAAAATTACAAAAATTAATAAGCAATAGAGATATTATCTTACCACATACTAAGATAATATGACACTTACAAATAGAAACTTATCATTATCTTTATAAGAAATAACTTGCCATTTCTGTAAAATAAATTAAAGTTCCAATAAAAGACGAATTAAACAAGATCATACAAGTCTTCCTCTTCAGTCCATGGTACTTTGACTACATCTTTGCTACCTTTTGATTTCTTCTGCTTAGATGCATTTTCATTAGATGACAAATCATGGATTATTTCATTAATCTTTTGCTTGTCTTCCAAATTATTTCCATAAAAAAATAACTCATTTGCCCAACAAAGGTGTTATCATGCATGGCAACGTCGAAAAATTATCTAAGCCATGCATGATGGTTGACGGGATGGTGGTTGCGGCGGTTGAATTGATTCTTTGTGAGTTATTATTATTTGGTTGATAAAAATTAATTGAAGAATAATTATGATTATTGTTGTTACCATGAGATAAAAAGTTATTAATGGATGAAATTGGAGGGTTTGATCCAAATAATAACAATGGTGACATTGAATTTGCATGCAAATTATTACAATTAGCATGCTGAATGTCACTACTCACTCTATGTTCCATTAAACCCTAAACAAATGAACAATTGAAAAAAAAAAAATGTAAGAAGAAATAGAGATTTATATTTTTAGTTTGAAAGTTTAAAGAAAATAATATGAATTCGAGAAATTAAGCAAATTTATAATGTAAATTCGAGAAATTAAGCAAAATTAAGAAATGACTTGCGAAAGAGCAAGGTTTATGAGAGTTTAAATATGAGATATTACTGTCAACACTTGGTAAATTTTTTTGTGACTAAATTGTTAACAAATCACACCTAAAATTTATTTGAAAAAAAAATAAAAATAAATTGTTTTGTGTTAATGACACGTGCTTATCCTTAACCATCTATTAATTCTTTTTAAATTTAATAATTATATTCTCTATTAAATTTAAAAAAAATTAATAGATGGTTAAGGATAAGCACGTGTCATTAACACAAAATAATATGAATTTGAGAAATTAAGCAAATTTATAATGTGAATTCGAAAAATTAAGCAAAATTAAGAAATGACTTGCGAAAGAGCAAGGTTTATGAGAGTTTAAATAGGAGATATTATTGTCAACACTTTGTAAATTTTTTTTTGGAACCACTCACCTTTTGTGACTAAATTGTTAACAAATCTCACCTAAAATATATTTGAATAAAAAAAAAAATCAAAATATTTTAAATTTTGAACTTATCTGTTTATTTTATTAAATTTCATTTTGTCATTCTAAATTCCTTATACAACTCTAAACTGAAATGGCAAGTTATTGGAACTTTAATTTATTGTACAGAAATGGCAAGTTATTCCTTAGATAGATACTGATAAGTTTCTATTTGTAAGTGCCATATTATCTTAGTATCTTAAAAGATAGTATCTCTATTGCTTACTAATTTTTGTAATTTTGAAAAAATTTCAATACATTTCATTATTAAATATAAGACTAAAAGTATACTTATTTTTGTACGGAGTAAGAGATTTCATAATAGGACTTAGTATATGAAGAGTTTTACAACATAACTTTGAGTGGATATTTTTAATAAAATTTTGTACTTACTAAATAAATTGTGTTTCTGCATGTTTTTTTTTTTAAATTTAAAAAGAATTAATAGATGGTTAAGTTTAAGCACATGTCATTAGCACAAAACAATTTTAATTTTATAAAAGTAATTTGGTAACTCTCACCTTTTGAGAATTTACTTTGTGAATAAATTTTATGACCCCGCTTTATTTAAGAAGATAATTTTTTTTTTCGGTCTGAGAGAGAATAAATTTAAGTTTAGAGTTGTATAAGGAATTTAGAATGACAAAATGAAAGTTTAATAAAAATAAACATAAAAGTTCAAAATATCTTGATTTTTTTTTTTTTTTTTTTTTTTTTTTTTTTTTGGCAAATAAATTATAGGTGTGATTTGTTAACAATTTAGTCACAAAAGGTGAGTGGTTTGAAATTTTTTTTACAAAGTGTTAACAGTTGTCTCCTATTTAAACTCTCATAAACCTTGCTCTTTTGCAATTCATTTCATAATTTTGCTTAATTTCTCGAATTCACATTATAAATTTGCTTAATTTCTCAAATTCATATTATTTTCTTTAAACTTTCAAACTAAAAATATAAATCTCTATTTCTTCTTCCATTTTTTTTCAATTATTCATCGTTCAGGGTTTAATGGAACGTAGAGTGAGTAGTACTGGCATTGAGCATGCTAATTGTAATAATTTGCATGCAAATTCAATGTCACCATTGTTATTATTTGGATCAAACCCTCCAATTTCATCCATTAATAACTTTTTATCTCATGGTAACAATAATAATCATAATTATTCTTCAATTAATTTTTATCAACCAAATAATAATAATAACTCACAAACAATCAATTCAACTGCCGCAACCATCACCCCGTCAACCATTATGCATGGCTTAGATAAATTTTCAACGTCAATATCGACTGCGACTAATGCCATGCATGGTAACACCTTTGCTGGTCAGAATGAATTATTTTTTGATAGAAATAATTCGGAAGATAAGCAAAGGAATGATGAAATAATCGATGATTTGTCATCTAATGAAAATGCATCTACGGAGAAGAAATCAAAAGGTAGCAAGGATGTAGTCAAAGTACCATGGACTGAAGAGGAAGACCGGTACGATCTTGTTTAATTCGTCTTTTATTTTTTGTAATTTTTTTATTTATTTAATCATGTAAAATTATCGAGTTTACATTTGATATTATGTAACACACGTCTTTTTCGCCATAGATCATATATAAATTTACGTCTAGGGCAATATATATTTAAATCCTTAAAATGTACTCGTGTACTTCACTTTCATATATGATATCACGTCTAAATTGACATCGATTATCATATAAGACGGTTTTAATTACTTTAGTAAATTAGAAAAAGCGTTTTAATATTTTTATAAATCAACTTGTTAAATTGATTTTTTGAATTTATTTTTTAGGGGTTTATTAAATATTAAAATTAATTTTTTTTTATTGGTGGAAAAATATTGAAGTATGTTGAGGGAAATTATGTCACGTTATGGAGAAGGAAAAGAAGTAAAATGGGGAATAATCGCAAGAAAAATGAAGGATGGTAGAAGAGCAGGAAAACAATGCCGAGAAAGGTGGTACAACCATCTTCGTCCCGGTATAAAGGTATTTAATTTCAACATTTTTATTATTTTTCATTTCATTTGTCGATCGTAATAATATTATTAATGATTTATAATTTATACGTAGAAAATATATGTTTATAGATAAATTTCTACTCAATACGGTCTCACTCACAATAAAAAGTAAATACTCAATTTTTATTTACCTTTTTTTATGTTTTTTACGGTGCAAGACAGTATAGACCGTGATATTTATATCTCCGAGTTCATGCAATCATATATACACATTTTATATGGCTGTGGTTAGTTGATGATTATAATTTTTATTATTATATTATTTTATTGGTTTTGCGTGGTTTTTTTTTTTTTTTTTTTGGGTTTATGAAACATGATGCCAAATACTTTTTTTTTTTTTTTGAGTAAATTATTGTTTGAATAACATAGATGGATTAAAAAAATTCGGTAGCACTTGAAAAAAAATGGTTTCAAAATTTCAAGTGTAATTTTTCTAATGTTTATGATATACTCTTTTCATATGTTATTTGTTATCAAGTTAGTTTCTACTTTTTAGTACTAACCATATGGAAGAAAAGGAAAGAGATCGCATATTTACGTTAAAAAATTACGGAGGATTCATTTTGTTAATACATTGAAAGGTGACTAAAACATGTGAATATTAATTAAAGTATAATATTATAAGTCATATCTGGCGTTATTTTTTCCTGTAAATAACTCTGAGTAAAATGACGACACGTGTTTCTAGCTTCCCCACTGAATTAAAACATATGTGTCTCATGGTTTTCTTGTGTTTGTAATTTTACATTTTAATTTTAATAACTTAAAACAGAAACTAATAATATTGCGTATCATGTGAGACCATCTTATAATAATTGATCATGATCAAACCAAACTAGGGCTCGTAATGGATCAGGTTAGCGTTATCCACATCCATCTGTCTTAAAAAAAATCATCATCCAACCATCCGTCATCAGCGAATCTTATCATCCACATCAAATGTGGCCGTCATCCATTGTTAAAGTGGATGAATAGGGTGACAAAATGGATGATAAACTAATGCTATACGAAGATTATAGAATAAAAAGTGATTTATTTCGTTGAAAAGATTAAAGCTAAAGTGAGATAAAATGTGTGAAAAGTGAATTTCTTAATTGATTATAGGTTGGGAGTTAAAAAATACGGAGTATGATAGTACGTTACATATTATATAGGGTGACAACTTGGGTGATTGATGATGATGGGTGCAATGAAACTTCATTATTTATCTCACCCTCCATCCATCATGTGTTTCACCCATCATCCGTTTAAGTTGGAGTTTCATCCATCCATCCATTTAAATCGAGTGAATCGAATTTAAGCGGATTCGGGTGAAATTGACAGTTTAGATCAAACCATTAATGCAAGATGTTGTTGCATTGTTCTTTGTAAGTTTTGATGGTGCAAAATTGTTTAATTTAACTTATTATTTTCACTAATCTTATCAAGCATTTCAAGAAATTTTAGAAAAACTTTTGAAAAATTTAAGGAATTTTATTAGTTAACATTAATCAAACTTAAGAAAATTTTACAACAAAAAACAAAACAAAACAAAACAAAACCAAAAAAAAAAAAACTCTTTTAAAATTTTAGACTTTAGACTTTAGAATAAAAAAGCTGAAAAGGACATGTCAATATTAGTTATCACTTTTCAGGGTGTAGAGTTCCTCTAGAGTTTATAAAATAATTCTACAGTAGAGTTTTTCAATTTTCAACACTTTAATTAATTTGTGTATAACAATTTCTTCTAATCAATTTTCCAAAAGGTTCCTATAGGATGCCTTTTGGTACAATGTTACTAGTGTAACGTTCGAAACTCTAGTGTAACATTCGAAACTCTACGGTGTAAAGTTATTATGAATATTTTCTAGTGTAACGTTCGAAACTCTACGGTGTAAAGTTATATAGAAACTTTAGAAGATCCTAATTCCTAACTTTTATCAGGAGACTAGTTACTAAATTAGTTTTGACTTTTCTGTACTAATAATATGAGAAAAACGAAAGCGATTCCGTAATTATCGCAGAAAAATTACCTTTCTTAAATACATTAAAAGATTACTATAAAAATGTTAATAACCTTAATCAAGATGTTACTGTAAGTTCCTATATAACTTTACACCGTAGAGTTTCGAACGTTACACTAGATAATATTCATAATAAATTTATAGTAATCTTGAAAACATCTTGATTAAGGTTATTAACATTTTTATAGTAATCTTTTAATGTATTTAAGAAAGGTAATTTTTCTGCGATAATTACGAGTCACGCACTTTCGTTTTTCTCATATGATCCTGTAACTAATTATGGATGGACGAATGGACGACACGTGTTTTTCACTAATTAAGAAAATTGTGGTCTATGGCCTAAATATTGGTCATATAATGTAATATACAAGAATAATAATTTTATGTTAAATTGTTTTAATTATAATTTATATAAAGACAATATGATGTGTATAACAAATGTCAATCTCGAATATTTTTTATCAAAAAAAGATAAACTTCACACATGAATTAAAATCAAATGTCTTTAGTCAAGAAGTAATGCCTACACTTTGGGGCTTTGGGCCCACACTTATTCTTGTGTAAGTTAGAACTTACAATAAATTATTGTAAATCTGTCTCATTTGTACTCGATTATATAGCTTTTAAACTATTTAAGTGATAATTATGATTAATTGTTACTAAAAAATTTTAGTACCTCTGTTAGTGACTTTAGTAGATTTGTTTCATGTTTTTGTACCCCTTTAATTGCAATTTGTACCTTGATCTCACATGCATTAACTTAGTGTAAATTCAGCCTTACAGGAGAATTACTGAGAATTACTGTTGTGCCCATAGCCAAGATATATAAAGTTCATGCATGCTAGGAGACTACACATTATTGGTTACAAAAATTTTCCAAAAGAAATTGAGAACAATTTATATCAAATTATATGAGTTTTTATAAGCATCAATTTTTATGAATATGGTGTTGAGTTTATATATTTATTGTATGAAATGACCTCCTCATGATAGTTTTATTATTACATATATAATTTCTTACGCATGTTAGGTTTTACTTGTTATTTTATTTTTACTCCATGTGTTATTATTAGATGTTCTTTTAGGAGACTAGTGAAATTAATGTTGATTCTTTATGGTAGACGATTTGGAAGATTAATAAGGAAATATTTTTTCGTGATTTCTGCATATTGATATGTTTTATTGTTTTTTCGTTGTCTTCAGATCACATCAGAAAACAATAAACACGTGGATTGTTACTGCAATTTCACTAAAGTCACACACATAATTGAATATATATTTTTTTAATCTCTGTAATTTTATATGCACTCCTAGCTACCTTTTCTAACATTATCTAAAATCTGAGTTTGCTAACTTCGAGACCATCTAAAACCATGATACCCGTTGTTAAATTAAAAAAATTTAAATAAAAAAAGTACTCCGTAACTTTTTTGTTTTTGTTTTGTGAAAAGTCTCGTTATAAGCATCTTATGGACCGTCTCGACACAGAATTTAAGCTAAATCATTTTGAAATGTTTGATAGGACATTAAGTAAAATTAAAATTGGAGAAAACCATAACTTAACCTAATTGTTTTCATTTATGCAACGTATTTAGAAAAATGCATGGGATGTTAAAGAAGAGATGAACTTGGTTGCTGCACATATGGTGTTCGGAAACCGATGGGCCGAAATCGCCAACTACATTCCGGGCCGGACCGATAATACTATTAAGAACTATTTTAACGCAACTAGAAGAAGGCAAACTAGGAGGATGAAGGAGACTACCAACGGTAATTCTAAGGGTTTTAAACAACCTTCTATACTTCAACTATACACAGACAGCCTCCCAAGGTATGATCTATTCAAATAAAAATTGTAATTTAATTTTATTTATTCTCATCATATATATATATATAGTGTCATTTGTGTAAATTTTAAAAACATTCATTTGTTAATTCCTTTTTCTTTTGAGCGAAATTTCATGAAATATATACGCATGTTTGTACTTATCATATTTAAACTTTTAAAAACATAGATTCTCATATGAAATGATATCACAATATATAATATTACTGTTATTCTTTTTTCATATTAATTGGTCCCACATAAGTAGTGCATAAAATAGAGTTTATTATTTTCTCTAAAGATCTTATTTTTAGGCCTCAACTTTCTATCTAGTTATTCCATATTATTGTTTTTTCTGGAAGATATTATTGTAGTTTATATGTTTCACTAATTTATTTTTCTAACAACAGCTCATCAAACAACGCCAGTACCCGAAAACGCTCTACTGCCACCACGGCCACCTTGAAACGCATGCTACCGACAAATTCAAAGGCCGACATCTCAAGGGACGACTCACCTAGCCAATATGGCAACATTCCTCCCCTATGTCCATCTTCTAATAATGAACACAATTTTCAATCCCTCAACAATTCCAATAATTCTCCCTTGTTTGTTACTAACCCTAGTAACAACAACAATGAAGTTGTTGTTGTTAATATGCAACAACCCTCCATGATCAACAACAACAACCACCACCTCAATGGCGGCTACACCCCCACATATGATTTTCAATTCATCGATGAACCCAATGACGACTCATTGTCAACCCTGATGGACTTACTGCGGTCGTTAGATCCAAATGAGATATGTGAAGATAATAATGATTATCAGCAAATTCAAAACATCAACATCAACAACAACATCAGCACCAACACCACCAGCAGCAACAGCAGCAACAACAACAGTAACAATGGTTTACCAGATATCCCGATGGTTGATTCTCAACCGTACGATCAAGAAGAGTACAATGAAGATATATTTTCAAGTGAAAAATTCGAAGAAGACATGGCTTTTTTACATAACTTGATGTCATTATTACCGTAATTCTTCTAGGTCAAGTGACAATAATAATGCAAGGAGCTTAGTATGTAGCTAAGTTTACTTGCATTTGAGTTGTTGCGAAACTATTATCGTATTTTGCTTTTTTATGTTATCCAACATTTATGTTGTAATAGAGTGTTTGTGTGACATTTTATAGATTGTTTGTGAAATTGTGAACTTTAATTTGTGTCTTTGATATATTGGGAAACTATATGCATAAGACAATTTTTTTTCTTTTATGTTAAATTTTTATATAAAGTAACTCTAAATTAGTTAAACGAAATTAACTGACGTACTTATTCCGTAATAATTAACCAACATATGCGAAATACAATTTAAAGTTAATTTCGTTGTATATTTTATACTTAGACTTGTACGGAGTATTATAAGACTATAAGACAATAAAGACACTTTTTACATATTTAAACTTATTATTATTATTATTATTATTATTATTATTATTATTATTATATAGTCCGAAGAACATAATCGCATTTTCCGCGTATGCATGTGCAGTATGTCCCAATCTTCTGGCATATTACAAACTTTTAGCGTAGGATTATAACAACCACCATCATTAACTTGATAATTATACTCATTATTCTTTCATTTTCATGCAATTAAACTATTTAAACTTCTTTACTTGGCATTACACACATAATTTCAATATATAAATACCACGGAGTACAATTTAATAACAAAAATATTATGAAATTGATATTTAATAGGAATAATTGTCAAAAATGTTAGATTCATGCATCGGGCCTGGGCCACGCCCGTCGAGAGAGGTGAGCACTTCATAAGTCGAAGGAGGTTCCATCCCAAAACCAATTGGCAATGGGAGGAGTAACCCCTTAGTTTATATAGTACTCAAGTCTCTTTAGTTTCGTCGATGTGGGACCTTACATCTGGTGGTCTTCTTCACAAAAAATGATCTGAATTAGTCCTTTTATTTCATAAATAATCCGAACTCAAATTAATTCAAGAATCATCTCAACTATTAAAATAACATTCCAATAATGTACATTGACCAATTTCAATCGACTCTAACACGTAAAAAAAATGGTGAAACCGACTCTAATTTTACCTCACTCTTATTTTAAGTAAAATTCAAACCGATTTCACCTCATTTTTTTATCTATTAAAGCAGGCTAAAATTGACCAAAGTACATTATTGGAATGTTATTTCAATAGTTGAGATTATACGTGGATTAATTCGAGTTCGGATTATTTATGAAATTAGAGCACCGGTTTGGATTGTTTTTGGCAATTAATTCTATTTAATACGGAGTACGAAGTATAATTTAAATTTTATATAATTCAAATGTGGAGTAAACTAATTTTTTAATTTTTTTTTTTTTAGCATGGTAACATTAAAATAAACTTATTATAAAATTATTGAAATTCGTAAGTCGGGGGCATATTCGTAGTAGTAATCATTAAACAAGGTATTATTACACAATTGATTGAATTATTAGTCACCTTAATTATAGCAATATATGGATAAGGACAATAATCACTACTTTCTCTGTCTCAATCATTTGTTTACACTTTTTTCAAATCTCTCTCACAAAAGAGTTAAAATGTAAACAAATCACTGAAACGAAAAGAGTTAGTCTTTTGAGAACATACTTAGACATTATTTATGCTCTTGATCACCGTATGGTCAGGTTAGGGTCTAGGGCGTATGTACATTGTACAAGTATTACAGGTTCATATTTTTTATTTCATTTGTCGGTCTTAATAATATTATTAATAATTTATAATTTATAGAAAATACTAGTTTGCATGCCCGGCCCCGCCCGGGCTAACTATATTTACATTAAAATTTTAATTTATATAAATTTGCATTATATTAAATATTTGTCCAGTTTACACATTTACTATTTATGACATATTTGTATGCAAATTCTTGAAATCATAATTAAGTATAATTGTTAATCATACTTCAATTAATACAAAATTATTCTCAATAAATACATTATCAATGAAAAATATTATTTTGATATAAAATTAATAATATTAAATCTATGAGTTCTTGTTGTTTTATTTCAAATATAAACTCACAAATACTAAATTTTTCCTAACGTGAGTCATAATATGTTTTAGATAAGTTTTTATTTAAATATCATAGAAAATTAGTTGTTTTAAATAAAACTAAGAATTAAATACTAAATTTTCCTAATGTAACCTAACTAATTTAATTTTCATTAATTTTTCCATCTAAAATCCTAGCAATAGTAAAATTATACATAATACTAATATTAATTTTTTAGACCAATTATATTGTGACAAATGTCGACCATAGAGACCATGGTTTCTGCTTTATATATATATATTAGATATGTCTATAAATAAATGCCTACATGATACGGTCTCGCTCACATTAAAAGGTGAGTACTCAATTTTTATTTATTTATTTATTTTTATGTTTTTTACGGTGTAAGATGGTATATACCGTGATATTTATATCTTCGAGTTCATGCAATCATATATAGAGTATATACATATTTTATATGGCTGTGGTCAGTCGATGAATAAATATTTCGATTATTATATTATTTTATTATTTTATGAAACATGATGCAAAATATATTTTTTTTTTATTTATTTATTATTTTTTTTTTAACTTGTTTATCTTGGGGCAATGAGGAATAAATTATTGTTGGAACAACATAGATGGATTACTTTGAATGAAAAAAAATTCCGGAGTACTTGAAAAATATGGTTTCAAATATCAAGTGTAATTTTTCTAATGTGTATGATATACTCTTTTCATATGTTATTTGTTATCAAGTTAGTTTCTACTTTTTAGTACTAACCATATGGAAGAAAAGGAAAGAGATCGCATAATTACGTTAAAAAATTACGGTGGATTCATTTTGTTAATACATTGAAAGGTGACTAAAACATGTGAATATTAATTAAAGTATAATATTATAAGTCATATCTGGCGTTACTTTTTCCTGTAAATAACTCTAAGTAAAATGACGACACGTGTTTCTACCTTCCCCACTGAATTAAAACATATGTGTCTCATGGTTTTCTTGTGTTTGTAATTTTACATTTTAATTTTAATAACTTAAAACATAAACTAATAATATTACGTGTCATGTGAGACCATCTTATAATAATTAATCATGATAAAACCAAATTAGGGCTCGTAATGGATCAGGTTAAGATCGGGTTAGCGTTATCCACATCCATCTGTCTTAAAAAAACCATCATCCAACCATCCGTCATCAGTGGTACTTATCATCCACATCAAATATGGCCGTCATCCATTGTTAAAGTGGATGAATAGGGTGACAAAATGGATGATAAACTAACACTATACGAAGATTATAGTGGATTCATATGTTATTTGTTATCAAGTTAGTTTCTACTTTTTAGTACTAACTACTAACCATATGGAAGAAAAGGAAAGAGATCGCATAATTACGCTAAAAAATTACGGTGGATTCATTTTGTGAATGGAGGGAGTAATACATTGAAAGGTGACTAAAACCTATGAATATTAATTAAAGTATAATATTATAAGTCATATCTGACGTTGTTTTTTCCTGTAAATAACTCTAAGTAAAATGACGACACGTGTTTCTAGCTTCCCCACTAAATTAAAACATATGTGTCTCAAATTTCATGGTTTTCTTGTGTTTGTAACATTACAGTTTAATTTTAATAAATTAAAAGAGAAACTAATAATATTATTAATTAAAAGAGAAACTAATAATATTAGTTATCACTTCTCAAGGTGTAGAGATCCTCTAAAGTTTATAAAATAATTCTACCGTAGAGTTTTTCAATTTTCATCATTTTATTTGTGTATAACAATTTCTTCTAATCAATTTTCCAAAAGGTTCATGTAGGGTGCCTTTTGGTACGATTTTACGATGCCGCTTAACAATCGAATCTCTACGGTGTATTTGTATAAGAGTAATAAAATAATTAAATAAATTTATTATGAATATTATCTAGTGTAACGATTGAAACTCTACGGTGTAAAGTTATATAGGAACTATAGAGGATCCTAATTCCTAATAACCTTTATCAGGAGACTAGTTACTAAATTAGTTTTGACTTTTCAGTACTAATAATATGAGAAATAGGAAAGTGATTCCGTAATTATCGCAGAAAAATTATCTTTCTTAAATACATTAAAAGATTACTATAAAAATGTTAATAACCTTAAGCACAATGTTACTGTAAGTCTTAGTTGACGTTCTTTATCCAGCTGTAACGAATTACAAATGGACGACACGTGTTTGATTTGCTTATCATGTCTTTCACTAATTAAGAAAATTGTAATTTATGGCTAAATATTGGACATATCATGTAATATACATGAATAATAATTTTATGTTAAATTGTGTTAATTATAATTTATAAAGACTATATGATGTGTATAACAAATGTCAAACACGAGTATTTTTATCAAAAAAAAGATAAAGTTCATGCATGCTTGGAGATTTCATATTATTGGTTATAAAATTTTTCCAAAAGAACTTGGGAACAATTTATATCAAATTATATGAGTTTTTATAAGCATTAATTTTATAAATATAGTGTTGAGTTTATATATTTATAGTATGAAATGACCTCCTTATGAGTAGTTTTATTACTACATATATTATTTATTACATGTTAGGTTTTAGTGTTTTACTTGAATACTTGTTATTCCGTATTTCATTTTTACTCCGTGGGTTATTATTGGATGTTCTTACAGGAGACTATCGAAATTAATGTTGACTTGTTATGGTAGACGATATGGAATATTAATATGGAAAAATATTCCGTGATTTCTGCATACTGATATGTTTTTCTCTTTCTGTCTTCAGATCACATCAGAAAACAATATACACGTGGATTGATACTGCAATTTCACTAAAAGTCACACATAGAATTGAATTCTTTTTATTTTTTTTCTCTATTTCTGAAACTTTATATGCACTCCTAGCTAGCTTTTCTAACATTATCGAAAATCTGAGTTTGTCAACTCTAAAACCTTCTAACACCGTGATACCCATTTGTCGATTTCATCAAAACTATATAGAAAATTGAATTAACAAATTAAAAGTCGGTTAATTACTGCATTTACGACCATAACAATATACTAAATATTCAGATCATAAAAACCGTTTTACAAATAATATCAAAAGAACTTTCATAATTACTTTTTAAAAAGGCATAAATTAGTAGTTTTTGCAAGAATATCAAAAGAACTTTCATAATTATTAGACATGAACATACACTAATTAATCACTTTATAAATCATCATTGGACATTATTACAAGAAGCCTTAATTTAATTTATTTAACATTATTAGTGGGGACATATGACAAATATACTTTATACGATAATATTTGTATTTAATTTTGTCCCCTTGTATTCTAGCAAGCTAATTATACTACAAATACAGCTACTACAATACATAATTTGCTCATACAAATTACAACATTCATCAACACTATAAATATTGTTGATTTTCTTCAACAATTTTCATCAACCAACAAATTAATCATATAAATATTATATTATATATTTATATATACTAAATCACATACATTTTATAAGAGCAAATTAAAAATAAAATAAAATGAAGTGTAGTTTATCTTTGACAAAATTTGTTGTAGGGGTAATTTTAGTGACCCTTGTTACTCAATGTTATGGTGAACTTAAAGTAGGTTACTACGTAGGTAAATGCGGTAAACACGATGTCGAGCAGATCGTCTACGACGTCGTTAAGGGAAAGTCGATAAAGGACCCGAATACCGTGGGCCACTTGATCCGGTTACAGTTTCACGACTGTATTGTCAGGGTAATTAATTTGATTTAAATTTCGGTATTGTATAAGTTTAAATATATTTTCGTGTTTGACATTCATTTTGTTATGCAGGGATGTGATGCATCGGTTTTAATTGAAGGTAAAAAGACGGAGAAAACTGCAAGCCCGAACTTAAGTCTAGGCGGTTTTGAAGTTATTGACACGGCAAAGGACATTCTGGAGTCCGTGTGTCCAGGAGTCGTCTCGTGTGCTGATATACTTATAATTGCTGCTAGATCAGCGGTTTCTTTGGTAAGTACGCAGTATAATATAATGACGGTCCAAAGTCGTATGCCGCAAATTACAATTTATAACACTTAAATCCTAATACTAAACAAATAGTAAAGCGGAAGTAAGGGGTCGAACCACAGGGAATAAGGCTTAATCGCAACCAAGCTAAGCGCGCAGATGACAAGCAAAACTAAAGTAACAAAGTGACAGAGGGGGGATTTTGTTGTTTTATTAAACTAAAAACCTATCATACTCAAACAGAAGCAGAGAATAAAAAGGGAAGGACAATAAGATATAAAAAGCAAAACTAATCAAACTATAATATCAAAACAAACGCAGAGTAAAACTGAGGATGAAATATAATAGACTAAAGGTCTCAATCCAAGTTAATATCCGCGGTTTAATCCAATTCATCCTAGATCAAACAAACCTCCGTGAAATCGCATGAAATCATCCTAAACTAAGCCTAAAACGCCACTACTAACCTATACTAAACATGACTCATCAAACTCCCCCACGCTTAAGCTTTTGCTCGTCCTCGAGTAAACTCAACGAACGCCATCCACTCCAAACCTACACTAGCTCTCAAGAAACGTGGTGGATCCAAACAAAACAAGTCGTTCTCAAAACTCCAACCTCTAACTCCCTCGAATGGCTTGAGTAATAGCCATTTTTCACTCAACTCGCATTATAACAACAAAAATCCTCGAAATCTAGGAAATGCATACCCATCGACTCAACGACAAACGTGACAATGATGACAGAAACCCAGCTACGCCACTTATTTCTCCATCCTAGCCCGCTTGCTTGTGCTACTAATGTTCTCCTGTGACAAAAGACGTATGTCACACACATACAACCCACACAAGCAAGCTCCTAAACGCCTCTACTCCGGAAATAAGTTAAACTCAATCGCAACAGAGGTGCCTACGACTCCGTGCACCGCGATTACTTCTCACCGTAGCCACTATCCTACCCTTCCGTCCTTCTTTGTCACCCTTCTTATGTCGCCACGCCGGTAAAATTGGAAGTATTAGAACGTTTTATTTTTCCTAAATCTCTCATTTTGCCTAGAGTGCCCGCCCTTGCGGGTTTCACTCTAGCTTTATTTCCTCACTCTAACTCTCGTGGCTCGCAACTCGATTCTTCATTTTACTCGGAGTGCCGCCCTTGCGGTTTCACTCCGCCCTCGGCCACATATCCCAATCTTGCCTAGGCGCCCTTTCGGGTTTTCACCTAGCGGGATTCACTTTATTTCTTTTTCATTTTTTCCATTTTTTTTTTTTTTTTTTTTTTTTTTTTTTAAACAAAAGGATAATACAAAAGCAAAAGTATACACATCACAGTTCACTCCCCCACACTTAATCGACACATTGTCCTCAATGTGATGAATTGAAGGACACAAAACGGGGGAAAAAAAACATAGCAACATCGTCCTCAACTTGTAATCACCGTCGTCAGCAAGACGGTATCATCAAACAAAATTAGAACTAACAGAACTCAACTTCACAACATACTTTCAGTAATACTCCGTAACAATCAACCAACATCTTAATAACATGAGATTGTTTGACTCGACAACACCAACTCACCATTACTAGAAACGTCAGCCAACAGCAAAGACGCTGTCACCATCCAAAATCAATTTCAACATAGCTGAATTAGTGGTACCTTCATTGACTAGACATTCTGATTCAACTAACACATAATCTCACCATTCCAAAGCTCTCAAACCGCATGAGCTCGTATCATAATTCCGACACTATCGCCAAAACCCGGTCAATAATAACAGTTCATTCTCGTCACAAGTGACAGCAATCAGCATAAACAACATTTTAGATGGCCTCACATACCCACCAACTGCTTAATTGGACCGAAAGTGTCAATGGAACCCACTTCGACAACAACAAGGCATAACCACGACTCGAAACAAACCAAATGCCGGCAAGAAAGGAAAACAAATCGCAGCAGGGCCAAGTATAGGGCGAAAATGCACTGAAACCGATCTAAATCGACTCACCAAGCGAAATCGAGGATGGAAACTCGCACGAAAATGCATGGAGTACACTGAAGAGCCAGAATTCGACCCCAAATACTGCAACAACAGGCGGCAATAGCAAACCAAACGCAGTACCAACGAGTGTAAAGCGACAACGCACCGAAATCGAGTGAAAATTGACCCACCATTCGAAATTGATGAAGGAGACGGATGAGTACTCACTTGAAACGAAATTAGAGCCCCAAAGTCGACCTTATCACACCTCAAAATCGACTCAAATGCTGAAGAGCAAGAAAACCCCAAATTCTGAAATTAGGGTTTGATGGGGAAGGTGGCTGGAGCTCCGGCAAGTGACACGGCTGCCGGCAGGAGGGGAAGGTCGCCGGCGGTGGTGTGGGTCGGCGGCAGCAGGTGGTGGTGAGTAGGTGGGGAGTGGTGGTAGTGATGAGCGTCGTTGGTGCTCCTTCTCTCTTCCGTATTTTTTTTTTTTAAAAAAAAGTTGAATGAATGAAAGAGAAAGGAGGAGGAATATAAGCTGCTGCTGCTGCCCGCGGCCCGTGCGCGGCCCACACGCGGATCGTCTGCGGATTTATGTTCTGCCATTTTAAGGACACAAAATGGGGCACACTCACAAGAGCAAGACATTCTTCCGCACTATTCTTTGTGAATCAAATCTCATACTCCGTAATTCACTAGCTCGAGCCAAAAACGAAGGTTGAGAAACCGAGTATAACCCAAAAAATCTGACCTCGTAGTAGCCCCTTCCTCTTTGGCAAACAAAGTGTTCACATCAAGTCGCAGTAAAACAATATCCCGCAACTAAAACCGACCGTTCACAGCTAAGACGGAGGCACAATCCAAAATGAAAGCAGCAGGGGCGTTAGTTCTTGAGCTCGTACATAGTGACCATGACAACACACGGGATTCCAACAACACAAGACTACAAGGGCTTCGGGTCGTTAGTTCTTGAGCTCAATTAACCTGAAACACGTAACACACCGTCACAAGCACCTGTTAATGAAATAAAACTAAACTAAAAATGCAGAAATAAAACGATAAATCAAGGGTTGCCTCCCCGATAGCGCTTTTGTTTAACGTCGTTCGCTCGACGAAAGGATACGAACTTACCTTACCTTGCAAGTAGTAGTACGAGTACAGGAACCGCAAGATTTGACATGGACAATTATTGCACTTCTACCGGACCCCTTCCGATTGATCAATTTGTCAAACCAAGCTTTAGGTTTGTCCTTGGATGCCTCCGCATCCTCACGTCGATCCCATAGGAGGACAACTCTTCGCTCTGTAGGAGATTCCTGCAAAACTTTAGACACCTTGCTCGGAAGTGGGGGCTCCCGGCATCTAGATAATGAACGGTTAGTAGACGTGTCTATAACGCACAATGAATGAACTGCAGGTGAATGTGAAGATGGTTTATTAATCTCAAAACTAACTACCACTCCATCAAACTCCATAGTGAGGGACCCCTTAGAGACATCAATCTTAGTCCCTGCAGTTTTCAAGAACGGTCTCCCTAACAACACGGGGATAGCGTTCACCTCACTTTGCATGTCTAAAACATAAAAGTCGGCAGGGAAGACCAACTTATCCACATGAACCATGACATTCTCCACTACCCCTTTAGGATAGACACTTGACCTATCGGCTAACTGCACCACCACGCTAGTCTTCTTAAGAGGTCCAAGCGTAAGGCGTTGATACAAGGAGTAGGGGATGACATTAATGGATGCCCCTAGATCTAGCATGGCCTCTTCAAACCTAAGGTCTCCAATAGCGCAAGGAATAGAGAACATCCCGGGGTCACTACATTTAGGGGGTAATTGTTTCTGAAACAACGCGGAAACATACTCACTCATCACTTTGACCTTCTTAGCCCCTTTAAGCTTGTTATTCCTCTTAATCGTACAAAGTTCTTTTAAAAACTTAGCATACTTAGGAATACTCTTAAGAAGATTAAGAAGGGGAATGTTTACCTCGCACTTTTGAAATACCTCGTAGATATCCTTGTCGTGCTCGAAGTGATGTTTCCTCCTTAGTGCGTCGGGGAAAGGTACCTCCGTCTCGACGGGAACCGAAGGTGAAGGAACCGGCTCCTTCTCCTTGCTCAATGTAGCTTGATCTTCGTCCACGATCACTATCTCTTCTTCTTCCTCGTTGATCTTAGCCTCCTTGGGCTTCCTCTTTGCCTTCTCGACCTCTTCCAATTGCCTTCCATTTCGCAAAGACACGGCACTCACATTTTCTCTAGGAGGTATAGTTTGACTTGGCAACACATTCGAGTCTCTAGCTTCCAAACGACTAACAGCAGTGGCCATTTGACCAATTTGAGTCTCTAAATTCTTAATGCTATTCTTAGTCTCCAATTGATTCTGAGCCACGCTAGCTTGAAAGTTGCTTTGGTTGGCTACCAAAGCTCGAATCATCTCATCTGTAGACATTTGCGGACTCGATGGCGCTTGTGAATTCGGGGGCGGCATTCCTGGCGGGTTTTGAGGACGATTCATGTATTGTCCCCGTGGTGGACCTGCGTTGTTCCCTTGAGCATAGGACGGATTACCTTGAACGTGAGAAGAATTTCCTTGCGTATTTCCCCATCGGAAGGCCGGGTTAGCCTTCCATCCTGCGTTGAAAGTATTGGAATAAGGGTCCCATTTCCTTTGGCTTGGCTCCATATATCCCGCAGCATTCACCTCTTCATAAGGCGTATCCTCCCTCATTTGTGGGCAACTCTCACTATTGTGCGACTCGGCAGAGCAAATGCCACAAGCCATCACCGATTTCTTACCTATGACCAAGTCCTTGACTAGATTCGCCAAGCTATCAACCTTCTCTTCGAGCAAAGCATGACTTGAGCCAACGGCATTAACCCCTCTTCGTGGGGTCTTCCTGTCAAAGTCTCGTGAGCTCTCAGCAAGCTCGGTGATCAATGCCATCGCATCATCCGGATTTTTATTAGCAATACCTCCTCCACTAGCGGCATGGAGCATACGAGCATCATCCTTGCTTAAACCACCCGTGAAATACATCACGAGATCATGATCCTTGTATCCGTGATAAGGACAAGTGCCACAGAGCTTCTTGAAACGCTCCCAATACTCATACATACTTTCACCGTCTCGTTGTTCGGCGTTACTTATCTCTTTCTTCAATTGTGAAGAACGAGAGGCGGGAAAGTACTTCTCTAGAAACGCCTTCTTCATCTTGACCCACGTGTCAATGCTATCCGTGGGTAGAAAATAGAGCCAATCCCTCGCAGCGTCCTTCAGTGAGAACGGGAAGGCCCTGAGCTTCAGTTGCTCATCAGTAACTCCAGCAGGTTTCATGCTGGAACAGACAATGTGAAAATCCGACAAATGCTTGTTCGGATCCTCGCCGTTCAACCCATGGAATGTGGGTAGTAGATGAATGAGCCCGGATTTCAACTCGAAGTTAACACCAGCCTCGAGAGGAGGGATGGTGATACACAATGGTTGATTAGTGAGATCCGGAGCTGTGAGTTGTTTAATCGTTTGAGCGGCCATCTCGTCGCTCTCGTCGGAAATATCTGAAATGTCCGAGGCGTATTCAGGTACGTCTACCTCGGAACCCTGCACGACGACGACTTGACCACTAGCGTTCCTCCTAAACCTGAAAAGTGTTCTTTCAATCTCTGAGTCAAAAGGCTCGAGGTTCAGGTTAGTAGAACGAGTATTATGCATACACCTACACGAAAAACAATGAAAACAATCTATGCCTAAAATTCCCCGGCAACGGCGCCAAAATTTGACGGTCCAAAGTCGTATGCCGCAAATTACAATTTATAACACTTAAATCCTAATACTAAACAAATAGTAAAGCGGAAGTAAGGGGTCGAACCACAGGGAATAAGGCTTAATCGCAACCAAGCTAAGCGCGCAGATGACAAGCAAAACTAAAGTAACAAAGTGACAGAGGGGGGATTTTGTTGTTTTATTAAACTAAAAACCTATCATACTCAAGCGAGCGAGAGAATAAAAAGGGAAGGACAATAAGATATAAAAAGCAAAACTAATCAAACTATAATATCAAAACAAACGCAGAGTAAAACTGAGGATGAAATATAATAGACTAAAGGTCTCAATCCAAGTTAATATCCGCGGTTTAATCCAATTCATCCTAGATCAAACAAACCTCCGTGAAATCGCATGAAATCATCCTAAACTAAGCCTAAAACGCCACTACTAACCTATACTAAACATGACTCATCATATAACTATACTCGTTAATACGAGTGAGTATTTTGTCGTGAATAATTTACGGTGCCTAATTCGTGATTCGTATTATATCAGTCCGGAGGTAAATGGTACTACGCAGAAACGGGAAGACGAGATGGTCGTGTTTCAAGCCAAAGTGAAGCACTTGCGAACCTTCCATCGGTGAGCATGCCGGTGCAGAAGGCCGTCCATCTATTTGCTTCGAGGGGACTCACCAAGGAAGACTTCGTCGTTCTTCTCGGTATGCAATATTCGTAAATGAATGCCTATAATAACATGCATTTTCATTCTCAAAAACAACGCGTAATTAGTTTTTCGTCGTACATTTTTCTACACAGGAGGACACACTGTCGGAAATGTACACTGCGACAAGTTTCAGGACCGTCTGTACAACTTCAAGAACTCGGGAAAACCCGACACGAGAATAAACCATGCGTTGTTAAACTCTTTGACAAACACATGCCCAAGAAAGAGCAAAATTAACAAAACGACATTCCTAGATCAAACACCAAACAGCTACTACAGGATGGACAACGGCTACTACAAGGAAATCGTTGCAAACAGAGGAATTCTCGAAATCGACGTGAATATTGCGAATTCACCGTTGACAAACAGCATTGTCAAAAAGCTTGCTTACAGTGACGACGGTTACTTCCTCGACAAATTCGGTCAAGCGATGATCAAAATGGGTAGAATCGGCGTTCTTACGGGTAAACAAGGAGAGATTAGACGATCTTGTCGTGCGATTAACCATTAATTTTCATCGATTTGTATTTGATTCATTCTTGTTTGTCGATAATATTCTTGGTTCAATGTTGTAACATCTAATCATTCTTTTTACTTCTCCAATTATTTTATTTCGTTGAAAAGATTCAATGAATTTTGCTGGTTTCGAAAAAAATACGCCGTAATTGTTAATTCTCAAGGTCACTCTGATGTTTCCTGCATAATTTATCAGTCAATTCATCTTTATTTCCACCTTATCCGTTAGACCTTGGTAAAATTATCGAAAAACGAAAGATAAAAATCACCATAGTTACATAGTAAAATTATTGAAGGTAAAAAAACATAGGCTCTGAAGCATAGAAATGCAAGTGTGTTATGCCTAGGAATCGAATAAACGTATCCTCGTTAACTTTCAAGTCACCATAACTTGGCCGTAAATTCTATGCCATAGCCTGAGTAATACAAATACGCCCCAAAAAGTTCTCGTATTTCTCTTGTTAATCTTGATAGCAATAGTGAATCACAATTTCTGTGAACGTTAATAACTCGTGATAATAAATTCGCTTGTACATCACTCAAGGAAAATCAGCCACTTACTGATATAAACAACGTACCGCTAATTAAGAAAACTGAAAGCGTCAGTAGCTGGAGAGCTGTAGTACATGCAACTCGTCATTGTTCACATAAATCAACGGAAATCATGAACCAGTATCGAGTTCATGCTTATCATCGCTGCTGTTTTGGTTGTATCGACGTGCCATTTGAACTCGTCTGGCCTGTTGTGGCAGAGCAGAGAGCTACGGTTCAACTCACGTGTTAAGACATCTTAGCTCTGGCAAAGAATACTCCGGCAAAAAGACCTGCAACGCATCAAGAATGGTCAGGACTCATGAAGCGAAAAGCCGTTGACTATATGTTAAAGCAACGTTAGATATCAATGGTGGTCTCACCAAATAATATGCTGAAGAGACTGGGCAGATTAAGTGGAACATTGAAAAGTAGTATTCCGGCAAGAGATATAGGTATCTTGTTCAGCGAACCCACGAGACTGTATAAACATGTATCGTTAGTATATGGATAATATACATAATATAAATTTTACGGGAACTGGTAACCATGGTTGTCGATTACCAGATTTTATGTTACTCAGACTTGGCTGAAGCCTCAATATGTAGGATATGAGTGCAAATTGAACTATGGGTAATTTAAAAGACGATATAATAAAACCAACTCTCATTGTAAGTCGGCTTAGATAAATATTTGTCATGTTAAAATGAGGTGGAGTGAATGGTCAAAATGAGGTGTTGAAGTGTATTTTAATAAAAGCGGATGACTGATGTAAAAGACGTTAGAGCAGAGCGGAGGAAAACAATTACCTGTAAGTAGTAGGGCCGGTTTGGCCGAGAAACCACATTGACGTAAAGCTAATTGCGAGACCTAACAATCCGCTGAGTGTTGCTGCAGCCCAAAACATTGGCAGTCCAGTTACATCTCTGTAAATGTTTAAATTCACTGAATAAATGTATCTATCGTAACTTGGAACAATTTTCACCAAGAGTATTGGAAATTGAGTTCAGTGCTTACGCGTTCTTCACGTAGCTCCATTCATCGAAAACCAGAATCAGGAAAACAGCAAACGGTAACGATAAAGAGTTGTTCAGCAGCACCATTGAAACTTCATTCAGGGATCCCGACTTCGTCACTTGCTTTGCTTTGTCCATAACCATCCTCAAAGTAAGCTGTGAATATGTACATTTATCTCATTAACAAGGTAACCTAAAACATATATTTAGTCCGAGAAGATGGATATTGTCACACATATGATCATAAAGTATGGGAGGGTTAAGGATGACGAATAAGTCTGTATTATGTAGAAAACGTACTGAATAGCTCGCTGTTAGAACACAGTTTACGAACTGCCATGCGTATCCAGTGGTATTGAAAGCAAGATCCGTGATGCCGCCACTTATAGCGGAGATAATCTGCGAAAGGGAAAAAAACTTAGATGTTAGGACACAAAGTGATGGGCCATCATAAAATATCACCGTGTAACTACACCAAACAGAACAAAATTGTGAGCATCGGTTACTGACAAACCTAGCGCAGATCTTCCTACAAACTATGTAATGAAGTGAAACACCGAATACTATAGAAATATTTTATAAAAATTACATATATAAAACATCGGTTTAGGTATACAAGTTTATCAAGCTAAAATGAAGAACGACCAGAACTAATAATCCAGCAGAAAAGCTGCACAGTTTCTCAAAGCAAATATATGATGGTGAGAGCATGAAGAAATTATGTACCATGAGAAACATGGCAGTCCAAACTTTCTGATTTTGGCGCCTTCGAAATAAGTAATACTCCCCAATTGCGGTTAGTATATTTGTCACGTTCTTCAAAATTGTGACCATAGCTATATTTATGTATTTTAGACTGCAACACGGGAAAAAAAAATCAGTCACAAACTCACAACAAATGAACAGATGCAAGCTAAGAGCCTTGTTTTGCAATCCCTTCACCCTTAAACACTAGATTTTCACCCTTTTAACAATACGTGAGGTAAACATGTTCTCTCCGTCTTTGGTGGTCTGAAGTCTAAATTTTTCTGAAATTGTCTGATGAAATTGTTTGAGGTTTAGCGTTTTATAATTTGTCTTTCTCCTGACGTTTTGTGAAGATGTCTCAAGTTTTCTGAAGTTTGCTAAAGCGTGTTATTAGTTCAAGAAAAAATAAGATGGAGAGAACGATTCCTTACACTGTTGTATTTTGCCGACAAAAACTAACTAGGATAGAATTAGATTGTACCTGTACATTCCTGATACAAGCATCCCCACAAAGATAACGTTGACAGGTAGCCAAACTCTGATGAGCTTCCAGCTGAGTTTTTCAACCGAAACAACCCGACATACACTCAATGCAACAACGATGACAGTGCTGATTAAGTTCTGCATTAAAAGCAACAAAGAACGCTTCTACAGGTTACAGTTTGTAAAACTAGCACTCGATTGCAAGACATATCGATAAAATATTGTAGACACTCACTAAAGCAAGCACATTTGAAATGAAAAGAAACAGTACCTGATAAAACATCAAAGATATTCCAGCGTTGAAGTTATATGTTGATAGAACTACTTTGTTCAGCAGTATCATGCTACACGAAGAAAAACAGTAAGCAGCTCCAGATAAAAGAGGTCCAGAGGGTTTCTTTCCATGCTCCCTCTTTTCGTCCGTCTGAACCACATGACTACTGATGCTATTTTGGGCTGCTCGATTAGGTCGAAGAAGCCTACTGAAAGGACTGCACAAATTTTACGGAATTGTGATGTGATGAATAAACTTCACTATGAACATGCCTACTGAAAGGACAAAACTTTTTCTAATCACCAATTACGAAGGTCGAAACCCATAGATGTTTACTAACCAAACAAAGCGCAGACAGGGGAATAAAAAAAGCTGAGCATTCATCTGATGGACTAGGCTATGACAACAAACATACGGAAAATACGATTTATTACCCGTGCAGATGATGGAACCCATAACTTAGAAAACCATAACCCTTTTGATTGAGAAACATATACTCCAACTTCGACCGATAGAATCTCAGAACAAACTATAACTACATATAGATTGCACACAAAAAAAAAATACTGAGCTGAAAAAACAAGAAAGAAAGCAATAATTTACCTGTCACTAGACGACATACGCTCTGTTGGTGAGATGATTTCACTAATAGAGTTCTTTCCTTGATGGTAATCGTCGAACGTGTTGTATGTTCCATTGACTCCCGCACTCATCGTATCGTTCCCATTTGAAAGTCCTACTTGTGATTCTAAGTGGTCATAGCTACTTCCAACGTCTAACTTGATTTCTGAAGACATTGAGCCAATCCTGAAACAGGAGCAACAAAAAATGAAAAAACATTTTAATAAGAGGAAATTATGTAGGCACATACGCATAGCATTCTACTCTACAAAACACAAGAGAACAACACGCATAAGTAGAATTACTTCACGATTTTATAATCTCAAATCTTAACACATGAAACACAAATTCCACGGAGGAGTTACCGAGCCAAATCTCATATCTTGACACTAAATAAGTAAATATATACTCCGTACTACGCAGTACGCAGTACATTGAAATTAGACTCCGTAGTACCAGAAGAAAAAATCTCGACACTAAATATATACTCCGTACTACAAAGTACATTGAACATTCAACAATGGATGTCAACTAGTTAAGTTTCTAAACTCATGATCCGGGTTCAAATCCCGTTAGCATAACAATCGCCCTCGTAGCTTGCTTTACCAAAAACAAAAATGAAATATACCACATTCAACAACGATGAATCAGTACAAACAAACTAAAAATGCAACGCACGATCAATCACTAGTATTCACTACCCTTTTGGTTGTATTCAAGACGAGGACATGATACAAACAAAAGGGATTAGAAGGGGCCATACTTCCGTAAACGTTCCTATGACGAATTGATTTTAACTCGTTATCTCCGCTTTCTTTTCCCTACAAATCCCATCAACCAAACAACGCTTGCAATTAAGAAAATCTCGAATATGAATATGTGATTTGATCCTACCAAAATCATTTTTCCGCCACCATAAATTCTAATTTACAGCTTATACCGACAGATAGATTCGACAGAAGATGAGAATAACGGCGAGAAAAACAGCAACAAAAGAAATTTAGCGAAAACAGAAGAAACTCACCAGCTTTTGAATCAACTGCCGAAAAAATTAGAAGTAATATTCAAAATTCAAATACATACAACCCTAATCAACAGATAACTAAATTCCACAAATCTATATATCAAATCAAAAACCCTAATTAATTGTTTGATCACAACTCAACCGCGTAAAAACTCAAATTAAAAGTACCAACTTGATCACACAAATCTCACAATAAACGCAACAATTAAACACCATAAAAAGTAATCTGGTAAAAAAAAAAAACCCTAAATCACGTAATAAAAGTGGCTTTATTGAATTAACACGCAAAGTAACAAAGAAAATGTGACAAAATTACACAAAACAATTGGCGAATTCATAAAAAAATTATTAAATTATTTAAAAAATTGAAAGTACCATGAGATTAGGGATTAAACGGTGAGACAAAAGGAGCGAAAATCGAGGAGAAGAAGAAGTTGGGTGTGAATTTTGCATCGATTGACGAGATTATGATGAAAAAAGTCAATAATTTTGATCAAATTCATCTCTGTTGTTAATGTTGTTGTTGATTTCTGAAGCAAGGTTGTAATTTTTTTATTTTTTTTAAAAAAAAAAAAAAAATCACCGTTTTTTAGCGCCAAATATGGTGTGTCGCAGGTTTTTATCAAGTGGACTAGCGGTGAAGTTGAACGGGTCGGGTCTCAGCAAGTCGATTTGGGCGCCATTATTTCCGTTTATTTTCATTCATTTGATTCGATTCGATTCGATTCCATTCGATTCGATTTTAATTCGATTCGATTCATTCCATTCGATTCGATTCGATTCGATTGACAAATATGTTATTGAATTGAACTTCATTCGATTCGATTCGATTCATTCGATTCGATTCGATTCGATTCGATTTCTGGCTCATTTCGATTCGATTCCATTCGATTCGATTCGATTCGAATTGATTTAGATTCGATTCGATTCAAATTTAAAAGTAAAAGAATACAGTCTAAGTCATGATACATTGGAAAAAATAAATTGGGTCTCATCAAGTCGGGTCAGCTTGAAATATTATCGAGCTACGGTTTATATTAAAAACACTTATGTTAGGTTTGGGTCAGTGCAATTGTTTGCTGATATCTATTAGCCTCAGATTGATCCAAGGTAAGTCATTTGCGATTCAACGATTGTTCGAATTCTACCAACTTGAGTTTATTGTTCCAGTTTAGGTATTTTATGATAGAGTTAACTTTTGATAGTCATATGGGAGAGTCCATAAGAATGTTGGGTTATTGAAGTTATGTGACTCCTGGCCCTAGCCTGGTACATTCATCATGCTGGGCAAACAGTTGTTGGCCGTGGTACTGAAAAAATAAATAAAACAGTTGACGTCTCCCCTCCTTCGTTTCCCCTACACCATCGTGACCATCTCTTCACACTCTAAGTATTCAAAATTGAATTAAAATTTAACAATTTTAAAATCAAATGGAAATTTCAACCTTAATTTAACACTCTAATTTGATAGGATAGAGATTAAAAATCTATAATCAAAAATTCAAAAGTCTAAAACCGATATATTTAAAGTCTAAAATTACGTCATGATCATCATGATATATTTAAAGTAACAACCTGTCATTTCAATTTAAAAACCCGACATATTTAAAGTAAAATTTGGATACAATTGAACCAATGACGTCTTATGATAAGTTGTTTTAAATGTTTCGGCCCAATCCGTTTCATTTGAAAATTGGGCCCAAAGTAATACTCCTGAAACTTTCAGTTAATAACGACTTTACTCCATCATTTCAAACTCAATTGACACGTGTCACTACATCATCCAATTATCCCCCAAAATATCCACTTTACAAACCAACAAAAATAATAAAAATAATAAAAAATCATTAAAATATTCCACACCTCAAACTAAAACTAAAAACAACTCGTGTAAAAAAAAAAAAAAAAGAAACGTACGAAACTCTGGCGCTCAAATTATGAACGCCGAAACGTTTCGAAACTTCCACCCACTTTCACTCCCCTCATCACTCCCCTCACCGAAACTCCTCCACCCGAAACGTCCCCGCTTCTTCCGCGTTTCGTCCGAGTTTCGAAACGTTTCGAAACGGGGGCGTTTCGGGAGGGTGTGGGTGGATGTGAGGGGGAAAACTTTTGACGTTTCGGGTGATGCGGGTGTCGTTGAGTCGGTGAAGTTGAAGGAACCGATAAATGAGGTGGTTTCCGAGGCGGTGGAGGGAGACAGTGACGGTGGTGGTGGTGGTTTGCAGTGGTGGGAGGAGTTTCCTAAGAGATGGGTTATTGTTGTTTTGTGTTTTTCTGCTTTTCTTCTTTGTAATATGGACAGGGTAATAATTTTATCTTCTACATTTTTGTTTATTTTGATGTTTTTTTATGTGTTTGATTAGTTAAAAGTTTGTATAAAAATGTTGCACTTTGTACTATAATTGTGTAACTTCTAGAGTAGAATGGTATCACATAATAATGATCATCTACCGAAGATGGCATAGTCTAGTGGTCAGGACGGAGATACCCTAAGTCGTAGGTCTCAGGTTCAAATCTCACTGTCTGCGGTTTAAGCTGTTGGTTGAGTCGGTTTTTAAAGTAACGTGCTATCAGGCCCGTGATCCTTGATGATTTTAGTACTAATCACTAGAGTATGGCATACTAATAGTAGAGTAACATATGTAAGTGAATGTTGGCAGGTTAATATGAGCATAGCAATACTTCCAATGTCTGCCGAGTATGGCTGGAATCCAACCACTGTTGGTTTGATACAGTCCTCTTTTTTCTGGGGATATCTTCTTACACAGGTGCGCGGTTTTCTTCATTGTTTTCTTTAAGCGTGTACCCTTTAAACACACTTGTAAGGTTGTGTACAATCATAAGCACGAGTCGTTGAGGCATCAGGGGTTGCATGGTTTTGCAGGTAGCGGGAGGGATATGGGCAGATACTGTCGGAGGAAAGGCTGTTCTCGGGTTTGGTGTCGTCTGGTGGTCTGTTGCTACCATTCTTACTCCTGTTGCCGCTAAGCTTGGGCTGCCTTATTTACTTGTAGCCCGTGCTATCATGGGAGTTGGCGAGGTCAGTATTCCTCCCTCCATCCGAGATATATTCTCCTTACTCTTCACTTGAGCTATAATTTCTCACATTATGCAACAATTATGACCTATTCGTCTTAAGTTGTCTGAATTTTGAAGTTTTCTGAAGTTAGTGTTTTTAGAGTAGTCTTTTTGCTGAAATTTTCTGAAATGCTTGACATCGGTTGACACTCGAACATCAGATGGAGATAACGCGTTATTTTTTCCATTAGGGTGTTGCCATGCCTGCCATGAACAATATTCTTGCAAAATGGGTTCCCGTGTCAGAGAGAAGTAGATCATTAGCACTTGTGTACAGCGGAATGTATCTTGGCTCTGTAACTGGCTTGGCATTTTCACCGTTGTTGATTCATCAATTTGGCTGGCCGTCTGTTTTTTACTCGTTTGGCTCTCTCGGAACTGTTTGGTTCGCGGTGTGGCTTAACAAGGTATTATTATCCGTAACTCCATTACACTGATTTTGCATATACTGACTGACGTTTTGACGTTGCTGGTAATGCTGTACATAGGCACGTAGCTCACCGCTTGATGACCCTGATCTTCGTCCTGCTGAGAAAAAGCTTATCATGAGCAGCTGCATCTTATCCAAGCAGCCAGTGAAGACGATTCCATGGAAGAAAATCCTGTCGAAAGGACCTGTTTGGGCGCTGATAGTGTGTCATTTCTGTCATAACTGGGGAACGTTTATCATACTTACTTGGATGCCAACTTATTATCACCAGGTGAGTTTTCTTACGAAAATCGTAAGAAATGTATTTGAATCACGATTTCTTTCGTCCTCCATCATAATTCGCTTGTTCGAACAGGTGTTGAAATTTAATCTTACAGACTCAGGAATGTTGAGTGTTGTACCATGGCTTACTATGGCGTTGTGTGCCAACCTTGGTGGTTGGATTGCGGATACACTTGTGAGTAAAGGTTACTCTGTGACCACAGTACGTAAGGTACTCGTCTTCTCTCGACTCAAAATTTATGATTTCTTCATCGCAGTACTTAGTCTACGACACAACATTATTTGGTTTCTGTTTGTGATGGATTTAAGCAAAACTTCTCGTTATACTGTGATTGCTTCGCGACTTCGCGTGTATAGTTTTTAAAGTGGATTGACAGTTGATTGTGCGTCTCTTGGTGTTGAATTTTCTGTGCAGATTATGCAAACGATTGGTTTCCTCGGACCTGCGTTTTTCCTAACTCAGTTGAGCCACGTCGATTCACCAATAATGGCCGTTCTCTGCATGGCTTGTAGCCAGGTACGTGCCCTAACATGATTTTTTCTCGCTTTTCTTAATAAAATTGTCAGAAACTCATGGTCGTCTGTTCGGTTTTCTATAATAACCAGGGGACCGACTCGTTCTCTCAGTCAGGACTTTACTCAAATCATCAAGACATAGCTCCTCGGTATTCTGTAAGAAATCAGCCCTTCCACTTTTCTTTCGTTTTTTATTTTCGTTTTGCGTGGATGTCATAATTTATCGATCTATCATTTTTGAAAATTGTTTTGTCAGGGAATATTGCTCGGTCTTTCGAATACTGCAGGGGTTCTAGCAGGCGTTTTAGGAACAGCAGCAACTGGCTATATTCTGCAACATGGTTCGTACTCGTGCCTTTAATCGTACATCTACTCATATCTTGCTTCAGATAACACGAACCAACGATTCACGTTCTTCATCGACGCTGTGTTCATTCTAGTTTCGACAAAATTTGCACTTTAGGTCACTCGTAAATAGCCTCTCGCCCTCTCTGTGGATTCATGTCGTGATTGTCGTGTTTTTCTGCGCTTCTGACGGTTTTAACTTCCGTCAATTTCAGGTTCTTGGGATAACGTATTCGAGGTATCAGTCGTCCTATACTTAGTGGGAACAGTAATCTGGAATCTCTTCTCCACAGGCGAAAAGATCTTGGAGTAACCTCCCCGCCCCCCACGCGCCTCACATTTCAGGCCAAATTTCAGCCCTACAAAGCCAAACCCTCTGCACGTCTGTGAAACTCGCGCAGAACATCCACACGACAAGACGTAAAACCAGACCTTGTGATAACCCGAATGCATTACGCAGGCTTTTAGGCCATGAAAGACGTTACGGATTGTCGGATTCACTCAGTATATAGCTTCTGCAATTCATGACAGTTTTAAGGCATTACATTCGTGTAAGTAAATTCTTAGATATAACCTGTACATGTACATGTATTGACACGGCGACTACTTAGTTCCTGTATCCGAAGAGTACGTAAATATACTTGTTTGACCCGTTTACGAAACGGGTTTACCATTTTGGAGGGTGCTGTGTTGTAGCTACCTGTGTTTGTTTGTACATTAGGCAAATGATATGTGAAGGAAATAACAGCAAGTTTTGCTGCTTTATCAAGCTTTTTGGTAGTGATTTAGTGACCTTTTTTTATTTTAATTTTTAATTTTTAATTATTTTATGTTAGTTTGTTCTAGAGGTGGCCATCTTCACGGCCCGGCCTGGCCCGGCTAGGAGAGCATTGAGGATCTGAGGGTTGTGTTTTTGGAGTCCGAACTAACCCTCCCAAACCCGGTTAGGCCCGCTAAAATTTAAGGCTCAGGCCCAATTATTGGCATCAGGCCCTCCCCAGGCACCCCAGCCAGCAAAAAAACAAAAAAAAATTAAAAAAATTTAAAGCCTAAGGGCTAGGGCCTCAAATTCAGAGTCCGGCCCTTTGAGGTCGGGCCCAAACTTCAATTTTAGAGCTCGGCCTTTGGAGGGCCGGCTTGGGTCCGGTCCGACCCGACCCTTGGCCACCTCTAATTTGTTCTAATTTTTTAAGAAGGAAAATTTGAGAAATCCATATATTTATTCAAATAAATACGGAGTATAGAGTCATGCTTAATTTTGCTGAACTTATTTTTATATAATACACTTATAATACGGAGTAATATTTTAATTTTATATTTTTAATGTAAAACTATATTCATGTACTTCCTTCCATTTTCTTATATATGTCTCACATTTCAATACACATTTTTTTTTTTTTTTTACATTGTCTCTCAAAATATATGGTTTCAAACTTTCAATATTACTTACTCCGTACTATTGTTTTAACTTGTGCCTTAATAGATACGGAGTATGAAAAAAAAGAGTCAAGGATATGAATGACGGATCACAATAAAATATTTGTAACTCGTATTACTATAATATTATCTTCTGTAAAACATGTTCCTATATAAAGTTACTGTAATATGGAGCAATTTGATACGTATTTTATAAGTAATATATCACTTCAAAGTTACAAGACAATTTAATTTTATTATAAAAGTATTCAAATGTTAAAATAAATTATTTTTACGGAGTAGCATTTTTTTTTTTTTTAGGGATCTTTGTAAGTTATAAGATGGCTCCATTTAAATTGTCTGACGGAGTCCCATTTATCAAATTTTTTTTAAAATGATCATTTTTTACTTTTAGTTGAATCTTACAATAAATTATCATCAGATTTCACCCAATTCAAAATCAAATTATACCGAGTATTCCCTTCAATTCATCCATTTGTTCGCATGCGACGTCTTTTTTTTCCCTCACAAAAAGTGGTCTCATACAAACAATTCATGGACGAAAGGGAGTAATATATAAAAAAAAAAACTATGAATATAGTACTCTTAAAAATCGCCGTACAAACTATAAACAAGAGTTTATTTATAAAAAGAAAATATTATTTCTATCTTTTTTTTTTTTTTTTTTTTTTTCCGAGAGAGGCACAAAATCATTACAACTGGGGAAGAAAATTCGAACCTGAAACCTAATGCTTAGGATAAAATAGGAAACTCGATTTTTTTCCCTTCCCAAAAAAGTCAAACGGTAAACAATTCATTGAAACGAAGAGTATAAAAAGTAAATAAAAAAAAATCATCATACCAAAATCAACAACCGGGTCTCAAAAACAAAACCTAAGCACACTTCTTAACTTTCTCTCTCTTCCACCCCCCTCAAAAAAAATCCCCAAATTCTCCAAAACCCTAGCACCTTCTCAATTCGAAAAATGGCGGCGAAGAGAGAGAAAACTGTGCTTCAATTGGGCGGCGTAACCACCGCGTCTACGGTGGCGAAGGTCCACCCTCTCGTGATTTTCAACATCTGCGATTGTTATGTCCGACGACCTGACCAAGCTGAGCGGGTTATCGGTACTCTACTTGGATCCGTTTTACCTAATGGTACTGTCGATGTTCGCAATTCTTACGCTGTTCCTCACACTGAATCTTCTGATGAGGTTGATTACACTTTTTTTCGGCGGTTTTTTTGGCTGATGTTTTGATAGGTTTTATGAAATCGTGGAGTTTGATTTGTTTGTTGTGTTGATTTGCTTTCAAATTGATGATGAATGTGTAAATTACTGTGCGCTGAGTTTGTCAAGTTTTTAGGGTTTAATGAATGCTAATAGTTTGCTAGATTATGCGAAATTGTTGAATTTCATGTGTTGTATGTGTTGTATGTGTTGATTTACTTTCATTCTGATGATTAATTTGTGAAATATATGCGCCAAGTTTGTGAATTTTTTAGGTTTGATGAATTCTGATAATTTGCTAGATTATGCGAAATTATTGAGTTTCATGTATCATTTGCGTTGATTTGTTGTGTGGAGTGATGTGATTATGGCCTGGAATTCAATGAATTGAGTTAGGCGAATTTCTCGGTTTTGGTGGATGTAAATTTTTCGTAGATGGTGTGAAATCATCAAGTTTCACTCATTCGTGGTGTTATGTTACGCGTGATGCCTGAGTACTAACCATTGAGGCTGCCAATATTTCTAGGTTTCATGTATTTGTTCTGCTGATTTGTTATGTTAAGTGATGACGGTTTCGCCCGCATCTAGTGTCGTTAGAGGGTCGATTTACGGCACTTTACCTATGAGTTGGATTGCATCTGAGTGAGTGTCTGAGTGACTGATTCTTCACAATAAATAATAAATAAAACTTCTGTCAGTTTCTTTAGAATCAAAAACCAATGAGTAGTGAACTTTTGGCTTCATTAGGAGATTGGGTGCGTCATGAATTCTGATATTTTGCTCGGGAAATTACTGTGTCTCATGTATATGCTGATTTGTTACGTTAGGTGAGGATTGTTGCCGAAGATTTTATGCACTGTGCTACACAATTTCTAGTTCGTGTGAAAGATTGCTTATAGTGTTGCTTATGGATTTGAATTTTCGTAATTCTTTGTCAGGTTGCACTGGATATTGAGTACCACCACAATATGCTTACGTCTCACCAGAAAGTGAATCCGAAGGAATTCATTGTTGGATGGTATGTTTCGATCTTTGAAACCGCCAATTGTTCTGATTTTCTTGGCCTTCTGGCTTGTTTCGGTTGGTTTTAGCTGCAGAGTTTCGATTAGAAAATGAATCGAAGGAAAATTTTACTGCTGCTGAATTTTTTCATGTGTAATTTTGTTGGCTAGGCTTGATATGCTGTACTGTTTGTTATGGTTTTGACTCGGGGAAACACTTTGTTGAAGAAGTGTGCCTGGATTCAGTTTATTGATTGAAACTCGAAACGGAAAATTAACTACATTGTCTAAATAGGGCAGAACTGCTATTCACTATTCAGTGCATTTTTGTGAGATTATCATGAAGCCGTATTTGCGTGAACTTTTGAGCCATTGAATTGCTGGATAATAATCCTACACGCTTACTGAACTTTGTATCTGGAATTATTTTGTGCTCTGTAATATCAGGTACTCAACTGGTTTTGGTGTGTCTGGAGGATCTGCTTTGATCCATGATTTTTACTCCAGAGAAGTTGCAAACCCGATTCATCTAACCGTCGACACTACATTTAAAAATGGAGAACCATCCATTAAAGCCTTCGTTTCCGTGAACTTGACTCTCGGAGGCCAGCCTCTTGCTGCTCAATTTCAGGAAGTTGCAGCTGAGCTTCGCTTATCTGAAGCTGAGAGAGTTGGATGTACGCACATGAACTTGTCAACGTCACATGACGACTTTTAATTGTTGCATTCAAAAGTACTTGGATCTGGACGTTTGACTCACAATTTTACTTGTTGCAGACGAACTTTTGAAATCGACCATGGCAGACAAAATTCCCAGTGACATGGAAGGGATGGAGAGCACATTGCAGAGGTTACTTGCTCTCATTGCCGACATTTCTTCATATGTTGATGATGTCGTGGTGAGTAACACTTCTACCTTCTTCCTAAATCTTCATTTTCGCAAGTGGACAAGCTTGTTTAAAATTTTTGACTACGATGTGATGAAAGTTTATTTTTTTCTCCCGCAGAACCAAAGGGTTGCTCCTAACAATGAAGTTGGGCGGTTTCTAGTAGAAGCGGTGTCCTCCCTACCAAAGATTGAAGCTCCAGCTTTCGATAAGCTCGTTAATGACAGCATACAGGTACGTGCATGCTGACTGACAGCATCCTTTCAGGACCTAACTCGGAAATTGCTTTTTTTTTTTTTTTTTTTGCTCCGTTTCTTAGCTGGTTTCATGTATGTCAAAATATCAGCACCGTCTTTACGATTTTGTTGTAATAATAAATTCCCTGGGATTATGTCTTTCTTAGTAGACCCATCATCCACAACCTACCTAATAAAAAAACCGATATTATTTACAAGGCAAACCATCTTTTTTGCCTTCGAAAGCGAATGTTGCAATTCTAGAGAACAGTTAAGGAGTAGTAGTTGTGCTGATTTTTGTTGGGTGTCGATTTTGTCGAGATCTTGGGACAAATTTGATCGGATGATCCCATGCACCCTATTTTAGGATCTATGTTCCTAGATTTCGTCAATCAAAGGCAAAAAACTATTTACGATGTATGGTTGCATGCTTCGATTTTGTGCATAACCTCGTCTTATGTTTCCGTCCTGCAGGACCAACTTCTGTTGCTATACCTATCAAGCATCACTAGGACTCAACTGAGTGTAGCCGAGAAGTTGAATACCGCAGCTCAGATTTTGTAAGCGTAGTTCAAGCAATCCGGAATTCTTGTTGCACAACCAGTTGACTAGAGAAGAGTGTTCTGTGGTGGTTTTTTGTGTTCGTCGTTATTTGTACTTTTGGAGATTTTTTTTTTTTTTTTTGGTTAAAAATTTAAAAAATAATATTGTCTCGACCAAGTATCTACCGCTTTATACTTATTCAATGTCGATTGAAATCAACTTGGCCTTTGTTATTTCCGTTGTCTCTTTACTCGTGGGAAGGAATATTTCTGTTATTTTTCGGTACTTTGATCGCAATTCGTAAACGTCTGCTACATTCGGGAGATCAGTGAAGTCGGAGATTTTGTCGGTACAGCTGCGGTAAATAGTCAAATAATATTCTCAAAATATATTTTCTTCACAAAAATGCTTTGCGCTTTACTAGAATCTAAGCTTATACATTTCTCTACGACTCGACCTGTTACGCCTTTCTACGCAAAGAAGCTACTGTATTTATGTAATTTATGTAATTTGAATTCAATTGAAGCTGACGATGAGATCTCGGTGCACAAGACTAGATGGAGATTTAACGTCGCCGTCTTTCGAACAATGTTTGACATATTCAAAGCAGTCGTTCAGAGCTTCCCGTGCGTGTTCTTCTATTGGATCCCGTGATCTTGAAAACGGTTCTTTCGACACGTTAGTTATTCGTTTACTCGACACTAACCTGAACCCATTTTTGATGCTTTTCCCAAGTTGCTTCATAAACCGCATAGGCGAGGGGCGAGCGTCTTTTCCCTTAGGAGAGGACGTCTTACGACCAGGACTTCCCTTGCGACTGAGTTGCTCGTTTTCCGACAACATTCTATCCACACCAACCGAACCTCGACTTCAGTGAAAAAGTGTGTGATGTTGAGATTATGGAAGCAGCAGATTATTGCATTCATAGGCTACTTATATACTCATAACTCATAAGTGTGCAGTTTGTTCAATGAATGAAAACTGGCTATTATAAAATAAAGATAGATACCTTCCAAAATTCACTATACAAACATGGGAAAATTATTAAGACATCATACATTTTATAGGAAGTATAGCCTACTAATTCTCTTCCCAAAAAAAAAAATATAATTGCATTAAATTTATTTTAAATCAACTGTATTTTGTCGATGTTCTTTATAATTCAAATGTTAATAATGGACATGACGTTGTATTGATATTAACATCCGTAAAATGAATTTACATCACGGTCAATTCAGACCAAAGTTTCAATGTTCTACACTTCTACTCTGTACTTGATTAAAATTTTGCCATCGAGTTAGCTATTAAGTGAGAATAGACTCGATAAATATGACACGAGTTTGGATCGACAACAGTTGACAATAACTGCATTCCTTCATTTAATAAGCCTTAAATTAAAAAAAAAAAAAAAAAAACTAAAAAGTAACTATAAGTACTCCGTAGTAAATAAGGAAGAAAATCTTCAAATGCATGTACGCAACAAAGTAAACAAGTGCAAAGAATTTTACTACATTTGACATGATTTAAAATTGATCTTAATTGACTTGGTAAAAATCTCGTCTTAAATTCAAATTCAAACATACCTAAATAAGTTCTGACTCAAACACACAACATACGCGCCACTTACGCGGTGACACCCAACTCAAATACTCAATAACCTATTTGTAAAGTTAGCCTCAAGACGGGTATTTTGGACCATGAGAAAGCTAGGGTTTTTGACGGTTTTTTGGAAGAGAATCAGAGGAAAGAGGTTGGGAGGTTTTTGGAAAGATTTTCTAAATTTTAAAATGTGCAAATGTGGTAAAATTGGAAGTTAGGGTAATTATGGCGCGAATAAATAGGGGGACATTAGGGCGACTCAAACGTCCCATCAGTCCGAAAAAACTGCAGCCCACGTCATAATGGCCAAACAGCGCTACAACTTCCCATATAGGGTGACTTCTGACCCGAGCAGAGAAGCAGGGTTCTGCGCTTTCGATCGATCCTGGACGGGCGAACCCGGACTTCTGAACAGAGAAGCATTTCCTCGACTTCAGCCTGAGCCTGGCAGTTGAGGAAATGGGGGGCAAACTGTTAGGCCCAAAATACCCTCAAGGGTCCAAAGAGCAAAACAAAGGCCCAAGTCAAGGAGAGGAAAAATGGTCAACGAAAGTCAAAGCCCAAGTCAATGTGGTCAAGGGAAGTCAAGGTCAACAGTCCAAAGGTTCGAGGTCAAGCAAGGCCCAAAGGAATGGAAGCCCAACAAAGAAGAAGCAAAGAGACGTTGTAAGCATTTGATTTGGTCAAGCAACAGCTCAGCTACAATGAAGGTAGCAGTTAATCCACTCAGGCGTTATAGGAGAAGAATAAGGAGGAAGTTAATGAATGGCGAGAATCAAGGAGCATTAACAACCAAATGTAGCCGTTAATTGGAGCCTATAAAAGGAAGAAAGCATCATCATTGGAAGGGACTAATCAACAACTGCAAAACTCATACTCGAACACTCTAAATTCACTGATAATTACTCGCGATTGTATTCTCGTGATGCGGAAGTTACGTCATTGCATGCGTTACGCTCGAATCATAGTACAAACCCTCTCCTGGCTTGGTGCCCGTGGTTTTTCCCTTACTTCTAAGGGTTTTTCCCACGTAAACAATTTCGTGTGTCTTTTCTTTACTTGCATTGTCTTACACTTCGTTAATTCCCACATACAATCTACCTCGATAATCATAAAATACGTATAAAAGGATAATACTAATAAACCCAAAATCTAAATACGAAAAGAGTGAGAAAATCACCCCGAACAACAGGTCAGATTGATTTTGACTTGACAATTATGCGAAAATTATCAAGTCGACTTTTTCGATAATTAAGAACTCGTTTTTTCAACTTTTACCGAATCAATCGAATCGAATCGAAATGAAATTAACTAAATCGAATCGAATGAATCAATTGAATGAAATTCAATTAAATAATATAAATTTATCTTGAATCGATCTGAATTGAATGGTAGGCCAGGCGAATGAATAAATGAGCCCAGTGAAAATAAAATTTGAAAAAGCAGTCCTAAATCGACGTAGTCGGGTCAAGTTAAATCGGGTCGGGTGAAGTGAAATTTTTTTACCAACTACGGAGTACAATTAATTTTGCTAATTACAAACGACCTCTTGAAAAGGATAAGATAACATTTTTATCTTCACTTCACTTTTTTTCTCTTCGAAGCTTCAACAATGGCGACTTCTACTTCAATTTCTCTCTCATTCTTCTCATCTTCGCTCTTTTCTTCATCTTCTTCTTCTTCGAAAACCCTAAATTTCCGCGCAATTTCCCCCCCAAAACCCCCAAATTCACTCACATTATCATCATCAATCAATTCTCAACTAACTCCTCTACCAATCCTCGACATCTCCGGCGAAAAAGTCGGCGAAACATACCTGAACCTGAAAACCGCCGCCGCCGACACTGCACGCGCCGTCGTCCACCGCGCCGTCGTCCATCACCTCCAAAACCGCCGCCGCGGCACCGCCTCCACGCTGACACGCGCCGAGGTTCGCGGTGGTGGGGTCAAACCCTACCCGCAGAAGAAAACGGGCCGGGCCCGCCGCGGGTCGCAGCGTACGCCGCTGCGGCCCGGCGGAGGTGTCGTCTTCGGCCCGAAACCGAAGGACTGGTCGATTAAAATGAACAAGAAGGAGAAGCGGCTCGCGCTCTCCACCGCCATCAACAGCGCCGTCACCTCCGGCGGCGAGGACGGCGGAGGTACGGTGGCGGTGGCGGTGGAGGGGTTTGGGGAGGCGTTCTCGGAGAAGCCGAAGACGAAGGAGTTTATAAGTTTGATGAAGAGGTGGGGGCTTGAGCCGACGGAGAAGGTGGTGTTTATGGCGATGGAGGTGGCGGAAAATGTGGAGAAATCGGGGAGAAATATCGGGACGTTGAAGATGTTGACGCCGAGGAGTTTGAATATTTACGATGTTTTGAATGCTGATAAGTTGGTTTTTACTAAGGATGCTGTTGATTATTTGAATGCCATGTATGGTGTTGATTATGTCGTCGACGATGATGGTGAAGACGAGGACGAGGATGAGGACGAGGACGTGGAGGAGGACGTGGAGGAGTTTGAGGAGGTTGATGACGGTGATGAGCAAGGTATAATGTGATTTTGTGTTTTGTTTGTTTGAATTTGGTTTTATTGTTTTGTTGTTGTTGTTGTTGTTGTTGTTGTTGTTGTTTGTTGTTTGAAATTTTTTGATGATGGTTTTGGTACTGAATTACGATGGAATAAAGCAAAATGACTAGCTGAGGAGTTACGTTTGATGCTCTCGATCTACATTGTATTCGTTTTGGTTTGTTTGGAAACCGTTTCTCTCTATGTTGAGAAGTGATAACAAGTTTAGGGGTGTGACCGTGTGAGTGTGTTTTCGGGAACCATTGAGGTACGGGGTTAGATTTTGAATTTTGGTGTGTTACGAATTGTGAGGAATACGTCTAAGTGAAGTAGGTTGAGTATACACGCTGGTTGTATACACGCTGCCTGATGTGGTAGCATTATCGTTGTTGTTGTTGTCGGAGGTTGAGTAGGTAATGTATGTCGTTATGCGAGTACTGGTGATACTTTGCTAAGGTAGTCGTATATTCGGTTTTGGTGACGGTTTATCGAAAGTGCTGAGCTTTGATTTACTATGTGATGTGATGAAGTTTGACAGATGAGCGAGCCTCTTCTTTAACCAAAACAACTCTCGGTTAACTTTGAAACCGTAGAGACTAGAGAAGCTTGAAATGCGAGGTCACATTTTGAGTACTTCTCGAGAAGCTCAAAAAAGTCGTGAGCGTTTCTGATGCAACCTCAGTGATGCTTCCACTTAGAGCAATTTTCGCAGACATGTAGCTTTGTGGCTGATGAGTCGGAGGAAGGGGTCGCAACTGATTAAAGCTGATCTGCGAATTGGACCTCTTCATCCACCCGTTGCTCGCTGAAGTACTCTATTGTTTACGTAGGACAACATCGTCGTTTTTTCGTTCAGGATTCTAAACAGTGATGGAAGATTCGATGGTGATTGGTGAAGTAGATAATATTAGCATGAGCTGCGAGTGTTATTTCATCTGTCGTTCTTGTGTCAATGATACTTGATACGCAACGTCACCTTAGTAGCCTATTGCTGCGTTGTAATTGCGTGCCATATCGTTAAGCCGCTGACTGCATTTTTTCGGAAAGTTTTGATTGCTAGTTGATCTAAGTATCTAACATCTAGAATTTTTATATTTTAGCGTTGACGAAAAATTTCTCGACATTTTTTGTTGTTTCTACAGTGGACGAGACTCCGGAAGCAGCTGCGTAGACGAAGGAGCTTTAGGCAGTTGGCGGCGGTTAACACGAATACAAGGATTTTTGTAAACCACTACTCGTATAATCTTCCATGCCTTTTAGTGTCGGATTTTTTTTTCACCGTGTACAATTATCATCGATATGTAATTTCGGAAATACACAAGGGTTTGTTCGCTCATTTAATTTGAAGTCTAACGAGCTCAATTTGTTCAATTGTTATGCATACTATCTAGGTAGCACGGACACTCCTCCTAACTAGCCGTACCGTGTCGGACACCGTGTCCGACACTCGGACACCCGACACTCATCGGACACACGCCTAAACATGTTATAGTTTAGACGAGGAATAAAATGTAAAAAACGAGCGATTAAAAGATGGGTTTGGGTGAGAAATGACAATAGTTATAGTCCATATCGTCAAATTTGACCTTAATTTATCTAAATTTAATATCAAATACATTACAAAACTAAAATTATACATTATTTATAACTATAAAATATATATTTTATTAAATTCAAAAGGCGTGTCCCGTGTCCTAAATTTCATGGGATGCCGTATCACGTGTCCGTGTCGTGTCCGTGTCCGTGTCCGTTTTGGTGCTACCTAGCATACTATATTACTATGAGAATATTTGTCACATATTTCATCCTCGAAATTCGCTTGTTATGCATATCTTTTGCCGGTTGAATGCAATATCTCTATCGAATTGTCATTCTCCGACTGAAAAATTTATCGGAACACGAGACTGTATCTCATCCTATAGCCATGAAATGGGGGTCATATTCTAGATGATACATAAAAATGACTTGGAAATTTTACATTCCAAAAACTATACGGAGTACAAAATCGGTTGTTCGTTATTTTTATTTATCTCTGTTATACTTCTTCTGTCTCAGTCATTTGTTTACCTTCTTTCAAATTCTCCTCACAGAAAAGTCAAACTGTAAACAAATCACTGGAAAAGACGAAGATATAACATTGAAAAGAGAAAGGAAGCAACAAGACGGTTTGGCCGAGTGGTCTAAGGCGCCAGATTTAGGCTCTGGTCCGAAAGGGCGTGGGTTCAAATCCCACAGCCGTCATTTTTTTTAATAGTTTATGTGACTCAATAAACTGAATATATAAAAGTAAGAGAAATTAGATAAACAACAAGGGCGTTTGGTCTAGTGGTATGATTCTCGCTTTGGGTGCGAAAGGTCCCGAGTTCGATTCTCGGAACGCCCCTTTTTTTAAGCTTATTTATTTATTATTTTATTTATTTTTTTATTTATTTATTTATTTTTTTTTTTTTTTGGCAAGACTATATGAAGTTAATTCATAAAAATAAACAAATGGTGGGTGAATGGAGTGAGTGCTTATGCTTTTAAATTTACTTCCTTCGTCGAAAAGAGGCGAACGGTTTTGACTTTTGAGAGCTTACCTCCGTCGTGTCCTGTGGGTGATGGGTGAGTATAGGCGTATAGCCGTATAGGTGAATATTTACTTTCCTTTTTTTGACCCTGAGATTTAAAACTCTCACATTTACGCTTAGTGCATGACATTTTCGATCATTGACCAATATCTCTTCACTTGTCCAATTAAGCGTAGAATAAATTCTACGGAGCAATAAAACCGTCTTGACCACAATTTGTGGCAAAAGGTGTCTAAATTCCATCAAAGAGCAAGTATTTTCCTAGGGTTTCAAGGCTCAAACAAGGTGGGTCAATTCCTCATATCTCGTGTCTACAAACTAGTTCGTAGTTCGTATGACATTTGATCTATAAAACATATACGGTGTATAAGATTTGTGACATTTCGATAGTGATCTGATTAAAAAAGACGTTATAAGGTTGTTACGGAGTATTTGAAAAAAAAATATATATAAGGTAGAGTAGTTCGTAATTCATACGGAGTAGTTCGTATGACATTTGATCTACAAAACATATACGAAATATAATATTATATGACTTTGAATTTTATAATTCAACATCAATTGGGCATTTGGTCTAGTGGTATGATTCTCGCTTAGGGTGCGGGAGGTCCCGAGTTCAATTCTCGGAATGCCCCTTTCCTTTTTTGTTTTTTGTTTTTTTGTTTTCCTTTGCTCATTAACACAACATTATCAATCTTAATCAAGTTAAATGAATAAAAATAATGTAATGTTCTAACTCAATACTCCGTATTATTTAAGTAAATTTATGATTGTTCGTTGTCGGCTTCATTTTCGATTATTGAAGATTTGAAGTCGCATATACTCCCCTGTGCATACTTGAACTCAATTCACCGATGCAAATGTGGGGGATGGTTAAGTGCGTAAAAGCGGAGTTGTGGTGACGTGCAGTGCAGCGAAGTCTAGGGGTTATAGAATGAAGTTTCTTCCACACTCGAGAACTACCATGGATCTAACAAGGCACACTATCATTCACAAAAGATGTAAAAATATTGCCGAGCATAATACTCCCTCGATTCTCTGATTTCTCAACACTTTTCGTTTTCTACGAGGGGAATTTTTTTTAACAAATTGTAAGAATTCAGAGGATCGAGTTGAGTATATACACGAGGAAGCAAACGACAAAGAGGTCTGTGCTCAACATGAACAACAAACCCACTGCTTCGAGATACGAGCTTGGACGGCCAAAACAGCGAGCTGACTCGATAAGTCGCTAACGTCGATGGCCACCGACATTTCCCTGTTTAAAGGAAAAAAAAAAAAACACGAAAAGAAAAAGAAAACGCACGCTCCCTACGCAGGCATTATCCTGTTCAGGTACGAAGGGACTTTCTCAGCCTGTCGTAATGCCACGGGGTAGCATCGACAGACACCCCTGGTGCCTTTCTTATGTCAATAATTGTAATGTAGACGGATGAAAAACAACAGAAAGAAGTAAAAAACCGAACAAGTTCGAAGTTTAGTTCAAATCAACGTTACAAACAGGTGAATGGAAAGAAAACAAACTAGTTTGTCCTTTATTTATTGCGTCTACTAAACTTACCGCCTCAGGGGAGAAGTCGACCACGGAACACATAATCTGCAACTGCTGAGGCTTCATTAATAGCCGAAGGAACTCGATGCCTAGGCTTCAAGCACCGCTTCTATCTGCACACCGCAAACCAAATTACGACATTTAGAATGACAAACCAAACCGTGTGAGATGATTCTAACCAAAACTCGTAACATTTTTTTACGTATAATAAAGATACTATGATTAGACCTGGCAAAATTGATCTGACTCGGAAAATCCAATGTAAGAAGAAGCTTTATTTTACCATTTAAGGGACTCAACGTAGCTCTGGGGTAAGTAGATCTCTCCACCAGCTTCACCGTGTTGTTCTCCGCTAATAGTTTTCTTTGCTGCAAGAAACTGAGCGCTCATCGCCTCCATGCCCTCTCGCACAGCCTCCTCAGCACTTCCATAACCGTGTTCCTCGGCATACTTGCGCACGTCCTCGGTTATCTTCATCGAGCAAAACTTGGGACCACACATGGAGCAGAAGTGGGCCACCTTGGCCCCGTCTGACGGGAGAGTCTCGTCATGGAACGACATGGCAGTCATAGGATCAAGCGAAAGCGCAAACTGGTCCATCCACCGGAACTCAAACCTTGCCTTGCTCAGTGCATCGTCCCACGCTTGAGCTTGCGGGTGACATTTTGCAAGGTCAGCAGCGTGAGCGGCTATTTTGTACGCTATAACGCCAGTTTTTACATCATCTCGGTTTGGTAGCCCGAGATGCTCCTTTGGCGTGACATAACATAGAAGTGCAGTTCCCAGTGCTCCGATGTTGGCAGCTCCGATGGCCGAGGTTATGTGATCGTAACCAGGGGCAATATCAGTAGTCAAGGGACCAAGTGTGTAGAACGGTGCCTCGTTACACCACTCCAGCTGTTTCTGCATGTTTTCGGGAATTTTGTGCATAGGAATGTGTCCTGGTCCTTCATTCATCACCTGATATTGCAAAAGTATGAGTGAATTAACTCCGTATAACACGAAATTGTGTTCGAACCTGTTCTCATCTTAATTTTCCATAACTTACCACAACCGTCGAAAATTCAGAAGACTTCAGAAAACTGCAGACTACATCAGACAACCTAAGACAGGTCCTAAGACTGACAGTCTGACAGACAGTGTGCTAAACGATAAACGATACTGATAATAGTATTTTAGTATAAAACTGACTCTTCATCATAAAGTTTCATAGATTGGTCCAAGACACGTTTCTCGACGAAAAAAAAAATTAGATAATGGTTTGTAGAAAAAGGCATCATACTCCGAGAGCGAGTAGTACAATACCTGCACATCTTTTTCCCAGGCTCGTCGAGTGAGTTCACCTTGGGTCAAGAGCTCAGCAAACTGAGCAGTATCATTAGCATCGTAAATCGAGCCAGGTCTAAGACCGTCCCCAATTGACAACGCTATGTCGTACTGATTACAGATGTCGAGAATATCGTCCCAATGCTCATAAGCAAAGTTCTCCTTGTGGTAAGCTAAGCACCACTTGGCATGGATGGACCCACCACGTGAGACGATCCCTGTCATACGCTTAGCTGTCAGCGGAATATACCGTAACAGCACGCCAGCATGGATGGTGAAGTAGTCGACACCTTGCTCGGCTTGCTCGATCAGTGTCTCTCGGAAGACTTCCCAGTTGAGGTTCTCAGCAATCCCGTCCACTTTCTCGAGCGCTTGGTAAATGGGCACGGTCCCAACTGGCACGGCCGAGTTCCGAAGGATCCATTCACGGGTCTCGTGGATGTGTCGACCCGTGGATAGATCCATGATCGTGTCTGCACCCCACATAGTGGCCCACTGAAGCTTGTGGACTTCCTCTTCGATCGAGCTCACGACAGCTGAGTTCCCAATGTTGGCATTGACTTTGACCAGGAAATTTCGTCCGACTATCATCGGCTCTATCTCCAAGTGTTTTTTGTTGGACGGTATGATTGCACGCCCACGAGCAACCTCAGAGCGTACGAATTCAGGGTCGAGATTCTCACGAGTAGCACAAAACAACATCTCCTCGGTTATGATTCCTTGCTTAGCGTAGAACATTTGCGTGTACCGAGGTAGGCCCATTTTCTCCCTCCTGTCGACCCAATCCTTACGCAGCTTAGGAAGTCCTGGTTTTCACAACAACCGATTAACATATGACAATTGCAAACGAAATTGTAAAGAATATTACGCTGCGTCATTTGTTAATAACCATGTGAGATAAAAAGGCCTGCCATATACGGTAACCTTTGAGTTAGAGATAATGACGAGAAAGGTAAGTTAATAGAAGGACAGTTACCGATCTGCGGACTTATATTTTGAGGGCCGCTGGTGTCGTAAGTGTCGAAATGAGGATCATCCCCCGATAGATGGATGCGTCTAAAGGGTACCCTCAGCAAATGACCTGTTTCCTCGTGGATCACTTCCCTGCGTAAACATTTGACACATTAAATCATCTATATTTAAGGACCGACTGCATCATTGCTCCAATGTTGGACCTAAAACGACTCAGCGACAACATCTACAACACGGCAACAAAGGTTTACTGTCACAATAAGCCATACCGTGAATTAAATTTCTAAACATAAAACAATTTTTCTGATAAGACAATACAAATTGCAAGGACTATCAGCTCATAAAAACGACGATTTTTTGGCTATACAAATTGCAAGGACTATCGGCTCACAAAACTTCACCTGTTTTCCTTGGTGCTTTTAGGGAAGCATTGCTCGAAAGAAGGGAGAGGAAGAAACTCGGGAGCAGAGGGATCAACGGTATGCTTCCTCTGCTTATCTTTACTAGCAGCGTTGGTGGTTGGTGGGTCGAACGTCAACGTGGCCTGAGTGTCTGCACGCAACGCAGCAGAGCTGAATGCTTTTCCGTAAGCGACTGTTGCCTGCCCAAGCACGTCAACTCGAGGCAGAAAACTGGTTTTTGGCAGCGCAGAAAGGTTATCGTTCTTGCACCTTATCGTTGTCAACGTAGCTTGAATGAGCGCCATCAGCGTGTCCTGAAGAAGACACCCATTAAAAACACAATTTAGGACATGTTCTCGTCGTCATCTTTTTTCCAAGACTAAACTTCAGATAACTTATGAGACGGTCTCACATGGTCATGTACTAATCAAACGAAACGGATAAAAATAACTACCCTCTATGCGAAAAAATTTCACCAACGAACGTTATTATGAGACTGTCTCACGTACTAATCAAATGTAAATCCAAAACCTTTTCAAGCAATTCTTTGCAATTAAGTGAATCTTTCTATTTAATCCCTTAAAAAATCAATTTTAGATATTTGTGTTCACTCTCGTCCAATCCATTTTTAGATTGACCCTTGAATATATTTATATGTGTTAGAATCATGTAACGGGCCTGGCCAAACCCGTGTGGAAGAGAGCGAGTCCGGTTTACAAGTCCAAGGGTATCCACATTTCTCAAAACCAATTGGCAATGAGAGGAGTTCCCTTAGACTTTATAAACCACATTAAACTCTCTTCCACAATCAATGTGGGACTTCTCATATGTGGGCAATAACACTCCAACAATATGTGACAGTAATATTTTTTTACATTTTTCAAAAACAAAGTTAGTATTTCAATTCTATGGAAAATGGTCGGCCGATAGACTTAAAATTACGCCTATCAGCCTTGAATATATAAAGTAATTTTATTGGTCGTTATACGCATACAACGGTCTGGATAACATTTTTTTTGTCTGATAGGAGACGCAAGGCCATTACATGGGCAGAGGGATTTGAACCTGAGACTTAGAGATGTCAATTTCACCCGAACCCGCTCAAACCCGATCCACCCGACCCTAAAAAACGGATGAAAACCCGACTTATATGGATGACGGGTGGATGATGGATGTAACGGATGATGGATGGATGGTGGGTTGGATGAAGCATCATCCAATCCATCATCCATCCATCACCCGATTTATCACCCGATTCTTTAAGTTTTTATGTAAAATTTATATCTATATCTATATAATATATAAAAAAGCAACTTTGAAATGTTATGTCAAGTGTTGTTTAAAATGCTCTGCATATGCATGCCACCTAAGCTAAATTATCGATTTATGAAGCCACATAATAAGCATTGTTTTAATGTTTCCTCGACATTAATTACTGCATGAATACCATTTAATGATTAATAGTTTACTAGGGGTGTTCATTAACCGTTCGGTGCACCGAACCATTAATTTTTACAGTTCGTGCACGGTTCGGTTCGAGAAAAATCACCATAGTTTGAACCTAAACCGAACCTATAAGTTTTATAGTTAGATTTTATTGTAATTGTATTTTTTTCATAAGTTGCACGACCATAAACCTATCAACAACTTCAACCTATACAGACTAACATTTAATTTTTTTGAAAACAACAATATTACATTTTTAGAAAAATATAGAAAATCATCTATATTAAAAAGTAATAATACATTGTATTGCATTTGTTTATTTGCTTATTCTCTTACCTTATTATTGATAGATTTTTAATGTCAACATAGAATAAGATTAAAAAAAAAATAATAATGATTCATCTATATTATGTTTTGAATTTCTTTAACTTTCTAATCAATAATAGACGAAAAATTTACTAAAAAATACATTGCATTTGATTAGACAAAATTATCAATTGTTTTTATTATACTCACAAAAACAAAAGGAAAATATATATATAAAATAAGATTATACAGTTTACGTAAAGTAGACTATTCCATATTGAATTGTTTACAAGTCCGTTCCATTGATTTATTTATGGGCTCAATGTTAAGAAGTGTACCACAATCAAAGAGTGAATTAAAATTCAATTATAAAAGAGCTTATGTAACCACAAAATGGGTTAGTTAAAGAGAAAATAAAAAATTTCGTAAATTTATACTCTATAGTTTATTTTAAATATAAAATTAAATACAGTTATTTTTTTTAAATAAAACCGTGAAAATCACGGGACATGGAACTAGTTTTTATATAGAAAATATATTATATGTAACCTTTTATTATGTTTTTGTTACTATTCAACCTATAATCAATTAAGATATTTACTTTTGACGCATTTTAACTTAATTTAAACACTAATTAGTTTCGTTTTTTCAACGAAACATGACACATTTTTATTTTTCTATTTTCATATGACATTAGTCTGCAATCCATTTGTCACCCGATCCACCCGCTTCACCCGCGGATGACGGACGGATTGGATATGGATGATAAGTTTCGCGGATGACGGGTGGATTGGATGAAGATTTTTTTTAGACGGATGGATGCGGGTGACGCTTCACCCGACCCGAACCCGATCCATTGCCATCCCTACAGTGAGACTTATTGCTCAGATATCTCCGTAGTCACCACTAAACCACGACATCTTCGGTATAGTCAAAAAAACACTTAAATATGGGGTTACTTAAACAAAAAAAACAAAGGCCAATTTTAATTTTTTTTTAAATCAAAAAAAAAAAAAAGGGACATTCACATTTATGATTTACCATGGTAATAATCCCAAAACAGCCATGCATGCAAAAAAAAAATGGTAGAAGATGATAAACTTAATGTAAAAATGATCATATAAAAGAAAATCAAATAAAAATAAATCAAACAAAACTTTACATTAAAAAAAAAAAAATTAAATAAAATTGATTACCTTAAGAAGATGAATGTTATAAAGTCACAAGAATAGTAGAGGAGAGAAAGTAGAGAAGAAGGGATGATTTTATTATGTGAAATTGAATGATCACATGAATTTTGGAGTTTATAAAAAAGCCAATAAATTATTTTCAATTTTAAAGAAGGGAAATAAATCATAAAAATTGAGAGAATGACTTGGTTCACTCAACTAAAAGGCAACATATCACTCTACCAAATCACTTACTATTCACTAATTTTTTACCCTCCATTCATTTTGTTACATTTGTTTATAAATTGTGGAGTAATTTTTTACCTAAAAAAAAGGCGAAATTGCAAATAACTACCTTTTAAAACCACTTTTTTTCAAATAACTACCTTTTATAATTTTTAATCACTACAAAGCGTCTTTATTTGAAACAGCATGTCAAATCAATCTGGGTTAGAAACGTCGTATTTTATCAAATACCACTTTGAAAATTTTGTTGCCTTTTATTTGAAACACCCATGTCAAATAATTCTCCCTTCTACCCTTTTCTAACCTTTCTTCCTCTATTTAACTTAACCTCTTCATTTCATCCTCTTTACCTCTTTACCTAAAATTTCTTCCATTGTTTTTAATTTTTTCTCTCATATTATTCAATCAAACAACGATTCTTTCACTTTTCAGCACTTTACATCCTTATTTTTTTGAGTTAAATGAGATTTCCGGGGAACTGGTATTGATTTGAAAACAAAAATACGTTTTAAGGTAGTGATTTGAAAAAAAAATTATAAAAGGTAGTTATTTGAAAAAAAATGGTTTTAAAAGATATTATTTGCAATTTCGCCTAAAAAAAATAAATTAAAAATAATTCTTGAATTTTTAACTCAAAAAAAATGTGGAAAAAATTGACATGTTATTTTAAAATAAATAGACGAATCATATAAAATCGTCTATGCTCTTTCACAAAATTATAACGGAATGAAAATAGGTTTTAAAGTGATAACTGTTAAAAACGGTAACTAAAATACGTTAAAATAATTGAGAATTATCAATATTGTACTCTCTCTGTCTCAGTTATTTTTACACTTTTCTTAAATCTCCCTTACAAAAAAAATTAAACTGTAAATAAATTGCTGGAACGAAGGGAGTAAATAATTCTCTACCCAGTAATAAACACTTGTTGTTACTTATACTCCACTAGGAAAGTGTCCAATCACACTCCCTAAAGTGGTGGATCTTTGCAATTTCTCAATGTGGAATGGAATTGTGTCAACTTTGTTAGTTATCCTAGTATTACCTCTTTTTTAAGAAGGTTTATATGAAGCAATGACTAATCATCCCACCAAATTTAGGTTTTTGATGGTTATAATAACTTTATACTCCGTATTTACGAGTACATGGTTATATAACTTGGAAATTTTGGACAATTATAATTTATTTTGAAATTTCATTGGAGATATTTTATTCCAATCGAGATCTACATTCTATACTTTGTATTATTAATTTTAGTCTATGCTGATTATAGGCAATGTGATAAATAAGACTGAGTAATACTCCTTCATACATTTAAAATTTCTATAGTGTGTCACTGTGTCATGATCTGTAATCGTTTATGTTTCACCCTTTCGCTAAACAAATATTATTCTTTTTTTTACTCCATCCGTTCTAGTGATTTGTTTACAGTTTGACTTTTTTATGGGAAAAATTTAGGTAAATGTAAACAAATGACTGAGACAGAGAGAGTACATGATACAGAAAATATCTTTCTTGAGATATTTCTGGTTGTCTTTTATGCTAACAACTTTCAATGTATAAACAAGAGCTATTAATCCACTAATCAGGGTTGGAGGAGAAAACATAAGTAAAATAAGTATAATAGTGTTCATATACAGTATTTTACTACGTAATTGTCTAGATCATTTATTTATCTATATATTCAGCACAATACCAAGAGTGGAGTAAACCGATTACAATGATATCATCGATTTTCATGTCAAAACTTTATAAAAATAAACAGGTAAACAAATAACGAAAAAACGGGAAAGAACCAAATGTACTGAGAAAGGACCTCCAAAACTTACCCTTTAGCCACTTGCTAGACTACAAAAGCAATAATACTACAAAGCACACTTGATGATGACATTGATTTTTCAATCTTTATATCAGAAAATATCATCTCCCACAAAACATGGGCCATATCTCACAAACACCACAAGTTTCCACTAAATAAAAGCAGGTAAAAACGAAAAAAAAAAAAATCAAAAAAAAAAAAAAGGATGTAAGTAGACAAATGAAAACAATTTCTGAAATACATGACTGATATTTCCATAGATGTAAAAGTATGTAAGTATATACAGCAAAGCATAAGTTACAGTTATAATTTTACGGCGAATAATGATATTACATGTACAGAAAAATTCAGAAGTAGTACAGAGGTCACCTCTAGCATTCGATAAGCAGCCGAGATGGTCGAACGAGGCGTGACGATTTTTTAAACTTGCCCCCTTCCTTCTGTGCAGTGTAGTATTCATGTCTAGTATATGATTCAACGGTGTATAACTGAAAAAATTGCACAGAACACCCTTCAAATTAGGGTATATGTATAGAGCAGACCCTTATTTTGAGCAGGAGCACGGTTCTCTGCGTATTCATGGTACAGTTTTCCGAGGGTGTATCGTCGAATAGAATGCTACAGTTGTCGTTCTGGAAAGGGTTGTAGTGGAAGGAAAGATTCTTGTTTGCCTTGAACAAAGAGTGAGAGTTCAGTCGGAGCCACCACCAGCTTCAACCACTTTTGTAGCTCCTCACCCTCGACCTTCTCGTTTTCTACACAACAGACAGGTTTTCCAGAACGAGGTGACATACCAAATCACGAATTTAAACACAGTTTGAAAGCTCTTAATATTGATTTTTCAAAAAAAAAAAAAAAAAAAAAAAAAAAATTGATTTGACGGATATCGTGTCGAGAGCTCAGAGAAGACTAGCTACATAAATTAAGGTCATGGTTTTTTTTTTTGACTTAATTCTGCTGAACTAAGTGGAACTTATTGTAGTATAAATTTGTGAAGGAAGTATCCGAATAAAATTTATTTTGACCGAGAATTGTATCGAAGATGTGAACAAAATCAGATGTAGCCAACAGTGTTAACGGTTTAACAATCGCGAGAAATATTCTACAGCACCATATTGACACAGCACCTCATTATAACTGACTAACAAAAGAATAGACAAACGTAGGCGTAAAACAAATATTTTACCTTCCAAATGAGCACCAAGTCCTTCCAAAACAGTAGGATTCGCGCGTACAACACATAACGCTACTTCAAGAGCTGACTGCAGGAGTAACTTAACCTCTCTTTGAACAAGATCAACGAGATGCCCCTATTATTTTAAATTCAAGTAAGTTGCTGTCTTGTGTTATTATGAATTGAATTACACCTGGAGGAGTATGCAGCATACCTGATCCCGTCCCCAAGGCGCTGCTCCAGAGTCGTCGATCCCACCAGCGGCAAGAGTTGCTACAGATACAGGACCGATGGTATGACTCAGACCATACTCAGCTATCGCTTTGTATGCCATATCTGTTGCTCGTCTAATATCATCAAATGCACCTGTTGAAACACGTCCTGCATAAGCGAATTCTTCAGCAGCACGTCCTCCAAGAAGAGTAACTAGACGGCCTCGTAGCTCATCCACGAAAAGAAGGTATCTGTCCTCGTTTGTCGGAGGGGTGTAAGTAAATCCCAATGCACCTCCAGATCTGGGCAGTATACTTAATTTCTGGTAACAAAAATAGCAAAAAAGCCAGAAAAATGATATTAATCGCATTCTCTGTCATCAGTATAAAACACCGACACACACATGACACATACAGAGCAAAAATGTTCGAATGTTTGACCAGTAAAAACACCAGGAGGAGCTCTCAGCTCTAACGTTTGCCGAATTAGATTTAAGGCATAGGGATTAGTGCGATAGAATCCATCTACTTGCAAGATTAACTTTTATAATTTGCAAAGCAATATATCTCCTCACGCGGCAATGCCAACACATTTCAAAATAGCCACTTGAAAGAATCTTTGAAAAAATTCAATCGAGGCATGATAAAGAAACTTTAAAAAGAAACTGAAAGCTATGCGACAGTTAGATTAATAAATCCAGAAAGAAACACGAGTATGTGCAGAAAGGTATCCCAGTCAGACAGCAATACGCATGTGGGAAGAATTTATAACGAGGGAAAAGGTAGAAGATGCCCTTACCTCTACTCGGGGCTGTCCTGGCAGTAAAGTTGCAACTGCAGTCCCGACCACAGCGTGCCCAGCCTCATGACGTGCAACAACGGCCTTCTCATTTCCCTTTAATTTGGCCGTCTTTTTCTCGATTCCCTGCAGCAAAAGACCTATTTCAGTTCTACATATCACTACGAATAAAATGTAATGACCCACATTTTTCAGAGATGTGTGAAACATAGTAGTATCTATATCTATGTTCACTGGTTTGGGCTCATCTTTCCAAACAGACGTTGGAACATAAACAATGCATTCATAAGGTGCACTAGGAAGCATAGAAATTGAGTAACTGACTACATGGAAATATACCGCTATTGACCGCTCTACTGCTTGAATGAAATCCATTTTCTCCACAATGATTTTACTCTGTCTACCAGCCAGCAAAGCAGCTTCATTAACTAAATTCGCAAGGTCGGCCCTGAAATATACATTACAAACTGAATTAGATAATTTATAAGAGGCTATATGTCAAATGAGAACTACTCCGTGAAAAACACAAGCAAATACCCTGTGAAACCAGTCGTCATGGTAGCAATCTCACTGAGATCAACATCATCTGCTAGAGGAAGTTCTTTCTTCGAGGCATGTACTTTTAGTATAGATTCTCTCCCTATCCTATCTGGTGTCTCCACCTACGAAGTAAATATGATATATACGCTGAATCCTTGAAGTCAAAGAAAAAGTTATAATTGGAAATTACGGCTAAAAACCAAAGAGAGAAGCATCAGAAGACAAACCTGAACCACTCTGTCAAATCTTCCAGGTCTTCGAAGAGCGGGGTCTAAGACGTCAGCACGGTTAGTCGCTCCAAGAACAATTACAGCAGAGTTGCTATCAAATCCATCCATTTCCTACAAGGCCAGGGAGACAAAGACTAATCAACTGTTAATGAACTGAGGGTTTCAGAAAACTGCTAGGAGCCAGCGTAAAACTTACTGTGAGTAACTGGTTCAGAGTCTGCTCTCGCTCATCATTGCTCACAATTCTAAATTTTCCATCACGGCTCTTTGCAACTGCATCTATCTGCAGAGAACCACAGAGATGATCACAAAACATTAGAATAATGATATCAGATGCCAAATACCATCATGGCAGCAGGTTATCAGTCTAACCTCATCAATAAAAATGATTGACGGCGCTTCTTTCTTGGCACGAGCAAAAAGATCTCGCACTCGGGATGCTCCCATGCCAACATATAATTCGACAAATTCACTAGCAGAACAACTAATAAAAGGAACTTCAGCTTCACCAGCAACCGCCTTCGCCAAAAGAGTCTTGCCTGTCCCAGGAAGTCCCACCTGAAAGGCAACGCAAGTGAACTCTTTAAAATCATGGCCACATGATACAACGACCTAACGGCTAACAGAATCTATAAATAAACTTACCAGTAGAACTCCACGAGGAGGACGAGCACCAAGTTTTATGTACCTGTCTGGGTTCCGCAAGAATTCCTGTCCAGTAAAAACAATGCCCATTGTTTCACAATCTTCCAAATGTGACGAAGAATTTAATATTATACAGATTAATTCTTGCTTAACACATACCACAATTTCTTCTAATTCCTCTTTAGCCTCATCAACACCTGCAACATCGGCAAAGGTCACCGTTTCTCCTAGCTCAGGGACTTTTGCACCACCAGTACTTCCTGATTTACGGGTCCTAAGATTACCTGTTGTCTGCTGTGCATATTAGAGACTGTCAATCCATAAATTTCTACAACTTCGAAGTCAAAGAAGGGCAAAGTAGACCGATCATACGTAAAGTGCCTCACCTGTGAAAAGTTTATTGGAAAACGTTGAAGAAGTCCAGCTAGAACAGCAACATAGAACAGGGTTATCTACAAGCAAAAGTTGAAATGAGAAGCAAGGAAACGCAGCAGTAATCCGTACCACCTCAAAAAGCAAAATACTTGCCACAAACATATGACATGAAACAGGAAACAGCAAATAGCCCTAAAATATCATCATATGTCAGAAAGGCCCCAACCCACCAAGATGATATCGTAACGTCTTTCTCCTCCAAAAGTGCACATGAGCGATTCTGCTAAATTCTGAACAATTTTACAACGGGAGATCATATGTATGCAACCATTCTAAAATCCAAAACTAGCCCCTAATCCGAGAAACCAAATGACTGTCACGGCAAATATTGGGAAAATCACCAAACCAATCATGCATTTCAGCATCTCGTAATCCATTACAATCATTCTGTTTGTATGAATACTATAACTCACGAATAAACATAGCGAGAACTCCGAACACTTGAGTAAGAAAACAATCTAAAAAGGGTAGAATTCAGCTATTACAAATCATGCTGTGTATGCCTTGGCATTGGGGATAAACATGTGACCATCATTACGATTTACGATTAATTTATAAACAGTTTCAAGCCCTAGAATTGTCACAAATTACTCTTTCAGTAATTGTCACATTTCAGACACAAACAATACTTTTTGTGCGCATCTCACACGATAATTGGTCAAACAAAACACACATTGCATCCACCTCAATGTTGAACAAAGTGCAATATCATTATCTAAACATAGAAAACTATCATCATTACACAAAGCGAAACCAGAGCAACATACCAAGACGGAATTCAAAAACCCGCCTGAACGCTTATCAGGGGACCCAAATTCGACACGATTATCAAGCATCTTCTCATAAGGTGCCTTTATATCAGCTGGTCTAGTAGTACTATACACTACCCTCTTAGAAACCGCCACACTTCGTAACAACGACGTCGTTTCCGACTCCTGAGCTCCACCAACACCACCACTCACTTCACTTTCCCCCTCATTCTTCAACTTGAACAAAATATGCACACCATCAACCTCAACCTTCTGAACTTGGTCAGTATTAATCTTATGCAAGAAATCACTGTACGGTACGCTTACGAATGTCGTCGAGGGACGAGGTTCGGTCCCCGGCAACGGAATTCCAGGCCTAAGAAGCCGCATAACGAACATTACAATACCTAATTGAAGTAATAAAACCCCAATTTCTTGAGCTTGTATCAATGGCTGCCATTTCCACTTTCTTCCAGCATTTTTGAACCAATTTCTGCTCTCCTTCTCTCTCCTCGACGACGACGGCGGCGGCGGCGGATGCGGCGGCGAAGGAGGCTTCGACGGCGACTTACTCGGCGGAGGATCGGAATTTTCCGGCGAAGAACTCGCCGGAGAATCGGTGTTCTCCTGCTCACAAGAGCTGTTAGCGTAAATTCGAGTATTGAAATCACTAAAACTCCCTCGTTTATACCATAAATTCCGAAAATCCCTAAATTTGGAAACCCTAGGTTGTCGACAATGAATGAATAATCGAGAAATTTGGGGGAAATTTGGGGGAGAAACCCTGTAAGAAGGAGAAGAACAACATAAATAACTCAATCCATGAGAATAATTAGGGTTACTGTTGGAGTATAATCTAGTGTAGATTAAAGGTCTATCTACAATTGCTTGCATGTCGGAAATTAATTAAACCCTAGAATTTGGGGATTTCTGGGTATCATATGACAATTTTTGCTGCCAATTTTATTTATTCAATGGATAACTTTGAGGCCAAAATTATTATTTTTCTTTATTTTTTTTTTCTCTTTTTTTTTTTTTTTTATTTTTTTCTATTTTTTATTTTTTTCTATTTTTTATTTCTTGTCTATCAATCTATCATAGTAGTTGTGGGATAAGGACCGTTCGATATGTATACTTGGTGAAACGAGACGATCTTGGCCGTCATATCTTGATAAGGAGCACATCGTCGTCGACATAAAAGACGATAGAAAATTGAAATTGAAAAATTGTTCACTCTAATAATCGAGAATAGCTACCAAGCGAGTCTTGATACAGTGTGCTTGAAATTTGAGAGCTTGGTAGGGAGAAGCAGGGTTCGATCATGGCCGTTGGGAGGAGTTTAAAGCTAACGGACACGCTCAAAGCAAGATTAGTCGTAAATGGGTTCGGATATCGGTTGGGAAACCAAAAAAAAAATAGAGAATAGCTACTCCCTCCGTCCCGGTCATTTGTTTACACTTTCTATTTAGGGGGTTACGGGTCATTTGTTTACACTTTCCATAAATGGTCATGGGTGGCGCATGTGGGAATGGCCTACTCAAGCAAATAACATTCGTAATTTTAAGCAGCGGGACGCTTTGTACTTATATTATTATTCTATTAGTTTTTTCTCTACATCTCTCCTCACATCGATAAATGTGTATAAAGTAAATGTAAACAAATCACCGAGACGGAGGGAGTACAAAGTATAAAAAATATGTAATGCTATTGATTGTCTAACAAAATTATTTTATTTTAAACAAATAATGTGAATAGAGTTTTAAATTTTTACTTCCTACGGAGTATAACGGTACCAGCCATACTAATTGACATCTGCATTTTATACTGAGTAGGTTATAATCATCATATTTTTAAGCTTCTGTCTAAAATATAAAACGATAGAAAATTAAACATCGTGTATTGTGTTAGATTTTACTGTAAGTATAAACCTCTGTATAATTCTCAACGTTAATCTTCAATCTATTCTGCTAATTTGTTCTATCAGAAAAGTTAATAATTCTTACTGAATTCAAAATTTTTGATACGGAGTATAATTTATTTCCGAAAAAAGTTGAAAAACGAGACTCAAGGGTCTACCATCGTGAAGATGTGAAATAAATGTGTAGAGTTTATGAGAGTATGGAAGTGTCCACGCTTACATCAAACACCAAAAAACATGTGACAAAGAGTTAACACATAATGTAGCCAATGTTTTCTGAGGTTGTCATTGATTATGATTTCTGAGCTTCTAGTAAAAATGGGCTCACATTATGTTTGCCCATTCCCCAACTAGCTTCGTATCAATCATTTGTAAAACTCGTGTTCGATGGGTACACGCGTGCATGAAAATATGTTTCGTGGTATCAGTAGCTTCGTTGTACACATACACAAACCGTAATAACTAAAACTCATACGACATTATCTAAGTCGTCCTACATATTCTCGATGAACCTTGTGGCGGATTGTTTCAGACGATGCAATGTCGTGGTTTCAACCTTCTTCAAACTAGCTTCAATGAGCTCTATGACAACGTGTCAAGCGAAGAAAGCTGAGCGTGAGTTACGGGAACAAAATTTACACCTTCACCGGGTTAATCATGTTGCCAGACGCTTTTCGTCGTGTTTCTACAAATCTTGAGCCGTGTCTTCGTAAACCAATCTAAACGGATGAGAACCATGAATATAATACAGGGAGTCATGGGAGATGAATAGAGTACTTTATTTATGCACGTATCATTGTTTTAAGCGATGGGAACTTTGGGTTCCCCTAGATTAACGAAGGACTGAGCTCGAGCTATGCGTGCAGTCACTGCATGCCACGACACGAGATGGTTCATGAATACATTCACATACTTGGCTCTGTCGTTCTGTTCAGGTCGATATAAAACGTGTTAGAAAATCATTGTCGAGAAAACTCAGTTGAAGAGAACAGTAGAGGATGTGAGTACCTTGTAATCCAAATAATAAGCGTGCTGCAAATGTCGAAACACAACAGATATAGATTTCGTTAATTTGTTCAAGAGAAATTAAGGCAGCTGAAAGACGATGAGTTAAGGGTAGGCAGAAAACATACCTCCCACACATCTAAGCATATTAATGGCTGCACCCGAAAAAAATAAGAATGAAGTTAGCCATACATATCTATCGAGTAATCGCCTAAAGTACACGTCTTTGAGGATTATGACTTACAATATCGTCCCATACTATTGGAGTGATTGCGTTCGACGTTTTAACTATCGCGAGTCGCTTCTCCTTTCTCTTCACTACAGAACCAAAGTCAAATTGACACCGCAACATTATCAAAAACACGAGTAAAGTTTAGTGTCCAAAGAATGCCGGTTAAATATATATGAGAAGACTTACAAACGAGCCAAATCCAACCGGAACCAAAAAACGTAACGCCCGCCTCAATAAACTTCTCTTTAAAATTTGAGAAAGAACCGAAATCTTTCTCAATCTGCTTAAGCAGTCCGAGCTTTGGCGCGTCCCCACCTCCAGGTTGCATGGAGTCCCAGAAAAATTCGTGGTTCCAAACCTACAAATAAAATAGTCATGAACTACGGAGTAGTATAAAACTGTCTTGTATGAAACTGATACAGTAGAAATCGATCATGAACCTCCAACCATCATCAAAAACTTTTGGTCGAGTTTTCATTGAGTTGGTTTCTGACGTGAGGTCAAACTGACAAAGCCATGTGACCATAGTTCACGGGTTCAAATCTCAACACCCTTCACTTCTAAAGTGGAATAAAGAGCACCGAGTATTCGTGTGAGGGGGCGTGCTAGAGTATTAAACCAATCATGGGTCTCCAACCGTCAATTTTAAACTTTTGGTTGACAAAAATAACTCGACAAAACGAGGTCTAAGATCGAAGCAACAGCTTATGCACTTTTGAATATTCGGAAGTAACCTGTGCAGCATCGTTAAATTCTGGCATTGGATTTCCGTAGTTGTACGTCACTTTCACAAGCTCGTCCATGGTATACCCATACAGTATGTCGCTTTTACTTAGATGACCGTTTAATGCGTCCAGGTAGCCTCTGTGATGCTCTCCCCAATGTGATTCGAGCGTCTTCTGGCTCATGTATGGTTCCAATGCATCCTGCGATCAACAGGGGAAACCGATTGTCGGCAAGTAAGGAACAATAAAAGCTAACAGAGCGTGCCAAAGTAATGACACGGGGCACGACACCAAGTCAACACAGGTCTTCGTTGCAAATGTCAAAGGCATCACGAACGTCATAGTTTTAAACACGACTATCTGGTGAAAAAGGTTCATGATTTGGCCAAAATGAAGTGTTGAAGTTAAAACATTGGTTAACCCCGTCACCTCGAAACTTTAAGATAAGCTTACAAACAAAGAGCAAATGTCAAGCAGATGACTTACTAAATTATACGGAGGCTTTTTCAATCCGTAGTAAGCGACTACTTTTGATCCTTTTTTCCGTGCCTGATATGCTTTATGCTGCTGCAGAGGAAGACAAGGTTAAGAAACATCATATGGTCGCGTTGTCCGACTGTGACCGTAACATTAAAATTTCAAACACCATCCATAGATTGCAAAAAAGCCAATCATCTGATCAAAACATCTATAACCTATGATCAAGAGAACGGTGACCACATTAACAACCCGACAAGCGACAACATACCAAAATCTCATTCAAAATGAACCTCAATATCTAGTTAGAGAAACTGTTTCCGAGACACTGAAAGATTTCCTACTATCCACCATACTCTCGTTGGAAGTAATTTTAATCTACCAAAATACTGAGTAATAATACCAAGTAACAGTTGGCGTTGTGCCCTTCCATTCCAATCGACTCATCGTTAACTCCACACACTCTAAACCCGTTTCTCGACTAAAACAATCATTGATTTGTAGGTTGGCGACAACAACAACATCCATCTAGTCATCGTAAACTCGTATTATAGTGTAAACTGATAAGAGTCACCACGATTTCACCGACCTTCAAACATCATCATACAGTAACCAATTTACTATGAGGTTTTTCATACGTTTCTTATCGGAAATTGAGTTTATGCCATAGTCCATACGACCACCAAACTAATTATAACTACGGCAACAGCATTACCCCTAATGCCTCAAAAATTCCCGCAACAAACGATTTAGGGGGTCGCATATACGCAGCCTTACCCATGTCACAATTTTCAGATGAACCAAAGCTAAAAAATTACTCCAGACATTACGTCGAGTAACAAAGTTTAGTGAGCCATTTTGCTATATATATACGTAGTACTAATTATACATGAAAATGCTGTTATATACTCCGTATTTTGTAACCATTATTTCGCTCACAAACTTCGGTCACATGTGACACCGTCTCACAAAAAAAAACGATAAGGACCTATTCTTTCCAAATTTAATTTTCATTTCATTTGATTCGATTCAAAGACATTTCAGTTGATTCGATTTCACTTCATTCAATTCAGCTCAGCTATATTAAATTCAACCCACAATATTATTATTATTTCGATTCGATTCAATTCTATTGATTCGATTCGATTCAGCGTGATTGATTCGATTTTAGTTCAGCTCGATTCAGTTCAGCTCTAAAAAGTCCGAAAGAACAGGTTTCAAATACATCACTTGTACGCTAAAATTAGTGTGGGCAAATTCAATAAATAACACCCAAAATCCCAATTATGCTAAAAAAATAAATAAAAAATCATATACTTAGAATAATGAAACAAAAATTAAAATTAAAATGAAATTAAAGCTTACCTGAGGAAATTTTTTGGGAAGTATACTTGTTGAAGAAAACCCATTACAGTGAGCAATTGAGCTTGTGTGAAAGGTGGTTAAACTTGCCATTTTTCTGATGTTCATGAACCTGCAAACTAAAATTGCATACTTTATCCAACAATTAATTGTTTTTTACTTCGATTTAACAAACAATTTTGCGGTAAAAAAAGGGTGGTAATATTCTGTATGCTGTTTTAGGTTTTTCAGTAAAAAAAGAAAATTGGGAAGTTTATAATAAGAGGTTTTTTTTTCAAAATAATACTTTTTATAAATTTTTTTCAAATCACTACCTTAAAACGATTTTTGTTTTCAAATCAATCTGCGTTAAAATCTCATTTAACTCAAAAAAATAAGGATGGAAAGTGCTGAAAAGTGAAAGAATCATTGTTTGATTGAATAATATGAGAGAAAAAATTAAAAACAATGGAAGAAATTTTAGGTAAAGAGGTAAAGAGGATGAAATGAAGAGGTTAAGTTAAATAGAGGAAGAAATGTTAGAAAAGGGTAAAAGGGTAGAATGGGTATTTGACATGGGTGTTTCAGATAAAAGGCAACAAAAATTTTCAAAGTGGTCGGAATTTGATAAAATATGACGTTTTCCGGGGAACTGGTATTGATTGGAAAACAAAAATACGTTTTAAGGTAGTGATTTGAAAAAAAAAATTATAAAAGGTAGTTATTTGAAAAAAAAGTGGTTTTAAAAGATAGTTATTTGCAATTTCGCCTAAAAAATAATAATAATAAATTGGGAAGTTTATACGTAGTAATAAGAGGTTTTTTTTTTTTTTTTTTTTTTTTTCAAAATAATGTTGGAAAAAAATAATACAGGTATAAAACTTTAATTGATTAACTTGTTACGAATTTAGATTGTCACTTTCAAAACACAAATGTTTACATAAAACCGTCTCACGCGAGTGACGAGGTGTTTGTAACTAAAATGTGCCTACTTTAAGTAGGTTTAAAGTGATTATTTTAACGTTTAAAGTGTCCATTTTATGAAGGTTTAAAGTGGTCATATTTAGCGTCAAAGTGGTCACTTTATGCATTAAAATAGTCACATTTTACTCCAAAGTACTCCGTCGCACGCTTGAAACGGTTTTAGGCAAGAATTACTCTAATAGAAAAGTTTGTTAATTTCTAAACTCATAATTGCAAGTTATGAGTCCACTAACTCCATACTTTGGAGTATTTAACTCTTTTTGTTTAATTAATTCTCTTCTTTTGTTGTGTTTATTGAAAAGCAAAGCTATAGTTTTTGTATAATTTATTCCCTCCTTTTCTTGTATTTTTTAGTACTTCCTCCATTCCATTTGATTCTATACATATTCCTTTTTCGGAAATTCCAATCAATTCTATACATTTCTATTTTAGTCTCTACTTTATTAAACTAAAAGACCAATATACCCTTCACTAATACCCACTCAACCCACTTGCAAACAATAAAGTAGGGGTATTTAAGTAATTCCATTATCTACCTCACTTGATTTTCTTTTACCTTAATTACCGTGTTTTGGTCAAACGTATAGAATCAAACGGAATGGAGGAAGTATTTAAAAGCAAAGCTCCACTAACAAAGTTCACAAAACTCAAGCAAAACTAAAAATCATTAGAAAAAATGGAGGAAATATATGGCAAAAATTCATGTATATACAAAGATTCAAGCATTGCAATCAGGGATGTCATCGGGGCGGGGCGGGGGCGGAGGAAGGGTCCCCTACCTCCGCATCCGCGAACAAAAATTTACCTCCGCATCCGCCCCACGACCCGCATGGAGTCAATTTTCCTCTACCTCCGCTCCACGACCCACTAAAGCTACGCCCTACCTCCACCCTAATCGGCGGATGCGGAAGCAGATCCGCAGACGCCAATCGACATCCCTAGAAATAGGAATGTTTGGTTGTGTTTATTTTTACGAATATGTTAGAAACAGTAGTTGACTTTTTGAAACGAATAATCAAGAGTCCAAGTCCAACTTTTACTACTTTTATTTAACTTATTTTTTCTGTTACTTTATTTAAAATTAAAATTTCATGTGTGTGTATAGGCGGGGCGGGGACGGTGGCGGGGACGGGGCGGAGTTTAAATTGACGTACTCCACCTCCGCTCCACAACCCGCGGCGGAGGTTAGTTTTTGCTCCTGCCTCCGCTCCACGACCCACTAAACTACGTCCTACCTCCACCTTAACTGGGGCGGATGCGGGGCGATATCCGCGTAGACCCGCCCCACTGACATCCCTAATTGCAATAGAAGATAGAGTAAAAGACCTTTTATGTAGGATGACATTGAATGAAAAACTTGGTCAAATGACTCAAATTCTTCAAAGTGTTTCTACTCCTTCCTCTCTTAAAGACCTTGGCATAGGTATTACTATAAAATTTTCCTATTTTATTTTGTCATTTTTATTTATCTTCGCGGTTTTTATAGAGTTATTTTTCAATGAGATCGTTGTATACGTAGAATGAATATGTCCCTATGTAGAGCTGGCCAAACGTGCGGGCCGTCTTGAGGGCCTTTTTTGGGCCCGGCCCGGCCCTTCAAAAGTTAAGGGTCGGGCCCGGGCCCAATTTTTGGAGCCCGGCCCTTAAGGGCCCGCCAAAAAAAAGTAAAAAAAAAATTAAAAAAATAATTATAAAGGGCCCTTGTAGGCTCGACCAGGCCCACCTAAGAGGCCAGTGGCGCTAAAATTGAGCCTCCCCACCCAGGTCGGGAAGCTCTCAATTTTGGAGCCCGCCCTTGAAGGGCTGGCCACCTCTATCCGTATGTCATTAGAATTGGGTGACGAATTTTGAAAAACTTAGCTAAGATACTGTTTAATTTCAGCTCTTAAAATTCAGATCAACTCTTAGAAGTTTCACTTCAGCTCTTATAAGTCCACCTAGCTTTAATTAACATTGACTTCAGCCTATATAAGTTCAGCTTTTATAAGTTCAGCTCATCTCCTATCAGTTCAGCTTAAAAAAAACCGAAAAAACAGGGCTTTAGAGGTCATATTGCAAATCTTGCAAGTTTTTGTTGTATGAAAAATAATGAAATAGAATTTTATACTCCCTAATTGATAGTTAAGGTCCAATAATAGTGTGTATCGTATCATAAAGGTTTCACATTTTTTACGGAAATATGTTAACGTTATATTTTAATCAATGATATTATAAAATGTGGTTATAAAAAAGTTACACTATACTATGATCGATCATTTGGTGAAACTAATAGGCGGTCTTACATAAGATTTATTTTTGGTCGAGACATGAGACAATTATTTGGCTTGTTGTTATAAACGTCTCGAGTTCGAATCCTGCAAGACCGTTCTTCTTTTGGCGAGCTTTCAATTATCAGTTTAAACTTTTAGTACTTAACGTTTGATAAGAAAGCGGAAACATTGTACAGGAAGTGTGTACAGCGAAGCGGGAAAGCCGCCAGTGGAGAAGGCGAGTGTGTCAGAATGGGCGGACATGGTTGATAATCTTCAGAAAGCGGCCTTAGAATCGCGTTTGGGGATTCCGTTGATATATGGCATTGATGCTGTTCATGGTCACAACAGTGTTTATGGAGCTACCATTTTCCCTCATAATGTCAACATTGGTGCTACTAGGTTCGTTATTTTATCGCAAATTTTCTCGAAAGAATTGGAGGTCCAATTATCATCTGATGGTTCTAATAGTTTGCGACTTGTTAGTCAGTGTCGAGTTTGTGTGTATTGTGACTTCAAGCCTTTACGCTTTGTGTTTTCTTTTGAATAAAAAGCGGCTGCTGCAGAGAAAGTGAACTTTACTGACTGTTTTTATCTGTTACGTTTTTGCCACAGAGATGAAGAAATTTCTCGACGAATTGGAGCTGCAACAGCTTTGGAACTAAGGGCGACGGGAATTCACTTCAATTTAGCTCCTTGTGTTGCTGTAAGTGCTGTTTTAGTCTCGTAATTCCGCTCTTGTGTTGCTGTTATGTCATGCATGCATCAGTTTAAACTTCATTTGTTCGATCTTTGATACGCTGTTGATCCCTCTCCTGCGGCGTCTGTGATAACTTTTTATCGATTTCATGAACGACTTTGATCGAGTTTGTATAGGTAGGGAGAGATCCGAGATGGGGAAGATGCTACGAGAGTTACAGCGAGGAACCAGAAGTCGTCAGGAAAATGACGTCAGTTATATCGGGATTGCAGGGCAAACCACCAGAAGATCACCCGAAAGGTTACCCTTTTGTCAAGGGAAGGTAACGTAATGACAACTTTTAAGTGTTTATTATATATATTCTTTCTGGTAGATACTTGTTTGAATTATATTCTTTTTTCAACAGCGATAATGTCGTGGCGTGTGCTAAACATTATGTTGGTGATGGAGGGACGGAGAATGGAGTAAACGAGGGACATACGATGTTGTCGTACGAAGACTTAGAGAAGATACATTTAGCGCCTTATCTAGACTGTATTGATCAGGGTGTTTGTACTATTATGGCCTCTTACTCGAGCTGGAACGGTAGTAGGCTTCACGGTGATCGTTTTCTCCTCACTGAAGTCTTGAAAAACAAGCTCGGTTTTCAGGTAACTGTCGAAATTTCAAATTTCATCTCGTGTAGGGCCCACTGATGAGATCCATTGTCTGCTGCAGGGATTTATAATTTCAGACTGGGAAGGTATCGACATGCTATGTGAGCCGTGGGGAAACGACTATCAATTCTGCGTTTCAACAGCCATCAATGCAGGAATTGACATGGTACGTAACGAATACTCAGTCATATTTCCCGATTTTCTCCTGTTTTCTGACTTTATTGAACTGTAGGTGATGGTACCTATCATATACGAGAAGTTCCTCGCAGATTTGACGTCTCTGGTTGAATCAGGGAAGATTCCTTTGTCACGGATTGACGATGCAGTCGTAAGGATCTTGAGAGTGAAGTTTGTCGCAGGCCTTTTCGAGCATCCCTTCAGTGACCGGTCTTTAATTGACGTTGTTGGTTGCAAGGTCAGTCTTCATTCCGTCTTCCTCTTCTCCTTCATCTATCTCATAGGCGTAGTAAATTTCGTTCTAAGAAATTTGACCTATTATCAGCTGCACCGAGAGCTGGCACGTGAAGCAGTCCGCAAATCGTTGGTCCTTCTGAAGAACGGAAAGGAACCTAAAAAACCAATCCTTCCATTGAACAGAAATGCTCAGAAAATCCTCGTTTGTGGTCCTCACGCTGATAATCTCGGATATCAATGTGGCGGGTGGACTGCCACAAAGCGAGGGCTCAGCGGCAGAATCACCATAGGTGTGTAGTTACACACTCTTTTCATTCCAATCAATTATTCAACGGCTTTACTACGTCTACTTTCAAAACGAGTTTTTCCTCTAAACTTTACTAGGTACAACCATACTAGACGCAATCAAAAGCGCTGTCGGTGAAAACACAGAAGTGATCTATGAAGAATACGCATCACCCGAAACCCTAGCCAGAGACGACCTGACAGTAGCCGTAGTCGCAGTTGGTGAACGCCCGTACGCAGAATGTGGAGGGGACGACAAAGTACTCGCAATCCCACAGACTGACACAGAGTTGATCAGCGCAGTCTGCGACAGAATCCCGACAGTTGTCGTGCTGATATCTGGTCGACCATTGGTTGTTGACCCACAACTGATGTCGAAAATGGACGGCTTTGTCGCCGCGTTTTTGCCAGGAACTGAAGGTGCAGGGATCACTGATGTACTGTTTGGGGAGTTTGATTTTGAGGGTGTACTTCCTGTGACATGGTTCAAAAATGTGGATCAACTTCCTATGAATGTTGGGGACAGTTTGTATGACCCTTTGTTTCCTTTTGGACACGGGTTAAGCGTCGAGCAATCGAGGGCTTAGTGGTCGTTTGGTTGACGAGAGGAATTTCATACGATCCGTTTTGTTTCGTTTTGGACATTGAATTAGGGTTATAATTCACGTTATGGTTTAATTAAGGGGCCTAATTACCGCTTTCGCGGATAAGGAGTTGGTAATGAATTTGCTTGTGAAATGTTGACATGCTCGATTTGATTTATAATGGTTTGAAGTTGTTAAATAGTGGAATTGAGAGAGTAGAATATAATTCGAAATAGAATGTTTTTTCTGTATGTGAAGAGCGTCCTATTATAAGGCACATTAGGGTAAAAAAAAGACTCTAATAGTTTATCTAGACGATTTCTGTAGTTGGTTTTACAATTAGTATATATTAAGATTAAGATTAAGATAAGATAAGATTAAGATTAAGATTAAATCTAGACGATTTGTTAATTAACTCGCTAACATATAATATAAGAACAGAGTTTTATAACGTTAGAATCTAGCTATTGAGTTTTATGACTACCAATTATAAAAGTTTATTTCATTATTTTCATACAACAAAAATTTGCGAGAAATGCAACAGAACCTATTAGCTAAATTTTTCAAAATTTGCCGATAAAATTATTAATTTTTCCTACCCAATAATTTTGATTTTTTTTCTACCCAATAAAAAATCAGTATTTTTACTTAATTTAAAATGAACATTTTTATTTAATTCAAAATAACTTTTTAACTCGTTAAAAATAATTTACTTGGCTAAAATTATTATTTTTTTTTATTTAATTTAAAATAATTTTTTAACTCGTTAAAAATTATTTACTTGGCTAAAATTATTTTTCTTCCGGTCTAATCGATTTACCAAATTGCAAGTCTTATCTTTTTCATTAATCCTTGAACACTTACGTGAGCTATCAAAATTCAAAGTGTCAACAATACACACAGATCACCACTTCACCACCGCCATTGCACCACCAAATACATTGAATTTCCCGCCATTTTTTTTTTGGCGCAAATTTTGTTTATCTCTCTAGAACCTTCGTCCGCCATGGGAGAACCTTGCATCTACAGAAACCCTAACTCGGCGATTGAAGACCGAGTCAAGGACCTTCTAACTCGGATGACTCTTCATGAGAAACTCGCTCAGATGACTCAGATTGAACGCACTGTTGCTACTTCACTCCCTCTTAAACGCCTCAATATCGGTCAATTCTTCTCTCTCCTAGGGTTTCTTTGCTTTGAATCATTGTTGTTTTTTCCGCGATTATTATGATTTGGTGATGAATTGAACGGTGAACGGTGAACGGTGAATTTGAACGTTACTTCTAGTGATTGCTGTTTTTCTGCGATGATGATTGATGATTGATGATGAATTGAACGATGAACGATGAATTGTTTCTTTGCTTTGAATAATTGTTGTTTTTCCGCGATTATTATGATTTGGTGATGAATTGAACGATGAACGGTGAATTTGAACGTTACTTCTAGTGATTGCTGTTTTTCTGCGATGGTGATTGATGATTGATGATGAATTGAACGATGAACGATGAATTTGTTCATTGATTGTTTGCGTGAAGTGTTTTTGTCTCCTAAATTTTGGTTTTATTGAATGATTTGTATTTGTTCTGCTATGAATGATGTGTGTGATGATTTTTTTCGTGATTGTTTGCATGAACTATGTTTATCTCCTTAATTTTGTTTATATCGATTGATTTTTATTTGTTATAGTATGAATGATGAATTTGTTTGTTGATTGCTTGCGTGAAGTGTTTTTTTCTCCTAAATTTTGGTTTCATTGAATGATTTGTATTTGTTCTGTGATGAATGATGGATGATGAATGATGAATTTATTCGTAGATATTTTTACATGAAGTATATTGTCATCTCCTAGATATGAGCTCTTCCGCGGTAAATGCTGAATGCTGAATTTGATCGTTGATATTATGCATGAAATACGTTTATCTCCTAGATTTTCGTATTGAATGACGATGATTGCTGATTGCTGATTGCTGAACGATGATGTGTTCGTCGATCTTTTGCAGGAAGTGTGTTGAATTCTGGCGGAAGTGCGCCATTTGAGGGAGCGTTATCGTCTGATTGGGCTGATATGATTGACGGATTTCAGAAACTGGCGATGGAATCGCGGTTAGGTATTCCGATTATTTATGGAATCGATGCGGTTCATGGTAATAACAATGTTTACGGTGCTACTATTTTCCCTCATAATGTTAATCTTGGTGCTGCTAGGTACGTTTTTCCGTAATTTAATTTCTCAAATTGAATGTTTCGAGGTTGAACTGAGGGTGAAATTTGGGGAATTTGATGCAGGGATGCTGATTTGGCTTATAGAATAGGTGTTGCAACTGCATTGGAGGTTCGAGCTAGTGGAGCTCACTATGCTTTTGCTCCTTGTGTTGCTGTGAGTAATATTCATTTTGGAATGTACTTCTTTGCTATTATTAATGGGTAATGACTAATGATTAATTAACATTATGTTTACATATTCTGTTGCTTGACTCATCTTCAGTGGAACAAAGTTTGAATGAGACGGTTTCATATCTGAAGGAGTACTTAGATTCCAAATGTAGCTGTTATTCTGATTGATAAAAGTGATTTTGGGTGCTTAGGATGAAGGTGCTAGGGGTTTCAGTTTCCTAACTTTTCGGGAGTAGTACATTTGTAAGAACTAGAATTATAGGTTTCAGAAGATGTTACCCCGATAGTGAACGTGTTGTAAAGTAATGTAGTTGTCTTGGTATCATGTACTCGCCTTCAAGTCTTTTGGAGTACTATTCCAGCTATTGATTGTGTATCGCCCTCGAGTATTACACTATTACACGGTGTACTCCTGTTCAATTATGCGTCCCCTAGAGCTCAGACACTCATGGAAGATAAAGGGTTTGATTAAATGTTTGAGGAAACAGAGGGATTTCGTTGAGGAAGAAAATATTGAAATATATTGGCTACCTTCATTTCCAAAATGTTGACGTCTCTTTTCCACAGGTTTGCAAGGATCCTAGATGGGGAAGATGCTACGAGAGTTATAGCGAAGACACCGAAATTGTGAGGAAGATGACTTCTATTGTATCAGGACTGCAGGGAATCCCTCCAACAGGACACCCGAAAGGTTATCCTTATGTCGCTGGAAGGTGATGGGAAAATTAAGTTTCAACAAAAATATCGCTTAAATATATTGGATATATATCATGCTAAGTTTATACTCCGTATCATTCTCCAGAAATAATGTCATTGCTTGTGCCAAACACTTTGTTGGTGACGGAGGAACCCATAAAGGGATAAATGAGGGGAATACAGTAACCTCATTCGAAGAGTTAGAGAGGATCCATATGGCACCTTATCTCGACTGCCTTTCTCAGGGAGTGTGTACTGTTATGGCCTCCTATTCAAGTTGGAACGGAAGCAAGCTTCACGCAGACCGATTTCTTCTCACGGAGGTTCTTAAAAATAGACTGGGGTTTAAGGTATATGGCCACGATTTCATTCATGGTCCGTAACGTCTATTGAAGTTCTAACATTGCACTATGTCTTTCATAAGTTTCAGCTCTTTGTTTATTTATATAAATTGATTAGATATGAAGGGACACCAAGACAGTAGAGAGCTTGTTTACCTTTCAAATTTCTCGTGAGTTAGAGCTGTAATCACCTTTTTTATAACTAACGTGAAACCGAGGAATTAATTAACTGTGTTCTGCTTCAGGGATTTGTAATTTCGGATTGGGAAGGCATTGACAGACTGTGTGAACCCCTAGGCGCAGACTATCGGTTTTGCATTTCGTCTTCTATTAATGCAGGAATGGACATGGTAGGAAACTAATCTGCACATTTATCATTTAACTTCCATCAAATGTAATTTATCTATATTCCAGCCTAACAAAGTAGGCATGCAGGTGATGGTTCCTTTTGGATACGAAAAGTATCTGCAGGACTTAACCTGTCTCGTAGAATCAGGAGAGATACCCCTGTCTAGGATTGATGATGCAGTTGAACGTATTCTGAGAGTGAAGTTTGCTGCAGGTCTTTTTGAGCACCCATATAGTGACAGGTCTTTGCTCGACGTTGTTGGTTGCAAGGTTGATTTCACAAATTACCTTTTTCTCTGTTGTTGTTTACTTAGAGTTGAACGCCTTTTCTTCTTGACTAATTGCAATTAACTAAAATTTACCAGCTTAGCAAATTAACTAATTGCTTTCTTCCGTGGTAGCTGCACCGTGAACTAGCTCGAGAAGCAGTCCGCAAGTCTTTGGTACTACTGAAGAATGGAAAAGATCCTAAACATCCTTTCCTTCCATTAGACAGGAATGCCAAAAAAATTCTTGTTGCAGGATCACATGCTGACAACCTTGGATATCAATGTGGTGGCTGGACTATAACTTGGGACGGACGTAGTGGTAGAATAACAACTGGTATGTTATTCAGTTTTGTTCAGAGTTCGGTAATAAACTACTACCCCCACACCCGCTTCCTCAAATTATCTAGTTGTATCTGTGTTGAACTTGCAATTGTAGATACACATCAACAATTTGATACTGGTTTGTTATTTATTGTAGGAACTACCATCTTGGATGCAGTTAAAACCGTTGTCAGTCGTGAGACTCAGGTGGTTTATGAGGAATTCCCATCATCTGCCACCTTAGCAAACGATGATTTCAGTTTTGCGATTGTCGTTGTTGGCGAAGGACCCTATGCTGAGTTCAGGGGTGACAATTCTGAGCTCACTATCCCATTCAATGGCGTTGATGTGATCAGTGCAGTCGTGGAAAAGATTCCGACTCTCGTAATTTTGGTTTCTGGTAGGCCATTAGTTTTGGAGCCATGGCTTTTGGACAAGATGGACGGTTTAATTGCCGCTTTCTTGCCTGGAAGTGAAGGAAATGGAGTAACTGATCTTCTGTTTGGTGATTTTGAATTTGAGGGTTTGCTGCCTGTGACGTGGTTCAAAAATGTGAAACAACTGCCACTAAATGCTGCTCAAAATTCGTATGATCCTTTGTTTCCTTTAGGCTTTGGATTGAAAACAAATGGAACAAAATCTGTAACTCAGTGATTTGAATTGCATATACTGGCTGTCTGTTGAATTCTTTCTGTTAGCTGTGGTAGTATTTGCCTTTTGTTGTTTCAAAAATCCTTTGTATTTGTTCATAAATGTGGTGAACTGATCGATAGAGAAATTTACTCCTTGCTTGTAATCTGTTGTTGCGGTTTTTTCATCGATGTAACAGCTCGCAAATTAGCTTATTCATCTTATCGGTTTTGGTATGTTCCCCACCTTTGATATTTTTGAATAGACATCATTCCTTACAATTTCGAGACATTCTTGTTTCTCTTATCAAATGTGAATATGGTGACTGAATTATTGATCTTATCAACCTATTATTGTGTAAGACGGTAGTGCTTTCCTTTATCTATTCTATTCCTTTTACTTAAGACTGAAGAGACGTTTGTCGAGTATGATGCTATGGCGATGTCGTATTTTACTTGATGACCCGCGTCACCGAATCGTCTCTGTGTATACTGTGAAAATCTGTGTTTTAAATCCATTTACATCCTGGTAATAGCAGAGCAAGCAATTGTTGAACTGTTGGTTTTTTGGTTGATTTTCATGCTAACAACATTGCAATGATTGTGTCATCTTGTAGAGCATGGAACAAATTATTCTTTCATATATGACCCGCTTTAGAACACAACAGTGTAGGCGGTTGTTGCTTAAGCTGTGGAAAAGGTTTTTCAGAAATCAGAAAGATCCTCGACTTCTTCGCTGTCTTCGTGAGCAGGATTGCAAAGAACTGAGGTAAACTTGTAACGACTACTCTGACTTCTTTGATTGTGACTTGGTAGTTATGGCTAACTCATTCAATAACTATATTCTCCCGAAAGATACTTTTGCTGTTTTTGTTTTCTATCTACTGGTCTTCCGTGTCAATCAATAATCTGAAGAATTTTGAACACTTATGATCGAAAAAAAAAATAGAGGGATTAATACACTGTTATGGCCTCAGTATAGATGAGTTTTGTTTATTTCATAAGCCGACCTTGCTAAGCAGGTCCAGCAGATTCACAGGATTAGGCCAGAATTTTTTTTTAAAAAGGGTGTTCATGTGCATGCATCTTTTTTCTTTTTTTTTGTTGCTCGATAAAACTTAGTGATATTATAAGTTGGTCGGTCGTCTTCGTGGAGCTTAGGGTTCTTGCTGGATTTTCTTATTAGTTAATTCCTGTATTGTCGATGATATTCACAGTCACCAGAGTGCGACAATAACACTGGTCCTGTGGAGTTATATGCAAAATGATGGACCAAGAATGTGATTGGCTAAAATCGTTACTAAATACTGTCTTATTAAACTTCAGTATTTCAGTTCCCACTACACTGTCAATCGGCATAGCTCCTTGCGAATTCTGGTTTATTTGATTCATTATCCCAACTCACTATTGTACAGGAAAACAAGACTGGTTCGACTTTCGTGTGATCTCACATCAAAATAACAGCTTCAGCACATCAGGCGTCGTCCTTTCTTATGAGTCCTTTACAATTACCAGCAATGGTATATCTCATCTCTCTTTATTCACATTTTCAAAGATGCCTCTATATGATAATTCTGCAATTGACGCGTTTCACATTGCCCGTTAGTACATCGTCATGATATCATGTCATAATGCGTGGTTAGACTTTCTGGACGTCATTTTTGCGTGAAAATTCATATACGTACGGCCGAATCAAAAATGCTTCTACGAATAGAAGAAAAAAAAAAAAAAAAAAAGATAAAACCAAAGTGATTATATCTATTCTGCTAGTGCATATGTGGTTGAAACTAGTTCATGGTCTTAACTCTTAACAATATAGTGTGAGAATAAAGTAGGCAAGGTGCTTTTGGATGCAAGACTGTAAGGTGCACAAAGGATGCTTCTTTAGAAAAAAGTAGAAGTTGTTATTTTTGTCCCTTAGTTGCCTTTAGTCTTGCTTAATTGACGAGAGTCGGAATAAGTCCCTCTTAGTTTTTTTAACATACGGGTAAGATGCGAATATTCAATCGCCGTAGCTTGGCATAGTTCGAGTTTTTAAGATATTCTTTAACATAGTTATCGTAACTGGTAACGTTAACTATAATTTAATGGACTGCGTTCAATGAACTTTTTATAGAGTAGAAGTTTCATATATATAATATATGGAATTAAAAAATCCGTGAGCTGTGGTTGGTATGCGTTTCTACTCAGTACGCATTACTTTATTAGACTGAAACCTTTTAGGTTTACGTAAAAGGGGACAATTATTTTGGGATGGAGGGAGTACTTTATTAGACTGAAACCTTTTAGGTTCTGTTGGAAGTTCACTTCTGTTCATTCATTTTAGTGAGATATTGAGGCAGTCAGCTACGTTAGTCTAAATAATGCTCGATATTTGTTCGGAGTTTTTGTAAAGTGAAATAATTTAACCAGTCAATTTGTGGTAACAATTGTGGAAGGATACGACTATGGCTTAAGTTAAACAGAACCGTCTCCAGAAAAAACTCCCTTTAACCGAGATAACCTTTGGCTAGTAGTTGAGATGGAAGTATTCTATCGTATTTGAATCTTCTTCTCATTGCTAGGCTGGCCATATCTCGATTCAATTACACAAGTAGATGATTCATTGATTTGGAAAAGCAAGAGTTGCTTTCTATATTCTGTGTTTTGCTTCCTTATACTTCGACTAAATCAATCGCTTGAAGAATGCTACCAGCTTTCTTTTTTTCTAACTTCTTTGATGTAAAGACGTAAAACATTTACTATTATACGAAGTATGGATTTGTAAGAGGTGTAGGTAGAAAAGAGTATGTCGTTAGCATACTTTAAACCGCTTTATGTAAGCAAAGTGTTGGTTAACTAAGCAGATTTCGACAATGTCTTACTATACATTACTACTACTCATATTATACTAACGAGGTCTTGGTCTAGTGGTGCCAGGGGCTAGACTTGGTAGGGAGAACCGAGTTTCGATCCCCCGTAAGTCCGTTGGGAGGAGTTTAAAACCTTAACCCCGGGACACGCTCCGAAACCGAATTAGTCGGCCCAAATGGGTTCGGATATCGGTTGGGAAACCAAAAAAAAAAAAAAAAAAAAACTAGTACTCATATTATCATTTCGTAATCTAGGAAAAAAAGGCGGTGGCGTGCTAATACAACAGCTCTCGAAAGATTCCAGACAAGCAACGGTGTGCTTAATCTTAATGAATCTTAATTGAATTTGTTCTGCATATCCTAATTGAGGATAACTTTATTCTCCACCTTCTTCGTTAGTGAAAGTAATCCCTGTTTGATAATTTGGGACGAAGAATATAGCGCTTTAGATATTGGAATTTTGACTTCAAATGCTTAGGACTAGAGGTGGCCATGGGTCCAGGGGCGTAGGGAGGGGGTGGTCTATGGGTTCTATGGAACCCCCTCCCATTTTGTAAAAAAATTAAAAAAGTATAAAAAAAAAAAATAAATAAATAAATAAATTAAAAAAAATTAAAAATCGACGTAATCTTTTACCCCCACGCGCCATTTGAATGATGATGTAATTTAGATTATTGGAAATATTTTGTAATGTATAATATATACTCCGTATGAATGTTTTTAGTTTCGAAAAAAATTTCGAACCCCCTATCTGAAAACTCTGGATTCGCCACTGCATGGGTCGGGCTCCACCGAGGAGGCCCTTGCACGGCCCTTGGGTGGGGGAGGGCCGGGCCTAAAAGGGTCGGGCTTCTGAAATGGGGTCCTTGCACGACCCTTTGGCGGGCCCGGGAGGGCCGGGCCTGGCCTGAGAGGACCCTCTAATTTTTATTTTTTTAAATTTTTTGGCAGGCCTGAGAGGGCCGGGCTCCAAAATTCAAAATTTGGGCCGGGCCCGGCCCTTAAAAATTGGCAGCCCAACCGGGCTTTGGAGGGCCGGTAAGGGCTCCAAAAAAAATGACCCTCGACGTGACCCGGGCCGGGCCGGCCCGTGAAGATGGCCAGCTCTACTTAGGACTGAAATGACTAAATATGTGAATGCATGAGCAGAGGTTTAGACGACAGTGTACTAGGGATAGTGTTTAATGAATTTGCTTTTGACTCAGCTTATTAACATGTCGGCTACCCAAAACTATAGCCATGTTACCCAACACTATCGCGGAGTCAAAAGTTAAAATAGTTTACTTTTTCTGAAATGTGATCAAACAAAATAAAACGGCTTAATGTATTTGCTTATTATATTAACAGTGAGCGGATGGAATTTGCGATGGAATTTTCATTATGAGGTGTTTGAAAACGTCTTTCAGACCAAGGCAAAGCAAGACATCGGACCATCTTACCTCGAGAATTGAGGTAATTGTTGTTATTAACGTTGTTACTTTGCACTAGCTGTTAGAATGTAGAATCGATCATCAAATTTCAATTATCTGATTTAACTTTGAGTTAAGCTGTTTTAATTACATACACAAATATAGAAGCACGAAACATAACTAGGCAAAAATGAAAAGGTATTCGTATACTCATTCATCACAAAAAAGGGAAAAAGGTATCTATAAAAGGGTCATTTAGTGGCCTAAAATTGATGTATGAAACCCACAAAATGAATTTTGGGCACACACCTTTAGGAACATGCTTATGATTGGATGTATTTGGAACATATTTAGGGCCGTACTTACCTTTTTTTTTCCCCATGAATTTTGGTGCCATATACTAGCAATATATGGAGAGTACTTTAGTACTTGTGTCTTGACTGATTGATATCTTAATAAATGTTCCCGATATACTCTTTAAGTCTTGGGAATTGGTGGAGTGTGATTCGGTACGAGTGAATTCGCGTAAAGTTTAGGCTATGATCTTTTCAATTTATATTAGAGCTGAACTTATACAAACTGAAATTATAGAAGCAGATTTGAACTTATTAGAGTTGAACTGAATTTGTTGAAACCTAAGTGAACATTTTAGTTTGTAAATTAGGGCTTGTTGGGACCTAACTGAACTTATAAAACCGAGTTGAATTGATATGAACTTAAATTAAGCTGAAAAGTACAGGGCATATACGTACATGGGAAATCTTCCTCGAAAAGAGATAAGAAAAGAATAAACCACGACACCTGATGAAATTGAAACGATAGGAACTAAATCGTTTTCTTAGGAAACCCTAGTACAAATATTAGAAACTAACATATAAAAGGTGAATTATCTTGAATAAATTTTTTGAAGCAATGGTAAAGAATCTAACATTTGTTCCATAGTTTGAACCAAATCATCATCTCTTGCTTTCCTTTTACTTTGAATATCATGGACTAATAATAATAATATTCACATAGACATTACTCCATCAAAAGCATACACCAAAAACACAATCACAACTATCTCTAGAATCCTCAGAATACATAATAGATGTAATAAACAATGCCAATAACTAATAGCTAAATTAAGATTAACAAACCCTAAACACGAATGTCGATTTTTGAACCTAGAAACCAATCCCTTGTGTCCCGAGATAATTATCTATAAAATTGTGCGCCTCCATATTAAAGCCGTAAACACCATTTTCATAAGGCGAGATGAACATATTCCCCTCCATCGACTCATAACACATTACACCACCGTTGATCGTCTGACCCCACTCTATATTGGCCGTCTGTTGCTGTGTCTGCCTAGAAATTATCGAGTCGTCAGGTGAATTCGACATTTTAGGGCCGCAGTTAGTGTCAGGTGAAAGAGGGTCGTTTTGGAGATTAACTGTGGTAATATCATGAATGCTAGCTCTTCTTTTATCTTTACCACCTGATAACTGCCTCATGAAGTATTTCTGTGCATGACTTGCTACTTGTGTTGGTGTTCTTGTTATCACAAAATTCCTTGAAATGTTTCTCCAGTCTCCTTTACCATATTTTTTTAACCCCATCAAAAATAACCTGCAAATAACAAAACAACCCACATTTTTGTCAACTTTTGATCTACCGTTCATTTCTTTACGTTTTTCTTTTTAATCTGATACATTTTTTTTACATTTATGGAGTACTTTTAAATGAACTTATCAATTCAAATTTAAACTTTTAAGTATGAAACAAAAATTGAAAAGTAAAGGTAAAGAAAATAAGAAATGTACTCCGTATTAATTTTATTTAATTGTTTGACTGCAGGTAGATGAATATAAAAGGTTATCAGAAAAATATGCTTCATTTTTACAGCTTTTACAACTAAGCAATTTTTACTGCTTTGCCTTTCCTAAGCGGGATAAGTAAGGTTTTGAGTTCGATTCTTGTGACGAGCATTCTCCCTATTTTTTTCACTTTTTTGCCTGTTAAAATTTTTCACATATAAAAAACACTCAAAAATTTCGAAAAAATCTAGCATGATATGTATATGTATTAGACCATTTGTGTCATGGTTTTTACCCTGATTTTAGAGCACACAATTTTCACAAAATAAACACATTTGGTGATCCTAAGTTTAAGAGCAAAATAAAGCTTACTTGTGTTCTTCTTCGGTCCATGGAACGCCCTTCTTCCTCTCTTGATCAACGGACCGACCTCCGTGACCTCTCTTACCACCAGGGATATAAGTGTTCTTATATCCATCGTAGCCGTATCCATTGTGGTTAACCCAATCTAAGGTGAAAGCGGAAGACGTGTCGTCGTATCCAGGTATCGGTATTAAACCCGCCTCAATGTTACTTACATCGTCTTCTAACTCTTTGTACTGCCTGATCACGTCACCCACGGTTTTACCAGGTAGCATAGACGCGACCTTTTGCCAACGGTCTGGCGTGTCCTTATCGTACACTGCAAGCGCGTTCTCGAACACTTTGTTCTCGGCTTGTGTCCACTTTGCTGCTCTGCTCTCATCGATCAGCCAACTCGCACTCGACAGGTATGATGATAACACTTCCATCTCCCACTTCATTAAAGTTAACTAATTATCGGTTGTGTCAACCAAATATGAAAACCCGTCAGTCAGATGTACGCAGCCTTACCCCTGACCGACTCGAGATGCAACCTAGAGGTTGTCATAGGGATAGATTTGACTTCATTTGAGTATGAAAGTTGTGAGAGAAAGATAGAGGAAACTTAGAAAGCAAGTGTTAAGGTGGAGAGGCTTTAGAATGGTCCCAAAAAATGTGAGAATAAATTAGAAAGGAATCTTTAGTTAAAATCCCACCTATAGAAATCTACCAAAAATCTAGAAATTTGAAATTAGAGAGTAAACAAGAGTGATTTTTTTTGAGAGAAAACAAAAGTTTTGTAAAAGTGATGGCAAAAACTAAAAAGATGAAGAAATGAAAGGAGAAAAAACAGGGGATGTAGAGAAAGATCTATTTGCTCTTTCTCCTCTTTTCCTCTTAATAAATATTTTTGAGGTTTTAATAGCAAGTTATAAAGAGAAAGGTGATGAAGGAAAAGTAATAAAGGGGTAAAACAACTACAAAAAAATAAAGCCAAAGGTAGCACTAGCTAGCTAGGTTCAACTTTCAAGGAATTAAAATACGATTTATCTACTGTGTTATTGTGTCGGGCAGTTTTTGGTGCATGAAATATGATCAGTTTAATGTTTATCATGACTAGCTAGCTAGGTTTAACTTTCAATGAATTAAAATACGATTTATCTACTGTGTCACTGTGTCGGACAGTTTTTGGTGCATAAAATATGATAAATTTAATGTTTATCATGACTAGCTAGCTAGGTTCAACTTTCAGGGAATTAAAATACGATTTATCTAGTGTGTCACTGTGTCAGACAGTTTTTGGTGCATAAAATATGATCAATTAAATGTTCATCATGACTAGAAATGAATAAAATGTGAATGTGAACATTTTACGTTTAAAATGTGATTATATTCTAAGATAAGAATTAAAAGTCGTCACATTTGAAAATTCACATTCTAATACTGAGTACAAGTTTTGGTGAAAAGAATAATTGTTCTATTTTTCTTCACATATCAAGTAAATAGTATTACAATAATAATCTCCATTTAATTTGGTTGTACGTATTTTACTTGTCGACATTATGAATTATTTAATACTCTGTATGTTTTAACTTAATCTTATTTACTTCGATTTCATTTATTTATTTATGAGAGGAGAAATATGATGTTAAAAGAAGACTATCCACTAATAGTATTACTTAATTTCAAATTGCACGTGAAGATTATACAATTACTGTAGTTAGTTTAACTTAATAAAAATCTCTATATAATACAGAGTGTATAATACGATTGAGCTCATACATTAGATAAGTAAGTTTATAATAGATCATGTGTGAGATTATACATTGATTATTAATTAATATATTATTATTATATACGATTAATTAAATAAAATTTAGACATAAGAAGATCGTACAGGAACTCTAAATGTCGTTGTATTAGCTATAGAATTCAGGAAACGAATCATAAAATGACACGTCATGAATGATGATGGCAACTTCACCTGCCTAACACCAGACAATTAAAGGCTCGTTAATTAATGTGTTAAGTGTCAATCCCTGATTAATTAACCTTAATTACATCGAATTAACAACTGAACAAAAAAAAAAAAAAAAAAGTAATGCTTATTTTTGTAGTTAGTCAACTTTTTTCGACCCATACTTTTACATTGTCAATTGGTTTTTTGCTGCACACTTTTAGCTCTCAATACTTTGTGTCAAGTCTTTAGTCGTGGAATCACTTTGAGAGAGGAGACAAATGTTTTTACAAGTTGAGTAAATGATTTAAATAAAATAAATTTCATAATATTGAAATTCTAAGAAATAAAAAAAAAAGTGGTTAATAATATTTTTTTTCATTAAATTGAGGTTGATCAAATTGCGTAAAATTTAACAAAATTAATGGAAAAGAAAGAAATGGAGAGAAGTAAATCGGTCTTTGTTTTTGTGAGTAATTTAATTAGAGTGATTTTAGTTTTGCCTGTCATTGGATGAAAATAAACATTGATTTTGAGGAAATGAGAAGGATCTAGTTTCAACAAATTAGGCTACATTGCAAGTTTGCAACTATGGAGTATTAATTTTTTACTCTCTCGACGGTTGTCGTGATTCGGGTTCTTTTTCAAAATACTCCCTCCATTCAACTCCACATTACACTTATACTAGTAATGATTGTTTAATCGTTATTGGTTACTTGTAAGAATACTAGTAATGATTGTTATTAAATGTTCGTCGCTAATAACCGATGAAGTGCAAAATTTAAGAAATACGGGGTAAAGTAGAATTGAATATATGATGCACTACAATTTTGGAAGTGAAAGATTCTCATTGGTTAGAAATGACGATGACATAATCCTCTTAATATACCTTATAATTTTTCTTATATGAAAAATACGTATTCCATTGGTGAATCTTAAATATACTCGTACAATAATTCATCACGTTTTATCATTTGCGTTATTGCATACTCCCTCCATTCATATCCACACTACAATTATACCATTTTCATCCATTCAAATCCACACTACTACTTTCCTTATTTATTCATCTTTTTACTCAACTTTTACACAAAATATCACTTTTGACCCCACTTTAAAGTACTATTTGCCCAAATTGTTGTCTTTTATTAATTTTTTATTTTATTTCTTAAAATTTGTGTAAAAAGTAAAATGGTAGTGTGGATATGAATGAAGGGAGTATGACACAATTATTAGAAAGACTACATTTGTCTCTGCTTTTTTTTATTTTATAGGAGCTGAACTTATAGGCGTTCAACTGAATTTATAAGAGTTGTGATAAATTTATAGGAGTTGAATTAAATTTATAAGAGCTAAAATTTAGCGGAAAAGAACCGGCTGAAATACTGCTTAGTAAAGTACGGAGTAATTGAAAATAGCCCGTATTATTAAAGAGAAGAGGAAAAACAGAAAAATGAAAAAAGGTCCACACGTTAAGGAACATAGGGAAAAGTGCAGAGTAAAGAGTAGCCTTTGGAGTGCGAAAGGGACACACGGCAGAGGGCAATTGGGTGAGATTGTGGTGGATTTTAATATGGCAGTCCACAACAGATGGAGCCAATCATATTTTGTGTCCTCCTCACACCCACTTTCACATCTACGACTATTTTTTATACTCCTTTCATTTTCTCCGTTGATCCACTTTTTGTGCGGAGAAAAGTGAACCAATGAGATTACAAAGAAAAGATGGAGAGAGTAACAATTACTCGTAAGTCTTAAGAAATACGAAGTACGAAGTGGAAGTCTTCTAATACATCAAAAGTTATCATATTTAGATTAGTGATTATTATTGAGTATATCGTGATCACTGTTACGGAGTATAACAATGGTCACAATTTATTAAAATATGGTTACTGACATCTTAAATGTGATCTCTTTTTATGCATTTGAAAACTGATCTTTTACTTTTGTATTGTTCGTTTTGGCCTATTTACAGCAGCTTATTAGAGCTGAAATTTTAGAAGTTGAATTTGATTTTTTTTTTTTAGTTTGTAATTATATGCTTGTTAAGGCAAAGCTAATAAGAGTTAAACTGAATTTATAAGAATTAAATTAAACAAAAAAGAATAGGCATGTTCTCTCTTACTCCCTCCGATTTATCAGGTGTTTATCATTTGCATAGGACACAATTATTAGGAAGCTAAGTGGTTGGGTAATGGTAGGAACCATCTTTTGTTTGATTTTTATGGATAAAAGTTACTAAAAAGGAACTATAAGTTGAAAAATACAAAGAATATGATAAAAAAATTAATGAATAGGAGGGAGTAAATTTTTTTTTGTTCCCATTTCATATGTAAGAAGTACCGAGTATTATGTTTCGTACTTGGTATTAAGGTGGAAATAGCAAATAATATGAAAAAATCAAAACTAAGTAAATTTAAATAGAGTGAGTATTACTCAGTTACTCCATACGCCGTATCATTAGATACAAAGTGAAAAACACAACACAATGTAAATGACCAAATTAAATCATGGTACGATAGTAAATTAAATGAGGAATATGAGTAATGATGAAAATATATACACCAAAATTATGGTTATTTAATCAAACAGCTAAATCATATGAAAAAATCTCAAAATCGGTATAATTTGATAAAGTTAGAGGATACCGTAAGAAATATCCCTTTATTTTATATGTCAAAAAGTATATCAAAAATCCTTTTCGTTTGTAAATAGTGCTAGAAAAACAAATGTAAAAATTTCAATAAAATGGAGAAAGTAGCCACCTAACTAATAAGCCCAACCTTTGACCCATTATCCAATTATGGCTAAACATATGATTCAGCTTAATTAATTTTTGCCAAATGTAGTAAATCAAGCTTAACATGTGTCATACTCCGTATATGAGTGCTTGGGCAACTAATCTTGGTCTCACCCTAATTAATTAATAGAACTAATTATATTTATTATCATGAATTAGTAAGAGGTGTCTTTACTTTAACAATAAGTCAGTAAGTCTTACTTAAGATGAGTTATTCGTCTTAAACTTAAGATGGGTTAAGTACTCTCCTACTTGCACATAAAAAACAAATATATTACGAGTACATCTTTTCTATCCACTTGTATTTTGTCTTATTCATAATATTTAACCCGTTTTAATTTAAGACGGATATACCCGTCTTAAATAAGAATTTGGTTACTTCAATCATAAAAGACTTCTCTCAAAAAAAGACATGGTGAGTTGTCCATGTCATTGTCTCTTTTGTTGATGAAAATTATTTTTATACTCGGTACTATTATTATTATTATTATTATTATTATTATTATTGGTAGGCAAACTATTATGGGCTCTTTTTTCTTTTTTATTAGTTGACCTCGTTATTTTATTTAAACATGAGTATTTTTTTTTTATATTATAAACTGAATAAAGTAATGTAATTTATTGAGTTGGTTTTTAAAGTGACATATATTTATGGATTAAATATTTTGATAATATATGTGAAAGGAAAAATAAAATAAGAACTAAAAGCAGGCAACAAAAAAATAAATAAATTAAAAATTGCATGATTGCACGGTCGACATTAGTTTGGCCAACTAATTTTTTTTTTTTTTTTTTTTTTTTTTTTGGTGACGAGGGGTTTAATCCTCAAGCGATTCCGACGTCACCACTGCACTACGTAGCCCACCCTTTTTACTGCGTCAGTGATACCAAACTTGCTTCACCCATGAGTGAACCCGTGACCAAGAACTCCTCACCAAAACAAGGTTTTGGCGCACTTTAACTCCACCCTGCCAGAGGCAAGTAGGTATCACGACTGCAAGGTTTGGCCAACTAATTATTTGAGTGTAGCATGTTATAATGGACAGTGATCATGGGCACAAAAATTTTAAAATTTTCAAAACTTTGCTGGGCATATAATTGAATTTTCTAAATTTAAAAGAAATTAAGTTAATTTTTCTACACCCTCTGTGTTTCAGTCATTTATAATTTTATACTGTAAATAAATCACTGAAACGGAGGGAGTAAATTATTACTTACACTTAAATAATAAATTGGTATTAGAAATGTATCATACATTTTGTTAACTTTTCATTTATATATAATATAATTTCAAGCTACAATATTTAGCTTAACTAATTCTTTGTTACGGTGTTCTAGTCTTCTAGACGGGTAAATTGTTATCTATAGTTATAATATAAATACAACATTAAAAAATGACGGAAGTTATTATAAATACAATATTCATTTTTTTTATTTTTTTTTAATCAAATATTTGAAAGTTCAAATAACAGTAGTAAATTAATTACACAAATCATGACTGGCAATTTGACCTAGTAATTAAGTTAATTAAATTAAATTAACTACAAAATCGTGGGAGTGATTTTTGGGCTGGTTGCATGGAGACAAAACCAGATATTTAAGCATGCAGAGATTCTTTTGGTTATCACACAAGTAATAATATAATATAATTAACTTTTTACCCTTAACGTCTTGTCTATTTAATTAATGAGTAACTTTTGTGGCAGACGATTTGTTTTCTTTAAATCAATTTTAAAAGATAAGTGTCACTAAATATATTCAATAATTGTCACCATACACCTATATACTCCGTATGAATGAAAAAAAGTGATTTAAAAAAATCGTTTTTTTAACACTAGGCGGTAATTAAATAATGTGTAAGTCTTACTTAAGACGGGTATATCCGTCTTAAGTTTAAGATGGGTTAAATACCCCCACTTGTACATAAAAAAAACAAAAATATTACACCTCTCTAACTCCACTTGTCATGTGTCCTATTATCACTACTTGACCCGTCTTAAATAAAAATTTGCGTTAAATGGTATGCCCATACTTTCTCCTTTATTGCTTAAATGTAACATTCATTTGCCAATCACATACATTCATGAAAAATGTAATTGATATGACTCTTCATCCGACCGAACTTTTTTTTTTTTTGGATAACGTAGGGAACCCGCAGCCGCTACCTTTGGTGCGCACTGGATAAACCCCCCGAGCGTGCATGTAGCCTGCAAACCATACACGCCAGGTTAGCCACCCTTTACTGAGAGGCGACGTGCGTGATCGATAGATACCAAGTTTCTAACATTCCCCACAAGATTGCTCTTGGAGGGAATCGAACCTGAGACCCATGGGAATTTCACCCATGTTTTAACCACTAGACCACACCCTTGCGGGTCATCCGACCGAACTTTGTAATGCTATAGCCGATCATAAAATATAACTTGATTAGTCGCGTGATTAGTATTGTGTAAGTTTTAGCTATTAAACTATTGATTATAGATTGTTATATGAAGTGTGTTGTAAGAACGTACACAGTCATTCTCATGTATGATGTTTAGTTCAAATCGTGACTGTTTCATACTCCCTCCGATTCAACAGGTTCTTAACGTTTGACTTTTTTTGTGAGGGGGATTTTGGTCAAACGTTAAGAACCTGTTAAATCGGATGGAGTATAAGCAAATATTGGTATCACAGTTGTTGGCTGAGTTTGAACCATCTACTTAGATTCTAGACCTAAGCCATGTGGATTATAAATTTTTCAAATATTGATTATTTATTATCTTTCTCTTAGGATTAATGACCAAAATGGGAAATTATCTATTAGCAATTACCGCCATAGTTTTAAACATTATCCATTTTTACTGTTGATTGATAACTAATAAAGTAGATTCCTTATGGTTGGTTTTGCCAAAAAGATTCATAAACTTAGTGATATTGATCTTACTAACTAATTCACATTTTCTGAATTTAAAAAAAATTCACTTTATGGCTCGTAAAAAATAAAAATTATATAATATTTTCTCCGTTCTAGTGAATTGTTTACCCTTTAACTTTTTTGTGAAGGGAAAATGAAAAAGTATAAACAAATAACTGAGACAGAGAAAGTAATTAAAATAACTAGAGTAATTTAAGATAATTATCTAAATACTGAACCAACTTAATTAAAGTTAGCTTCTTTTACTCAATTTAGAAAATTCTTTTTGGTCATCGAGTTTCCTTATTTGAGGAAACCCAAGTGTAACATTTGGACACAACTCATGCAAAACACATGGGCTAGCCCATGTAATGTATGCTAGTCTTTTTCCTCTTTTATGATTGGTCATTTGGTCTCCAAACAAATTGGTAATGCTATTATTGAAAACAACAATACAAAATCCACCACTTGTTCATTTCTCATAAGCCCTCCATCTCAATGAATTGTTTACACTTTTTATAAATGGTCACTGTGGGACCATGTATAAGTGGAATCTTATTTATTCAACCAATCATATTACAAAATGAGTACGAAGTATTATTTATGCTAACTTTATAACAAGTGGACCCCTTTTTGTACTTACACTATTATTTTTTTCAATATTTTTCATTACATCTCTCCTCTTCTGGATGATTGTGCATAAAGTAAATGTAAACAACTCACTGAAACGGAGGGAGAATACATTGTTCTACATTTATATTTCCCAAAAGTTGAGGCACTTAGTTGTGTACTATAATGTTTTCTTTGCTAGCTTTTAGGTCTTCCTATTAGAAAGAGTGATGCAAATAATGCCATGGTAAAGGTCTTAAAACCTTTGTCCTTAAGAAATCTTATATTGGAAATGAGTTGGTTTTGTTAGGTAATGGTTTTGAATAATTGATATTTCGTATTCGGTTAGCATGGGTAATTTTTTACTATTTTTTGTATGATCTATAGTAATTTTTTAAGTTTGAATCAATCAATGTTGGAAATTGATTATTTGTGTATAGTTTGTATCACGCTCAGATCAAATTAATTAATAATTTTATTATGCTTTTTCATCTTTACTGTAATTAAAGATTGAAATAGTCTGTATAATATCTCTCATACGGTAGAGTCAATTGTTTCATCGATACTTCTATCATAATTGCTTTTATTAGTTTCGCACTTTCGCATTATCTGACATTATATGATACTCCCTCATATTCATCATTTTATTTGTATGAGTTCACTTTTTGTTAGTAAAAAAAAATAATCTCATGCAAACAAATGGACGGATGGGAAGGTCCGAGGGAGTATTGTGCAACGATTAAAAGTGTGATCACAAATATCAGCACTACGGAGTACGGGAGTAGTAGTTTAGTTTTCAATTTAAGTACTCACTCCGTTTCATTAAATTGTTAACATTTACGAAGTACTTTATTTTGTGAGAGAGAAATAAAGTAAATATTAACAATTGACTGGGATAGAAGTACGGAGTAATAGATATTTCTCGTAAATATTTTTTGAATTTTAAAGAGCATCTTAAAGTCACATGAAAAAGTGTAGTGTCATAGAGACATAGACCACAGGCCCACAGCTATGTTAGTGAGGTGTCTTGTTCATAGAAGTTGTTTTGATTATCTTAGGTTTGTGCATAGTATACGAGTAATATTATTGGTTCTAAATTCTGATGATTTCATTTATTTTAAAACATTTAATTACTCCGTATTTATTAAAGCTTTAAAAAGTGTTCCAAACATTATGGAACTTAAATGGTCCTTTTGCTCGACTTTCAATTAAACAAGTTTTGGTCAGTCTACTTTTTTTTCAATACTTCTTATGGGGGAGGAGATTAAAAAAAAAAAAAAAAAAAAAAAAAGCTCGTAGACTGATAGAATATAATGAGTTACGATACATACATTTTTTGAAATTGTTACAATTTCATTGAATGAGTCATTTTTAAAAAGGAACATTTACCATGAATAATCCAACCTATGCTTGGTCTTCCATAAATAAACCGATCTTCATTTAATCTCACAATAAACCCAAGTATACTCGTTATCTTCCCCAACTGAACTCCCCTCCATTTTTACCTGCTAATAACCTGTTATAACAGGTCACCAACTTCTCATCTCACAAAACACCACCACATCCTCATCCCAAGTCTCTTCTTCATCTCCAATATCCCTCCTTCACTTATACCTCCATTAAAACCCCCATAAAACACCAATAACATAAATTAGCAATAAATTAGCAATGACAACACAACACCATTAATAACAATTATTAGTATAGCCAACATGGGTATGAGCATGTCAGCGTCAGCCCCACCGGCCACCTCCGTGCTCAACGGAGGTCTCATCTCCGTCGTCAGCCACACCTTATCATCGGTATCCCGGCTCTTTCTCCTCAACAACCACTGCCACGCCTCTTACCACCGGAGCTCCATTCTCTCTCTCCAATTAGACCACCGTTCTCCTCTAATTCGTTTTCTCTTCCATGTTGTCGTACACTTTAAATTGATTCCACCACCCTCAATATCATATTCCCTCTTTTTTCTTTTCTCTTTTTTTATGAAATTAAAATTATATCTGAATTTTAATTTTAAATTCAAATTAGTGTATCATTGTAAATTTCTTTGAAATTCTAATTAATTTTTCGGGTGTTTTGTAAAGAGGATGAAGATTCTACAAAATGGAGGTGTGATTGTAGATTAATTAAGGTGGTTTTAAGGTGTTGTGTGTAGATTTATGGTGAATGCAGGATGGTGGCTAACATTGAGCTAAGTGAGGAAAATCGATCAATGGTGGGGAAAAAGGTAAGAGTGCAGATAGGCGGTGGGTGGATGACAATGGCGGTAATCAAGGTGGTCGGTGGTGGTTGGTGGTGGAAGTGTATGGTGGTTTTAATGGTGGCATTAATAATTCTTATGGTAAGTAATTAAGTATAATGGTGGTGGCTGAGTAAATAAATAAAAAAAAAAAAAAAAAAAAGAAGTGGAAGTGTAGGATTAAAACAGCCCAAAAAAAAATAATTTACCGGCTTAACAAGTAGCAGGTAAATGAGTTTAATAATGGAAGAGGGTGTGAATAGATGGGTTTATTGTGGGATTATTGATAGGTTGGTTTATTTTTGGAAGACCACCAATAGGTTGGATTATTCCTGGTAAATGTTCCTTTTAAAAATATTATACATTTTCAATAATGAGTGTTCTTCATTCATTTCCATCATGCACCTTAGGATATTATTCACCATTTCTTTCTTCCAATATTTTAAATTGAGTAGTGTGTGACTTTAGGGCCTATCTAATATCTATATACCGAGTAGTTTTTAATTCAACTTAAAAGTACAATATTTTGTTAATTAAAATATAGAGGAGCCTCCTCCCTCATCGACATTCATCGATGGTAAGCTCCAAAATTTAATCAATCTTTACCATCGGAAGTTTTTTTTATTATTCTTTTAATAAAAGTCTCTCCTTTATGGAGAGTTTTCGTTCCTCTTTTTGGGATTTTCAATACGGAGTACCTTTTTATGAGGTATTTTGGTATTGTTACTTATCTTTATAATAGTTATTTGATAATTCGTTGTATGATAATTCAATGGATACACGTTAATCGTCAACAATCAACGTAGTAAGGTGGTTTCTCTACTTTGTTCATTCGATTTGAAGGATCCCCTCAAAGGCTCATGCTATATGGAGATAGCGATACAAGGCTGTGCCGAATTGTCAAGTTAGGGTTTAAGATCTTTCATTTAGTAAGAGAAATTTGTACTTTGATTATCGTTATAATTGTTTTCGATTTTTATTATCCCGTTGTAATCGTCATTTGATTTTTTGTTAATGAATTATTAGTTTCAAGAAAAAAAAAAAATTTAATAAAGAGAGGTTAGAATATCTTACTAAATACTAACATATCATAACCTCTTCAATTTTCTTTTGGAGTATTACATAATCTCAACGTTGTTGCAAACTCCTCCATTTAAACTTTAAAGGACACAACATTCTTGTTGTGCATTATTAGCCAAAACCCTCGTCACATGGTCGGAGGGTTTTCTGATACTATTTATACTTAGACTCACCATCATTGTCTAAGTTCGTAATGAGAAATACTATCTACCTTCTCCTTTTTACCTTCTCGTTTACCTTTTCCTCTCACAATCAAATAAAATAATAATATTTTCTCTTCATCCACTTGTCATCGGACCTCACCCATATATAATTGTTTAATTGCTTGTGAAAGGAAAAAGGAAGAAGGTAAAAGAGGAGGTTGGAAGGAGAAGGTAGATAACACCCCTCGTTCATAACCCATCACACTTAAAGATGACATATTTACTTAAAGGTCAGAAATATTTACTTTTGAGTCTCTAACAAACATGTTTCTTCCTCTGTTTTAATAAGTTATATACATTTTATTATTTTTTGTGAGGGAAAAAGAAAGCAACTATAAGTCTATAACCGATAAATAAAGTATCTTCTTGATACAAATCAATCCAAAAAAAAGGCAAGACCATACCTCAAGTCCTCTCTATTCAAGTCTAAGCCCAAGCTCAAGCCCAAGTTAGCATAAAATCATTGCACTCACATAGGGCCTTGGTCCAAAAATAAAATGAGGAAAAATAAGACAAACTCAATAAAAGGTAAACCTAAAACATGTACTCCCTTCATTCAAATTCAATACTTACGTTCCCTATTGGGGTGATCGTTGAGGCGGTACTTTGACCGTTAATTTTTCTATGTATACACGAAAATTTCTCGTTAAAAATTTGATTTTGTGGAAGATTATGTTATAATGTTTTCAAATATATTATTTTCGTATTTTAATTGTTTATATTTCACGATATATTTAAGGAGTCAAATTTAATGATGGTTGACTTCATAAAATAAATGATGGTGTTGGATTTGATTGAAGAAAGTACTATTTTATATTTTATATAACTTGATTTAAAAAAAAAAAAAAAAACTTAAGACTTTAATATGATTAACTTTAGTTTTAAATCGAAATTATTCAACTTAAAATTGTCATTGTCAGTATAATATTTATATAAAATGATTATTTTGGTTAAAAGTGTTATTGGGGTTGGACTTTTTAGTTATGCAAAAAGTTAATAACACTTGTCACATCAGTCTCAAGCACTATATCCATCTGACCATCTCACAAGCCTCATGTTGCTATAACACTAAATAGTTTCTTAAGGGTGTTTGTAGATGAAATGAAATATGTTAGAATTTGATGGAGAACGAAAATTAAATGTAACATCCTATTTGGTTGGATTGTTGGAAGTCTTAAATTAGGAAAGTAAGAAAAGTTTGATTCGTTTGTAACACGACCTTGTATTTTCGAAATAAAGTGATGACAAAACAGATCTTAAGTGAGCATTCATTGTTTGATTTTATGTAGAACAATGTATGAAATGATTGGGGTTAAAGGTGAACAATCGCTTATATTAATTAACCATGTGTTATACTTTTTCTTGCACATAATTTAGTCTCTCTTATACATGATTTTTATTATTCGATATTTTTCCCTTTTAACAAACTTATAGGGTATGGGATAATGGTAATTAGAAACAAATGGGGTCATATAGTGATCTATAGTTAGTGGAAGAGATGGTTGTAGTCCGAGAGAAGGTCAGCGGGGTGGTAGAGCGATGGTCCTAGCATAATGGGTGGGCAGGTGGTAAGGATTTAGTTGACAGTTGCTGGAATTGGTGGTAGAAGGCAGTGGTTGGCAGTTAGCAGAAGAGATGGTTGCTACCGACGAGAGGGCCAATTGCTCTATAGAGGCCAACATGACATGATGGGTGGTTGGGCCTTAGGTATGGCTTAGGTGGTGAATCTGGTGATGGGATAGTTTGTGGTTATAGGAGCGTATGAATAGATGAGTTTTTGTGGAGGATGGTAGTTAACGATGTAGATGATCGGTATTAGGGAGAGGGTTAGCCTGACGGTTAGTTGACTAGGGTTCACCGTCAGTGTGGGTGAGTAAGTGGTGGGTGATGGGGGTTTTGAAGGTGATGGTGAGAGTTGGTGGGAAGATATCAATTGAGGTAGTTTGTGAAATCTATGAAATTGAAAAGAAAAAGAGTACTGGAAACAAGTTATGTGATATAGAAAAAAGAAACTATATTCAAAATAACCTAACCAAATATGAAATGATCTACGTATCGAAGTGTAGACTCTGCAAAATGACTTGAAGTACATCACACGTGAGTACTTTAGTATCCATTATGGCATTATTGACTGTTATTACATAAAATGTGATGACTTTTTTAAGTGTGAAAGTTGTACAACATGTCAAACTATCTGACAAAATTTAGAAATTCCGAAATATAACTTATAAGGTAGCGTTTGGGAACTTTGATTCTTTTCTAAAATTTTGATTTGAAATTTTGGAATTTCAAATTATGAATCACAAATTCAAAATAATTGTAATGACCTAGTGGTCAGAACGAAAGATGTCTCAGGCTTGAAACGAGAGAATGAGAGATGTTATTTGGTTTCTTTAGTAAGGAATTCTATCAAAAAAAATTTGAACTTAGATTCAAAATTCAAATTCCATGGACTTTTGAAACATGAATTTTGACCACATTTTAAATTTTAGAATAAATTATCTATTCCAAACCAGACAAAAGTTGTTTTAATCTCTAGAGAATTCTAATCCATATCATTTTTCAAAGTTATCCGTATCATTTTTCAAACCCAACAAATATAAAATATTTATTTTCAAACAGAACGACAATGCTTTAACTTCTAGAGAATTTCACCCCACTCCAAATCTCAGAGAACGCGATAAATTTTAGGTCCAAACCTTTAAATGGGCTAACATAGCGTTATGGGCAAAATTATCTGTCTTATTTTTCAAACCCACCAAACATAAAATAATACTTCCTCCATTCCATTTGATTCTATACGTTTGCTTTTTGCACGTACGTCGATACACGTTTTCTTTTGTTCATATCTTTAGTTACGTATTTCAAAAAATTATAAAAATTTGATATTAATAATGTATTCGAAAAGACGATTAAAACAAGATCCCACATGATTATGTTTTATTTTATATGTTAAAAATTATATCGACCATTATCCTCACTCGTGAATAGTGTCAAAAAAGCAAACGTATAGAATCAAATGGAATGGAGGAAGTAATAAAAAGGTAAACAAATGACTTTAGACCCATTTTTTTATAAATAGTTTCAAATCAATTTCATTTTATTAATCATTTTAATTTTTTTTTTTTAAAATAAAAATAAAATAAAATTAGGAAATCACTCCACCTCCTTCAACCTAGCTTCCACCACCACTTCCACCACCACCATCACCACCACTTCTCATTTTACTTCAAACCCTAAAAAAAACGTCAAAAAAATTATATAATTACATCAAAATTTTTTTTTGGGTGAAGTGGATTTACTTCTTTTATTTTGTTCTTCTTTTGTAGTTCTGTGTGATTCTTTGTCAAGAAAAGCTTCTTTAGTTTGCAAGGTTTGTTTACTTAAATGTTTTTTTTTTTGCATTTTTATTTTAATAGTATAATCTATTGTTATGGTGTGATTTTGTCGATTTTTCAGCTTAATTTAATGTGTTTTTGGAACGTTCAGATTAAAACCCAGCAATGAAAATGTGAACTTGTATTGAAATCTAATTTGGGTTTTTCCTGAATTTTGTTGGGTATGTTGTTGATTTGTTGTTTCTTGATTTAATTCCGTTGAATTGAATTGAATTGAATTTAGGGTTTATATTTAATTTTGTTGTATTAAATTAATTTTAGGGATTTTTTATATTTAATGATATTTCTTAGATTCACAAATTTATCATATGTAATCGTGTGTTTCTGTTTACGAAAGATTTTACATTTTATTACATGTATGTTTTCCCGACATTTGTGCTGAAATGTGGAAATTTATAGAAATTTTTTAAAAAAATAAAGGTCATTTTCTTCTTTCTGATTATTTTTTCGAAAGATTCTGGAATTTTTTGGACATTTTTTCTGTACTTTTATTGGTGAAAATCGGATCTTTTTACGGGTCCAAGTATGACCCATTTACGTGTGTACGGATGTTTTTTTTGGGTAGTTTACAGTGAAGATTTTTTGAATTTTACAATGTGCTTACTTGTATGACAATTTAATGCTCCTGTTGAAGATGTTTCGAATAACGTTTTCTGTGATTCATCTATTTCTTTACGTTTGTTTAAAATAGTATTTCGTACATGTGAAGTAATGGATGAATCCATAGTTACTCAGACTCTTCGACACCGTGTCATGTCTGTGAAATTTTCAATTTTTTGGTCTAAGATGATGTGTCGTGTCGTGACTTGTTTGACACGCGACACGGCAGCTAAGTGAAGTGTCGGAGTAACTATGGATGAATCAGATAGGGTATTACACTACTACGGAATTCGGAGAGAATTATGGTGTGGGTTTTTATTCTCGAATGAGGTTTCTTCCTAAAACTGTACAAATTCGTCTGCGTTACAAAAAAAGAAATGTAGTATAGCGTAGAAGACATTTGTAATAGTGCCCGCATTTTAATTCGTCCATTTCTTCATCATTAAAAATATTACTCCGTATATGTAAAGAAATGGATGAATACAGAAGATATTGCAGGTTTTGGGTAGAGTTAATTTGTTTTTTTATTTTATTTTTCGGTAAGGTTTCCCCGTAAATTATATTTTGGTGATGGTCCTGATTGTACTTTGTTGGGTGATAAGACCGCGTTTCAAAATATGTGGCAATTAGACCGCGTTGGTATATCAGTCTATACTAGAAAAGTAGAAGATCAAGTGAAGGGTTTTTTTGGGGGGTTGGCGGACAACAACAATTCTTTCAATGCAGACCGAAAAAAGAATAATGATATAGTTTTTTCGTCGAGGGAAAATTAGTAGATTAGCGTATTTGAATAAGGTACTTTGATGTTTATTCTTAGAATGTCTCGTAGAGGTAATTTCCAAATTGGTGTTTTATCCTTACTCTTATTTGTCGTGGTTTTAAAACGCCTTTTTTTCTCCCTCGTATATGCACATTGCTGATGGATGATGTTTGGGTATGTGTCGGTAGTTTTTCGACCAAATAATAAATTTGAGTCGAATTTGTGTGATGGACCACTCTGTAAAGCTACTATCTCAAGCGTTAGTGTGGTTGAATGGAAAATTTCCATGAAAGTCATCTGAAAAGTTTTAGTTGCGAGAATGTAAATGCGTCACTTTCTGAGATTGAATGCAATTGACTCTTGACAGACGTGTGATACTTCATTTAAATAGTTTCATGAGCGATTGTGATGGATTTATAAAACGCTTGGTGAAACATTTGGGACGAGATGGTTGAACTTACGGTGAAACAGGTCAACACGTCATGTCTAAATTTTTGCCATAGGTTGGCTGGTTGCTCAAGTAGTTTGTTTTCGGTGAAATATAAAAGCAGTCAAACTCAACTGTTATATTGTTCGTTTGCCTTGTCTTGAATTCCGACAAAATTTCGAGATATTGAATATCACCCGTTTCTGACTCTTACCTGCATTTCCGTTTTTTCCTTCTTAATTGAGTTTCTTTTGTCTACCATTCGTATGAAATTGTTTAGGTTCTTACATTCTTTTAATTGACAGGTTTTTGAAGAGCGGGTCCGTTCTGCAAACAGTTTTTGGCATCATAAGAGTAGTATTCATCGATTTAGTTGAACAGCTTCGGAGTTGCGGTTGATAAACGAGTCTCGACATGCAGAAGCTAAAGAAAAGAACGTCTCCCAAAAAGTCGACCCCACCCAAAAAGTCAGTGGACTGGTTGCAATTTTTGGACGATATCGACCCGAGACTGGTAATACCTGTTGGCTCGCGGTTTCAAGCTGATGTTCCCGAATGGAGAGACCCGTCTGACGAGGCAGGCTCGAGCAACGACTCCGATGACACTACAAGGCTGCTAGGACCCACAACTTGGCCACTTCAAGACGACAATGCACCAATGCAGGAGGGTAAAATCATCGGCCGAGGAAGACCTGATTCTTGCACTTGTTCTTCTGCGGGATCTGTGCAGTGCGTCAAACGCCACGTGTCAGAAGCGAGGAGGACGCTGCAATCTGAGCTGGGACCCGCATTTGAGAGTTGGAAGTTTGACGAGATGGGCGAAGACGTAGGCAAGTTGTGGACCTCGAAGCAGAAGTCGAAATTCACTGATCTCGTGAAGAAAAATCCATTGTCGGAGGATAAAAGTTTTCTGCAGCCTGCTGTAAAGGCCTTCCCTTCTAAGGCTCGGAAAGATATCGTGAGTTACTACCTGAACGTCCACGTGCCTAACCGCATCGGCAAGCTGACTAGATCGGGATGCGCCACGCTGGACAGTGATGATGACGAGGCTGAGGCAGCGTCCTCTTCTTCCAAGAAGTCTTCGAAGAGATCACGTTCTTCTACACACGTCGACATTACAGAACACGTGAAGTCACATTACTTGGTCGGGAGAAGATGACTGTTTGATAATCATAGGTCTCTCACTCTGTGTAGTTCCGAAAGGTTCCGTCTTTTTTTTGTCTTTTTTTGGTTTTTGCGCTCATCGTTGCACAGGGACGTGCGAGAAGTCAGAAGTAGTACCGATACGAAGATGATAGTAAAAAAGAAACATTTTAGCTCCAGAAAAAACATTTTGTGGGGAATTCATTGTGACGAGGATTTATTGTACCGACAGTATTAGAATGTCGAGAAGCGGCATGTAATTAGGAAAGTACGGAGAAGATCGTCTAGGTAGAAATTTTGATACTGTTGATTCATTCATCTCATAATTGTTGCTGAAACATTGTTTGCTTGATTGACGTGATTTGGAAATCGATACTTGGCTATATGAAAGGAAAAAATATATGTTTGCTTCTCGTTTTTGAAAATTTCGATTCCTATCTAGATCGACTAGACCAAGTAGTTGGTTATAGAATCGCTGGTGAAAATTTTCCTGTTTATGGGTTGTGTTGTTTTCGTTTTCGTTTGTGTTTTTTCCCAAGAGAAGTCTCGGACCGTGATATCGGTGAATTCTTTCGAGACGCTTACGTTATTATGGTCGCGCTTTCATGTAATGAGTTAAAGTTGTGTGGGTTGTGCGGTCGCGTGCTTTCTAAGTGAAATTCTTTACGTTTTGATTTTTAATTGACGTTTTGATTTTTAATTTTGAGTCGGATTGAGTGTATTCTAGCACGTCGAACCAATAGGTAAGGGTGTAGAGTTTTTTATTGATAGATTTCGATCTCATTTATTTTCTCGGTGGAGCTACACTGGTACAAATGATCGGATGCCTGTCAACATGTTTTCTACGTCTTAAATCGTTTTTTTTCTGCAGTTTGCTGAAATTTATACTCCGTATTTTATAATTAATCTTCAGTTGAAAAATTCTAAAATCATCTGAAATTGTCCGAAGTTTTCTAAAATTCACCGTAATAGATGATATGGACAGGTTCTTAATTAATGAATGGTCCCTCAATCAAAACTGTTGGTCCTCTTCTTACAAAAAAAAAAAAAAATCAACAGAAAAAATTGATTAAAAAATCAACAGAAAAATGGAGAGAGCAAAAGAGTTGCTGGAATTGAGCAGAGATGAATCAGAAAAAGTGTCAAATATCACTGTTAATCCTCACAAACCTCACCTTGAAATGAGTTTCTATGAGAATTTTTCGGTACGAGGTATCCGAGTTCAACGGGTCGAACCTGGTTTTGTTGTCTGCTCTTTCACTGTTCCTCCTCGACTTATCGTAAGACCTTGTTCTTTTGGACTTTATTAATTTCAGTTCAGTTCAGTTCAGCTTTTTTCGATAATAAGTTCAGTCTAATTTTCCGAATCAAATTTGTGGGAATTATGCAATTTCTAGTTGTTTTTAATGGGTATGTGTTGTTTGATCTTCTTGTGTGTGTACTTCATCTATGTGTATTGATCCAATTATTCTCCAAAATATTTGTATTTATCCAAGTTGAGAGATTATATATTTGTTATGGAGTAGTATTCAATCGATGCGATTCTCGACTCAATTTTGTCTTTCGTCGTCCTAAAATCTCTCTGACGTATGAATAAGGCTGCGTACATCTGACCCCTTATCGATTACTTATCTCGCCCTTATGAGATGTTTAAGGTGAAGTTGTTTTTGTCGGCAATAGCGGTGAGACGTAAGAGTATTGTACATCTGGTTATTCCATGGTTATGCATACAGGATATGAACGGAAATTTGTCGTCGGGTGCGATTGCAAACCTAGTTGATGAAGTTGGCAGTGCCGTGATCTATCGAGAGGGCCTTCCCATGAGCGTGTCGGTCACTATGTCCATTTCCTATGTTTCTACTGCTAAGGTCGACGTAAGTTTACTTGTACCTCTAGTTTGTTTCGTAGTATGAGTGTCATACTTCATATCGAACTAATTTTGATATTACGTCATACGATATTCGCCGATTTTCTAGGACGAGTTGGAGGTGACGGGAAGGCTATTGGGACAAAAGGGCTCCGTTTATGGAACCACTGTGTTCGTCAAGAATAAGGTCACCGGGGAGACCATAGCTGAAGGTCGACATACGCTATTCCGTAAACATTCTAGCAAAATTTGACTAGGTGAAATGCTGCTTCGTGTTCGTGTGGTGGTATTCGTGTGAGATTTCTAGGCCCCATCCGAGGACATTCTAAGACGAAAAAAAGGCGTTGCTATGCAATTTTCAAGAAAGGTCGTTATTTCGTAGCTTGTTTATGCTATATCATGTGAACAAAAACACGAAATTATGTATTTTTAGATGTTGATGAGTAATGGTCTCATAGTAATTTAATGTTAGACTGTCTTACCGTAGACTTAGGACTGTTTCTTTCCATTATTTTATTTTCATTCATTTCGATTCGATTCGATTCGATTCGATTCGATTGGGCATTCCATTCGATTTAGTTTATTTCACTTGATTCGATTCAAAGACATCTGACATGTTATAAATTTGAACTTCATTCGATTCGATTCGATTCTGATTCGATTTTGGTTGATTCGATTTGATTCGTTGATTCGATTCGATTGATTCAAATTTAAAAGTCGAAAGAAGTCGCTCATCAGACTACAAAACAGCCAAACAGCTTATTCACTTCCAAGTTCCGACTACACAAACCTTAGTAAAGTACGGGGTAATAATAATATTGTATATGAGACACGTTTATAATATCTTTATATGATATGATACGATAAATATTTATATGAGACGGTTTTATAACATCTTTATAAAATACGATGATACGATAGCGTGTAGAGAGTACAAGTTAATGCAACATTGACCAAATAATACGGAGCACAAGTGGTCAAGTTGGATAGAGTTGATGAAATGAGCTTTTAATATGTTGGTTGGCTGATTTAACTTTTCGAAAATGAATATCGAAAATATACGCGATTTTACTCTTTCCAAAGCTTTAAGATTCAACGTCGAGTTAAAACTGAATCACCCGTCAACCATTTTATAAAAAAAAAGGAGACAAATTAAACAAAATTCTGCATTTGAAAGACGGGACTTGACCACCTGAACAGTTAGTTAGATCAGCCAGTTAAGGTTTGATCTAACATGATCAGACATCAGAGGACCATCTTTGGAAAACCGTCGCTTTCGTGTCCACCCGACTCGAAATACGAGTAAAATAAAAAAGGGAGAAAGTGTGGAGTTGACAAGTCTTCTACGACGGGCATAATAAAGATCAAACAAATTTTAATAAAACGTCGACTGCGTGAAACAGTTTCCTTTCCAACAGACTGTTGTTGTAAAGGGGGATTAAAAATTAACATGAATTTCACCCCAAAACATGAAAACTATGCTCTGAATCATCATCACAAAAACAGTAAAAATAAGTCTAGTTTTCTGTACAATCTTAAATCTGCTGCCAGAAAAGTTACTCTTGTTTTTACTGCTTTTGGGTCAAATCATTCAACTTCTGATGATATTTCTCATGTGGGTGATGGTCAAACATCATTTCATGTTGATCATAATTCTTCCTGTATGTTGTTTTTTTTCGATCTTTTTTACTTTTTTGGAGTTTAATTTTTGATGTGTTTGGTTGAATTGAATGTCTGTATCTAGAAATTTCGGCATTTGTCGATAAGGGTTCTGATGTATGCAGCCTTACAATTTGTTCGTAATCATTTTGTAATGATTACGACGAGTATTTGGCGGTGTGTTTGATTGATTGAAATGTTCTGTTGGGAGTATACAGTGCCTTAGAAATCCCGACATTTGGCGATAAGGGGTCTGGTGTCTGCAACCTTAGCCTCTCTTGAATACATTTTCAACCGAACCCATTTTCAGAAATTGTGTCGACAATTGCATTGATTGGCGCTTTATTTACCTTACCTCGGTATTATTATCGAGGGGCAGCCACAGTATTACCTCGGTGCCTAAGAATTTCAACATTTAACGAGTAAGGGATCTGGTGTATGCAACCTTAGAACTTATGGAAAACGCAAAAAGTCGTTTTTAGATGAACCCGTGATGAAAATTGCGTCAATTGGTCGTTCCACTAAAATTTTTAGGGAATTTTAGGTTTGAGGTGAAAATGGTTTTGGTAATTATATTGTGTATGTCTTCAATTTCAGCTGGATTTTCCTCAGGAAGCAAGCATAGAGGGCTATCACCAAGTAGGACGCCGGTGAGGTCGTTTGCATCTCCGAAACGCAAAGTTGGCGAGGTTTATGGCTCGTTGAGCTTCACCCTCGAGGATATCCGAAAGGCCACTAAAAATTTCTCTCAGGATAATGTCATAGGCGAGGGCGGCTTTGGGACGGTGTATAAGGGACAGTTGCGAGATGGAATTCGTGTTGCTGTAAAACGCGCCAAAAAGGTACCAAAACATGACTCAATTAGCTATATGTTCCTTCACCGAGTCTTTTGTATGACGGTCTTTCTTGTAAAACGGTCTTATGAAAAACTCCGAGACGTTTCTAAGACGGGCTAGAATAAACCGTTTGTATTGCAGGACTTGTTTAGCAATCGCGCTGTAGAAGAATTCAGGAACGAAATCCTGGCCTTCTCAAAGATTGAACACCTGAATTTGGTGAAGTTCTACGGATATCTAGAGCACCCGGATGAAAAGATTATCGTGGTCGAGTATGTTAATAACGGAACACTCTTCGACCATTTGCACGGTAAGTCATTTTCGGCCATTTTTGGGGCAATTTGAGTTATGGATAGGCTTCTATCATTCTTCACTCCATTGCCGAGAATGTTCAGATAATTTCAGTCCAACAGTTGAGAGTCGATTATGTGCGCAGGTTGTACTTTAGGGGAGTTTACTGAATTTCCGCTTTAAAAATGCAGGAAATCAAGGATTCGGGTTGCAGCTTGGCGAAAGATTAGACATTGCAATAGATGTAGCTCACGCAATAACTTGTCTACATACTTATAATGGTATGAACAACTTTTAATCCTCCAAATTAACAACTCAAGCGTCTAAATTTACGTAAAATCGCCTGATCGTTATGCGAACACTTCTCTGATTTAAGTCATGCCTGAAAAGACGAGGGTGTTCTAGCCTGAATAGACTAAGTGAAACACGATTATTTACATCCTCTTCTGCGAATGACAGATCCCCCGATTATCCACAGAGATATAAAAGCGTCAAACGTTCTCATCACAGCGAAACTTCGGGCAAAAGTAGCAGACTTTGGCCTAGCTCGTCTCGTCCCAGATGGCCACGACGTGACCCACATTTCAACTCAGATCAAAGGAACAATCGGGTACTTAGATCCTGAGTATATGAAGACGTACCAGTTAACTGAAAAGAGCGATGTCTACTCGTTTGGTGTATTGTTGGTGGAGCTGATTACGGGAAGACATCCTGTTGAACTGCAGAAGCCGGCCAAAGAGAGAATGACGACAGGATGGGTGAGCATCGAAATTTTTTAAAAATATAATTTTCACGAGACTTTCCGTCCTAGAGAATGGCCGATGAATAACAATCCATGATATTTTGCATTCAGGCGTTGAGTAAACTACGAAATGGTATGCCCGTACTAGCAATGGATCCAAAGCTGCAACGAAATCCGCCATCAATCAAAGCAGTCGAGAGAATGCTAGAACTTGCACGAGAATGCACGGGGCCTGTGCGACAGTCTAGACCGCCGATGAAGAAATGCGTTGAGGCATTGTGGGCAATCAGAAAGGATTTTAAAGCCGGTGATCAGTTGGGAAGTTTCACCTCCCACAGATCAGTAGACTTACTCGCGAGCGAAGCAAGAAAAAACCGCCAGCATTCCCTGGGGATTGACGGGGAGACCTACTCATTTAAGTCTGCGTAGTCAATTCAATAGCCGATTCATTTGTAAAGATATAAATACTGACACAGTGTCTTCGAGACGTTATACTACGACTTCTTGTATGTAAATGATTGGTTATTTGTTTTGAAAGCCTGTTATAAATTTTTGGTTTATTTTGCGGGATAAACGGATTCTCAAACCTTTGATCATGCCGCTATGTCTGCCCACTTAGGCGCTTATTCCTGACTGGTGATAATTGAGCTGTTACCGAGCACGCCGTACAAATATTACGAGCACACTTCTAGACGTATCAAACAAACAGGAGCAAATTCAAGAAAAAGTGACAAGAAAGCGATAATATAAGTAAAGAGTAAAGACGACAATACACTACGAAGCCCTCTAACGAGGTTTCTTAATTACTTAACTACGGTACAAGTCTACGGCACCCTGAACAATGCAGTCTTCAACCACTACAAACCACCTGACTAAAGTAACATAGTTCACTCCGGTGACGCCGATCGTGGAGTGGCGGATTTCGAAAGCGACCTAGACCTTGACGGTGGGCTACGACTTGAATAGCTCCTTGAAGAACAGCTATCGAAAGACCTTTCCCTCTCTCGCTTCTTTGGGGAATACGACACGCTTTGTTCAGGGCTTCTTGATAAACTTACACTGCGCGAGTAGCTCCTCCTCGAGCTTCTTCTTGGCCTAGGCGAGTAACTTCGAGAGTAGCTCCTCCTCAAGCTCCTCCTTGGTCTAGGGGAGTAACTCCGAGAAGGGCTCCTTCTCGATCGTCTTCTTAACCTTGGGGAGTAACTTCGGGATCGGCTTCTTCCTCTTGGTGAATAGCTCCGAGAGTAGCTTCGACGTCTGCTTCTCCGGTAGTAGCCGTCGTCAGGGGAGTAATCATAGTAACGTGAGCTTCTCCTATAGTACAGGTCGTCGGGAGAGTAATCATAGCGTGAGCGGCGACGGCTGACAGGTGACCTGCTGTAATATGGGGAGTACGACCTCGAGCGTGACCTGTACCTTCGACGGGAGTAGTATGGGGAGTATGATCTGTCACGCCTGGAATATGGGGAGTAGGATCTCTCACGGTCAGAAGAATACCGCGAAGAGCGTCTGCTGTGGGGAGAAATTGATGTCGAGCGACCACCTGCAAATTTCAACTCATCAAACATCAGCAACAAAGTACCAAATATTAAGCTTTTGTTCTATATAAAAGTCGAGGAAAGTTATCTTACCACGAGCTGCTTTCAGACCAAGGTACTTCCCTGGAGTTGGTGTACGACCTCTAGATCTGCGTGCCTGAAACACGAATTCACTAAAACTGTTATTTGAGAGAGTCGAGGTATCTGATCACCGACGATGTATGAGCAGACTACTGGACGATATGTCGAAGTTGCACGTTCGTTAGTTAAAGAAACACGTGAATACGAAAGTTAATTTAACAGGAAAGAGAGAAATGTAGGGCATACAACCCTCTGAATTAAGTCTGAGTTTTGCTCGATGTTGTTTTGATTCGATTCGATTTGATTTGATTGTTGTGTAGTTCGGTGAAGAGCTGCTACACACAACCAACCTGTTGCCACAAAAACTTCAGGCAACAAAGAACAAACAATTTTCAATCTCAGAATGCATCAATTCGGAACAAATATCGTTTCAATCGTGAACTACCCGTTAATTTTTCCCCAAAACAAAGTCAACTCGGGTCAATACAGATGAGTCAAGGCTGGCGACAGTAAGCGAAGAAATTATCAGCAGGTGATACCTTCTCGACAGTGATCACACGCCCTTCAAGCACAGAGCGGTTAAGATACTTAACGCAACGTTCAGCTTCCTCGAGACAGGACATGGTGACGAACCCAAATCCCCTCGATTCTCTCGTCCAAGGGTCGGTCACAAGGTGAACACCTTCCACCTGAAAATATCAGGTAATCCAAAATACAGTCAGTCCATAGTCAAAACGTAACATCACGACTCACGAGCGACGACTATACGAAAGATGACCCCACCTTTCCTTCACTTGAGAAGTGTTTCTCAAGCTCTTTCTTTGTGACACGAGTCGATAACCCAGTCACATACAGGTTGTTTCCAGGGTTTTCCGCGCTGCTTTCACGACTCCTGCGACACAAAAAACCGTACAGGAAAACAGTAAACATCACTGTACACAGAACAAAAGTAAGAGACAATTTGCTCGGAAACGAGTTTTAGAGGTTCAAATCAACCTCGATCGACTCCTTGACCTCGACATGGAGCGGTCGTATCGCCTGTATTTGTAAGGAGATGGTGAACGAGAGTCGTATGATCTCCTCGAAAACGACATCTGAAACAACACAACTAACGAATCTCATAAGAATCAGGCGAAAAATACGCTAACTACGATCGAATTGTGCTAAAACGAATGAAAATTTCAGGTCACAATCGTAAAACGACTGTATTTACGAGAAATTTTATGGTGAGACCGTCTCAATCGTAAAACGAATGTTAAGATTTTTAAACGAGAGTCGTATGATCTCCTCGAATACGCCATCTGAAACAACAACACAGCTAACGAATCTCATAAAATCAGGCGAAAAAAAGCTAACTACGATCGAAGTGTGCTAAAACGAATAAAATTTCAGGTATCACAATCGTAAAACGACTGTATTTACGAGGAATTTTATGGTGAGACCGTCTCAATCGTAAAACGATTGTTAAGATTTTTAAACGAGAGTCGTATGATCTCCTCGAATACGACATCTGAAACAACAACACAACTAACGAATCTCATAAAATCAGGCGAAAACAAGCTAACTACGATCGAAGTGTGCTAAAACGAATGAAATTTCAGGTTTCACAATCGTAAAATGACTGCATTTACGATGAATTTTATCGTGAGACCGTCTCATTCGTAAAACGATTGTTAGATTTTTAAACTAATCACAATTTATGCACTTGAAAAGTACTCGTGTATGATATGTCGAACGATTAAATACGAATTTTTGCGGCATAGATCAATCAAATTATTTGTTTATGATGATTTGATGATCATACGATATTATTCAACAGAAATTACAAGCAATTAAATTCAACGAAATCAAACATAAACCGCATTCAATTAACAATTAAACATCAAATCAAATTATTTTTGTTAAATTCGATGAAAATTACGCAATATTTCGACGGCAAAACATCTAAACAAAAAATTAACAGATCAATTTAAGAACAATCAAACTCAACAAATTCACATACAAAAACGACGGAAACGCCAAAAAAATAAATCAAATGAAGAAAATTAATACAGAAATTGAAGATGAAATTCATGACTTACATTGGTGAAATCGTAAGATATGCACGGAAAATTCTGTCGACGAAATTCGTGGATTTTTTTTTTTTTTTTTTTTTTTTGGAGAATAATAATGAGTGAGAAAATAGAAGGTTGATGAAGATGAAAAAGAAGTGTCTGGAAACAATGAAGGGGGAGTATGTGGTTGGTTGATATAAAAGGGTAGAAGCTTCTGGACTTGTCAACGTGTCTACTCAAATCATTTTTTTAATACCGAGTAATTATTTTAATTTTTTTTTTGGATTAATCGCTAAGAATAATCCGAACTGTTCCTCTTATTTCATAAATAATCCGAACTTGAATTAATTTACGAATAATCCCAACTATTAAAGTAACATTCCAATAATGTATTTTGGCCAATTTTAACATGCTTTAATCAATAAAAAAAAAATGAAAACGGTTTGAATTTTACTTAAAATAAGAGTGAGACAAAGTTATAGTCGATTTCACCATTTTCTTTACGTGTTACAGTCGATTGAAATTGACTAAAGTACATTATTCTAATGTTACTTCAATAGTTGGGATTATTCGTGGATTAATTCGAATTCGGATTATTTATGGAATAAGAGGACCAGTTCGGATTATTCTTGGCAATTAATCTAATTTTTTTTTTTGATTAATTGTCACGACTCATGAGTAATTCAAATTGGTCTTTTTTATTATATAAATAATTCGAATTCGATTTAATCCACAAATAATTTGAACTATTGAAATATATGTACTTTGACCAATTTTTATCCGTTTTAATTGATAAAAAAAAAATTGCGAAACCGTTTTAAATTTTATTTCAAATAAGAGTGAGGTAAAGTTAGAGTCGATTTTCATCATTTTTTACGTGTTAGAGTCGATTGAAATTGGCTAAAGTACATTATCAGAATGATTTTTCAATAGTTGAGATTATTCGTGAAATAATTCGAGTTCGGATTATTTATAAAATAAGATCAGTTCAGATTATTCCTATCTATTTTTTTTTTCTTTTTTATTTTTTATTTTTTTTTTTTATCACGGAGAATTTTTTATATTTTGCAAATTTTAACACATGATTTAAGTTTTTTTTTTTTTTTTTTCATTAATAAACCATCAAACATGACACTAGATAATGATAGCTTCTGTTTTTTTGCATACCTTCTGTTTATATATACAATATCCCACGAGGAGGTATATAGTTCTGCACAAAATATTACTTCCTCCATTCCATTTGATTCTATACATATTCCTTTTTCGGGAATTCCAATCAATTCTATACATTTCTATTTTAGTCTCTACTTTATTAAACTAAAAGACCAATATACCCTTCACTAATACCCACTCAACCCACTTGCAAACAATAAAGTAGGGGTATTTAAGTAATTCCATTATCTACCCCACTTGATTTTCTTTTAACTTAATTACCGTGTTTTGGTCAAACGTATAGAATCAAACGGAATGGAGGAAGTAAATAACAAAATAATTAAATTATTCCCTATGTTTTTAGTCGATTACTACACCATTAACATTTCAAAAATGCCCTCGTACAATGTATAGTATCAAAATTCGTACTCCGTACTAATCAACCTAATTCAATAATTTAACTCAAAATGTCTCAATTCAATGATAACCTAATCTAATCCAAAATGACTAAAATTAATTTTAAATAAAACCCGAAAAATATTCACATCCGAAAAAATAATTTACCCTACGGTTAACACAAACCAAATTAACCCAAACTAAATTAACCTAAAGAATTAAGCTAGAAAATTTACACTAAACTTTTTTTTTTTTCTTTTAATTTAATTTCTCCATTTAAGTGCCCGCCAAATTGAAAAAGAATTACACCAACAACATCAACAATTAAATTAATTTTGCCAAAAAAAAAAAAAAGAAAAGAAAAGAAGAAGAATTCGAAAGAGTGACATGAAATGGATCGAATTCAAGTAGGACCCGAATTAGCGTTCCGGGTCGGGTTAACGGGTCACTCGGCCCACCTTCGGGTCGAACCGCTTCCTCCCGTCGAATCTCACTCGCCTCTTCGCGACCTCCCTGAGTTCATCATCGTCGGTTTTCTCTCTCTATCTTCTTTTTTTTTTTTTTTTTTTGATTTGTAATTTGATTCAATATGTTTTGATTTGAATTGATTATGTGTTAGTGCACTTGTTGAATTTAGTTTAGTGATTGATGAATTTGATTGTAATTGAAACTAAGTTAGGGTATAATTGTTGTGTAGAGTGATTTTTGGACTGTGGAAAGTTTGTTTTGAAGAATTTGAGGTTGTTTTGTCGATTATAATTTAATTTGTGATGATTTTCGGTAAGCTTGATAGATTTTCAGTGATTTTAATGTTTTTTTTACGAGGTGTAGTTGAATGATTGCAGATATTCAGTTGTTCGATTTTTCGTTTTGTTTTGAAGAATTTGAGGTTGTTTTGTTGGTTATAATTTAATTTGTGATGGTTTTCGGTAAGCTTGATAGATTTTCAGTGATTTTAATGTTTTTTTTTAACGAGACGTAGTTGAATGATTGCAGATATTCACTTGTTCGATTTTTCGTTTCGTTTAGGATTAATGCACGTATATGATGTTGAACTTAGTTCATCGATTAAGGAAGTTGATTGTATTCGAATTTAAGTTAGGGTTTAATTGCTAAGTTGGAAGAATTTGAGGTTTTGCTGTTAAATTGTGTTTTGGTTTGAGGTAATATAAGGTTCGAATATTCGTTTATTTGTGACGATTTTTGGTGAGAATGATATATGTCTAAGTTTATTATTACGACTAAGGATTTGTACGAGGTGTAGTTTAATGATTGGGATATGTGATTTGTAGTTAAATTTAAGTTAGGGTTTGATAATTGTGCTGAGTGATTCATTTGAGTGGTGCATTTTTTTCGTGGAATTAGTCGTAAGAATTTAAGGTTGTGTTGTCGATTTTTGGTAAGCATGGTTATTTATTGTACGAAGAGTTTTGACGATGTGTTCTTAGGTGATTTTTGTTTCACAGTGATTGCTGGTATTCACGAGTTGTAAGCTTTTGGTAGGATTCGATTTCAATGTAGTCATTTAAGAATCAAAATCATTTTGTGGTTTTAGAACGATGTGATTCCGATATAGACTATAGAGTCGGTCATCAAAAATTTGTATGTACTGCGTGCTTTAAGTTACTAGTATGAAGTACTTGTTATTGACTAGAGTGTTGGAAAATATAAGCAAGTAATTTCTGACACGGTTTCTGGTAATTAATGGGAAGAGTTAAAAAGAAAACAGGAAGAAATTTCGGTGAGAGTAGTAATAGTGCTACCAAATTAGTCAAGAATTGGTGTAAATAAATCAGCATCTTTTATAATTCAACAAATGTATTTCATTTAACTAAGAACTACGAAGAACTATATTGATTTCGTGAGATTTCAGTGTCACGAAAATAAACCGTTTTTACGATCCTTGTCCATTAGATGCAATGAATAACCGATACAAGGGTGATTTTCGAATTGTCATCACCTACAACATTTTGATTTTTGTTGGATTGTCTATTCATTACAAATACGTGATGACTGGTTAAACGCTTGCCATATCAGCCTCCAGCCTTTCCTCGTGAAACACGGGAATCTATTGTAGAATATATAGAGGAGAAGTATCTTACGCCAAGATTGGACCCCGATGAGTTTTCAGCAGAAAAAGCAGGAAGAGACTGGGATTTTGACTGGTTCAGTAAGGCCAAAATTCCACTAGAGTCATCGTTACCCCGAACAACTGTCGCTCCTGCATGGGAATTACCGTTTCGGCGAACAAAAGAAAACGAGCTTGGATATTGGGAGCCCAAGTCCGTAGAGGTACATTCTGGCACTTGTCTAATTGATCTTGTGATTGTCGATATTCTAGGTCTTTTGCAGCTTGTTAGTAGGTAATTAACACAATAGATAAAAGTTTTTGATTCTAATGATGGATTGGACGAACCCATTACCTTCTTTCTAATATAACCATGGAGTTTGACTTATTTCATTCCAGATAGAGATATCGGAGTTGACTGCAGGAGCAGAAAACACGGGTTCTTTGCCCCGAATTACTGGAGCTGCTAAGGATTTTGTAAGGGGTAGCATTAATAGCCGTCCATTTCGTCCCGGAGGTTTAGACGAGTCTCATTCATTATCAAGGGCTGCTCCTGATGGTGCTTTGAATGGGGAATGGATACGTGAGGTGCTCGAAGGTGGTCCAGCTGAAAAAAATCCTCCCAGCTTTAAGCGAGGACTTGATCTCGGTGATCTCAAGGTAAGTTAAGTTGTATGCTGTCTATCTCTAAAAGAAATGGCTTGTGTTCTTTTGATAATTATTTTCTAAAAAGATGTGATGTTGGCCATTGTTTATTGTAGAGAGTTTGGTGTACTATATGTTTAGAGCTGCTCACTGGTTAAACCCCTTGTTTAATTATTATATCAATTTTGAAGGCATATCCCTGTTCATGGAATGTTAACAACGGTCAAGCTTCTCTTGAGTGTGTATCCGAAGATAAGCAGGTACTCCTGTAACTTAAGCATCTGTGTGCATGAATTGGTTAATGAAAGTAAATGTTTAATCTGCTGCGTTAAGAGCGAGTACTGACTAAAGCTTCTTTGTCTTTATGTCTACAGAGCACTTTGTCTGTGCAGTTTGATGACCTGTTCAAGAGAGCATGGGAAGACGACTTTGGTGAAAAAGATGACCATCAGTCTGATGGTATAAATGTTTTCTCCTTTAGTTTTGACCTCATACAGTCTAAGTCTTTCAATATTTCATCAACTGACTACTTCACTTTTTTTTGGAAGGGGGTGAATTAGAAGTAGAGAATGTTGATTCAGGAATTGAATCGACACCAACTGAAGTCCCATCGGACGCTCCAAATGTCGAATCGTCTGAGATAGATGAAATATTATCTGTTGGGACTGCAGTGTCAGATTTGAAGGGTGATGTAAAAATTGAAGAAATTGAGAAGCCGAAAGAGGTAATTTTTTTGTCATGATTTCATACCTCCTGAACCTGCACATAGGTTGTTGGCTTGTTGTGGGTTTTGTGTGTGTGAATACTTCATGTTTATGAGCTCTTCTTTGCAGGTTGGGGCTGTGCAAAGCACTATATCTATAGTAGATCGTTTTGATGAACTTGTTCCTGACATGGCTCTTGAGTTTCCATTTGAGTTAGATTCATTCCAGAAAGAGGTACTCCACATGCAACTAATTTAAAATTAACTATGTGATAGTTTGTTTTGTTAGCATTAACTATATACCATACGGTAGTTGCTCTGAGTTTTTTTTTTGTCGTGGATGGTTGTCTTCTTACTCTGGTATATTAAATATCCCACCTGTTATTGTCAGAAGAATTTCGCATATAAACTCAAACACTTGAACACTCTTATTTGAATTACTGTGATGTTTGGAGGGTTGTCTCTTCTGTTATTCTCTTTCCTGTGTTAATTAAGCTGCTCAATGTGTTTTATCTGGCATTTTTCATTTTCCTCTTACATGATCACGAGACCTGAAATATTCAGAATTATCGTTTACTCAGTATGTTTGTTTTGAATCAGTGTTGTTTTTTGCTCCCATAAGTAGTCATTAGTGATGGGTAGTGTGCATCGTTCTTAAGCAGTGATGGGCATTGACTGACTTTGCTTGCCTTTGCTATTTTTTCACGTTACAATCACAGGCAATTTATTATCTTGAACAAGGAGAGTCTGTTTTTGTGGCAGCACATACATCAGCCGGGAAAACAGTTGTTGCTGAGTACGCATTTGCTTTAGCTTCAAAAGTATGCCGTATTTTAGCTTATCTCTACATTTTTCTCTCCTTTTTCTGATTCCATTTATAGATAGCAAATTCTTGTTCTAGCTAGAAAAACTGTAGTTTCTCTTAATCTATTTGTTGGCCCAGTTTTGGTTCACATTTCATGTTTCCACACTGACTAAGCTATTTCCGCAGCATTGTACTCGGGCTGTGTACACAGCTCCAATTAAGACAATCAGCAATCAAAAGTACAGGGACTTCACTGGGAAATTTGACGTAGGTCTTCTTACTGGTGATATTAGCTTGAGGCCGGAGGCCTCCTGCCTCATCATGACTACTGAAATATTGAGGTCCATGCTGTATAGAGGTGCTGATATTATCCGTGATATTGAATGGGTAAGAAGAAATGATAAACTTTTTTGTTGCTTCGTCACAGTAGCAATATCATTGGCATCACATTCCTTTACATGGACGATGAATGTTGTAGGTTATTTTTGATGAAGTACACTATGTGAATGATGCTGAAAGAGGTGTTGTTTGGGAAGAAGTTATAATAATGCTTCCTCGTCATATTAACTTCGTCCTCCTATCTGCCACAGTAAGCATTACTGCACCTGATTCTGCTTCTTCTCCTAATTAATTTGTTTCTTTAATAAGATTATATCTCTAATAAAGCAATTTGTATTCCATGTAGAGATTTTATTGCTGCACACTGCACTTTGTTTTGAGTATTTTCCTGTCCAGTTGTCCCTATGCACTCATGCCACTATCTATTCTCTTGTCAGATATGTTGACGTTTTGCGAGTTTATTCTTTAGGTTCCAAATACCAGAGAATTTGCTGATTGGATAGGAAGAACAAAGCAGAAGACCATCCGCGTAACTGGGTGAGATCTACTGTGCTATATTTGGTTTTGCATTACGAGTCCTCTTTTGTTTACACATCATGACAACATGTCCCATAGTCAGTAATATTCGTATGGCAAGTCCACCCAATGTGTTATTTCCTAATGTTTCTGTCTTTTACTTCAGGACTACCAAGAGACCAGTCCCATTAGAGCATTGCCTGTTTTACTCTGGTGAACTTTACAAAATTTGTGAGAATGCAGCATTCCTGCCTCAGGGGATGAGAGCTGCGAAAGATGCACATAAGAAAAAGAATTCCAATACAATGAGAAGTGGCTCTATTATGTCTTCAGGATCTCCAGCCGGATCTGGAAGAGGTCATGCTCAGAATCGTGACAATGCTTATCGTGGCAATCAAAAGCATTCTGGATCCCAAAATTCAGGTAAATTCAATGGTCAGGGAGCAGGTAACCCAAATGGAAGCCAAAATAATTTTGGTCTGAGAAGATCCGATGCCTCATTATGGTTGCAGCTTGTCAACAAGCTGTTAAAGAATTCGCTCTTGCCAGTAAGTGATCTAATTCAGACTGATATAAAGACTGCATCACTGTTGTTGTTGTAATGCAGGTTTGAGTTTGACATTGACTTTGCTTGCATTTTGGTTTACAGGTAATTGTTTTTTGTTTTTCAAAGAACCGCTGCGATAGATCGGCTGATAGTATGACAAGTATCGACCTTACTAGTAGTTCAGAAAAGAGTGAAATCCGCGTGTTTTGTGACAAAGCATTTTCAAGACTCAAGGGGTCTGACCGAAATTTGCCTCAGGTTATTTGAGCCTGTAATGTATTGATTTTGATCTGCTTTTGATAGTACCTATATGTTACTCAAGTGATAAAATTGCGCAGATTCTTAGAGTTGAAAGTCTTCTTCGTAGAGGTATTGGAGTACATCATGCTGGGCTTCTGCCTATAGTAAAAGAAGTTGTTGAGATGCTCTTTTGCCGTGGTGTTATCAAGGTATGAGTAGTTTTGTCGTTTATGTTTCTCAGTGTTGTCAAGCTCTAGTCACTCTGATCATGTGGCTTAATTTTCACCGGCATTTGATCACTTGGATTTTTAAGTTTCTATCGTATTGCATGATAGATTGATACCTACAAACTTTAGTTCTTAGTTGAGGGGCACATATTGACTTCATATGTCCTTGGTTTTGTCTCTAGGTCCTGTTTTCAACTGAGACATTTGCCATGGGTGTTAATGCTCCTGCTAGAACGGTGAGTCACTTTTTCGAAACTTATGGAACCACTATCTTTCATTAACTGTAAATTTAGTTCTTCACTTCTTAGTTTGAAAAGGCGCGCCTCGGGTGAGGCACTAGCCAAAACGCCTCGGTGCATTTTAGGTGCGCCTTTTGGACAAGGCTCACTTAACCACACACCAGTACGCACTTGCCGTATTGTTTTCAACTAGATCTTTACTTATGTCGTTCCCTTTTCCCATTATTCTCGATTTTTATACCTTTACATGTTTGTTAGCTTGAGCACTTATGAAAAAAGTATTTTTTTTCCTAAATATTTTACTAATAAAATTGAGCGCCTCGCGTCTAAAAGGCGCGCGCCTTCGCCTTGCGCTTTGCGCCTTATCGCCTTGGCCCCCTAACGCCTCGGTGCGCCTTGCGCCTCTTCAAACTAAGCTTCACTTGCACTCTGAGTGTGTTTTGCCTCTTTGCTTGACGGTCACTCCTATTAGATGTATAGGAGTTCTGCAGATTTTTGACTGTTAGCTTTGACAAATCTGGAAAGTTACTCCGAAAAATATTATTAAAACAAAAATAATCGATATACCTTTTTAGCAAACAAATTAATCTCTGCATACATTAAAATGTGTCTTTTTGGTCCTGGGTCTACATCATATATAGTCCGTATTTGGACAGGATCTTAGGTTTAATTTATGTTACTCAGACTTGCCGATATGTGTTGTGTCCTACACAGTGCCAGAGTAACAAGCACGTGATTTTGCAAAATATGATCATGGTTTTTATTTTGCAATTTTAAGCCTTATATCTCAAAAATCTCTATGGAGTATTTCTTTTCGAACACTTCTATTTCATATTCTTGATCAAAACTTTTGCCAAAAGATGAGTGTGTGTAACCTGTCCACTATAGTAGGAGTGTGGCGTGTCTCAAAATACTCCTATAATTGTCAATGCCTAATTTGATCTGGAGCCTTCTTTAGAATCATCAGGACGCTGTTTTTCCTTCTGCAGGTGGTTTTTGATACCTTGAGAAAGTTTGATGGGAAGGAATTCAGGCAGATAATTCCGGGCGAGTATACTCAAATGGCTGGTCGTGCTGGGAGAAGAGGGCTTGATAAGTTTGGAACAGTTATTATTATGTGCAAAGATGAAATTCCGGAAGAAAGTGATATGAAACACGTCATTGTTGGACATCCCACCAAACTTGAATCTCAGTTTCGATTAACTTATATCATGATCTTGCATCTTCTTCGCGTTGAGGAATTAAAGGTACTTGAAATGGGTGTCCTATTTGTGTGATAATTCAGGAGATAGTAAAAAATTGATCTTGTCATTTATGTCTACCTTCCAATATTGACTGGATTTACAATTTGTTGTCTTATATATCAAGTTTGTATATGGCGGGTCATGGAATTCTCAACTGCTAGTGATTCCTCAGTATAATTCTTAATCTTCGACACGGTGTCATGTGTGACCGGTATTGGAGTGTTGGATTCGGCTATTTTGTGTGGATTTTTTTCAATTTTTTTTTTTTTTTTTTTTTTCCGTCTAAAGTGAAGTCTCATGTCGTATTAGACCTAATACGTATCTCCTCATGCGACGAGACAGCTAGGTGAAGTGTTGGGGTAACATAGTGATTCATGTATGTCTGGTCTTAAATGGTGAGAACTAAGCAGGAAGGATGAAGTACATTGTTAGAGAGCTTAAATATCTCAAATACATTGTAAAATCAGAATTTACTAGTGTCTGTCACGTTATTGTTAGCCTTTACGTAGAACTTTCTGTGGATACAATCTCTATTTAAGGATGAATATCGACAAGAGCTGCTTGTTTTGGTAGCATTAATCAGGAGTCATTTTACCTTATGAAGATTTAACTGTTGTGTCCTGCTCACTCTGTTTATAACTGCAGGTAGAGGACATGCTCAAAAGAAGTTTTGCCGAATTTCATGCTCAAAAGAAACTTCCTGAAAAGCAACAACTTTTGATGCGAAAACTTGCACAACCTGCAAAGTCTATAGAGTATGTTCTGTTCACTTAATTAGAAGTTGATTAGGAAGGAGTCTTTTGCAAACTGCAAGCTTATGCTGTCTCAAGATCTTGGTAGTTGATATTTGCTCTTAAAAAAAATCAAATTATCTGCATGATTTTTATGCTATGAGATCGTTTCATGCCAACAATATCTTAAATTAAGAAGTGAACGGGAAAATAGAAAAAAAAAAATCTGCGGTGAGGGTTATCTGCATATGAGTTCATGGCAATTTAATCCAGGGGAAATATATCAGTATACGAGTCCCTTCTGTTGTCTGTCTTTTACATTTACGTATGCTTACAACCTTCTAACGTAAATTCATTCCTCTTTATCTGTAGATGCATAAAGGGTGAACCATCTATTGAAGAGTACTATGAGCTCTACAAAGAAGCTGAGCGATATTTGAACCAGGTTACTGATGGCGTCATGCAGTCTCATGCTGCCCAGCAATTTCTTACGCCGGGAAGGGTGGTAGTTGTCAAATCTCCAACGGTGAGTGTTATTGCTAATACCTAATCTTCAGCCTACTTTCAATCTATCTTTTGTAAAGCCATGTTCTCAACCCACTTGAACGAGATCGCCATGGCTTCCATGTCTAAAAAAGAAAAATATTCTGCAGTAGCTTGTGCCTGTCTTATCATTCCATATTATACTTTGCATCAAAAAAAAATCAGTCCATATTTTTCTTTGCCCTTGGGCGTGTTGCGGCTAACTCTTTGATTTTGTGCTCAATCTTCTCATCAACAAACTCAGGAGTCCTGTTCCTAACGCTGTGGATTTGTGCTAAATCTTTTCATTTGCAGACGCAGGACCATTTACTTGGGTTGATTGTGAAAATACCTTCGGGCAGCACGAAAAAATACATCACTTTTGTTCTGAGACCTGATCTACCTCCAATGTTGCAATCTACATCAGGAATCGGAGCCACCAAAGGCAACGGGGACGGAAATTCTGAAGGCTTTTTCGTGTTGCCCAAGGGGAAGCGGACTGATGATGAATATTATACTTCGGCGACTAATCGCAAGGGAACTGGTGTTATCAACATCAAATTCCCGTACCAAGGGGTGGCTGCTGGTAAAAATTATGAAGTTAGAGAAGTGGATAATAGGGAGTTCCTTTGCATCTGTCACAGCAAACTTAAAATCGACGTTGTTGGTCTTCTCGAAACTGTCAGCACTCCAGCTTATTCAAAAACTGTCCAACAGCTTTCAGAACTGAAATCCAAGGAGAATAAATATCCTCCGGCACTGGACCCGAGGAAGGGTATGTCTTGCAATCATGTTTCTTCTCTCGAAGTAACTTTCTATTTACATAACTCAGTTTACTAAAACTTAAATACAAGGCTATCTTCCAATGAGCCTTCAAGTCTTATATTCATAATTTCATTTCTTGTCCAGATCTTAAGCTGAAGGACATGCATCTTGTTGAAGCGTACGAAAAATGGAACAATTTATTGCAAAAAATGTCGGAGAACAAGTGTCACGGTTGTATAAAGTTAGATGAGCATATGAAATCAGTTAAAGAGATATTCAAGCATAGAGATGAAGTGGACGAGTTGAGGTTTCAGATGTCTGATGAAGCACTTCAGCAGATGCCAGACTTTCAAGGGCGGGTATGACAGCTTATCTGCCAATTGTTATATTCGCTGCAATTCACAAATAGGTCTGCTGTTTCTAACGTTGTTCTTTCTGTGTCCAGATTGACGTTCTGAAGAAAGTAGGTTGTATCGATGATGACCTTGTAGTTCAGATAAAGGGCCGTGTTGCCTGCGAGATGAATTCTGGAGAAGAATTGATTTGCACCGAGTGCTTGTTTGAGAACCAAATGGGTGACCTGGAACCGGAAGAAGCAGTCGCGATAATGTCTGCTTTCGTATTTCAACAGAAAAATACTTCTGAGCCATCTTTAACTCCCAAGCTTTCTACTGCTGTGCGGAGGTTGGCACCTGTCCTCTTATTATCTTTTTGTTGGTCTTTGCATGTTCAATTTGTGTGGAATAAAATACTTTCTGCAATTTCTTATAAGTTGAGGTGTTTGACACAATTCCCGACACAATTTTCGCTATGGTAATGTGGAAACAATTTTATACAAGAATAACGTTACGCACATCTAAGGTACTCTGCCCGTCCATATGTCAGACTAGCCTATGAGGCGCTGGGGTAATATAGTATGCGGTTGCACACTTATTTTCGGTATAGTTGAGATATTGTTATAAAGTTTTGGTATCACCCTTGATTTAAAATATATATGAATATGAATGTGTATTTCTTGTAGATTATATGATACAGCCATCAGACTTGGGCAACTACAGGCAGAATATGAACTCCCGATAAATCCCGAGGAGTATGCTCAAGATAATCTGAAATTTGGTCTTGTTGAAGTTGTTTATGAATGGGCAAAGGTAACATACTTCTGCTCGTACCTATCTCCACAAGTCGTTCTCACATAATTGCTAATATTTTACCGTCTTTGTGGCAGGGCACAGAGTTTGCCGATATTTGTCAGCTAACCGATGTCCCTGAAGGTTTAATAGTCAGGACCATCGTTCGACTCGACGAAACATGTCGAGAATTCAAAAATGCTGCATCAATTATGGGGAATTCTGCACTGTACAAGAAAATGGAAGCTGCTTCTAACGCCATAAAGCGTGATATTGTTTTTGCTGCTAGCCTGTACATCACAGGAGTTTAATTTTATCATACCACAATTCCACAACACGATGATGGTACGTACAATTGGCGTCTCAAATGTGACATAGGTAAAATCTCTTCTGTTTTCTACTTCATAAGATTTCTTAGAAACGCACTTTCTTATTTATTACCGTATACAACTTGTTTGTAGATCATATCCGTTATTTTAGTAGAATGAATGTTTTTTCTCTATCTATTTCACCTTTCTTTCAGATTTGTTTTCCTTTCGAAACACATAGGATATTGCAACTACTTGTTTCGTTTTTCATGAACTATATCTTCTGCCTGCATTTCCGTCTTGCTCGTGTTCGTGGTATATATGCTTTGAATTAGATGGTTTCCTGCTAGTAGTAGTATTCGTCTGATATAACATTTCATTTTATTATTTTCTAGAACGTAGAACATCGATAGGATTACATATCATAGTACAATTACTCGAGTCTTTCAATTTTCCACCACATAATAAGCACAACAATGAGCTTGAAAGAAAATTAAGTGGGCTTGGCAAATCCCCGACATCGTGTCAGTTATCGCTCCTGCCTGGTTTGTCGGAGACGTAGTTGCTCTGATCATCCTTGGCTGGTACCCATTCATTTGTTGCCGGGTTTCCCTTGCTAGAAGCGTGATGATTGAAGTCTAAATCCGGAGCAATGCCATATAATTTGCCACTTCCATCTTCTGTTTTGATAAAACCTGTTCCCGTCTGTATCATACAGAATAATAATATGAGACGATAACGTAAGTGAAGATGACAGAAAAGAAATGCTGGTTTCTGCTGTATGTAATACGAGGATAAATAACATACTGTGTGGTGTTGCTTATCGACACCGTTTAGATCCTTGTAGTATTCGGTCTCCTCAAACTCCTCGGCCGCTTTGCCTCCATTTTCGTACTCAAGTTTCTGCATTAGGTAAAAACATGTTGAAGTTGCAACATTTGTGTTCATAGTTCCGTAGATTCCTTTTTTCTATAGTAAAAGACGTGATATGATTGAATAATTTTAAGTAAGTCACTAACGTTGTGCAGTTACTACGCAGTTTACATTACCAGTTTTGATAAACCACCCCTATGAGTGGGGTAACATTGTCGATATAGTTAGAGAGGTCGTTAATACAGTAAAGTCGTCTTAGTTTAAGACTCACCTCTTGGTCATTCTCTAGCCGTTGGAACTCTGCATACTCCGGGATGATATTTCCATCCTTGCGATTGGCGTCTACGTAGTTCGAAGAATACTCACTTCGCTGAGGCTTAGTGTGACGCTTTGGAGCTAAATCGTCGAAGTGTTCTCGGGTTTCATCCGTAAGCCTCGCTTCTTCCTCAGCGCTTAAATGCTCGTCGCTCCTGTTTGGCCTCGTTAAGGTCTCCATTCTTCCCTCTCTTTACCTCTTTTTTTCCTGATTAAGTAGTTTATTTCCGAGTTTCGATTATGTTATTGGTATGGATAAGATCTGAAGTGGTCTTATATAAATGCAATAGAAGAGTGACTGTGTAGGAAGATATTATGTGTGTGTTCTTGGATGAATGGTTGAAATTTCTTGCTTAGAGATTTTTCAGAAAATATCTCGAAATTGGTTGATCTTGTGTCCCAATCACTGTTGTGTCATGTGTGTTGCCCCGATTTCTCCCAAATTTTCTCGAACGAGACCGCTGTGCATACGAGACTACGAGTTATGACAGTTAGATTATGATTGAATTCGTCCATTAAAATATTTACGGCGATCATTATTATATAGAATGTATGATTTCTAGAGGTATAAAAGTGTAAGCATACGACTGTCTCACATTAGAGTTGTTTTCTTTTTCGGGTTTATTAACTCGAGTTAGGTACGATCATAAGAGGCGATGGCAGATTTAAAAGTTAAGATTGGTGTGTCATTAGCTCTAGTCTATTGAGCTATATAAATTTCTAAGTTGGTGTTTTTCAATCAAACGACAGTTTGGGTTGGATTTGGTTCATCAAGGTTTTGGGCTCACAAAAAAAGAGTTGGCCTGTATACGGTCTAGTCTTGTCTAATATTGGATAACCGAGACCTTCACGAGGGGGTCTAGTCCGTCAAATTGTCGATCTAGTTGGGCTGCGTTCACTTTTAACACGTCTGGTCTCTGGGTTTTGGTTTTGTGTACCAGTTTTTGGACCGTGTTTTGTGTAATTAATTGATTGATGACTAAATGGTCGGGTTCACTCCTACATTTAACAAGCTCGATTTGGGGATCGAGTTGGCTAAGTGGATTTAATATTTGTTTACAAAGGGTTTGAAGTTTGAACCTACCACCTTAATCACAAAAACTTGTAATTTTTGTGTTTAAGTGAGGATAAAACGGGTCAATGGTATTTGAACAATCCTGCGACTGCTCGGTGAGTGGTGGTTATGGGGACATGATCACATGAGTCATCCACCTAGCGTGGAAGGTTTTTGAGAATCCTACCAAAGATCTCGGAAATATAAAAGTGATTAGATTTTAATAAAAAAATACGAGTACGAAATAGTTACAGTCAACCTAAATGTTACCATTCACAAAATTTAATTTTTTTTACAAAACCATCCAAAAAATGTGCATCATAATGAATAATGAATAATGATAATTAGATTAGGTTGTCACATAATCCAAGTAGTAATCTACAACCCCCTCATTGCTTTAAACAGTGAACCAAAAAGAGTCCCCATCCACACCGGACCACCATACCTTTTGTCCCCAATTATTAAATTCCTTTTTCAATGCACCCTCCACTTATTAAACAATTATCCCCACCACACTTCACTACTTCACCACTTCACCCTCCTATCAAATTTTATAAAGTACGGTCTTTCACTTACAAATTAAAATACAGCTACATAAACACGAGTACTCCGTACTGTATTACATAAAAAAACCTGATCAAGTTTAGTCTGGTCATCATAACCAATCATAATAGTGATGACAATTAATCTAAATATGATACCGAAAATGTAAATGGGTAGTGATCAGCGGAGGTATTATGATTTATAGTCAAATTCTCATCTCATTGTCAGAATTACCATCGCGTTCAGACAAAAAAAACGATTTTTTTTTTCAAATTGCAAATAACTACCTTTTAAAACCATTTTTTTTCAAATAACTACCTTTTATAATTTTTTTTTCAAATCACTACCTTAAAACGTATTTTTGTTTTCAAATCAATCTGGGTTAAATCTCATTTAACTCAAAAAAATAAGGATGGAAAGTGCTGAAAAGTGAAAGAATCGTTGTTTGATTGAATAATATGAGAGAAAAAATTAAAAACAATGGAAGAAATTTTAGGTAAAGAGGTAAAGAGGAGGAAATGAAGAGGTTAAGTTAAATAGAGGAAGAAAGGTTAGAAAAGGGTAGAAGGGTAGAATGGGTGTTTCAAATAAAAGGCAACAAAAATTTTCAAAGTGGTCGGAATTTGATAAAATATGACATTTTCCGGGGAACTGGTATTGATTTGAAAACAAAAATACGTTTTAAGGTAGTGATTTGAAAAAAAAATTATAAAAGGTAGTTATTTGAAAAAAAATGGTTTTAAAAGGTAGTTATTTGCAATTTCGCCTTAACTAAATTAAATTCTAAGTCCATCAAATTCAAGTCCCACATTCACCCTCTCTTTTCCTTCCTCTTTCTTCTTCTTGTTCATCAAATCTAATCTTCCATTCAAATCTAAAAAATTCAGCAGTAACTTTTCTTAACAACAATGGCGAAGAAGGTCTCAAACTTCTCCGATCTAATCCAACGTGTCACTGCTTCATGTCTTCTTCATCCTCTCGGCAGCAGCCGCTTCCCCGAAATCCTCTTATCTCCCGACAATTCCGCCTACCACCGCCACCACCATTACTCATCCTCCGAAGACGACGAAGAAATTTTCCAAGACGCAAAAGAAACCGACGAAAACAACAACAACGCAATGATACAACAACAATACAATGTGGTGGAGGAGAGAGGAGAATGCGAGATAGTTGAGGAAGTGTTTGCTGCGGCGGCGGCGGTGAAGGCCGCGTACGGCCGTCTACAGGCGGCGCACACGCCGTGGGATGCGGAGAAGATGAGAGCGGCTGATGCGGCGGTGGTGGCGGAGCTGAGGAGGATGGCGGTGTTAAGGGAGCGGTGGAGAAGAAGCGGGAGAAGCGGTGGCGGTGGAGGAGGGAGGAGGACGACGGCGGTGGCGGTGGCGGTGGAGGAGGTGGTGGCGCCGTATGAAGCGGTGGTGGAGGAGTTGAAGAGAGAAGTTAGGGTTAGAGAGGTTGAGTTGGAGGAGTTGAAGAGTAAAGTTTGTAGTTTGAGTTTTGGGAGGAAAAATGGCAAGAGTTTGTCTAAGAAGAAGTCTTCTTCCTTGGTTCTCTCTCAAGGTAAATTATTTCAAGACGGTTTCACGATAATTTTATCGTACTGTATTGTGTATTGTGTATTGTGTATTGTGTATTGTGTATTGTGTATGATATGATATGATATGTGGCTACGTTTTCTAAATTGATTATATGATGGATAAAAAAGTCAAATCATTTTCACGGTTATCTCGAAATCTTTAAAAATAGTCACCTTGGTCACTACGAACATTAAAATCTTCATGTTTTGGTAAATTTTAAAATGAGACTGTTTCACGCATAAGACCAGCTAGGCAGCTAGTAAAGTTGGAGACTGGACAATTGTACGTGGGTTAAGTTTAAAACGAATTATTTATTTTGAGAAAGCGGATTTGGGAACGGATTACCAAGACGATACTACTCGATAAATTGGGATTGCGATATAGGAGTACCTTGTTAAAGTGACACTCATTCTGTGTTGATTTCTCAAGGTTTTCTCAATTTTGAACATGTTAAAGATTTCTCATTGCTTTTGGTTGGGCTAGAATAAAGTCCAACATTTTGATCTAGTAGTTGAGCGTTACTTCGACATTTTACTTAGCTGTTTATGTTGCATGTTAGATACGACTCGAAACTTACACTTAAGACCATTTTGGCACAATATAGCTGCATTCGACATGTCAACACATGCCAGACACGACACCATGACGAAGATTTAGAGTTAACACGGCTTCTACTATACATGCATGTGTAGATTTTCAATGATTAGTCATATGAAGGCAAATTTTGGACTAGAAAATATGGGATAAAAAAGTGGATATAATTTTTAGAATAGTTTTAGATAAATAAATGGTGAATATTCAATAAAGATCACACTAATGGAATATAAAGTTTCACTTTCAAAAGGTTGTAATAATCAAAAGCAAATGAAATGGAGTAATGATTTAATCTCACTTTTTACTTTTTTTATTCTAAATTTTCATGCATTTTTCCTGATTTTGTTCAATAGTTGAATTCATCATTTAGCTCATTACTCAATCATTGCAATTATGACCATCAAGTATGGTAAAGGAACGGAAATGGTTTTACGCAGTTCATTGTGAAATATCGTCTTTTTTAGAGACCGTGTGTAACATTTGCAGGACGTTGATGTTGTTTGCATTTTCTTTCTTTTCGTGCAGTTGCATCGTCTCCTACACCAGACATCTTTGAGGCGACAATGACCCAAGTTAGAGAGGCGTCCAAATCGTTCACATCGCATCTTCTGTCGCTGATGCGCTCTGCGCGATGGGACATATCAGCCGCCGTCCGATCAATTGAAGCAGCGATCTCCACCACTGGAACGACCGCCCTAACGAGTACTAACCCTCACCCGCACCAAGCCAAACACGCCCTCGAATCCTACATTCTGCGGAAAATTTTCCAAGGTTTTGATCATGAGACGTTCTACATGGACGGCACCCTCTCCTCGCTCCTAAACCCGTCTCAGTTCCGACACGAATGTTTCTCCAAATTCCGTGACATGAAATCCATGGACCCCAATGAGCTGCTTGGCATACTACCTAGTTCCCCGTTTGGCGTGTTCAGCAGCAAAAAGTACCAAGACATCGTCCACCCGAAAATGGAGGAGTCATTGTTCGGTAATGTGGAACAACGAAACCTGCTTCTGAAGGGGGCTCATCCGAGGACCGAGTTTTACTCTGAGTTTCTCGGGTTGACCAAGTCGGTCTGGTTGCTCCATTTGCTTGCGTTCTCGCTCGACCCACCTCCTAGCCATTTTGAGGCTAGCCGTGGGGCGGAATTTCACCCGGATTATATGGAAAGTGTTGTGAGGTTCCCGGGTGGAAATGTTCCGCCAGGTCAAATTGTCGGGTTTCCGGTCAGTCCCGGGTTTAAGTTGGGGAACGGGTCCGTCGTCAAGGCTCGGGTGTACCTCGTGCCTAGGTATTGAATCGATTGATCGGAGTTTAGATGATCGAATTCGAGCGTGTGTTTTGTGTTAGTTGTATGTAGCTTAGTGTAACATTGTGTTTCAGCTAGATTAATCTAATAAGCGTCTAAATAAACATTTGTTTCGTATGAGACGGTAGCACGTTAACATGACCGTAAGACACTAAGACTCGTCTCAAAACTTGGCTAGCTATTTCATTATGTAATTATTTTTTTCTATTTGGTTGGTTTTTGTGAATCAAATCAACTGATCTCGCACGCTTTTACGTGACGATCAATTATACCATTCTTCTAACTCTATATCTTTGTATAAATTCTCATGAAAGAGACTGTTATACGTATATGATGAATTGATGATTATAACTGAGCTATATAACTATCACATATTACAAATAGTTTGTCGTTTCTATACACTAACGATCTGATAATAGCATTACTCATTGGTAACCCTAACCGAGTAAATGGCAAATTGATAGCTTAGTACTAATACTAAACCTAATTTCCCCATAAAAGTAAACCCTAATTGAGTAGATGACAAATTGATAGCTAATACTAAACCTAATTTCCCCAAAAGCATATCTAAGACCACATGTAATGGGGTTTTAGTTATATAATTGATTGATTGATTCCACGTTTAAGGTTACGACTAGTCTTTGTCACCAAACTACTCGAAAAATTATCTGGTTCGAACATAATAAAATTTTTTGAGATTTTTTTTAAAAAGAAAAATAGTCAATGAATCAACGACGAAAAGTTATTTTGATCTAATGTAAATAGACACGAATCGTCATTGCTTCGGTAGGTGAGCTAAAGACTAGTACGGCTCGACCATGGACGCTTTAGGTTGTGACCATTGTTTTTCCATGTTTGAATTTCGTGCAATAGTGAATACATTCGTCGTTTCTAAGAAGTGAATAAATGAAACCTTTATACGGAGTACAATAATTATAACTACGATGGCTACGTTTTACTTATAAATACACCGTTATATGCAAACGACAACTTCATTGGAGAATTAATCGATAGACAGTACTCACTTTCTTAGTTGACTAGTCTGTCCCTTTGATACATTTTCAAGTGATAATATTTTGAAGCAACACTTTATTAGTAACTTGAACTTTTACAATTCATTGAACTTTTAATCATTGCATATTTACATATTTTAAATTAATTTATATTTGCATCCATTTTAAGGAGTAATTTTTTTTTTTTTTTGTTAATTACTCCCTCAATTCCAAAGTAAGTGTCCCCTTTCTATTCTGGGAGGATTTAAAAGACGATAATGAAAATGAAAAAAAAATTGAAAATCCTTTTTGACACTTATTTTGGAAAAACATTAATGAGAAGGTGACACTTATTTTGGAATGTATGGAGTATTATTTTTACTACTTTCCGTAATCAGCATGGTCAAATTCTTACGGGAGTATAAAAATCCTCCAAATTTTTTTTTTAGGTTTCAAATTACAGTAAGGCTCTGTTATTTTCTGCAAACTACAAATTTAGAAACAAAATAATTCAGCTCAACTCTACTCAATTTAACTCATCTTCTTTACGTTCAGTTCTTCAGGTCTAAATAAGCCGAAAAAAACGGGGCCTAATAATACTCTTCTTCACTATTTGCTTTAAATTGCTTGTACTAGTAGCCTAAAATTACGCATCATTTTGTGGAGTTTCAACTTTCAACTGATCTCACCAACTATGTGCATATCTTTTGAGATTGGTGAAATCTAAATTTGAATATAATTTGTTTGGTGTTAAAATTAAGTTACATGTGCAATTTTGACGACCTTATAATTTAAATTTACGTCGTCGGCATTAAAACGTCGGCATTCAACCCCATGATTTTGATAGTTACGCAAACAGACATCTACGATGTCGCGTGGTCCTCGTTGTTTCTATTATTGTATTTTATGTAGGTGGCAATTATTCACATAAAAACAAAACATTGAGAAACTATTGTAAGAATGAGTTTTTACATCGAAGAACATAAGTTTTTATAATCTGAATTCAAGAATATATTTCGTCGACATCCATCAGTCTTCTCTATATAATAAATAAGCTATGAATTGCAACAATGCCTACACATTAAGAACAAATTTCCTACATCTACATGCAGGTTCTTTAAAAAAAAATCGATTCGCTGTTCAAAATGACTGACAAAACATACCGGAATTTGAAGTCGCAGATATATCACCAGGAATGTAATAGCCAAGATTCTGAACAATTTCACCTCAAAATTTGACGACGACAGCAATTTCATTTCTTACAAAACTTTACTTGTTACGCTTCTTTGCTTCGCTGTATAGAATAACTCCAAATATGGTGAGGCAGTAGCCGAGCATGCCTGTCACTGATACCGGGTTCCTAAATATTAAAATTGAGACGACAACTGCAACCGCTCCCTTAGCGTTTCCCAAGACCTGAAAAACACAGAGGATTTAGAAGACTACACGAGAAGAAACAGCTTCAATACGCTAAGCAACGAGCAAGAGCGTTGCTAATGCAATAATATGACGATTACCTGAAGAGTCAAGGCGCTGGTGTGTTTCGTGACTAAAAAGTTGGTCAAATTCACAAAGTAAGCCAGCGCCGAGTTAAAGAGTAGATACCAAATGATTTTACTGTCTTCTCTCGCCAGAGCTACGGTAATCCCGACTACATTATTCTCCATTATGAGCGCTGCGGGTATAAGGCACACGACGGCAATTGGCGCCATGTACATCAGGAGGTTCATCGAATTCAGCTTCTCCCTGTCACATTACATTAAAACCCGTGAGTCGGAATTATTCATATAACAACAACAACAAAGCACAGTCTTGAGTGCTCGTATGGAAAGATGGTGCTTACCCTTCGGATGACAGTAAAATCCCTTGAAGCACAGTCTTGAGTGCTCGTGCAGCTGTCGCGCTGATGCACATTAAGAATCCAAACAAATTGAACATGGGCTCCCCCTGAAAGTACACATCAATATACCGATGTAAGTTCACTGAAATCAGCGCTCAACGTACGAAAACAAGCAAGACGTTGCTTTGATGGTTTCGACGTTTTTACATCTCTCAACTCTATACTTCCATAATTAACATACCATGGTGATTTCCTTAACAAAGTGACTATATGACCTCAATGTCGAAAAGGCTTCGCCTATGGTGGGTAAGGATTTACTCGGTCGATGTATACAACCTTACTTTTGAGTTTTGAGTGGAGTACAACACAACTTGATTCGAGATTATTCATAAGAAATGAATCGCGACTAGAGCTCATCAATTCATCTTCTAGAGATCCAGCTATGTAACCATTTCACACTATTGATCGGACAACCTAAATTATTTCTGAGTTCTGACCGCACCAACTATAACAACTCAACAATCGAAATTTACTCGGAAAAACATACTTCAGTTATTTCTATCCCAAAAGTTCTTTTTCACCTCTCACCACCACCACCACCTCCACGAATTCAACTCTTCATCTACCAAACCGAACTCCACTTTCGCCATTTCATACCATTGTTCTCCCTCGCCAACTACCACTCAACAATGCTTAAAAATCCAGCAAATTTCGTGTGACTTACTTTTTTTAAATGCCTAAATTATCACCTCAAAACCTACCTGCTAATCACCCAAAAAAAAAACTTCTAAAACAAGAGCAAAACAACTTCAAATTCACATTTAAACTCATCAAATCAACATTAATACATTTTTTTCATGACATAATCACTTGATCAAACACTTCATCACCTAATTACTCCAAAGAAAAATCTCACGTGACACCGTCTCACAGAAGACTAGTCTAAAATAAGCTAGATTTAGCTCGTTTTGCGACCGTCTAATTCACGAATTTGCAAACAAAACTTCAAAATTTTCATATCAAAACATCAAATCAAAAGCACATCACACATTCATCAAACAAAATAAAAAATTCATCTTTTACGAAAATAAAGCTAGAATTAGCTCGTTTTGCGACCGTCTTATTCACGAATTTGCAAACAAAACTTCAAAATTTTCATATCAACACATCAAATCAAAAGCACATCACACATTCATCAAACAAAATCACAATAAAAAACAATCAAAATCAAAATCAAAATCAAAAGCTCAAAATCAAATACTAAAAATTTAATTGATTACCCCACTAGCAATAATAACACCAGTAACAACAGGAACAAGAGTGAAATAAGTGAGCATTCCCTCCTTCTTAAAAGTCATCAAATAAGCAAAAACAGCAGTGAAAAACGGTGTCGTTGCGCCAACAGCCTGATTAAACGACACAGGAAGATACCGAAGCGATACGTTCCCGCTTACGACAGAAAAGCAGAAAACCGCCGAAAGCGTGGCGATTTTAGTGAATTGAACACGAGATCCAATTGTTTGCATTGGAACAATCTTTAACCATGCAATTGCAATGTAACTCAGCAATGAACATGCTGTCATATGACACATTGTTAGAAATATTGGGTATTTAAATCCATAATTGCTTAATAAATACTTGTTCAGCAATAATACTCCAATGTTTGATGAATACCACAATGAAATTAACCCTATTGTGAACAATTTTCCTGTCGATTGCATTTTTCCGAGTGATTTGATATGCGGGTCAGTGTTCAATTTGATTGATTTTGTGATTTCTGGGTTTGGTTGATTGCGGAAATTAGGGTTTTTGATTTGGGGTTTTTTTTTTTTTTTTTTTTTTTTAATTGATGATGATGAATGATGAAGATGATGAGAGGGAAAATAAATTAAGGCGCCAGCTTGTTGTTTTGTCCCCTCAATTTTTGATTTATAGACATTTTTTTTGTTTTTTACCATTAAAAATTAAAAATAATTTTTTTTTTTTTAGTATATTTTTCTTATAATATTTTAATAAATACTCCGTATAATATTTTTCTTTCTTTTAATATAATTTTTAATGATTTACTAATATGATTTATTTATTTTTTAATCTGTGTCCACGAAATATAAAAATTAAAAAGTTTAAACTGAAAATAATTTCGTGTAATTTATTTACTATGTTGAATGGTGTGATAATTTTTTGGGATATTTCTTGACTTTGGCATGGATTCTGTAGTGCATGTGTGAGGTTTGTTACATTCTAAACTTAAATATTGTAATATATTTTTGACGGAAAACTGACAACGCGTTAAGTTTAAAGAAGACGCATGCACCAATTATGAGTTTAGAGTACAATTAAAGCCACATTATTCCTCAATTAAATCTATTATGTGTTGATTAATTAGTATATATTTTGTTGATTAGAGTCCAAATAATAAAGATTTAATCGAGGAATAATGTCTAAATGTACCTTAAACTCATAATCGCGCTTTCTTCCATAAAATTAACGTCGTCAAGTTTTCCGTCACAAATGCATATTGGGCACATATTCACAAAGTTTAGCGCACTATGTGAACAAACCTCACACGCATGTAATCCGCCAAAGTTCGAGTAAGACTGAAATATCCCTAATTTTTTTAGCTCCTTAACACAATACGGATAATCAATCAATTTTACAATTCAATACTTTACGAAGATGATAAATTTGGTGTAGTTGGATCGTTTTCGTTTTCAATTGCATTGTTATTTTCATTCAGTACAACATAGTCAATAAAATAAAATAAATAGAGGAACTCATGTACTTTTAGGGGGTATGAATGTAACATCATCTTACACAACTATTATTCCCTCGAATCCATCCTTTTATTAACAGTTCTCCGTATAAGGTTGTCTTACAAATTACAATAACGTTATTATACAAATATATATTCTATAAAATTTATATGGTAACTGATATTGTTGTTTTACCTATAAATTATTCCTTGGTCAAATGACATTATCAGTGCAATTTATTTGTGATTTTTTTTCTTCTATTTAATTGGTAAGAAATTTGTGATGCACATGGCATGATTACCTTGCTCTATTGTAATTAAAATTATGTAATACATATTTGTATCTAAATTGATACGGAGTATATAGATACAATAATAACACAAAGTATTTGATAATTTAATACTGAGAATTGAGATGATATTCTCTAACTAGTGATGTAACTCGTGGAATCCACGGGCAGAGTCGGTCATATTTTAGTACACATTTCTTGTGGTTGTCAATTGTGTTTGTGCATGTAGATATTATAGTCACTAATAATTATTTATTTCCATCTAAAATTTTAAAATAATCTCTTAAATGGATAGACATAATATGAGTTCTAAGCGAAAAACATCTAAAATGTTACATACTCTCTCGATTGCATATTTAATACACAATCAGACAACTAATAAAATCTAAAAAATTTTCGCAAAGGTGCACTACAACAATTAATCACTTGTGCCACAAAATATGCCACGAAAATTATAAATTGTGGCATAATTTTATTTTGCCACGGAAAAAAGTTGTTCTAATTGCAACAAGAAAAATTTATGCCACGAAAAAAAAAACTTATGTGGCAAATAATCACTTGTGCCACAGAAATAGTTATAATTGTGGCAAAAATTGCTATTTAGCCACAAATTAAGTCACGCATGTGGCAACAACATTTATTCATGCCACGAGAGAAAAAAAACTTTGTGGCAAAAAATCACTTGTAGCAAAAACTTCTATTTTGCCACAAGTCAAACAACACACGTGGCAAAAAGACCAACATAGCTACAAATCGTAAAGTGGCTAGCATTGTTCAACATAGCTACAAATATCACCCTCTTATGTCGATTTCGACTGGATATTCTTCGAAGAGGGAGTACCAGAGACGAACTGCCTTGACAACGCCTATTTCAACTAGACAACCCTTTTATGTAGAAAATTCTCAAGGAAAATGAATCTGAGTGTTTTGAATCTTTCCTACGTATTTCATAAGAAATGAGGATCAAATCATAAATGGGAGCCAAATTATATGCTATTTCGGTGTTGTCTTAAACTATTTAGGAGCAAAATTTCACCTACTAACAACGGCCTAGATAGATATTGTGTGATAGAAAGAATTTACTGTAACTTCAAAACACGTACCTCAATACATACTGATTAAAACCTCCATCTCTTCGACGAAGCTGTTGCCTTTGATACATTTTCATTTCGCCTTCTGCTGTTCCTCAAACAAGCACAGGCAGAAATCGCGTTAATCCGTGAAGATGTAACTACATTCATCTTTAATGATGTAGAAGGGATTCCTGTATGAGCTGGTTGTCTGCCCTTATTGTCACATACTCATATTCGCGGATGGAATGGGTGATCTGAACTGGGGTGCTCATTGAATTTACTTCCTTGTTCTGCTTCTTGGATGAGCACTTTGGATCAGAAGACAGTGGACTTGTTGGACTATCCAGGTAGTAAATGGGATTCTCCATCATTATAGGAAACTGCTTTTTCTCGATCTTTGCACCTGAATACAACCGCCTTCTCATCCTTGTAAGGCTCACGACCTCCATAAGCAAGAGACGTTATTTATACTATTTGATTTCAAGCATTTGTTCCAATTTCGTGACCACGAGCACGTACAGTTCACATATTCAGTAAAGGAAAAGAAGTGTTGTTTGTTTAATTTTGTTCCCCTCGATGGTTACAGTTCATTTATAATATGAGTTCTAGGCGAAAAAAATCAAAAATGTTACATACTCTCTCGATTGCATATTTAATACACAATTAGACAACTAATAAAATCATAAAAAAAATTTCGCAAAGGTGCACTACAACAATTAATCACTTGTGCCACAAAATATGACAAGAAAATTATAAATTGTGGCATAATTTTATTTTGCCAATGAAAAAAGTTGTTCTAATTGCAACAAGAAAAATTTATGCCACGAAAAAAAAACTTATGTGGCAAATAATCACTTGTGCCACAGAAATAGTTATAATTGTGGCAAAAATTGCTATTTAGCCACAAATTAAGTCACGCATGTGGCAACAACATTTATTCATGCCACGAGAGAAAAAAACTTTGTGGCAAAAAATCGCAAAAACTTCTATTTTGCCACAAGTCAAACAACACACGTGGCAAGAGGACCAACATAGCTACAAATTGGCTAGCATTGTTATTACAAAATGCATAAAATGTGATGAAAAATTACGACTAAAATTAATTATATGTTACAAATATTGTGACAATTAAATTGTTTTGAGACAAGAGAATTTCACGGAACAAATTATTTGGTCTGGCGCCTTTATTTGGTTGACACAAAATAATTAATTCAAAAAAATAAGAATGTAATGAGAAATAAAAGACGATGTGGTTGAAAAGTTTGACAAGCATAAAGTGGATTCAATAACAATAATCAGACACAGAAATATACATTTTCATCATGTAGAAACTAACTTGACTTCACCTAGTTGAAGATCGAGTAGGGTAGAGTCTTAGAGTAAATATCTATTCTACTTACCATTCAAATTATAGATATATGGTCTATGTTACTCCCACTCGGCAAGTAATCTCCAACACGGGTATGTATCCCAATATCCCAGTGTACGACTCATCGAAAAAAGAAAACAAAGAAAGAACATGTTTGTGGTTTTCACTTTTCATTAGGTATCTTAAGTGTCTTACCAATATCTGTGTGGACTGTGGAGTGTCGGACGCTGGTGCAAATGAGGTAAATAAAGAGTCAGAATAACATAGTACATAGTACATATTTACAGACTTACAGTCTCACACCAACAATACTCTTTCTTGCTATGAACTTGTATATACATAATCTAATACGGAGTATTACACAACCAATCATTGCCACAGTTTACTCAGCAATAGAGTAGTCACTCCAAAAATTGTCGAGATGTAATCGAGTACCTTCATCCAAAGCTTAAGCTAGAGTTAAAGCACAAATACGAGATCAAGCTTTTTGTGATCCAATGTCCAATTCAGTTTCAAGGAACTTACAACCAGTAAGGCTATAAGAAACTGAAAACTGTAACAATGTAATCCGTAATGCCAGTAACGTAAACATAACACCACAAACCGTATAAAAGAATTGGAGATAGTATAAAGTCAAAAGTAGAAACTTTATGTGATAAGAATTGAGTATAAATAAAGTGGATTGTAATGGCCAAAATAAAATTTCTAATAAAATTTGTAAGTAAAAGCTTGCAGGTATTTTGACGCGTAAATCACACAGCCAGAACTCAATGCACGAGATCAGTTGCCCCAAAATATAACAGTGATACTGTCAAAAGAAAATCAGAATGATCCTCAACCATCACTAAATTCAATCGAAACCATCAAATCAACAACTTCATTAGCCCCACGAAAACCCCACTTATTCCAAAATGTAACAAACATCTATAAAACCAATGACCATTCTGAGCTAAAATACTTGGGCAAAATACCTACAATAGATCGCCTTAGATTAAACTCAGAATAAAGGGTGCCTAATCCTAGGATATATCAGATGATTAGATGAATATAATCTAGATTCTAATAATACATATTAACTATTATTTAACAGCACAAAGGTTTTAGCCGAAAATCCAAACAAATGACGTTTCGTGGGAATGAAACGAAATTGAGCACATCAACCAGGTTCAGCACTATGTAAGGTGAGAGTGCAGATGGATTACATACATGATGCATGTACCAAGTACCGAAATTTCGTTACAAAAACTAATGTTTTAGAAATTAACTTCATTATTTTAGATAACATTTCAAACCAAGGAAATGAGAACATATTTTCAATTGTAAAGCGTCGTCAACAACACAAGTTAAATTAAAAACCATTAAACACTCGCTCAGAAAAAAGGTATACCTTTCATGAAGGAAATAGATGTCATGGGTGAACGTGGAGAGCTCGGTTGTTCAGGGAGACTTTTTAACCCATCGTTTCCTAGAGCTCCTGAATCCAACTTCAAGCTGAAAACATGAATGGTGCCTTTGTCACTGGACGCTGCTAATCACCGTACATCAAAAGAGAACGCTAAGCTATGTATTTCTGCTTTGTATGTACCTCTTGTAACCTGTTTCACATGCATATTTATCTCACATTTTGATACTGATGAAACAGTAAACACCGAGCACTGACAGGCAATTAGTACACAGTAGGAAAATATATCCACATGACTGTAAATCGCAAAGAAATTAAAATGGCAGAATATTGGGCAGGTTCAGTCATTAGTTCAGACGCAAAATTTGTTATGAGTCACATGATCACATCATTTTGCACATCGAATACGTATCATGTTCAATTTATGAACTGAAACTTCATTTTAGACCAAAAAATCAAATTTTTCCCAAAACAGCCGTATCCAATACTCCAACACCATGTTGTATCCGATACTTGCAGAGTAACATATCCTCTACACTCTCAAAGTAATACAGCACAGTTCATCGCAAACAATCATTCAAATTTCTCAAGCGAGAACAAAAAAACCCTAAAATTGTTAAGAGGAAAACCCCACAAATCAAAATAATCTCAATTTCCCAAACCAAAATCAGAACTTGATAAAATAAAAAAATAAAATAAAATAAAAACCCACCAAATTTCAATAAAACCAGATCTTATAAACCGTAAAACAACTAATACAAACACGAAATCGAATAAAAACAAACTTGGGACCAGTATGATGAGATGAAGAAGCAGAAGGTATAGGTTTAGCAGAGTCATCATTGATTTTGGTTGCGGAAGAAGCCCCAAAAACTGGAATGAAAAGCTCTTGAACTCTGTCTGACAATCTATTGCAATTTTCCATCACAATTGAGGTCGATTTATCATTTCCCATGACCAATTAAAAAGCCTAAAAATTGGGGAAATAAAACAAACCTGACGAACGTGATACTTGAGGATCTTGTGCGGCGGAGGCGGAAGTGGGGAGGGGTTGTTTAGCACATATTGACGATATGAGAGACAAGTGATAAGGGTGTTTAGTGTTTCCTGTTTGAGAAGGAAGGGTATACCTCTTTTTGACGTGGCAAGTATGATGATGTGGCAGCACTAGAAGAAAATTTAGCTTGTTTTTAAGAATAGTTTTGTTGAAGATTTAGTTTTAATAGTATATATAGATATAGATAAAGATATATAGATTTTATTTGTTTTTTTATCTTTTCCATTATTCCTACAATTTTAAACTACTTTGTATTTTTAAAATTTTTTAAATTATAAGTATACATGCATCCTTAAAAGCGTTTTCCACCATATATATTGGTAAAGTTGTTATGCGGATCTAATGTAATCATCTTATGCATGCGAATTGAAAAATAGATAATCATGTATAAATTTTTACGGACTAGAAAATTGTTTAACAATGTTTATAATAACATATACGGAGTATGAAGATATATCATATAGTATTACATTTAATGTTATAGTATCACTCAAGGGTGAACCCATAAATTAGTGCTTGGAGTAACAAAAAGTATATTATCGTTCATTATACAGAATAACATTATATTTTTCATCAATGATTGGGGTAGTAAAAAACCATTTTTAAATCGTTTTTTTTTTTTTTTTTTTTTGGGGTGGGGGGTAGTGACTGCCACCCCTTGGTACTAGGTGGATTCATCCCTGCTGACTACAAGTACTTTCTCGAGAACAAATTCACAAAATAGCTTTTAATGTTATTTGAAATTTTCATCACAAAAGTAAATAAATAATGATAAAACAATAGAAATAAGGGCAAGTAATTTGAGTAGGTAACTGAGATTGTACTTATATTATACTCCGTAGTCGTTTTAGTCTAAAAAGTTGGAACCAAAAACGTGCAACATGGACAACTCTTTAAAGTTGAGATATAATATAAGTGAGAAGTACTCCTTATTAAACAAGATGTTCTTATAATATTGAAGTCATGCATGAATTCTAAGATGATCAAAGCATGTTTACACCACCAAAGTGCAAGACATTACTTTGGATTTAATTCTTTTGCATGTGAAGTTTTTTTGTATATTTCGATAAAGAAAAATAATACTCCGTACTAGAGGTGGTCATCTTTATGGGCCGGTCCGACCCGAAAAGCATTGAGAGCCATGTTTTTGGAGCCCAAACCGGCCCTCCAAGGCCCAGTTGGGCCGTCAAAATTTAAGGGCCGGACCCGAGCTCAATTTTTAGAACCCGGCCTTCCCGGGCCTGCCAAAAAGACCAAAAAAAATAAAATTAAATTTTAATTTTAAAGCGTAAGAAATGGGCTAGGCCCAGTTTTGAGCCCTCCCACCAGGGGCGGCCCAAGCTCAATTTGGCCGGCTCTTGGAGGGCGGGCCCGGGCCCGACCCTTGGCCACCTCTACTCCGTACTCTACATTGTATAAGAAAAATTAGTTGATGGTCATTTGTTTGATATATTGATCAATGTCTTATTTTCGGATATTACGATTTAATATCTTGATTTTTAGCTTAAACGCATATAAAAACAATAGATAAAATTTAATCAATCAGTCAAGTGCTCTAAGGATCATGTACAGTACATGCGATCGAAAACAAAAAATGTACTTGTATATATTAATATTAATTTGATGGTAAAACGGTATTTACTTTAGTGATATGATATTTCCAACTTTCAGACATATTAAAATGTACTTTTTCTAATACAGTATTATTTTAGCACGTTGACCTTACAAAACAAATTTACCTAGAGAATTCACATCGTTTTCCATTCGAAAACATCTAAAGTCGCGCGCATACATCACAACAAGAAGAAACTAACGCGTTTTATAAGTCACTCCCCTTCTTTGATTCATATCACACCCAAGTAAAAATACATACTTCGTACAAACTACTTAGAAACCCGTAAGACTATCACTAAAATAGCATATATTTGATCTTGTGTCATACATAGCTTTTTTTTTTTTTTTTTTTTTTTTTTTTTTTTTTTGCCAGATGGAGATCATAAGTTAGGATTTAGCTGCAGTTCGTGCAAGAACGTGAGCATCCTTCACCTCTGATCTTGAAACAAAAACAATCCTAAGACAATGAAAGAAAACAGCGACAGACCTAATATTACTAAGTATAACCGAATTTAAAAAGTGGACTTCTGATGCTCCTTGCAGCTCCTTAATAACCTTCAGACAATCCGAATGTAGTTTGATATGACGGAAAGAGAATATTATAAAATAAAAATAAATAAACTATTTACTACTCGTATTTTGCAATCATTACACACAATTTACGGAGTAATTATATATTTTTATCAGAACAAACACTTGATCCAACCCAACCGAATACAATCTCACTTATAAAATAACCCAGATTAAATATATACATAGCATATAAACCCACAAATGCTTGCATAAAAAACGGGTATATCCATTTTATGCATAAAACGCTCAAGTCGTTGGATAAAACAAAAGTAAAATATTTAGAAATCAACAAAAAAAATTTATCTTTATCTATTTAACAGTTCAACTATTTCACCGGACACTTAAGACAATAATACATTTCACGAGAGACAGACTCCTATAAACTAGAGGTGATCATGGGCCGGGCCGGGTTTGGGCCGGGCCTAATTATTAAATTTAGCCCAATTGTGCGGGCCGGGCCGGGCCACAAGAGCGGGCTTATTTTATTGGCCCAAACCCGGCCCATTCGGGCTTTTAGCGGGCTTCGGGCTAAAGCGGGTCATTTCGGGCTTATAAAATTTATTCTACAAGCGACTTTAGAAATATTCATTACTTCCTATTTAGTACCATCCTCACTTGACCTTTTTAATTATAGAGTTGTATTTGATATATTGGTGAATATATTATTAGTACTCCCTCTGTCTCAGTCAATTGTTTACAGTTTGACTTTTTTCCCCTCACAAAAAAGTCAAACTGTAAACAATTCACTGAAATGGAGGAAGTATTAGAATATTTGTGGGGTAAAAAAAAATCATTTATTCATAAATTTACCGCATAGCTAGTGTAAAATAAATTATTAAGGCTTTTCGAACTAATAATAATTGAATTATAAAGACTCATACACTAATTTGGAATTAGTTGAATAATTTTATTTACTAGCATTCAATATAATTTACATCCTTAAATTATACGGAGTAGAAAAGTTTCTAAACTTAAGATATGTTCGATCAGTAGGGCCAAAATGCGGGCCTTGTGGTCGGCCCAAACCCGGCCCAATTTTATGAAACGGGTCGCGGGCTTCGGGCTATGGGCTTTTCGGGCCTAAAAACAAGGCCCAAACCCTATAAAAATTCGGGTTGGGCCGGGCCGGGCCATCGGACTTGGGCCATTTGATCACCTCTACTATAAACCGATCAATATTAACCCGACCACAACCGACCCGGACCGAACCAGTTTAACTTGACATAAACAAATAAATCGGACCAGCATTGGTTACACTCAACGCACAAGTTCAGTGGCGAGACATGACATAGGTGCATTTTCTATCTTCCGACGAATTTTCCCCCAATTTTTTTCCAGGTTACTTTCAATTTTTTACCCTAATTTTGATTTCACATTCAAAATTCTTCTTGTAAATTAACGATTTTTCGTTGTTGTTTGCCGAATTGTTGCGTTCAATTGGCTGTATTGATGTTGATTCGATGAGCATCTTAGGTTTAATTTGGCTGAAATCGGGTTGATTCGAATTAGGGTTTACTGTGAATCGTTCTTTGTTTTGATGAATAGTTGAATGATATGTCGTACTCTTTTGTGCTTTCTATTTGATTTTGTGGTATTCTGCAATATTGGAATTGATAAATCAACCATTAAATTTTCTGTTTTTTTTCCTAATTGCTTTGCTCAATTGGCTTCATCAATTGTAATTTAGCTGGAATTGGTTGATAATTATGTGGGTTAGGGTTTTTAATGTGTACGAATTAGGGTTTTCTGCCCATCGTTTCTTTTGGTTCATTTTTATATGATTTCTTGTTATTAACTACGGAGTATTATTAATCGTTTTCTGCCAAATCGTTATGTTTCAACCGCCATTGTTAATTTGATGAGTTTCTTGTTTTAATAGCTAAAATCAGTTGATATTTACGCGGGTTAGAATTTTCAATTGTATATACGAATTAGGGTTTATCGGTCTTCATTTTTTTTTTTCGCGTACTTTTTCCTCATTCATATTCTTCCTTGAAGTGCATAGTACTAGTTTTCATCCTGATTACATTTGTTTTAAATGTATAGCAGGCAGCGACAACTATTTTCGTCAGATCAACATGGGGTTTGATAACGACTGTATTTTGAACATTCAGTCTCTTGCGGGAGAATATTTTTGTGCTGTTTGTCGAACTCTTGTATACCCAAATGAGGCTATGCAGGCACCATGCACTCATCTTTACTGCAAACCTTGCTTGACATATGTAGTAAGCACAACGCATGCTTGTCCGTATGACGGATACAGGGTGACAGAAGCAGATTCTAAGGTTTTTTACGCCCCCTTATGCAGTTCAATGCTTGCTTTAGCTGTGACACTGTTTTGATCTTCTCATGATTTTGTTTCTTCTATTCGCAGCCGCTTTTGGAGTCGAACAAAACTCTTGCCGATACGATTGGAAAGATACAAGTGCATTGCCTTTACTATAGGACTGGATGTACGTGGCAGGGCTCTTTATCTGACAGCACGACACATGGTCCCACATGCACGTTCGGCGAGTCTCCTGTTTTGTGCAACAAATGTGGCATTCAGCTTAAGCACCGTCAGGTGCAAGAGCATGCACAGAACTGCTCTGTAAGTTGTACTATCGTCATCATCACTTAAATTGGATACAAGTGGTTATCTGACTGCATGAGTTAGATTTTCATTTCCAAACTGTTTTGGAACAGGGAGTACAGTCTCAGGTGCAACAATCAGGTGGTGTCCAGGATAACACATCCACCACGGCTACATCTGCTCCAGCTCAAACCCAGACGTCAGTCCCTACATCTGCTGGAGGGTCTTCTACTCAAGCGCAGGCGTCTCAAGCGTCTACTACCCTTGTCCCTAGTCAAAATGTGAATCAGACGGCTAATCCAGCTGTGCAGCCGCAAGCTTCTCAGGCGGTCGCACTCACTCCGGAACAGCTGTATCAGCAACAGCAACAATATCAGCAGCAATATCAGCAATATTATCAGCAGTACCCTGGATATGATCCTTATCAACAGAACTACCAATATTATTATCAATACCCTCAAGCTGCTCAGCAGCAGCAAACACAGGCCTATCCTCAGCCTTATGGTCAGCCGCCTCAGGGCTACGTTCAAGCCCAGGCTCAACCCATAACTCAAGTTCAACAACAGGTTCAACCTCAGACTCAACCCATAGTTCAAGCTCAGCAACAGGTTCAACCTCAAGTTCCGACTCAACCTCAGGTTCCAGCTGCACAACTTCCGGTGCAGCCGCAAGTCCAACCTGCTGTTAATGCGCATCCTCAAGCAGCATCTGTGGGTCAAGCACAACCTCATATGCATGGACAAGGTCAAGGTCAAGGTCAAACACAACCTCAAACGCAAGGGCAGGGTCAAGCGCCTCCATCACATGCTCCTTATAATCAGGCTCCACCTTATAATCAGTCCCAACCTGTTCCTCAACAACAGTTGCAGAGGTCTCAGTATCCGCCAACTCTTCCTCAGATGGTCAACCCTTATGCACAAACTTACCCACAATCTCAAACACAGCCGGAGTATTCCCATCCACAACCTCAAATGCAATCACAAGTTCATTCCCAGGCCCCTGTACATCCTCCCCAACAGCCTTTCCCGCAGAGTGCGCATCCTCCGACTCAAAATGCTGCAATGGGATACCAGTCTTATCCTCAACCACAGCTACATCCTCAAGCACAAGTGGGTGCTGGACAGCCAGCGCATGCGGCTGGTGCACAGTACCCTAGCCAAATGCAGGGACAGTTCCCTTCTCAAACTGCTCAGACGCGTCCTCCTCAATCATACGGTAATATGTCAAATCAGCAACAGCCTGCAATGATGGCAGCACAAGGTCAACCTCCAAGCGGACCTTCTGCGCATCAGACACCTGTTTATCCTCATGCCCAGCAGCCTGGATATCCAATTCAACAGCGTCCTAGCGTGCAAGTTGCGCCGCAGCAATATGGCCAGCAACAATCTTTTCCTGGGCAAGGTCTATTTATGCAACACCAGCCTCCTTTGGCTGCCCAATTGCATGCTCAGGGCCCTCCACAAATACCACCTCAGCCTCCGCAAAATTATGTACAACCTCATGGTGTGCGACCAAATGTTCCGCACAATTATGCAGGTAGGCCAGTGGGTGGGCAAGCTGTAGCTCATCCATATGCACAAAACGCTGGACCTGCTGGTGCTGCTCAGGTTAGGCCTCAACAGTCAAATCAGCATCAACCAATGAATAGCAGCAATCAGTTGTCTAGTGCTGAACAACAGGCAACTCAATCTCAACAAATGTTAAGTGGTGAGAAGCCACGTGATCCTGCACCTGAGAAAGGGCATGATAAGGTTGATCGTAGTAATGAGGCCAGACATACGGCTACGGCATATAGTGGACAAAAGGGAGATGAAATGATATCAAACGCTAGTAATGGTTTGGCTGTAAGTGCAGGTGGAAATAACAGTAACTATCTTTCAGGATCTAAGATGGCTCCTACCTCAGATACGGTTGTGGATAATCATGCTCAAGAAGCAAAACTAAGGACAAAAACAGAAAATGGAGATGGTTTTCCAGAGGGCCCATCTGGTGTCGTAGGCAAAAATACTGAGGTGCAAAACTTGAAGAATGGTGCAGGTGATTCTGCTCAACCTTCTTCGTCACCTAAGCCACAATCCAAATCGCAAGCTCATGGTGCAAACTCATTTCCTAATGTTGATCGTGGAAGAAACCAGCAACAGCCAATGTCACATGGACCCTCTGCTCAACACAAACCTGGTGTATCTTCAATGCCACAATCAGTGACTTATCCTAATAATTCTCAGCAGTCTGCAGTGTCTGGTCATCCTTCAAACCAGTTAAGACCTCAAGGACTAGGACATGCATCTAGTGGATTTCCTGCTGAAAATCCCTCAGGAGGTATGCATGGCCCTGGTTCAGGATCTCTTAGTAGACCCGGTAATGTAAATAGTTATCAAGGTCCACCACATCAAACTGGTCACCCTCATGCAAATCCTCTCGTTGGGCCCTCATTTGACGGTAATAGGCACGATGCCTTTCGACATGAGAATGAGAAGTTTGCTGCTCATAGATCAGGTCACTTTGATGGCAGACAACCTGATTCACAGTTGAAGCCCTTCCCTCATAGGGAGTTTGAAGATGATTTTAGGAAACTCCCAAGACCCCCTCATATGCAAGCTGGACCTTTGGCAAATCATGGGACACGATTTCCATCATCTGGGCCACTTGATCATGGATTTGATCATGATCGTGCATTTGAAATGGATGGTGTTAATTCTGGTGCTCCAAGATCTTTTCCTCCTTTCCATCCTAGGGACGTTAGTGAAAGGCAACGTGCGTTTCCTGATGATGACATGAGAAGAGCAGATTTCAGTCATGCTGATCTCCCTGGGCCGTTAGCTGGACCTGGTCTTGGTCGCCGTCACATGGATGATTTGCTGCCTAGAAGTCCAAGGAGGGATTATCCAGATTTTCCTTCTCGGATGTTTGCGCCCTATGGGGACATGGGCAGGAATGACCCCCGGGCTTTTGAGAATTCCAAACTGCCTGCATTTCCTCAAGAGCCATTCGGAAACCCGCTTCAAAAGAGTAGATTTCCTGCTCCTTCCAGGGGTGACCTTGATGTGGCTGGCAATCTACGTATGGGTGAGCATTTTGGTCCAAACCAAGATTTGATGCCTAGCCATTTGCAAAGAGGTGGACGTATGGGTTTGCGGAGTTTACCTTTGGGAGAGCCATCTGGATTCGGCCGCCCAGGTGAGTTTTCTCGGATAGAGCCACCCTTGTCGGGTAACTTGCCACCGCATATACTATTTGGTGATTCTTATGGAGGTGAAAAGACAGGCCTTCCTTTAGTAGGAGAGCCTGGTTTTCGTAGTGGCTTTGGTTTCCCTCGTTTTGCACATGATGATGGATTTCACCCAGTAAGTCTCACTACTGTTGTTGGTCTCATCCGTAGTGGATCTTTATTCTCCAAAATTTCGTATTTTTCGATCCATATCGTGTGATACTTACGTTTTATTTGTGTGGTCAAATTTTTAGAGAGAGATGGAACACTTTGAAAATATGAGAAAGCGAAAGCTTGGAAGCATCATGTGCCGCATTTGCAAAGTGGAGTGTGGCACTGTGGATAATTTGGAATTACATTCACAGTCAAGAGAGCACCAGCAGAAAGCCAGGGAAGTGGTCTTAAGCATCAAACATCAGAATCAAAAGAAGCAGAAGTAAGTGTTTCTTATTTTGGTGATAAGTGGTGGAGAAGTTATAGAAGAAATATATCGTTCTGTTTTTGTTTGATGCACCTTTTGGCCCGGACCTTGGTAGGTTATCCACACTCGGCTATGTATAATTTGTTTACTTTCTATGGATAGGGTACCAAAAGATCGAGCTTTTTTTGAGGAAGGTAGAGATGGAGGCAGGCCTAAGCGTTCTAATTTTCAAGGCCGTGGAAATAAGCGTTAAAGACTCCCTGATGGCTCCACAAATTGCCCCAGTGATTTGCATTTAGTGCGACGGGCCAATGGATGATACAGCTGTTGTGCTTCTCTTTAGCTGGTTGCTTTATGCTAGTTTCGTCACTTCAGGTGGCTGCTATATTAGTGAAGATGGTATTGTGGAACTGAAGTTTCAGTGACAGGTTAAGTTACTTTTTGTTTATCACTTTGCTCAGAATTTCATGTAGTTTAACCATGTTTCATTGGATTGTTTATGCTCTATTTATTTGAGTGGAGTTCTGTATCAATTGAGTGACTTACTGATGACTTAGTTATACCGTCAGTGTTACCATGTAGTGTACCAGCCTTTGTGATGATTTTTTTTTTCCCCTCTTTGCTGAAAACCTTTTCTTGTCAACTTTCTGTTTGAGTTCTTTCATTGGGGGAGGGATGGAGTTGGAGAACTTGTTTCCTCTTATAAGTTTAGTTCCTCGTTTTGTTTTTTGCCCCGACTTATAAGCATCCAGATCGTTTTCTGAGGCCACCGAACTGCGTGTTTGGGTTTTTAGAGATAATGGGTAGTAGTGAGCGGGAAACTTAACCAAGCTCCTCAAATGGGTAACACCGTAACAGTGTATCCATTTTGCTGGCAAACAGTGTAGGTGAGAAAAAATTAGTCTGTGGAATTTTTTTAAAGGTGGGTATAGGATTCTTGGTTTTATAGAAACATTTGGCCTAACTTCAACGTGTACCAATGTTGTTAAAGTGCGCTTCGTATGCTATGTTAAGTAATTGTCAGTTGATGCAAATTTAGTTGCGTTTTATGTCGTCTAGGTCTATTTGTGCTTTTAAAACAGCTTTAAGTATGCATACACCCGACAACCTTACCTAGCCATAGGCGAGGGAGCCTTTCGGCAGTTGGGTGTGTTGTCATTGTCAGAAAAATTTTCTGTCCGTTTTACAGATATAAAGGAAGATAATGCATTGTTTAACAAATTTAATCTAATGGTATGTTACGTTGTTGGTGTACTTTCTATAACTTGATTGTATAATGCTTGAAAAAGTCTGTTGCTAGTATGTTCATCTCGCGAGAACCTCTAATGAAGGACCATAGTTGAGGCACTCCTGAGCGCTAGTTCCTTTAAAGATCAAAGGAGGTTCTTTTAATCATAAAATATATATTGACTTGCAAATAAAACGTTTCCTCGTCGTGTTTAGGATTTCTGTCGATCCTCATTGTGCCATTTGTGCCTCACTCACATATTATGCCTCTTATTACTAAGGTAGGGTCGTAGGGACATGCATATATTAAGCTTCTAAATTAAAGTAGTTTCAGCTTATCATTCAATTACGCTCACAGAAACTGGTGAGTTTTTTTTTTTTTTTTTTTTTTTTTTTTTTTTTTTTTTGTCGAATATTCTTTTTTCCTAATTTATTGCGATTCTTGAGGTTCCTCTCTTAATTTGATGAGTAACGTGATTTTTAATCTTCATTTATTCTTGTTTAACTTTGATAAGCCTATTTTGATGAAGCCAGTGCTTAAGTTAACTATTGTTTCTGGCTGAATTTTGTGCAACCCTAGATCGGCTAGATGTTTACCAGTGAACCTGTCTTTTTCGGTGAAGCTGGAGGAAAAGGCTGAAAATCGAAGGGTTTCCTGGATGTCGTCTTTAGTGTGTGGTAAGATTATGTTCAATCCACCGAATTTATGGTCAAGCTCCTTATTTTCTGCTTTAAACCTCTGAACATGTTATTTGTTGTCTACTAGTCTATTCTAAAGGTTTTTAGACGATCTTAAAGTAGATGCACTTCTAGACGTCTCCGTCAAAACTTGTACCCTAGCCTCAAAATTTTGGGATTAATGAAGCACCATAAGTAAGAGGGTACTTAATGAATGTTCCATTCACAAGTGAAGGTGCGACGGTTAGAGATCGTAATTGTGTGGAACCGAGGTGTTTTTAGCACGGGTGCCATGGCATCCATACTATCCTTGGAAGAAGAAAATTTAATGGTGTAGAAAAAATAATAGAAAAATACGTAGTAGAATTTTTTTTGAAGAGTCCACTATCGCACTCCAAATCCCGAAATCTTGGAATCACCCTCGCCATTAGAACCCAAAAATACTAGAAAGAGGCTCTTTGGTGCCCCTATCATTCGCTGGCTAGCTAAGCGGTACTTTGGTAGTAGATGGAATGTTTGATAGTTGGTTTTATAGTGCCTTCGTAGTTCTTAAGGAAGGAATCTCGAAAAATACAAATTAGATGTGATTAGAAGATTGAGATTTCGATCTAGTGTACTCGTTTGGCTAAATAAATTGCTTCGTAGAACTTACCATAGGAAACTTACCATGGATCTATTATGAGGAAGCGGGTTTTGTGGTTCATGAGTACTTGGGGACATCGTTTAAGTTTTTAGCTTCTAATCATTGCTGCTCTTTAGCTTTTCCTTCCCCTGCTCCAATGTGAAATAGATGTTACGAAGCTACTCATACCTGTTTTGAAACAAACCGATTGTTAGATTTGTTATTTTGTGCATTGCCAAATGTGAACATGTCGAGTATGTAAATGTAGGAGTATGTGAATGTTTCACTTTTTTGTAGGAAGTGTAAAAAAAAAAAAAAAACAAGAAAAAAGTTCACTCAGATAAGTGAAGTGTGAGCCGTGAGCGTGTGAGTTAAGTGAGGCTTTTTGCTTATGTTAGCCGAGTGCTTGTAGTATCAGGGTTCCTGACTGTTGAGTGCATAGTTTCCGACGAAAGAGTCGTTTACTGCTATGGATTTACAAAATGACAAGCTCTTTAATTATGTGGGTGATTTGCACATACACTAGACGGGGCATAGCAAATACACTAGACGGGAGGCATAGCAACGTATTTATGAACTCTGGTACAAATAGATTTTGAAATAATTCTCGGAAAAGGTCCTAATTTAGGTATAAAATTTGGTGCTCTTTGACCCGTATCTGGTGATCGTTTGAATGAAAGGGTGCGACCGATCATGAGATTTGTGTTCTGCGTTAGTTAAGTTTTGCTCAGTTGTTATTTCCGTTATCTTGTTTTCACTTATATGTCTTGTGGTGTTACTTTCTGTCGGTGTTATCGTGTTTGTTATGCTGTGACCCCTTGTAGTGGTACTCCATACTTGTTGATAAAAAGTTCGATACCTATTATCGATGATAAAACTGGCCACAACACCAACATATTTTGCCGTGTGTTGATTGTAAGTCCGAAAACTGTATATGTAAATTGGCCACAACACCAACTTATGATCGACCTGGTTTTGTCGGTTATATATTAGTCCATTTATCATGTGCTGGTGGCTGTCCACAAGTTTTAAGAAGCGAGTCGTGTGAGTGGTTGTCGGGTATCAACATCACGATATCAAGATTGAAAAACCCTAAGCCGGTTTGGAAATAAAAGATTAACAAAGAAATGGCTAAATAATAATACGAAAACTATCTTTACGTAAGAGGCTTTGAAATAATTTTGTTGTGAGATCGTCTGAGGTGTGGGGTTTGTGTGTCAAAAGTAAATGACATGTTATGGCTTGATTCACGAAATCAATTCAGGATATGTGGCCGGTTTAAGCTAATACTTTCTTCTTAAGGCTTCCTATATCATATTTACGTGAAAAAGAGAGAATTAAATAAATAGTAGTACTCGAAATAAATTAGGATGATCAGACGACTCCGAGTACGACTTGATTATGTAAAACGCTATATTTCCTTCGGTAGAAAAGAAAACTTTACTCTTTACTCATGCAAATAAAAGATCGAAATTCAATATCGTCATAATTATAACTATTCCTAGTTAAAGGAAAAATTTAAAAAAAAAAGTGAGCCTTATTGATCGACATGGAGTGAACGTATTAGAATTGATGTCGTGTGGAGAAGACGATACTAGAATTGATAAAATAGAATAGAATCTATTTTGAACGTATTGTACTTGTATCAGGTTTTCAAAAATAATACCAAACTTTTAATGAGACGGTTTACAATAAAATTTGTTTGCTGGTTTCTAAGAAGACTTCTACGGAGTATTAAATGACATTTATACCGAAAACACTATACTTGAAAATAAAATAAAAATTAAAGAAATAATATCATAATTGAACTATGTAAAAAATTAAAGAAATAATATAATAAAATAAAAAAAGAAGAATTATATATCCATTTTCAGTCGGCAAACCCGACCCGTATCACAAACCCGAACCCAAATTAGGGTTTCCCATTTGCTCCTCTCTCATTTCAAAATTTAAAAACCTCTATAAAGTAGCCGTTACACGGTTTCACCCACCTAATTTATAAATACCCCCAAATTTCTCAAATAAAAAAAAATCCCCAAATCAATCCCAGAAAACCCTAGAAATCGAAAGAAAAAAAATGCGAGAAATTCTTCACATTCAAGGAGGGCAATGCGGGAACCAAATCGGATCAAAGTTCTGGGAAGTGATCTGCACCGAACACGGGATCGACACGACTGGTCAATACGTGGGCGAAAGCGAACTCGAATTGGAGCGGATCAATGTGTACTTCAACGAAGCTAGTCGTGGTCGATACGTTCCTCGGGCCGTTCTCATGGATCTTGAGCCGGGTACCATGGATAGTATCCGGTCCGGTCAGTATGGGCAGATCTTTCGCCCCGATAATTTCGTGTTCGGGCAGTCGGGTGCTGGGAATAATTGGGCTAAGGGGCATTATACTGAAGGTGCTGAGTTGATCGATTCCGTTCTCGATGTTGTTAGGAAAGAAGCGGAGAATTGTGATTGTCTTCAAGGTAGTTTTTCGGGTTTGGTTTTTTGTGTGCCTTGAAGGTGTTTGATGAAATGTCTGTGTGAAATTTTTGGAGTTTTTTTTTTTAATGTTTGATGTGATGGTTTTGTGTGCCTTGAACATGTTTGATGAAATGTCTCTATGAAAATGTTGAGATTTTTTTTTGTTTTTGTTTGCCTTGAAGGTGTTTGATGAAATGCCTCTGTGAAATTCTGGAGGTTTGTTTGTTGGGTTTTTTCAGGTTGTTTTTGGAGTGAGGAGATTGATGTATGTGTTTTGCTTTTAATGAGTTTCGATGTTTTGTTGTCTCGTAATTTTTTTTTATTGATGCTAATGTTTCAGAGTAGTTTGTTTGGTGTTTTCAGTGTGTGTGTGTCTAAGTGATGTTGGTACTTCATGTGGACCAAAATGGCTGTGTACGTCACTTATGGTCGAGTTTGAGTAACAAAAGGGTGTGTATTTAGTGTGATATCGGGTGGAAAGAGGACAAACTATTTGTGGTTTATTCGAGTGTAGCTAAGGGAGTCATATTGTTTTAAATTAGTGTTTTATGTATCACACATCTCTTTTGATTAACCTAGTTGTGGTTTTATTCGTTAAGCTTGCAGTGAATAATACGAACGATTGATGCAGGTTTTCAGGTGTGTCATTCGCTGGGAGGTGGAACGGGTTCTGGAATGGGAACACTGTTGATATCGAAGATAAGGGAAGAGTATCCCGATAGAATGATGCTGACTTTCTCCGTGTTTCCGTCTCCGAAGGTGTCTGATACTGTTGTTGAGCCGTATAATGCAACCTTGTCTGTACATCAGCTGGTTGAGAACGCTGATGAGTGTATGGTTCTTGATAACGAAGCTTTGTACGACATCTGCTTTAGGACACTCAAGCTCACTACACCTAGCTGTAAGTCTCGTCAATCCTGTTCGAGCTTAAATTCTGCTGTTTATAGCTGTTGTTTTTGGGGTTATATGTACAGTTTGTTGTTTTTGGGTTCGAGATTGATGTTTTAAATCGTTCTATCTTTTGTCTGTATTAAACTGTTTTTGAATTTTCTACAGTTGGTGATTTGAACCACTTGATCTCGGCAACAATGTCAGGAGTAACATGCTGCCTGAGGTTTCCTGGCCAGCTGAACTCCGACCTCAGAAAACTGGCGGTCAACCTCGTTCCATTTCCGAGGCTTCACTTCTTCATGGTGGGTTTCGCCCCTCTAACTTCACGTGGGTCCCAGCAATACCGCGCTCTCTCCGTTCCAGAGCTGACTCAGCAGATGTGGGACGCCAAAAACATGATGTGCGCTGCTGACCCTCGCCATGGGCGTTACTTGACAGCCTCCGCCATATACCGTGGCAAGATGAGCACCAAGGAAGTCGACGAGCAGATGCTTAACGTGCAGAACAAGAACTCTTCATACTTTGTCGAGTGGATTCCCAACAACATGAAGTCAACCGTGTGTGACATCGCGCCTACCGGACTCAAGATGGCAGCTACTTTTGTCGGGAATTCGACATCGATTCAGGAGATGTTTAGGAGGGTCAGCGAGCAGTTCACGGCCATGTTTAGGAGGAAAGCTTTCTTGCATTGGTACACCGGGGAGGGTATGGATGAGATGGAGTTCACTGAGGCCGAGAGCAACATGAACGATTTGGTGGCCGAGTATCAGCAGTATCAAGATGCTACCGCCGATGAGGAAGAGTATGAAGATGAAGAGGAAGATCAACAATATGAGTGATCGATATTTGCCACGATTGGTGGAATGGTTTCTGGGACGTGTTTTATGTTTGCTTGTGTGTATCCTCAACTTCTAGTTGTAAGGAATGAATTGTGGCAATTGTATTCCTTGAACACCATGAATTTTGCGGAAATGAAATGAAGACTTTTCGGTCTCATAGTTGTTTCTAGTGATGTTCAAATAGTGGTCGGAACCAATTAGTCCGATTTCGTCTAGTTCGGATTGGACGGTTTATGTTTAGTCCCGCTCGAACCTTCAATATATGGTGCCGATTTTCGGTCAGTCCTTTATAAAGTGGTCTGAACCGATTATAAATCGGACCAGAAGGGTTTTAGTTCGAACTGAGTTTTGGTTTTGCGTCTATGAATGAATTCAAACTTGTTTGAACTTGCGAAGACAGTTCTACTGATTTTCGTCCAAATACTCAACAAAATAATTATTTAAAAAAAACACTTGAAATTAGTTAATAGAATTGTCGTCAATTACAAAGCATTTTCGAAAAAAAAGAACATTAAAAATCAATGAAAATTACTATGAAGATATAAATTATTTTGTAGATTTACGTAAACATGTACAAAATAATATGTATCTCGTATTTATTTTTAGTATAAATCTCTTTTAAGACATGTTATCTGTCTTAAAGCTTAAAAACAGATCAAAGTACCCTTCTACTTGCGCACACAAGACAAACATTTAATTTTTTTTCCCTTAACATTTTATTTTTGCTTATCTAAAATACTTAACCCGTTTAACTTAAAACGGATAAAAAAAACATTGCCTTTACAATCTTAAATACCCATTAAATTTGTGATTTACAATTTTCACCCGATTAAAAAAAAAAAAAAAAAAAAACACAAAAAAATTGCCTTTAATTTTCCTAGAAAAAGGGGAAATATCGGTAAACCCTAAACCCTTGAACAGCACCATCTCTCAAATTCAATTCAACTTCTCTCTCAAAAAATCAGAGCTAAAGTTGCAATCTTTGGATATTTAGGTATTTGGGTTTATCTGATTTTCGTTAAATGATTCTTTATTTTGTCAAAATATTTAATTTTTTTGTGTTTATTTCTTAGATCTGAGTAATCTGACTATATCTAACTATTTCATTTTATTTTTTATTTTTATTGGAATTTCTTTTACATGGTGTTCATTTACATGATTTTGTGGCAATAATTGATCAAAATTAGCCTGAAATAATTAATTAATTAATTATATTGTATTTTTTTTTTTTTGTTCTTGATTTTTCAGCTTAAAAATGGCCAATCTTAACAATGCTGCATCTCAAGCTTTGGCTCAAGAACAGGTAAATTTTTTTTTTTTGTTTTTTTTTTTTTTTGATGAAATTTCACTATGATGTTTAATTATTGTTTATCTTCTGATTTTGTCTATATTTTGTTTTAAATTTTGCATAGTTTTGTTTTGTTATTTATGTGTACAATTTAAAGTAAGAGTTTGGATCCTCTGTCCCACTTTTGATGTTCCATCTTGTGTCCAGGGGCGAAGCCAGAAACTTTTTATCGGAGTAGCGAAAATAATATTTAGAACATAACCTATGATTTTTTGCGTATATAATTTGGGGTAACATACATCTATATTTTTGTATATTTTTGTCGATTTAGGGGTAACATGTGTTACCCTTTGTTACTATGTGGCTTCCCCTCTGCTTGTGTCCCACTTAGTTAATCGTACTTGTGTCCGGCACTTTAACACTCGACATTGGTACGAAACCTACACCTCGTTTTAATCGAAAAACTCTTGGAAAGTATTCAAAATGTAGCCAAGTTTGACGCTTGGATATGTTCACATATCGGATACTTCAAACGGTATATTGGTTGTTTTCGTCCACCGTAAGAGTGAAGTTAAGAACAACTTGATTTGTAATCATTTCTCGATTCCTTAACGCATTTGATCAGTTAATAATGTAGACTTGTTTTTTTAAAACAAGTTATTATAAACTTTGGGTGATATTAAACTTTTACTTTCAAAATTGTGCAGATACTGTTTATGGCTGAGAAGGAGATGGAATACCGAGTCGAGCTTTTTAACAAGTTGGTATCTTTAATTGTGTATATATTATGCACTCGTGTTTTCTTCCCCCTTACGCGCTTTTGTTAGATGTTGCTAGGCAACTTGTGCGTGATTTCAATTTCAGTATCTTTCGGAAAGTATGACATCAAACTGTCGTAACTCCTGATTACTTACGGTGTCCGTAGAACTTTGAAAGAACATATGGTCGCTTAAAGTATCGTATGGTTTCATTTTCTCAAAAACAAATGAATGGTGGTGATTGGTGGCTGATTTTTTATTTTGTTTTGCGTATGTACTGAAATGTTTTATATACTGCTCTCAGGCTTACTCAGACGTGTTTCCGCAAATGTGCTGAAAAAAGGTGAGGATACCTCTTAGTCTATTTAAACGTCGTCTTCTGAATAAACCTCCAAAGAAATGGCACTTACGTTATTATGTTACTTTTGCTTGAAGCTACAAAGACTCAGAGCTAAACATGGCTGAAAACAGTTGCATCGACAAATGCGTGTCAAAGTACTGGCAGGTAATTACTCCCAATTTTCTGCTACTTTTTTTTAAAAAAAAAAAACAAAGCGTGAAGAGAGTTGCGATGAAGTTCATGGATTCGAAACGAACGAGACAAATGGGTTCCGGGTAGGGTCCATTTTCCTTCCCGAATCCCGACTGAATTCTCATCCTTTCGATTTATGAACACTTAAAAACGTATGGGTTTGACATGATTGTCAGAGTAAATGATTGTCAGAGTAAATGCTTTCACGCCTTTTGTTTCTAACATTATAGACGACATTGAAAATGTATACAACTCCATGATGTCTAATACGAAGCCTATGTGTAATTTCAGGTGACGAATCTTGTGGGTCAACTACTCGGAACTAACCAGCCCCCGATGTGAAAATGACTATGAAACACGCTCCTTAATTAGAGCAACGCGCTATTTTTTTTGAAGGACTAAAGTTCGAGGAACATAGGAAGTCATTTGGTTGTTCCCTACTGTTTTTGTACCAATTGATGTTTTTATAAGTTTTAATACATCATGAATTTTAACATTTTATTACTCTGGTATTCGTATTTGACGGCTGAAGAAATAACATCGAAAAAATTATGATGTATTTTTATGCAATTTGACGGAAAAATTTACGTCAGTTTGCGACATCGAATTGGAATTCACCTCGAATATCTGTCACTAGGATGGAAATATTTCTTCGATTTAATTGTAGAATCTTATCAATTGAATCATAATACACACCTCGAAATTTCATTTAAATACAATAAAATCGAAAAACTCAGAAGAAAACGACACAAAATATAAAAATCGGAAAGCGTTGTACTCCAATATTTAGTGTTTCTTCCTTTTGGACTCCAAGGATGTTCCATCCTTGAGGGTCTCCTGCGCATCGTTGTCCATACCGAGACTGAAGAGAGCGGCCGCTTGGAGATAAAACGCAGTCGGCCACTCTGGTGAAACTACTTGTGCTTGCATCGCGTCTGCTAGGGCTTCTTGCAGCTTGTTGCTCATCAAGTACGACAAACACCTTCGAGCAAACACGGTTGGGGACACCATTGTTCCATCGTCAATGAACTAACAAAACATTAACAAGTAACTTAGTTTTGTCGTAAAGGTATAGACTAGAGAGAGTGTACGACTGCAAAGAAGAAAGATATGTTGAGCAATTTATGGTCTGCGCAAGGTTACCTGTGTGTACGACTTGATGGCAGTAGCAAAATCCTTCGTTTGAAAGGCGATATCTGCACGTTTCTTGCTGTTTAGCGTTTCCTGGATCCGATTTGACCACACTGGAAACGAGAGCTGAAATAGAACTTACAGTTAGCGACTCATATTCGCAAGGTTATACGTCCAACATGCTTTGTTTTAGAAGATAATAGAAGCACGAGAAAAATTACCTCGTTTGAAATGCCCTCGTCATCCTTGTATTCAGCATCGTCTAAAATTGCGTATATGGCAGTAAAATCCATTCTTGAGCAAGCTTCGCCAAGAGGTGTTAAGGAAAGTGAATTCTTTGGCGATGCAGTTTCGTGTGAAATACCCATGAGAACGTGTGAAGGGACCTAAAGAGTCGTACGGAGAAACAGATATTACACATTAAAGACGCGTATGCAAAAACTTCGAAGACAGAACGTTTAGAGACACAACGTGTCAATGTAATGAAGCCAACCTCGGAATCTCTTTGGAGTGGAGCGAGTGAGGAGACGAGAGACCTCGCGTTTGGCCTCTCACGTGCTTCATACTGCAGGCAACGTGATGCCAATCTAACTAGCTCGGTTCCATCATCGTTTGAACAATGGCCCTCCAAGTTCGAGTCGAGCAACATTTGGAAATTCTTGCCTCGTATTAGATCAAGTGCCTGGCATCAAAAATCACGAGAACGACATCAACAGAATCAAAGGCATAGAATATTGAGAAAGTCATATGGTCGAGATCTACGATGCAAAGAAGGTTACATGGCTTGGCGGTATATGTTTTCCGCTGAGCAGATCTAGCAGTAAGGTCCCGAAGCTGTAAATCACACTTTCGGGGGAAATTCTACCTGCCAATCAATCGCAAACATCTCAGTTAGCTTTCGTTTAAAAAGAGGTGTAAAACGAAAAGACAAAATGTTACTCCGTGGAAATGACACAATCACACGAGTACACGACCTTCTGACCTGTCCTCATGTACTCGGGAGGCGTGAAAGCTAAATTAGTGCTATAACTTTTGCCATCTCGGCTGTTCTTCATGAGGCCAAAGCAAGAGAGCCTAGGGTTAGCATCCTGTCGAAATCTGCGTCATAACACATACACGAAAAAAAGATGCAAAGAAAAGGCAGTAAGCGAGAAAAACCGAAGATAATCAATCACGAATGAAATATACCTGGTCAAAAAGAATTCTATACGCGTTAAGATCGTGGTACAGCGATCTTCCTTTACTGCTACAATACTCCATCGCTTGTGCTAAGTAAAGCGCTACTCGCAGCCTCATTGCCCATTTCAGCGGCTGGCTTTCCCCTGCAGCAGATTATAAACTGAATCTCAGACTTAAACACGACAGCTACGTTTAAATTAGATTGGCCGAAAACATTAGTGAGACAGTTTTCCGATATACCTGAATCAAATTTACGGTATGCTAACCTATATACATCACCTAGCTAACTTACGTTGCACAAGACTTAGGACGTGTTCTTCCCATCTTAGTTAAGTTTAGGAAAAGAGCCCTAAATGAATGTAAAGCGGAAAGAATTACTCACAGTGAAACAAATGCTTTGAAAGAGTGTCGTTAGGCATGAACTCAGCGACTAGCAGTCGCTCATCGCCTTCACAACAACACCCTACCAAATTCGCCAACTTTTCGTTCCTCAGCTGCCCAACCGCCTTCGCTTCCTCCTACATTTTGAATTTATATCATTTTAATCAGCATAACAGTCTCGTGATTTCGACAATGAAGGCAAATTACCATACAATTGATGCAAGGGAGGATTACGCTACGAGGATTTCAATTTTCAAGCTGAGATATATTATCTCCAAAATCTTTGTCTTAACCACTACACTAAGACATTTTCAGTACGATAATCATCAACTTTATAGACCCGTCAAAGCTTTAATCATCGAATTCACATAAAAGCACACAACTTCAAAATTTAAACCCATAAATTATCCACATAAACACGGTCTTAACCACTACCCTACGACATTTTGATGCGAAAAATCACCAAATTTATTCTATAAATCCATCCGAAAAACACGTCTTAAAACCTAATGTCTCAAATCACTAGGCAAAAATCAAAATTTCTTAGATTTAATCATAAAATTCACATAAACCCACCAAAATCATAAACACTAAAATCCAAACCCATAAAACAATGCCACAATCCCGACAACTTTTGGGGTCAGCTAACATGAATCATCATCTGAAACCGCCTATAAAACCAAAAAACCATCCAAACCCATAAAACAATGCCACAATCCCGACAACTTCTGGGGTCAGCTAACATGAATCATCATCTGAAACGCCTATAAAACCGAAAAAACCAAACAAATTGAACACAATTCACACAAGTAAAACCAAAATACTACCAAAAATTGTCGGGTGTCGGGCCAAGCAGACCTATGGAAGCGTTTAACGGCGATCAAACGACCGTCGTCGAGACGTCCACGGTACACAACATTGGGAGCTTTCTCACCATGCTCAGACACAATGTTGTCTGCTGAAAACCCATTTGTTGAACTCCTCAACTCGTCCAATTTAAACTCAGTGTACCTCCGTCCTGACTCACCCTCCTCTTTTCCACCATTTTCTACACCAAATATCACAACTTTGTTGATTCTATTATCATAAAATTTGTCACATTATCAGATTATAACAAAATTTCGATTAAAAAGACGGTCTTTCACGATAAATTATCGACCCTTATTTAATATGTCTTCAGTTATTTATTTACGGGTTTTATAATTTTAGATTATAAGACGGTCTTATACTATACGATCATTCAAGTTGTACATAAAAAGATCACAACTTTATGATGCTATGATTATTAAAATTCACCATAATCAACTCAAGTACACTACTTCATTACATTAATTTGAAAAAAATAAAAAAAATATATTGGAAATTTATTGCATAAAAATGAATATGATTTTTGAAATTGAATTCCTAAATCAAAAGAATACAAATTCTTTACTACTACAGTACATATTAATGATCTAAAAAAGCTGATAAATTGATAAAATAACATAAATTTGAAGTTTAAAATTGATTAATTTTCCCAATTTTTTTTAATTGATTAATACCAAAATCAGAGGAATGTGGAACATTAAACTTGTGATGAGAATGATTAGACCAACAAAATGAGAGGTTTGAACAACTAACTCCCATTTTTTTTTTTTTTTTTTTAGAGAGAGAAAATTTAGAGAGAGAACTCAAAACCCAAATCACTACACACACTATTGAAGTAGATTTTGATTTTAATGTTGTGTTTTTTATACTTCCTCCATTCCAATAGGTTCTTTACGTTTGCTTTACGCGTCGTAATCATCAATACTCTTGCTCATATCTTTGGTTTATTCTTGAAAATTTTAAAATTTTGATATTAATAATGTCTTTCGATAAGACAATTAAAAAAGATCACATGTATTATTTTTATTTTGTATTTTAGAAGTTATATCGAAAATTCTACACACTTATGAATAGTGTCAAAAAAGTGAAACGTAAAGAACCTATTGGAATGGAGGAAGTACTTGGTATCATTTTTTAATAATAGAAAAATAATTAAGGGTATATTAATATAGAAAATTATTTTAGTAATTTTATTTTAATAAGTTGTGATTATATTTCATTTTGTTGTTGTGTTTTGGATAAAAAAGTAATAGAATTAATTACTCCGTATTTTTTTCCTATTTAAATAATTGTCTAATTGATTGTTTTTATTCTTAATAAAGAACCTGTTCTTTCGGACTTTTTAAAGCTGAATGAGGCGAATCAATCGAATTGAATCGAATCGGCCAATCGAATCAATCGAATGAATCGAATCGAATCGAATGAAGTTGATTAAATAACATAATCTTGTCTGAATCGAATCGAATCGAATCGAAGTGAAGTGAATCGAAGCCCAGGCGAATGGAGTTGAATCGAATTGGCCCAGAAGTGAGAATCGAATCAAATGTCTTTGAAAATAAAATTTGGAAAGAAACAGTCAAAGTCAGTAAAGTTAATAGTACTACTTATTTTAATCGTTTGAATTTAATAGCAATTTAGTTTTCCATTTAATATGATTTATGACTTTTCTTGAAATATTATTCTCAAAAAACTTTTGTACGATGACCGAATAATAGTGTTGGAGAAAGTTGAATGGAAATTGTTTAAATAATTTGATGTTAGTAGTGGAAGAATTTATTTAGAAAGTTTTCTTGTGAAAGTTTCAAAAGTTTTTCACAATTGTATTGAGTCAACATATGAGACAAATGAAAAGAAAAGTAGAGAAAAGTAGTCCAAGTCTTTTGCATGTAGTAGTAATCACCCCAATTAAGCAATGTATTATCCGGTAATTAAGTGTCTCTCTTTCATAAATATTAAGATTAAGATTAGGTATTAATTATTAAATACTTTCTGTTTCAATCAATTGTTAACGTTTACTTCATTTCTCCCTCATAAAATAAAGTAAACTTTAATAATTTATTGGGAGGGATGGAGTATTAACTATGGAGTGTCAAATTTTAGGGAATGTTTTAGGTACACCTTGTTATTCAAGGTTTGAAAATTGATTTATAAATAAATGAGATAGAAATATTATACTGCGTAATAGATAGTTATGTAGCTATGTGAAACTACTTTTATTTAAAGAGTGTTTAACTCGATTAAACAATGCATAGTTTTGTGTGCATAGTTATTATTTATTAAGTGTACACACTTTTTTGTAGTCTATACATAAAACCAGCAATTAGGTCCTAATACCATACTTAAGGACATTTTTTCACTACCGAAATTATTTGCGCTGGAATCGAATTCCATAACTTAGCCTTACTATGCTTAGACTTGAGTACTTCATCTGTCTCAGTTATTTGTTTACACTTCTCTCAAATTCTCCTCACATCAATGAAATATGCTGTTTTACCAAAAAGACAATTAAGTGTGAAAATTAACCCTAAAAAACTTTCATGAAGAAGTGTGCATTTAAGGACTCTATGGAGAGTACACAAAAATATTTCTTATTTTGTGAAATTAAATCAAAACATTAAATTTAAAATGGAGTATACAATATTAAGGCACAATGTCACATGTACTAGTGGACCTTTTAATATTTTTTTCACACCCAAAAACTCAACATGACACCTCTATGGGCCCTTTTGGCCCGACGGTCCAACCCGACCCAACCCGACCCGAGTGGCTAGCAAAGTGAGTGAGTACTGAGTAGGGACTTCATTGCACCACTTTTACCTACCTATGTAATGATGTAGACCTAAAGTTCATTTGTGGGAACCAACTTCAAAATATGAATGGGTTAAGTAATTAAGAATCATGCTTTTGTTGATAATGTAATGACAAAGTCACATTATCACAATAATACTTGTAGTATGTAGGGTCCATTAAATTTTTGCATATTATGGAGGAAGGAGATAATTAGGTTATTAAACTACCTGTTAATTTCTATTTTTGAGATAATTTAATGAATTTGATGTTATATAAATGCAGAGTTTTTATCGTCCATCCTTAAAACGAAAAAAATAAAACACAACTTCTAATTATAGTACACAAAATTGTGCTTACTAATTTAAAATTTTGCTTTTAATCAGTCTTTATTTTCGACTTTACAATATTTAGAAATAAATGAAAGTTATAAAAGATAACTAATAATCCTATGCAATAATAACATATTGACTACTCCGTATAAAGTTGCATGTGAACTACTCTCTTTATCTCAGTTATTTGTTTACACTTCTCTCAAATTTCTCTCATAAAGAAGTCAAACTGTAAACAAATCACTGAAACGGAGGGAGTACATGAAACATGACTGAAATTTAACAACCACAACAATAAGCTAAGATATCTAATGTTTATAGCTAATGATCATTAAATAAGCAAGCAACTAAGCAAGGTGCTTAGGTGCCCAAAAGAAAAACATACCTCCAATAATAGTGAAAACATTACAGCTCAACTTAGGTCACCATCTCATTTAAACACTACATATATTCATGATAAAAGTTCATAAAGTTACATTAATGATGCCATTTAAGATTTTTGGCAAGTGATTTATAGATCTTAAAGTAAAAAGGGTTTAGGGTTTGAAACACAAGGTTAAAATATATTACAATAATTTATAAGCGAGCATACAGCAAACAAACAGGTGCACATGTGCACGACTATAAACTGCATATGTGAAACAATCTTAGAAACACGATGCTTGGATTACGTTTTACTCCGTGATACTTTCATTATGCTAAATCTTTAAAATTTAATGTCTCTACAACATTCTGTCAACACGTTGTACAGATACACTTATCGAATAAAAGACAAACCGACAATATTTAAACTATGAAAGCATAATTTGTCACGCTCGACAAGACGAGTTGAAAAAGGAATTAAATTAAAAGGTGCAATACAAGAAATAAATAAAAAAGAAAGTGTGTCTACTTTTGCTAAAATGAAGTCGTAAAAGTTCTAGAGGTTCCCACAAATACTGAAAGAAGGCAAACAATATTTCAATACAAAGTTGTGTAAATGCATAAAATACACTTTTTTAGTTTTAATAAATAAAATACACACACGTACGTGTGCTACTTATTATCCATTCAAATCGAATTTGTATATTTGGTGTTTGTGTTTAGAAAGAGTTTTAGGTTTAATTAAATACAATAAAAGGGAGTATTTTAAATGTTGAATTAACTCGTCATAAATCAAATTAACCAAAAGTTTAGGCTGGTGTTTAGAAGTTCCTAACACTTCGATACCATCTCAGGAACCAGCACGATTAAAAACATAAACTCATAGTTGGAGACTCAAAATCGATTTTATATTCTTAACACTCGTGTCTTTCATTTAGTCGTCAAAACTTTTTCTCAAGCTGTATTGTCTTGAAATTTCAATAGAACTGTACTCCCTCGGATCGGTCCAATTGTTAATAGTTGACTAAATAGTCAAATGTTAACAATTAAACTGATCAGATGAAGCATGAATTGAGATAAAATGACAATAAAAGGAATATGTATATAACGGTTCTTATTTACTCCGTAAGATGATATTCCGAAAGTGAATCTAACAGAATATTATCGAAAAATAAACTATATGATCGTGTCAATGAATTCTAGGAAACATGATGCCATTTTTCTACTAAAATACTCAGTACGGAGTAATATTGTTCTCCAAAATACACACTTTACGGTAAAACACAAGCAAAAACAATTCAATTACTGCATAATACATCAGTACAAAGGGTAAAATTAAGTTACCTACTACTTTTAATTAGGTAGTACTACTATTTTATTACTTTTAATGAGAAGAAATGAAAGTGGTAATTAGTGAGTAATTACGTACAATAATAATAATAGTCATAGCAAATTTACCCTTTTTTAAGGAGTAAATCCTCCAGTTATCTCTAGAATTGCCCCATTTACAGGACTAGGTTATGGTTAAAATTTCCAACAGTAAAAAAAACCGACATAAAATCAGATTTTAATATATATAGGGATTTTAGAGTGGTTAAGATGTACGTGGTAGGTATATCAGACTCTACCCACAGGGGAATGGGGTGGATACGAGACGTACCGTGCAGACGCGTCCGTTGTCTTATTTGACGTCTTTGATCGGTTTGGTATATTTATCTCAAAGACGCCTACCTGAGAACTCACCTTCTCAGGTACGGGTACGTTATTTGGTGGTTCTGAGAGATCTGCAGGTCTTCGAGAGTCGATGAAGGATACACTTGCAGCAAACGCTTGCAGTAATGAGAATGATGAACTGAACTCGACTGAGTAAACTCTTTCCTTAAATGGAGCTAAAGTCAAAACGGGTTCGTTCTCTTGACTCACCTGTGGAATTGTTCTTTGTTAAGTACAAAATGTACTGAGTGATGGCGTACGTAATAGAGAGATGACGGAAATTGAGCGAGGATGGATACCTGTGAAAAAAGTTGAAGGTTGTTTTTGATGCGAATTCCAGAAGAAACGAGTTTTGTTTCGTGTTCTTTTTTATCGGTGTAAACTCTCAACTGACAACCCAAATCCCATCCGCCGCAGTCGCATGATCCACCAGATCTCCATCGCTGAGCTAGTCGAGAGATCTCCCCTTTACTAGGCACGGTGTGCAAACCACTAGGAAGTACGACGGTTGTGCTCACGTTTTGGTTCAGAAGAGAATTGTTGCAAGCGTTGTCGTAGGATAAATCCAACCAGTCGTAACTAGAGTTGTCACCTTTGTTATCATTTCCGGCAGAAGTTTTTGGGATTTCAACTATGATTGCAGCTATCTCATCAGTTGGATGAAAGTCTGTCGAGCACTCGTCTCCCTGTCCCACATCAACGGTAAACAGATCGAATTCTCTAGAGACGAGATCATCGGCGTTATCATGTTTGGTCGAGGAGGAACTGCAGGAATCTGAAACCTTCATTTGTGCCACAACGTTCGGAACATAACCGTGATTGCCACCTTTCGCTCCTTGGTTCAACCAACCTCCACTTTTTCTCTTGACTTCACTAATGGCAAAAAATGTGTAGATCCATGTATGATGTCCTTTTCCAGGAGAGCTCGACTTCCTCACAGTCGCGGCTAAAATATTGCTCTCATTGTCGATGGCGAAAGTAAACAGAGGAAGCCCGTTTTTGAACGACACCTGCAGAAGACCTTGAAGTGTTGACGAAGCATTCTTCAGACTGTCGTGAGCATCAGTCGCATTTGTTGTACCACTTTCTGATCTCAACTTCACTTCTACAGCATGTCCTGAGAGAGGATACAACTGCTTATTGCTTGATTTCACAGAACCGACGACAGAGGACAAAAATTTATTTGATGGCTCCGAGCAATTGGAAACCCTAGGCTTAAGAAGAGGGTCAAACAATCTTCTTAGAGGACTAGACCTACCTCTACAGTTATTGCTGCAAGAATTATCGACAGCTGAAGAAGAATCAGCTGCTTCAGACACAGATTTCGCAGCACAGTCTTTTGTGCCTGACCTGCGAAGGGGTGAATTTTCTCTAGAGCCAGCATTTCTTATCATTTTCCCCATCGCAGAACTTAATCTACGAATTGGCGAAGGATTTCGTGCTTTCGGAACAGGGTCCGAGGTGTTTCTCGCCACCTCCTCGGAAAGCTTCGGTGGCGATGCCCTCCTCATATCAGCAACTGGCTTCTTCTCGTGTGTATCCCTGTTCCTAACTGGACTGCTAAACATCCTAGCAGACAAAGACGGTACACGTGGTGTATCGGTGGGAGGTTTAACACCAAGCAGTTTGGTATTGGAGGAGGGACTCGTGTATATTCCAATCTTAGAAGTGGACTGTTCCGAAATAACTGGTACTTGGGACGGATTTTTGACACCCACTTCACGTTGAGTACGCATGTTCTGCAAATTGTTTCTTGCTATAAGAAACTTCTCGGCAGGCTCTACCGAAAACCGACCATTCGCTGTAAAACTGGCTACGCCAGTAAAACCAGAGTTGGTTTGTTCCAAAGGATCTCTAATCACACTACCTGATGTTTCTCGATCAGCTACATTCAACTTGCTTTCTCTCGGCCTACTTGGTTCTCTGGTGGATTCAACATCGTGAATCTTCTTTTTCCCTTTCCAAGTTGCTGCTCCATCGTACTTATTCGGGATCGATTTTCTTCCAATTTCTGATACCGATTTTAAGTCAGACCCTTTCCTCTCACCGAGTGGAACTGCACCGAAAACCTTATCTTGCCTCCTAGAATACTTGTCAGTACTAACAGCTGCGTCTCGGACTTTCTGGACATTTCCTCCAAAAACCTCGATCTCGGTTGGGATTCCTCCGTCAGCATATACCTTCTGGGAACGAGGTTGAGGCACAGAGACTCGCGTCTTGTGAACCGGTACAAAACCTTGGCCTCTGACGGAAAAAGATTTCACATCTCGAACATGGCCTTCTTTCGACGATGTTTCCATTGGAGATTGCAGAGAGCAGCGTTGCTGCAATCTTTGACGAGCAGGAGACGAACTCTGACCTTTGCTAGAATAGGTCGACGAGCCGTCAGTTGAAAAGAGAGAATTGTTGCTGCTTGATGGAGAATGTCCACCAAGCTTAGATGGAATCTCGTTTTGACTGCACCGCCATTTTTCCAAATGCCTCCAGTCAAGCACACCAACATTCAGCGCTCGTTCCTGATAGTTCTTTCCTTTCTCTAGATAACTCGGTAAATGTGACATGTATCGAACTAGCTCCTCGTCCCCTTTGCGGTTCCTTCTCTCAAACACCGGAGTTTGTTGACTACCTACATACTTAGGTACGGCAGAATCCGGATTTCTTGTTAGTTCGTGATGAAAATCTGCGTATGACAAGTTAGGCTTATCCGACATTAACACATCTCGTAACTTGGTGCCATGTCGAGGACGAGGAACATAAGAGGTCTCTGCTGCACCTTGAGATACTCCATTCATTGACATACTTCTAGAATCACTGGTAGGTTTCATTGATTCTCAATAATACCTACTTAACTCAAATGCATCAACGATCAAAAAGGCCACATTACTCGGGTGTTTGCCATGCTAACAGCTCCTCCTGCACTCCATGCTGCTGGTTGCAAAAGAAAATTTAATGAAAACATTATTTAGGGACGAAAAACTTTAACCCACAATTGACTGACAAACGTAAACGTGAAGTCACTCATAATTCATCAGTCATGGTAATTCAAGTTTTAACATTCAAAATTATGAATACGGCCAAAATCGGTCAATACAACACCTTCAGATATACGAGACAACTTTATGACTTCTAAAACATGAGCAGATATAACGAAGCTACACTCAGATCCATTACGCTAGAACCTAATGAATCAACTTAGGGGGTGTTTGGTTTGGGGGTATGGATTAGAAAAGAATGGATTAGAGCAAATCAGGTGTTTGGTAAGTCCAATTAGGAATGGATTTAGATACCTATGGGATTCTAAATCCACCCTAAACCCTTGGAATCACATACTCTACCCTCACCCCAAGTTTTATAATCCATTCCATCCAGTGACATGTTTTATTTATTTATTTAATTATTATTATTATTATTATTATAAACCCATTTTTATTGATATATAAACAAAGTTTTTATAAACCCATTATTATTATTATTATTATTATTATTATTATTATTATTATTATTATTATTATTATTATTATTATTAATTCTTTTTTTTTTATCAATGTTGTTATTATTGATCCAAAAGCACAGTTTACATATTAATTTGTAAACAAAACCACTTATCATTCATTAGCACATCGATTTTGTGTCTTTTTGATGTAACAAGTCACCATAATACTCCTTCACTTTCTCATTGAACTTGTTTTTCCCGAAGTGAACATTGAAAAATAATTAAAAAAAAAAAATTAAACAAAGGTGAATTTGAAATATATATATATAAAAAACACATATAGAATAATTAAAAAATTGAGCAGTGAATAATTAATTATTGAAGAAAGTGAACCAAACGACATGGATAGAAGGTACAATCCATTACGAACTCAAACCAAACAAACATTAGCATGTATGGGGTTCCAACTCCAATCCTCCCTGGATTCAATTTCTAATCCATTCCATTCCAACTAGTTGAACCAAACGGCCCCTTAGTAGTTTACGAAAAGCGTGCATTAAGCGTAGCTGACCTATCGTGGATTCGTGGCTATAGATCATGAAAAATCTCGAGTATTTGACCGAGTCAACCTTATTTTGTGGGATTTGGTATACCAAAATGGCTACAAATACACAGACAAATACCAAATAGTCATGCAGAATTTCTCTTCAAAAAGTGGCCCATAAACATTCATGATAGTCATGAAAGTAACAAGAAACAACCTTCTTTACAACATGACAAAGATGTTCTTCCAACCCTCTAGTACACTACACCTACACCTAAGCTATCGTTGTCGAAAATCGAAATTTCATTTTCGAATTTCATATTCCGAGGATACTACTAGCAGAATATTAAAGCAAGATATATAACTTGCAAGGTAAAAGATCGACATTATGATAATATTAAAGACGAGCTACTATCACACAACTGTGAGCTGTGTAGTGTGTCTAATACCTCTTTTTCGTCGAAATATTGCAACATTTTGTCATTTTCATCTCATAAAATTAGTTCGCAACATTTTTCATTGTGATAAATGTTGCTTACATTTTTAATTTTTTTCGCTTTTTCTCTTTCCATTACCATTCATTTCTTATGAACGACTAAGATTCACAAATTACTTACGAAAGAAAAGATTTATTTCAAAAAAATTCCATTTCATCCATCTATTCTTTTCATTTTTGGATAGATTTAAAACCGTTATATCACACGTACGATCTTACGCAGTCCATTAGATCGAAAAAAGGCCAACATCGTCTTTCCTCACCAAATCGATTCAACCTCCTCACTACGATATTAATGCCAAAACACAAACGTTGCACAATCAACGAATACGACTATTAACGCCAAAATTGTGTTAATAAGGAAGATTTCATATTCCAACAACTTATTTCTTTCGTTCCAAACATTCTCACATGTCAAGTAAGCGAGCACACACAACCACCATGACAACAACAACAACGACGTCCAATTACTCTACTCGAAGTACTGATTACGGAGTTTTAAGTCGCATTTATTCCAAATGTACGCGACTTAACTCGTTAATTAGGTCGTATGACTCGTATCTAGTCCAGATATACGCAACCTTACCTCTAAATTACTTTTCAATTAACTGCAAATTTAGGTTAATATTACTTGATGAAAACAAACATTAAAAGGTTGCGTTATTAAATTTGAATTTATCCTAATTACATTCATATTCAATGAATTTAATCCTGTAAAAAAATGCAAATACAAAAATAAGCAAAAATTAAATAAAAATAAAAATCAACTAACTCGCTGATTTTCTGCCATATTTTCAGGAAACTGCAATTATTAGACCGTTATTACAACATAAAACCGTAATGTTCGAAAACTTGTGCACTAATCATCATCTTCAATTGATTAAGAACTTTAATTAAAATACACGATAATGATTACACTCGTACAGTTGTACTATTAATCAATCACAAAATCAAGTACAAATCATACGAAAAACAAGTAAATACACACTAATTAACACAAATAATCACAGCATTGCTCAAAATCAACGAAAAAAAAAATCAAATTAAAAACGAAACTACAAAATTTCAAAAACAAAACGATGAACACAAAAGTAGCATTACCGGAGATAGTGTCGGAAATGTGGCCGGAAAACGACGCCGGCGATGTCGACGGTGGTGATGGAGGAGAGTAAAAGGAACGAAGAGAGAGAAAAAATGGCGGAAATTGTCGAAGTTTAGAGAGAGAAAGTATGTTGCAGAATATTCAGAGAGTAATAATAATAAGTGAAAATGAGAGAGGAGAGAGAAAAAAAAGTGAGTGTTTTAAGGAACTGATGAGGAAAGGGGGTTGTGGATTTTGTTTTTTCTTTTTTTTAAGGGATTCAAATGTGAGACGGTTTTATAATATACTCGTACAACAGTATTATACGTTTATGATTTACGTAAATAATTTGTGTGGGACTGTGATCATGCTTATCGTTGGTCTTGTATTTGGGTAAGCCTCGTGATAAGCGTCTGGAAACAGCGTCGGGTCAACCACCTTTTTACGCAGGCGTGATGATTTATTTATTAGGCATACCCCTCAAGTTTCTAACATTTCCCCCAATATTGCTCTGCTCTTAGAGGTAATTGAACCTGAGACCCATATAAATTTTGAAACATAAATCATCGATTTTGGTATTTTTTTGATTATTAGACATATTGTGCGAGGAGTGGGCTTGTGAAATAGCGTCTTACACTAAATTAATGTAAAACTTAAAATAAATAAATTAAAATATCAAAAAAAAAATATATATAACGACCAGCTGTTATATGAGGTCTTAAAATAACTTTATCGAATTGATCTATAGATTTGGTTTAATAAAATTGATTAGAGTACATGTACAATCTCTATCTTTGTAAAATAGTTCATTAGAATTCTAAAAAACGGATTTTTAATGCAATCGATTAATGGATTTGTTAGCTGATTTTGGTCATTGTTAAATAACGTTGGTTGTTTTGGTTTCATGAAATAGCTGTTTACGCGTCATTTGAAATGTTTGTCTTTTCAAATATCATTTATATTGCAAAACAAAAAATATATGTGTGATATTTTTACCAAGGTGAACATCTTATTCCAAAAATGTGAAACTATTTGTCCACTTAGTTTGATAGGATTGAAAGTATCAAATATGATTTCTCAATGGAAAATCATATGATTTTTGAATACAATTAAAAAGGAGAGCAAAAGATGTTGGATGAATAATGTAACTTTTTAAAAAGTTGAATAGATTAACCCATTATTTTATCTACAATATTATTAAAGCAAAATTATTCGAATATACGATGAGTGTGAGACCTTTTGTTTTTAAGGACAATTAATGGTACAAATTGCTCTAATAATTTTATGACCAATCATTTGATCATTAATTAATTATCATGCAAATAAAACATGCACATTTAATTTATGAGTTTGATTATTTTATAAGTGTTAGGTAGCATAGATTATTAGTTTGAATTTGAATTTCTTAAATATTTCAATATCATTAAATTATTTAAATTATTATTATTTTGTTTTGTTTCTAAACGAGTAAATTCTTAGGTAAATGAAATTTATAGGAAAATATGATTACCTATTAAGCATTTTTTGGAGACATGAGCTATAATCATATGTTTTAACTTTTTGTTAAAACTACATATCAAAATTATTATATATTTCCTCCGTTCCAATGAATTGTTTTCAGTTTGACTTTTTTGTGAGAGAGATTTGAGATAAGTATAATTAAATGACTGAGACAAAAAGAGTATATCGTTGAATTTACCGGATTTAAATCATAGTTAAATTATTAATCTTAAAGTTGATATTATCACATGCATATATATTGCATAAGTATGTACCTCGTACGATAGATAATATTTAAAGTAAAATATAAGGTGAGTCAATAAAATGGGCAAAAACTGCAAAAGCTTACAAGTTTAATGCAAAAATTGTACTCCCTCTATCTCAGTCATTTGTTTACAGTTTGACTTTTTTCCCCTCACAAAAAAGTCAAACTGTAAACAACTCACTGAAACGGAGGGAGTAGCATAAAATTTGGGTGGATATACAGATATACTTGTTCAATGATTCATCCTCCATTTACACGTGAATTGTTTGTACATGCCCTCTATTCGGTTATTCCTCCAACTTTACTTCTTTTTCTTTGTACTTTACAAGTGGTAGTTGTTCAGGTGGAATTTGGATTAAGTTGAAAGGTGCAACAAATTGTGTGAGGTCCCAGGCTGGACTCAACCCCCTCATCATCAAAAAAAAAAAAAAAAAAAAGCTTCTTCCACGTGATTCATCACACCAAATAAATAAAATATACTCCGTAGTAGTTTATCAATGACAAAATCCCGTGCCCCACTACATTGGGCCGTGGATTTATGCACATACACCCTTTATTTATTACTCTCTTCATTCGATTTTATCGTGTGCACTTCTTTTTTTAAATTGTTCATGAGTTTCGGGAATCTTTAAAATTTCGTGTAATATATGAGTGAAAATATAGTCATGAATGGATCTTGTTTTGTTCATCTCCTTAAATGCAACATTAATATCGAATGTTTATAATCTTTGAAAACGTGTAACTAAAGATATAGGGTACAACTATTTCTACCGAGGTTATGGCTACCTCATTCAAATTTTATCAAATACATGTATTAATGGGCCACAAATGAACTCTACTATACCTTATATTTTGGAGTGGATTTATTTTGGAGTGGATTTAGCCAAAACTTGAGTGACGTTATGATCTCCCTACAGATATTGTCAATGCAAAACACGCCTCGACAAATGTGAAAAGGCATATGCACAAAATGGAGTTGAATGGAGGAAGTACATATTAATATATGTGTGTTAAATTGTACTTCGTACTTTGTAAATAGTACTATTATTTTCATCACAAATTCTTGTTTGAGACGGAAGACCCGTTTCTCTAGCTTAAGACGGGTCGGGTATGACCCGTTTTAAATTTTTTTTTTTTTTTTTTTTTTTCGAAAATTTTTTTAAGACCCAATTTTTTTTTTTTAAATCTTTTATCGGAAATCGTGTTTATAGGGTAATTAAAAATGGTAACAAAGTAGACAAAAATGGTAACATATTATATTATATTGGTAACATATTATGAAACCTCAATTTTAATGGGTTTGTTTTCCTTAAAAGATAATGTTGTCATTTACTCCTTTTATACAAACAGGTAACCATTTAGTATAATAATGTTACCATGTTAGCTTTCAGGGTTTGTATTCCTTAAAAGATAATGTTGTCATTTTATATATACAGGTCACCCTTTACAACAACAATGTTACCATCTCATTTTTCAGCTCAACTGAGGTTTCAATGTGTTTGTTTTCCTTGAAATAAAATGTTGCCCTTTTATACAAACAGGTCACCCTTTAGAAAAACAATGTTACCATCTTATTTCTCAGTGAAACTAATGTTTCAATGGGTTTTTTGTCCTGCAAAGATAATGTTGTCCTTTAATACAAACAGGTCACCATTTAAGATAACAACGTTACTATCTTAAATTTTCAAAGACAACTTTAATGTTTCCATGGATTTGTTTTACTTAAAAGAAAATGTTACCCATTTATGCAAACAGGTCACCCTTTACAACAACAATGTTACCATCTCTACTTCCAAAAATTACACGTCATTAGTAATAATATTTCTATTTTTGAAAAATACCCACTTCATTTACAAAACACAACAACCACAGCAAACAATGGCACGACAACAACCATTCTTGTTTATAATAATAATAATAATAATAATAATAATAAAACAAACAAATACAACAACAACAACAACAACAGATTCACGCAGCAAATGAATTAAAAAAAAAAAAAAAAAAAAAAAAAAAAAAAAAAAAAAACTTGAAAAGTACCAAAAAAAAGAAATGGAAGAAGTGGAGAGAGGGAAACCAAAAAAAAAAAGAGGCGGCAGGAGAGAGGAGAGGAGAGGAGAGAGCCTATTTAAGCAACCCTAACTGAGATCCGACCCGTTTCTCTTGTAAGACGGGTTGACCCGTCTTACAAGAGACTAACTGTATTTTCATCAATTTTGGTTTCATAAAACGTACGCCATATATAATATATTTTGTTAATCGGTGTTTTCATTAATACTTTTAAATACTTTAATATGATATTCCGTATATACGTAGTATAAAATACATCATACTGAATAACGTATTTACAAATATACAATATTACTCACTTGTTATCATAGTTTAGAAGCAGGGCTTCACACACGAATTCCTCATTTAATTTGACTAGTTAAGAAATCCTACACCTACTCACCGGCCCAAACAACCAGTAACTCAAAGAAAATTCAGTAATTCTCATGTGAAACCGAAGTACAGATTGTAGCTAAAACTCTAAAAGGGTACAAATACTTCAAACATACTCCGTATCTACTAAAATCACTTATAGGGTTACTACTCCCTCCGTCTCGGTGATTTGTTTACATTTACTTTATACACATTTATCGATGTGAGGAGAGATGTAGAGAAAAAACTAATAGAATAATAATATAAGTACAAAGGAGGTCCCGCTTGCTTAAAATTATGAAATGTAATTGGTTAAGGGAGTAGGGGTCCACCTCCCACATAGGTCACCCATGACCATTTATGGAAAGTGTAAACAAATGACCCGTAACCCCCTAAATAGAAAGTGTAAACAAATGACCGTGACGGAGGGAGTAAAAAAAAATTAGTGACAATTTATCATAATTATCATCAAAATGATACAAAAACTATATAATCGAGTCAAATGAAACAGACTTACAATAATTTATTATAAGATCCAACTCACACAAGAATTTGTGAAGAACATTAAGTGACTTGCACCTTGTGTCTTAATCGTTTTAAAGTACTCCCTCCATTCAATTCCATTCACATCATTCACCTTTTTCACGTTTGCCAAGACACATGTCGAGATGGAAATAACTATAGTTTCGAATTACGAAAAATTATGGAAAATACGATTATTATTGTCAGTGAAGACGTATCATATAAGATCACACTCGACTATGTTTTCATTTATAGATTACAAGATATTTCAAAAACGCTTCACTTAAACGAATAGCAAGAAAATTTCTATGACGCCAACTTAAGCTGAATCTTATGAAAGATTTACAATTTTACATGTATACTAATAGTAATATTTACAATTTTACAAATAATTCGAATCGACTCAAACCCGACAATTAAAATCCGAGTAATTTATACCGTCAACAATGTGGTCCATATAACCTAATAATAACCATAAATTGGGTACAAAGTCCTTAAAATGAAGGGGTTGTATCATGTGATTCTTATTGTACCACTTTGGTTTATAGTCAAATTTCAGCAACTACGGAGTACATGTTCTACTGAATTTTCGCTGCAAAATCATTCTTGAATGTGATAAAAGTTATCCATTTTGGAAATAAAATAAATAAAAGTTGAATTCAGAGATTTGCAGACTGATGAACAGTTTAACATTGAGTTTGTTCATCACATTTTTTTTTATTTTTTATTTTATATTTTTTTTTATATTTTTATATTAAAATTAAATTTGTACAATTTTTTATAATACGTAACTGTAGATATTACGGTTGCAAAATGCGTCTCAGCAAGTAGACCATAACATTATGTAGTTAATGAAATTAAATGGAAGGAGTATTTATTAGGGTATTTTTTTTATATTTTTTTTTTGGCATACCTCTAGTTTGTACTATCTCCGTTCCCGTCATTTGTTTACACTTTTTATTTATGGCTGTACGGCAGTACGGGTCATTTGTTTACACTTTTCATAAATAATGTCTTTGACAACCTATGTGTGGAGTGGGTCCAACTTTCTTAACCAATTACATTATTTAATTTTATCTATTTTAAAGCAAGTGAAATCTTATTTGTACTTGTATTATTATTTTTTTTAGTTTTTTCAGTTATCTCTTTCCTCACATCGATAAATGTATATGAAGTAAATGTAAATAAATCACCAAAACGGAGGGAGTAGTACCTTTTGCATATATAGGCCCATTTTCATGTCATGTTAATATATGTGCATGTAATAGCGACCTCCCATATATCATAATGGTCATTGTGTCTGAAATTTTATGCAAAGAAATTAATGAGGAATCTATTGACCAAGTATAAATTAAATACATCAACTATATATTTATGTTTTAATCACTAGATCAAAACATTTTTTATACTTTCTTCTGCTTAAGATTAACAACAGAGCGAATAATCTTTGACAATCAATGAGATTTATTACCATATGTAGTAATGAGACATCAAATGAGACACGAAAATGACATAGAAAATCTGCTCTCCTTCTTTAAGCATAAGGTTTTTAACTTGAACAAAATACTCTTCATAATGATTAAATCTACAACGAGTATTTATACTATTATAATTATTTTGATAATTTTGATAATTTTATAACCCGTATGATCAAATATGATATTTTTAAAAATTTGAAAACATTACAATTAACTTACAAACAATACAAAATTTGCAATTTTATATGAATATACACCGATCTTAGAAGAGAATTCGTTAAATTTTATTGTCGTGTCTTATTATTACGAAGTACGAGTATAATTTATATTTTATGTATATTAAAGTGACAACTTTATTTAGCCCAATTTAGACACATTTGGGCCACTAAAGCCCATTAACACCTACAAAAACAACATAGAGTTAACTACTCCCTCCATTCAACTGTGCATTTGCTTTTTCACAATTGTCGAGTCGCATTTTATAACGCGATATTTTTAGTTATACATTTTCAAAAATTATAAAAATTTGATATTGATATTGTACTCCCTATTTAAGAAGACGAACAAAACAAGATTACTCATGACTATATTTTTACTTATATATTACACGAAATCTCTAAGATTCTCGAAGTTTACGTATAGTGTAGAAAAAGAAAGTGCACAAAATGAAATTGAATTGAGCGAGTATTAAACTTACCAAAAGTCAGAATTTATTATTCTATCGGTCATATAAAGTCAACCCTTTCCAATATTTTGACACATTGTTTTGCATGCTTTTAAAGATGGAAAATACAAACGCATCCAAAATGCAAAGGCCAAATTTAAGTTGCACACGTTTGTAATCTTTTTTATTTTGGAAAGTAATAAATTTACGATATTTTTTATATTATTTCGTATATATTATTTGATCCAAGATAATTACTCTTATTTACTACTCCGTAAGTTTTTCTATCATGTGTCATTATGACACATGATATGAGACTAATTATGGAACAATTTTGTAAAATATTGTTTTAAGTATGATAATTATAAGGGTTTTATCGTCAAGAATGTTTTGAAACTAAATTGAATAACAGTGAAATTGATTCTATAAGACAATTCGAATTAGGCAAATACTTGTGTGGTCTCACAATAAGTTTATTGTGAGACCTCTCACACAAGGTGATTTACTTTTTTAATTTAATTTTATTTTACTTTTTTTTTTTAATAACTTTTGTGTGTTGTCTTACGTTATACGGAGTATTAACGTAAGTACGGTCTTAAAGAACTATTGTTCTGAAAATTATGAATTTGTTTGTGTTTTGAGGAATTAAAAGATACCGAGTATTTCATAAGTTATATTTGTATTTGGTCCTTTCAAAGGAAAATTATTTACAAAACCGTACGGAGTAGAAGATAAAAACAAAACACAAAAAAAAAAAAAAAAAAAATTAAATAAATAAAATAAAAATTAAGACATGTACACTAGTTAGAAAATTTCATATATCTTTGTTCCCTAAAAAAAAATATTTACAATAATTAGTACTGTACTACCACAAAAGATGTAGTACAAATCCAATTTTCAAAAATTTACTCACAATAAATAAATTAATTCCATAAAAGATGTACACATAACAAGTAAAATTTCACTATCTTCTACCTTATATATTATTTACATTTATATTTTGAATTTTAAATTCTACAATTAGGATGATATTGTACATTAGAGAATTGATTTTTTTTTTTTAAAAAAAAAAAAAGCTGTTTTCAACAAAAATAGAGATTATGGATTTTTGGGAAAGAATTACTGCATACAAGCAACTTATATGAATAATTCACTATATCAAGTATTCCCTTCGTTTCAGTGATTTATTTACGGTTTGATTTTTTTTGTGAGGGAGATATGAGAAATGTGTAAACAAATGACTGAGACCGAAAAAGTATACTCTATTAAAAAATAATCTCATGAGCTTTGTACTGAGTCTCGTGAAAGATAATTTTTTTTTTTAGTTTTCAATAAATAGCATGTATTTTATGGAAAAACATTATTTTTTCATTTTTTTTTCTTTTCTTTTGTTTTTTTTTTTTCTTACAATTTTGAAGACTTTCTCCTCCTAAACCCTAGTACTACACTATCTAATTTGGCTTCTCACACATTGTACTACACTTAATTCCACATTTATTTATAACCCCCTCAAAAACATTAATAATAAAAAAAAAAAACTTATAAATCAATTCATAACATCACCACCTCCCCAAAAAAAACATTCTCATAAAAAAAATTACTATAATTTAATATAATTTTATTTTTTTATTTTTTATAATTTTTTTTTCCATTAAAAATGGATCATAGTAATCATACAATGATGATGAACATGACACCATCAACATCACCAACAATGAATAACATGACCATGATGCCACGTAAGCGTGGCATGATGATGCACATGAGCTTCTACTGGGGCCACCAGGCCATCGTCCTTTTCACGGGCTGGCCCGGCGCCAGCCCGGGAATGTACGTCCTTTCCCTCGTCCTCGTCTTCGCCCTTGCCTTTATTGTTGAAGCCTCTCGGGCTCTAAACCCGACCTCCGGCCCGGCCCTGGCCCTCCTTCACGGGCTTCGGGTCGGGCTCGCCTACATGGTCATGTTGGCGGTCATGTCGTTCAATGCCGGGGTTTTCATTGTGGCGATTTTGGGCCACGCGGTCGGGTTTTTGGTTTTTGGGACGCGGGTTTTTGGGTTGGGCCCGAAGCCGGGCCAGGCCTCGGGCTTGCCCGAGATGAGTTGTTAGAGTTGTTTTTTTTTTTTTTTTTTAAAAATTTCGTGTCGTGTTTTCGTTTCGTCTTAATTTTAATTTTAATTTTGATTTTAATTTTAGTTTTAGTTTTTTATTCGGTGGAATTATAGTGAATTACTTCGTACGGAGTAGTAATTTATGTTATTTGTTACGGAGTATTAAAGTTGGCAAATACTTGTGTGAGACGGGACTTACAATAAATTTATCGTAAGTCCTCTCACACAAGGGTATCGTAAGTTTAGTTTATACTGATTTCATTTATTTCATGGCTATCCTTTTGACGTCATAATAAATTATGTTAAATTGTGATTCATAACGTAGATTTTAAGGTAAGACGGTATAATATAATAGTTGAAAAAGTTAACGGACAAAATGAATTTGAATTAAGGGAGTAGGTTATAAATTGTTATATCTAATATCACGAACAATAAATTAAAAACTTATTACGGTCTTATATACTCCGTATCATATAACTTGTGAGCTTCAAGTATATTATTGTAATGTTCACTATAGATTTGTAATAAAACCGTTTCGTCTGAGAATTTGTATTAATATTATTGTAGCGGTTGTGGGTCATGAGCTAGGGTTTTTGCCTTTATGGTGTTTGGTCGTGTTTTTGGGTCGAGTCATTTTGGCAATGGATCTTTCGATTCCTCTAGTAGGTTGTTAGATTATACGAGTACGGAGTACTCCGTAAGATAAATCGACATAAAATAACACGAAACTGTTTTAGAGACGAAACATTAATCACTAGTATTAAAGAAAAGTTGTACATAATCAAGAACAAACGATCGACGAAAATGCAACACAAATCGGAAGAACAAAATTAATTCGAGTAGACGACAACGGGACTCCTAACAGTATAAATTCCGTCACTCCAAACAATAGAACTCGATTCTAAGGATGCAGACGACAATCCCTGGCCACTAACAGTCACTTCGAACGTCTTTTTCTCTTTCAATCTTTGGAACACCAGAACATTTGGCTTCACTGTGACTCTCGTCGATTCCCCGTGTACAACTTTAGCTGTGTAGATCGATTTTGAATTTCCGACATTCGTGACATTTCTTGTAAATGTCACGGTAAATGGTTTGCTGGAGTCGACCAATGCTTGCATTGTAGGATAGTTAACGTCTTTCGGAGACTTTCCCCCGTTCTTTCCCGAGCACATGACATGTTTGGTGCCGCTGATTGCACGGAGTTTGGCGTTGTCGTACCCCAAATTGCATAAAAATGTAACGTAATCGGGTAGACGAGCTTCGTAAATTAGTCCGGGATTTGTCGCCTTTGTTGGGTTTAGGTGTCCAGACCCGTAAGCAAATTCTTCATCTGAGTTCTGTGATGGACCCATTGGGTCAGCTGCGTATCGAAAAAAGAAGAAAAGATTGTATTAGTTCCGAGATGAATTTGACTAAACAGACTGTCGTAAAATTTAATCGATGTCGTGAAGGAATTGAACCTGTGGTCATGAGAGCGGATTTAATCGCGGCAGGTGACCAGTGAGGATGCACTGATTTGACAAAAGCGGCTGCACCGGCTACGTGAGGGGTAGCCATCGAAGTTCCAGATAACACGGTGTACGCGGCAGTTCTCTTATCTCCTGGGTAATCTGTTAAAGTCACTTTCGGTGAAAAAGCGGCAAGAATGTTCACCCCCGGTGCAGTAATATCCGGCTATAATAAACACAACATACGCAATCAAACGTCAGGCGGGAAAAAAAAAAGTTGAAGTAGTTGCACGATGAACAAATTAAAACCTTGAGAATATCGGATGCAATTGTGTTAGGCCCTCGGGAAGAAAACGTGGCAACGACAGGTGCGGTTGGGTCGGTGATCGCTTCGCTTTTTAAGATAGTGCCCTTTGGTGCACTGCATAAATTAAAGGCGAAATCAGCGTCGTTTTCAGATGTTAAACTAAGTACAGAGTACAGTATTATAAGCGCGTGTAGTAGACTGTACTTTGTGGAGTTAAGGTAGGCTTTGAGTTGCAAGAATTCGTCGTCGTTGAGGTTGGCGGCAGGTAAAGGAGCAAGAAACGAGGCGTTCTCGTTACGAGACGGGATCAACACACCTAGTGCGCCTGTCCTAAGAGCGGCTGCGAATGGGTCAACTTCGTCGCAGACGATAATCTTGCCCTTCACCCGTTGCTGATCTAGGCATGCTTCCTCGCAGGCCCTGCAACACGTGAATGAAATTGATCACGAAATATTGAAATTCCTGGACCGACACAACATGGCCCGGCCCGTTAGCTAGGTGTAAATTTTGGCCGGCCGGGCCCATCCTCGTTTGACAAGGGTCGGGCCCAGGTCCAAATTTAGGCGGCCTTGCCAGGCCGCTATTTTAAATGAGTCTCAAATCTTGAAGTGGACAGGTACTATTGAAGAACGACAGTCATGTGGAAGTATTACTGTGCATTAAACTCGTCACAATCACTCGTCACGTCTTTTCCATATAGCAAGCGGAAATTGTCGCCCTTCAATGCAAAAGTGTTCACAGCGCTTCCCTGCGTTTGAATACAATAAGGCACGCAAAACGAGTCTCAAACAGTGCTAGTAAAATCAAATACGAGGACAGGACGTAAAGAAGCAAAAGCCGAGAAAAAGATGAGAGCGTAAGAATTCACGTACGAGTAGAGTCTTCCCGTTGCCAAGGACGACTTTGTCGATAATTTGCCTATCGGTAGAGCTAGCAGCGACAGTGAAAATCCAAGGAGCGACACTTCCAACAGCACCAACGTCGTCCTCAAATCCGTCATTTCCCGCAGACTGCACAGTTAAAATCCCCCTTTCCATGGCGTGAAATGCGCCGATTGCAACAGCGTCTTTATGAAACTCACTCGGAGATCCACCGATGGAGATCGTAATCAAGTCGACCCCATCAGCAATGGCGTCATCAAACCCTGCAAGAATGTCGGCCTCTTCGCACGACCTTGAGGCCGCGCACACGTTGTACACGGCTATTCTAGCAGTCGGTACGCCCCCTCGTGCTGTTCCCTTAGCTAGGCCGAAAAAATCTACGTCTTCGACTATTCGTCCTGCGGCCGTGGATGCTGTGTGGGTCCCATGACCATCTTCGTCTCGTGCTGTTCCTACGTATCCCCTTGCTCCAATTATCTTCCTACACAATTTGGTCATTTGTTCAGTCAAAACTATAAAAATGACCCCACACAAAACGGGTCAATTGAGTCCAGTTGTCCAGTTTTAGACCTGCGAACTGAACTGACCTGAATTGAACTGAACTGACACAAAGATCCAAAAATAGTCGAGACTCAAACAACGGTACATTGATGCTAAATAATAAAAGGAGTCGAGGGTGAAGAGAACGAAGGCGTTACTTGTTGCAGACAAAATCTGGACCACCATGACATACGCCTTTCCATTTCTCGGGAATTGGGCCTAAGCCTTCATCGTAGAAACTAGGCGACTCAGGCCAAATCCCGCCATCTAGGACTCCTATGATAATGTCGCTCGCTGCACGTTGTTGTCTAGTATTTGGCAGCGGAAGTCCTAGGAAATCCCACGACCGTGTCGTTTGAAGCTCGAGTGTTCTACTTGGGAAAGCGAACACAACATCCTCCATACCTAAAAACAAACAAACATGAATGACTAATGCGCATTAGCGTGTTCACAGTCGACAACAGACAGGTCCAAAAACCGGAGTTGAGATCCTCTGTCCAACTGACTAAATCTTTTTGACACCTCATCGATCCAATATCGATACGAAGGTTAAAAATGTGAAAAGACGATTTTACCCTTGAGATTTTGGAACTCTTTTTCAGTCAATCTTGCAGCAAATCCACTGAAACTCCTCTTGTAGCTTCTAATGAGGGTGTCTTTTGCAGATCTTTATCATGCATTTTATAAATAATTAATATATTAATTTAAATAAAATTACGTTGTAAAATAAATATCGGGTATTCTATCATATGCCCACGTAACATTCCAATACCGGAAATAATTTAACAAAAAAAATCTACAATAAACAATCGAGTATTATTATAAGTTTTTGTTACGTGCTGTTTAGGGCACATTTTAGAAAAACCGAACTGTCGTTGCACTTACTTGTCCACTACAACTTTTTGGAGGATGTTAAGGTGGTGTTCCTCAGATTGAAGAGAGTATTTGTTTGACATTGAACCCATGTACACAATATAATCCTACATACAATAATCACACAAATTAATTAAATTGTTAGAAAAAAATTTGGAAGAATTATTTATCGAGAAATTAATTAGTCGTTTGGTTGACATAAAAAAAGTCGTGGTTCATATGAAATTACAATTCACGTGAATTGATGATACAAAATATTTTAGTCCACGTAATTTGTTTAAAAATACTATGTAGTTTTTTTTTTGTAATTTAATACGGAGTATGAATATCAAACAACCGATAACAATTATTCACAACAGAGGCGGGTAGAGTGAGGGTTCCAAGGGTTCCATTGCACCCTCAAAAAAAAAAAAAATTGAATACTTTAATCTATTGCCCCACAAATCCCAGAAATTTGGAGTATTAGTTTATTAGCTTAATAAATTCGCTTTTACATGTATATTTTGCACCCCCAATCGTGATATCCTAGATCCGCCTCTGATTCACAACGAAATGTGTTTAATGATCATCGCAATAAAAATAAAATGTGTGTGAATAATATTAATTTTTTAAAATATCGAGTTATTTAGTTTTCGAATATAAGCGATATAATTAAATTTCGAAACTAAAACAACTTGCCTTTCTATCATCATTTTTGACCTCAGAAGAGAACCCTAGAGTAAAAACACAAAGTGAAGAGATGAAAAATACTAAAAAATTCATAATATTGACCATTTTTTTTTTTTGAAATTTCGTATGAAAAAAATGAAATATAAGAATGAAAAATTAACTGAAGTGTACACTATTTATTGTTGAAAATTTAGTAAAATAACGTGAGAGATATTTAATTATGGGCTTTGAAATTGTTGCCTAACATTAATTATGGATACGGTGAAGAATTGAATAAAAATTATTATTATTATTGTAACGTTTTCATAGAAATATAATATAATATTGTCGTTAAATTGAACAAATTAGGAAAATATTAAATGACAAAATAGATTAATTAATCTAAAAATTCACATATTTTATTTTTTTTATTGGTGCAAAAATAAAGAAGATAAAACCTAAAACTAAAAGGTAGTTTATTATAGGACGATTTCATCTATATGACGGGTTACCTATAAGTAAAATGTGACTAATGTGACCACTTTTTGAATTTAAAAAGTGATTAGTTTAAAACATGAAAGTGGACACAACGATATAATTAAGCATTTTTATTTTTAAATGAGCGCACTATGTTGCGGAAATCGAACCCCCTACTTCATGGTTCGGGTAAACATGTTCTTACCACTTAGGACTTGTTTTTCCAGCTTAATTTCAGCTCTTATAAGTTGATTCAAATTCTTATAAGTTGGTTAGAACACATAAGTTAATTTGGACATTACAAATTTACCCAAAAAAAAAAAAATAAGTTCAACTCTTATAAGTTCAATTCAGCTCCTATAAGTTCAGCTTTTATAAGTTCAGCTCTTATAAGCCGAAAAGAACAGGTCCTTAAGCTACCTCTTGTTCTCTAGTTAAGAGTTAAAGTTCTTACATTTTAGTCCCTACAAGTAGACCTGTCAAACGGGTCGGGCGGGTCGGGTTCGGGTTCGGGTTATACGGGTCGGGTCAAAATACGGGTCGGGTCAATACGGGTTCGGCTCAAATCTGGTCGAATTCGGGTTGGTCGGTCGGTTTCGGGTCAAAATACGGGTCAAAAATACGTTTTTCGCGCCTTTTTATTTATTATTTTTTAAATTAAAAAAATTCTTTTATTTTTATTTTACATTATGTACATAGTTTATTGTACATATGTAATACTAAAGTTGATATATATATTCATTTTTGTGATTTATAAAATTAAAATAGTCTATTTATGAATATATTCATAATATTTCAATCATAATTTTCATTATCATTTTGATATTTCAACTTATAATATTGAGGTTGTAATAATTCTTAATATTAAATTATTTTTTTTCATGAAATATTAATTTTGTAGGTTCAAAAAATCTTGTTACACAAAATTACACTTGACCCATCGGGTCGAACGGGTCGGGCGGGTCTTGACCCTAAATTAACGGGTCATTTCGGGTTCGGGTCATTTCGGGTCACGGGTCAAATTTTACGGGTCTTGACCCTAAAAAAACGGGTCGGGTCGGGTCGGTTTTTCGGGTCGGGTCGAAATTTGACAGGTCTACCTACAAGTATGTAACACATCGTAAATGTGAAACCGTCTTAATATAAACTGTCTTAATATAAACTGTGCAGAAAATAAAAATTATACTTCCTCCATTTCATTTGATTCTATACATATTCCTTTTTCGGAAATTCCAATCAATTCTATACATTTCTATTTTAGTCTCTACTTTATTAAACTAAAAGACCAATATACCCTTCACTAATACCCACTCAACCCACTTGCAAACAATAAAGTAGGGGTATTTAAGTAATTCCATTATCTACCCCACTTGATTTTCTTCTACCTTAATTACCGTGTTTAATTGACGATAAATCAAACGGAATTATAAGATCCAAACTAAGCAAAGAAAAGCAAACCAAAAACAAACTAAAAGTAAGTTATGGGAACAACTTTAGAGTTTAGGCCAAGTAACTCCATACTATTGCATCAAAATACCATAAACAAGTAGGAGGTACCTTCATGAGTTTGTAAAAGTTGTTTTGAAATATGTAAAATTCTAAATACAATAACTAAACCCTAAAAATGTGCATTTAAAATAGTAGAGAAAAAAATATTGAATACTTCACCTATATCTTCGAATTAGAAAGGTAAATAAAATGACTTTCGTTAACATTATTTCAGTAATGTGTGCGGATTTGTACGTTTAATTTAGTTTTGAAAATTTGGATGTGATCCAACCGGGTATCGATTGAGTCAAATTCACAATCAAGTTTTTTTCTCAATCGCTTTAGCCAATTTATCATTTCAAATGATTGTTCGATCGGCTATCACAAATGGAGAGAAATGGGGGTGACGATTGATGAGGGAGAAAAAATAAAATAACGAGGACGTTTCATTCCTACGACAATTCACTTTGATACCGACATCGTACCTTGATGCTATTTCAAACCAACACAGAACTACCGACTACGGCGTAAGTAATCGCATCCCGAGCACTTACATTTCGATAGCTTTCTGAGACTTCATTTTGATATTGTGTTCTATGTTCAACGTTCAACACCCAAACACTAACAAGACATCTAACACAGTCAAAATCGATCTATCAAATGATTTCATCACCTAATTGAATCACATTCGTCCAAACAATATTCCATCGACAAGCTATGTAAGAACGTGTCCGACACTTGTAGTTGAATCCGATGTACCCAATTTACACCACAGATTGATCGACCATTAGAATACACGAAACGACGACTTTCACCACTCATCTCAAACTTCCGATATAGATACTCAGTACAAGAACTTTGCAACAATATTCATATCAAAAATAAAATTAAAAACAAATTAAAAACAAATAACAAAATGTTCATCTTCCTCTAAGTAGGGCCTTCTCAGCAGTGTCCACTTCCTCCAGAATCCTAGCTCTTCTCTTGGCAGGGATCGGGGCGGTGGGCCCGAAACTAACATAATGCCCCGAGACAGCGTTAAGGGCTGAATACATATCCCGAAAAGAAAGCCGCCCGAGAAGAGATTTCTCCCTCCTATACTTCGCTACCCAAGAATTCGAAGCCTCTCTAAGGCCAGCTACGGCGTCCGCTACATTAGGGTCGTTTCGGTCCAAGCTAATTGTGGTTCGGACCTTATTGATCACTTCTTCCGTCTCCTTCACATAATCCTCGTCCGACGCGTGGGCCGACGGGGTAGCGAGGAGGGCCGGGGAGAGGACGGCGGCGGCGAATGCGGTGAGGGTGATGTGTCGACGGGTGAGAATGGTGGCGGCAGAGGAAGAGGAAGAGGAGGTGGGAGAGGTAGAGGTGATCGACGAGGCGGTGATGAGTTTCGGTTTTGAGACGGTTGGGGAGTGGAGTTTGAGCTTGGAAGTTGGGGTGATCAATGTGGAAGAAGCCATGGGTGAGGTGTTGAAAGAGGAGAAAGAGTGTATTTGGTTAGTGAAAAATAATAAGGCAAAAAAGGATGAATGTCTACTTTCTAGTGTAATGTTAGTTGGCTTATCTTCTCTTATCTACAATATTTGGTCTATATGGATGAGAAAAATTCTAAGATTTTACTAAGTGACGTGGACATCTAAAATATAACAAACTAATTTAAAAAAAAAAAAAAGGAAAAAAAAAATGTTCTGTTGAGAAGTGAGAACTACTTCGATTGGCCCCGATACTTCCGACATTTTAAAATTCAAACCAAACGGACGTAAAAAAACAATGTAGCGATGAGAGCTGAACTGAACTGAATTTATCTGAACTGAACTTAAGTTGCCTTAATCATCGAAAGCATAGCAAAATTCCGTACCAAATATTGTGCTGTGATCATAAATCCACCAAACAAGGATCTTGATGTAGCGGTGAGTCGATTCACAACATGAAGTGTTTTTCATCATGACGCAGTTTCTATTGTGAATTATTTGGAGACGGTCTTTCCATGTTCGTGGATCGGACCCTATGGACTTTTAAGACGCTAGGGGGGTGTTGGTGATTAAAAGATCAACGCATGCAAAACTTGATCTATGCCTATGTTTTCCCGTCTGTGGTTCTTTCCTACTTCAATCGTAAAAGATTAAGGAACACACAGGTCTCGGGACAGATATAAAAGTTGGTAATATTGGTTCAGAAACTGTAATGGCCACAAACAAGTAAATAACCGACAATTGATAAACAATCATGTACATACGAAACTGGAAACAGGAAGAACTCAGCGTGTATACAGAACACAAATAACATAAACCCTACAACGAGAAACCATTCATTTATACAGACTATAAAGGATATTAACTTCGGAAATTGTACGGGATAATATTTTTGAATTTACCATCGCATTTAACCTGAATGAAGAGATAAACCGGTTTGCTACAAACTTTCACATTTCATAGTTCATACAGAGTATTAGCACACATATATGGCAGTTTGGCAGTGAAGTTCACTAGTCACATCTAAACTCTAGCAGATCATGCATGTGCTTCGTTCCCGTCTATCATATACACATCAGTTAATTTGAACTCGAAAAGTGCAAGGTTTTTCGCATACCTAAATCAGTTACTGCTATATGACACATCCTCACGAGAAGCAGATCTTTCCACGCTTCAGTCTTCACTCTGTACTTGAGTAGAGAGTCGAGTTAGAAACCATCTACAGCCGGTTTGACACCAAAAAAACGCTTCACTAGCATATACATCGCCACATGTTAGTCGTCTCTTCAAAATCCTGCATATAGACAAGTTCACAGTTGTCAAGAGGATGCAGCGCGACAGATTACCAGATTAGTACGAGATTTTGTCAGATTTTCGGATGTCATTACAAACACTTGATGTTGCCACGGCGCACTCTACCAGTCCTATTATATACAGCAAGTATATTTGACAGACAAAAAAAAAAAAAAAAAAAAAAAATCAAACGATCCATCGAAGACGAGAGTAAATGGAACACCCGAGTTAGAGTCAAGAGTCGTTTATCAAAGCTTAACAAATACGGAATTACAGTATCTACTCAGTGCTGACTGCAACTAGTTGACCCACAGAGTAACCAATATAAATGAGTTTGACGCCAAGAACAATCATCGGAAATCATACAAATATTCATCAAATGCAATTTCAGCATGCAAGGAAATGAAAACAACACATCTATAACACTTCAGCTACTACAGTAACATGTGAGGGAACCGACAATAAGCAATTTGGTTAATAAAGGAGCATTATACTTAGAAGTTCCAGAAGACTAGAGGCAGAGACAAAGAAAATGATAACTTGTAGCACCTCAAACACTTACAGAGTCGAGTCTCGATATCCCAACGCAATTTACCAAGGAAAATGTTTATATATCGTCATGGAGTATAAAGACAATCCACACAAGAAGCAAAGGACTTAAAGCTAAAAGAACACAGAAAATTACAGGCTGTAACAATATTGCATACAATGTAGAAAGACCTTCACCTGGATACCTAGCAGTGGAAGAACATCGAAGACAACTTTGGAGACGATCCAAAAGATCACCCGAGACAACATCCAGCCCAAACGATTGAGCAACTTCGACAAAAGAACCATCTAACTCTCCTCCAATAGAAATACTCCTCCAAAATCCAAACACTTGTTGAACGAGGCAAACAGCCAGAAACTCCCACTTCGACGTCACACACACGTTCCTAAACGATAGGAAGCTCATGGCGAGACCGAGCCTATACACACGACTACCAACTTTTACATTTTGTCTTCCCGTCCTATGCCTTGCCACCTTAAAAACCAATCTTGACCTCATAAGGCAACCTATGATGCGCGTCGGAAACCTTTTATTTGGGTTCTTTTTATAAACGACAACTACTTTCCGAGCCTTATCTAATACCAACACTAGACCACCCTTACCTCTCTTCTTCTCCCTTCCTCGCACTCGCTCTCGACTTTTTATCATTTCCGAAAGTTTCCTCTTCAAAAACCTTCTTTTAGCCCTCAAATGACTCCTCCAAACCAACCTCCCCAACGAAACAACGAACGACAACAACGTTGAACTGTCAGCCATGTACAATAGATACAGTAACTCTCTACATTGTTTTCTACACAGTACTTTTGAGCTCAGCCATATTGGTCGGTTGAGTTCTTTGGCAATCACGACTTGAAAATCCGCATTGTATCCCATTAACAATATGAACTCAGACACTGTAACAGATTCCACACCAAAAAAAACATGGCAAAAATCAGCATAAAGAGCGTTACTTTACTAATTTCGAGAGACATTTTAACGGAAAACAACCACTACTTCGTAAGAATCATGAATAAACGGAGAAAACATACTTTTTTCAGCAATTCTATTTTTATCTTTTTCTGACATCCTGCTTTCAAGCAAAAGATCAAACATTTAGGTACTAATAAAACGGAAAATTAGCGAAGTTGAAGTACGTAGAGCGACGAAAACAAAAATTACCTGGAGATACAAAGTGAAATTGCTCGGAATATACAACAACAAAACCCTAGAAAGATCTGGAAACTCAACACTCCAAATTCTGACAAAATTAGACGGGAAAAAATCAGCAAAATGCTAAAATCAAGTACAACTGAGCAACAAATTTGACAAAAATCAACATTTAATATGAAACCCTAGAACTCACAGGAAAATCACTATTCTAAATTCTGGAAAAATTCAACAGAGAATTCAGCAAAAGCAAAAATTGAGCAACAAATTCGACAAAAATCAACAAAAGAAACAAAAAACACATAAAAAAATTCAAGTCACATCACTCAGAATACACAAAATCGAAACCCTAGAAAGCTATAGAAACTCACTGCACCAAAATTCGACAGTGAACTCAGCAAAACCAAAAAAAAATGGAGCAAATTTGAGCAACAAAATAGACAAAAAATCAACTTGAAAACACAAGTTTACGGCAAAATTCAAAGTGTTGAGCAAAAATCCAGCAAAATTCAACGCAAAATTCAGTAGAAGCAAAAGTTCGAGCAAAATTAAACCAAAAAATTCAAGCAAAAACAAAATCAACTACGAGTACTAAAATCGATGTGAAGAACTGGTGATAATCACAACTGAAATCAATCAAAAAAACAAATTCGAACTTACTTACACTGGAATTGAAGTCTGAATTACAGAAGTAAGTGATTAAGCAGGTAGAAAAGGGGGGGAAAAGTGAAGAGAGTGATTGAAAAAAGAAATTAGGGTTTATAAACTGGGGAAGTTAATTGAAATTGAAAGAAAGAAGTTGCAGAAAAATTGGGGGAAAAACAAAAAGTTGAGAGTGAAAATGCATAGGAAGGAAGAAGAGATAGAAAGAGAATGTGAATGAAATGTTATTTTTGTGTGTTTGTGTTTCGCGCTTGACTCATCACTCATCACAACTCATAAGCCTATCACTTGACACTTTAGTCTTTAGATATGTCTTCTCAAAAGTAATATTCTAAAAGTAATTTAGAATACACTGTGTCGGTCATTTGTTTACGGTTACTTTATACACATTTATCGACGTGGGAAGTGAGGTAGAGAAAAAAAAAACTAATAAAATAATAATATAAGTACAAAGGGGGTCTTGCTTGCTTAAAATTATCAAATGTAATTAGTTAGGGGAGTAAGGCTCCACCTCCCACGTGGGTCAACCATAATCATTTATGGAAAGTATAAACAAATGGCTCGTACACCTCTAAATGGAAAGTGTAAATAAATGACTGGGACGGTGGGAGTAAAATTAATTGGAATTACTTTGACTCGAATATTAAATAAAATTAAATATAAATGCCAAGTATAGGAATTTCTGACAAGTTTTCTGACATTTTTACCAAATTGATTCAATTTTATCAGGTCTAATTATCGCCGGATATCAAAAACTAAATTTGATAGATGCATATAATTCATCAATACTCCATGAAGTGGATTGAGTAAACAAAATAGGAATCACTTGGTGAAATGGTGTTTTGTGAAAAAATATTTTGCGTTTTGGGTCGAGATTAAAAGTAATTAGAGGTTTGGAGTCCACATAGGATTGAATTTTATGGACCAAATAACGTCATAACGGATGACGTTTTACGTGGCTTTAAAAAAAACCAAGTTAAAAAAAAAAAGTTAGAGAGGGTAAAACGCCATTTCAAAAAACACCATCTGAAATGGCGAGTTACACCATAAATCACCATTTAACGTGGCGTTTTACCTTCCCCCATTTTTTTTTTGCGAAAGACACATAAAACGCCATCCAGTGTGGCGTTTTTTGGTTCATATAATCCGAGTCTACAAGATCCCCAGAACTCTAAATATTTTTAATTTGACCCAAAAACACTAAATAATTTTTCACAAAACCTCATTTCACCAAATAGTTCACTAAATCATTGTTGGGCTTTAAACGACAAAATATCAATAGGCCTACCCTCTTGTAATCTGAGGCCCATTTTGCTTTCTTTGTCAAAAGACATTTTTTCACCAAAATATCCAATTCATTAGCAAATATTCCATATAAATTATAAAAATTATTACTCCATAAAAAATAGTAACTCCTGATAAAAATAAAATAAAATTTAAGACCAGCTCGATAACAATATAGGTCAAAATAATACAAATTTATCTTCGATGAAATAATATGGAATATTAAAATAATAAATAATTGAGATAACATTTAAATAACTGTTTAAATTGTACGGTACTACATTGCACCTCTTGGTGAGAGACTATTGAAGTCATAGAAATATTGTAAGATGAATTGAAATGTTTATAGAAGGTGATCAAAAATATTATTAAATATGAAAATATCGGTTTGAGCTACATGATTGTGGAAAATAACCAAATTAAATTAAATTTTAATTTTATTCAAAAATAAAAGTTTATTCATATTGATTCTAAAGAAACACAAATAATTATAAATGTAAAAAGATCAAATCAAAAGTTACCTTTTTTTTTTTTTGTGAAGAATTCACCAGTAGTGTAATTAAGATAAGCCAGATGTCGTAAGAGATAGTGCAATTAGAGCAATGGCGGACCTTCGTTTATTTGGAAGGGGGCCGGGCCCCCCCTGAGTTTGAAAATAAAATTAATTAACAGTAGAGCTTATTCATTGGTATTGCTTGTGGCTTAATGGTTCAGGACTTCAGGTGCTTCATGTAAGGCGTTGGTGTTTTAGGTACAGGGTTCAATTCCTTTAAGGAACTTTTAATTTTCTTTTTGCTGAAAGCACTTGGTTTTTTAATAGATACTCCGTAGTACATATTCCGCATTTAATCTTATTAATATTCTTATCTTTGTTAACCCTTTTATTAATTTTAGGAAGAAAAAAATTACTTACTCCATATTTGTTAACCCTAAACTTAAAGCTTTGAATATATGTTTACATATTCTATCAATACCTTATATAAATTGACATGAAATATAAATTGTTTTTAATTTAAATCATACTTTATTTGAGAAATTGTTTTCTTTGAGCAATATCACGACACTTTTAATTTCATTTCACATTTACAAATGAAAGTAATAATTTTTTTAAGAAATAACTACAATATAAAAAGTATCAAAAATCAATATATATAACACTCCAAAAAAAAAAAAAAAAAACATACGAACTTAAGAATCTTTACATCTATGATTTGAAAGTCTATTATATTATATATCAATAATATTTTCAACCGTATAAGATTATTACAAATTGCTCTAATTATCCTTTTAAAATTGCTGTAATTAGTTTAACATCATCTCTTACAACCAATGGAAGGTTCGGCCCCCCGTAATAATTCTTTCAAGATCCGCCACTGAATTAGAGGGTGTATTAGTGGAGAATATGATTCCAAACGTTTATTGCAATAACAAACAAAATCACTTGAAATTAAAATACACACAAAAAAATAATTAATAATAATAATTAAGCGGATCCAGACTTTCTCTGCATCCATGATGCAGGCGTATGTTCGCTTATATTTTTCACAGGCTTAGCTTTGCTATTGCTAAGGGGGTGGGGACCCAGATTGTATCTCAGCTGATAACCAATTTAGTGTAAACGTTGTTTTTTAGTTCTTTAATAATAATAATAATAATAAAAATAATAATACTTAAGAAATGCGAGTAAACTAGAAGGATTCTTTGTCTCATTGTAGTATGCCTATGCTCACAATAGGGTGCATGTTACTCCCACGTTGTCATGGGTCATTACGTACTCATTTGTGTTGATTTAAATTAAATACTTCGTACAATTTTATATTAACCAAAAAAGTGATCAAATGAACAATAAAATTAAAGAGTAATGCTAGATATTAAATTTTTTATTATAGAGTGAGTATAGTTTTGTATAAATTAAATGAAATATTTTGACCTGGTCAATATAAAATTATTTTTGACTTAGTAAAAATTCTAAATTTCCAATAACATATACGGAGTACATGATGAATTTGATTTAATAACCTCGTAAATTCCATTGTTTATCCAAATTCTGACCAGTATTTTTCCTAAAAATATAAATTAGTATATTATAAAAAAAAATGAACTACCAAGTGCACAACAATTCTATTTTTCATTGTTTAACCATGGCATTCAAACTAGTCCGTATTAAACTTCTTTTTTTTTTTTTCTTATTGTTCTAAAATTCAATAGAGAACAATTACTTCAAAATGAAGCAAAAATTTATAATTAGAATATATAAAATTTAATAAATTGTTACCATTAACATACTCCACAATCATAGGACTAATTAATGATACTTGGTTTTTATTTAATTTAATAATAGTACATGCAATTTGCAAAATACGTAGTGATTTACTATAGGCTATATGCCTATATGGCCTTAATTAATACTTCCTCCATTCCAATAGGTTCTTTACGTTTCACTTTTTTGACACTATTCACAAGTGTGTATAATCTTCGATATAACTTCTAAAATACAAAATAAAAAATAGTCATGTGTGATCTTGTTTTAATTGTCGTATCGAGCACATTATTAATATCAAATTTTTGAAAATTTTGAGAATATGCAACTAAATATATGAGCAAGCAAGCGAGTATTGATGTACGTGCATAAAGCAAACGTAAAGAACCTATTGGAATGGAGGAAGTAATAATGTAGGGCATATATAAAATGATTAGAAGAATAATCATAGGGTGGAAATGTGGAATAATTAAGGAGACACCCATGTTAATGTTCCCTATACTCTACCTTGAATGCCGTGGAATTAACCAAACCAACATTCGTTTCTTTTCTTTTTTTTTTTATTCTCTTATGACTTTATGAGTCTTATCTATTTATATTTTGTTAAACCGTCTCATATTCATTGAGTCACAAAATAGTATATAAAACCGAATACAAATATTCTATTTTAAGCAAAATAATATAAGAAGTTGTAGCTGATAGTTGCGAGCTCTGATAATATTAGTATGTCGAGACTCGAGAGAAATGAAAACTCACCAAAAATTAACTTTTATTTTTATTTTTATTTTTAGAAAAAAAAAACATGATGTTTAATTATGTTTATTGCTACTCGTATTATTTTGTAACAAAAATTAGATTGTATATATAATATATAATTCAATTTCACGAACAATTAACTACTAAAGTTTAAATGTTTTAGTAGAATCAGCCTTGTTAACGACTTTAATTTAACCTGATTTATCAATGGATCCCAAAGTACTAGTGTGTTTGATGAACCATTGAAATTGACCATGTCAATCCCATTTTTCAAACATACTCGTAATAGTTTTGAGTCTCACTTTCTCACCATGACCCATCATCCGACTTTGCTCACCATGACCCAAATACAGAAATACTCATAATAAGCTAAGTGATTGAGGGTTACGCGATGTCAATTCCATTTTACTTGATCTAATCTGACTTTGCTCACCATGATCCATCATCGAGCCGGTCACTTTTAACATCGCCTAATCCTCAACCACTCTCCAAACAATTAAGTTCATCAAGGCTAAGTGGACTAGCTAGACTCGTTAAACGCTCACATTTTGGTCTCAAACATCATACTTTATGCAAATTACTATCTATAGTCTTATGGCTAACTAGAGTAACTACGCACTACTCTTAATATATGTGCCACCACCATCCCCAAACCTAACCACCGTAAGTGTTAATTCGTTCAATGTGCATAATGTACAACCAGTCCCACCCCACCCTGTCCAACTCTTGAATTGATAGGTTTGCACATCTCACTGTTCCACCCTAATTCATTTCTCAACCACGAAAACAACACTCACTAACCAACCCAGCCCACTATAACCCACCACTGTGCTACACTATGTTCAACACGATTCTGATTGACCCAAAATACGTTCCCCCATACAATCGACTCCAAAATGAAGCCAATTAACAAAACCCTATTCAAACCCAACCTGACCCAACCTAACTCCTTTCTCAACCACGAAAGCAACACTCACTAATCAACCCAGCCCACTATAACACCCACCATTGAGCTACGCTATGTTCAACACGATCCTAATTGACCCAAAATCCGTCCTCCCATACAATCGACTCCAAACTCAAGCCAACTAACATGACCCAATTGAAACCCAACCTGACCCGACCCGACCCATATCCAAGTCTACTTATATGGGCAATATAGTTAAGCAAGTTACCAAAAATGACAACCAAAAAGTAGCTAGCATGATTGCATGAAGCAATAATAAGAAGAAGAGAAGACAAGCATTTTGATTTGACAAAACTCTTTCACATTCATCCACCCCATTACCACCTCCACCACCACACCATTTCAAAATACAATAAACTTTCAAATAATTTCACCCAAAATAAAAATAAATAAAAAATAAAAATAATAACAATAATATTAATAATTTCCCCCAAATTTTCTACACCTCTCTCACCAAATTTCAACGGTAATTCATTCTCTCACTAAATTTCTTCATCTAATTCATGCTCTTCGATTTCTCACTTGTTTATTTTATTGTTTTTTACTTGTGATTGTTAATTCTGCTGCTGAATTTTGTTGTTGTTGATTTTGGATCTGAATTAGGGTTTTGAATCGAGTTGATTTCGGCGGAATTTTTGATGGCGAATAGAGTAGATCATGAGTATGATTACTTGTTCAAGATCGTGTTGATCGGTGATTCAGGTGTTGGTAAATCCAACATTCTTTCTAGGTTTACCAGGAATGAGTTTTGTTTGGAGTCGAAATCGACTATCGGTGTCGAATTCGCTACTCGTACTCTTCAGGTTGTTCATCTTCTTCCTCTTCCTCACTTCAATTGATGTAAATTGTAGGTTTTTTGATCGATGAAGTTGATTACGGAGTTATGCTCGAATTGATTTGATTTGAACTTGTTTTAGAACTTTTTAGCTTGTTATACTGCGGTGAATTTAGATTTGAATGATTAATTGTTTGATTGATCTGCAGGTTTGACCTAATTCTCATTGTTAATTTCGTTTTGTTTTGTTTTGATTGATGTAATTGTAGGTTTTTGATCAATGAAGTTGATTACGGAGTTATGCTCAAATTGATTTGATTTGATTTGAACTTGTTTAGAACTTTTTAGCTTGTTATACTGCGGTAAATTTAGATTTGAATGATTAATTGTTTGATTGATCTGCAGGTTTGACCTAATTTTCGGTTATTTAGTTTGATCAGTTTAATTTCATTTGTTTGATTGCTGTGGTAGTAGTATTTCAATTGATGCTTTTGTTAATGGAGAGCTATAATTATCTCGAATTTGTTTTGAAATTTTTTGGTTTGTTATACTACTAGACTAGATTTGAATATGTGATTGATTACTCGGTCGTATTCAATTTTAGACGCTCTGAGATTTCCGTCATCATATCTGCAAGTATTGCTTCTTGATGGTCTGTGACATCTAACTTTCCTGCAGTATGAATTTTCAGTTAAATCTGTTTTACAGCGTTTATTTGATTGTCGTAGTTGTTGTATTTCAATTGCTGAGGTTGAAAATGGCATCATATGCATTTTAATTTGAAAATTCGCCTTTTCTAAAGCACTTTGCAACTTTTGAGGGATTGTAGCAGTGAAGATTGTTCTTTGATGATGTGTTAACTTGTTGAAGGATGTCTATGATATAAAAATTGGCGGATGAATTTGAATTGGTATTTGGATGGAATCGATGTGTTTTTAGTTCATTCATATGTGATTATGTGGTGCCTACAGATCGCTTGATCCGTCGTTATTGATATGCTATTTCGAGTCGTGCGACCAAATTTATGAATTCTACGTGGTCCATTTGTGCATGAAATTAAATTGTTCATACCGTGGTTAGCATTCTGCATGAGCAACTTTTTGCCTCGGGTTTTAGACGCTTTCAGCTGATCGTTTTGGTGGATTTTGGATTGTGTTGGTTGGTTGATTGCTGAGGTTCTGAGTTGTTGAACCAAAGGATATATATGATGACAGGCGGTTGACTTTCTTTCTTGGAGATTTTTTTAAGGGCGGAAAACGGTTGGTGTTGGAAAGCAGTGACATTGGTTTCGTATTGATCGATTTATTTTCATTTTTCTGTCCAAAAAAATGTGATGGATTTGAATTTTGCGTTAAACTTCCGTCAAAGCCTCCTATTACGGTGTGCATAAAACTTACTACTATACCCAAAACAAATTGAAAATCGACAAATTTTGTTCTATACTCTTGGAGGCTGGGAGTTTTAGGTCAAGTTGTCATCTTACCAGCGGAAAATGGTTCTCGACTCTTGATCCATGGCTGCGTTGCTCCAAGATTGGTGATGAGTCTGATGACAATCTCAACTCATTCGTAAAAACGTTTCCTCTAGTGGTCATTGGTCAATACACGCTCGAGACGTCTTCAGGGGAAGGTGTTAAAATCAGTGAGTTGGGATATTGTTAGTGTTTGTATGGTATAATTGGGAAGAGTTGCTTGTTCAAGTAATTGTCGTACTTTTACACTGTATGCAATTTGTGTGCTTGAGTTGACACAGTTCTTTTCTTGTGTACTTAGTTCTATTCTGAGTCGTCTTTTTGATATTTTGGCCGCCACAGGTAGAAGGGAAGACGGTGAAGGCACAGATATGGGACACAGCTGGTCAAGAGCGTTACCGAGCCATCACCAGTGCGTACTACCGCGGCGCAGTCGGGGCATTCCTCGTCTACGACATAACCAAGAAACAAACCTTCGACAATGTCCAGAGGTGGCTTCGCGAGTTACGAGACCACGCCGACTCGAACATCGTGATCATGCTTGCGGGTAACAAGTCAGATCTGAAGCATCTTAGAGCCGTCTCAGAAGAGGATGGGCACGCTTTATCCGAAACTGAAGGCTTGTCGTTTCTAGAGACGTCGGCTTTGGAAGCCGTCAACGTCGAGAAAGCGTTCCAAACGATTTTGACGGATATTTACCATATTATCAGCAAGAAAGCGTTGGCTGCACAGGAAACTGCGAATAGCCTGCCTGGTCAAGGCACAACAATCAATGTTGCTGACGCGTCAGGTAATCAAAAGCGGTCGTGCTGCTCGACATGATGAGAAAGTTCGATGCACACCGGACGAAGATAGCGAGGACCGCTTACCCTGTTATTTATTTTTTTCCCAAATTTGTTATATTTTACTAAATTCTCTCATTTTTTTTGTCGATTTTTTGGGGGCCGATTTGTAGAATACCTTTGGGTTGATTGAGTTGTGATTACAAATTTACAAGTTTGTGAAATTGGAGAAGATTTCCCCTTTTTATTTGTTGCTAAATTACTACGATTATCTTACAACCTTACAATAATCACCGTCAAGTAGGGGTGTTCATCGATCCAAACCTAGACCAAACCTACCAAAACCAAGGACCGGACCACTTGAAAATTCAAACCCGGGGACCAAACCGGTTAGAAGTGGACCCGGACCGGACCACTTAATATAAAGGTTTTAAGGATTTTTTTTTCCCCGAGTTTGTACCGGACTGAAAATCGGATTTTAAAATTTTAAAGACCCAGGGACCAGACCTATTTACATCCGGTCAAATGGTAGGGAATTATTCAACCTTAACCAAAACTCATGAATGAAAGCTTTGTTGCCCTTTGTAGTCGTACCCGACTCATATCCGCGTTATCTAAAACGGGTCAAAATATTGGAGGAAATTTTTTAGGAAAGTTTCCAAAATCTCTCAATAAAGCCCAATCCAGTCCTTAATACACTATATAACCTTCAAGACACACCTCAAATCTCTCTATATTTCTCACAAAACACTTCACAAAAAAAAAAAAAAAAAAAAAAAAAAAAAATAAAAAAAATTGAACATCATCTTCGAACACAACAATAAAAAACTAACTTAAGAGAACTGAATTTTTTTTTAAAAAAAATCACACAAATCAAAAAAAAAAAAAAAATGTTTTTCCACATAATATTAGAGAGAAATATGCAGCTACATCCTCGTCACTTTGGTGCTCGTCTTCGTGAAAAATTGGTTTCTAAACTTATGACTGATGTCGAGGGTACTTGCAGGTGAATATAAATTAATAAAAAAATTTATAAACCCTAATTTTGATGATCCTTGTTTTGCTTGCTGTTTTGTCCGATTAATTCACTGGGTTTTTCGATTCATTCAATTGGGTTTTCTGGGTTTCCTTTTGATTTTGTTTATAACCTTTGCTATACAAATTAATTCAAGACGGTTTTGTGCTTGGTATTTTCAACAGTAAATTTATGTAAGACGGTTTTGCTGTTTTGTCGATTACTTCACTGGGTTTTTCGATTGATTCAATTGGGTTTTCTGGGTTTCCTTTTGATTTTGTTTATAACCTTTGCTATACAAATTAATTCAAGACGGTTTTGTGCTTGGTATTTTGATGTTAAATTAATGTGAGACGGTTTTACAATACGCCCTACTGATTGTGATAGTTGCAATTGTATCTTGTTACTGAAATTGTATGTGATATGATATGAGACGATTTTACGATAAAACATGTTATATTAGTTCCGTCGTAGATGAAATTGATGTGATGTGATATGATATGATATGAGATGATTTTACGATAAAACATGTTATATTAGTTCGGTTGTAGATAAAATTGACGTGAGACGGTCTCACAGAGTATACATACAATTGACATTGTTGTATGTGTGTGTGTGTGTTTTTGATTAGTGGAAGACATGGATTTGTGGTGGCAATAATGGGGATAGAGAATGTTGGAAAAGGTTTGATTAGGGATGGAACCGGGTTCGTGACGTTTCCGGTGAAGTACAAATGTGTTGTCTTTAGGCCTTTCAAGGGTGAGATCCTTGAAGCGGTTGTTACCGTGGTTAACAAGGTAAAGCTCTTTTCTTTCCCGATGAACGGTTTCAGATAATGATTCATGTTAATCGACTCCAAATTGGGTCTGAGCCCTGAGGGTTCGTTGATTGGTTTTGTGTTGATGTTTGGCAGATGGGTTTCTTTGCTGAGGCTGGTCCTGTGCAGATTTTTGTGTCTAATCATGTCAGTGTTCATCGATTTTTCGAAAAAAATTCTAATGTTTTGTACGCTTAGGTAAAAACTATTATGAATGATAGTTTTAATTGTTCGTGTATGCTGTAGTTGATACCAGATGATATGGAGTTCCAATCTGCTGACACACCGAATTACACCACTTCAGATGGCTCGGTATGTTTTCGTAGGGTTGCCTGATGATCGGTTTTGAATAATACTTCTCCCTCGGAAAATTGAGTCGCGGTGTTTGATGTGCCAATTTTGGTACTCTTTGCAGGTTAAGATTCAGAAGGACAGTGAAGTGCGGTTGAAAATTATTGGAACTCGTGTGGATGCCACTGAAATCGTATGATTCTCATCCTCTACTTGAAACAATTGCTCGTGTTCCTGCTTTCTTGCGTCTTTCACTTAGTTTCTGTTGTTTATCGATAAGTTTGTTTCTCCTTGAACTTTGTCAGCGGTCTGTTATTTCTAGTTAGGGTCTCCGTTCTAGCATTTATACGATGTCTTCGAACACACTATGTCTGCATGCTTTTGTGTTCTTTCATTGTTATTATATGCTTGGGACCTGCACAGGCATTTCTCTCGTGAATTGTAGATGATTCTCATTTTATGTGTTTGCTGGTTCTTTTGTGCAGTTCTCGAGTGTTCATGGTTTTAGAATTGTTGCCATGCCTCGTCATTTCATTCGTTTTTATCTATCGACAAGACGATTATTTAACGACCATCTTATTTTGACGTCTTTACAGTTTTGCATCGGCACCATCAAAGATGATTTCTTGGGGGTTATTAGTGACCCTGGTGCAGCTTCATAGAGAAGGGCTTTGTCGACGATTTTTGAAGCTGATGAAATTGTATCAAAAGTGCCGTTCATTTCACTTGTGATTGTATCATAACAAGTTAAGCGTACAACAGCCTCACCAGACAATTAGCGTCAGATTAGCGTAGGAGTGGGAAGCAAAATTATGATTTACTGTACTCGTATCCTCAGAGGCGTAAACTCACCAGCAGATCTGCAAGTTAAAATGGTCTTTCTGTATCCGCTTTTATCGCTTGCACAAGAAGCATTTTCAGACTTATCTGTCGGAAAAAACGTTCAGTGATTGTAGTCAAACATCTCTTTATTTCGATTAATATCAGTTGGCTGAAAATGGATCAGATAACAGTTTATGACTTCACTGAAATCTCGGTTTTCTTGTTTCTCTTTGGCGCTCGTACATTAATGCATGAAACTTAGGAATTTTTTGTATGAAGAGAAAAATTGTTCATGATAAATGAAATAATAACGCCGAAACAAGGTTAATAAGTGACAATTGAATGGATCATGCATTGCTGAATCTTGTATCTTTTGTATACATAAAAAAATCGATCAATTTTCTCGTATTTTCTCTTGTCCCTGCAATTCCAAGCTCCAAGGCATTACACAAATCGAATGTAAACGTCTTATCGATCATTTGACAGGAAGAGCACCGTCGTGCTTCATTTTCATGAGGCCATTTTCAATATTTCGCAAAACTGGTTTGTAGCTGAGAAATAAAAAAAACCAACTCAAATTTGTTAAGTTTAGGAAATTCGAAAATAGTTTCACTGACAAAAGTAGCATTTGGTATCGAAACTTACAGACGAGCAAGGTTAGTATATGCACGAGTAGCCTGTTGGAGTTTCAGAGAGAGTTGCATGACCTCAGCCGATAAACTTTCCGCCTTGCTTTGTTCCTTCGCGAGTTGACCCTGTAACAAAAAATAGCGACACTTTCAACGTCACATAAAAACATAATTTAGTTTAGTTTATCAAAATGAATGATTCAAACAGATATACAAGTCGGTCGTCACAAAACGATACCAAAACATCAGTTTGACGATGAAAAACATACCTTGAGGTCAAGCACTTCGCTCGTGTAATCACCTGCCCCTGTATCGTTAGAGTTGTATACCGTTGTTCCCTCATATGATGATTTTACACGGATTTGTTCCGTTCTCAACTGATCTAGCATCCCTCGTAGCTCTTCATTATGTTTCAGACACTCTTTCACCTAAAAACGTTAAACAAACACGGACATCATCTCTTCCGTAATTTAAACAACTAAAGTTCATTATTTAGCTTCTCGACATCGCCAAAACATTTAAAACAAAGTCTTAAGGTAATAGATGCTCGCTCAATGATACACACTGACAATCTTTTCGATTGATTACCTGATTTTCCCAATGTGAGGCCACCCCAGCAGCTTCCTGGAAGGCGGACGTCAGGCTCGAGTTCTCTTCGAAAAGCTTCTCTATCTCAGAAGACTGAGAATCAATCTGTCAAATGAAAAGTCGGCTTCAGCATGTGATATAAATGGAACGGAGGTAAAACTGTCCTAGTGATGGTAAGAAGTATCCGACATGTGAACGTATCCAAGCGTCAAACTCGCGTGTTTTTAAAAAATCCTTGCGTTTTCAGTATTAAAATGTATCGAAGAGGTACTCTTACTTCGTATTAGACATTACCTCGAGAAGAAGCTTCTGTCGACCACTTTCCAATCTCTCCACCATTACCGCCATATCATGCAGCTGGCTCTCGAGCTTTTCCTTCTCTTCCTACAAAATTTCCGGTCATAGGTACTCGATTAGACAGACTTAAAACCATCAAATTTAACCAAAGCAGGTTTTTAGACGGTAAAGAAGTAGGCTGAGATAAAAATTTATCGCAAAAAATTGCCTACGGCCCTACTGTAATCCTGTACAAAAAAAAATGAAAATTTTTAGATACAAAACGCTGAAGAATCTGACTTACTAAGGTGAACGTGTTTGCAGATGTTTTCCGTAACAAATTATCTGGCAACAAATAACAACAAAGTTATCAGTGTTTGCATCACGAAGTTTGCAGCAGATTCTGGCAGATAATTAGGGCATACAGTACCTGATGCACTTTTCATCACTTCTGCGAGTTTCGATTCCAAATCTTGTTTCTCAGAAACGAGAGTAGAAATCCGAGCTTCCTCTTCTGCTAGCCGTTGTTGCCCCTGTTGCCTCAATTTCAACTCTCTCTGTAACAAATGTCACTATGAGCGACTAAATGTACGACACACAGATCTGTTCATCGTTGCAGTTATAAACGCTTCACCAGATTACCTCAAACTCCAATTTCATGTTCGTCAATTCTTTTTCCAATAAATGAATTTGATCGGGTGAACCCATGGAAGCCATACTGCCAGCAGACGCATTAATTGCTTGCTGCTGAATAGAATTCAGCTCTGCGCGCAGTGCAGCTGCATCTTCTTCTGCCTATTAAAGAGCTACGATAAGTACATAAAATAATCGATTTTCATTAAATGAACACAAAATTTAAGAAAAAAGATTGCTGACTCTGTACTGCTCTTCTTCCGCCTCCTTCAATCGCTTTCTCAACGTTCTCACCTGCGCTGAGAGATCCTCCTACACGTATATACCCGATTCAAATGGTAAATGTCTTAAGCCTTTAACGAAAATACAACTAATTCTCATAGACAACCAATGTAGCATCACGAAAAAGCTTCAGATAGTAATACCCGTGCGACGACAGCAGCGTCTTTCTCCATCGCAACATCCTTAAGTGCTTTCCGCAAAGACGGTAGTGTTTTCTGTTCCTGCATTTTTGACACAAGTGGATATAACCCTACAATTCAAGTTCAATACAAAAGTAAACAAAATAAATTGTCAACTATGAATAATCAATGATCTAATGTGCCTACCAAATCGTTCAGACGCTTTTGCAGCGTCTCACATTCGACTTCCTTTCCTTCAAGCTACAACAAACAACATCAATAAGTGACTGATACACTTCTGAAGGACTGTGTGTCACACAAAAGCGAGAAAAGTTAGTCTCATACCTTGGAGCTAAGTCGGTTATTTTCATCTTCGTAAATGACGTTCTTGTTCTGTAAATCCCTAATCTGCGCCACTAAACTACCCACGTCTTTCTGTAATCAACATAGTAAACAAGCCACAATCAAATTCAAAAACAAAAGCTATTCTACAAAGAACTAACACGAAAACTCGTCATCAAATTTCTGTCAATTTCTACAAGAACCGTCTTCATCCGAAGCTAAAGTAAACAACTTCTACTAAACCCAAACAAAGATCATATCAATGTACCAAAAAAACATCTCACAAACCGAAAGCTAATGTATAAAACGCAACCCGGATAGATCACAGAGTTACGACAATTTGACATCAATGTGCCAAATATTTCCCTCAAATCCAAAATTACAGAAGCTCATGTAGTTATACAAAAACCGTCTTCAATAGAATTAATCTAAACACCTTCCAACGACACAACTAATGTAACAAACCAACACTAATGTTAAAAACGCAGCCCAAATAGATCACAGAGTTACGACAATTTGACATCAATGTGCCAGATATTTCCCTCAAATCCAAAATTACAGAAGCTCATGTAGTTATACAAAAACCGTCTTCAATAGAATTAATCTAAAACACCTTTCAAAGACACAACTAATGTAACAAACCGACACTAATGTTAAAAACGCAGCCCAAGTAGATCGCAGTGTTACGACAATTTGACATCAATGTGCCAAAATTTCCCACAAATCAATGGAATTAATCTAAACATCATCCAAAGATCACAATTTTATGAACAAATTACCAATATTATGATTCAACTTCATCAATCAATGCACCAAACGAAATTCCCAACGACAAGTCGACAACAACATTAAAACTGTCTCGAAAACCGCATAAGCCAAAATTCTTACAGTAGTACCTCAGAAAGTTTTGAAACACTATCAGATTTTTTTATCCCACCATTATCTGAAACAAAATTTCAAAACCATACAACATTATCAGATGAACAAAATTTTAAATAAAGCTGTGAACTTTTTAGCAATTAAAAACCCAAAATTAAGAGGGAAATTTCAAATAATATAAAATAATTAAAATTAAAATATAATTTAAAAAAATAATACCAGGAGGATTAGAACAAGTGCTAAGATCAGATCCAGAAGAAGCTTTGCTCAATCTTTCAGCTGCCCTCTTCTGCCTTATTTCTTCTAGCTGAAAGAAATTCATCAAATCAAATAAATTGATTAAAAAGATCAGATTTTTGAGCATTATATGAAGAAAAGTTATGAACTTTTGAATAAAAATAATTGAAGGGTCAGATTTTTGATGATGAATAATAATAATATTCAAACAATTTGATGCAATAACATGAACAATTTGAATAAAAATCAGAATTTTGAATAACATGAACTAAAATTCCGATTATTTAACACAAAAGGTGAAACATTCATCAATTCAATTCAATGCAGTAAGAAGAAAAAAGTTGAAAACTTTTTGAATTTTAAAAACCAGATTTTTTTTTGAATATGCACATTAAAAATTTAAACAATCTAATGCAAAAATTATAAAATATAATAAAAAATAATCAGAAAAAATTTACAGTTCTTCGACCAAGGGACGCATGATGTTGAGAATTCATTGTGGGTTTGTGGGAGAAATTGAAATTGAATTTTTCAAGCAATTTCAACGGTGAAATTCACAACAAAAACAAGTTTTTTTCTTCTTTTTTTTTTTTTTTTGCTTGCGTAAATATATAATATTTATATATTTTATGTGAAAATACAATCAAACAAGTCTGGGTGGTGTAGTCGGTTATCACGCTAGTCTCACACACTAGAGGTCCCCGGTTCGAACCCGGGCTCAGACATTTTTAACTGCTTTTTTTTTGGGCACGTTCATATTTTTTTTTTTACTTTTATCCTTTTTTAACCGCAACATTTTAAATTTTACTCAATCGTATACGACTGTTTGCCTACAACGTTCTCCCGTACAATTCAAGTTTTCAATGAAAAGCCGCTGCATCAAATTAGTTTAACAAAAGACATGCTTTCTGCTCAAAAAATCATCTGAAACTAAAAATCTCGTCAAAATATGTGCATGAAATTAGTAAACTATAGTAAAAAAAATGTTCTGATTGGTAGCTTACATGACCTGAAGAAAACCTACCGTAATTTAAAGTTCGGTTAAACTTAGTAAAGTTTCTGATATAGGATTTGCTTAACTAGTAAATCTACTATAACACCGCCTAATATGTGACAATATGAGAAAAATTTATCAACACTTTGTTACAAATTCTATAGATTGCTTTAAGAATTCGCTTTCTCACAATATTCGTTCCACACAAATTCTTACATGAGTCGGGCCTTACAATAAATTATTGTAAGTCCGCCTCATTTAATTCGCTTTATATAGTTTTAAATGCTTATTTAAGTGATAGTAAATCCTTTTAAGCTGCAACATCGTGGTTAAGTTGTATCTCATGCGAGAAACTGCAGATTCTTTCAAAGTTTCTGATAAGAAAAAAAAAATCCCGATTATAATTTTACGGTGAGACGGTTTCACGCCAGAGTTCGTGCCTCGAAAGCCTGCAACTTGTCACACTGCCCTCCCCTCCTTCGTGTCTCTCTCTCTCTCTCTCTTTCTTTGGAGAAACTCGCACTACTTTCGCTTCGTTACTATCTGAACTATTCTCCTTTGCTTTCTCTCTCTAAAATCTACGCACTGACTTCTCTTCTTCGTCTTTCTCTCTCATCTGACCTCATCATCGAAGATCGAAGGAAGCTTCGTCGTCTTCAATGGCGTCGCCTCTCGAATCTGCTTGGCAGGTCTTGCTCACTTTCCGCCTCTCTGAGATTGCTGCATTGTTGTTTTAGCTTGATTTCTGAAACCTAATTTTTTGATGATTTTGTTGATTGTTTTGCGATATTTTTATTTATTATGCATGCATTATTTATGAAATTTGAAGTTGATGCATTATTATGAGATTGCTGCATTGTTGATTTAGCTTGATTTGCGAAACCTAATTTTGATTGTTTTGGTGATGTTGTTGAGTGACGAAGTTGTGGATGTTGATTTTACGGTGTAGTTTGTTGAAAAGCCGAGGAAATCTTGATCGATTTCTCGTTCAATCCGTTGAATTTTGAAGTAGTATGACTTTCTGTTACTACTCTGAGATTGATCCATTGTTGTTTGGATGTGATTTGCAATGACGATTTTTTCATTGTTATGGTGATGTTGTGTTGTCTGCATCATGTTAACGAAGTACTGGATGTTGATGATGTAGTTTTTACAGAGTAATTTTGTTGATTGTTTGAGGAAAAACCGAGAAAATTTTATCGTTTACTGTTCAATTTGTTATTGATCTTATTTTTGTGATTGTGAATGTACTGATGTTATTTGATCAAGCATGCATTATTGTAAATTTTGATGTTTATATATATCTGGTATGTCACCTACTTTCTGATTTCGCCGATTACTTTGTTTATGTTGTATTGTCTGCATCAGAGTGTCGAACTAATCGACCTTGATGTGGTTGGTAGTTATGGAGTAATTTTTGTTGATTTATTTAGATCGTTTTTGGATAAGTTTGTGATTTTTTTCATGATTGTGAATGTACTAATGTTAATTGACTATGCATGCATGTCGAACCAAAGACTTGTTATGTCTTGGTTTTCGATATGAGGAATAAAGCAAAATGACTCACTAAAAATATCGGTTGAAAATTATCGATACAATCTTCACCTTGAGTCATTCGGAAACAGCCGCCCACGTGTTGTTTAACAATACGTTTAACAACACATGGGTAAAGGTTGCATATATTCGTTCCCCCTTATCGTACAATTTGCGAGAAACATTGAGGCATTTGATTAGTAAATGATGAGCATCATCAAAATGAATTGCACGATCTTTTCTTACTTTCTCCATCTGTGTATAGGAGACATTCATTATGGATTAGCTGATTCTAAACCCTTATTATTTCTGACGTTGCAGTACTTGATCACTAATTTCAGTGACTTCCAGTTATCGTGTATTGGAAGTTTCATCCTTCATGAAAGCGTTTTCTTTCTATCTGGACTCCCTTTTGTACTCCTAGAGAGGCTCGGATTTCTTAGCAAGTACAAGATTCAGGTTTCATGGCTGATCTTATCTTATTGTAGAAAAAGCAGCATAACTTGCTAAACATTATTCGCTTCTAGTTTTGTGAAATAGTTGCTCGTTGATGAGATAACTCTTGTGCACGTGTGGTCCACCGCCCACTATCTCACATAGCCGTGTGATTCTTTAAATATTTTTGAAATTTTGTGATGTTATTCAGCTATGTCCTTTGAGTCTAATCTCTTGTTGTTTTCTGTTTTCAACCCGAGTAATACCTTGCACGTATGACTCACTCGCCGCTGTAGGTGGGAGGATTATCTAGTCTTTGAGTTGTTTTGTCGATTGTTATATGGAGTACACAATAAATTAGTCGTGATGAACTTGAGCTCCTAGAATCAGTTTAATGGCTTTAGTCGTAATTGTTTTTCTGTTCAGGCAAAAGTGAACACTACGGAGGCACAGGGGAAATGCATAATGCGGCTGTTATTGTATCACTTTTGTGTCAATTTACCAGTGATGCTTTTATCATATCCTGTCTTCAGAAGAATGGGGATGCGTAGTAGTCTTCCCTTGCCGTCTTGGTAATTGAATTTCCTTACGTGAGTACTCGTATATCATTTCAAGAAAATGATGTACTAAAGCGACTTAACTGTGTTATCATTTTACAGGAAAGAAGTGACATCTCAGATAATATTTTATTTCATTCTTGAAGATTTTGTATTTTATTGGGGACACAGAATACTACACTCAAAGTGGTTGTACCAACATGTCCACAGTGTCCATCACGAGTGAGTGAAAGATCGGTTACCGACCTTGTCACTTATAACTTTCGTGCAATTTACATACATGACTTCATTCCTGTTTATCGTCTCCTAATTTGAAACACAGATACGCAACACCGTTTGGATTGACCTCTGAATATGCTCACCCAGCTGAAATACTATTCCTTGGCTTCGCTACAATAGTCGGACCTGCCATCACAGGCCCCCATTTGTTCACTCTTTGGCTGTGGATGGTTGTTCGAGTCCTCGAGACTGTAGAGGCGCACTGTGGATATCACTTTCCATGGAGCCCGTCAAATTTCATTCCTTTATATGGAGGGTGAGTGAGTGAGACTATCAAATCGATTCTCAATTTTTATTAACCTCATTTACCGTTAGCTATCTAACTATCTCTAACATTTCATCTCGGGTGTTTTTCAAATGTGCAGCTCTGATTTCCACGACTATCATCACCGTTTATTGTACACCAAGTCTGGGAACTACTCGTCAACGTTTGTATACATGGACTGGTAAGCCGATACATCTCATTTTTTTCGTTGAGATTTCAAATTATGAATATGGTTCTCTGTGTGATATTGGTTCGCCACAGTACCCCTGATATTTATTTTAACAACCACTCATTTGTGCAGGCTTTTCGGTACCGACAGCGGCTACAGAAAATTGAAGGCGCTGAAAAACGCCGAAGTCGAGGGCAAGAAAATGTAAGAAAATATTCGTTCATTTTCGCGAGTGTTATCCCCTTTTTCTTTGATATATGTAAAAACCTACTTCTCCTCCCCTTTTGTCTGAGTTTTGTGTTACGGTCACATTTCTTCAAAGTGAATGAAAGCGTGCCTTTTCTTTTAGCTTCCTGTTTGTTATTTTGATTCTCGAGATTTCATATTCAATCATACACATCAGATTTTCAAATTCCGAACGTGTGTGTGCGCTAATGACGATTGCTTCATCATGTTTTGGGTTACGACCACTAAGAACCTGTTCTTTTCGGCTTATTTTCAGCTCTGTTCAGCTCAGCTAGTTCAGTTCAGTTCAACTTGATTCATTTCAGTTCGGTATAGTGCAGCTCTAAAAAGTTCCGAAAGAATAGGTTCTAAGTGAAGTGTCAGACTAGCATAGGTTTAACGGTGTTAAAATTATATAATGAAGATGCATTAGAATTAATTATTTTTTCTTCATAATTTTTTTTTTTTTTTTTTTAAAACGACTAATCTATATATATATATATTAAAAAGCAAGTTGAAGAATTACATTTAACCATTAAACAACCACATCTCACCATTTGCTAAAAAATCACCTTTTATTAAGTCACATGTCACCATAATAAACACATATTTTAAATAAAAATCTCTATATATATATTAAAAAGCAAGTTGAAGAATTACATTTAACCATTAAACAACCACATCTCACCATTTGCTAAAAAATCACCTTTTATTAAACCACATGTCACCATAATAAACACATATTTTAAATAAAAATAAAAATACAAAAGACTACTCCGTATTAAATATCATCCATAATGACACCTTTTCATATATCTTTTATATTAAACTTTTAATTTTATTATCTAATATTGTGCTTGATGACATTTTATTAACTTTACTAATCAAACCCAAATTTATTTCTTATTTCAATTAATTTATCAAAACTTAAAATTTATAAATTGCATTTCATTGTAATAAAACACAATTTTTTACTCAGTAATTACTAAAAACAAATTTTATAGCTTACTGTTAATTTTATATTTTAAATATGTAATTTATATAAAGATTAATAAAAAAAAATGTTATAATTACTTTAACCAGTCAATGTTGTTGCATTCATAATTTCTTGTAATGTAACCACATTATAATAATTATGGGATTGTCTTGCAAAAAAAATATGTGAACAATATGAAACCAATAATGATTTTTGTCAAAAAAATTTAATCACTTCTTTTTGGTATAAATCTAATAACTCATAGTTAAATATTCGTATCCATAATTATATGTTACATATGATACTATCATTTTAGTTACCAGTATCTTATAACAATGACGATAGACAAACTCTTTAGGTTGGTAATAGTAATTGATTAAGTGTAATATTTAATTTGGTTAATATCAACACTAAATATCAACTCTTATTGACAATTGCACTACAAACAAAATCCTATTATTTAATATGAGCAAAATAACTCACTATATATGTTACAACACTGTCATATATGTGACAATAAATCAAAATTATCTTTTATATAGTAAGTATAGAAACATGTAAATTAATTTATAAATTAAAAATGAAAAATATAATTACAATTCCGTGAATCTCACGGGACACGTAACGGCACTTATAAGAATACAAGTAGTCGAAAACCAAACAATGAAAAACCATTTGAGAAAATTTCTCGCTTACAACAAAAGATTTTAAACCTTGATATGAATCATCTCAAAAGCGAGATTTTTATTGGTAAAACGATGAAATAACACTCAAATGAAGAAATTAACTGATTACACTCAAATTGAGTTCTTGACAAGTAATTTGATTTAAGCCGAATTGCTTTAGAAGCCGTAGCCGTTCACGGTGAATCCCCCGTCAACACTAATAGTTTGGCCGGTGATATAAGACGCCACCGGCATGCAGAGGAATGCCACCAGCGGAGCTACCTCGCCAACTGTCCCTATCCTCTTGATAGGATTCCTCGATAGCACGCTGTCCTCTACTTCCTTGTTATCGAGGGCCTGCAACCGGTTAGAGCGCAAGGTGGTTAGATGAAATCACAACGTAAGATAAAATGAAACCGATATGGGTACGTGTTCAAGTGTTATCATATCGAGTAATAAAGGTATTATGAACCTCTTTTGTAAAAGGAGTTCGGGTGAACCACGGCGCAACTGAATTGACCCTAATATTATCCTTCGCCCATTCACATGCTAGACTCCTTGCTAGTTGGTTCAGTGCTCCTACAAAGGACACACAACCGTGTTCGGTACCACTAGATCCAATAAATGAAGATGGGTAAAGCGTAAATGAAAGCGTCTTGTATGTCACGTTACTTGATTAAATTTAAATTATACCTTTTGAGGCCCCGTAGACTGAACCGCAGTTGACGGACACAGAGCCACAGACGGAGGATATCAAGATAATGCTACCAAATCCTGACGTTTTCAGAAGAGGGTACGCTAGTTGGCTAAGATGGAACGCTGTTTCGAAATTCGCTGTCATTATAGTTGCGCAATCATCGGAGGTGAAGTCCTCTGTATTCTTCATGATGTTGGCCCCGGTGTTGTTAACCTATATGGACTCGAAAGTACGTCAATCAATGCGAAAACCCAATCCCGGTTTTATGACGAATGAAAATCACAACGGGAATACTAACCAGAATGTTGAGCTTGCCATCGAACTTGTCAGACACGATCTGCATCAGATTATTCCTTTGTTCCCGGGACGCTACATCACACACGGAGCCATCGACATGAAAACCTTTTGCCTCCCATTTTCGTAAGCACAATGCAAGATCATCTTTATTCCGAGCACAGGTATAGACCCTTGCTCCAAGCCTCGACATTTGTTCCACGATTTCATGCCTACACACGAACGACACATGGGCAAAAATTAACTTGTAAAAATCTTACTTACATGCAGATACATCTACTAAACGCAGCGTTACTATAGACTCGACTACAAGTGGTAGCCATGAGTGAGTTTATCCAACAGATTTGTCGATTTTGAGCGTGGTGAAAACAACCATTCATGCATGTCGATGCATCTACATTGTGTTACACATTGCGTTACTTAAGACTCGACTGCAAATGTCAGACACAATTACATTGCGTTACTTAAGACTCAACTCGACTGCAGCAAATGTCAGACAAGTACATTGCGTTACTTAAGACTCGACTGCAAATGTGAGACACCAAGTACATTGCGTTACTTAAGACTCGACTGCAAATGTGAGACACACTAAAAAGTAAAAACAAGGAAATGTGCAAACCCGATTCCTTTGGTACCACCGGTTACAAGAGCGGTCATTCCAGTGAGCGACCATCGGTTGTCGCTTTGAAGTATTGCTTCTGTTGATTCTCCCATGTCTTAGTATAAACTTTGTAGTGATTTTTGGAGTGGATGATGAAAAATGATCACCAAAAACTCCCATTTATAAAGCCAATTACTCATGCTTTCCTCGCTAACTTTGTCAAAAAAAAAAACAAAAAAAAAAAAACGTAATTGATTTTTCGTATACGGATTTTACTCCCGTTGTATACTTTTTTCATTTAGTTTCCAAACCCTATCCTTTTTTACTCCCACGGTATACAAATTCTCTTTTTTTTTTTTCCCCAAATTTTTCTTAATCAAATTCAATCAATTGTTCAATTATTCAATTATTAATTTCAATAAACAATTCAATGAAGTAATAATCACTTTCAATTTCAATTATTGTCATTAAATTATAAATTTTTATTAATCCTAAATGGATTTAATTTAAAATCAAAATTAGGGTTTGCATAAGGAAGAACTTAGGGCGGCGGTAGGCACCAACTTAGGGTGGCAGGAGGCGGTAGCGGCGGGCGGAGAGGGTGGTCAGAGGTGGCGGCGCCGACGTGGGTGGGCTTGGTGGTCAATATGGTGGTGTAGTTATTGTGTTAGTTTGTGAGTTTTGTGGGTAGCCCAAGTAAGGCCGGTCGCGGCGAGTGGGACCGCCATGTGTAGCCGGCGGTGAACTCCGGCGTGGTGGGCGTCCGGTATGGTGATGGCCGAACTCGGTTGTGGCCGGAGGTGATGGTGGTCGGAATAGCTTGTTGATTCATTGTTGTTTTTTTTTTTAAACAAAAAAAATTTGTATATTGTGAAAGTAAAAAGGGTATAGTTGGAAAATCAAGTGAAAAAAGTATATAATAGGAGTAAAATTCGTATACGGAAAATCAATACCAAAAAAAAAAAAGATACTTCATTTGAAAGATACTTCACATAAAATGATTGTTCCATTTGTTTGTACGGATTATATTTGTAGGGCAAAAATGGCAAATTACTCACGCATGCGTTTCTCGCTTAACTTTGTCCTTGGATATGATATGATATGATATGATATGATATGATATTTTTGTTTGGCTATAAATGCACCAAAATCTATTTCATTTCGAAAATCATAGCTTCCGATAACATTATCTTTTAAAAATACTTTAAAATACTGGAAAAATTCACATGAATAATTCCAACTAACATTCATAAATAATTCCAACTCGGCTAAAAAAGGTGAAAAAAAAAATATGAAACCAATTTTAATTTTAGATAGAATAAGGGAGTGATGAAAATTTAATACTGGTTTAACCTTCTTTTGTACCTATTTGAGCCGGTTAAAATTGGCCAAAATATATTATTGGAATTATTTTCAATAGTTGAGATTATTCTGATATTATTTTGGGTTGTGATTATTGTTGGAAGATGAGTGTTAGTTGAGATTATTCCTGTGAATTTTTGCTAAAATATTTTAGAGGGAAGGAGAATGTTGTCTCTATGTTACGGGGTAAGATATGCAAAACTCTATCTATATTATTTAAACGCACATTAATATATACTTTACTACCAACGAGGTCTTGATACAGTAGTGTGAAATTTGTAAGAGTAGGCTTGGTAGGAGAGCAGAGATTCGATCATGGCCAGTTGGGAGGAGTTTAAAACCTTAACCAGGACAGCTCAAAGCAAGATTAGTCGAATTTCAAATGGGTTCGGATATCGGTTGGGAAACCAAAAAAAATATATACTTTACTAAATCCTCAAATAAAATATCCCTATACAATATTTATTAATAAATGTGAACAAAATTTACATGCATAACAAGCTAAGTGCTCTGTAGAGTAACGTAATTACATAGCCATAACATCATTGCAATAAATAGATCAAAATAAGTTTTACTAATTAATTTACTGATTTATCCTTAAATTAATTTTAGGAATTGAAAGCAATAATTGCCTTATAATAATATTTTTTTACTAAAATAGTGTGTGTGCACAATTGATGTTATTTTAATTTTAATCTGTTAAATATTTTTGTTTTTATAATTAAGTCATCATGATGTAAGCAGTAAGCATGTACATTTAACGGTAAAAAACTTCACAAAAATACGACATGTGGTATATATGACATTAGCGAGAAGTCGAAAGTATATTAAAAGAAGGTAAAGATAGAGCAAATTACACATGCTTTTCTCTTTAACTTTGTCCTTGGATGTGACATAAATGTACGAAAATCTATTTCATTTGGAAAATCATTGTTCCAATTTGACGATTCTCTTCGGATAACATAAGGGTGTGGTCTAGTGGTTAAAACATGGATAAAATGCACTACGGTGCTTGGGTTCGATTCATAAAGAAGCGTCTTGTGGAAATGTTTGCGTACGCTAATCGGATCATGAACCTGTCGCGCGGTAAAGGGTAGCATTGCAGGCGTGTATCTTTCAGCTATCATGCACGGGGGTTTACCCTTTCTTGGTAGCGGCTGCGGGTTCCCCACGTTATCCAAAAAAAAAAAAAAAAAAAACATTCTCTTTTAAATGTCGAGTATTTAATAAAAAAAAATATCATGAATACGTTATATTTGTTCCGTTCCAAAATAGAAAAAAGGGAAACAAATAATTAAATCAGAGAAAAATTTAACGTGTCAATACACCATATTCGTATATACTTTTTAGAATTTGTACTACGGAGTATATAAAAAAAATTCATTTTAAGTCATTAAAAATCTTTTTTTTTTTTTTTTCTTTAGGAGCCACTAAGCAATCGAGTGACTTGGTTAAAAAATTTTCTGACAACCGTTTACGATGTTTTCAGGAATAGAGAAATGGACCAAGAATGGTCAAGGTGGTCAAGGATGAGATGGAGTTGAGCCAAGGGTTGAGTCCTTGGGCTCAAACCCAAGCCTAGGCCATGGTTCAAGGGGCCACTAAGAGCTAAGTCGTATCGATTCCCCACAACCCAATGCATACTTGGTGGTCAAGAAGTGTCAAAGGTAGGTCGAGTTGGAAGAACAAAAGTCGATGAATATCTTATTTTTGAATGTGGTCGATTTGACACCCACGTGTGAGTTAACCCTCCAATAAAAGACTCACATGGCCACAAAAAATTTCAAGGAGGTCCATGGGTAGGCTCAATCAAATCACATGGCCATCACGTTGTTTTATGTTTTATGTCATTTTCATTCGTATTCTTTCGTTCTTTATCTTTATTGTTTTTAGTTTGTAAAAATCAAAATGAGGAGCATTGGACCGTCGCTCTCAAGCCAAGGCTCTATCAAGACCCTTGACGACCACCTAAACAAAGAAGGAAGAGGATTGAGTCAGTGTCGCATCAACCTTTATCTTTTGTAGTTTGTCTTTTACATTGAAATTTTAATTCTTGTAAGGCATGTGCCAGTTTTTTTGTTGTTTTCAAATTTCGTGTAGTAGCCCTTAGATCCTCTTTGAATTGTATGGCCAAGATTAGAGTGATGGTATTATATAAACCCTCATTCTCACAACATATTTTTCAGATTTGGATATTGAAGGTTAAACCCTAAATTTGAGTGTTTTCATTTCCTCTTAGCTTTGTGCTTGAGTTAGTGAGTTTCTAGTTAATTAGTGGCTTTGTGCTTGATTAACTAAAACCTAATTCTATTGCTTTGTGCTTAGAATTAGCCTATCCCTTTTATGTTTTCTTTGTTTTCATTTAAGTCTCAAAAATCAGAAAAATTATCCCACAAAAACAATACTTTGGCCGAGTAAAACACAAGCCTTTCAAGATCGATTTTTGTTGTTTCTTTGAGTGAAATCAAACCTCATAGGTTTCACTCCAAGAAAATCGTCGATTTGGATACGGTGTAGTGACGACGGTCTGCGACTTAGCAGCCAAAAAGCGTTCTCGTTAAACTTTGTAATTTTTAGTTACTCCGTCTTAAACAGGATATCTCGAGAGTTGAGATATCCTGCTTGGAAATAAGTCGAAAGCAAATTCATAAGGTAGGTTTTATAAAGCCAAGTAAATTCTACGAACTACAATTGCAAATTGGCTAGTCTGTATTCGTGAACGACTTATAATGTCGCATTTCAATCACGAACAACTTATTCGACGTCTAATAAACTTAAGAACACAGTTGTTAAGAAGTCATTACAAGTACGCAAGCGGTTTAAAGCAGGCCATTAACGGTGAAACCGCCGTCAATGGAAATGGTTTGGCCGGTGATGTAGGACGACACTGGCATGCAAAGGAACACCACGAGCGGAGCCACTTCACCAACCTTCCCTATTCTCCCTAGAGGAGTCCTCGATATCACTCTTCCTGCATACTCCTTGTCATCAAGGACCTGCAAGTAGTTGGAACGCCACATAGAACATGTTCACATGTCGAGTAGTAAGCCTTGTAAAAGACGGTGTGTATAAACTGACAGAAAAGTGTAAAACACAAATTATTTGATTTGAAGTACTTGAGCTACAATTTTTTCCTTGATTAGTAGTTTTATACTTTAACCAAGGCAGAATTGCTTTAGAGTAGGCCGTTGACGGTGAGTCCCCCGTCGACACTAATAGTTTGGCCGGTGATATAAGACGACACCGGCATGCAGAGGAATGCCACCAGCGGAGCTACCTCGCCAACCGTCCCTATCCTCTTCAGAGGAGTCCTTGATATCACGCTTTCCTCAATTTCCTTGTTATCGAGGACCTGCAAGCAGTTAGAGCGCAAGGCGGTTACATGAAATCACAACGTAAGATATGATGTTACTGAGATGGGTACGTGTTCAAGTGTTATCGAGTAATAAAGTATTACCGTGTTGGCAAGAGGAGTTCGGATGAACCACGGTGCAACGGAATTGACCCTGATATTATCCTTCGCCCATTCGCATGCTAGGCTCCTTGCTAGCTGGTTCATTGCTCCTACAAAAGACACACAACCGTGTTCGGATGAAAGGGTCTTGTGCATCACGTTACTAGATTGAGTTTAAATTATACCTTTCGAGGCCCCGTAGACTGAACCGACGTTGATGGACAAAACGCCGCAGACGGATGATATCATGACAATGCTACGGCTACCAAATCCCGACACTTTCAGAAGAGGGTACGCAAGTTGGCTAAGATGGTACGCTGATTCCAAATTCGCTGTCATTACAGTTGCGTATTCATCGGAGGTGAAGTCCTCTGTATTCTTCCTGATGTTGGTCCCGGCGTTGTTAACCTATATGGACTCGAAAGTACGTCAATCAATGCGAAAACCCGATTCCGGTTTTATGACGTATGAAAATCACAACGGGAATACTAACCAGAATGTTGAGCTTGCCATCGAACTTGGAAGACACGATCTGCATCAGATTATTCCTTTGTTCCCGGGACGCTACATCACACACGGTGCCATCAACTCGAAAACCCTTTGCCTCCCAATTTCGTAAGCACATCTCGAGATCGTCTTTACTCCGAGCGCACGTATATACCCTTGCTCCAAGCCTCGACATTTCTTCCACGATTTCATGCCTACCCACAGTGATACATTTCAGCTTAATTTCAGCTCTTAACAGCTTTTATAAGTTTAGCTCTAATAAGTTCAGCTTTTATAAGTTCAGCTCTAAGATGCTGAAAAGAACAGGGCCTTTCTTAAACGCCTCGTTAGTGCAGACTCGAGTGCAAGTGTTAGCCACGAGTGAGTTTTGAGATAGACAGGATTAGTTAGTCACTAGTTAGCGTAGCGTTACTCAAGACTCGACTGCAAATGTCAAACACGTACGAGTACCATCTAAAAACAAGCTAAGGACACGTACCCGATTCCTTTGGTACCACCGGTTACAAGAGCGGTCATTCCATTGAGCGACCATCGGTTGTCGTTTTGAAGTTTTGCTTGTGTTGATTCTTCCATGTCTTCACAACCTTAAGGTGTGTTTGGATAGCAAAATAGGAGGGAAAGGGAGGGGAGGGGAAATGAGGGAAGGGGAAGGAAGGGGAAGGAAGGGGAGGGGAGGGGAAATGATGGTGTTTGGATATCATTTTTCCTCCAAATCTTGCCTATTTTGGAGGGATTCCAATTAGGCTTAGAGGAGGGAAAATGGATCCCTCCAAATCCCTTCCCCTCCATTTCCCCCTTTTCATTTTTTGTAACCAAACGATGGAAACTCAATCCCTCCCTTTCCCTCCCCTTCCTTTCCCTTCATTTCCCTCGATCCAAACACACCCTTAGACTCCCTTAGTCTAACTTTGTCCTTAGATAAGATATAAAATTTTGAATTTTTTATTGGCTATAATGTTGAAGTAGGTCCCTCCCATTTATAGTAGAGTGTAAAAGTCATCCTTGGTTGGCTATGAGTGAAAGCATAAGGCAGTAAATGGGAAAGTAACAATGATGCAACAATAGGCTCATGACTAGGAAGTTTTCTATTCACTATGTGGACTTTCACATTTACATGCATGCATGATACGGAGTACTTGCTATATAAGAAGGATATCAACAACGTAATATGCATCCTCTCTTTTCCCTCATTGTATAAGTGTAATAATAAGAGCAGTGTTAAGTCTCTCGTGTATATTACTCTTAGGGTGTGTTTGGATAGCAAAATAGGAGGGAAAGGGAGGGGAGGGGAAATGAGGGAAGGGGAAGGAAGGGGAGGGGAGGGGAAATGGTGGTGTTTGGATACCATTTTCCCTCCAAATCTTGCCTATTTTGGAGGGATTCCAATTAGGCTTAGAGGAGGGAAAATGGATCCCTCCAATTCCCTCCCCCTCATTTCCCTCCTTCCATTTTTTGTAACCAAACGATAGAAATTCAATCCCTCCCTTTCCCTCCCCTAAGGGTGTGTTTGGATTGAGGGAAATGAAGGGAAAGGAAGGGGAGGGAAAGGGAAGGATTGAATTTCTATCGTTTGGTTATAAAAAATGGAGGGAGGGAAATGGAGGGGGAGGGATTTGGAGGGATCCATTTTCCCTCCTCTAAGCCTAATTGGAATCCCTCCAAAATAGGCAAGATTTGGAGGGAAAATGGATCCAAACACCACCATTTCCTCACTCCTCCTTCCTTCCCTTCTCATTTCCCTCCTTTTCTCTCTATTTTGCTATCCAAACACACCCTTAGGGGGTGCTTGGATAGTAAAATAGGAGGAAATGGAGGAGGGAAAATGAAGGGGAAGGAAAGAAGGAAGGAAAGGGGAGGGAGGGGAAATGGTGGTGTTTGGATACCATTTTCCCTCCAAATCTTGCCTATTTTGGAGGGATTCCAATTAGGCTTAGAGGAGGGAAAATGGATCCCTCCAAATCCCTTCCCCTCCATTTCCATCCTTCCATTTTTTGTAACCAAACGATGAAAACTCAATCCCTCCCTTTCCCTCCCCTTCCTTTCTCTTCATTTCCCTCAATCCAAACACACTCTTAGGGTGTGTTTGGATAGCAAAATAGGAGGGAAAGGGAGGGGAGGGGAAATGAGGGAAGGGGAAGGAAGGGGGAGGAAGGGGAGGGAAGGGGAAATGGTGGTGTTTGGATACCATTTTCCCTCCAAATCTTGCCTATTTTGGAGGGACTCCAATTAGACTTTGAGGAGGGAAAATGGATCCCTCTAAATCTCTCCCCCTCCATTTCCTTCCCTCCCCCTTCATTTCCTTCCCTCCATATTTTGTATCCAAACAAAGGAAAATCAATCCCCCCAATTTCCCTCCCCTTCCTTTCCCTCCATTTCCCTCAATCCAAACACACCCTTATTGTATTTCACCGAGAGTGATCAATAAAATCCTAGTGCGACTGTAGTGAGGACGTAGCCAAATTGGTGAACCTCGTTAAATTGTGTCTCTGCCGTTATTATAATTCTTATCATTATTATTGTGTGTGCGGTCATATATTTTATATACTTCCCCAAAACCCCTACATATAATAAATATACGAAAATAATTGAAAAAATTTACTACGTATAATGACATGACATATACCAGTAATAGTTGCAAAATTGGAATTGAGTTTGTAGAGGACATTGGTAGATTTTTCACTTGTTCCCATTACAAGGACGCAAATTGACGGTTTTCTTCGTATAATATTATTTTTCAATACTTTAAAATCGATTAGAGGGAAGAGAGTAATCAAAGATTATCAAAAGCAAGTATGAAAAAGCAAGTCTGACAACTGTTTATGACATCGTCGATTGAACGATTTTAATACGGAGTAGTAACGACGTTAAACGACTTAACAGCCAAAAAACGTTCTCATTAAACATGTAATTTTAATTACTGACTAACACTTTTACGTCGCTCTAAAAGGGGTCAAATTAACAATTTATAAAGCCTATTCGATTCACACAAAACACGTAATTTAGTGGTAAGAATAGGGTCGAACCCAAAGGAAGGACTTATGTATTAGGCTATGCGTAATTTTAATGTCACAACGAAAGTAAATAAAGGGGGTTTTAAAGGTTGATTAAGTCGAAACTAAAACTAGCAATGCAATTAAAAACGATGTAGACAATATAACTAAGACGCTTTAGATGCAATCACAAAGGAGTCACTACGACCAAGCAATACACGAGACGAAATACCCTAGAACTAAGATATTCAAGTAACTCCTTAAGTACTTTCTAATCATGTAATTCACAATGCTAGAATCGGCAAGCAAAGCAAAACAACACATATAAGACCCGATGAATCGGCATACAAAAGTCTAAAATGTGCTACAATCAATAGAAAACACAAAAGAAATATGTGAGCTCATCAAAGAATACATTTCAAGAATCGGCATGAAAGATTCAACAACAAGACCCACACTTTACTCCTCCAAACATGCTCAAAGCGAGATGAATCGGCATACAACACAATGAAACATGTTAACAATGCTACACAACAAGAATTCACACATTCAAGAAAGAACATATAAACCCTAATAGCATTCTAGCAAGGAAAATGCGACAAATAATCGGAACAAGTCACAAAATCGGTACTAGTAACAACACAAGCATAAGGAGAAGTAAATACTTAAATAAAATAGATCAAGGAAGTAATTCCTCACTTTGATTACAAGGTTTTCATGAACACCAAAAGATTACATCCAAAGCTTGAAGATTTAGCTACCCATAACTAAGATTTCATTCACTAAAACTAAATTAAGATCTAAACTAAAAACCGACATTGAAATTTTTGAAGGAAAATATTTGAAAACCTAACCCTAATTTTCTTCCCCAAGTTCTCTTCTCTCTCCTTATCTAAAAACTCAAAATTCAAGCATAAAATGAAAAAGTGTCGAATAAGTTGTACAAAGGAAGATACAAAACACGGGTAAAAAAATAGCCACGTCTGCAGAAACGGGAGCGGACCGCTCTGGTCAGGGGAGCGGACCGCTCCACCAGAGCGAGCAGCTCTTCTGAGTGGAGCTGGTGCTCTGCTCTGCTCTTGTGCTTCGTCTTGGCTCGAGTTTGGTTCAAATTCTCCGTCTTTTGCACTCCGTCTTCACTACGAGCATGGGTCTTCATATGGAATAGTAGGGCTTTAAGTTGGCGCTCCGAAATGTCGCTTGGTATGCACCACAAAACCCGCTTCAAAGCTTACACACGATCAAAATCACCACATTACTCGACTCTTGGCTTGACATTGCATAAAAACTTAGAATTACGTCATTGAAATAATATATCGGGTTTCCACATAAATATAGCTAAGTGATCCTAAAAACCCGCCTAAAACGTACTAACTCTAGCTCATTAACACCGTAAATTCGCTTCTCATCAACTCCCCCATGCTTAGCCTTTTGCTCGTCCCGAGCAAAACCAAAGGGAATCGATTGCCAAAGTCATTAAAGAGCTCTCTTCTCTTACACCCCTTCCTACTTATAACTCCCTCAACTAAAATGTTCTTAACCTTGCTTCACCCTTCTTATGTCTCCCTCAAAAACCTCACTTAAGCATCCACCAACTCCGATCCCTCATCCCGATCTCCCTCGACAAAGGACCGCCTAGCATGAACACAACACACCAAAATGTAGTAGGAATTGCCTCACCTTAACCAAAGCAATCCATAATTCCCCTCCTTATATCTCCCCACTTGATGAGCACTATGAAAACATATTCAAAGCCTTCTTAACATCCAATAGCCTCATCAAGTGCTCCTACCCTTCCACCCTCCGAACACCACAACTTATACCTCCGTACAACAAGCAAAAAGCAAGCTAATATACAAACCAAGCCCATAGTACGGGATATTAAATACTAGCCTCATACTTAGGAGGTAAATATGGCCTTTTTACTCATTTTTTTTTTTTTTTTTTTTTTCGGCTCTTTCCGACCTCGATTTTTCTTGCCTAAGGAAGCATACTAAGGCTTCCAAAAGCGAGGCCCCCCAAGTTTTGCATAAGCCGCCCTTTCGGGTTTTCAACTTATCGGGGTATTTTATTATTTTTTTCTGTTTTTTTTTCCCTTTTTTTTTTTTTTATTTTTTTTTTTTTTTTAGAAGCAAATAAAAACATAATCAAAAGCATAAAAATATATATACATATGGTACAACCGTCCTCACTACAACACTCTAAACCTCTCCCCCATGCTTAAACGATGCTTTGTCCTCAAAGCATAAGTAATCAAGACTAAACAAGCAAAAGGGGAAAGGAAAAGTAAGTACCTCAAGAGCCTCCACCGGAGCCCGAGGGCTCGTCTCGACGTCGATCCTCACGCCACTTCCGCCTTGCTTCCCTCTCAAGTCTTCTTCGCTCGGAATACGTAAACTCCATCTCCCGAATTTCATCAAACCGTGACTGTGGAGGGGGGTTATAATTAGGTGCGGCGTTGGCGATGTGCGTCGCCACACCCAAATCAAACGTAAGATCAACCTTCCGCTCCATCGAAAACATACGGTCACGGTATTCGGGCCACCACGAGCCCGGGGTAGGTTGGAAAGGCGGCAAATCATAGGTCGGAAAAGCATCCGGCCCCCACATACCCGGTGTCTCGCCTACGTAGCTAGAATGGCGAGGAGGAGCAAAATCGTATCCACCATAAGACGGGGCACCACTAAAAGAACCGGCTTGAGAGTCTTGGAAGTTTTGAAACTGTTGGAATCGGAGGAACTTTTGATAGTCTTCGGTTTGGTCAAGGGGCAAATCTTTTTGTACCCCACTACCGCTCGGCTCATCAACACTACGAGCCGCTTCACGCATGATCGTGTCCATGTCTTGCCCCTCACCCTCATTGTCAACATCATCCTTATTCAAATCAAAGGCATCCTCCGCCTCCGCCTCTTCCTCGTCATCGTCGTCACTAGGTGCCCGATTAGCAGTAGATGTTTTACCTCTCACGGCTTCAATGCTTTCTCTAAATTCGCGGTCAGGGGGCATGTAAAGCTCGCGGGAGGTGAGTCCCCAAGCAAGAGGGCGGGCACCTTGTGGTCGTGGAAGCCACAAATAACCATGGCTAGCGCCGTATAGCCAAGTGCGACCATTAAGCATTTTCACAGCTCGCAAACCCTCCTTATCATACAAGTGACCACCGGGCACAATCTCATCATCGGGGATTGGAATACCAAACGCCTCGGCAATGAGGGTCACCATCCCCCCCATAGGAATCTTTCCGGTCTTAGCGCGGTGGCACATATTAGCACAAGACACGAGAAACTCGTGTGCCCAATCCGGGACGCCATTTCCCTCCGAAGTCATACTCCATAAAAATTTGAGACTCTCATTGATGGCCTTAGTAGGCTCACCTTGACCCAAGAAGGTCATGTTTAAGAAGCGGAACATGAGTCGGAGGGAGGGGTGGGGGATAGTGTTGATCTTGGAATCCTTGTGCTTAGGGTCACCATCCGTAATGTGGTACCAAAAGTCATGAGTGTTCTGCGAGGTGTCGATATTGCAAAAGTCGGACGGAGCCAAAGTGACACCGAGAGCCGCCCTAAAGTCCACAAAGGAGACATGTTTCCTTTGACGATTGATACGAAACTCTACCCCCGCTTCCCCATTGGGCAATGGTCGTTCGGTGACAGTCGCAAGGAATTCAAGGGTGATTTGGCGATAGGTTCTAGGAGCGCAATTGATAAGGTTGCCTAGACCACCCTTGTTTAGCATGAAAATTATTTGACCGTCTAAACCAAGCTCGGTAAGGGTTGGGAGGTGAAAGAAACGGGTGGACAACACGGTACGATTGGGTTGATCAAGGATTCTAAACCGTGCTTTCTCCGTCTTGGTAAGACCTTCACTTCCTACGTAAGAGGGTGGAGGGGGAGGGGCGGGCTCATTTGTTTTTTGCTTCTTATTGCCTCGAGTACGTTTAAAAGGGTTTTTCATGTTAACCAAAGTGAAGGAGACACCAAACAAAGTGACACAAACTAGCTAGGGCTTAGGGGAATTTCAACAAACACGTGGCGTGCGCTACGAGACCACAAAACCAAAAATCGACTCTACAATGAGCACAACCCAAATTTCACCTCAAAATGCTCAACCAACAACAAACAACACTAGCCAAGCTAAATTAAGACCAAAAAGAACAACAAAAACGACCCTTAATTAAGAAAATTCGGACCAAAAGAAAGGTGGGTCGAAATGTATACCAAAACTCAAGTTCAAGGCTCAAAATGGCATTGTTGTGGTAGTCCAAGCACCTAGGAACCCTAAGCCTCCACTAAAAACCCAATTTAAAGCTTCAAATTCCACCAAAATCGATTTTTGAAAAATTAGGGTTTGAGTGAAAATTTCGAATTTGGGGTTGAAATCGGTGTTTTTGAGTGGAATGAATGCAAATTAAGTTAATGTAGGGTGATTTGATGATGTTTGGAACAAATTTGAGCAAAAATGGTGGATGTTTTAGGGGTAGTCGAAAATTTGGGGAGGGTTTAGTGTGAGAGTGTGTGAAAATGCTAGTCAAAAATTATGAGCAAAAACAAACAAGGACCCGAAAATAAAAGCTGGAAAAAGGGGGGGAGCGGACCGCTCCGGGTGATGGAGCGAACCGCTCCATAGGAGCGAGCCGCTCCTTCAGTTAAATTGGTCCGCTCTTTCTCTTCTGGCCGTTTTTTGAAGTAGGCCCCACGTGGCTCCAATTTGTCGGGTCGGGTCGTTTTTGAGCGGCATTGACCTCCCACATGACTCCCATATCGTCGCTTTTTTAGTTTCCGCCTTTTCGTACCTCGGGAAGCGTGAAACGCTTTTCTAGTGAAAATGGAGGGTTGTACCTACAAAAATGAACACACTACAAGGCAAAACTACTCTAATACTACAAAATAAACTAAGTTAAGCAAAAGTTAAGCATGGTCGGGTTGCCTCCCGCCTAGCGCCCTTGTTTAAAGTCATAGGCTCGACGTCAAACCGACTTAATCCGTATAAATTGGGTCCGCAAGAGTGAACTCTTCGAACCCTTCTTGTGAAAAGCCTTCATAATACGGCTTAAGTCGGTGACCATTCACCTTCATGACTTTCCCGGTATTTAAACTTTTAATTTCAATGGCTCCGTAATGATAAATGTTAACGATTTCAAAAGGACCGAGCCATCGAGATTGTAGTTTACCCGGGAAAAGACGAAGTCGAGATTGATATAAAAGAACTTTCTCACCAACTTTAAAGTTCTTCCTCGAGATGAGCTTGTCGTGGATGGCTTTGGTCCGAGCTTTGTATGTCTCCGCGCTATCAAAGGCGTCACGCCTTATCTCCTCGAGCTCATGGAGTTGTAGCTTCCTCAAGTCACCGGCCTCGTCATAGCTCATATTCATTTGCTTGACCGCCCAATACGATTTGTGCTCAATTTCCACCGGGAGATGACAAGGCTTACCATACACGAGTCGGTACGGGGACATCCCAATGGGGGTCTTATAAGCGGTACGGTAGGCCCACAAAGCATCATCTAAGCGTTGACTCCAATCCTTGCGAGTAGGATTTACCGTCTTCTCAAGTATGGACTTGATTTCTCGATTCGATACCTCTGCTTGACCATTTGTTTGAGGGTGGTAAGCGGTGGATACCTTGTGCATGACTCCATACTTTTTGAGAAGCGCTTCAATGGCTCGATTACAAAAGTGTGTGCCGCGGTCGCTTATCAACGCCTTTGGAAAACCAAAGCGAGAGATGATGTTAGACTTGAGAAACTCCGCCACAACCTTGGCGTCATCGGTTCGCGTAGCCTTAGCTTCCACCCATTTGGAGACATAGTCTACGGCGAGAAGAATGTAGAGATTGCCGTTTGAATTTGGGAATGGTCCCATGAAGTCAATGCCCCACACGTCAAAAACGTCACAATAAAGCATTGGTTGTTGAGGCATCTCGTGCCGTCTCGAAATGTTGCCCACTCTTTGACAATTATCGCACGTTTGGCAAAAGGAATACGCGTCCTTGAAGAGACTAGGCCAAAAGAATCCACTATTGAGCACCTTTTGAGCGGTTCTCTTAGCCCCAAAATGACCTCCACACGCTTGAGAGTGGCAAAAATCAAGAATGGATGAGACTTCATTGTCGGGAATACAACGTCGGATCACCGAGTCGGCACAATGCTTCCACAAATACGGGTCATCCCAAACATAGTTCTTGGAGTGGTTTTTGATCCTATCTCGTTGAGCTTTGGACAAGTTCGGAGGGAATTTCTTTGTCACGAGGTAGTTGACCAAGTTTGCATACCACGGAGCACATACATTGATCGCTAGGAGATGCTCATCGGGAAATAAAGCTTGGACCGGATCTTGATCTCCTTTGCTAGCCTCGGAATGAACGATTCGGCTCAAATGATCCGCCACCACATTGGCGGTCCCTTTCTTGTCCCTCACTTCTAAGTCAAACTCGCTCAACAAGAGAATCCAACGTATCAATCTTGGTTTTGATTCCTTCTTCGTCATCAAGTGTCTTAGTGCGGCATGATCGGAGTATACTATCACCTTGGTTCCAAGCAAATAAGAACGAAAACGCTCTAAGGCAAAAACAACGGCCAAGAGCTCCTTCTCGGTTGTTGTGTAATTCCGTTGGGCTTCATTCATCGTCATCGAAGCATAGTAGATGACATGTGTAGCACGACCCACGGATTGCCCAAGCACGGCTCCCAAAGCGTAGTCACTAGCGTCGCACATGATTTCAAAAGGTAACTTCCAATCCGGAGGTTGAATTATGGGAGCGGAAGTTAACCTTGCCTTTAGCTCGTCAAACGCCCTCTTGCAATGCTCATCAAAAACAAACTCCACATCCTTTTGGAGCAACTTGCAAAGAGGCGAAACTATCTTCGAGAAGTCTTTGATAAATCGCCGATAAAAACCTGCGGATCCTAGAAAAGAGCGCACTTCACGAAGATTAGTAGCATAAGGTAGGGACTTGATAGTGTCAATCTTTGCTTTGTCCACTTCAAGTCCCTTAGATGACACTACATGACCTAACACAATGCCTTCCTCGACCATAAAATGACATTTTTCGGAGTTTAGGACGAGGTTCGACTCAATACAACGTTTGAGCACCAATGTTAGGTTATGCAAGCATCTATCAAACGAATCACCATGGACGGTAAAGTCATCCATGAACACTTCAATAAAGTCCTCGACATACTCGGAGAAAATTGAAACCATGCATCTTTGGAAGGTAGCCGGGGCGTTACATAGTCCAAAGGGCATCCGCCTATATGCGAATGTGCCAAATGGACATGTAAAAGTAGTCTTTTCTTGGTCCTCGGGTGCGATTGGGATTTGAAAATACCCCGAGAACCCGTCCAAGAAACAATAATACGCACGCCCCGCTAACCTCTCTAGCATTTGATCAATAAAAGGCAATGGGAAGTGGTCTTTTCGAGTCACCGCATTCAAACGGCGATAATCAATGCAAACTCGCCACCCGTTTTGCACTCGGGTGGGTACCATCTCTCCATTGTCGTTCTCCACAACGGTTATACCCGACTTCTTGGGGACAACTTGGGTCGGACTAACCCACTTGCTATCCGAAATCGGATATATCATATCCACACTAAGGAGTTTTAGAATCTCCTTCTTGACAACCTCCATCATCGGAGGATTAAGCCTCCTTTGGGGTTGTCGAATAGGTTTTGACCCTTCTTCTAAGAATATACGATGCATACAAGTAGAAGGGGAAATACCTTGAATATCGGCTATCGTCCAACCAATAGCAAGCTTGTTTTCAACCAAAACACGATAGAGCTTACCTTCTTGTTCGGTTGTGAGTTTGTTGGAGATGATTACCGGCAATGTGTTGTTTTCTCCCAAGAAAACATACTTCAAGTGGCTCGGGAGTGGCTTGATCTCGACCTCGGGTGCCTTTATAACTGAAGGAACAGGTTTCTCACTAACATAGGCTAGTGGAGGGGGGTTAGTTCCAACAAATAAAGAAAACACGTTAGGGGAGGGGCAGGGGAGCGGGCCGCTCTGGCCATCAGAGCGAGCCGCTCCTGTGGAGCGAGCCGCTCCTTGGTCCAGAGCGGTTCGCTCAAAATCAGCTGGAAGTTTCTGCCGAAAATCTTCTTCACCCTCATTTTCACTCCCTTCATCCTCTAAGTCACAAATCAAGGCTCTCATATTCGACGGCATCTCAATGTCGGCATTAAAATCGTCACTCATTATGCTATTGAAAAGCGCTACTTCGAGCTCATCATAACCACTAAAGTCGTAAACTTCCTCAACCAAAGGGTCTATAACATCAACAAAGTACAAAGAATGGTCTGTAATGACCCCAAAATAAATAAGATTTAAAGTTATACTTGTCCTATATAATAATAAGACTATCAAAAATTTTATAAATAGACTTATATATATATATTGTTTTGTACGAATAAATTAGCCCGTCCCAAAAAAAAAATAGAGTACTAGGACTATATAATCCGAGACTTATTAAAAAAAAAAAAATATAATAAATAAAAAAAAAAAACTACACGTGGGGAGTGAGAGAATGACTCACCCACTTCTTGTCTCCTATATAAGCAAATATTTGACAACAAAACAACAAAAGATATCCCTGCTCACTACCTCTTTGGGATTATAATACACAAATTAATAAAACAAAATAATAATAAACATTAGCAAGGAAAGGAAGAACAAGGACAGTGGAGTAGGCACTTTTACGGAGTACCATAATTCTCATTGTATGATTCTGAGTCTCTCTTTTGTTATAAAATAAATTATGTTAATAATTATAGGTAGTAATTATATAGTTATTTTGATATAGTAGTTATACAATATGATTATTTAATATGTTATAATTAAATTGTGGTATAATTATGACTTCGTTGTAGAGTTATTGTAAGTATTTGGATATTATATAATGGCTATGGATAAGTATTGGGTAGTATTATGGTCAGTTAAAATGGTATATGGGTACTATGTTATTCAATATTGTAAAGGTTGTCTGATCTGTTGCTATACTATTATGTTGGTTTAATTTTATTATAATGTACTTTTGGCCATTTGTAACATTTGGTACACAATTATGGGAGTGAGACGGCATTATTATAATAACCTGTGTGCACAGAAGGGGGCGTGGCTCCATGTGAATGACGATTCTGGTATCCGGCAATATATTAGCCGAGTGGGTCTTAGTATAGACCTGAGTATCCTGTGTACATGGATGAGGGCATGGCCTGGGGGAGTATTAACTCCGTAATGTGTCTCTCTTGTATAATAGTGGACCAGTAGAAATGAGGTGGTAAAATAAATCATTGGGTTATGAATGAGGATAAATATGATATGGACACCGTAGGTAGTCATAGGAATTGGACTTATAACTGGGGGAGGGGGGGAAGGCAAATCAGGTCATACTCAGCCGGTGGTTGGCTGATCCCGTTATATTTATATTTTTTTTCAGGTAAAGGTACTAGAAAGCAGCAGGAGTGATGGTTTGTGATTAATATAGGTTGTAAAATAAGTCGTATGAATAATGTACTATAACAGTAGTAGGAGTGAAATTAGTAGTAGTAATTTTGTAGCCTTGTATTTTCTGTAGTGAAAATACGGCAGTAACGCTCGGAATACTCTGATGTATTTATCTTTTATGGTGTAATAAGACGAGGTAGTCTTTTTATATAATGAGGGCGTTACAGATTGGTATCAGAGCCCTAGTAGTAAAATTTGGGAAAGGAAAGTTTATTTATTTAATTGAGGGGTAGAAGGTAGATACACTAATAACCGTAATATTGCCTGGTACTTAATTATTTAGTTAGTTATATTTTTATGTGATACTAACGATATTTTAATGATTTGTCTCTTCTAGATAACGATATGAATCCTCCACATCCCTACGATTTGAACATGGACCCACATGGCCGGGTGTCTCACCATATAAACCGCTTGAGGAGGGCATTGAATGAGCACAATCACTTATTCCCGGGATACCCGATGAGTGAACCTTACAGAGCGGATTGCTTAATTAAAACCTTACCTAATATTCCTCCGTGGAAAGCGTTCAAAGAGCGATATTCTGATCTCATTGTAAACGGTGTTCCAAATCACAATCGATACCTTCTGAGGGGAGCATATTACGACACCTGGAACCCGAGTTTTGAGGTATTGGCGTGGGAACTGCAGAAATTTGAACGAGAAAGGGTAATTTTTATATCAGATGAGGATGAACCGGTGGGAGGTGGAGGGGGTGCAATAAATAACCCAGTTGTGGTAGAGGAGGATCCTGAGGGGGAGGAGGATCCTGAAGAGGAAGAGGATCCTGAAGAGGAAGAGGAGCCTGAAGAGGAAGGGAACCCGGAAGCGGACGTTATTTCCGTAGAAAATGATAACTGATGTGTGTACATGACTAGACTTTGTGGGTTGTAAATAAATAAGGTGAGTTAGGAGAAGGGGTAATGGGAGAAATATATTATAGCGTAACGGCCTGGAAGGGAAGTTAGTTGCCAAATTTTGGAACGTAACCGGCAAACTAAACCTTGCCACCTCAGAAATAAATGTTTGTATATGATAATATGTATAATATAGTTTGTGTAATATAAATTATATATGTGTATTTATAAACTATGTATAATAAGGTAGTGTGTTATAAATATGTATGTATATGGTTTGGTTATATTAGTTATAATTTTGCTTATAAGATAAAATGAGGCAACAAGCGTATACTAACTAAAATTTTTGTGTATATAGATGTCTCAGCCTAACAATCTCGACGTTAACCAACCTGCACCTAATGACCAATCAGATTTAAGAAGTTTGGTGGCAATAATCGCCGAAGCAATAAGGAATGATAATTCGCATAATGAAGAGGATAGTGCTAAGTATTTCCAAAAAATGGCAAGTTACAACCCCAAAACCTATGATGGAAAATTAGATCCCGTTGAACTCGAAAACTGGATTAGGAGTTTCGATAAACTTTTTGAGGCGATCCATTGCCCGGAGAAATGGAAAGTAGGATTTGCAATATACTATCTGGTAGGACAAGCTGATTTATGGTGGGAGACGGTGAAGGAAAAGAGAAATGAGGATGGATTTGACTGGGAAAAACTTAAGGAACTTATGAGGTCAAAATTTTATCCTCCTTCGCTTAGGAGACAGAAAGAGGATGAGTTTAATAAGTTAGAGCAGGGATCGATGTCTGTGACATTGTATGCGGCTAAGTTTATGGAGTTGTCTCGATTTGCTCCCCATATGGTGGCCACAGAAGAATTAAAGATGAACCGATTTGAAAGAGGATTAAATTGGAGTCTTAGGGATAGACTGTCTACCCATACTTGTTTAAACTACCAGGAAATGTATGATAAAGCCACCAATGCGGAAAGGATAATAAAGGAAAGAGGGGAGGAACAGGTAGGACATAAAAGAAAGTTTGTAGGAAATCAGCCGTCAGGAGTAAATTTCTCTAAACAACCCTACCCGTTAGAGAGAAGGAATTTTGTTAATCAACCTCAGGAAAGAAATCAAGGACTTTTCTGTACCCGATGTGGTCGTACCAATCACACGACTGCTCAATGTAGATATTCGATGATGCGATGTTATGTGTGTGGAAGTCCAAATCACAAGAAAAATGAATGTCCACAGGCTAAAGCTATGGTTGTCGGTAGTGCTAGTACTTCTAGAGTACCAACGCCCCAGGGAGCCCTAGGACATCAAGCTCATAAACAAGGTGCAACTCGAGGGAGGGTGTACGTGATGAACCCTCAAGAAATAGAACCTTCTGACGACGTGGTCACGGGTAACATTTTGCTTAACTCTACTCCAGTTAATGTTTTATTTGATACAGGGTCATCATATTCATTTGTATCGTTATCATTGAGTAAGCAACTAAATCTAATACCCCAAAGTCAAGAGTTGAAAATTCAAATTGGGTTGCCCACGGGAGAGATAATACCATGTTCTACTCAATATAAAGACTGTGTTTTGACAATAGAAGGAACCGATTTCCTAGCCGACCTTATCCAGTTTGATTTACAAGATTTTGATATAATATTAGGAATGGACTGGCTTAAGAAAAATCATGTGGTGGTAGATTGTCATGGAAATACGGTAACAATTGTGAGGTCTGATGGAGGTAAAATAATTTTCCAAAACAACGAAGCTCATAAAGATGGAAGAATTATAAGTTTCCCAAAAGCTCTAAAGTTAATACGACAAGGTAGTAAAGGATACTTATGTGATGTTCATAAACCATCAGAATCTGAACCGGGGTTAGTTGATATACCAGTGGTTAGTGAATTTTCGGATGTCTTTGCTGAAGACATTCCAGGGATGCCCCCATGCCGTGAGATAGAGTTTACAATTGAGTTAGCACCGGGAAGTACTCCCATTTGTAAAGCCCCTTATAGAATGGCCCCAGCTGAACTCAAGGAGTTAAAGGAACAAATCAATGACCTACTGGAGAAGGGATACATAAAACCAAGTATTTCACCTTGGGGAGCACCAGTCCTGTTTGTCAAAAAGAAGGATGGAAGTTTGAGATTATGTATAGATTATAGAGAACTTAACAAGATCACAATAAAGAATAAATATCCACTACCTCGGATAGATGATCTTTTTGATCAGTTACAAGGGTGTACGGTTTTCTCAAAAATAGATCTACGTTCAGGATATCACCAGTTGAGAGTAAAATCAGAAGACATTCCAAAGACTGCTTTTAGAACCCGTTACGGACACTATGAGTTTGCAGTACTGCCTTTTGGACTCACTAATGCTCCTGCAGTTTTTATGGACTTAATGAATAGGGTGTTTAAATCGTATTTGGATAAGTTTGTTATCATTTTTATCGATGATATTCTTATATACTCTAAGGATGAACAAGAGCATGCTAGCCACTTAAGAGTAGTTTTGGAAACCTTGAGGAAAAATCAATTATATGCCAAGTTCAAGAAATGTGCCTTCTGGTTAGCAGAGATCACGTTCTTAGGCCATGTTATATCTGGGGAAGGAATAAAAGTAGACCCTCAAAAGATTGAAACGATTACCAACTGGCCGGTGCTTAAGAACGTGGCTGAAGTACGCAGTTTTCTGGGGTTAGCAGGATATTATCGTCGATTTGTGAAAGATTTTTCAAAGATTGTTCAACCTCTTACAAACCTTACCAGAAAAGGAATCAAGTTTGAATGGAGTGAAAAATGTGATAGAGCATTCTGTGAAATGAAGAATAGGCTTACCTCAGCCCCTATTTTAACCTTACCGAAAGGCACAGAGGGCTTGGAAGTATACAGTGATGCCTCCAAACAAGGATTAGGTTGTGTACTGATGCAGAATGGGAAAGTGATTGCGTATGCTTCTAGACAACTTAAAACACATGAACAGAATTACCCTACTCATGACCTAGAACTTGCTGCTGTCGTTTTTGCATTAAAAATTTGGAGACATTATCTTTATGGAGTGTCATGTCGTATATATACAGACCATAAGAGCTTGAAATATCTTTTTACCCAAAAGGAGATCAATATGAGACAGCGTAGATGGCTTGAGTTCCTGAAAGATTACGACTTAGACATCCAATACCATCCAGGGAAAGCAAATGTGGTAGCAGATACCTTGAGTCGAAAGCCGTTGCCTACCTTAAACCTGCTTATGGCGAACCAACCTCAAATTCGGAACGACCTAAATAGAATTGATGTAAATATGGTTATGGGCGATTTAGTTGGGCATATGGCAGCCTTAGAAATCATACCGACTTTGAGTGACGACATAAAGAATGAACAAAGAAAGGATCCACACTTGGAGAAAATTCGAAGGGATGTCCAAGTAGGAAAAGCACCAGGTTTTCTGGTTCAAGATGATGGATCATTGTGGTTTCAGAAACGTTTGTGTGTACCAAATTTAGAGGCTCTTAAAAAGAAGATTATGAATGAAGCTCACAGTTCCCGATACTCTATACACCCTGGAGGAAATAAAATGTATAAGGACATCCGACAAACTTTTTGGTGGAGTAATATGAAGCAAGAAATAGCAGAATTCGTTGCTAAATGTCTAACCTGTCAACAAGTAAAGATAGAACATCAAAGACCGGGAGGACTTCTACAACCCTTAGATATCCCTACCTGGAAATGGGAATCAATTTCCATGGATTTTGTGACAGGATTGCCCGTAACACCACAAGGGATGAACGAGATCTGGGTAATTGTAGATCGACTAACCAAATGTGCCCATTTTATTGCCACAAAGACCTCATGGAACTCGGAACAGTTGGCAAGAAAGTACATAAAAGAGATAGTTAGATTACACGGGGTACCCAAATCCATCGTGTCTGATAGAGATACCAACTTTTTGGCCAAGTTTTGGAAAAGTTTTCAAGCTGCTCTAGGATCACAACTTAACTTTAGTACTGCTTTTCACCCCCAAACTGATGGTCAGACGGAACGAACCATCCAAACCTTAGAGGATTTATTACGGTCATGTATTTTGGATTATCAAGGTTCTTGGGAACAACACTTGCCACTAATAGAGTTTTCGTATAATAATAGTTACCACGCAAGTATAGGTATGGCACCCTATGAAGCTTTGTATGGACAGAAATGTAGAACCCCCTTATGTTGGAGTGACATTGACGAGTCTAGAATCATTGGACCTGACTTAATTCAAGAAACCACCAATAAGATAAGGATCATACGAGAGAAAATGCGAACCTCTCAAAGCCGGCAGAAGAGTTATGCAGATTTGAAACGGCGAGCGGTAGAATTTGAGAAGGGTGATTTTGTGTTCCTTAAGGTGTCCCCTACTAAAGGAATAATAAGATTTGGAAAACAAAAGAAACTAAGTCCAAGGTACATAGGACCATTCGAAGTGAGTGAAAGAGTAGGAGATCTAGCTTATCGACTCTATCTTCCCTTTGAGCTCTCAAGGATTCATGACGTATTCCATGTTTCGTTTTTGCGAAAATATATCCCTGACGCTAGTCATGTTATCAAGTTACCCCCTGTACAAGTCAAAGAAAATCTTACTTATGAAGAGAAGCCCATTGAAATACTAGATCAAAAAGAGAAGGTTCTTCGTAACAAGGTTATCAAAATGGTCAAAATTCTTTGGTCACATCACGATGCAACGGAAGCAACTTGGGAGAGCGAGCTCGAAATGAGAAGCAAATATCCCCATTTATTTTCACTAATATAAGGTATGTCACGTTTCGGGACGAAACTTATTTTAAGGAGGGTAGGATGTAATGACCCCAAAATAAATAAGATTTAAAGTTATACTTGTCCTATATAATAATAAGACTATCAAAAATTTTATAAATAGACTTATATATATATATTGTTTTGTACGAATAAATTAGCCCGTCCCAAAAAAAAAATAGAGTACTAGGACTATATAATCCGAGACTTATTAAAAAAAAAAAAATATAATAAATAAAAAAAAAAAACTACACGTGGGGAGTGAGAGAATGACTCACCCACTTCTTGTCTCCTATATAAGCAAATATTTGACAACAAAACAACAAAAGATATCCCTGCTCACTACCTCTTTGGGATTATAATACACAAATTAATAAAACAAAATAATAATAAACATTAGCAAGGAAAGGAAGAACAAGGACAGTGGAGTAGGCACTTTTACGGAGTACCATAATTCTCATTGTATGATTCTGAGTCTCTCTTTTGTTATAAAATAAATTATGTTAATAATTATAGGTAGTAATTATATAGTTATTTTGATATAGTAGTTATACAATATGATTATTTAATATGTTATAATTAAATTGTGGTATAATTATGACTTCGTTGTAGAGTTATTGTAAGTATTTGGATATTATATAATGGCTATGGATAAGTATTGGGTAGTATTATGGTCAGTTAAAATGGTATATGGGTACTATGTTATTCAATATTGTAAAGGTTGTCTGATCTGTTGCTATACTATTATGTTGGTTTAATTTTATTATAATGTACTTTTGGCCATTTGTAACATTTGGTACACAATTATGGGAGTGAGACGGCATTATTATAATAACCTGTGTGCACAGAAGGGGGCGTGGCTCCATGTGAATAGCGATTACGGTATCGTGCAATATATTAGCCGAGTGGGTCTTAGTATAGACTGAGTATCACGTGTACATGGATGAGGGCATGGCACAGGGAGTATTAACTCCGTAATGTGTCTCTCTTGTATAATAGTGGACCAGTAGAAATGAGGTGGTAAAATAAATCATTGGGTTATGAATGAGGATAAATATGATATGGACACCGTAGGTAGTCATAGGAATTGGACTTATAACTGGGGGAGGGGGGGAAGGCAAATCAGGTCATACTCAGCCGGTGGTTGGCTGATCCCGTTATATTTATATTTTTTTTCAGGTAAAGGTACTAGAAAGCAGCAGGAGTGATGGTTTGTGATTAATATAGGTTGTAAAATAAGTCGTATGAATAATGTACTATAACAGTAGTAGGAGTGAAATTAGTAGTAGTAATTTTGTAGCCTTGTATTTTTACGTAGTGAAAATACTGGCGATGCCTTCGAATACTCTGATGTATTTATCTTTTATGGTGTAATAAGACGAGGTAGTCTTTTTATATAATGAGGGCGTTACATGGTCCTCGGGTGGGTATTTCATGCAATCATAAATATTAAAATCTATAACCTCACCGTCAAACTCTAGAGTCAACGATCCACTAGCCACATCGATTTTGGTCTTTGCCGTTTTAAGAAAAGGTCTCCCTAAAAGCATTGGAGCGGCAAATTGGTCTCGGTTCATATCCAACACATAGAAATCGGCAGGAAACACAAGTTTTCCCACCTCAACTAACACATCCTCCACAATTCCCTTAGGATAAGCATTAGAACGGTCCGCTAATTGAATCACTACGTTGGTCTTAGCCAAAGGGCCGAGATTTAGGGTGTCATACAAAGAAGATGGCATAACATTGATCGAAGCACCCAAATCTAACATAGCATTAGCAACCTTTCTCCCTCCGATAGTGCATGGTATAGTGAACATTCCCGGATCCTTGCATTTTGGAGGCATTTTCTTTTGGAAAATGGCCGAGACATGTTCACTCACCCGCACCTTTTTGGTGGCCTTGAGCTTGTTGTTACGTTTTACCGTACACAACTCCTTCAAAAACTTAGCATACCTAGGCACACTTTTTAACAAATTAATCAAGGGGATGTTTACCTCACACTTACGGAAAGTTTCATAAATGTCTTTATCTTGCTCAAACTTTCGCGTCTCCTTGAGAGCACTTGGGAATGGAGCCTCCGGCTCATATATCGGTGATCCCATGGGAGGGACGTCATCATCACGGCTCTCCTTTGGAGGTACTTGGTGCGAACTACTTTCCACCACAATAATCTCATCTTCCTCGACTCGTTCAACGGGTTCCGGACTAGGAGATAAATTCCTAGCTCTTTTACCACTCTTTTTCTCCGCCTCTTCAAGTTGCCTTCCATTTCTCAACGAAACGGCACTCACATTAGGATTTGGGACGGTAGATGGAGGTAATTTGTTGGAATCCCGGGCTTCAAGTCGACCGATAGCACTTGACATTTGGCCCATTTGCCTCTCAAGGTTAGAAATACTCGACTTGCTCTCTTGTTGACCTTGGAGCATGGTGGATTGCAAGGTATTGATGTTGCCTTGCATTGTATTCACATTAGAACTCAAGCCACCAACGGACAAAGCCAAAGAACGTACCAACTCCTCGGTTGAAGTTTGTTGGTTAGAACTCGATGGAACAAGTTGATTTTGTGGAGGTTGGTTATATTGCATAGGTGGTTTGGTTTGAGAAGAACCACCTTGATGGAATTGTGGTTGAGTGAATTGAGTTTGGGGTTTTTGATTGGAAAAACGGTTGTTTTGTTGAAATTGGGGATTTTGAGCATATTGGTTTCCTTGGTTCCCTTGGTTTTGGTTCCACTTTGAATCTTGAGGTTTTTCTTGGTTATTCCACCTAAAATTTGGATGATCCTTCCATCCCGCATTGAAGGTGTTAGAATGAGGGTCATAATTTTGTCGTGGAGGCCTATTACCAAAGGCACCAACCGCGTTTACCGCCTCCATATCACTTTCAAGCATTTGAGGGCACATGGAAATATCATGGGCTTGTGATTCACAAATACCACACACTTGAGCTTTATCACCTTCTTTATCATGCATAAGCTTCTCGACCATGGCGGTTAAAGAGCTCATTTGGTTCATAAGCTTGGTGTCATGGCTTGGTTGTTGTTCTTTCAACATGTGCACCCCTCTTGACTTGGGTCTAAAGTGTCTAGAGCTAGCCGCGAGCTCTTCAAATAGAGTATTAGCTTGCTCCGGGGTCTTGTGTTCAATTGTACCTCCACCCGCCGCGTTTACCATCCTTGCCTCCTCCGGTAATAAACCGGTGAAAAAGTACATAACAAGATCTTCGTTGGCGTACCCATGGTAAGGGCAACTCGCACAAATCCTCTTGAATCTCTCCCGGTATTCATATAGCGTCTCCCCTTCGAGTTGCTCAATATTGGAAATTTGCTTCTTTAGGAGGGACGACTGTGAAGCGGGGAAGTACTTAGCAAGGAACAATTGCTTCATGGTTTGCCAAGTGTTGACCGAATTAGGTGGGAGGAAGTAGAGCCAATCTCTAGCGGCATCCTTTAGGGAAAAAGGGAAAGCTCGAAGTTTAAGTTGCTCCTCGTTAACACCATCCGGCTTCATAGATGAACACACCACATGGAATTCGGCAAGATGTCTATTAGGATCATCTCCCGCTCTACCGTAGAAGCTAGGCAAGTGGTGGATGATTCCCGACTTCAAGGCATGGTTTTGCCCGTCCTCGTTCGGTGTAAAAGTGATGCACAACGGTTGTTGTGTGAGATCGGGAGCGGTAAGTTGTCTCAACGTACGATTTTCGGGTGGTCCCGCCATGTTTCGAGGTGGAGAACTTTCCGGCTCGGCAAAAATATTAGTGAACTCGAGATCGGTTGTGACAATATCTCTAGTACTAGTAGATGGATCCTCTTCGCTATCCACACGTTCCAAAACGGGGCGATAAGATCTTAGTGGACGAGGGTACATATAACTAGATGATCCTGCAAAAGTGAAACAACAAGAACCTAGTGAAATAACTACCCAAACTCGAGGATAGCTCAAGTTGGGCAACAAATACCAAAGGTTGCAAACACCAAAGGAATAAAGGAGTAACAAAGTCTAGACTAAACAAACTAGCAAAACTAAAAATATAAACCTACTAACTACTAATCAACAATTCTAAAGACTAACAAAATAAAACACAAGGCCTATTGCCTTCCCCGGCAACGGCGCCAAAATTTGACTAACACTTTTACGTCGCTCTAAAAGGGGTCAAATTAACAATTTATAAAGCCTATTCGATTCACACAAAACACGTAATTTAGTGGTAAGAATAGGGTCGAACCCAAAGGAAGGACTTATGTATTAGGCTATGCGTAATTTTAATGTCACAACGAAAGTAAATAAAGGGGGTTTTAAAGGTTGATTAAGTCGAAACTAAAACTAGCAATGCAATTAAAAACGATGTAGACAATATAACTAAGACGCTTTAGATGCAATCACAAAGGAGTCACTACGACCAAGCAATACACGAGACGAAATACCCTAGAACTAAGATATTCAAGTAACTCCTTAAGTACTTTCTAATCATGTAATTCACAATGCTAGAATCGGCAAGCAAAGCAAAACAACACATATAAGACCCGATGAATCGGCATACAAAAGTCTAAAATGTGCTACAATCAATAGAAAACACAAAAGAAATATGTGAGCTCATCAAAGAATACATTTCAAGAATCGGCATGAAAGATTCAACAACAAGACCCACACTTTACTCCTCCAAACATGCTCAAAGCGAGATGAATCGGCATACAACACAATGAAACATGTTAACAATGCTACACAACAAGAATTCACACATTCAAGAAAGAACATATAAACCCTAATAGCATTCTAGCAAGGAAAATGCGACAAATAATCGGAACAAGTCACAAAATCGGTACTAGTAACAACACAAGCATAAGGAGAAGTAAATACTTAAATAAAATAGATCAAGGAAGTAATTCCTCACTTTGATTACAAGGTTTTCATGAACACCAAAAGATTACATCCAAAGCTTGAAGATTTAGCTACCCATAACTAAGATTTCATTCACTAAAACTAAATTAAGATCTAAACTAAAAACCGACATTGAAATTTTTGAAGGAAAATATTTGAAAACCTAACCCTAATTTTCTTCCCCAAGTTCTCTTCTCTCTCCTTATCTAAAAACTCAAAATTCAAGCATAAAATGAAAAAGTGTCGAATAAGTTGTACAAAGGAAGATACAAAACACGGGTAAAAAAATAGCCACGTCTGCAGAAACGGGAGCGGACCGCTCTGGTCAGGGGAGCGGACCGCTCCACCAGAGCGAGCAGCTCTTCTGAGTGGAGCTGGTGCTCTGCTCTGCTCTTGTGCTTCGTCTTGGCTCGAGTTTGGTTCAAATTCTCCGTCTTTTGCACTCCGTCTTCACTACGAGCATGGGTCTTCATATGGAATAGTAGGGCTTTAAGTTGGCGCTCCGAAATGTCGCTTGGTATGCACCACAAAACCCGCTTCAAAGCTTACACACGATCAAAATCACCACATTACTCGACTCTTGGCTTGACATTGCATAAAAACTTAGAATTACGTCATTGAAATAATATATCGGGTTTCCACATAAATATAGCTAAGTGATCCTAAAAACCCGCCTAAAACGTACTAACTCTAGCTCATTAACACCGTAAATTCGCTTCTCATCAATTACTCCGTCTTAAACACGATATCTCGAGAGTCGAGATGGTTTGCTTGGAAGTAAGTCGAAAGCAAATACATAAGGTAGGTTTTATAAAGCCAAGTAAATTCTACGAACTCCAGTTGCAAATTGGCTAGTCTGTATTCGTGAACGACTTATAACGTCGCATTTCAATCACGAACAATTTATTCGACATCTGAAGAACTTAAGAACACACTTGTTAAGAAGCCATTACATGTACCCAAGCGGTTTTTCAAGCAGGCCGTTAACGGTGAAACCGCCATCAATGCAAATGGTTTGGCCGGTGATGTAGGACGACACTGGCATGCAAAGGAACACCACGAGCGGAGCCACTTCACCAACCTTCCCTATTCTCCCTAGAGGAGTCCTCGATATCACTCTTCCCGCATACTCCTTGTCATCAAGGACCTGCAAGTAGTTGGAACGCCACATAGAACATGTTCACATGTCGAGTAGTAAGCCTTGTAAAAGACGGTATGTCACTAACAAAATGAAAGACGAGTTTTCTGATACATAAACTGCGACCATTATCGATTAAAACGTAACCATTTTTACGCATCTCAAATAGTGTGTACGATCGATCAACTTAGATGTGGTCACATTTATATACATCAAGAAACCCGTCGTTCACTTTTTTAGTGATAGTTTGATAGACGATCTTTCTAAGACTTAGCCGAAAAACAAATAGAGTACGAAGGATTACCGCTTTATCAAGAGGGGTGTAGATGTACCAAGGAGCGATGGTGTTAACCCGGATATTATCCTTTGCCCATTCGCACGCTAAGTTCCTCGCGAGCTGATTCATTGCTCCTACCAACGACATTCAACAAGTGTTTGAGTCTATATGGAACGGTTCTTTTGGAACACGATACAAAGGCCAAAATTGAGTGTCCGAGCTATAATGAAAAGCTAGATCGAGTTTAGACTTTCGATTATACCTTTTGTTACCCCATAAACTGAGCCGCAATTGACTGACACAACACTACCCACGGAGGACATCATGATGATGCTACCAAACCCAGACGCTTTCAAAAGCGGGTGGGCAAGTTGGCAAAAATGGTACGCAGAGTCGAGATTCGTTGCCATCACAGTTGTGTATTCGTCAGCAGTGAAGTCCTCGGTCTTCCTCCATATGTTGGTCCCGACGTTATTAACCTACAGATATTTGGAATTACGTCAAAACTATGTCAAAACTCGATCAACTGTATTTTTTACTTCAAAAAAGTAGAACCATGCGGAATTTTGTTTGACAGACGTGAAACAGTAGATGAGTTGAATGGAGGGAGTCATACGATACTAACCAGAATGTTGAGCTTGCCATCAAACTTTGTCGAGACAATCTGCATCAGATTTTCCCTTTGTTCCCGAGACGCTACATCACAGACAGAGCCTTCAACTCGAAAACCCTTAGCCTCCCAGTTTCGTAAACACAATTCGAGATCATTTTCAGTACGAGCACACGTATAAACTCTTGCTCCATGCCTCGCCAGCTCTTCCACGACTTCGTGCCTACATATGACGAAAACCTTTTACATGCAGTTGACAAAAATGTTACATGCAAAAGCATCTGCTAAACGCGGCTTTTAGGCCTTGCATGCAGAATGCAGAATTTCTCGAACAGCGTTTTTGAGGACCCTTGTTTCGAAATTTAAAAAATAAGGTCCTTCGAAACCACATAACAATAGTTTAGGGCTTGCATGCAGAATGCAGAATTCTCAAACAGCGATTTTAAGGACCCTTGTTCTGAAATTAAAATAAGGTCCTTCAAAACCACATAACAATAGTTTAGGGATTGCATGCAGAATGCAGAATTTCACGAACAGCGATTTTAAAGACCCTTGTTCCGAAATTTAAAAAATAAGGTCCTTCAAAACCGCATAACAATAGTTAATTAATGAAACATAAAACAGCGTACCTTTTTTTTGTCATTTGAAACTACGGCTTTTTTCTGTTACGTAAACTGAACTTTTAGGTACGCAAAATGCCGACCAAAAGATGGAAAAATGGACGATAATTCATACCCGATGCCTTTGGTTCCGCCAGTAACAAGAGCGGTCATCCCGTCGAGTGACCATCGATTGTCGCAGCCTAATTTCGCCTCGGTTGCTTCACCCATGCCTTGTTTTTCTCTTCTCAAGCTACAAAAAAAGAGAAAACATATAGCAGTATATTTATAGAGAAAAATATTTTACTGAATTAATAAGTATTTTATATCAGTCAGAAACACAGCATTCAAAGAAAAGAGTCAGAAATTTATGATGCGTCTTTATCATGTTTACTCCCCTCAGTCCACCAATTTCTTTACCTTGATCAATTTTGAGACGATTCATCCATTTCTTTACGTTATATTATTACGTTAACCGTTTGTACCAGAATTTAGGTTAACGGTTCCTTAAAAACAACCGATACAAAAACAAATGTAAAGAAATGAATTCAACCGATATTAGCAAAATTCTCACAAAACCATGCACAATCTGGTTTCAACTAAAAAACAAATACAATTCAATAAAGGTATTCGAATTTTCATAAAACACTCAACTATGGTTTGAAATCTCGATCAATACGTCTAGGATGTATCCGTGTTGAAGACTCCATCATACAAGCAATATAATGTACTCCGTATCACGTAAATTACAAATTGGTCTTAGAAAAAAAATTACAAATTGGGCAAAACGTCAATAAAACAAAAATTTCTTGGCGAACATAGTAAGAAATCGAGCAAAAACAGGCACTAGACACGACCTATTATACAGAAACATTTCATGTCGTGTCCGGTGGGACCTGCTCTTGTCATCTAAGTTTGTCTTAACTTATCGAGCACTTCAAAAAAAATTCAGATGTCATGATAAAAGGTAAGTGTTTAAAACCAAGAATATATACAAAAAATAGAAAGTGCAACACTTCATACCCGATGGCCGATGCCTTTGCTGCCAGTCTGCCACCAGTAATGAGAGCAGTCCCCGTGGAGTGACCAACGGTTGTTGCTTCCTAATTTTACCTTTGTAGTTTCTTCCATGTCTCGAGTTTCTCCGCCACAATACACGAGGAGATATATGGAGTATATTGAAGGAAAATAAATCAACTCGGTTTTTCGTGTTAGTGAAAGTAATCCAACACTACAGGATATGAGTCAGAAATTCCCGATGTGTCGTCTTCAAGAATTAAGCACCAGCAGACGGTACAGTTTAGTACTTAAATTTGACCAAGACCCATCAATTCCCGATGTGTCGTCTTCCCGATGTGACCCTTCATTTTCCCAATTCTTCAAACATTTTTCAAGCTCGACTTCATTTCTAGCACTTTTGCTCCAAGACCCACCAATTCATCCACAATTGCATACCTTAGAACATTCCCAAAACAACATACATTGCAATAAAGCTTCAATCTTCTTCATAAAATGTCATTTTGCGACAATATTATTGAACAATTTACTCCCCAAAACAGTTAACATTGCAATAGAGCTTCAATCTTCTTCATAAAATGTCATTTTGCGACAATATTATTGAACAATTTACTCCCAAAAACAGTTAACATTGCAATAGAGCTTCAATCTTCTTCATTTTGCGACAATATTATTGAACAATTTACTCCCAAAAACAGTTAACATTGCCATAAAGCTTCAATCTTTCCCACATAACAGTAATTTTGAGACAACATTATTCAACAAATTACTTCCCAAAAACAGTAAACATTGCCACAAAGCTTCAATCTTTCTCACAAAAACAGTAATTTTGAGACAATTTCAAACAAAAAAAACAAAAGGGTACTTAAAAATTGAAGAAAAGAAATACCCAATTCCTCTGGTGCCACCAGTGACAAGTGCAGACATTCCTTCAAGTGACCACCTGTTTTTGCTTCCAATGCTGCTGTTGTTGCTGCTTGAAGAAGCATAAATTAACCTAATTGAGGAATTATTTGACCTAATTTTTTTTAGTTTGTTGATTAGAGGGTTTATTGCCAAACACCACCTTATAAAAAAAATTTTGTCAAACACCACCTTTAAAAAAAAAACTTGTCAAACACCACCTTTAAAAAAAAAAATTGTCGAGCACCACCATTTGGTCGGATTTTGACTAAATTACGTCGTTGACTCTCCTTTGTAACTAATGGCACGTGTCATTTCTACTTTACCTCAGACTTTATTCTCCCTCCTCTTCTTGTATTCACCCTTTATTCTCCCTCTTATTTTATTCACCCTTTAAAAATCTTTTCAACTACCTTTCATTATCTTCTTCCTCTACATTCATCATCATGATAACCTGGGATCATCGATTCTTCTTCTTCTTCCCGTTACATTCATCCTTTTAGTTTTAAAGTGATAATAAATTAAGGTTAACGTAATCGTCTGGTAAAGGTATGTTTAATTTTTCTGTTATTTATTTGTTTCCCCCTAAATGTTCAAACTTTTGATGTTTTTTCTTCATATCTTGTTAATGCTCACTTAAGTTACAATTTGGATGAGTTTATTTGATGTTGATTGTAGTTAAAATGATGCATGCCAACACTGCCACTGCTGGAATACCGCAACCACATTTTATATTCGATGTTGAATTAAAAGAAGCGCTGTTATTGGAAGACATTTAAAGTTTGTGTTTTATAGAAATATTATATTAATGGAAGACATAAATTGGAATTACAAAATGATTAAAAAAAAAAAAACAGAAACAAGAAGAAATGAATAGCTAGGGAAAAAGGGGAGGGGATTAATGGATTATACAAGGAAATGAAATAGTAAAAAAGTTGAGGGAGAATAAAGGGTGAATAAAATAAGAGGAGGGAGAATAAAGTCTGAGGTAAAGTAGAAATGGCACGTGTCATTAGTTACAAAGTAGAGTCAACGACGTAATTTAGTCAAAATCCGACCAAATGATGGTGCTCGACAAATTTTTTTTTTTAAAGGTGGTGTTTGACAAGTTTTTTTTTTAAGGTGGTGTTTGACAAAAAAAATTTTATAAGGTGGTATTTGGCAATAAACCCTTGATTAAATTTTGAAATTTTGGGTGATTTGGGGGAAATATTTGAGAAATTAGTTGGAATTAAGTTGCAATTTGTGATAGTTGAACTCATTTTTTGCGGTTTTTTTCAGTTTGTTTTAGTTTTTTTTTTTTTTTGTTTTTTTTCGATGTTTATATTAAATGAGGGTTGAGATTTAACTCTACCGTAAAGTTACTCTATTTTTGTCACATTACTTACATAAAATAAAAAAATTTATATTGTCCCGTTTTAATTGACCGGCCAAAAAAGCAGGTTTAGCTAGGTTAATATACTCAGTAATATTTTACAATAACTTATTTATATAGATTGGTTTTTCTTTTTTAATATACATCACACATTTTATTTGCTTGTTTAAGTCTGATTCGAATCAATGTTCTAAAATGGAACGCATAGACCAAAAAATATCGTGCGGAGTTATTAATATGAACATTAATATTAAGTACGTTGTATGTATAAATTAACATATAGATCATACATAATATTAATTTTATAAAAATAACAAAAGCGTTTCATTAATTTCATATTCGTACACGAAAATACTGCTTAATACGTACTCAGTAGTCTGTATTCGTGAACGACTTATAACGTCGCATTTCAATCACGAACAATTTATTCGACGTCTAATAAACTTAAGAACACAGTTGTTCAGAAGTCATTACAAGTACGCAAGCGGTTTAAAGCAGGCCATTAACGGTGAAACCGCCGTCAATGGAAATGGTTTGGCCGGTGATGTAGGACGACACTGGCATGCAAAGGAACACCACGAGCGGAGCCACGTCACCAGCCTTCCCTATTCTCCCTAGAGGAGTCCTCGATATCACTCTTCCCTCAAACTCCTTGTCATCAAGAGCCTGCAAGTAGTTGGAACGCCACATAGAACATGTTCACATGTCAGGTCTTCACATGTCGAGTAGTAAGCCTTGTAAAAGACGGTATGTCACTAACAAAATGAAAGACGAGTTTTCTGTTATATAAACTGCGACCATTATCGATTAGAACGTAACCATTTTTTATACCTCCCAATAGTTTGTACAGTCAGCCTAGACGTGGTCACATTTATACATTAAGAAACCCGTCGTTCACTTTTTTAGTGATAGTTTGATAGACGATCTTTTTTAAGACTGCCGAAAAACATATGGAGTACGGAGGATTACCATTTTACCAAGAGGGGTGTAGATGAACCAAGGAGCGATGGAGTTAACCCGGATATTATCCTTCGCCCATTCACACGCCAAGTTCTTCGCGAGCTGGTTCATTGCTCCTACCAACGACATACAACAAGTGTTTGAGTCTACATGGAACGGTATTTTTGGTACACGATACAACTATACAAGGCCAAAAAGAAGTGTCCGAGCAATGAAGAAAAGCTAGATCGAGTTAAGACTTTCGATTATACCTTTTGTTACCCCATAAACCGAGCCGACATTGACCGACACAATGCCACAGACGGAGGACATCATGATGATGCTACCAAACCCAGAAGCTTTTAAAAGCGGGTGGGCAAGTTGGCAAATATGGTACGCAGAGTCGAAATTTGTTGCCATCACAGTTGTGTATTCGTCAGCAGTGAAGTCCTCGGTCTTCCTCCGTATGTTGGTCCCGACGTTATCAACCTACAGATATTTGGAATTACATCAAACTATGTCAAAACTCAATCAATTGTATTTTTTACTTCAAAAAAGTAGAATCATGCGGAATTTTGTTTGACAGACGTGAAACAGTAGATGAGTTGAATGGAGGGAGTCATACGATACTAACCAGAATGTTGAGCTTGCCATCAAACTTTGTCGAGACAATCTGCATCAGATTTTCCCTTTGTTCCCGAGACGCTACATCACAGACAGAGCCTTCGACTCGAAAACCCTTAGCCTCCCAGTTTCGTAAACACAATTCGAGATCATTTTCAGTACGAGCACACGTATAAACTCTTGCTCCATGCCTCGCCAGCTCTTCCACGACTTCGTGCCTACATATGACGAAAACCTTTTACATGCAGTTGACGAAAATGTTACATGCAAAAGCATCTGCTAAACGCGGTTTTTAGGCCTTGCATGCAGAATGCAGAATTTCTCGAACAGCGTTTTTGAGGACCCTTGTTCTGAAATTTAAAAAATAAGGTCCTTCGAAACCACAAACAATAGTTTAGGGCTTGCAAGCATAATGCAGAATTTCACGAACAGCGATTTTAAGGACCCTTTTTCCGAAATTTAAAAAATAAGGTCCTTCAAAACCGCATAACTAGAGGTGGCCATCCGTGCGGGCCAACCCGGCCCGGCCCGGGCCTCCTTGAGGGCCGTTTTTTTTGGAGCCCTTACCGGCCCTTCAAAGCCCGGTTGGGCCCTCCAAAAGTTAAGGGTCAGGCCCTGACCCAATTTTTGGAGCCCGACCCTTAAGGGCCCGCCAAAAAAGTAAAAAAAAAAATATTATAAAGGGCCCTCTCGGGCCTGCCTAAGGGCCGGGCTAGGGCCTAAAATTCAGAACCCGGCCCTTTTAGGCCCGGCCCTCCCCCACCCAAGGGCCGAGCCCGGGCTTCAATTTTGGAGCCCGACCCTTGGCCATCTCTACGCATAACAATAGTTAATTAACGAAACATAATACAGTGTACGTTTTTTTGTCATTTGAAACTACGGCTTATTTCTGTTACGTAAACTGAACTTTTAGGTACGCAAAAATGCCGATTAAAAGAAGGAAAAATGGACGATAGTTCATACCCGATGCCTTTGGTTCCGCCAGTAACAAGAGCGGTCATCCCGTCGAGTGACCATCGACTGTCGCAGCCTAATTTCGCCTCGGTTGCTTCACCCATGCCTTTGTTTTTCTCTTCTCAAGCTACAAATGAAGAGAAAATATATAGCAGTATATTTATAGAGAAAAATATTTTACTGTTATATACTCCGTATTATTTTATATCAGTCAGAAACACAACATTAAAAGAAAAGAGTCAGAAATTTTGTGATGTGTGTTCATCATGCATGTTTACTCCCCCTCTCAGTCTACAAATTTCTTTACGTGGGCCCAACAATACTCTGGAAGCGGGGTGAATAGAGGATTGTACATCTTAAAAATTTACAACGAAAATATAAAGCGATATAAAAGAAATTGCGTAAAATAAACAACACAAGAAATTGAAAAGCCTACATCCACCTCTTCTTCTATTAATTATTAATTGAAAAGCCTAGTTTTCGGTGTGAAGGAAGAATCTCTTAGTTTTAATTTATTTTCTAAAAGATAGAAAATTTATATAAAAGAAAATCGAAACTTTTTCAAATGAATTATATAGGAAATCTATTACTACGTTTTTTTTATTATTAAGTTAACCGTATGTACCAAAACACGACAACTAAGATTATTCAACAAATTTCGAGACGATTCATCCATTTCTTTACTACGTTTTATTATAAAGTTACACCGTATGTACCAAAATTTAGGTTTACGGTTAACCTTGTCGACTTACATTACCACTCCTAAAAAACAACCGATACAAAAACGAATCTAAAGAAATGAATACATCGGAGGAAGTAGTACTAAAACTTAGTATGCAAAATTACTACTCGTAGCAAAATTCTCACAAAACTATGGACGTTATGGTTTCAACTAAAAAAGAAATACTTTAGGATATTCAATAAAGGTATTCGTATTTTCATAAAACACTCAACTAAGTAAGAAATCGAGCACAAACGTAACACTTCATGTCGCGGGACTTGTTCTTCTCAGCTAAGATTGTCGTAACTTATCGGGGCAGTTTATTTGAAAACTTCGACATAAAAGGAAAGTGTTTAAAACCGAGAATATACACAAAATATAGAAAAACTTACTAAATGAAAGAAATATGCGCAGGAGATCATACCCGGTGGTCGATGCCTTTGCTGCCACCAGTAGCGAGAGCAGTCATCCTGTGGAGCGACCATCAGTCGTTGCTTCTTAATCTCACATTTCTGTGCCTCGTGTTTCTCCGCCACAAAACAAGAGGAGATATATGGAGTATAAGAAAGGAAATTCAATCACCTTGGTTTTCGTGTTGGTGAAAGTAATCCAACGTTACAGGATACGAGTCAGAAATTCCTGATGTGTCGTCTTCAAGTATTAAGCACCAGCAGACGGTACAGTTTAGTACGCAAACTAACACAAACCATGGACAATGTAGTTTCGATAAAATAGTGTACACTACCGTGCACAAATCTCCACCAATACATCTCGTATCATCTGAGATGTGTCGGTACTGAAGGTTGCCGATAAGAGATGTCGCAATTTGTATCGAGTTAATTTAAAATTAGACAAAATTACTCAGCTAAATGCCTAAGTATAAGCTAGACAACCAATGAAGACATACATAAAAATGTAAAAGCTTTATAACTGCATTTTATGCATTATTATCATTGATCAGCATGTGAACATCGAAAGTTGAAATTCATACACGGTTCGACAGACAAAGTTCTGTTTATTGTATGTCAATCTGACGTTACTCGCCTTTCCGTATCACCAAGAGTGAACGGAGGGAGTAAAAATGACAAAAACGTTATAAAGAATAAGAACAAACTGAATTAAACCCCGCTGACAGATAATCCACCGTCGACGCAAATGGTCTGACCAGTAATATAAGACGCTACAGGCATGCAGAGGAATGCCACCACAGGAGCCACTTCGCCAACCTCTCCGATTCTCATCAGAGGAGTTCTCGAGTTTACCATTTTCACAACTTCTGGGATATCAAGGGCCTGCAAGAGTAGGAGTGTAAGGTGGCTTCCACAAGAAATTGTACAGTTCATCGTTGGAGCGTTCAGTGTTAGACAAGTGTTGGACAAATACACCGTAACATAACATTCCTATGCACGCATGCTAACATTTAGTCAAAGATTGAACCTCAGTTGGTCGAACTACAGATTACGTAACATCACCCGTCTTTACATCAATGATGTTAAAAGGCCTAACTAAAACAGTAATAAGGTCATAAAGAATTATAAGGATTTTTTGAGAATTGAGGAAAGTCAAGGTAAGTTTAACTGTCATTCCAGTTTTTACATTTTACCGCACATTAATCATAACATCAAGTTTCTGGCATGAAGTGTTTACCGGTTGAGTAAGAGGCGTTCGAATGAACCAAGGTGCAACGGAGTTAACCCTGATATTATCCTTAGCCCACTCACATGCCAAGCTCCTCGCAAGTTGGTTCAGTGCTCCTGAAAATGACGGAACAAAACATATTTCATTAAACTCAGTTCAGAACACAGAATTCAGGGATGAAGTTGGTGAACGTTTGTGTGCATCAATCTCTTGTCGGTTTACATTCTCAAAATTTCTACTCCTTATATTTGTATCTAGATATATAAAAAAAGGTAAATATTATACCTTTTGTAGCCTCGTAAACTGAGCCAGCTCCGACAGACACAACACCGTTAACTGATGAAATCATGACGATGCTACCAACCCCAGATGCTTTCAGAAGAGGATGGGCTAGTTGGCAAAAATGGTAGACCGAGTGAAAATTAGTCGCCATCACAGCTGAATATTCTTCAGCAGTGTAATCTTCTGTCGGCCTCTTGATGTTCATCCCAGCGTTGTTGACCTACACAAAATTTGTTGGCACGAGCGCATCAGTGACAGCAAAACCTTGATCCGTAGATTTATACAGCGAGAAGAAACAACCTTTGGGGGTGTCATAATTTTAAAATATTGAAACAGTTTGCCATCAAATTTGGTAGTGAGAACACTCACGAGAATGTTGAGTTTGCCATCAAATTTGGTCGAAACGGTTTGCATCAGACTCTCCCTCTGGTCCTTGGACGCTACATCGCAAACGGATCCACTGACGTGAAGGCCTTTCGTCTCCCAATTCTTTAAGCATGCTTCAAGGTCAACCTCGTTCCGAGCACACGTATGAACCCTTGCTCCAAGCCTTGCCAGTTCTTCCACGATTTCATGTCTAGAGGATCAATCACCCGTGAAAATAACAATATAATAAGAGTAGCAGTGAAAACATAAAAGGCCTATTGCTGACTAAAACTTACGACAGAAGAACACAACAGGAAATTCTAAGAGCAACTGTACTTCTTCGACCATGCATGGGTATCAAAAAAAAAAAAAAATACAGCAAGCTCACCTATCAAATAGAGAAGACTAACTAATATCACGAAATCGACAAGATGTAAGAATAGCTTGTGTGTAGTGCATACCCGATTCCTTTGGTGCCGCCGGTGACTAGGGCAGTCATCCCACGGAGTGACCAACGTTCATTGCTTCCTAAACTCATCTTTGTTGCTTCTTCAATGCTCCACAACTATGTATCGGTACTTAAAGAACTACTCTCTCCATCCTATATATACGATCACTATTCGACTTTGTTGGCCAAACGATAGAAACTTTGATCTTCAATTGTCTTCAATGTACAATAATTAGAAAAAGAAAAAAAGATACAAAAATGGAATTGAGTAAGTGAAAATTGATTATGTGTCAAACATTTTAGTTCTTTGTTAGGAAATATAATTGAGATCAAGTAATTTGCTTCCATATACTATTGTAGTGGTATCTGTTTCATTTGGAAATGTTGATTATTTTCTATAATACTCCATACATGAATATGATTATTAGGAATTTCAAATTTTGAAAAAAATTTAAAATTAGTCGTCCATAAGAAATCACTTGAAAATGTGTTCCAGAATGTCCGCACACAATAAATGTTCGGTCTCACACTTCATCAAACGGAACATTTTTAGCAATGTCTTAATATAGGCTAAATATCAACTTTGGTTGGATATGAAGCTAATAACGGGATCATTTCCACCACGACATTGAGCGACCATGATTCAACGTTTCACCCAAATGTGAAGTTCGAAAGTCATAGATTAAAAAACTTTCATAGTAAAGACGTTCAACGATTCACCGCCTACAATGCATTCTCAATACATCCTTCAATTCAAGGCATTATCGGCTTTTTGCTTTAAAAGTCGTTCAAACAGAATTCTGACACCTCAACTTCTATGTCTTCCTATATTCTCCCCAATACCCGAAGATCATTAGTTTTCCTTAACGAATTGATTGTTTGAAACACTAAAAGAATAGAACATTGTTCTCTAAGAATCCCTCAAAAGTATTCCACGTCACTAAATTCGAGCAACACAAAACAACGCAACACAGGTAGCAATGAAATTTGCAACTTCATAATCGAAGTAAAGAAGAAGGGAAGGACATAAATCTAATAACGAAAACACTCTAGATTAACTTACTTGTTATTGGAAATCGGTTTTGGGGTAGAATCCATTGACGGACATTCCTCCATCAACACAAATAATTTGACCGGTAATGTATGCAGATGCAGGGAGGCAGAGAAATGCCACCAGAGATGATACTTCTGAAGGATCCCCGAGACGCCGAAGAGGTGTCCGAGAATAAACTTCCTCCAGATACTCCTCATTGCTTAGAACCTGCGAGGTCAAGAAACTAATCAATTACGCGACTCATCAGGTCGAGTTACTACAGAAGCTATGCCACGTCAAGGAATAAATCAATTTCAATATCGCTTATTACATATACGGCAGAAAATAATGACAAATGGTCTAAATTTCTTAGTGACCGATACGATTAATACCTTTTCTACTAAAGACGTTTTGATGTACCATGGAGCAACAGCATTGCTTCTGATGTTATCTTTTGCCCATTCACATGCCAAATTCCGAGTGAGTTGACTTATAGCACCTGCGAAACTATATTTTAGTTGCAACTCAAAAACTAGATAACAATGATGCGGTGATGCTTACTTACCTTTGGTTGCTCCCTGAAGAGACATCGACTTAAGCGACACAAAGCCAGAGACAGAGGACATGAATACAACACTTCCGAAGTTTGATGCTTTCAAGAGAGGATAAGCAAGTTGGCTTAAATGGAAAACGGACTCAAAGTTCGTTGTCATCAGTGTGGAAAATTCTTGAGGCGTAAAGTCGACCATTGGTTTTCGTATATTTGTCCCAACATTGTTTACCTGCAAACCCAAGTAACATAGACTTAAGCAGGTTTTGAACAAGGATAATATAGACGTATTCAAGAAACGAGACTCAACGATTCTGTATTGTTTTTTTAGATCTCAGAAGAAGACCACCATAAGCTCTGGAGGACTTTAGGAACGACATATAGTATGACAATTTCCCGGACTCTCATGTTCAGTGTGAATACAGCTGACACGACATACAGTAACTAACCTTGCAAATATCTTATCCAAACAATGCCAAAGAAAGCAAGAAAAGTAATTTGGGACATGCTTATCAAAGAGAAGAACTTACACGCACAATATTTGCGTACAACATCAACCAACCTCACAACAAAAGAACAACGAAACTCAAAAAATTGGAGCAACACACTAGTATCATATCCAACAGAATCGGTAATTGGCAAGCACAAATCATACTGACAACAACATCCCAAAATAGCATCCACAAAAACATGAATGATGCAGAAATCCTGGAGTATTAAGCCGCGACACCAAACACGACCTTATCATAAAAGTTTTGAAGAAAACCATGACCACTACCAAGACCATGATCGATACAGAGATTTAATACTATGGCATGTAGTGTAAAGGGATAAACAGTTGAAGTAGGGAAACGATTAACTTACAAGAATGTTAAGTTTGCCATCGAAAACATTTGACACCACATTCATAAGCTTCTCTCTTTGCTCCCAAGAAGACACATCACAAACTGTGCCACTAACATTAAACCCTTCATTTTCCCAACTCTTCAAACATTTTTCAAGCTCGACTTCATTTCTAGCACAAGTATGCACTTTTGCTCCAAGACCCACCAATTCATCCACAATTGCATACCTTAGAACATTCCCAAAACAAAAAACATTGCAATAAAGCTTCAATCTTCTTCATAAAATGTCATTTTGTGACAATATTATTGAACAATTTACTTCCAAAAACAGTTTACATCGCAATAAAGCTTCCATCTTTCTCACAAAACAGTAATTTTGAGACAACATTATTCAACAAATTACTTCCCAAAAACAGTAAACATTGCCATAAAGTTTCAATCTTTCCCACAAAACAGTAATTTTGAGAAAACATTATTCAACAAATTACTTCCCAAAAACAGTAAACATTGCCATAAAGCTTCAATCTTTCCCACAAAACAGTAATTTTGAGACAATATTATTCAACAAATTACTTCCCAAAACAACTAACAATGTCATAAAGCTTCAATCTTTCTCACAAAAACAGTAATTTTAAGACAATTTTACAAACAAAAAAACAAAAGGGTACTTAAAAATTGAAGAAAAAGGTAAGAAAAAAAAATACCCAATTCCTCTGGTGCCACCAGTGACAAGTGCAGACATTCCTTCAAGTGACCACCTGTTTTTGCTTCCAATGCTGTGGTTTTTGCTGCTTGAAGAAGCATAAATTAACCTAATTGAGGAATTATTTGACCTAATTTTTTTAGTTTGTTGATTAAATTTTGAAATTTTGGGTGATTTGGGGGAAATGTTAGAGAAATTAGTTGGAATTAAGGTGCAATTTGTGATAGTTGAACTCATTTTTGCGGTTTTTTCAGTTTTTTTTTTTTCCTTTTTTTCGATGTTTATACTCGTATTAAATGAACGTATATATAGTTGCCTAATTGGTCATAGGTGTAGGTCTCCCTTAAAACAAGCAGTTCTGTTTTAAGGGAGAAAGCAGTAAGGGGAAAAGACAAGGCCCAGTGGGGAGGGAGATTTTCCCACTTGTCGCTGTCCTTTCCTCTTGGCCGTTTTCTGTTTAAGGCAGTTCATCTGCCTTAAGCAATTGATAGTCATAGAGTTGTTTACATCTTTACAAGTCGAATAATCCGTTTTAAATTTAAACCGTCTTGTTTTAATTGACCGGCCAAAAAAGCGGGTTTTTCTTTTTTAATATACATCACATATTTTATCGGTATTACTCATTCATGTACACAATTACTCATTCCTGTACACTTTTTACTCTAATTTTTCCATTTAATACCCCTCACTTCTTTTAAATTACAGTTTTTTCTCTCTTTTATATTCACAATTATGTTGCATAATTTCACTATAATCAAGCAATTATGACGGATACCCTACCATTTCATGAGGTAAATCTAATTATTTTAACGGTTTTGCGAATAATTCAACTGAAATATCATTTACTTAAACGTTATATTAATAAACACGATTTTATTTTGGTGATAATGATGATATAATATGGAGTATGTTGTTAAAACATGACAATGAAGAGACGAGTACGGGATAAAGTCGACATCGCTAATGGTACGTATCGGTGCCGGCACAATCGTGACGGTGCTGTTTGGTGCTTAGGGTTTTGGGGGTGGGTGTTGCGCACTTGCGCGTACTACGTACTTTTTTTTTTTTTTTTTTTTAATTAATATTTTAATTTGTTAAATTGAATATTTTTTTTAGTGAATTAATTTGATGTTTATTTTTTGTAAAATACATATTTTAATATTTTAAATAAAATATTTAATTTTTTACTTTAGTGTTTTTTTTAATATATATTTTGAATAAAAAAAAAGTGTACAAAAATGAGTAAAAATGTGTACAAAAATGAGTAAAAAAAAGTGTACAAAAGTAGTACATAAATGAGTAAATTTAAAAAGGTGAGAGAAAAGAGAGAAAAACTAAGAGTGAAAATAAAAGAAGGGGTATAAAATGGAAAAGTATGTACACGAATGAGTAAAAGTGGTACATGAAAGAACAACACCCTATTTTATTTGCTTGTTTAAGTCTGATTCGAATTAACGTTCCGAAATTGAGGGCATCGACCTAAAAATATCGTGCAGAGTTATTAATATGAACAGTAATATTGTTTTGAGTATGTAAGTACGTTGTATGTATAAATTAAGTTAAAATACAGATCCTACATGATATTGTTCTTATAAAAATAACAAAAGCGTTTCATTAATTTCATATTCGTACACGAAAACATTGCTTAATACGTACATATAAAACTATCAAATAACAAAAAACAAAACATGTATGAAATTAAAGTGTATACAATCAATACATCACATTACATAATTAGGGTTTTGAGAGCTCAAAATAACATCAATCAACACCAACAATCTCATTTTTCATGCATGCTCTATACTTGATTGTGATTTCATTCTTCTGATTTTGATCTAACAAAACGTCACAACACTCCCTTCTAGCTCCAACCTGCTCACAATAATTCACATGCATCAACAATCTATTAATTAATTATGATTCCACAATTTAAAAAATAATTATATCGATCATCTTTTTACTATTTAATCATACGATCAGCATACGACCTTGAAATAAGATATAACTGTATACATAATATTACGTTAATGGGTTAAAAAAACTACGTGAAATATATGCTTTACTAACCTGGACGTTATATTCGATAGGAGGGGAGATAACTATAACCTTAGCAATGTCATTAGGACGAACATCCAAATAATCACTAGTTGGAGATGGAGTCACGCCAGATGATGGCGAGCAAGGAGGCATGTTCCTCGACGTTCTTCTGTTATAACTCGACACAACACGATCTGTTTCACCACCAGTACTAGCATTCTTCTCGATAGACTCAAGGAAAAACACGTGAGGCATTTCACAAGGATTTTTCGAGAGCCAGCGCGTGTTAAACATATAAGGTGCCTTAGAAGGTATCCTCCAAAATAAGAAAGTTTGTAAGGGTTTTTGTAGGACACTTGGAGGTATTATTTGCTCATAAATATGGGCACTATAACCCCAAGAAATAGAAATTGACCAATTTTTGGACTTTTGATAGCAAATGGTTTGTTGGAAGAGCCTAGATTGGTCAACTTGTGAGGCTTTCATAAGGTGGTTTAGGGCTTGTGACCTTTGCATGTTTGGGAAAATTGGATCAACTACGTCTAAGTGGTGTAGTGATAATGCTAGGGTTTGTGGATGTGATGATAAAAATCCCGATAAATCTCTTTTCAGATCAATCTGCATTATTATTATTACGATATCTTAATTGTTAGCAACAGTTTCGTTGAATAATAAGGCTGTCTAATTATCAAAAGCTTATACGATAAAAAAAAAATATACTGTATTTAAAAGGTATATTGGTGTATAACATTTTATTTTACCGTAGTTAAAGTATTGTACGGTTCGATCAAGCCATTTGTAGCTGGGCTACACAGCTTAAATGGTCAGTGTAATAATTTAGACACAGCTTAAATGGTCAGTGTAATAATTTAGATCAACCTAGGAGTTTTAACATTTGTTCCATTCTGACCAAATATCTCGAGTTTAAAATTTTAAAAACACAACCGTGTTAAAACTCATAGGAAAACTGGTTTCTTTTGCATAAACTCGGTTTTCCAAGGAATTTTATTTACAAGTCAAACATATCAAAATTTACGAAAGCTAAATTTATTACCTGATGAAATCCTTTATCGTGAGTTAAAGAAACTCCAATATCAGAAATACAACTCTGCAACAAATGATCACTTCCATACACAAACGGGTACCTCTTTATACAAACATCCATGTTGTGGGCCAACGCCTCGGCCAACGGGTAGCTAATCGCGTACCCGGCCCCACCAAACGCCATTTCAAACGAGTTATCAGCGTTTGATTGCACGGTCTCCGAATTCTCCCCTACATAAACATACCCTGTATGGTCCAGCTTCCCCAAAACCGTCACCAAATTCCTCGTAAACAAAATTGTGTCGTCGTCTGCCATCACGTACCAACGTACGCCCTCTTGGACCTCTCTAAACGTCTCCACGATTACACGGACCATTCTTATGGCGTGCCTCATGGCATGCTTGTCATAGGCCCTATACCTAGAGGTGTCCCCGTATATTTTATACGGGGGTGAACTCTGAGGCCATGGTTTAAAATTAATTGGATCACGGTCTAAAAATAAATACCCTCTTGTCACATTTGGGACCCACCATGACTCAATGTAGGCCTTTCTCGTCTTCCACACTTCTACTGACCCCGCTATACCTATAGCGATATGACTTATATTTGTTGTCTCGATATCGATGCTGCTAGTACTACTACCAGTACTACCAGCATCGATATCAAGACGATTTTGTCTTAATTTTACTAGGTATTGTAGTGGTGGTTGGTCTATGTGATGATTTGTTACTAAAATGTAATACAAGAATAGTAAGAGACCTATTATTATTAGTGGTTTGTATAGTGCACTTATGTTTTTGTCTTGTAAAATTGTGAATTTTTGATCAATTTTTCCTGAAATTTGAGGTGTTGATATCATTTTTGGGAATTAATTGATGTGTATGTAGCAACAAAATGGATTTAAATTTGTGTTTTTGTTTTTGTTTTTTATAATCCTTTGATTTGGCTTGTGAAATGTGAATGATGTTACTTGTGAGGATTGTGTAGTTCATGTGAAGGGTTTATTGTTTTTATTGTTTTTTTGGGTGTTAATATAATGTAAAAGCTTCTCATTAACTTCACTTGTAAAGTTTAACAATCGTAACTGATTATTATTGGATGCAATAATGTTAATAAATGTTAATGAAAACAAGAATTTTCCATGGATTATGTGTTTAGAATTAGAATTTAATATATCGAGTTTTTTTTTTATAATGTGTAAATGTACGTATGATCCTCGTTTCTATGTGTTACTTCTGTGTAGTCTGTACTACTACGTATTTGTTCGACAACAGCTATCTGTGTATGTTCATTAACGTATATTTGGTGCGCATAATTATTAATTAATTATTTGAATGTTGGTTGTCTATAAGCAATTTTGATATCATAACATATATATTTGCTTGAGAATAGTGTGAAAGTAGGAACATTAACGTGTGCTATAGAATGTGAATTTCATGAAGTTCTTAATGCATAATCCTAGGATGTACTAAGAGTTGGAAAATCAATAGGGTTAAACGTTTCTTTTTAAAAAAAAAAAATTATAAAATATAAAATGGCTTTTTAGTCTCATAAAAAAAATAACTAACTTATGTTTGTTCATAATTGAACTTGATAAATATTTAATTCACGTATGTGGAGTGTCCAAAATGATAATGTTGCCTTAAAGTTAAACTTGATAAATATTTATCTACGAGTTTTATATGTAAATTAATGAATGAAAACTTGAATGAATAGCAAAAAATCGGTGATGAATAAAACTTTAAGTTAGCGCATCAATAAATTTGAAATGAGGACAGTATTGCCTCTATGATTGAGCTTACTGAACATTTATATCTCGATAATTGAAGAATAAAAATTGAAATGCCTTCGTAGTAAACAAGTTGATCCATGTAAAGTAGATCAATATACGATAATTTATCTGTATATTCTCTTTTTTAAATGTACATAAACAAGATACTTTACTTTATATAATCACGTACCTATGATATTATAATTTTCTTTTCTTTTACTAACTATACAATCGAAGTACAATATATTATTTGGGAGTAGGTGAATTCATACTATATAATATACCAAACCTTCTAGGAGTAAAAACTAAAAACTTGGACAATCTTTAAATATATGATATGCATGTCTTATGGAGTGGAAAGAGTGAAAGAAATACCCTACAATAATGTGGTAATATTATTAACATATATTATATCCAATCTTACGTGAATTTAAATTACACTAAATAAATATATTTCGTATTTATTAATTAAACTTTAAAGATAAAATAAGTAATATGCGAGAAGTATTATGATAAATTTAATTTAAAATTATCTCTTGTAAGAATTTGTATACATCACGGTAAAAGAAGAAAAGCCATCGTAATTATGGAGAAACCTTTAGATAAGATATTTCTAAATACGGAGTTCTAATAATTCTGATGTAACCGTATGTTTTGACCGTTATGTCATCACATCTTTAATATGTAAGAGCTATAATTCAAATATTATTAATTTCAGATAATAAAATAGATGAACTTTAATTGAGAATGTAATCCAAGCATGAACCAGCACGTTCGCTCGAATTTCGCTAATCTCAACTCAAACCTGAAATCAAAATTAAATAAGCGGAGCTCTGACGACAACCTAATTCAAAGTTTTATCCAAACCGTCTCTTTTTATTTACACTCTGTAAAAAAAATACAGAAACACTCTCGAATAACATTCTAACCCGATTCCGCCTTTTTTACACGTTAAATCAAAGAAATCAAATGAATTGTCCCGTCCATAAACCGCTACGATGCCACCTAAAAATCAGTGACACCAGTAGACTGAGACAACAACATCCACTAGATTTCACAGTCAATCATCTGCACAAAAAATTCACTAAAAAAATGTCAACAATTACAAGTGTATGTGTCATCCCCAATTTTAAATTCAATCAATTAACATCATTTCACACTAATTATTCCCAAATTATTCCCAAATCATCATTTTTCAAAAAACCCATTTCAAAAACCCTAACTTTTCCCCATTTCAGTGGTGCAAAATCACCCATGAATTTGAAGAAACGATCAATTTTTAACCTTGAAACTTCGTTGTTACAATCAAATGTTAATGCCCAGAAATTGGATGGGTTTTCTGGTGACCTACAAGTCCCTGAATTAGAGGAATTTTCTTGGTTTTCCGTAATTCTTCCGTAAGTTTTTTCGTTTCGATTAAAATGACTCGCTAAACTGACTGCGTAACTTGCGTTGGATGGGTGTAAGCTATGTTGAATTCTACAAGTATAATTCATCAAAATTTTACACATTATTTCGATTAATTTGTTATTTGAGAACCATATTATTTCAGTTAATGTAGCAAATTTTGCTTGCATTTTGGATGAATTGATTCACTCGACAATGTTATACTATAACTGTGTAAACAAAATTTATAGTTTTTGGGTTAAAATTTTTGGGGGTTAGTTACTGATAAAATAAGATAAGATAATCTCGAAAAAAGTCGAAAACTTTCACTTAAAATCTCAAATTCTTCTATGGTTCATCAAGGATGATCACCAAAGGTATGAAATTTACACACTTGATTTATTTGTGGGTTTTCTATTTTAGCATGGTAATTAACAAAATTGAATATTTGTGTAATTAGTTTTGTTTCATATTTTGTGGGATTTAAGGTTTTTGTTCCCTGCATTGGGTGGTTTGTTATTTGGGTACGATATCGGAGCTACTTCTGGTGCTACTATATCACTACAGGTATTCTGCTGTTTTACTTCTGACATTACGACAACGAGGTTTAAAAAGAATTGTAATTCGTAGTGTTTTACTCGGTTCAATGCAGTCTGCTGAGCTAAGTGGTACTACATGGTTCAATCTTACAGCGGTTCAACTGGGTTTGGTGGTAAGATTCTATGAAATGTATCGGGTTGACGTGTAATTGATGGTGTACTGTGTTCCTTCTCTTTACATTTCGTATGTAATGGTGAGTGTAGGTAAGTGGTTCACTATATGGAGCTCTTTTCGGCTCTATCCTTGTATATCCAATTGCTGACTTCCTCGGTACATCTTTGGATTGTCGGTTACGATTGAATTTGTAAACGGGATATGGAATGCCGTTTTAACATGTTTTCTGCCAATGTGATGAAGGAAGGAAGCGAGAGCTTATCATAGCCGCAATTCTTTACGCCGTTGGCGGTCTCACGACTGCGTGTGCTCCAAGCCTTGGCATTCTTCTTGTTGGAAGAGTTGTCTACGGTCTTGGCATTGGCTGGGTATATACTTATTTACTTCTTGTCTCTTTTAAGCATAGGTTGATATACGGTTAACCTGATGTTATATTTTATGGACTAAAGTGTTTGTCGTACTGTCGTAGGCCATGCATGGAGCTCCTCTTTACATAGCAGAAACTTGCCCGTCTCAGATTCGAGGAACTCTCATTTCGTTGAAGGAGCTCTTCATAGTGCTTGGCATTTTGGTATCTCATTTTAACTAAATATCGAGCTTTAAAAGTTTTTTCAGCACACGTCATTGAGGGAAAACAAAATACTCGTTGTGTTTTGATTCTGGATATGGTGGAAACAAAATGGCTCACTAAACTGGTCACGCTTCTATTTTTGTTAAATACCAATCACTCAATTCAAAAATTAAATTATTGCGCAGGCTTCATCTTAGGTAATTTCATTGTTGTTGTGCTTTCCGTCAGTTGGGATACTTCATTGGCAGCTTTCAAATCGATGTGGTCGGGGGTTGGCGTTACATGTTTGGGCTGAGTTTCCCGGTCGCTGTCGTCATGTGTCTCGGGATGTTAAGTCTCCCGTCCTCACCCCGCTGGTTACTTCTTAGGGGTGTTCAAGGCAAAGGGTCGCTGCAGAAGTTTAAGGAAGATGCGATTGCAGCGCTGAGCAAACTCCGAGGGAGGCCTGCTGGTGATAAAGTGTCTGAAGCGCAGATCGAAGAAACACTGGTTTCGCTCAAGTCAGCTTATCAAGACCAGGAATCGGAGGGAAGTTTCTTGGAAGTGTTTCAAGGCCCTAATCTTAAAGCTTTTATAATCGGTGGCGGTCTCGTTCTTTTCCAACAGGTCATACTTTAAATCGCGGTTCAAATTTGAATAACAACATGTTCTCATTTTATTTTTTCTTATTACACACTTCAGAAAACTTTAATCTTCAGACAACTTCAGACGAAGAGAGCACGTCCTAATATTATATTGTTTCTAACAGATAACCGGGCAACCTAGTGTTCTGTATTATGCTGGTTCGATTCTTCAGGTATTTAACGTATCTGTAATTAAATTAGTGAATGATGATTTGGGATGAAATGAATGTTCGATGGATGGTCTTGAATGTTGAACAGACTGCTGGTTTTTCGGCTGCAGCTGATGCTACCCGAGTCTCAGTCTTGATTGGCGTGTTTAAGGTACGAATATCGAAATACAGCAACCAAACATTAAGTTATTGTTGACACTCTGTTTCTGTTTTCCTTGGCGTAGTTTCTAATGACAGGAATTGCCGTTCTCAAAGTCGACGATCTCGGAAGGAAACCTTTACTGATCGCTGGTGTCAGCGGAATAGTACGTACACATAAATACTCAGTCTCATATACGAAACACATGCTTAGAAATAATATATTTAAGCGTTTTTTTCGCTGTAGTGCAGGCGGTGTCGTTGTTCCTCCTTGCAGCGTACTACAAGTTTCTCGGAGCGTTTCCTCTGCTAGCTGTAATCGCCCTAATCCTTTACGTCAGCAGCTATCAAGTAATTTCCAAAACGTCTTATAATCCTTCTATTTCCGTGAAAGCTTACTGGTTTTTTTTTCCTCCCTGACTGTGTGTGAAACGTCAACTCTTCCCGATAATCTTCCACAGGTGTCATTCGGACCAATCAGCTGGCTAATGGTCTCGGAAATATTCCCCCTTCGCACAAGAGGAAGAGGGATCAGTCTCGCTGTTCTTACCAACTTCGGCTCAAATGCAATCGTTACCTTTGCTTTCTCTCCTTTGAAGGTAAAACAGCATTTTTTTGCTCATATTATCTCTTCTCGACAGTTTGGTTGCGCAGTATTCAACGCTAATACATGTATGTTACGTCTGCAGGAGTTGCTGGGTGCTGATAATCTTTTCCTGGTGTTTGGAGCTATCGCTTTACTGGCCCTCGTTTTCGTTTTGACCCTGGTGCCGGAAACTAAGGGCTTAAGCTTGGAGGAGATTGAATCCAAACTCTCGGAATGAAGACTCGAGCTTGACACAATAAATTTCTCTGACGTCGGTTTCGCCACTTTCGAAGCTCAACCTTCTCAGTATCCATCACCAAGTTATGCAACTCCAAAATTTCGGAGTTCTTTAACTTCAGAGAACGGAAAATTTCAGGAAGCCTAATCGGTCAGTAGTACCACGTTTTATATCCTTCGAAAAACCATACATGTAAAAATTGTGCAAAAACGCAATTTACTATTAATGTATATATTTTCTCCGATTTTCTGCGTACGTTTTTGATGTTAGTTCGGGTTCTTCAGCAATACGCACTCTCCAATTTCTCTTAAACGACTCGTTTACTTTTAGCACAATTTTAAGAAATTCTATTAGCTGTTGGTGGTAGGCCTTACCGTCAACGTTAGATTTTTTCCACACAATAAAATTTCCAAAATACGCTAAAAGTGGCATGCCCACAATCGAGCATATTTGTCACTACAACAATCTTACAAGAGAATTAGAACATGTTCTTTCGGACTTTTTAGAATTGAATCAATCAATCGAATCGAATGAATCGAATCGAATGAATCGAATCGAATTGAATTGAAATGGTGAATTGAGAATCGAATCGAATGAATCGAATGAAATTCAATTAAATAACATAAAATAATTGTCTTTGAATCGAATCGAGCAGAATGAAATGAATGGGTGAATGAATCGACAGCTAATGAATGAATCGAATGAATGAAATGTCTTTGAAAATAAGGTGAGCAGTCCTTACTCATTTACTCAAATTGTCGAACCAAATGACGAACGGGCACGTCCATCGGGCCAAACATAGGGACACAGTTAAGCCCAACATAAGATACACAAAAACCCACAAAACAAACTACTAAAAAAAAAAACATTCTACAAATTCCAATCATCATCAACAACATCATCCTTGAGAATCTCCAAAAGTACTAAAAAAAATGCACAAAATTTGAGAAAAACACAACACAAAACCAAATGAATGATGATGTCTACAACAACAACATACTCAGTTTCACCACCAAATTTACTTCTTCTTCAAACCAAATTCATCAAACCAAAACACATTTTTTTATCCTCTCAAATTACAACATGTCTTAGAAATTTCTCCACAACATCATCATCATCATATCAACCACACATTTCACAGCTAACCTTATCCAAACACCCCTTATCTTACACTTTCCTTACAAAACCGACGAGGACGACACTTTTGAGAGCGTCCGCTGCAGCAGCTGATAACGCTGTCGTGCCGACAGATGACGCCACGCAACAGATACTGTCTGCTGCAACTACTTCGTCGTCGGGTGGTGACGGGGTTTCCGTCATCATTTCTGGTCTTCTGCTTATTGCTTTCATCGCCCTCAGTGTTTTAACCATCGGGGTAATCTTTTGAGTCGCGTACTATACGGGGTTAAGTTGCGTATGTTAGACATCAGAGAAAATGTGCTAATGTTGTTATCAGTCCGTTTTGCGTGCAGGTTGTGTACATTGGAGTGACGGATTTCCTGCAGAAGAGGGAGAAGGACAGGTTCGAGAAAGAAGAGGAAGCGAAGGCGAAAAAGAAAGGCGGCAAGAAGAAGGTTGCGGCTAGAGCTAGAGGCGGTCCCAGAGGTTTCGGTCAAAAAATCGAACAAGATTTTGACGATTAAATTTCTCTATATTGTTATTTCGATATGAAGTTCTAGAGGAAGCGAGATTTTAAAAATATTGCGAGCAATACATCTCATATTTTCATGCTCCGCCTAGTTATTCCAGAAAAACACATCGGCATTCAAACGCGTTGTATGCGCCAAACTTGTAATGACAGCCAAAAAATTGAACACGTGTTAGGGGAACGAAAAACGCAATGCATATAGATGAGCAGGAAAGTGTTCCATTGAAAAAGAAAAAAAAGGAATACGAGTACCATACATGGAAAAATTCCAGAGCTTTTTTTCTTCCTAGATAAAACCGACAGCTCTCGACATGGCGACATTTTTACAGTCACGGAAACTAGTAAAAGAAAAGAAAGCCTAAACCCTTCACCATTCAATAACTTTATACATCCCTCAGTTAAGCTCATTTTTCGTAATCTCTGCAGGAGCATCAAAAGCATACTTCACATTCCGCAGTACGAGCTCGCCTGATTCTTCTATGTATAGACCTCTTTTTTTTTTAAACTACAGAATGTACAGTTTCAAGTACATCTCGACCAACTTTTTATTTCGGGGCTCTCATCGAGCCACCGCTCTGAAACTTACATGAGGAAAAAGGAAAAAAACTAAAAGAGCGCAAACTTGAAGAGTTGAAGCCTCTGCTGAAAGCGGGAGGCTTCTGTCAGCTGTACATCAGTGAATTCTATCCCGTCTACGCAGGTTGTGCCGACTGCACCGCATTTCTCCTTTCTGTAAGCAAATTATACCGATTAGATCAGATAAAAGAAGGCCGTGTACAAAAAACTTATAGATTTGGCGGGTTTTCTAATTGACTAAATTGATGCCCGCTCAATTACACCGTGGCATGGCAATGATATGTACACACTTCATATGACGTACCAAGAGCCGGCAAACAATGACACCACCCCAAAACACGACATGAACCCAACCCAAAATTAATGGGGTTCGGTTGAGGCTTAGTGACCCATTTATGTAAGCAGTTCGATGAAATGAACAAGGCACAAGATTTAATTGGGTAGGGTTAGAGTTGAACTCTAAATACGAACTCAGCAGAAATAACCTATTTACTTTAATTAGCTCTATATTTATTCTAATCCTCAGTCATATTAGTTAAATTTAGACGAACCTATAATTGATATGACTGAAGCTGATGACCCATTTACGTGATTGGGGCAACACGAACACAACATGAGATTAATTGGGCTGCGTCTAGGTTGAAGGAACCACGACCGGTTTACATATGACCCGAACTCAAAACACAAATATACAATTGGACACTCATTTCAAACCAAGATATGAACATTTTCCATGAATAACCGAGCCCAAAACATGAACAGACAGCCATGTCGGATATACTCCTAACCAAGTCATGGCAGCTAGATTTTTACGACAAACAAAATTTCTAGTACGAGTGCAAATAGAAGATGGGAAGGAAGAAGTGGTACCTCCTGCGGCGACGAGCTTTTCTACACGTGCAACAATATGCTTCCCGTAAGTGTATTTCTTCAGTGCATTCAGATGAACCTTAATCCTAGACAGGATATGCTCTCTGTGTTCATCACTGCAGGTTTCTAAAACCTTTTGTACGACGTAGTTAGCAAATTGGTCTTTCATCATAGCCTGTATTCACCAAAAACCGAATTTCAGAAAACCATAAACATTACAATGGCCAGGCATGAGATACATTAAAAGGAAAGCTTTGCACGAAGTAGAGCGACAAAGAAGATATAATACACACATAAAAGTCGATAGAAAAAACGTTCCTTCGTACAACATGGAAATCCGACCAATGAAAGATCCATTTTCAAGTACAAAAAAATTAACAAACATCAGGATGAAATTAATCGCATTGATCAATGGGGTGGAATTCGACAAACCTGAAGAGGCTCGTTTTCATCAGTAGTGCCGAGCATCTCATTGATGAGAATGTCTCGTTGTTCAGCATTGGCAAAAGTCAGGCATTTCTCAACAACATTGGAAGCAAACTTCTGCTGACTCATTATCACTATTTTCCCAGCTAACTCTGTTATTATAGCAGTTCGTTCATGCGGTTTCCCATGCTCAAGCACATGCTGCCCAAAAGATATGAAAATGTAAGTTTATTGGAACAAACAAAGCATATACATAAAACACAGGAAGAAAATCGACACAAGAAAATTTCCAACCGTATAAATCCAAGAACTCATTTTCTCAAAACAAGTGTAAAATAGACTAGCGATTAATACATAAAAGAAATCATCATTTCTGCTTTTCATTATGTCAGAGAAAACATCATTAATTTGGATGGAAATCGACATGGAAATCGACTGATATACATTCAGTCATCAAAATGAGAAATTTTCTAAACCAAACAGAGACCAAAACGTGCAGTTAACCGTCACTAAAGTGGAATTAGCACAAACCAAATGATATCAAAGTGACAACTTCCCTAAATACCAGTACGCCAAAACTCACGAACAATTCTCTAATATCGAACCCTTGACTGTAAGGTAAAAGAAAAACCTGAACGACATAATTGCCATATTGATCTTGAGCTAGCATGCTAACCGATCCCAAAATCTCATCCATAACTTTACTCTGAGTCATGGGATTTTCACAGTGCTCCAGAACCCTCTGCAAGCATATAATACAAAACGATTTAGCTGAGTCAAAAGTCGATCCACCACAATCACCAAACAATGTAAACTAGCAACCAGTTTCCGAACCTGAATCACACGGCATCCATACGGGTGGGTAGAGAGAGTAACAACTTGATCGAAGAATGATTCGACTATGAACTGAATATGCTCTTCAGGAACACACTCGATACACTTCTGGATTACATGATTCCCATTTTGATCACGTACACAGCGCATAATTTGACCATCAAGCTCTTGTACCATTTTAATCTTCTGATCAACATCGACTACTTCGATAGCCTGTTCATCAACACATATCTTCTTGAAACTATTTCTTTCAATAAAAGAGAGCAAGAGAGTAAGCACTGCGGAAACAAAAAAACTAGTAACACCAACTTAAGGCCTTGTGAGGGGACAGTAAATGAAGCTTTCACATCGAAACCTGACCAATATTAACTACGAAGAGACAATAACTTACCTTTTGAATAACACGACACCCATACATTTGCAGGCTGAGGTTCAAAACATGATTGTCGAGCTTGTTGGCAAGCTCTCTTCTCTGAGAATCCATGCCATGTTCAAAAAACTGAAAGCGGGAAAAAATAGTGAGCATTAACACACAGTGATAAGCTGCAATGCAAGAACGGGGATGAACATTACACACATCAGTTGCAACTTGCAACGTATGATCTTGGTAGCATATGCAATCATACACCACTACGAACTTAAGTAATAAACACAATGTAAAGTGTCAATACCTTTTGGATTACATAATTTCCAAAAACATCAGTCATTAAAGAAAGAGCTTGCGGGTTAATTTCTTCAAACACCATGTTTTTCTCATCAACTGTTGCAGTTTCAAGCTTTTGCTGGATGAAGCGACTACCATATTGATCCGCACTGCTCATATAATAATTAAACAATTTTTAAACACTTCTTCACGAAGATAGAAAAGGGAAAACTTGGAAATATATCCAACCTGAATTCCACGACATGACCAGCAATCTCTGAAAGCTCAAAGCATTTGGCCTTATTGCTCTTAAACTCTTCCAAGAGAGATGAGCCAAAGCCGCTCTCCGCGTGCCACGGTCCCATACCACCTCCTAAGTTTCTGAGAGCGGCAGGATACCGCATGTTGAAGTCGCTATGCCTAATTGGACTGCGTGGCCCACCAGGCGAGTTTGGAACAACAGGACTTGATAATGGACTTCCGTAGCCCATTCCAACCCCATACCCATGATTTCCGTAATATCCATGAGTAGAGCCCCTGGATTTATTTCTCATATCGGCACCATAATGTGCCTTCTGAGGAGACATTGGAGAACCTAAATACGAGTTCTGAAGCAAATCCATGTAATACTTATCGGGAGACTGATCAGTCACCGCAGCAATATGAGCAGCGTACTCAGCTGATCTCAAGTACTGCTGATACATTGCATCTTGAGGAGATGTGTGTGCAGCATTTCCGACAATCTGACCACCAATCCGACCAGATTCACCAGTCATTAGCCTTGCATCAAGCCCATGAATTCCCATCGCAGAAGCCGCAGCAACATTTTCCAGCAACGGGGGTAGATTGTAATTGCCAAGTTGGCTGGCCATCATGGATGGCAATCCCGAGTTCAAAGAAAACCCACTCAAGTCGTAGTTCCCAAATGAAGAACCTGTTCCATCTAACTGATTATAATGAGGTGACAAATTACCCCCATTCAAAGAAGATGGAGACAATCCCTTCGAATATTGCATTCCTGTGTTAAAGCCGGGTTTAGGCCGGTCCACGTGGGGGCTCCTCAGTTCAGAAGCCCCTATATTGCCACGAGATGCAGAGTGAGGGGTATTTCTCAGATATGGGTGTTTCTTCCCATGTTCATGATCGCTATGCACATTGTAAATGTACTTCTGCTGATCAGAACCGTCCTGTTTCATCTGTGACAACAAATGGTTTCCGTTGTCGTTAGTACCATTTGTCGACAGATTCATGCCACCTAAAGCAGCTACTAGATCAGCGGAGTCACTCATTCCCAACGGCATGCCATTGAATGAGTTTGGACTCGCCATATTCTTTTTGGCGGCCCCGGCTCTGCCTTCACCGATAGGAGTAGGGCAAGGACTAGGAACTCTAGCGATGTGTTGGGGGTCGGGAGTAGTGCTTCGAGACAATGAAGTACCCAAGGCAGCAGCATAAGAGTATGAGTTGGATGAAGCTGCATTCTGGGAAGCTGATGAACCCTGCATATTAGCGGCCTCATGCCTCAAAAGTGCCAACTCAGTTTCAGCTGAACCTAACGCATCAACATTTTCATCGAACGTGTTGCGGCTGGCCGGGCGAGAGGGATGTCTTGAAGATGGATTAGAGCGACCCAAGTCATCCTGTGGATAGAATATGGCAAGTTATAAAAAGCTGGCAGTATATTGATGATACAAGTTTGTAAAAAATCAGTTTAACGATTGAGAGAAACAAGTTATCAAAATGAGAAAGCCGGAGCAAAGAGCATTGAGATGACAATTTCAGATGGATGTTCTCCTTACAGAAATTTTTTGTCTGAACTTATCAAACACTTCAACAATATTTAGAAAATTTTGGACAATTTCAATAGACTTCAAGAAAATAATACTCCTACCAAAAACACTAATCTACAGTAAACTTTGGACAATTTTAGACAGAGAACAGGTTCATAGCACAGAAAAGAATTCTCTCAAAAGTGGAAAATTGATTACAACATGAAGTTCAACTTTCACCATGAAAAACTTGGGGGTATTGAGACTTCCAAATAACTTATACTTACAAAACTTGAATCATAAAATAAAATGTCATACACATGGGACAAAACTAAACAAAACAAAATTATATCAGAAACAACAGACAGACTCTAAAATAAACAGACCACACGTGAACAACGAAAATACGTATGTAGGGATTGCAGGACATGTAGTAGGGCACAAACAATAAAGTCAAGAAACGTCCGTCCACTCTACCTGGAAAATCTCAGCAAGACTCTTCTGTTTAGCGCCAAGTCCGATACCCGGAAGGCCAGGTAAACCGTCTTTACCCCAGTCACCCGCTCCCTGAACCTTCTGCGACTCAACCTCCCTCTCATCTTTTTTAGCACCGAAACCAGGCGGCATAAAAAACGGCGACCTACCAGGGCCGTTCTCAGCCCTATTTACTTTCCTCTTATCACCTATTCCCCCCAAAACCGAGTTCCCACCACCCTGCAACCTCTGCGTCAACCGCCAATCCTCCTTCGACAGCAGAGGAGGCGGCAGCCTAGGGTTCAAGTTAACATTTGAGTAATAGTACGACAAATACGCCGGGTCAGACCTAAGCTCATCCTCAGACATACCTCCATTGTTACTAATACTATTTTTATCACGAGCAAACTCAGAAAACCCGCCATTGTTATCTGTAAACAACCCTCCAACAGCGTTTAACGATCCCTCCACAGTAGGAGGGGCGGAGCCGCTCCTGAAAATATTCAGGTCACGTTCTCGATCATCGACAGAGGCAGCAGAATCGTGCCCCTGACGACGTTGTTCCCGAAGCAACAACCCTATTTCCTTCTCTAATTCATCCCCAAATGACCCTTCATTATTCCCACCACCTCCACCTATCATTGGTCTCCTTTCTAATTCAGATAACATTTTCACTCACAAACCCTAGAAACCCTAATCAAATATATGTGTATATATGTAATCAAAATTAACCCTTTATTAAACCCTAAAACCCCAAACAATATACGTGATCATTTTCAATTTTTTAACCCCTTCAAACCCTAAAAACCCAAATAGCATACACATATATATATCAAAATTAACCCTTTATTAAACCCTAATTATTAGAATATGCTAATATATTATTAATTACAGCTAAAAGAAAGCTACTTTTTTCCAATTTATTTATCAAAACACTAGATTATGACAAAACAAATGAAATTATAACATGATCAAACATCAAAAAGTAACTAAATGGGTTTTAGACTTTCAGCTGCACCACCAAATTAATCAGAAAAACAAAAAATTTAAAAAAAGTACACAAAACATAAAAAAGATGAAAATTTTTTATCTGGGTTTTGGATTGATTGATTGATTATGATGATCAAACAACAGCTTCATCCATGATTAATGCTTAATTTCAAAATTACAAAAAACCCAGCAAAATTTTGCCTGAAAAAAAAAATGAAAAGAGTGAAGAAAAAAAAAAAAGAAATGAAAAAAAACACAAAAGAGGAAGATCAAGATGAATTTAACGGCTGAGATTTAATTCGGCGGCTAAAAAATTTGGGGGAAAATTGAAACCCTTGTGAGATTATAAGAAGAAAAACCCAATTTAGGGTTTTTGTTTGTTAAAAAATGTGTGTGTTTTTGATGGACTTTTTGTGTGTGTTTGTTTGTTGGAGAGGAAACATAACATGATTTAGGGGATAGAGAAATTATTATAAAGTTAGTAAAAATATTTAATAATTAAATTAAGTGTTTTTTTTTCCCGCTGGTGAAAAGTTGAGACGGTTTTATATGTGTTAACGGGTATTTTAAGTAAAATGTGGAGTACATTGTATGTGGCAGAACGTGCAATTAATTGTAGATACATACGGAGTATAATTTATTTAGAGGATTAAATCAGTGATTATGATACGGAGTATATTTTTATGTATTTCATAGAGCAGGATTATTGACATAAGTTTTATAGAATCGTATATTTGAGTTATCAAAAATTCGATATTGTAAATAAGATGAAATAATTTATTTAGAGAATTAAATCAGTGATCATTATATATTTTCATATATTTTATAGAGTAGGATTATTGACATAAGTTTTATAGAATCGTACATTTTAGTTATCAAAAATTCGATATTGTAAATAAGATGAACTCATGGAGTATTTGATAATCCAAATTTGATTGTATACATTTCTTGGCAAATGTAACAATATTTGAAGTTTTCATCCCCTTGAAACTAGGGTGGTTGACCAAGTGATGTTTTGATTACATGATGATGATTGTGCACAATATTTGTTGTTGGTTTTGTTTGGGCTTTGTACCATAGTTTTTTCATACAATTGTACATACAATTATTATTAAATTTTGTGTCAAATTGTTTATAGGTATCTAGTTAAAATTATAAATGATACGGAGTACTTTTATTCATTTTTTACTTACGGAGTACGACTCAGCTAACAGACCTGGAAAAACCAGACCCTTAACTAATGCCAAAAATAATACTCTGTAATATTATCTCAATGTTTCAATAACACCACGAAAATGGCGAGGCAAAGGGTGTCATATGCACACAGCATCACCCCTTGCGTTGTTTATCATACATAGGTTGTTTTCGATTGCCTTAAAATGAAAATTGCGTCGATAATTGGATAGAATGAGTGTCGTCAATTTAGTGAGTCATGCAAAAATAAGACATAGCAAGAACTTCGTATATAATTTTCACCTCAATGACATGATTGTAAAGGTACGACTTAACCGCCTAAAAATCGAAAACAAATTAATTATGTATATAACTCCGTCGAACGTGTAAAACGTCCTAATTTTTTTTTGCGACAATGTTACTCGATCATATCGAATGAAACTCGTTAATTTATCGTAAAATCAACGTTGATGTTAATGTGGTATGTGACCTATGTGACATAAATCAGTATTGGGCCCATACTAATAAATTTTCATACAAAATATTCCAAACTAAACACTGCAATAATTTGAACGAACATTTAAAGCCCATGTACAATACTACACAATCAAATTGTTGTATAAAATTCCGTATGATAGGCCCAATTTTAAATTACAAAATGTGTAAAACGTTGTTACGCAAAATTTTGGTTAATCACCTTTTATATAGGATTTATTGTCAAACACCACCTTTAAAAAAACGCATTTTGTCAAACACCACCTTTAAAAAAAAAACTTGTCAATTGCCACCTTTTAAAAATAATTTTTGTCAAACACCACCTTTTGGCCGGAATTGACCAAATTCCGACATTGACTTACCGGAATTAACGTTTTTTTTTTCTTCATTTTCATCTTTTTACTTCCCTCAAATTCGAATTATCATCATTCAAACCCAAAATATACTATCTCAAACAAAAAATTTAACCACTAAAACCTAGAAATTCGTCTTTTCAACTTAAAAAAAGTGCTCCGGTGACCAAAAATGTCGGAATTTTGTTGATCTAAGTCAAACTCAGGCCAAAAGGTGGTGTTTGACAAAAAATATTTTTTAAAGGTGGTAATTGACAAGTTTTTTTTTTAAAGGTGGTGTTTGACAAAATGCGTTTTTTAAAGGTGGTGTTTGGCAATAAACCCTTTTATATATTACGATGAATAGAAACTATGAAATTGATCGGTTACAGATACTTTTGGTTCAATACGGGTTTAAGTCGCACTAATGTCAGATCAGTTGATAATCGAGTTGGGTTATGTTCAAATCAGATATTATTCAAATCGGGTCACGCTCGAATAAGATATGAAAGAGTTGTATCATCAGTTTTGATGTCATTTTGAATCCACTTGTGTGCTTCTAAATTTTTGCAAATAAAAATTACGTGAAATAATAAATATGTTGCAAAATACGGAATAAAGTCTTACATTTATTTTATATTATTGTACAGATTTTATGTTTTGATGAGTTTATCCATCTCTTATTAAATTATAAGATTGCTTTTATGTGACTTTAACTTGGAATAAATAATGCAAATGTAGTGAATTTTCTCTGTATAAAAAGTTACAACATCTCACATCGAAAGATTACCTAGAGATGAAGTGATATTATGGCTATAAATAGAAGTCATTCTTATTATTAGTACATTATATATACTCTAAATTAAATAATTTAATTTGTATTTAATTGATTTCTCATAGTAAAATATAAACATATATATGCTCCTTCCGTTCCAGTGATTTGTTCACAGTTTGACTTTTTTTGTGAGGAGAATTTGAGGAAAGTGTAAATAAATAACTGAGACAGAGTAAGTATATTTTGAACATATATGTGAGCAACATGCAATAATTTTAATCAAGCTAAGTAGGACCAAAAGAAGAATGGAGAATTTGGTTTCCAGCTCATTTTATGGTCTTCTTTCTATATTATCATTCCACAAATTCTTGGTCACACCAAGTTTTGCTTTCCTCCTAATAAGGACACCTATTGTTCTAGTAATGTTTCCTCGGATTCTGTCTGTTTCAATTAATTGTTATTTACTGTATACATTATTTTGAAAATCTTCTACGTAAAAAATGAATTTCAAACATACATAATACTAATTAAGTTACTAATTGCGTAGCTAGAACAGTAAATAAGGTAGTGTTGTAAACTTTTTTTTTACTGAGAAATAGTTTTAGAGACAGTAATTATACTATACGTAAATTGATCACGAGTTAGCTAGCTTGTTAATTGTCAGTCGACACATACAATTTAAGACACTAAGTAGCGAATATGTGGTCGATATACGCACGCAAGACACATCGCTGAGCGTGATATTATCGATACCCTAGTACTAAACAGTGTAAATTAAAACTATTTAAGGTCATTTTCTATCCTTTTTTTTTTTTATGCTGTACACACTTGTTCTTTACCCTAAAAGTCCTAAACAAATTAACGATAAACTTCGTGGATATGTGAAGGTTGAAATTAAAGTGAGAATTTAAAGGTAGAAAATTAAACTATTCACTTTTTTACGTACTATATATGGTACGACTATATTGCTTGTACAAAGATTTCATAAATCTTTCTAGTAATTAGTAAAGTAATTTTAACTATTATTGAATAGCAATTTAACTATTGCATGAGTAGTAATAAAACTTCAATATAATTAATTAGTCATAAGAATTAATTAAGGTTGGAATATTGATTAAATTACTCGTATAAAATTTCTCTTATTGAAAATTACAAAAGTTATCTTATTATGAGATTGAAGTCCAGTATGTATATTTCGGGATCGGATGTTTAACACGTGTATATATCAAGTTATGTATGAGTAATAAACTATCAATCTGTGTACATCATGAATTCGTGATGTGATATTATACATGTCCACGGGGTTTAGTGTACATAACCAGTGAATAATATTTGTGATGTGATATTATAAACCGTGTTAACTCATTTATTTAATAGAGAGAATTAATTAATAAGTAATGATAACAATAATTGATATATGAATTTGCTTACCTAGCTATTGATCATGAGTTTTCAAGATACATAACCAAATTAAACCGATAACTTTTCCAAATATTTGTACTATTTTATATATATTCACATCAATTATAATTTTTCTTATGAGAAAAATGTATGAGGCAGTTCACATGCATCATGTTTTTCAGATCTCATTTTTCTTATTAAATAATACTCCGTAACCCATTTTTGTTTATTTACTTACAATATATGTAACTTATTAGTACGTAGTACTATACGAATTTAATTGCATATAAATGCATGGAATCTTTTTGTGTAACTCAATAACTCATAAAGACAAATATAAACTCACAAATAATTTTCATGGAACGAAATATGGAGTAAAAAAAAAAATTGTTATACTATTATTATTAGTAGGGTTATTAGCTTTAATTTCATGTTAATTTTATAAATTTTCATATAATGAATAATTACACCACAAATACATAGTCTTGGTGATACTACTCCCTCCGTTCCAGTGATTTATTTACAGTCTAACTTTTTTTGTGAGGGAGATTTGAGAGATGTGTATTCAAAAGACTGACACAGAGGTACGTAATAAAATAGTTCTACTAAATCGCAAATAATAAAAAGAAATAACGCCCCCTAGTAACACCATATTGAGTATATTAATTCATCATTTTTTTTTTATTTTTTTTTTTGGCAATAAATTCATCATTTTGAACATGCTATAACTCCTTAAATTTGAAATATTAAAAAAAAAAAAAAAAAAAAAATTGATTTTTGTTTATGTTTTAAAAATTCCTTCTCACGGATTAAAAGTACGTACACCATACAGAACACAATAATTAAAACGATAAACTTAATGTACGTACCTTACAAATATTTCTCATCATATATACTGGAAAATATGTTAACAGAACAAACCAGTAAAAAAAAAACGAGAAATATTATACAGTAATATTACAATTAATTAAGTACAGTAGTTTACAACATGATGATGTTATCACGAGACGTCTCACATATCGATTTAATAAGTGTTCGATCACATTTCTATTTAATTTTAATAGAAAAGGAGACACTTATATTGAGATGGAAAGAGTAGTTTACAACATGATGTTATCACGAGACGTCTCAATATCGATTTAATTTTAAAGTTTTCAAGTCGTTGCAGACGGGCTCGATCAGGAATCACCATTCTTGCGCCAACTAACAAGCATAGACACACATCTCTTAACAATGTAGAACTTAGCCTTTTGTTCCTTAGCTATATTGCTACATTTTTTACCAAATGCATTACTTTTCTTTGAAATATTTCTCATATTATTATTATTACTATTATTATTATTAGATTTATTTGGAGATGAAGGACAAGAATTCTTTGAATTATATGATGATGAGGGTTTTTGTGAATAACTTCTAAGAAAATTATTATTATTATTATTATTATTATTATTATAAATATTATTATTATTATTGTTATTATTATGTGAGTAACTTCTTGTAAAAGATGATTCTATTTGTTGAGATGATTTATTATTTTTGAATAATTTCCATTTTTTTTCTGATGAATTTGATGAGTAGAAATCTTGTGAATAATCTTCATCATGATAAGCCATGAATGAAGGAAGAGTAGAATTAATTATTTTGATTGGAAATTTTGACAATTGTTTTGTGTTTAAAGGGTATTTATATAGGAGTTTTGAGTGTATAAAAAATTATTGAATTAATTATGTGGTATAAATATTGTATATATATTTGTATATACTATGATTTTGACAACTCTACGTCAATTTTGCAGTTTGCTGGTCCAAAAATGGCATTTATTTACATTTAAAATGTTCTTTTGAGTATGCATTTTTATGAAAAAATTGTCGCAATTTAATTGGCCGCTTTTTATATTAGACTACTCTGTATATTTATCTTGCATAATTATTCATAAAATATAAGTATACTCAAGCTCTATTTTATGAAATTAGAGTCAAAATTACAAAATTTAATTTAAGTATCTTCATTAAATTAAAATAATGAAAAATTGTTTAAAACAATATCTTGAATATTTTTATACCAATATCCTTATGTTCAACAATATAGATTTGACTAGCATAATACCCACAAGGCATAAACGCACTAATGTATATGATGGGGATAGCGACCAGGATAATTAACCGCAGAAGCTCGCTCATCATGGGACCTTGGCTACCTTTGCCCAAAATCCCTCTCATGGGAAGGATATGTGGCCAGGTAGTAGGCGGCTATCACGATCTGACTGACCCATGGCGTGATGGCCATTGGAGACAAGAGTTGGAACTTGTCGACTGCATTACTCACGATTCTTAAAAGACAACGCTAAAGGACAAATGAACTTTAGGGTGACATGCCAGGTGAGAGGACAAAACCTAACCTTATAAATAAGAAGCCAGCGTTGAAAGGATTCATTCATACAACACACAAAAAGGTATCACTTAGACTATTATTACATTCCTCCGACTTCTCTTGGCTATCCGTGACTTAGGCATCGGAGGAGGGGCTTTCCTGACGCCAGAGGCTAGGTTTGTGTACTTGTGCAGGACATCCGGTCGAGGAGGTGAGTGACGCCGCGTCCCACGTAATTACATAGAATCTCATAAAAGCTTGAAGTGTATTTGCCCTACGTATTTACACCAAACAATTGGCGCGTCGTGGGGAAGAAAGCGTAAATCATGTCAAGACAAGAAGGAAACCGGAAAAACAACCGGAAAATACGATACCAAAAAGGTGGGCCGAGGAAGACCATTTCGCGAAGAAGGCGCGCCCCATGACTCAGAAGAAAAAGAATGGTGGATCGTTCCTCGGGAAGATGAGATCAACGCCGCAAAGGAGCCGTAGAAGGACACAGAGTCAGCGTATAGAACATCCGGAGAGCTCACGGTAGAGGACGAATGTCACGCCAAGAATTTGTTTGGAAATGAAGAAGCGGAAGAGAACTTGAGGATAGAGGCGAAGTGGAGGATGAAACCCACGGGATGAAACCTCAATTTGAGCCGTCGGTTGAAGTCATTTCAAAGTTGGAAAGGCCGCGCGACATCGCCAGTGGCGAGGCAATTGATTATAAAGTCTCCCTTGGCACGCCCGTCTTTGGAGTGCCCGCTACCAAAAAAATGAAAATGCTCATCGGCCCAAGACGACGGAAGATCGATCCCGAGGAGCACCTGGCCGCATCTGAAAGCCACATGATGATGTACGACACAACCGATCATGTCCGGTGCAAGGTATTTCCTACCACCCTCACCGGGGCGGTACGGACATGGTTCGAGAATCTCCCGATAGAACAATCGAGGGTACGAAGACATGACAAAGGCTGTTCAGCGGCGAAGACGCGAAACATGGGAGAGAAAAGATCGCCATTGAGGCTGGCGAGCGTTGTCCAGGAAAGGGCGAGAAGTTGAAAGACTATATGATTCGCTTTGACCGCGAGTCACAGCGGGTAAGGGACTTGGATTGAAAATTGGTGTCCACGTACGACCGTGGGGCTCAAAGAAGGGAGGCTGCGCGACCTCTTGATTCGCAACCCACCCCAGGACTTCTTGAAAGCGGAGAGATGGGTGAAGGTTTCATCCGGAAAAACGATTACGTAGAGAACGTTCGGAGAAAGTCAAACAGCGAGAAAAGAGGGAAGAGCAAAATGAAAGCAAGGGAAAAGTAGCCACCGACCGTCAGTAGGCCGTTCAAGACGGGAGAACCAGGGGAAGAGGTCATGATTCAGCGGATACACCCCACTCAACAGGCCGTGGGCCGAAGTCTATGAATTGGCGGCAAAGGACGTAAAGTTCAACACGCCGAGTCGTATAAAGCCGGGCGCGAACAAGGACAAGTACTGCAAATACCACAGAGTTCAAGGACATGACACCGAAAATTGCTATTCACTGAAGAAGGAAATTGAACGCCTGATACAAGAGGGACATCTGAAGAAATACGTCGGCGAAAAAAGGGGAAGAGAGCGGTGGCGAGGAAGAAAAAGAGGTCGATCTTGATGGCGTACGAACCACGGCCGGTGATACACGTTGTTTCTGGTAGCGGAAAGGACGCCCGGTCAGGAAGGAAACGAAAGGCCAGCAAGAAACAGGAAGCACAAGAAGAGGCTAAAACAACATCTCACTACCTTACCGACTTTGGCAAGGCGGTGGCGGGAGAGAAACGGTCTTTGTATATAAGCGGTGGCAGCGGAGACGATGTCGGCGATCATATTAAGAGAAGGCGGGAAGCGACAACAACCCATATACTTTATCACCACGCTACCGGGACAATCCGAAAGAAATTATCCAATGATTGAGAAAGCGACATCTGTGAGTGGTTCTAGCGCCGTAAGCTAAGGCCCTACTTTGACGCATCGGTCGAAAGTAGGGTGATCTGCATTGGAAAAAGCGTTAGAGAAATTCGAAAAGTCAGGTCGGCTCCTGAAGTGGGCCATAGAGCTGTCAGGGTTTGGAATACAATACGCTAGCCGGACGGCCATAAAAGCCCAGGCCTTAGCCGACTTCTTAGCCGAATGTACTCACCCAGCCGGGGGGCACCAACCGGACGGAGAGTGGCAAGTGTACACCGACGGCTCCGCCACCATACATGGCTCAGGTGGGTCGTCATCATCGGCCGGAAGGACACGAATTTGAACATGCTCTGGGTTTGCTTTCCGGCGGCGAACAGCGAAGCGAGAATCTGGCCGTCTGGCGGGCTCGAGTTGACTATTGCGATAGGGGCGAGAGAAGTTGGTCCCACGGTGGATTCTCACCGGTAGCCACCACCGGTGAAAGGCGAACACGGCGAGAGACGACTGAATGTCACAATACTTACACAAGGCGAAACCCGACGGCAAAGCTTAAAATCTTTGAAGTCCGTCACATCCCACTGGCTTGAACAACAAGGCGACGCTTGCCAAAGTAGCGAACAACCGACAATAAACCAAAAGCGATGGCCAGATTGATGAAGGCGGCGGAAAGGCCTTCACCGTCCATGCAATAGCAAGCGGAGAGCGGTGGATGCGACGATCATCAAGTACAAAGCAACAGGGGAGCTCCTGGGATAGGCGGAGGCTGCAAAAGTGAAGCGACCACAAGATTTATCATTATCAGCGGAGTCAGATCAAGATCTTTTTCGACCCCCTCTGAAGTGTGTGGGCGCGCGAAGCAACCTACATCCTGGAAGAAATACATTACGGGATCTGCGGCCACCACATAGGAGGCGAAATCTTGCGCACAAAGCCCTAAGAGCTGGGTACTTCGCCCACAATGATTAAGGACGCTAAGGCCCGACAAGGCGGTGCGAGCGCCAGGTTCATGCGGGACATCCACATGCCGCCAGAGATTTGCGGCGAATCTGAGCCCTATCCCATTCGATCGATGGGGAATGGACATCTTAGGACCCTTTCCGAAGCGACCAGGGGCGAGGAAATTTGTCATCGCCGCAGATGAACTACTTCACAAAGTGGATAAGCGGTATTCGCGGAATATGAAGCGGCGGTGAGAAAATTTGTCTGGCGGAATGTAATTACCAGGTTTGGCGTCTGCAAAGTGGTGGTCTTTGATCACGGCAGCGGTTTGACAACGACAAAATAAAGGGGCTGGCCGGGCGAGCAGCACCATGGTAGCTACTCCTCCGTGACCCGTCCCGGTGTAGCGGCGGTGAAGCGGCAACAAGCGAGATCTTTGAGCGGTATGAAGAAGAGGCAGCGAATTGAAAGGAGCTTGGGGTGACGAGCGCGAGTGTCCTATGGTCCCTCAGGACAACAGAGAAGGCAAGCGGCCACGCCCCTTTCAATTTGGTGTCTGGCATGAGGCCCTTACGCCAAGAGAAATCCAGTCCCCTAGTCCAAGGGTCGACCTTTCGAGGCGGCCGACAACCTAAAGGCAAGGAAAGAGTCCTTAGACCTCTTTGGAGGAGGCTAGAGAGGAAGCATGCCTAAACTTGGCAATCTACCAAAACAGGATGAGACGGATGTACAACCGCAGGGTCAACCACGAGAATTCGAGTGGGAGACCTTGTGCTAAGAAAAGCAAGTGCAGCGGGAAAGGAAATATTCATGGCAAGGTGTCGGCCACCTGGGAGGTCCTTACAAAATCACCAACATCAAGCGACCAGGCACCTACAACCTCACAAACATGGGCGGGTATGAGCCGCTTCCCAATCGAACGCCGATAGCCTTAAGAAATACTTTGTGTAAGCCACTTTGTACTCTTTTTCCTTATCTATGGTTTTGTCCCACGGGTTTTCCATAGAAAGGTTTTAACGAGGCGGCCGGCATGTTCATTTTTGAACCGTATGAGTGATCGGACACATTGACACCACGGAATGAAAAGCACTTAAGAAAAGTTTTGCTCAAAGATATGTTTAGACTTGTGTCACACATAAGGCGGCGAGGCGAGAGGAACTACCCGTCTTGCGTAAATCAAGATAATTTGATTCAAAAACATGGAAATTTTGAAAATCGCAGATGTTAAGGCGGCATAAATGCACTGCTGACCGATGCCAGATGACCCAGGTCCTGACACCTTGTTAAGGCGGCATAAGTGCACTGCGACCACAATGCCCAGACACGGCCCGATCCTCTAACTCAATGTTAAAGGCGGCATAAATGCACTGCGACGCGGTGCCGAGCGGCCCGATCCTCTAACTCGATGTTAAGGCGGCGTAAATGCACTGCGGCCACGGTGCCCGAGCGGCCCGATCTCGACACCTGTTAAGATTGGCATAAATGCACTGCGGCCACGGTGCCCAGGCGGCCCGATCCTCTAACTCAATGTTAAAGGCGGCATAAATGCACTGCGACGCGGTGCGACGGCCCGGATCTCTCGACACCTGTTAAGATTGGCATAAATGCACTGCGCGCCACGGTGCGAGCGGCTGATCCTCTAACTCAATGTTAAAGTGGCATAAGTGCACTGCGACCCACGGTGCGAGCGGCCCGATCCTCTAACTCAATGTTAAAGTGGCGGCATAAGTGCACTGCGACCCGCGGTGCGACGGCCCGATCCTCTAACTCGATGTTAAAGGCGTAAATGCACTGCGACCGGTGCCCGAACGACCCGATCCTCTAGCTCAATGTTAAGGTGGCATAAATGCACTGCGACACACAGGGCGAACGGCCCGATCAAACACTAAGGCTAGCATAAGCTTGCCTGCGGCCGCGGTGCCCAGACAGCACTAGTCAGAAAATGAAAAGGCAGAGGAACGTTGATAAACATCGAACGTGGAAACTTAGCCGTTTAGTTAAAGAGGCACCATGAAAAGCTAAAGCAAAGCTACAGAAAACACGTGCCGCGCTATAACTTAGACAAAAGAGAAAAACTAAGAGCAAAGCCATAACGTAAAGACCGCAGGGTCACTTAGAAATTTCCTTAATAAACGATTTGTAGCAGAAGGGAAGACGCAAATTCCATTTAAAAACATAAAAAGAGTCATGTTACAAACAGCTACAAAGACCTAGGTACAAAGTTACGCAGAGTCGGCGGTCGTCACCCACAAAAGGGCCGCCGCTGACAGCCTAGCGCAAAAGAAAGTAAAATGCTAGACTAAGAAGAAACCCAAGCTGGCCCAGCAGGGAAGGATCTTCACCGGTAAACAGCTGGAGGAAGCAGAGCCCAGACTGAGTACAAAAGTAGAGGCGACGGCAAAAATCTTCCTAGACGGTGCAGGAAGAGCCAGATGACGACAGCCCGAGTTCCTATGGAGGGCCAGGGTCAGGACCCTGAACAGGAGGCTGCCCTGTCTCTTCCTCCTCACCTTCGCTGTCAGAAGCGACGTTGTACTTAATTTCATAGCCAGGGACAGGGACATCCATCCCCAGCCCTAGCTCCTTCCGCTTAGCCTCCCTCTCGTCCTCCAGCTCCCTGTGACGGTCAAAATCGAAGTAAGGAGAAACGAGCTGAATCAACCCCTTGGCGTCTTCGTCGCCACGCTCATACCCATCGGAGAAGCCTTTCTCATAACCCCGGGAGAAGGCCTCCTCTTTCTCCCGCTTCAGCGTCTCCACCATCTGACGCAGCTGCTCATTATCAGCGTTGGCTGTTACCAACGCTGCCGTTTTTTGCTCCAAAGCAGCCTTGGCGGCACGGACCTCGACCTGGACCATTGTCAGCTGATCAGAGACAACACGTAGTTTCTCCTCAGCCGCCTTTGCCGCGGCGTCAGCCTCCAGTACACTCTGGGTCATCCCTCGCATCTCGTTCTTAAGCTTAATGTGGTCAGCCTTTAGCTGTGAAAAGTCGCGGTTGGTCGCATCAAAGGCCACCTTGGCCCTCTCACAGGCCTTGCACAGCTGGTTAACCGTCACCTCCATGTCGGACGGCGGAGACATGATCAGTTGGATTCCTTTCTCGATCATCTCAGACTGCTTTGCGAGGGTACGCAGCGCGGCGGACATTTTCCTCGCCTTTTCGGCAAGACGGGCCTTTTCAAGGCCCCCATCAGGAGGCGTGGGGCTGGAAACCGCGGTGGCGGATGGTCGCGCTACGAATCGTCACTGCCTGCGTAAATAAAGGAAGACGAGTTCAGATCCATGTCGCTAATAATAGGGATGGCGGACAAGCTGTCAGCAGGAATATCCAGAACATTACATCCAGACACAAGATCACCCAGCGGAGACTCTGAGCTCACCTTTCCAGGGGACCTGGAGGACCGCAGGGTCCTAACCAGACCGGGATCCTCGTTTTCCTCGTCAGAGACGAGGTCCTCAACGGTGAAGGTCTTCACCGGCGGCAGGTTTGTCAGGGGCAGCTGCACCGCTTGAGGTGACTGCGACTTTTGGATGGGAGGTTCTTTGTGGAGAGGCGATGGGGAGAGGATCACGAGGGAGGGCGAATGACCTCCTCGCCCTTTGTTTTCTTCTCTCATTTGGACTTTCCGCGGGATTGTCTTGCGTTTGATGTTGGGGTTGAAGTTAGGCTTGGAAGGTTCAGCATCCATGATTGCCTTCCGCAGAATATCCTTACGGTCCTCGACAGGAGCGTCAAACCGAATATCGACCGGACGGCGGTTAGCGTCAAGTCCAATTCGCCCGAGTTCCTCAACCGTCAGCTCCTCGAAAGCTTCTGAAAATGGAAGATAATAATCACGTATCAGAAACAGGAAGCACAAGAAGAGGCAGAAAAGAAATAATAAACGAGTCACCGGATTACGGCCCCCAGGGTCGGATCAGCCGACCGGCCAAGAAAATTGTCATTAAAAATGACTTCTGCAGGGGCAACATCACGGTGTTTACCTCATGCCCCGCATAAGTAATTTAAAAGCGGACCGAACTTCAGCAATGGTAGGATACTTTCTACGTCCAACGGCACGCCAGGTTTAAATTCCGCCGCAGTCTCGAAACGACTGTGGTGATAGTTCCGGAAACGCCGCGGGATAGTAAACGGCTTAGGGCTATACAGGTAAAAATATCTATCCTTCCAATCCTTGACGGAGGAGAGCCTCTTATGGACCGTCTGGTAGTGAGGATCTGTCAAGATGCTCAAATACCCAGAGTCATCTTTGTTTGAGGCAAACCCCAAGGAGTGCATGATCCGGAAGGCGTCCACGGACAGGGGAAGGTTCAGAAACAGGCACGTCCAGGTGAACGCAACCATTAAACGGATAGCGAAAGGATTCATCTGACAGAGAGCCACGTTCCCCCGGATAATTAGCTGCTCTATAAAAGGATGCAGAGGGAAACGCAGCCCAAACTCTAACTGTTTGGTAAAGACGGCAGTATGACCGGCCGGTGGTTTGCAAACAGTGTCATAGCGACCAGGCACCTGGAATTGCCACCCATCACCCAAATCATAATGTTCCGCGGCAACGACATCGCCGGCCCTCGACAACAAGAAGTCACGATACCGTTCATTTGGAAATTGGGTAAGGGGAGCTTCGTAGGTCACGGGGTTCAACTTCTCGCGTAGGCGGACGGGCTTACCTGCGGAAGAGGTAGAGGCCTCGGGGAGGACCTGATCCTGAGGCGGAGCACAACGAAGCGGCACAGCACTGTAAGGCTCCCCCTCATCCACCTCGGAATCGGAAACGTCTAATAACTCCTCCCGCGTAGGGACTCGGGGGGAATCAGGGTCTTCATCACGGGACATACTCAAATAAAAAGATGAGGGACGGAGAGTTTACCTAGGGTTCGAATGGCAGACGGCAGGGCTTGGTGGCGGCAGAAATAAAGACAAAGAGCTGTAAGAATAAAGGGAGATTTGAAGAAGTTTCGAAGGGATGAGAAAAGGAGTGAAAGGGATAAATGGCGACAAATGAGAGGTATTTATAGAGGTGGAGAGGTGAACAGTGTACGAATATTCCACGCCACTCACGTTATATAAAATGGGAAGATGAACAGTTCGCTCCCAACCTCCACCACCCACGTGTCAGACGAGGGGTGAAGCCCACAAGCTTGGGCGCCAAAATGAAAGCCCGAAAAGAAAGTTCAAAATTTAAAATAAAAGATAGCTTCCTCAACACACTTTCCAAGGAAGACAGGGCTGACTATCAACCACAGTCAGTCACACAGCATCAACTTCCAGTAGCAGCTGTCTGGGGGCATATTGATGGGGGATAGCCAGCCCAGATCGTTAACCGCCCTGTAAGCTCACTCATGGGACCGCCCGGCTACTTTTGCCCAAAATCCCTCTCATGGGAAGGATATGTGATCGCAGTGGTCGCGGCTATACGATCTGACGACTGACCCATGGCGTGATGGCCGCTGGAGACAAGAGTTGGAACTTGTCAGACTCTGTTCTCACCTGATTACTAAAAGACAACGCTAAAGGACAAATGGCCAGCTTTAGGGCTGACATGCCAGGCTAGAGGACAAAACCTAACCTTATAAATAAGAAGCAAAGCATTCAGAAAGGATTCATTCATACAACACACAAAAAAGGTATCACTTAGACTATTATTACATTCCTCTGACTTCTCTCTTGGCTATCCGCTGACTTAGGCATCGGAGGGGCTTTCCTCGGACGCCCCCGAGGCTAGGTTTGTGTACTTGTGCAGGACATCCGGTCAGAGGAGGCTGAGTGACGCCGCATCCCACAGAATTACATAGAATCTCATAAAAGCTTCGAAGTGTATTTGCCCTACGTATTTACACCCGAAACAGTATAAAAATAGGTTAATAGTTAATTGAAAAATTTGGTAATTAAATTAAATATTAAATTAAAAGAATAATATAATATAAACACGGTCTAAATAAACATGTATTTCAGACCCAAAATACAACAAATTGTATTTTATCCGTCCACGTATTTATTTAACATGTAACCCGTGTATATGACTTGTTTAACGTAGTTAAGTATTATGAAAATATTTAAATCATTCAACCCGTATTTGTCTTCTAATTAACCCGTTTAATAGGTTTGAAAGTTTCAATTTTGATTTTTCTTAATTAACTATCAATATTTAGATGATGGAAACGTTAAAAATTATAACAAAAAAATTAGAATAGTGGAACATTTAAATTTTTTTTATACAAATAGAGTTATAATTTTTTAAAAAAAATATACTCCGTATCATAATTTGGTGAAAACCGATCAAAGTATCGCACTACATTGTCTTAAAATTCATCATTTATAATAATATGTGTTATGACCAGATTTTACACTACCCAGAATTGGCAGTTCTGGATAGACGTTGCGAATATGGTACAGAGCAGGACAGAAGAACAATGGCAGTTATAGCCCAGAACAGGTCAGAAGAGGTATGGCAGTTATAGCCCAGAACAGGTCAGAAGAGGTATGGCAGTTATAGCCCAGAACAGGTCAGAAGAGGCATGGCAGTTGTGGTCAGCAGAGGTCAACTATAGCGGTTACAAAGATCATGGGATAATGGAAGATATCATAGCTGAGCAGAAGTGGAGTCAATGGAAGTTATTTAACTACCTAAGATCATGGGTAGTTATTGGCATGCAGTTCTGCGGATCAGAATAGAAGTCATAATGGGAAGTTACAAGTCATGCATAGTGGGTAGTTATCCAACTACCTAAGTTCATGAGATAGTGGCCCTAGATTTTAGGAGTTGTATTGTGAGCATTCTACCTATATATAGAGGCTCACTTAGTCATTTTTCTAGAGGTCTCTCATATGTTCTCTCATAGGTTTTTCTTATACTTTCACATAGAGGTACACATAAGCGATGTATTTGCATTATTCGCTAGTTTCTCTTACGAAAATCATTCAATTGTAATCAAAAGCCTTGTAATCATCATGAGATTAATAAAAGAAGTCCTGGCTTGGTAGCCCGCAGCTTTTCCCCATCTTCTTCTCGGGTTTCTGCGTCATCAATCTCGTTGTCCCCTCAATTCTGTTCGGAGAAGGCTATGTTCTCGCTTGGTTTCGTTAATCTAGTTGTCATCAGTTCTGTTCGGAGTAGACTATGTTCTGTTCTGTTTCACAAAGCAGTACTAGTTGGCCCATCTTAGCTCTTTTTCACCCTTGTAGAGTTTTTACCAAAACAAATTGGCGCCCACCGTGGGGCATCTAGTTTATTAGTTTGTGAAACTCTCTTCTCAAAAATCCACAAAAACACACTCTTGTCACGACCACATGGTTGACAAGACCCTTGAACAACTAGCACAATATTTGGAGAAATCTTGCTCAAGGATTGCTTGATTCTACGAAAAAGTTACAAGACTCAAAGAGAATTGAGTCATTCTTGAATCGAAATGTAACTCCAGCGATACTAGTGGTTACAACACAAGAATCAGGCGAATTGTCCTTGTCTTTCATCATAAAAAGAAAAGTTTTTTCCTATCATGATGGGGACAAAGGCTTTGAAGATCAATTCGAAGAGGACTCGATCCACAGGAACCGTAAGCTTCTCCTAAGAAAAAGAAGGATCCTCCCCTTTCGACAATATCGCGGTTTTGAAGGATGTTAGAAGAAATTCAACGTTCCATCAATTGAAGTTGTGCTATAGTACAGAACATCCTCAAGACCACGTTGCGCAATACAAATAGAGGACGCTCATAGTTCTTATTCCCAAAGATCTAAGGAAGAATTGCATGTGCAAAGGCTCCACTTCTGTAATGTCAGTCCTGAGCAATTCTGGGCTAATCTTTTCCGTCGTGTTCTGGACAATTTTCTCCGCTTTGTAGATGGCATGTTAGGCGGTGATGTCTGGGTAGGACCTCCGGTTTGTTTTGCTCCTCGACTTTCAACTCTTGGAACCCTGGAGTAGGTGTGATAACTCCACTTGGAATGGGTGGAGGTTCCACGTTAGAACTACCAGCCAGAATAGCTTCCGTCGTTTGCTGGAGTAGTGCAGAGTTGAACAAAGAAAAGATCTCAATTCTGAACTGTGACAGTTCTGGGACTGTTCGTACTTACAAGCAAGGGTCGTCATACTTGAAGATGATGCCTTCAACAAACAGAACAGCGGAGTTTGTGTCAGAACAGGCCTAACAAGAAAGCTGGAAGTGGTCGTCAGCAGAACAGAATTGGTTCATACCGGAGACAAGAGTGAACACATGTCCACTCATCTAGCCCTAAGATAAGAGCTTTTGAATACTCTCTTGTTCTCTGTTCTGGATTGATAATCTCGATATTAGCAGTCCTGTATTCAGTTCTGGACTGATAATCTTGATATTAACAGTCTTGTTCTGGACTGATAGTCTCGATATTAATAGTTTTGTTTTCAATTCTGGATTGATAATTTTGATATTAACATTCTTGTTATAGATTTTTCAGATTGATTTTCAAGCTTGAGAATCTTGTTATAGATGTTTCAGTTCTGGACGCTTAAAGGACACAACCAGTCTCCTTGCGGAGGAATACGAACAAGGTGAACAACCACAATCACAAGAGCCAAATCAATCTCCACCTTTTTCTCCTTACACTCATAAAGTTTATTATGCTAATGACGGTTCTAATATTTGTGGTTTGGCTTGTGTTACTGATCTTAGAAATGATAACTTAAGAAGAAATGATGTTGTCCCCAACAGAACTAAACAAGAATCGGAAACTAGTGACTCTTGGTCACGGAGATCGTCAAGGCGCTCGAATGGTTATGCGTGGTGTCTTGGAAGAAATGAGGATCAACCATGATAAACTCACTACAAATTTTAACATGCTTGTGGATTCTACGGAGAGACCTAGGTCAACATACTTTGGGCAAAATTTCTCTACCTACAAAGGAGTCTCTTCTCCTAATTATTTTATTGATTTAATTCGATGACGTTGTATATCTTGCTTGATATGTTTTAATTCATAATATCATGCTTGTGCCTTCGACGATACCACTAATACGCCAAAATGTCAATCAAGTAGGGAATAATGGTGATCAGCGGAAAGTGCGAGAATACACCAGTGCTCTGAGAATAGGCTTGAAGCTATCATAGCAACAAATTCATTATATTGCAATCAAAGAAACAAGTCAGCGGATAGGTCGGACAAGACAGAGAAGAGACGTCCTCAACCACTCCTGCTCTGGTGAGAAACTACCGGTAGGTGATGTACCCGAGAATCGGTATGACCTTGGTAGTTAACCTTTTACGGTCCAAAGTATCTGCTGCGTGGACTCGCTTTGTGACAGGCTGGTATAAGTCATGTCCTGGTCTGATCGCCACAAGTCTGGCGTTGGCCGGTAGTTCAAGTGCATGCGGTGGAGGTGCAAGAGATTTCCTCTAGAAAGGAAATAATTAACGACGAGGTTCAAAAGTTTCTAGACATAAAATGGTAAGAGAGGTAATGTATCTTGATTGGTTAACCATCGTAGTAACCATCCGACAAAAACATGGTATGTTTCAAGTGTTGATTATGTTTATTTAAGATAAAGTTTGCACATAGATTCTTTTCATCTACCAATACTAATGTTGTGCTTGCGAAGATTTCGGGATACAAGTAGCTTACAATTGTGGATGCTTTTATCAAGTCCAATCGAATCAAGTGTATCCTACTCATCAAAAGATGAATTTTATTTTTGCATAATATATTTTTATTTTGTTACGCCTTACGCTTTGAGAGATGTAGGGGCAACCTACCAAGGTGGTAATTAGCACAATGTTGGAGTATTTTTATTGGGGACACAACGAAGGTGTACACGTATGATTTGGTGATGAAGTCCAAGAGTGTCAAAATCACATTTGACGCGTGCAAGCATCCTTTGTATTCTTGGAGAGATATAACATGGAGTTCAATCATGTCAAGCACTCATTTGGCGTTTCACCAAGACGATTCTAAGGGCACATTGTTGGCAAGAGTGGATCTCAAGTCGATTACGTGCGGATCATACTCTCTAGTGATGTGTCGATCATATTATCCATTGATGTGCAGGTCAGAACTGTTATCCAGTTCCTGTGCAGATCATACCAATTTTTCGATCTTGTACTCTTGTTCGATGAAGAGGATAATCTGATATCCCATATATTGTGCAAGTAAGAACCTCTTGAATCTTGAATAAGGTACACTCTTCGAGAAATATACATTTTTACTTAATTAATGTATATTACTAAGTTTAATCTTATTTTAAGAATTATCATGCTATTGCTCGGGACTAACTTTTGATCAAGTCAGTCTTGAGAAAGTCCGAACTGTCAGGGAGAATGGTTAAATGGTTTTGTGCAGATTATTATGTATAACATCGATTCTTGAGCCAAGATCGCCATCAGTCAGAATCCTTGGCGATTTTGTGGCGAATTTCAGTTCTGGTCTGGAAGGAGACTTCGGCCTTGGGATTTTGGTCAAGAGAGAATAATGAAAGCTTAGACCTTCCACACCGGTAGAGTTGCTAATGTCGGAGGACCAGGATTGACATAGTCTGAAATCGCCACAAAGAGGCGAGTAGCCAAGGTTGTAAGTGTGAAACTTGCTACAGATCGATTTTCAGTCTTGTCTTGATCTTGTGATTAATTTTCTCATGTGTTATTATTTTATTTCTATTATCTTTTAAATTTTGTAAGTGATTAATTATTTTTACAAATGAGTTTTTCTAACGTTTGAAGATGATTGATTTTGCATGAGGTATTTTTTCAAATTTGCTTGCTAGCGGCTTTGAGCAAGAATCAATCCTATAGTCTTGAGGACTCTAGTTGGAAGAATTTCAAACTTTACGTAAGTTTATCATTGTTACAATGAGCTGACGGATCGGGGGCATCTTTGTGTCTTGAATTCTCTTCTTTCAAGACATCGACTCTGAGGTTTTAGCAAGTCACTAAGATCGACAAAGTCAAGATTCGCAAGTCACCATTGGTCAAAGCAAGTCAACCCAACAAGTAGTATGAGGGTGATGGATTCATTGGTGCGTGGTCGGCAAGACATTCACGAAGTGATTGTCGAACAGGTTTGAATTTTCGTTGATTCGATCCCGAATTTTAATCCCGATCCGATGCATTGTCCGGCATGATTTTTATGTTGTCTTTGTAGCCGTTGCTTTTGAGTTTATTTTTGCAGGAATGTTTTCAACCTTATACCAACGTGATCGAACTTTACGAGCGGTCTCATATTCTTATTGCTCAAGGTTGACGAGTTGTTTTAAGAAAGGGTGAAGGTTATAATTTTTACGCGAGCTCACATGTTTTTGAGAAGTATGTGGCGGTGAAAATTCACGGTGTTAGAGATGACGAAATAATGTCAAGATAGAGCTTTTGTATAGAAGATTGTTGTCCTTGTTTTCTAAACTACAAAGTGGGGCACCGATGACACTAGAAAGTTGTCATTCGCTCCGAGCAGACGTTGTCGTTCGCTCCGGAAACAGACGTTGTCGTTCGCTCCAGAGCGCACGCTGTCGTTCGCTCCCGAGAAGAGACGCCGTTCGCTCCGGAACAGAACGCTGTTGTTCGCTCGAACAGGCGTTGTCGTTTGCCCTAGAGCGGCGATTGTCATTCGCCCTAGAACGAGAAGAAGTCATCCGCTCCAAGACGAGAAGATGTCGTTTGCTCGAGAATAGAAAGCTGTACATATTTGAAAGCAGTGAAAGAGGTAATTTCGTTGTTAAGGAGAGCAAAATCTAAAGGTACGCAATTCATCGCTTCTTGTTATTAATAACAAGTTGGGCGTTAAGTTAGTTGCATCAACCTTTATAGTTTTATAGCTCATTATAGTTTTTATAAGACATTTTTCTTTCTTTCTTTCTAACTTGTTTATGTTTGTGAAAGAGTTATCCTTCCGTAATTGGTTATTCAAACACCAAGGTATGTCCTATGTATTCTAGATTCTAAAATTATTCTTTGTTCACTAACCTTGAAATCTTGAACAAGTGAGAAATGCAAGAAAGATTACATCGACCTCGTATCAAGGTGTTATGGTGAGAAGATTCAACAAGAATGTCAAAGCGAGAGCCCTTGGCAAAGGAGAATTATTTTAGAGAAATATATTCAAGAATGCAAGAGAAGTAGCATCAAACAAGTTTGCTCAAGTTGGAAAGGTCCTTACCTCGTTGACTCCATCATCGGTCAAGGGGCACATGAATTGGTAACTCTTGAGGGAAAGTTGATTCCAAAGCTTGGAAATCAACCAAACTCAAGCTCTATTTATTTAATTTCAATTAATTTATTTTACATATCGCTTTACTTTATATTATTTTATCATGAGAAAAACCATTGAATACATCAATGGCTAGTACTAACCAAGTTTTTACATTTTACAGCACTTTTCCAAAATCTCAAAGTATTCTCAATCTTGCTTATTATATATCAAAAGTTTCTTCATAATATTATACCAGGAATCTTGGAGCATATTATCTTGTGTTTACGGTCACGTTGCCGTTCTTGGAGCATATATTACCTTGGAGCATATATTATCTTGGAGCATGTATTATCTCGGAGCATATTATCTTATTTTTGCGGTCTTGCGCTACAGACCTTGAAGAATATTTTCTATTTATTACAGTCTCGCACTATGTGGCCAACCTTGGAGTTCATCCTAGCGCTCTTGCAACCTTATCTTGTTGCCCTTGAATTATACGAATACGGAAGCATCTTATTTCGATCCTAATTGCATCAAGTTCTACCATATATCTTATTCTACTATATTTGGAGCTTATTCTATGCAATCTTAATATTGGAGTTTTACCCTTGATCTGGCGGATCTTCAAGACTCTTAAAGCCAAGTTTTCCAGTCTTGAGTATAGTTCTCAATCTTGAGCACGTTTATAGTTTTGAGCTCGTGCTAAGCATCCTTGGAGCTTGCCCTCCAAAGATTGAGCCTAGTCCTTGGTCTCGAGCATATCGTCAGTCTTGGAGCCTAGACCTCCGGTCTTGTAAAAGTAGACCCAGTGTCCAATGGTATAGTCTAATTTTTATTTCTTGTTTTGCGGATTACACTTTAATTACAAGAGTAAATATTTTTATCTATCACAAATAATCCACTAAAAATCTAGTATGCCACATATTACAAATAAAGGAGTCTATCCTCCAAATTCTAGTCAGAGTCTATCTTCCACATCTAATCAAGAGTTTATCCTTCAATTCTACTCAGGAGTTTATCCTCCAGCCTGCACGGAGCTTAACCTCCAGCCTGAAGCTTTGTCCTTAACATTTTTGGAGTTACCCTCCAGCCTGTAAGAATGGAATTTGTCTTCCAGATTTGAGCTTAGTCCTCGGCCTTGAGCAAACGATCTGCGGTGGAGATCTTCCTCCGGACCACAAGGCACGGCGATCTGCGATGGAGATCTTCCTCCAGGACCACACGGCCCGATCTGCAGAGCGGCGATCTGCTTTGAGAGGATGCGTCCTCGGATTGACGGACCAGTGGCTTAGCCGCCGTTAAGAGAGTCCTATAATATCCCTCAAGGTTAGCCATGATCATGCGTACATAAGTCCAGGGTGTACACTGCGAGGTTAGTGCATTCACGAGCAATAGAAGCGATAAGCAATAGCGACAATAGTGATTAAGTCCTTGGATCACCAAGGCTAATTACTTAGCAACCAAGGCTGTCGAGCAGACTAGAAAAATGTCTTGCTCTGCAGACTAAGCAAAAGGACCACAAAGAGCAAATGTAAGTTAAGCCCTTTGGAAAGACATAAGGTACACATACGATGAAGCCCTTTGGAATGACATAAGGCACACATACGAAGAAGCCCTTTGGAAAGACATAAGGCACACATCTGAAGAAGCCCTTTGAAAGACAAGGCACAAAGTATTTAACCATCCTCGAGAAGGTTAAACAATAGTTCATACGATGCATTATCAAAAGACAAACGAAGTATTCTACGGATCAAGTCACCGCAAGTTTTGCACAATCTAATGGGTCTCAACTATCCCCAGATTTCATAACATGTGACTAACCTTCCTTTTAAGGTTAAGGAAAGTCCAAAGCTCATATATACTAAGGAAACATCTCTTGTCCAAATGAGCCATATCAAGGTTCAAACTCTAGTGTTTCAAAGCAAGGTATAAGCCCTAGGTAAGCCCTCGATAATCTATTCGTTGTATGTTCAAGTTCAACTTATGATTTACTAGTCATCGCTACCGTGAAGCGATCAATCAGGTTTTAATTCTCTCCTACTTCGATTTAAACGTTGTCTCTTTGAATGTGGTACACAAGTCTTGCCAGATGCATAGTTGTTCAAAATTTTATAGCCAGTTGTTTCTACTCTAGTCTGTTCTGTATAGAAGTGTTTGTACAGGATTGTTTCCTCAAGATTCTTTAACGCGCACTTGAGAAAACAAGGGGCATTTGTTATGACCAGATTTTACACTACCCAGAATTGGCAGTTCTGGATAGACGTTGCGAATATGGTACAGAGCAGGACAGAAGAACAATGGCAGTTATAGCCCAGAACAGGTCAGAAGAGGTATGGCAGTTATAGCCCAGAACAGGTCAGAAGAGGTATGGCAGTTATAGCCCAGAACAGGTCAGAAGAGGCATGGCAGTTGTGGTCAGCAGAGGTCAACTATAGCGGTTACAAAGATCATGGGATAATGGAAGATATCATAGCTGAGCAGAAGTGGAGTCAATGGAAGTTATTTAACTACCTAAGATCATGGGTAGTTATTGGCATGCAGTTCTGCGGATCAGAATAGAAGTCATAATGGGAAGTTACAAGTCATGCATAGTGGGTAGTTATCCAACTACCTAAGTTCATGAGATAGTGGCCCTAGATTTTAGGAGTTGTATTGTGAGCATTCTACCTATATATAGAGGCTCACTTAGTCATTTTTAGGAGGTCTCTCATATGTTCTCTCATAGGTTTTTCTTATACTTTCACATAGAAGTACACATAAACGATGTATTAGCATTATTCGCTAGTTTCTCCTACGAAAATCATTCAATTGTAATCAAAAGCCTTGTAATCATCATGAGATTAATAAAAGAAGTCCTGGCTTGGTAGCCCGCAGTTTTCCCCATCTTCTTCTCGGGGTTTCTGCGTCATCAATCTCGTTGTCCCCTCAATTCTGTTCGGAGAAGGCTATGTTCTGCTTGGTTTCGTTAATCTAGTTGTCATCAGTTCTGTTCGGAGTAGACTATGTTCTGTTCTGTTTCACAAACAGTACTAGTTGGCCCATCTTAGCTCTTTTTCACCCTTGTAGAGTTTTTACCAAAACAATATGGTAAAGCGCGCTTAAAATGTTATACGGAAAACACATTAAATAAAAATGGTTAGTTTAAGAGATAAAATGTTATATTGAAAACATATTAAATAAAAATGGATAGTTTAAGAGATAAAAAAAAAAAAAATATATACTACGTATTACATTGAAGATATTTACTTACTTAAATGACATAATTTCAAAAAGGTAATAAAATAAAATAAAACAAAAGGGATAAAAATAAAATAAAATACGGAAAACACATTAAATAAAAATGGTTAGTTTAAGAGATAAAATGTTATATTGAAAACATATTAAATAAAAATGGATAGTTTAAGAGATAAAAAAAATATATACTACGTATTACATTGAAGATATTTACTTACTTAAATGACATAATTTCAAAAAGGTAATAAAATAAAATAAAACAAAAGGGATAAAAATAAAATAAAATAAAAGGGATAAAAATATGTAAAAGTTGGAGGGAAAATTGGAGGGAAAATTTGTGTAGGATGGTTTTTGTTATATATCTATATTAATTATATATAACAAAAACCATTCTACATAAATTTTCCCTCCAATTTTCCCTCCAACTCTTACATATTTTTATCCCTTTTATTTTTTATTTTTTTATTTCTTTATTTTATTTTATTTCCTTTTTTAAATTATGTCATGTAGGTTAATATCTTTTATGTACAACAGAGTATATTTTTTCTTTTTATCTCTTTAACTATCTTTTTTATTTTTATCTCCTCAACTATCCCTTTTTATTTATTTAATGTGTTTCCAATAACACATTTTAAGCGCGTTTTAACATATTATTATAACAAATGATGAATTTTAAGACATTGTGTTGCGATACTTTAATCGGTTTTGTCACATTATGATATATTTAAAAAAAAAAAAAATTATAACTATATTTGTATAAAAATAATAATTAAATGTTCCATTATTCTAATTGTTTTGTTACAATTTTCAACGTTTCAATTATCTAAATTTTGATAGTTAAATTAAGAAAACTCAAAATTGACACTTTTAAACTTATTAAACGGGTTAATTCAAAGACTATTACGGGTCGAATTTTAAATATTTTCATAATACTTAACCGTTTCATACAAGTCATATAACCGGGTTACATGTTAAATAAATACGCGGTCAAGTAGATACAGTTTGTTGTATTTTGGGTCTGAAAATACATGTTTGTTTAGGTTGCGTTTATATTATTACTACAAAGTATTCTTATTTTGATTTAATATTTAATTCAATTATCAAAATTTTCAGTTAACTATTAACTTATTTTTATACATCCCGTGCATTTATGCACGGGTATTATACTAGTAATTAATATAGATAAGATCAATAATACTTAATGGAAGTTCTTTGTTGAAAAAAGATATACATATTCTATTTTCATCATCAATAATCCGAACTCGAATTAATCCATAAATAATCTCAACTATTGAAAAATCATTTCAATAATGTACTTTGGTCAATTTCAATCGACTCTACCACGCAAAAAAATGGTGAAACCAACTCTAACTTTACCTCACTCTTATTTTAAGTAAAATTCAAACCGATTCACCTCTTTTTTTTACCTATTAAAGCATGTTAAAATTGGTCAAAGTACATTACTGAAATGATTTTTTAGTAATATTAGCTTATTATTAATTCAAACGCAAATTGTAAGAAAGATACAATTTGTTTATTTAAGGACTATTTTGTTTTGGTACATACAATTTGGCTTTACTAAGGAAATAAACTCTAATTAATTAATTAATTAATCACCTTATATAAAAGAGAGTATAGTGTAAGAGGAATCTTAATTCTTAATTAACCTCAAAGCTCATGGTCATCTAATGTGTAGTTTGACTTGTTGCAATTATCATCACCTCTCTTTAGAATTAATAATCATTGATTCTTCACATCACTCACTTTAATTAATCATGCTTAGATTCTCAAATCCTTTTATTACACTTTGACCCACCAAAGATCATACTACTTCATTAGATTAGATTAGAAAAAAATTAAGACCAATAATTATTATTATTATGACAATTGACAAGGTTACACTAGAATTGAAATTGTATTTCAAAGATATATGAATTATTACTTAATGAGTAGTTATTATTGTAAAAATAAAAATGTTTAGCGATAACGATTAACGAATAGGAGTATATATTATTATCATTATTTCCTATTATTTCAGTTTAGACTTTAAATTTTGTACGCTTCCATCACTAAATTTTTTTTTACCTTTATAAGAATTCTTCTTTCTTAATTTAAAACTGTTATAACATGATATATATGTCTGTTTTGTTGTGTACATGTAACAATTTTAGTATAAATTTAACTTCATTTTGTGAGAAGATTGTATATAAGTATAAGATTATTAAATGACGTTAACATTTTTCTGAAAATAAAAAAAAAAATTAAATAAATCTCAATAATAACACATTTTAAAGAAAAGTTTTATTATTATTAGGCAAAATTGCAAATAACTACCTTTTAAAACCACTTTTTTTCAAATAACTACCTTTTATAATTTGTTTTTCAAATCACTACCTTAAAACGTGATTTGAAAAAAAAATTATAAAAGGTAGTTATTTGAAAAAAAAGTGATTTTAAAAGGTTGTTATTTGCAATTTCGCCTTATTATTATTATAAATCTAAAGTTTCATCATAATGTACTAATTATAGCTACCGTTGGAAAACAAAATTAATATGTTCTCACATAATAATGACATAATCTTAAGGTATGATTGAAAGTTTGGCATGCCTATTTAAGGTGTGAGTAAATAAATGATGATATTTGAGTTTAATTAGTGCATGCTATCCTCCTAGCTACTTGTCATTAGCCTTACTTTTGAGAGATGCTATGGACATTTTTTTTGGAGTAATTTTTTTTTTTTCAGTCTTAAAAATCCTCTCACATCTGATTATAATATTATTTTTAATTTGATGACGACGTATAAGTCAAAAAAAAAAAATTATATGATATTTTAATAAATTATGAGAGGATAAAGTGAAAGAGAATTTAAATAGGAGAAAGTAGATACGAAGTATATATCAAAACTTCTTGCTTTAATTTAGATGTGACGTTAATAGCTTTAAGTGACACTCTCAAGTCACATCTAGTATAGAGGTAAACATCTGAGCGGCCATGCCCAACCCGACCTAGCGTGACTAGTGGGTTATGGTTTAGCTAACAAGGCTCGTTCCGGAAAAGACATTGTCTGACTCGCCTAGGTAACACCTCGTGCCCGAGCCTTAATTTTTGAGGCTTGGTCTATCGACATACCTCTCCTTTTTTACAATTTTTTTTTTATAACCAACAGTTCGGACTGAGGCTTGATTGGGTAAGCCTGACCCACCACCCATGCATAGAGTCGATTCCAAACATGAAAATCAAAGTACGCTAAAATTTATAATTCTTCTCCATCCACTTGCATGCGTGACTTGTTCTGTAATGTCAATTTTAAAGAAAATATATGGATCAATTAAATTATTGTGTAATATTGCACTAAACACTTAAATCAATACTATGTATTACAGAGTAAAAATTACATCACATTATTAGAGTTAAATTTAACTAGAGTCTAAAAATACTATACTGATATTAAAACATCATAGAACATTCATATAATTGAAACAACATACTTCGTAGAAAAATGATAGACTTAGTCCCTATATATAGATGTTAATTACTGAATAAGATACGAAGTACCATATATGATAATACCATATGTTTTGAGCTTCTGAATCATAAGTAAATGTTACTTTCAAGTATCCGATCACAAAATAAACTTAATTAAGAAGCGATAAATTTTGGTATTTTTTGGATAAATTATATATTTAAACACAATATTTCGTATTAATAAAATTCATTATTAATATATAACCATCTTAAATAAAAAAAAATTAAATTAAATCATGTAGATTGATAAGACAATAAATAAAGTTAATTTCATAGTTTTGTAGCATGGAAACCACACAAGTTCATATCACATGGTACTTCATGTATATTGTGATAAGGTGTACTAATGCTTTTAACAAATTTTGGCCAATTATAAATATTCAAGATTTTTTTCGTTATAATAATTGGGACACATTTTCCTCAATATTATTCTTCCTCCATATGAATAATAGTGTAACATTTTGGCTTGTTTATCTGTCATTTGTCTTGCATATTCAAAAGTTTCACATTAGTAGGGTCGCTAATTTTATATTGGATCGATATACCGCTTCGCATCTGCTCCCGTTGAACAAAGTATAAACATATTTTCAGATGATCGGGTGTAAATTTTTACTTTTCCACTACTTATAATTCACAATAAATTTACCATTGTAGTAATTAACAATACAAACACACATGTTTAAATGAAAATGTTTTGGCTTAACGGTTTTAATGATTATACAAAAATATCATAGACAGTAAATCTAATATACATACTGCCTCTATTCCAATCAATTTTATACATTTGTTTTCTAATCAATTCTTTACATTTAATTTATGCACGTACTTCCTTCATTCCATTCAATTCTATACATTCGCTTTCCAATCAATTCTTTACATTTACTTTATGCACGTACATCGATACTCGTTTTATTTTGTTCATATCTTTAGTTACGTTATGTATTTTCAAAAATTTTAAAAATTTGATATATAAATGTGTTTGATAAGACGTACAATTAAAACAAGATCACACTTACGTATTTGACTAATTTTTATGTTGTACGTTAAAAGTTATATACTCCTTCTATTTCATTGAATAAGCCAACTAAAATTTTGTACAATTTTTAAGAGAACGGAAAAGTTGAAGGTAATATTGTTAGTTTGGTTGAGTGAAATTCATTTGAGAGAATAAAGTGTGTGATATTTTGGTAAAATGAATATATTTGCAGGACAAAAGTGTTACTTCCTCCATTCCGTTTGATTCTATACATTTGACCAAAACACGGTAATTAAAGTAGAAGAAAATCAAGTGGGATTCTATACATTTGACCAAAACACGGTAATTAAGGTAAAAGAAAATCAAGTGGGGTAGACAATAAAATTACCAAACTACCCCTACTTTATTCTTTAAAAAAGGACATTGCAAGTGGGTTGGGTGGGGTATTAATGAAGGGTATATTGGTCTTTTAGTTTAATAAAGTACGGACCAAAATAGAAATATATAGAATTGATTGGAATTTCCGAAAAAGGAATATGTATAGAACCAAATGGAATGGAGGAAGTATTTTGATTGTATAAAGTTATCCCAAATAGTAATGAGCCTAAACGAGTAAAATTGCCGGAAAAAAAAGTGCGACTAATTGAGTGATATAGAGGGAGTAGAAGATTCAACACAGATATAAATAGTGTTCACAAAGTAAAACGTATACAACTCGAAAGTACAATACAAGCACACTCCAACATAAACACTTCAATAATACGAAGTTCATCACAAATGATTTTTTTATGATTTCTAAAAAATACGTCAATTTTACAAAAAATTTAACCACGCATTTTCCATACTCTAAAGTCTAAACCCCCTTACGTTCTACTAATTGTCTAATACCGTGTCACGTTAATACATCGATATTATATAAAACGATTTTATTAAAAAACGGGTCAATCAAACCGAATACTTGACCGATCAAATTACACGTACTAAACATAACATGAATTTCTAGTGTTATTATGAGACAACTTCTTGAAGATGAGCTCGAGATCAGGAGGGCTAAAGTACCCATTTACCGGCGGCTCAACCCGTTTTGAGGAGATGAGCCGCCTTTTTTGCGGTGGGGGAGGCGGTGCGGCCGCCACCGGAATACGTGAGTCGTCATCCTTTGGTGTCATGCATGCATAGCTACTATCATAATCATAGTTATAACCATAACCATAATTATTATAATCACCCTTTTCAATCTCCATAATAATAATTAATGACAATTAATATTAATATAGTAAATTTAAATGTTTTTTTACTAATTTGGTTAACACTATATTAGGTTTGTTTGATTATATATAGGCTAAAAATACTAGAAAAATTATTATAAAGTATAATTTTTTTGAGAAGTAGAGAACTCTGGAAGATGCTAGGGTAAAAAAGAAGTTGAGGTTATGGTGAAAAGTAAATAAAATTATGTTTATGTAGGAAGTTAAATCATGTGGTTAATAAAGTGACAGCTCAGCAGAAGATGTTGAACACGTGTCATTAAAGTGAAGTTGAATAGTGTCATACGTGGCATTGTTACCAACCTAGTGTTGTAGGTTCTTCGAGTATTTATAATTGGGCCATTTTTTGGGCTTGGGTTGTTGGGTTTATTGGGCTTACCATATGAAGGCCCATATAAATGTGGGTAGAAGGTAGCAAATTTTGTATAAGACGGTTGTACACATACGCCGAGTTATTGTGTCTATATTTTACGTCATTACGTGTGATAAAATAAAAACTTTCTCGTAAGACTATCTCACGAAACGAATATGTAAATTTTACGGTTTCGTGTTATGTACTTGTGATATGTTGGTGCTTGACGAAAATTTATGCATCGTATTATCTTCGTAGAGTGTGTTCATATTTCCAAGTTTGTAGTAGGGTGTCTACGCTTAATACGAATGAGGCAACCATAGCGCAAATACATAAAAAGACGATTACTGGAAAATGAAGTTATCGATATCGTCTTTTAATCGAGCTTCCTCCATTAACAAACACCATCACAAACTAATCACTAAAGAACATACAATATCATAGATTTTACAGCATCTATATTACTCGGACTCGGCTAATCATATGTGGCACAAGTACGCACGCAAACGAGTATCGGCCATTTTCAAAAGACGCATCATCGTTTCATGTCCTTAGCTTTTGATGAACCTAAGTAGTGCCGCGGTTGAACATTGAACACGAGTACAACGAGGAAATATGACTAATATGAGTAATATCTATATCTAGTAAACAAAAGGGATGAATTTGAACCGAACTTTGCTAGCATACTCAACATAACTCTCCCCAAAATTCTCCACCATCAACGCTTCCTCCACCTGCGCCTTCTGATCATAATACGCCACACAAACCGCAACGACAAACAAACAGCTCAGCGGAGCTTGCAGCGCAGCAAAGTACGTGCAGAACATCAGCATTGTGGACGCGTAAATTGGGTGACGAACCCACCTATACGGCCCAAACTGCACCACAGTAGTCGGTTCCACAACCTTCTCAGAGTGATTCGCAAGGTACAAAGACGCATTATACTGCATCAAAATCGTGAAAACGATCACCCCCCACACCAAAACGTTACGCCAACCCCCTGGAATCTGCTGCAACTCAGGCCCCTCGTAGGCTGCAAGCCAATGTGCAGCCACGACACCTGCACAGAACAAAACACGGTACAGTCGTGGGACGCAGACGTCCCATTTAGGGTCGTGGGGACGAGGATTGTAGTCGCCGTAAAGGCGCTTTCGAATGCTGATATTTAAGTAGAAGAAATAGTGATACACTAAGAAGAATACAAAAGGCCACCCTTCTAAAAACCCATTGAAAAATGCAGGTGGTACTAAAGTTAACCATGTGAATGTTGCTGTAACAAGCGAAATTTGCTCGAAAATGCTCGATTCGCCATTGATGTGCTTTACGAAACAATAAACGCCGTAAATTCCGAGGGAAATTGCAACAAACCATGGCCAAAATAACCATGTTATACTAAAGTACATCCACACAAAAGGGTTTAACACAAAATTAACTGCCCATTTCAATGCAGCAACAGAAATAGCAGCAATTACCCCCCATTTAAAAACCGTAAACGGGTTTAACCCGGAAATCGTTTCCTTAACCGATTCGAAAGACAAATTCTTTAGCTTCTCAGCTAAAACCTGGGGTTGAAACCCAAAATCTGAGCTAAATTCATCAGTAACTGCAGAATGTACAGGTTTTAGAAGATGCCCACGTCTTAAATTAGATGAATCAATCAAAAGAGGTGAGAAAGTTGAGGACTTTAGGGTTTTATCAAGTGCAAAAATGGCGGAGTATGTTCTGCACACCAAGTGTTTGTTGAAATGCGCAAATGAAGTTTTGAAATTGAAATTGATACTTAGAAGATTTTTGGGGGAGTATAGAACAGTTGATGGAGTACCCATTTGAGGAAATACACTAAAAAGGTTGTTTATTGAAGAAATTTGGGAGGTTTTTGTGTGAGATTAGTGTAATTGTGTATGGATTTGCAGAAGTTTTGGGGGAGAAAACAAAACAAAAGAGAGAAATAGATAAGACATTTGTAAAAAAAGTGCGTGTTTTTTTGTTTTCCCCTTTCTTTTTGGGTTGGGTATAGAAACTACATTGGAGGTCCAATGTACCAATGCACTTAGGCTAGTAGCCCATATTGTGTGATTGTTAAAACCTAAAATAATTTTCCGACTGATTTAGTGGTTAAAACATGAGTGAAATCTCTATAGGTCTCAGATACGATTCCCTCCAAGCGTAATCTTATGGAAAATGTTAGGCCTGAGACTTGTGTAATAAATTACGAGCTTGTCGCACCTGGTAAAAAAGATTACGCTCTAAATGCGTATGGTTTATCGTAAGATCACGACGTCAGGTCTACATTAAAGATAACCTCTATTATCATCTAACCATTTTTATAAGAATTTCCATCAAATGATAAGAATTTTATAAATAAAAGGATATAACATAAACACTAAAATATTACGTAGGAATTTCTAATACTTTCATTACTATAGGTTAACCAGATACGAGTAACATTTTAGTATACCGTAATTTAACTGGTTAAATAAAATCGACTCGATTTAAAACAAACCAAATTCACATTCACAATATATAAGTGTGCTACCACACTTAAAATTAGAATATTGCTCAACAAGTAAACAAACAACCCTATGATGAAACCACCTTCATCTTCATGGCCATGAAATTATTCACTTTTTTCTGTTTGATCATCCTTCACTAATCATCATCACCAATTTTTTTTCATCAAAAAAAAAAAAAAAAAAAACTGCAATTTTCAATATAATCCGATAAAAATATGATCTTTTCTAAACTGGGTCGTTCTTTGTCTCGTTCATCTCGAGCAAAGGTATCAACTTTTATCGTTTTTTGAATTTTTAATTCATGAGAAAATTTGGGTTTTTGATTGGGTAGTGTTTTTTGTGATTAAAGTTTTGTGCTTTGTTTGAATTTTTTGTTGTTTTGTGATTTGTGATTGCAGAATATTATCAATGGTTGTGTGAGTAATGGAAGATGTGTGTTAGGAATTGATGAAAGCGTAATTAGGGTTCCTCATGTTGATCAATTGGATACCAATTTGGGGAAAATAAGGAGTTATTTTGCTGCAATTGGAGCTAATAATAATAATAATAATAAAATTAAAGGGTGTTTTTCTGATGTGAAGTATGTGCTTGGAAACCCTAATCTTTGTAGGTTCTTCTCTAGTGAATCCCCAAAGAAGAAAAGTAAGTCTTTGTTTGTTTTTTTTAATATTTTATGGACGGTTTCAGACGATGATTCATGTTCATAATAAGGGTTTGTTGTTGTGATAATGTGGTAAGTGATTGAATGTTTGCAGAGTATGAGAACTTTTATCCAAAAGGGAAGAAGGAAATTCCGAAATCGAATGAGGGAAGTGAGCAGAAATCGGAGTCGAAAGGTATAATAATGTCTTCTTTTGTTGTTGAATTTGTGTGTGTGTTTATTCCCATTGCTTTATGTCGTCGACAAATGGCTAAACATCGTCTTTACATGTAGGAAAAAGAAGTGATAGAGAAGATAGGTTAAGTGAGAAATGATTGGTTGTGTGTCTGAGGGTATTTAGCGATTTGTCGACAGTGTATGTTGTACTTTTGTAGTCAGGAAACGTAAAGTTGGACTAACCTGTTTGCCTCATCTTATTTAAGAAAATTGAGACACTAGCCATCTTAACGACGTCCTAAATTGAAAATTCTAGTTCTGAGGAACGACATTGTGAAGTTTGTCATGTTACTCATGTACCCCATCTTAATCCACGGAAGTACGTCTTTTCAAAGGGGAATGCTGTAAGATTGCGTCTTCTTGCTTTGCTTTACTTGTGTGTCATTGTAGTCATTACACACTTACGCGTTGTAGTGAAATGTAGTTTTGTTAAGTAGGAATTTTTACGTAGGTCAGTTATTGTATGAAAGGTTTTGATCTGCTGTCTGCTTCAAAGGTTTTCTCTAACGAACAGAAACGACCTGTTGGTACTTGTCGATCTTGCTGAATTCAGTGGGATTGAACACCAACACCTTCCATATTTGTAGGGCTCTATCGTTATTCTTTACTATGCTCGCTTCATCAACTTGCGAAATAGTGCATGCTTATTGGCGAAGAATATTATTGAATTAACTTACACCACAAACTCAATGATGACGGGGCATGATTCGTTTCTGTTTTCCTTGACAAGATTGTATGTGTTTATTTTTGTGTTATTGTGAATACATCAATGCCATAGCATCGATGAGTCTTTGGTCAAATACTACTAAAACTAAATTTTAGTGAAGCATCAAAGATCTAATAATTAGAATCACCTTGAATAAGTTCAGCTCCATTTTCAGCTTATTTTCAGCACATTTCAGCACATTTCCAGCTTAGGACATGTTATTTCCAGCTTATTTTCAGCACATTTCAGTTCATTTCATTTCACTTCGATTCATTCCATTCGATTCGATTCCTTCAACTCACTTGAGATCTTGATTCGATTCGATTCGGCATAGCTATGTTATTTAATTGAATTTCATTCAGTTCAGCTCCATTCAATTCAGTTCAGCTCATTTCAGTTCAGCTAGCTCAGCTCGATTCAGTTCAGTTCAGCTCTAAAAAGTCCGAAAGAACAAGCTCTTACTCAGACTCTTTGACACGCCGTGGTGTTTGACACGTGTCGGAGTGTCGGACACGGCTATAGTCCGTGAAATTTTCAATTTTTTGGTCTAAAATGAAGTACCGAAGTGTCGTGTCGGAGTAACTATGCTGTTAGCAAAATCGCGTACTGATGAATGTTGCATGACATAATTATTTGCTCCTTTTTTTTCTTAGTTATACAAGGTAATTGATGATTCAACGATTTGTGCTTATTTAATCTGTTGTATTCATTATTTTCTCTTACAATCGTTGCATGATTTAATTACTCGTATCTTCATTGCTTTATTATTTTTTTTTTTTTTTTACTTCAGAAGAGTCAAACTCAAACACAGACGATCAAGGAAATCTGTTTGGATCTTTCATGAAGCAATTTCAGAATATTATCACTCCACTGCTGATACTGGGAGGGATTTTCTCTACATTTAAAATTGGTCCTCGTGACCAGCAGCAGGTTAACTTTCCTCCACTCTCCAAATGATCTTGTATAATAAGATTGCCTTTTTCTTATGTTGTCGTAAAACCTTTCTCCTGTTCACTGGAATTTAAGGTTATTCTATACAGTCAGAAGAAGTCAGAACTATGATACTTGTTCTCACGTCGACATCTTGTGTATCGTTTCTGTTGACATTTTGAGTTTAATTGTGATTGCTTTCTCGCAGATAAGTTTCCAAGAATTCAAAAACAAGCTGCTGGAACCAGGTCTCGTGGAGCGCATAGTTGTTGCCAACAAATCAGTAGCTAAAGTGTACGTAAGGAGCACTCCGCGAAATCAGTCGACTGATGATTCCACACAAGGTCCTATTGGTGTACCGAGGGGCCAGTATAAGTACTATTTTACTATCGGAAGCATTGATTCGTTTGAGGAAAAGCTAGAAGAAGCCCAAAACGCCTTAGGGATTGACCCTCATGATCATGTTCCTGTGACATACGTACATGAAATATCTTGGTTCAAGGAACTGCTAAGCTATGCTCCATTGCTTTTGCTTCTGGGAACACTCTTCTACGCAGGCAAAAAGATGCAGGCTGGGTTTGGTGTTGGTGGCGGTGGTGGCAAAGGTGCTCGTGGAATATTCAGCATCGGTAAAGCTCATATTACTAAAGTCGATAAGAATGCCAAAAACAAGGTAGGTGTTAATCTTAGGAATTTACTGGTTTAAACTTGATTGTTTGTTTGCTGCATCGATTTGGTGAATTTTCCCATGCTTGCAACTTACTGTAGTTTCGAGTGAGTCTTGTACTCGTGCATATAACTTCTGACTTAAAGACGGCCTCTTTAGCGCTTATTGTGACTATTTTAAAACTTGTACAAATAGTTACATTTTTCTTCAGCAAAATTGTTCCGACCTCAGTGAGCCAACCCGGATAACCTCACCGTACCAACCCAAAGTTAGGACCCAAATTGATCCAACGTGAATGACCTAACCCGAATAACCTCACCATATCCACCCAAAGTTAGAAGCCTAGCTTGACCCGTAACCCGAAACTTACCCGACCCAAAGTTGGTTTGATTTGCCCGACCCTTTTAACATGTTTGCTAGGTTCACTCAAAAGTGTTCACAAGTCAACGAGAAGTATTAAAGTGGTTATTTTTAAGTCATAAGGAGACGGTTCTATGGTCTCATAGAAGCATTTGTGAGTTGTTTCAGATTTTCTTTAAAGACGTTGCTGGTTGTGAGGAGGCGAAACAAGAGATTATGGAGTTCGTCCACTTCCTCAAGAATCCGAAGAAATACAAAGATCTAGGGGCAAAAATTCCTAAAGGTGCTCTCTTAGTCGGTCCTCCAGGAACAGGGAAAACCTTACTCGCCAAGGCAACAGCCGGGGAATCTGGTGTGCCCTTCCTGTCGATAGCTGGTTCCGACTTCATGGAGATGTTTGTAGGTGTGGGACCGTCTCGAGTTCGAAACCTATTTCAGGAAGCACGGCAGTGCGCCCCTAGTATTATATTCATCGATGAAATTGATGCCATTGGTCGTGCCAGAGGACGTGGAGGCTTTTCAGGCTCAAACGACGAGCGAGAAAGCACGCTAAATCAGCTGCTTGTCGAAATGGATGGGTTTGCTACCACGACTGGCGTAGTCGTTCTTGCTGGCACAAATAGACCCGATATTCTCGATAAAGCTTTGTTAAGACCTGGTCGATTTGATCGCCAAATCACCATCGATAAGCCTGACATTAAAGGTCGTGAACAGATATTCCAGATCTATTTGAAAAAGATTAAGCTCGATCATGAACCGTCTTATTACTCGGAAAGACTTGCAGCGCTGACGCCTGGATTTGCCGGTGCTGACATAGCAAACGTTTGTAATGAGGCTGCACTGATTGCTGCAAGGAACGAGGGAGCGGTGGTTACAATGCAGCATTTTGAAGCAGCTATCGATAGAGTTATCGGTGGCCTAGAGAAGAAAAATAAGGTAATTTTAATTCTCAGTTCCCGGTAAATAGTGCGATTTGGAATTAGGCATGTTCCCTTCGTTTTTAAGTAGTCTTTTCGGTGAAGCTTTTTGAAGTTATCTGTAGTTGTATGAAATGTTATGAAGTTCTCTCAAATGTTTGATAAGTGAAAAAAAATGCGATGAAGAAAACAAGCGTTTAATTGCTTTAACAACCTGCATGTGCAGGTTATAAGCAAGGAGGAAAGACGGACTGTGGCGTACCATGAATCAGGCCACGCTGTGACGGGTTGGTTTTTGGAACATGCGGAGCCTTTACTAAAGGTCACTATCGTTCCCCGAGGCACAGCTGCATTGGGCTTCGCGCAGTATGTTCCGAACGAAAATCTTCTGATGACCAAAGAGCAGTTGTTCGATGTTACATGTATGACATTAGGTGGTCGAGCCGCTGAACAGGTACATAACCGCCTCCAATTTTCTACATATGTTTTTGGATCGGATTTTTGGAAAGTATATGTGTCACTAAAATTCTGATGTACAGGTACTATTGGGCAAAATATCGACGGGAGCTCAAAACGACCTTGAGAAGGTAACCAAAATGACTTACGCTCAAGTAGCTGTGTACGGCTTCAGTGACAAAGTGGGCCTCCTCTCGTTTCCTCAAAGGGAAGACGGGTTTGAAATGATGAAGCCCTACTCAAACAAAACCGGTGCTATCATCGACCAAGAAGTCCGAGAATGGGTCAACAAGGCCTACGAACGTACCCTTCAACTACTCGAGGAACACAAGGATCACGTGGCCAAAATCGCTGAGCTCTTACTCGAGAAAGAAGTGTTGCACCAAGAAGATTTGGTTCGAGTCCTCGGGGAACGACCTTTTAAGCCTGCTGAGCTCACCAACTACGACCGTTTCAAGCAAGGGTTTCAGAAAGACAACGAGAAGGCTGAACCTGCGGCTCAGGAATCGACACCAGACGACGAGGGAACCTCAATCACACCAGATGTTGTTCCAACCCTTTAATCTAATCGTATGTTGTGGTGTAGCATGAAAATTTAGAGTATTGTTCACCCATTTCACTTTGTTGCTTATCATAATAATGATAAATTTAATCTTATTAACCTATATTTTTCTAATAAGTTCGGTTTTTTTCAAATGTGTCGTGAGAGTATATGATACCGAGTCATAATAAGAATTACTTTTTCAAGGTTTTACAAACTTTTTCAAGGTTTTACAATTAAAATATCGAGTTATTTTATCGTATGTCCTTGTATAGCATTACACATTTTAAAAAAATTATTGTAATGTATTACTAGTATGTAAGTATCATTGTCATAAATCTCACATTTCATATGTTGACATGTTCATATCACATCTTTTTTGTCTCAATCTTGCTATGTTGTCATGGTAGATTATTAATTATTATTCCCCAAGAGAATTATATTCTTGATAAAGTTATTTAATAATGTCACATTAAATATAAATTTGTTTGTTGTGTGAATCGAACCACGCCCTTAACATGACGTGAAATTATTATTTACTAATTTCGTTAAAGGTATCAGATTCATTTTCAGGTCGTTTCTTGATGTTTTAACCGACTATTTTTTCATAAATTTATATCGTTGTTCAATTTTGAACTCATATTTTTTTACTAACTAGACAACATGGGCCGAGGTGCTAACACTTAGTCAAAATATTCTGTTACGAAATATTCCAATTAAAAAAAAACCAAGGATATATGTACATATTTTTCTCTTGAATTCTCTTAATCAATCTACGGAGTACCTCATTTACTCTTACTTAGAGTTAATGTCAAGCAATGCTTCAATTATTTGCTCCGGATTAAATTAACTTAGATCATTAGCCTATCAATCATTTCGATTGAACCAACGAGGTCTTGGTCTAGTGGTGCCAGGGGCTAGACTTGGTAGGGAGAACCGAAGTTCGATCCCCCGCAAACCCGTTGGGAGGAGTTTAAAACCTTAACCCCGGGACACGCTCCGAAACCGAATTAGTCGGCCCAAATGGGTTCGGATATCGGTTGGGAAACCAAAAAAAAAAATTCGATTGAACAACATTTTCGATCATATCATTTTCTTATTCGATTATTTTATCACACGTTTATATACAAAATGTAAATATGTTTCATTATGTGATGGAGGCATTTACCATGGTTATACTGTAATTATGTACTTTGTAATATAAGAGTTTGACATATACCCACGTAAAATAAAATCCTAATAATGAATCACCAACTTATAGTAACTACGGAGTAAATAAAATACTCCGTATAATTTTAGAACGAAGTCTTTTGTTGTAGTTTCCTTCACGTCAAGAATTTTTATTTTTAGTAACTAAATAAAAGAACTCTAGAAGGAGCTAAATATAACTTATATATAATTATCATTAGAAAAAATAATCGACGTAAAACAAACCCACTACCAACGCCATTTTTTTTAACATAACTAAATATATACAAAAAGAGTAAGTCTTTCATAAAATCATTTCACGCGTGAGACAAAATTTTTATGAGTAAATGTGACTATTTTAATACTTAAAATGATCACTTTAAAGTTTCATAAAATGACCACTTTAACCATTAAAATAGTCACATTAAACCTTAAAGTAGGTACATTTTAGTTGCATGTACCCCGTCGCACGAGTGAGACGGTTTTATGTGAGCATTATGAGTCATAATGTACCCCGTTGATCAAAAATTGTGAATGTCGAGCAAATCGCGACCCATTGGAAGGATGGGTTGGCCCCAACCTGCTCGAATGGTTACCTTTAGGGCTTTAGTCATTACTACTAATTTACTTTGATATCATAATACTCCGTATATTTTATTTAACATGTAATCAATCCAACACGCCAATTACATCTCTAGCCATTACTACTAAATTACTAATATATAGTGCCGAGTATGATACGTACACTCATGAAAAATGCCAATGATGGTAAAATGGTAAATATAAAACCTAAAGCTTTTCTGAAAATGGTAAAAATGGTGAAAATAGGCAGGCCTGAATAGCAGTGACACAAACTCCACCATTCATATAAATTTTCATGCTCATCTATAAATACCGAATACGTACACTGCACGTTGTAATTATTGACTTCGTTGAGATCAGTGACACAAACTCCACCATTCATATAAATGGTAAAAATGGTGAAAATAGGCAGGCATGAATAGCAGTGACACAAACTCCACCATTCACAACTCATCTATAAATACATACACTTCACATTTCACAACTCATCACACATTTAAAACAATTCATCATACGTAGTTTAATAACCTTCAAAAAAATACAAAAATGGCAGTAAACTCAACTTACTCATTTACATGGGCCACTATGCTAACACTTTGTCAAAATATTTTGTTACGAAATATTCCAATTAAAAAAAACCAAGGATGTACAAATTTTTCTCTTGAATTCTATTAATCAATCTACGGAGTACCTCATTTACTCTTACTTAGAGTTAATGTCAAGCAATTCTTCAATTATTTGCTCCGGATTAAATTAACTTAGATCATTAGCCTATCAATCATTTCGATTGAACAACATTTTCGATCATATCATTTTCTTATTCGATTATTTTATCACACGTTTATATACGAAATGTAAATATGTTTCATTATCTGATGGAGGCATTTACCATGGTTATACTGTAATTATGTACTTTGTAATTATATACGAAATGTAAAAATGAGTCATATATAATGTGCGTGCATTTTCAAATCCAACGTAACTACCAATATTATTCCAAATGATGGACATTGACACCTTGAGGCACTTCAAATAACATTTCGTCCAAATTAAACTATAGGATCAATATTAAAATTTTCTTTTCTAAACTTAGTTAATATATTTACTTAATTAATATTCTCCAATAAAATTTTGTAACTAAAATGACATAAAAGAAAAATTCTTGATAATTTAAGTAAAGAGAAATGGGAGAAGCAATATGTAAAATTGGGTGATGTGCTCATGTAAAAGACCTAATGTAAAACTAATAGTCCTAAATACAAAAGTATAACGATAAGTCTTATTTAAGACGAGTTATCCGTCTTAAGATTAAGACGGGTCCAGTGTAAATTATTTGTAATACTTGACCCTTCTTAATTTAAGAATTTGGAAGGTATCAGGCTCTGAAAATTTAACGTACCTTATACTTATTTAAAGCCCAAAACGTGGTAAATGGTCTGTCAAGTGTTAAATTATCGTACGGTGTTTAGCCATTAGTAGTATTAGAGGTCGCCAAAAACTGGTCTAGGCCAAACTTCGTTTTACTTGACCCGGTATTTGGTGACACGATTCAAGATCGAGTCGGTGACTTGACCCGTTGATCAAAAATTGTGAATGTCGAGCAAATCGCGACCCATTGGAAGGATGGGCCGGCCCCAACCTGCTCGAATGGTTACCTTCAGTCATTACTACTAATTTACTTTGATATCATAATATGTTTCATTTTACATTTAATCAATCCAACACGCCAATTACATCTTTGGCCATTACTAGATTTACTACTAATATACTAATGACGGAGATTTTTTTTTTTAATGCACGTTGTAATTATTTATTTCGTCGAGTAGTGCAGAGTATGATACGTACACTTATGAAAAATGCCAATGAAGGTAAAGTGGTAAATATAAAACCTAAAGCTTTGCTGAAAATGGTAAAAATGGTGAAAATAGGCAGGCATGAATAGCAGTGACACAAACTCCACCATTCATATAAATTTTCATGCTCATCTATAAATACATACACTTCACATTTCACAACTCATCACACATTTACAACAATTCATCATACGTAGTTTAATAACCTTCAAAAAAAAAAATTACAAAAATGGCAGTAAACTCAACTCTCTCATTTACACTGTGTTTTGCTGTTTTTCTCATCATTTCCGCAGCTGCAATAGCAGCGCAGCAAACTCCAACTCTAAATTTAACTGAGCCTACTGAAGCTGACTACCCTAAAACCTTGAATGATATCCGAGAAATCGTCAAGGGTAAAGAAATATGGAATGATATACCTATGATGGAAAAACTAGCTATTTATACCAAATTCTTTGTCGTCAAGCTTCTAGTTAAGACTACACAAAACACCGACATCACCTTGTTGGTAGCCATCGACAAGGCGAATCTCTATGTCTCGGGATACGCTGACGAGATAACAAGGAAGGCTTATCTTCTTAAGGACTATAAAGACCAGAAGCTATCCGATGTATTTGAAGACATCGGACGAACACTTACAAAGGTGGAGCTTACATACAAAAGTGATTATCCTGGTATATTGGGAGCTGCCAATATAAGTAAAACTGATGTCAAAGGGTCACTATATGAATTTAAAAGGAAAATAGTGGATGTTGCGGGTGAGGATTTCAGTCGCACGACTAGCGACTCTGAAAAAAGACAGGCGACATTCATTTTGTACGCCACTCAGGTCATCTCTGAGGCAACCAGGTTTACGTATATACAAGGAAAATTCAGCAACGGGACAGGGGCCAAGCTGGACTACACAGTTATCAGTTTGGAGAACGGGTGGTCAACCATTAGTAAAGCTGTTAAAAAGGCCGCAGCCCGCGGTGATGGAAAGCTGCAGCCCGCGGTGATGCTACAGCATCCTAATGGCTCTCATTGGGAAGTCCGCACAGTGGCTGACGTTAAACCACTAGTAGCTATTCTTCTCTACGTCGTCGTCGAGTAATAATATATATAATACTTGCACGTAACGTACTGTACGTAAATAAAACTCGCCATCTGTGGACAAGGGATTTTGATCCACGCGATGTTTTATTTCAAAAACATTTTTAATTTGAAAAGAGTCGCCACTAAATTTTATATGGAATTTAGAAAACCAATTTTAGAGAAAATGAGTTCGTGTGAGTTTACGTGTTAGGAAGTTTAAAAAAATTTCATTAATTTAACGCCTAACCCCGCCCGTTACAGAAACGGTCTTTACTAAGTAAAATCATGGCTATTACGAGTACAAATGCGGATATGCAAACAGCGTTTTAATCCTAAGCAGAAATACATCCATTCTACGTCATTTAATGCACATATAGCTTCGTCGAAGTTATTTAACATGGGTTCATTTACTGTTCTAGCAAACAAAGAAAAGGAACAGAAATACTTACCGACAGCATAAGATAGATTAACAAACGTTAGCGGTAAACGAATAAAAGTAATCAAATACAACTGAACATACGGAGTGTAGGCTAAAACTTAGATGCAGCTAAGTAGACATGTAATCATTCACAAATTGTAACAGACAAGCACAAACCAACATACAAGCCAATAATAAACAAATAAATCCAAATTATGACCAACTAAAACACACACAAATAAAAGACAGCAAAACACGCATGACCAAACACACCTACTGGACATAATAACTTATACGGATGACATAGCTACACCAATAGCTAAAGACGTCTAAGCAAACATACTAACATGAGCAGATAATTCGGGTATAACTAATGATCAGACAAAATTCACGCAGGCAAGAGCCTTGCATACGAACAAGTAACATGGATGCACACTAATCACGCAAGATCATAATATATCGAGAGTTACTACAAGTACAAGCGCACAACAGGGTCACTTATACAGTCCTATACATGGCTTAGCTACGCAACTTCAGACTTAAGGAATAACGCGAAAGCAACAGCGAATTGATCAGTTTTGACAAGATTAACGACATACAATCATCACACAAGCGCTAAGCACAACATGAACTTACGAAAACCAACTTGACATGCGAATGTGAATTGCAAATCTGAAGAATAACGTGAAAGACTAGATCATACAAATTTACACAACCCAAAACTTAAAAGATGAAGCAAGATCAGTAGACATCAGAAGCACGCGACACGCGAATTTACGTAATCGACAGAACTAAACATTATTCAAAGGTTAAGTGATGAAATAAAATCGTGATGACTAAGATGAGATGCAGACGTGAGTTATTAATTAAAGGAGCTTGACAGATCAACGATGTAACTAAACATGAACAAGGCCTTTAAGCTAGCGAGCAAGTCAAAAATCAAACCTACGACAACATGTTACGCTACACAAGTCATATTATACAAGAGAGCTACACATGCATTCTAAGTGGACAAAGGGGCACGAAATACTTTCATACACAAGTCACAAATCATGCTGATGGTATAAGTCTAAAACAAACGAGAAAAAGCAATAACTACGATGATGAGCGACAGAGAATAAAAAAACGACAGAGGCTATAAAAATGATAAAAAACGATAAATTAACGAAGTAAAAAGAGTATTTTGCACCCTCAACTTACATGTATCGTTGACCAAATATCCGAGTCGTAATCGATTGTAAGATTTTATCCCGAGGGGCCGTCGTCGACGAAAACCAATAATAAATCCGTAATTTGAACCAAACTGACAGCGATTTTCAAAAGCTTGTATCTCCTTCGTTTCTCAACGAAATTTCGAACCAAAGGATGTTTTAGAATCGTGGTAACGTGAACTTTAAGACTATGTAAAGAAATCAGAAAGAATGTGATGTTTTCAACACGAAAATGAGACAGAAACAGGGATAGTTGCACGAAAATCAGCAAGGTTATGCTCTGATTTTCGTACGACTATCTCCACTTCTTTTTTGGGTTGCTTTAGGTTTTTTGTGACTTGAAGTTGTGTGTGTGAGCTGTGTCTTTTTTTTGTGTCCCTTGAAGGCTTGGAGAGGGTGTATATATATATGGTGAAAAAGTAGGGTTTAAGAAGGTTAAAGAGCAGCTTTTCCTCTTCTCTTCTTGAGCTGCTAACCACGGTTTTCCTTAGGGTTTTGGAGGGGTTTTCTTGAGGGTTAAGCAAAGGGTACGTGGGTATGTGGATTAGGTATGGGTTTTTGGTTGTGGGTATGGGTTTGGTGAGCTAAAAGACGGGTTTATGGTCAAATAAGGGCTGCCTGAAACAGGGTACGGGAAAGGCTTTTGGGGGCTGTTGTAAGACGTGTTCTTTGGGCTGCTTCGTGGCTATTTGTGGTCAGGTAGGGAGGGAGCATGGCTGGGTAGAAAAGAGTCGGGTTTTGGGTCGTTTTGGGCTGTCAAAACAGGGCACGAAAATGGGAGTCGTAGGCTGCTGTTGGACGAGCCCTTGGGTGTGTTTTGGGGTATTCTGGGCTGGTTATTCGGAGAGTAGAATGGGTAGGGAAAAGGCTTTGAAATTCGTGTTGAAACGGGGCTCAAAATCGTTCTTAAAATCGAGCTTAAAACGAGTTATAAAACGTGCTGTTAAGAAAACGAATTCGTCGAATACGATTTATTAAACTGTTTTAAAAGCGTGAGAAACGACTTTTCAAGTCGAAAAAAGAATTTGTAAAAGCGACTTTTCAAATCGAAATACTTAAAATGATTTTTCAAACCAAAACATTTTATTTTCAATAAAACATTACTTGCGACAAAATAAAATTTGACAGAGCTTACTAAATCAAAAATCTTTTGAATTAACAAACATTAGGTCGACAGCGCCCTGCTTACATTGCAATACGAGCTCGAATAAATGATACGAAAACACGTTGTCCTATCATCATAGGGTATTGGTCGGGTTTTCTATAAATTTCCATATCGACAGATACGGGTATCTACAGAGCCCCCACTTTGACTAAGGCTTGGACAGGCGAAAGTCAAAGTAGACTCTCAGTCGATCGTAGATCACAACTTGAGAGCCTCACGGGTCGCTTATGGTCCCTTAGACTGCGTGTATATAAGCTCACCCGACCATAAGAAGAAATCATACGAAACTTGATCATGGACGCTTTCATTTTCGGCAAAGCGTGGGTTGAGCCTTATCCTCGGCGCCACGTATCGGATTGTGATGCAATCAAACCCGTATCGTAGTTCGAGCTCGCTGGCCTGTAGCTTTCTGCTGCTTCGGCCCAAAACAATGATATTTGTCTACTCGATTGAGTAAAGCCTATATCTGTATTCATTTGGAAGTGTCACTTCTTTTAGCTTCTGCTAGTATTTCTTCATCTTTGAGGATGTCATCCTGTCGTCGGGGTCTAAGGTTGATGACTTTAGAGCCCCCGGTTGGAGCGTTCCTGCTCAATCTTAACAACAAATCATAGCACACGACTCACCTAGTGAAATCTGCGACTTTTGAAATAAAAAGGATGGATCATCGATCCGAGCTGCGAATTTCATTCGAAAATGGGTCATCGACCTACTTTTTAAACAAAAGGGATGGATCATCGATCCGAACTGCGAACTTGAATTTGGAAATGGGTCTTCGACCTACTTTTTAAACAAAAAGGATGGATCATCGATCCGAACTGAGGATATTAACTTGGAAATGGGTCTTCGACCTGCTTTTTAAACAAAAGGGATGGATCGTCGATCCGAACTTAGAATACTAATTTTAAGTATTGCTTGGAAATGGGTTTTGCGCTGGAAATGGGTCATCGACCCGAGCTAAAACCAACATTTGCGTCCTCGATTTGCATTTCAAATAGATACATGACAGATGGATCATCGACCCCGACCTGAGAAGTTATTCAAAATTTTGTGTCCTCGACCTATATTTTGAGATTAAAGAGTGGTGGGTCTTCGACTGGAAATCGTAAACATCTTTTGAAAATGAGTCGTCGACTGAAAACCGTAAACATCTTTTGAAAATGGGTCGTCGACCCGCATCTTGGAAAGTGGATGAGTCATCGACTCGAACTATAAACATCATTTGAAAATGGATCTTCAACCCGCATCTTGAAAAGTGGATGAGTCATCGACTCGAGCTATAAACATCATTTGAAAATGGGTCTTCAACCCGCAACTTGAAAAGTGGATGAGTCATCGACTCGAGCTATAAACATCATTTGAAAATGGGTCTTCAACCCGCAACTTGAAAAGTGGATGAGTCATCGACTCGAGCTATAAACATCATTTGAAAATGGGTCTTCAACCCGCATTTTGATTTAAGTGGATGAGTCATCGACCCGAACTATGTTCATCTTTTGAAAACTGGGGCCATCGGCCCGTATTTTGAGAAAAAGGCGGATGGGTCCTCGACCCGAACTATAATTGTCATTGAAAATGGGGGCCATCGACCTCGATTTTGAAAGAAAAGGTGGATGGGTCATCGACCCGAGCGCAAGACATCATCTGAAAATAGGTCATCGACCCCTATTTTGGAAAATGGATAGGTCATTGACCCGCATAGCAAATTTCATTTGAAAATCGAAAGAGGTCATCGACATGAACTTTGGATTTTGAATAATTCGGCCATTAACCTAGTTTAAAAACATCGTTTTTAAAGTTAGATTGCGGGTCCAACCTAGACTACAAAAATTACTTGGAAATTGACGTGGGGTATTGGTTAGCATGCATCAAATCGAATTGGGTCTTCGACCCGAATTGTAAACATCATTTTGAAAAAAATCAAGAAGAGTCATCGACTCGGAATGTAGACATCATTTAGAAATTGAAATGGGCCATCGGCCCGCAAGCATCATTTTGAAAATTGAAGTGGGTCATCAACCCGCATTTGAAATTTGACCTCGGGTCATCGACCCAAACTTTGCAAAAAGGTTCTTGAAATGTTTGAGATTGAAGCATGGCCAAGTGAGCATGAGACGCGACACGTGGGTGACATGAATGCAATAAGGACGTGGCACGAGCATCTGACATTTAAACGTTCGACTATGACCAACTCGACTTAAGACAACGTTTCACTGACGGGTAGACTAGTAACTGTGCAAGGTCTTTTAGGATGATTGACACGTGGTCTAAAATAGACGTGGGTTAATGGTATCATGTTTTCCCCCTAAGCAAATTCTTTGTCGAGATGCGAACTAACTGTCAAAGTAAACATCTTTGCCAATTCCCATTAAGAAAAAGATCATTCCAAGACTGAACAATTACTTATCAGAACATTGATTCTCATCTCAATCTAAATCGAGCACTAAGACAGACTCAACAAAAGTTGCTTCATTTGGACTTTGTAAAGACCCGTAAAAAATTGACCAGATGACAAATTAGATGATGGGTGGTGATGGATTGTATCCCATATTCTAAAGGATTGCCTACATATTCGCGTGGGGCGAAATCAAATCCGATGTAGTTCGATCTAGGTGCATAAACATGGCAATTTTTCTTGTGTGTAACACTCGAAAGTTTCACCTAAGGTATCGTGTTGTAGGATCCTTTCTGGACCCTAAATGCTTGGGTACAACTACATAAACCAAAGATTCTCAGAACTCAAAACCATGTCTCCATTACCGTTTTAAGAACGACTTAAAAAGGAATTGACAGTACTTTCTGACCGTTTTGGCTTCGCCTTTAATTTTGACTTTGATCTTCGATCTCCGACATGTTGCCCCTCAATCTTTTGTATTTCTATATTCTTGTTTGCGTTTTTGAGAATAGGCCACGCCCTTTGTGGCTTTTGCTAGATCTTACGGTGGGCGGTCGCACGTGGTCATATGTATATCACGCCGGACTCCTCTGACAAGTTCGTTTGCTTATTAGGCACGCGATCGAGTACACGAAGGGCGATCCATGAGTATTCGTACTTTTGGTCGCGATCAAATTCATGACCACTATGGAGCTCCAAATTAATGAATCCTCCTCCAAATGCAGAGGAATAGTATACCACAAGTTGACTAATGGAATTGAAAACCCCTTTCGTTTTTGTTGTCGGAAACCCTTTTGTCTTGAGTTGGTGTTACACCTTAGAATTGAATACGTATTTCTACCCCAGGGACACCCTTCGAGTGCGTCGTGCATTTTCATCAGTTGGATTATGGAATCAAATTAGAGACAAGATCAATTTCATTGATTTTTGAGAAGGAGTTAGAAATAATCGTGGAAAAACGAATCTTAGACTCAACTCAGACTTAAGACTTGAATACAAATTCTGACTTATAATCACCAACCTCGACTTTGAACTTTTCTCCTTTCAGGAGTTGACTCAGATGCTTGGTTTGAAAGTTACCCCACTTTTACAACTTGATTTTGACTTAAGGAGGGGAATATACGACTCGAGTTCCGAAATCGACACGGTTTCGACACTACTTGTAACAACTCGGGATGCGAATGGACTGGACCAGATTAATCATGAAAAGACTCGAAGCTTAACGACATGGTCTACGACCTAACTATACAAATGCATGCGACATATGGACTTAAAGACAGACTCACAGTACGGGATTTAGACCCAACTAGACATGGTCTTGAAGTAATTAGCTCGTGCGCGGACCAAACAGTTTCTAAGGTTTATACAAAACTTCCAAATAGCTTAGCTAAGACGTTGTTGTGCCCTGACTCAAAACTAAAAATTTGACATGCATGACTTGGGCCCAGGTGTAGGCCTAGGTGACCAAACTAGGTAAAATCCTCTAAGACTTTTAGATGGACTAGACTTACTATATACGGCTTTAGATTCCAATTAGACTCGACTCGGTGCATTTCATGCTTACTCGCGACTTGAAAAAGAAACTTATTTTTGAAGTTGAGGTTTGAAATGGGCAGCACTTCGACTACAAAAAAAAGCTTGTTTGGTTCGAAATCTCAGTTTAACTTGGGCTAGATTTTACCTTTGAAAAACTTCGTTTTGGTTGGAAAAAAAATCTATTCCCAAATGGGTAGCATTTCAAAAGCGTTCGAGATTATTCTAATCCTAAACGTATAGCATTTCAGCTTAAAAACTATTCTTTTTTCAAAAGACCGACGTAGCGTTAAAAATCGTTCGGGATTAATCTAATTCTAAACGGGAAGCATTTCAGCTTGAAAGGATTCTTTTTTCAAAAGAGTTAGTGTTGGGAACTGTTCGAGATTATTCTAATCTTAAACGGGTAGCATTTCAGCTTAAAAAGGATCTTTTTTCAAAAGAGTTGGTGTCGAAGATTGTTCGAGATTGTTCTAATCTTAAACGGATAGCATTTCAGCTATAAAAGGATTTTTTTTTTTCAAAAGATAATTTTCTTTTAAAGAAGAAAAAAAAAAGTTTTAGGATTTTCTAATCCTAACGAGGAGCATTTCAGCTTGGAAAAGATCTTTTTCAAAAGAGCTAATATTGAAAATTATTTAAGATTGTTCTAACCCTAAACGAATAGCATTTATTGAGAAGAGATCTTTTTGAAAAGAGCTAATATCGAAAATTGTTTAAGATTATTCTAACCCTAAACGGATAGCATTTCAGCTTAGAAAAGATCTTTTTTGAAAAGAGCTAATATCGAAAATTGTTTAAGATTATTCTAACCCTAAACGGATAGCATTTCAGCTAGGAAGAGATCTTTTTTTTTTTTTTTTTTCAAAAGAGCTAAACTCGGAAATTATTTAAGATTATTCTAATCCTAAGAGGAAAATTATTTAAGATTGTTCTAATCCTAAACGAGTAGCGTTTCAGCTTGGAAAAGATCTTTTTTCAAAAGGGCTAATATCGAAAATTGTCTAAGATTATTCTAATCCTAAGCGAATAGCATTTCAGCTAGGAATAGATCCTTTTTCAAAAGAGCTAAAATCGAAAATTATTTAAGATTATTCTAATCCTAAACGGATAGCCTTTCAGCTAGGAAGAGATCTTTTTTCAAAAGAGCTAAAAATCGAAAATAATATAAGATTATTCTAATCCTAAGAGGATGGCATTTCAGCCAAGAAAAGATCTTTTTTTCAAAAGAGCAAATATTCAGAAAATATCTAAGATTATTCTTATTTTAGAAGGAAAGCGTTTCAGCTTAAACAAAAATCTTTGTTTTCCGAAGGAGATAGTGTGTGAAAATATTTAAGATTATTCAAATCCTAAAAAAGAGAGCGTTTCAGCTAGGAATGATTTTTTTTCAAAAGAGCCAATATCGGAAATCTTTTAAGATTATTCTGATCCTAAAAGAATAGCATTTCTGCTAGGAAAAGATCTTTTTTCAAAAGAACTAGAAATCGGAAATAATTTAAGATTTTTCTAATCCTAAAAGGAAAGCGTATCAGCTTGGACAAAAATCTTTGTTTTTCGGAAAAGAAAGTGTTGGAAAATATTTAAGATTATTTTAATCCTAAAAAGACAGCATTTCAGCTTAAAGAATGATTTTTTTTTTGAAGGAAAGCATTTATTTCGAATTAATCAAAAATCTTTTTCAAATGAGGTAGGGTTGGAAAATATTTAAGATTATTCTAATCCTAAAAAGACAGCATTTCAGCTTAAAGAATGATTTTTTTTAGAAGGAAAGCATTTCAGCTTAAGTCAAAAATCGTTTCAAAAGAGATATCGAAGATTATTCTAATCTTAAAAAGACATCATTTCAGCTAAGAAAAAATTTTTAGAGGGAAAGCATTTCAGCTTAAGTCAAAAATCGTTTCAAAAGAGATATTTAAGATTATTCTAATCCTAAAAAGGCAGCATTTCAGCTAAGAATTTTGGAAAATATTCGATTGAAAAGATGACAGTTTTGATTAAAAAAAGATTAAAACAAGGCTTTGGAATTCACAGAGCAATTAGTCACACGCAGTTCAAGGATGCAATGCATGAGTAGACTATTCTAAGTCTCAAGAAAGGGTCCATGCCAATGATTCCACGTTGTTAGGGAACTCACAATCCTCCATAAGTCAGGGACGAAATGGGGAGACGGCGGTTGCTAACCTCGGCGGAAACACCTTGGTATTTAAACCAGACACAGTGAACGTCATTTCCCTACTTTGAGATCGACCCAAAGGGAGAAATGGTTCGAATCCTAACAGTATGATGCATAAATAACATAAAAAAGAAAGGGTACTCTAAATAGCCATCATTTTACTTTTCAAGTTTCACTGTCCCCAGCGGAGTCGCCAAATTGTGGACAAGGGATTTTGATCCACGCGATGTTTTATTTCAAAAACATTTTTAATTTGAAAAGAGTCGCCACTAAATTTTATATGGAATTTAGAAAACCAATTTTAGAGAAAATGAGTTCGTGTGAGTTTACGTGTTAGGAAGTTTAAAAAAATTTCATTAATTTAACGCCTAACCCCGCCCGTTACAGAAACGGTCTTTACTAAGTAAAATCATGGCTATTACGAGTACAAATGCGGATATGCAAACAGCGTTTTAATCCTAAGCAGAAATACATCCATTCTACGTCATTTAATGCACATATAGCTTCGTCGAAGTTATTTAACATGGGTTCATTTACTGTTCTAACAAACAAAGAAAAGGAACAGAAATACTTACCGACAGCATAAGATAGATTAACAAACGTTAGCGGTAAACGAATAAAAGTAATCAAATACAACTGAACATACGGAGTGTAGGCTAAAACTTAGATGCGACTAAGTAGACATGTAATCATTCACAAATTGTAATGCATAAGCACAAACCAACACACAAGCCCATAATAAACAAATAAATCCAAATTATGACCCGGCTAAATCACACACAAATAAAAGACAAAGAAAACACGCATGACCAAACACACTCTTGGACATAATAACTTATCACGGATGACATAGCTACACCAATAGCTAAAGACGTCTAAGCAAACATACTAACATGAGCAGATAATTCGGGTATAACTAATGATCGACAAAATTCACGCAGTAAGAGCCTTGCATACGAACAAGTAACATGGATGCACACTAACCACGCAAGATCATAATATATCGAGAGTTACTACAAGTACAAGCGCACAACAGGTCACTTATACGATCCTATACATGGCTTAGCTACGCAACTTCGCACTTAAGGAATAACGCGAAAGCAACAAATGAATTGATCGGTTTGACAAGATTAACGACATACAATCATCACACAAGCGCTAAGCACAACATGAACTTACGAAACCAACTTGACATGCGAATGTGAATTGCAAATCTGAAGAATAACGTGAAAGACTAGATCATACAAATTTACACAACCCAAAACTTAAAAGATGAAGCAAGATCAGTAGACATCAGAAGCACGCGACACGCGAATTTACGTAATCGACAGAACTAAACATTATTCAAAGGTTAAGTGATGAAATAAAATCGTGATGACTAAGATGAGATGCAGACGCGAGTTATTAATTAAAGGGGCTTGGCGGATCAACGATGTAACTAAACATGAACAAGGCCTTTAAGCTAGCGAGCAAGTCAAAAATCAAACCTACGACAACATGTTACGCTACACAAGTCATATTATACAAGAGAGCTACACATGCATTCTAAGTGGACAAAGGGGCACGAAATACTTTCATACACAAGTCACAAATCATGCTTTGATGGTATAAGTCTAAAACAAGCGAGAAAAAGCAATAACTACGATGATGAGCGACAGAGAATAAAAAAAAGCGAGCGAGGCTATAAAAATGATAAAAAGCGATAAATTAACGAAGTAAAAAGAGTATTTTGCACCCTCAACTTACATGTATCGTTGACCAAATATCAGTCGTAATCGATTGTAAGATTTTATCCCGAGGGCCGTCGTCGGCGAAAACCAATAATAAATCCGTAATTTGAACCAAAGCGGCGATTTTCAAAGCTTGTATCTCCTTCGTTTCTCAACGAAATTTGAACCAAAGGATGTTTTAGAATCGTGGTAACGTGAACTTTAAGACTATGTAAAGAAATCAGAAAGAATGTGATGTTTTCAACACGAAAATGAGGCGAAGCAGGGGATAGTTGCACGAAAATCGGCAGGTTATGCTCGATTTTAAATGCGACTATCTCCACTTCTTTTGGGTTGCTTTAGGTTTTTGTGACTTGAAGTTGTGTGTGTGTTGTGTCTTTTTGTGTCCCTTGAAGGCTTGGAGAGGGTGTATATATATATGGTGAAAAAGTAGGGTTTAAGAAGGTTAAAGAGCGACTTTTCCTCTTCTCTTCTTGAGTTGCTAACCACGGTTTTCCTTAGGGTTTTGGAGGGGTTTTCTTGAGGGTTAAGCAAAGTGCGTGGGTATGTGGATTAGGTATGGGTTTTTGGTTGTGGGTATGGGTTTGGTGAGCTAAAAGACGGGTTTATGGTCAAATAAAATTTGCTGAAGCAGTCTGCAGGAAAGGCTTTTGGAAATTTGTTGTAAGGCGTGTTCTTTGGGTCGCTTCGTGGCTATTTGTGGTCAGGTAGGGAGGGAGCATGGCTGGGTAGAAAGAGTCGGGTTTGGGTCGTTTGGGCTGTCAAAAGCAGGCACGAAAAATGGGAGTCGTGAGGTCTTTGTTGGGCGAGCCCTTGGGTGTGTTTGGGGTATTCGGGCTGGTTATTCGGAGTAGAATGGGTAGGAAAAGGCTTTGAAATTCGTGTTGAAACGGGGCTCAAAATCGTTCTTAAAATCGAGCTTAAAGCGAGTTATAAAGCGTCTTTGTTAAGAAAACGAATTCGTCGAATACGATTTATTAAACTGTTTTAAAAGCGTGAGAAACGACTTTTCAAGTCGAAAAAAGAATTTGTAAAAGCGACTTTTCAAATCGAAATACTTAAAATGATTTTTCAAACCAAAACATTTTATTTTCAATAAAACATTACTTGCGACAAAATAAAATTTGACAGAGCTTACTAAATCAAAAATCTTTTGAATTAACAAACATTAGGTCGACAGCGCCCTGCTTACATTGCAATACGAGCTCGAATAAATGATACGAAAACACGTTGTCCTATCATCATAGGGTATTGGTCGGGTTTTCTATAAATTTCCATATCGACAGATACGGGTATCTACACCATCTATATTATGGCACACTTTAAGACTTATTTTCAGTTTAGCTATGATATTGAGTCTCCGATCAGTCCTGTTTTCAATTGAAAATCTGTCACTTGGCTAACTATCTAAGAAGGAAATACGAGTATATCTTAAGAAAATACGGAGTATGTTAATACATCTGCAAGTCCTTTGTAGTTTGACATACATCATAAAGTTTGAACATCACAACAAAGAAACCGATTGACTAGAGTATTTATCAGAATTTCACTACATTTCAAGGCAAAATAATTCATCAATTCCAAATTCTCATCAATCGGATTCGCTTAGTTCGGAATAAAATAAGTCACGAATTCCATAATCTGAATCGGTTTCACTAGCCTCGTAACGTTGTACGCCAAGGGTTTCCAATTTTGAATCGGATTCATTTGGTTTTGATGTCGCGCTTGACTGAAACCAAACTTTCTCCGCAAAGGAATACTCCGTCACACGAAAAATGATCCTGATAATATGAAAGCTCCTTAATATCTTGTGATTCAGGATCAAAAAACGCCAAGCGACTACCACCTCCATAAGTATTTATAAAAAATTTATTATCCTTCCAGTGACCAATAGGATCCCAAACCTCCTGAAAGGGTCCTACTTGTAATTTCACGACCCATATCCCGTCCTTCAAAGTCCAAATTTTGAGAAAACTGGTATCCCTATGGAATGATACAAGAGCGAGAGAATCATCATATATGCCGATACTCCTCGTATATTGCATTTCGAAATCGGGTAATTCGATCTCTTCACACTCATCCGTTGCCATATTAAAACCGATAATTGCATCAGTAATATCAGAAACAAAATTCTTTTCCACCCAATAATACCATCCATTGATAAAATTGTAACTCTGACTCCACTCCAAGTTATACACTCTCGTGAGTCACCGCGATACTTCCAGCGATCATTTACGAAGGAGTAAGCGACCCGCGATGAAGTCTCGAAACAATCAATGATACGGTATCTTGCAATGACAACCACTTTGTAATCTGCGATTACATGATCGTAAGCAAAACCGTAGACTTCACCTACATCAAAGTGGCGAAAGCGGGCACGACTTGATTTCTAGCGGAGGCAACACTCGGAGCTCATTGATCGCAGGGTTCCACAAAGCGCGTTGAGCGTGATAGTAGTGGTACGGATAATATAAACCATCACAAGGGCCGCAGATTTGTGCCACGTCTGAGGGCATATCCTCCATATCTTCACTTGCTAAAACTCGAGGTTTTGGTGAGTCGCCCACCGCCATGACAAGCGCTGAAGGTAATATTGATCCTTATAATAACGAGCCACGAAAAAATTGCGCATGTCGAGAATCGTTCTGTTTACGTAATAGTTTTTCGGATGCTTCAGGCGAAATTGGGGCTTGAAATAATAGCATGCCATGCTTTGCACACACTCTTGTCTTTGCAAAAGCCATCTCACCGCAACCACGATAATATCTCGACTATCAAACCGTCATCCAAACGATCTTTGTGTGCGTCTGCAATTATGATTCCCTTGAACTCTCTCGTTCCTTTTTGCTTCGTAGGATCACAATTGACACAAAATGGGTTTTGCAAAAATTTATTTAGCCGTTTGTGAATCGGAAAAATTAAGTACGAACAAAATGGGTTTTGCAAAAATGCTAGATTAAAAGATCAATTAATAAATAAGACACGAGAAAAAGCAGACCTATCCTTCAAGTCTTGAATCAAATTGCTTTTAGTTTAAGCTTCATGTATTTGTAATGAAAAGCGCCATTCTTTGAAATCACAATTTAACGGATACGAGTCGATCATCAACACTAAAACCATGATTAATTAAATAAATCCGTATCAAATAATTATGCAAGAAGTGTATCTCAAGACCGGATATATTAAATCTTAAAACTTCAAAACGGGTCAAGTCACCCACTTAATTGCACTTATAAGACAATTACTGTACATTAGTTTCATTTGACCCCGTCTTAAAGTAAAACCGATATACCCGTTTTAAATGGAAATTTGTCGTAATTATTAAACTCCCAAATGAGCATAGCGAAACTGATACTTTTATAAAATCAACAAAAATAACAGTTCATAAAAAAAGATGCACCAAATTCAATCCTTTATAATTGTTTAAATTCAATCAGTAAGCGTCAATTTCACTGCAGAAATTAAAAACACACAATTTTTGATGTAATTTTCATGTGAGACGGTGTTACGGTAAATTTATAAAGGTGGAATTAAGTGTTGGATGAATTTATGAAAATGTAAGTGTGATAAACCGACTGATGAAATTCCCACAAAATCAAAACAAAAAATTGCATGCAAAAGAGAAAAACAATTGAAGAATTAAGAAAGATCGAAAGAAAATTACCACGAAAAATGAGAGGATTTTTAGATACTCTTGAATTGCCGAGAGCTTTGTGGGAACAACAACAAAAACACAGACTAGAATTGGAGGAGACCGTCAATATATATATATATATATAGAAAGACTGAAAGAGGGTAAATAACTTATTCTTTCGGACTTTCTAGATCTGGATTGAATATAGCTGAACTGAACTGAAATGAGTTGAAATGAACTGAAATGAGTTTAGCTCTAAAAAGTCGAAAAGAACATGGTCATACTCGGTATTATGGTAGAAAATGATCTTGTTACTTCTTCATTCCATTTGATTTTTAGAACTATTACGAGTTAGGTAAATTTTCGATATAACTTTTAACATATAAAATAAAATATAGTGATGTAGGATGAATGCATTATTAATATCAAATTTTTATAACTTTTTGTAATACGTAACTAAAGATATGAGAAAAGAAAATGTATATCGGTGTTCGTGCAAAAAAGTAAATGTTTAAAATCAAATAAAATGGATAAAATACATCCATAAAAAAGTACATATTCCAATTGTGGGTGTATCATTCTAATTTTATCTTCTGAAATTCATTACTAAATGAAGATAAATGATACACCGAATTTTCTAATAAATAAGAGAGTATTGTTACTAAATTAATCTTCTGAAATTAAAACACCCTTTTTAGGCACAAAATTGGATAGAAACAGTAACCAATTGGAATATAATACATGGAAAAGTTGATTTTCCGTGATTTTGAGAGGAGAAACAAAACCTTTTTTTTCAATTTCATAGGAAAATCGAATTCTCCCATCATTATTATTATTGGTCTAACCAAATAATACCGTATTACTCCCTCCATTTAAGTCCACTCTACCCTAACACTATTTATAAAGGTTGATACAATTCACGAGTGGGTTGAATATTCAATGATAATAAAAAATAGTCATGTGGGATGAGTGCATTATTTATATCAAATTTTTTAAATTTTTTGCAATACGTAATTAAATATATGAACAAAAGAAAATGTATATCGGTGTTCGTACAAAAAAGTAAACGTATGAAATCAAATCAAATAGAGAAAGTACATTTATAAATAATTACATATTCCATTTTTAGTGTATCATAATAATTTTATCTTCTAAAATTCATTACTAAACGAAGACAAATGATACACCGAATTTCTACTGAATAAGAGAGTATCATTACTAAATTAATCTTTTGAAATTATTACTCCCTTTTTGGGCACAGAATAAAAACAATGAACCAATTTGAAATCAGATAGTTTGCAAGTACTCCCTCCGTTTCAGATGGTTAGTCCCGCTTTGACTTTACGCGGTCTCCAACGCTCCTCTTCGAACATATTTGTTGTGAATTTGTGGGGATTTCATTTATTTGTATATTACGAGTACATTTTACATTGAAAATCTGTGTGTGTTTTGTTTAACAAAATTCTCTCTTAAGACGGGTCGTACTTATAAAATAATTTGTTTGCTTTAATCAATCGTAAGTATCATAATTACATGATATAATTGAATTAATTAACTCGTGGAATGTGGATTACTTTGTTGAATTTTTATATAATTAATTGAGTCTCCGATCAGTCCTGTTCTCAATTGAAAATCTGTCACGTGGCTAACTATCTAAGAAGGAAATACGAGTATATCTTAAAGAAAATACGGAGTATGTTAATACATCTGCAAGTCCTTTGTAGTTTGACATACATCATAAAGTTTGAACATCACAACAAAGAAACCGATTGACTCGAGGGCAAAATAATTCATCAATTCCAAATTCTCATCAATCGGATTCGCTTAGTTCTGAATAAAATAAGTCACGAATTCCATAATCTGAATCGGTTTCACTAGCCTCGTAACGTTGTACGCCAAGGGTTTCCAATTTTGAATCAAATAAAATGGATAAAATACATCCATAAAAAAGTACATATTCCAATTGTGGGTGTATCATTCTAATTTTATCTTCTGAAATTCATTACTAAATGAAGATAAATGATACACCGAATTTCTAATAAATAAGAGAGTATTGTTACTAAATTAATCTTCTGAAATTAATCTTGTTATGTGTTAAATTGAGAAAGGTGGTGAGAAAATTAATGTTGGCCAATTTGGAAGACTTTAATTGAAAGAGGGTGAAATAGATGGTTATGAAGAAGAAGAAGAAGAAGAAGAAGAAGAAGAAGAAATGTCAAATTAGGTTAGTTTAATGATAATTATGGAATTGATGAAAGAATTTAACAAATTAAGTTTATGTTAACAAAATAAACTAATTAAATGTATGATTTAACAAATAAAAAGAACAAAATGAAGAAAATTGAAGGTCAACAACCGGAAAGTTGACTTTACTTGCCGGATTCTGTTATTTGGTACTTTTTAACAAAATTGAAAATAAAAGGTACTAGAAAACAAAAAATAAAATAAAAGGTACTATCTCACAAATGACCCTAAATAAAAGGTACTATTTGACAAAAAACCCTTATGTTTTTGTTAGTATAAATGTTATTGGGTCTCTTCTATTGGGCTCATCTCACCCTACCTTATGGCTATATATTTCATTATTTATTATTATGTTTTTGTTAGTATAAATATTATTGGGTCTCTTCTATTGGGCTCATCTCACCCTACGTTATGGTGAGACGGTCTCAGAGAAGAGTTACTGTTGATATCTAATTTTTTTTTTTTAAAAAAAAAAAAAAATTGGTAAAGAAAAAAAAATCATAAATGAATTTCTTTTACAAAATGAACATTTGATTCAACTTTTAAATTCTATAGTTAAAAATAGTTAAAAAGTTAAAACCGACATCCACTTTTAAGGTAATGATCACAATTTTCACAAGTAACACAATTTAAATTTTAATTAGAACATTATGAAAATGTAGAAGATCATAGAAAATTGAAATCTTGCATAAAACCGTATCACACAAATTAATAATTTAAATGTAGAAACAAATGATCTAATTTATTTCCTCCGGCTACTAAAAACTTATTTATTTACTATACAGTGAACTAATATTAAATAACAAAAAAAAAAAATCCATTACTCCCTTATTAGATCAAAAATTGGATAGAAACACTAAACATATTTGACATTAGAGTGTCTGCATTCAAAATCTATGTGCTGTTTGCTTATGGTTTTCAGAAGTGGTTTTCTAATATTTAATATCTAGCGAGTTCATTGCAGGCATGTGCTCAGGAGCTGAGACGGTGGAGGAGTATTAGCATTGGGAAAATTGGGAGGGCCCTTAAGACTAAACGAAGGCAGCTAACAGTTCTCAACGCTGGGCCTAGGACTGATATCACGATTAAACATAGGAAGAAGTTAGTGGCAGAGATTGCGGAGCTTAATAGGCAGGAAGAGGAATATTGGAGGCAAAGATCGAGGGCGCTATGGCTTCGGGAAGGGGATCGCAACACTAAATTTTTCCATGCTCGGGCAAGTGAAAGGAAGGCGAAAAACTCTATCCGGAAGCTGATCGATGATAATGAGATGGTGCATTCTGACGGGATGGCGATGGAGAATGTGGTCACGCGTTACTTTACAGGTTTATTCGCCACCGATAACCCTTCACAGTTTGATGACATTCTGGTAGGGCTGGATGGGCGCGTATCAGAAGACATGAACGAGGTTCTAAGGGCTGATTACAGTGAAGCTGAGATCAAGGAGGCGTTGGACCAAATGCATCCACTAAAGGCCCCGGGTCCGGATGGGATGAATGGCTTATTCTATCAAACCTATTGGCACATTATAGGACCGAGTGTTACGTCCACTGTTCTTAGTATTCTGCGTGGGGAACGATCCGTGGAGGAGTTCAATAAGACATTTATAGTTTTAATCCCGAAGAAAAAATCGCCAGATAGGGTACGAGATTTTAGGCCTATAAGCTTGTGCAATGTGATCTATAAATTGGTCTCGAAAGTGCTCGCAAATAGGCTGAAAGTTTTTCTAGGGGACATTATATCGGAAAACCAGAGTGCCTTCACTCCGGGACGACAAATCATGGATAACATTATGATCGCTTTTGAGGTGTTTCATTTCATGAAAAATTCTCGAAGCAGGGGTGGGTCTATGGCGGTCAAGCTAGATATGGCTAAAGCGTACGACAGAGTTGAATGGGGCTTCCTGCGTAAGATTCTTGTTACTATGGGGTTTGATGGTCGGTGGATAGGTAGGATTATGGAGTGCGTTTCGACGGTCACTTTCTCGGCCCTGATAAACGGGACACCTACGGCTGAGTTTAGACCGGAGAGAGGGTTGCGTCAAGGGGATCCGCTATCGCCGTACTTGTTTATTTTGTGTGCGGAAGCATTATCGAATATGGTTCGTAGAGCGGCAGAAGCAAATTCTTTACATGGTGTACGTGTCTCGAGCGCAGGGCCTGCTGTTTCCCATCTTTTATTCGCCGACGATAGTATTTTTTTCGCCAGAGCATCGTTGCGGGAGGCCGAGACTATTAATGACTTGCTACGGCGGTATGAGGCTGCTTCTGGGCAGCTTGTAAATCTTGATAAAACAACGGTCTCTTTTAGCAAAGGAGTACCGCAGGATACACGAGCAAGAATTGCGGAGAGGCTGGGGGTGGCTCAGGTCGAGGAACAAGAGCGTTATCTTGGGTTGCCTACTGTTGTTGGGAGGTCCAAGAAAGTGATAACTGATATTCTTCGGGATAAATTACGGAAGCGGTTACAAGGCTGGCGCGGGAAAATCTTGTCAAAGGCGGGAAGGGAGGTTTTGATAAAGGCGGTTGCCAATTCACTCCCTACCTACGTGATGAGCGTGTTTAAGATCCCGGCTAGTTTTTGTGACGAACTTCGTGCTATGGTGTCGAGATTTTGGTGGGGCCATGAGGAGGGTCGGCGGGGCATTAATTGGGTCAGCTGGAAGGCTTTAACGAGGAGGAAGGGTGATGGAGGGCTGGGGTTCCGAGATTTCAGATGGTTTAATTTAGCTCTTCTTGGAAAACAAGCATGGCGTCTCATGACGAGTCCATCGACACTGTGGGCTCGGATTATGAAGGCAAAGTATTTCCCTGACTGCGAATTCATGGAGGCGGCTCTAGGTGGAAATCCCAGCTATACGTGGAGAAGTCTTCTCGAGGCTAGAGTGGTGTTGGAAAGAGGGCTTCGTAGACGAATTGGTGATGGGCTGACAACGCTAGTCTGGGGTCACGCGTGGCTGCCAGGTACGGAGTCGGGTTGTATTATTTCACCTTGTAACCCTGAAAATCGGCAGCTGTGGGTGGCTGACCTACTTACGGTGGATGGTTCGGCTTGGAATGAATCGAAGGTAAGGGAGTTGTTTCTGCCTTTCGAATGCGATAGAATCATGAACATCCGTTTGGGTAGGAGGAGGAACATGGATATATGGTACTGGGGGGCGGAGAGAGATGGGATGTACTCCGTACGGTCGGCGTATAAGCTGCTAGCTGGACACGACTTGGATATTGCCGAGCACTCAAATGGGGAGCGTGGGAGATGGCTCTGGAACAAGCTCTGGAAAGTACCGGTTTGGCCTCGTGTAAAGCTCTTCTTCTGGCAGATGTGTAGAGAGGCCCTGGCAACGACCGCAAATATTGCTGCACGGATAGGAGGTGAGTCCCCTTACTGTTGTTTATGTCATGGGTCAGTTGAGTCGAGTCTTCACCTTTTCAGGGATTGTGGGTTGGCGAATTGGGTCTGGGAAGGGTTGGGTTGGTCGTGGGATGACGTGAGGCAGGAAGGGGATATAAGGAGTTGGGTAGAGGCGAGGTGGAGGGAGATGGATGAATCGGAGCAAGTCAAGTTTATGTTGGGTTGCTGGGCGATATGGGAACACCGTAATAAGGTGAGCTTTGATGATTTGGCAGTGGACCCATATAGGATAATCAAAAGGGTGGAAGACATTGTGGTTGAGCTGAATGAGGTTCGTGAGAGAGGCGGGGATGACATTGGGTGTCGTAATAGAGATGAGGGAGGCGTGGGGAGGGCTGAGAATGAGGGATGGAAACCGGCTCCGGAGGGTCAGGTCAAGGTTAATGTCGATGCAGGGGTGGTCAAGGAGGAAGGAGTGGTGTCGGGTTTTGTGTGCAGGGATGGTAGCGGGGCTGTGCTGTGGGGTGGGACGGTTTTTCGAAAGCAGAGCTGGGATCCGACTGAGGCGGAAGCAACAGCGATATTGGATGGAATGCAGGAGGCGTTGCAACGTGGACACAGGCGGGTTACTTTCGAATCGGATTGCTTGGTGGTTATTGAAGCTCTGCGCGGGAGACATCAAGGCCGGAGTATTTTCTCAAACATTATCGATGATATCTTAGATTGTAGTAATGAGTTCAGTTCCGTTGTTTGGTCGCATACGAGTAGAATTAACAATACGGTAGCGCATGAGCTAGCTCATTATACTCCTAGATTGCTTGGTAAACGGGTTTGGTTAGAAGCATTGCCTGCGAAGGCGCAAAACGCTGTACTTTTTGATATGTCGTTATTATAAGTTGTAACCCTTATGGGTTTTTCAAAAAAAAAAAAAAAACCTACAAATATAAAGTTCAAATAATTATCAATATATATTTTCAAAAGTCATTTAAAAAAAATCTTGTATGACCCATGAAGTCAATGGGTTGGATCTGGTCGAGTGTAGACCTAAAATTAACGGGTTGTTTTGAACTATTGGATACGGTTATATATTGGGTTAAAGAATTAAAATTATTAGGCCATGACCCTCATAAAAGTAGTCCGATAACGAATTGGGCCGAAAAATATAATTTCATACACTAGCTCATCATCAATCATCAAAAATAGCTCATTCTCGATTTTCGCTGAATAATTTTGGATGATAATCGAAGTAAAATCAAAGAGTCAAACGAACATTTGATTATTCAATAATTATAGAATCAATCATTTTAATAGTGTTTGTTAGTTACATTTGACATTATGAATTTGAGGCATCTGAATCATTATTATTAAATTTTGAAACAAAATATATGTAGAGAATAAATGAGAAAAATGAGAAAAAGAAAATGATATATTTTTAAGTCGGTTGTTCGAGGTAACATTTTAAATTTGAATATACAACTTGGAAACTACATATATATCTAATATTATAAATATCGATTTAATAGACACACACGCATTTATAAACTTTTTTTTTTTTTTGAGTGAAATCTATAAACTTATTTTAAAGTTTTCAGTTTTGGAACTTATAATTAAAAAAGAATTAATTTTTCAATAATATACGGAGTATCAATTAGAGTTGGTTTTTTGGAGGCACCATATATATGACTATTTTTTTATTTTATTTTTCTTTTGTTAAAGCACCCTAAAAGTGTAAATAGTGCATTTGGAGGGAAACTAAAAAGTTTAAATTTTTTGATTTAGTGGGATGTAAAATCAAGGAATAAATTTGTGGAGAAGATAAGTGTTTCTACATTTTAAATTTGGGAGGAAAATAGAGAAAACGTATTAGTACCACCCAAAGTCTTCACATTAGTAATTCATCCACTTATCAATAATGATTAATGAAGTACAGTTACAAGGGACAACTTTCACTAATCTTAATATTTGTGTTTTGGCATCATGTAAAGTTTAACTATAAAGGAAGAGAGTAGTTTTTTTTTTTACTGAAAATTAATCCGTTATACCAAAAAAAGAAAAAAATATGGATAAAAAGACATTGATTAACCTGTATTTTGACCCTAACCCGACTTAACCCGCAGACACTGACGCGTATCTAGAACACGAAATACACCCGACCCGTATAATAGTTACCCGAAATACACCCGAAAACCCGCCCGCCCGACCCGTTTGACATCAATTCCATTTAGCTCTTGGTTAAGCCCAACATCCTCTGGCCCAATAAACTCATCACTTGTAAATCCATTCACATGTTGATGTACGAGACACATCAGGTGGTGGCTCAAGGTAGTCACGGTCACGGAGGCGAGGAAAAGGATATCGAGGACGCAAACTCCGGTGGTGATCGGAGCTACAGTCAAACGAAGGGGAGATGAGGGGTGGTGACCGGCGTTAAAAGGAGATTTTCGGTAAAATGAATAAGGTAGATCTGAGTGGAGGGACCACTACGAAGGTCGGTGCAATGTTGTCGTGCCCGACGGTGGCGAAACTCCACTGGAATGACGAGGGATAGGAGGATGTTATAAGGAGGAAGAAGGGGTAACCCACCTTAAATGTTAATTTGATGTTATTTTGGTGCTTGAATTGTTGAAAATTAGGTGTATGAAACTATGTTTTTCGGTTTTACAAAATAGAAAAGTGAACAAGTGACTTTGAATTGATTGAATTTGTTAAATTATAGAGACAAATAATGTCCAATGGTAATTTTTTCGTGAAAGTGCTGCTTATGTCGTTAAGTATGACGCGTGCAATAGTAGGTTTTCACCGTAGTTATTTAGGATCATCTCACTGTGCGCAGGAGTTAGGCTACATAGACTTGACCCTTGTACCTCATTTGAGGCAGGAGTCTTTTCAGTGCTGGAGTAATGTTAATGTATACGTGCGTTGCTTTTTAGTTGAATTGTTGAAGGTGCCCTATAGGTGTTTCAATGGATTCTTGAAGTTGTAATACGATGCTAATGTTGTTAATATATGACGGTCTTTCATCCCGTGCTCTTGGATTACCGTATGTATTTTTTTAATCCATGATGGTAATTGTTGATCATTATCTTTGATTGTATTATGTTTTGACTGGGAATTTGTACTTTATGCAGGGACCGAGCCGTTGGAAGATGCTGTATGGGCTGGATATCCACTCCGAGAAAGGCCTTATACTAGTTGCTGATAGCTCGGGATTTCTGTACATGTACGTAAGTTTTAGCAATTGGAACTTTGAATTGCCTGTTATACATCGAGGTTTAAGGAAGCAAGCTTGGTATATACTTTCACAAACATGCCTTTGCTGATTGATATTTACCACGTACACAGGTTGGATTCACGTACGAGGAAACAAATAGGCGAGGCCATTTTGATTCACAAAAAGGGTAGCAAGGTTGTCGGGCTGCACTGTAATCCTGTCCAACCAGATATCCTTCTGAGTTGCGGAATTGATCACTTTGTATGCTTTGCAGCTTATTGTTCTGATATGCGCCATTTAGAAGCTGGATCATCTCTTGCTGATCTTTCACATCGACGAGTAGTAAATTCTGCCTATTTTTCCCCACATACAGGAAGCAAAATTCTTACTACTGCACAAGATAATCGTATTCGTGTTTGGGATTCAATATATGGCAATTTGGAGTCTCCAAGCTGTGAAATCGTGCACAGCCACGATTTCAACAGACACTTAACTGGTTTTCGAGCTGAATGGGATCCAAAGGTTTACCTTTAAACGTTAAAGTTGCATCTGTAGTTCGATTTTGCATGTCTAACGTATTTCTTCACATTAACACTCTCTTCTCCTCTCTGAACAGGATTCTTCAGAGTCCCTGGCTGTAATTGGACGGTACATTAGTGAGAACTACAATGGCGTTGCACTAAATCCCATTGATTTTATAGACGTAAGCACTGGGCAGCTAGTTGCCGAAGTGATTGGTCCAAATATCACAACTATCACGTACTCCTGTGAATAAGCTGCATCCTAAGTTCGATATTTTGGCATCTGGTAGTTCAAGGTTTGTTCTCTCTGCTTTCCTATTTATTTCATTTCCTCTTGGTTTTATTTCATCTGATAAAAGAAAATTAATGAGTCAAAACGGGTCATATTTTACCCATCTTAACCTTAAGACGAATCTGTCTTAAGGGAGACTTATTATTAATTAAATAAGTGAAAGAAATATTCAATTTTTATACTCCGTATGAGAGATCAACTCATCAACTTCATAAGACCAATGTTGGAGGAATTAATTATTTAGGGGACATTCTATATTTCATTCATTTATCTAGCTCATTATTTACAATTTACTAGGTTAAAAAAAAAAATATATATATAGCCTTGTACTTTTGTATTTAGCACTATTAATTTTACATTAGGTCTTTTACATGAGCACGTGACTCAATTTTTCATATCGCTTCTCCCATTTCTCTTTACTTCAATTATCTAGAATTTTCCTTTTATGTCATTTTAGTCACAAAATTTTATTGGAGAATTTTAATTAAATATATACAAAATTTTCCTTTTATGTCATTTTAGTCACAAAAGTGTCAATGTGCACTTGGAATAATATTGGTAGTTGGATGTGAAAATGCATGCACATTATGACTCATAATCTCACATAAAAGCAAATCTCAGCGTCTTGACAGAGTGCATACAACTAAAATGTGTCTACTTTATGGTTTAATGTGACTATTTTAGCAGTTAAAGTGGTCGTTTTATGAAACTTTAAAGTGATCACTTTAAGCATTAAAATAGTCACATTTACTCATAAAAATTTCGTCGCACGCATGAAATGATTTTATGGAAGGCTTACTCTTTTTGTATATATTTAGTTATGTTAAAAAAATGGCGTTGGTAGTGGGTTTGTTTTACGTCAATTATTTTTTCTAATGTTAATTATATATAAGTTATATTTACCTCCTTCTAGAGTTCTTTTATTTAGTTACTAAATAAAAATTCTTGACGTGAAGGAAACTACAACAAAAGACTTCGTTCTAGAGCGATATTTTATTTACTCGTAGTTACTATAAGTTGGTGACTTATTATTAGGATTTTATTTCACGGACTACATAATTACAAAGATAACCATGGTAAATGCCTCCATCACATAATGAAAGCGTATTTACATTTAGTATATAAAGGTGTGATAAAATAATTGAATAGGAAAATGATATGATCAGTTAGTTGTTCAATCGAAATGATTGATAGGCTAATGATACGAGTTAATTTAATTGAGCAAATAATTGAAGTATTGCTGGAGATTAACTCTAAGTAGGAGTAAATGAGGTACTCCGTAGATTGATTAAGAGAATTCAAGAGAAAAATTTGTCAATTTTCATTCATGATTATCTCTCTTACACGATTAACTTAAATAGGCACTATGTCATGGAGAATAAACACACTAATTACATTGTATCGACTAGATTACCCTTACATATAATATGATGTGTATCGACGTGTTCATCACTCCGTGCAATCTATGAATTGCTATATTCTCCTAAAGATTCGATAATTTTGAGTTGTTGACATTTAGTAAGGATAATGACTTTGCCACGGAAAATGTGAGTGTGACTAGATCTGGCAAAGTAGACCTGATCCGATAAGGCTGACCCGATAATCATAACCTGAAATCGACCCGAAACCCGTAATGACCCGACCCGACCCGCAATGCCTTGACCCGAATTTGACCCGAAACCTGAATTGACCAGATACAAAATATTTTTCATGACTTCAATGACTCAAAAAGAACTTATATGACATCACTTATATACATAAAAACTTTAAAAAGTAACCATTTGACAAAAAAAAAAACCGTCTTTTCTTACCAAAAATTTGCATTTTGACCCGAAAGAGACCCGACCCGACCCGACCCAAATTGACCCAAACCCGAAATGACCCGATAAAAGGCGACCCGAAATAGACCTGCAATCCGAAATGACCCGACCCGCCCGACTGGCCGACTCGAATCAATATATCGATTAAACCCGAAATGATCCGACCCAAATTGACCCGAACCCGAAATGACCCGATAAAAGGCGACCCGAAATAGACCTGCAATCCGAAATGACCAGACCCGACCCGACTCGAATCAATACATCGATTAAACCCGAAATGACCCGACCCAGACCGACCCGATTGATCCGTTTGACAGGTCTACTAAATGTCAACAACTCAAAATTATCGAATCTTTAGGAAAATATAGCAATTCATAGATTGCACGGAGTGATGAACACGTCGATACACATCATATTATATGTGATGGTAATCTTGTCGATACAATTAATGTAATTAGTTTGTTTATTCTCCATGACATAGTGCCTATTTAAGTTAATCGTGTAAGAGAGATAATCATGAATGAAAATTGACAAATTTTTCTCTTGAATTCTCTTAATCAATCTACCTCATTTACTCTTACTTAAAATTAATCTCAAGCAATTCTTCAATTTTTGCTCCCGATTAAATTAACTTAGATCATTATTAGTCTATCAATCATTTCGATTGAACAACTAAAACGATCATATCATTTTTTTATTCGATTTATTTATTATACGTTTATATATGAAATGTAAATATGTTTCATTATGTGATGGAGGTATTTACCATGGTTATACTGTAATTATGTACTCCGTAGTATAAGAGTTTGACATATACCCACGTAAAATAAAATCCTAATAATGAATCACCAACTTATAGTAACTACGGAGTAAATAAAATATCATTCTAGAACGAAGTCTTTTGTTGTAGTTTCCTTCACGTCAAAATTTTTTATTTTTAGTAACTAAATAAAAGAACTCTAGAAGGAGGTAAATATAATAATTTATATATAATTATCATTAGAAAAAATAATCGACGTAAAACAAACCCACTACCAACGCCATTTGTTTAACATAAATAAATATTTAAAAAAAGAGTAAGTCTTCCATAAAATCATTTCACGCGTGCGACGAAATTTTTATGAGTAAATGTGACTATTTTAATGTTTAAAGTGACCACTTTAAAGTTTCATAAAATGACCACTTTAACCGTTAAAATAGTCACATTAAACCTTAAAGTAGGTACATTTTAGTTGCACGTACCCCGTCGCACGCGTGATACGGTTTTATGTGAGCATTATGAGTCATAATGTGCATGCATTTTCACATCCAACTACCAATATTATTCCAAGTGCACATTGACACCTCGAGGCACTTCAAATAACGTTTCGTCCAAATTAAATTATAGGATCAATATTGAAATTTTCTTTTCTAAACTTAGTTAATATATTAATATATTTATTTAATAAAAATTCTCCAATAAAATTTTGTGACTAAGATGACATAAAAGAAAAATTCTTGATAATTTAAGTAAAGAGAAATGGGAGAAGCAATATGTAAAATTGGGTGATCTGCTCATGTAAAAGACCTAATGTAAAAATTGATAGTCCTAAAGTATAACGCTATGAAAATTTAATGTACCTTATATTTCCTCCATTTCACAATGTTAGTCTCATTTACCTTTTTGAAAGTCAAAGTTTCGTAACTTTGACCATATTTAACATAAATCTACATAAATTTGTTATGCGATAATAAGATATTTATATTCGTTATTAAATGGCTCATCAAGTGTAAATTATTTAGGAAAAAAATTATTTAAAGCCTAAAAACCAGTCATTATTTAAAGGGATATTTCCCACGGTACCCTCGAACTTTGGCAGATTACGCATGGTACCCCATGTGTGAGGTTTGTTCACATGGTACCCCTAAACTTTGAGAATATGTGCCCAATATGCCCATTTTGTGACGGAAAACTTGACGACGTTAAGTTTATGGAAGAAGACACCAATTATGTGTTTAGGGTACATTTAAACCCACATTATTCCTCAATTAAATGCTATTATGAGTTGATTAATTAGTGTAAATTTTGTTGATTAGAATACAAATAATAGCATTTAATTAAGAAATAATGTGGGTCTAAATGTACCCTAAACTCATAATTGGTGTCTTCTTCCATAAACTTAAAATCGTCAAGTTTTCCGTCACAAAATGGGCATATTAGGCACATATTCACAAAGTTTAGGGGTACCATGTGAACAAACCTCACACATGGGGTACCATGTGTAATCTGCCAAAGTTCGAGGGTACCGTGGGAAATATCCCTTATTTAAATGGCTCATCAAGTTTCGTGACTTTTCGAAAGTGAAAGTTTCGTAACTTATTTAAAGCCCAAAACGTGGTAAATGGCTCATCAAGTGTAAATTATTGTACGGTGTTAGCCATTAGTAGTATTAGAGGTCGCCAAAAACCAGTCTAGGCCGAACTTCGTTTTACTTGACCCGGTATTTGGCGACGCAGGTTGCTCCGGAGTCAGGTTGACTCAGCCCGTTGATTAAAAATTGTGAATGTCGAGCAAATTGTGACCCATTGGAAGGATGGGTCGGCCCCAACCTGCTCGAATGGTTACCTTCAGTCATTACTACTAATTTACTTTGATATCATAATATGTTTCATTTTACATTTAATCAATCCAACACGCCAATTACATCTTTGGCCATTACTAGATTTACTACTAATATACTAATGACGGAGATTTTTTTTTTAATGCACGTTGTAATTATTTACTTCGTCGAGTAGTGCAGAGTATGATACGTACACTTATGAAAAATGCCAATGAAGGTAAAGTGGTAAATATAAATGGTAAAAATGGTGAAAATAGGCAGGCATGAATAGCAGTGACACAAACTCCACCATTCATATAAATTTTCATGCTCATCTATAAATACATACACTTCACATTTCACAACTCATCACACATTTACAACAATTCATCATACGTAGTTTAATAACCTTCAAAAAAATACAAAAATGGCAGTAAACTCAACTTACTCATTTACACTGTGTTTTGCTGTTTTTCTCATCATTTCCGCTGCTGCAATAGCATCGCAGCCAACTGCAACTCTAAATTTAACTCAGCCTACTGAAGCTGACTACCCTAAAACCTTGAATGATATCCGAGGAATCGTCAAGGGTAAAGAAATATGGAATGATATACCTATGATGGAAAAACTAGCTTTTAAAACCAAATTCATTGTCGTCAAGCTTCTAGTTGACGAGATCACCTTGTTGGTAGCCATCGACAAGGCGAATCTCTATGTCTCGGGATACGCTGACGAGATAACAAGGAAGGCTTATATTCTTAACGACTATGATGCCAAAAAGCCATCCGATTTATTCGAAGACATCGGACGAACACTTACAAAGGTGCAGCTTACATACAAAAGTAATTATCCTGCTTTTGTGAAAGCTTTCAATTTAAGTAGACTTGATGTCAGAGGGTCATTATATGAATTTAGAAGGACAATGGTGGATATTGCGGGTGAGGATTTCAGTCGCAAGACTAGCGACTTTAAAAAACAGGCGACTTTCATACTGTACGCCACTCAGGTCATCTCTGAGGCAACCAGGTTTCCGTTCATACAAGAAAAATTCAACACCGGGATAGGGACCAAGTTGGACTCCGCAGTTACCAGTTTGGAGTCCGAGTGGTCAACCATTAGTAAAGCTGTTAAAAAGGCTACTAATGGACAGCTGCTGCCTGTGGTGGTGCTAAAACATCCTGATGGCTCTCGTTGGGAAGTCCGCACAGTGGCTGAAGTTAAACAACTAGTAGCTATTCTTCTCTACGTCGTCGTCGAGTAATAATATATATAATACTTGCACGTACACGTACTCTACGTAAATAAAACTCGCCATCTATACTATGGCACACTGTAAGACTTATTTTCAGTTTAGCTATGATATTGAGTCTCCGATCAGTCCTGTTTTCAATTGAAAATCTGTCACTTGGCTAACTATTTAAGAAGGAAATACGAGTATGTTAATACATCTGCAAGTCCTTTGTAGTTTGACATACATCATAAAGTTTGAACATCACGACAAAGAAACCGATTGACGAGAGCATTTATCAGAATTTTACTACATTTCAAGGCAAAATAATTCATCAATTCCAAATTCTCATCAATCGGATTCGCTTAGTTCGGAATAAAATAAGTCACGAATTCCATAATCTGAATCGGTTTCACTAGCCTCGTAACGTTGTACGCCAAGGGTTTCCAATTTTGAATCGGATTCACTGGTTTCAGTGTCGCGCTTGACTGAAACCAAACTTTCTCCGCAAAGGAATACTCCGTCACACGAAAAATGACGCTGATAAGATGAAAGCTCCTTAATATCTTGTGATTCAGGATCAAAAAACGCCAAGCGACCTCCGAAAGAATTTATAAAAAATTTATTATCCTTCCAGTGACCAATAGGATCCCTAGCCTCTTGAAAGGGTCCTACTTGTAATTTCACGACCCATATCCCGTCCTTCAAAGTCCAAATTTTGAGAAAACTGGTATCCCTATGGAATGATACAAGAGCGAGAGAATCATCATATATGCTGATACTCTTATAATCTTGCATTTCGAAATCGGGTAATTCGATCTCTTCACACTCATCCGTTGCCATATTAAAACCGATAATTGCTTTAGGAAAATATGAGCCAAAATCATTTTCCATCCAATAATACCATCCATTGATAAAATTGTAACTCTGACTCCACTCCAAGTTATACACTCTACGTAGGTCACCGCAGTACTTCCAACAGTCATTTCTGAAGGAGTAGACAGCCACTGATGAAGTCTCGAAACAATCAGTGCTACGGTATCTTGCAATGACAACCACTTTGTAATCTGCAGTTACATGATCGTAAGCAAAGCCGTAGACTTCACAAGGGCCTGACTTGATTTCTAACGGAGGCAACACTCGGAGCTCATTGATCGCAGGGTTCCACAAAGCGCGTTGAACGTAATGGTAGTGGTACAGATAATATAAACCATCACAAGGGCCGCAGATTTGTGCCACGTACAGGGGCATATCCTCCATATCTTCACTTGCTAAAACTCGAGGTTTTGGTGAGTCGTCCACCGCCATGACAAGCGCCTGAAGGTAATATTGATCCTTTAAATAACGAGCCACGAAAAAATTGCGCATGTCAGAATCGTTCCTGTTTCTGTAATAGTTTTTCAGATGCTTGGAAGCGAAATTGGGGCTTGAAATAATAGCATGCCATGCTTTGCACACACTCTTGTCTCGCAAAGCCATCTCACTGGCAACCACGATAATATCTCGACTATCAAACCGTCATCCAAACGATCTTTGTGTGCGTCTGCAATTATGATTCCCTTCGAACTCTCTCGTTCCTTTTTGCTTCTGTAGGATCACAATTCAGCACAAAATGGGTTTTGCAAAAATTTATTTAGCCGTTTGTGAATCGGAAAAATTAAGTACGAACAAAATGGGTTTTGCAAAAATGCTAGATTAAAAGATCAATTAATAAATAAGACACGCGAGAAAAACAGACCTATCCTTCAAGTACTGAATCAAATTGCTTTTAGTTTCTGGCTTCATGTAACGCTGTAATGAAAGCGCCATTGCTGAAATCACAATTTAACGGATACGAGTCGATCATCAACACTAAAACCATGATTAATTAAATAAATCCGTATCAAATAATTATGCAAGAAGTGTATCTCAAGACAGATATATTCGTCTTAAACTTCAAAACGGGTCAAGTCACCCACTTAATTGCACTTATAAGACAATTACTGTACATTAGTTTCATTTGACCCCGTCTTAAAGTAAAACCGATATACCCGTTTTAAATGGAAATTTGTCGTAATTATTAAACTCCCAAATGAGCATAGCGAAACTGATACTTTTATAAAATCAACAAAAATAACAGTTCATAAAAAAAGATGCACCAAATTCAATCCTTTATAATTGTTTAAATTCAATCAGTAAGCGTCAATTTCACTGCAGAAATTAAAAACACACAATTTTTGATGTAATTTTCATGTGAGACGGTGTTACGGTAAATTTATAAAGGTGGAATTAAGTGTTGGATGAATTTATGAAAATGTAAGTGTGATAAACCGACTGATGAAATTCCCACAAAATCAAAACAAAAAATTGCATGCAAAAGAGAAAAACAATTGAAGAATTAAGAAAGATCGAAAGAAAATTACCACGAAAAATGAGAGGATTTTTAGATACTCTTGAATTGCCGAGAGCTTTGTGGGAACAACAACAAAAACACAGACTAGAATTGGAGGAGACCGTCAATATATATATAGAGAGAAAGAGTGAAAGAGCTGAACTGAACTGAAATGAGTTGAAATGAACTGAAATGAGTTTAGCTCTAAAAAGTCGAAAAGAACATGGTCATACTCGGTATTATGGTAGAAAATGATCTTGTTACTTCTTCATTCCGTTTGATTTTTAGAACTATTACGAGTTAGGTGACTTTTCGATATAACTTTTAACATATAAAATAAAATATAGTGATGTAGGATGAATGCATTATTAATATCAAATTTTTATAACTTTTTGTAATACGTAACTAAAGATATGACAAAAGAAAATGTATATCGGTGTTCGTGCAAAAAAGTAAATGTTTAAAATCAAATAAAATGGATAAAATACATCCATAAAAAAGTACATATTCCAATTGTGGGTGTATCATTCTAATTTTATCTTCTGAAATTCATTACTAAATGAAGATAAATGATACACCGAATTTCTAATAAATAAGAGAGTATTGTTACTAAATTAATCTTCTGAAATTAAAACACCCTTTTTAGGCACAAAATTGGATAGAAACAGTAACCAATTGGAATATAATACATGGAAAAGTTGATTTTTCGTGATTTTGAGAGGAGAAACAAAACTTTTTTTTCAATTTCATAGGAAAATCGAATTCTCCCATTATCATTATTATTATTGGTCTAACCAAATAATACCGTAGTACTCCCTCCATTTAAGTCCACTCTACACTAACACTATTTATAAATGTCGATACTATTCACGAGTGGGTTGAATATTCAATGATAAATAAAAAAATAGTCATGTGGGATGAGTGCATTATTTATATCAAATTTTTTAAATTTTTTGCAATACGTAATTAAATATATGAACAAAAGAAAATGTATATCGTAGAGGTGATCATGGGCCGGGCCGGGTTTGGGCCGGGCCTAATAATTAAATTTAGCCCAAATGTGCGGGTCGGGCTGGGCCGGGCCACAAGTGCAGACTTATTTTATTGGCCCAAACCCGGCCCATTCGGGCTTTTAGCGGGCTTCGGGCTAAATCGGGCCATGTTGGGCTTATAAAATTTATTCTACAAGCGACTTTAAAAATATTCATTACTTCCTATTTAGTACCATCTTCACTTGACGTTTTTAATTATAGAGTTGTATTTGATATATTGGTGAATAAATCGTTAGTATTAGAAGATTTGTGGGGTAAAAAAATAATTCATTTATTCATAAATTTATCGCATACCTAGTGTAAAATAAATTAATAAGGCTTTTCGAACTAATAATAACTGAATTATAAAGACTCATACACTAATTTGAAATTAGTTGATCAATTTTATTTACTAGCACTCAATATAATTTACATCCTTAAATTATACGGAGTAGAAGAGTTTTTAAACTTAAGATATGTTCGGGTCGGGCCGGGCCAAAATGCGGGCCTTGAGGTCGGCCCAAACCCGGCCCAATTTTATGAAACGGGCTGCGGGCTTCGGGCCATGGGCTTTTTCGGGCCTAAAAACAAGGCCCAAGCCCTATAAAAATTCGGGTTGGGCCGGGTCGGGCCATCGGGCTTGGGCCATTTGATCACCTCTAGTATATCGGTGTTCGTACAAAAAAGTAAACGTATAAAATCAAATAAAATAGAGAAAGTACATTTATAAATAATTACATATTCCATTTTTAGTGTATCATAATAATTATCTTCTAAAATTCATTACTAAACGAAGACAAATGATACACCGAATTTCTAGTGAATAAGAGAGTATCATTACTAAATTAATCTTTTGAAATTGTTACTCCCTTTTTGGGCACAGAATAAAAACAATGAACCAATTTGAAATCAGATAGTTTGCAAGTGCTCCCTCCGTTTCAGATTGATAGTCCCGCTTTGACTTTACGCGGTCTCGCTCCTCTTCGAACATGTTTGTTGTGAATTACATTTTACATTGGATATCTGTGTGTGTGTTTTGTTTAACAAAATTCTCTCTTAAGACGGGTCGTACTTATAAAATAATTTGTTTGCTTTAATCAATCGCAAGTATCATAATTACATGATATAATTGAATTAATTAACTCGTGGAATGTGGATTACTTTGTTGAATTTTTACATAATTAATCAGCCATTATTTTAGTTGATGTTTAATTATCCGTAGTCGTGATTACGTTGTTGAATATCACTTCAAACATATTTTTTGTCGTGTACATGCAACCGTGTTGGTATGTTGCACAAAATTTAGTGTTAATTTAACTTGTTACATTGTACAGTAACTTTTATCCACTAAACTCATTTTGGTACTGGAGTTAATAGAGAATATTGTCCTATGGTATTTGTTGATTACATGTTCTGTGAAATTTTTTTGTGAATGTGCTGCTTATGTTATTAAGTATGGCGCAATAGTCGATTTTCACCGTAGTTATTTGGCAAAATCTCACTGTGCGCAGGTGTTAGGCTACGTATAGTTGACTCTTGTACATCATTTCGGTAGGAGCCTTTGTGATGCTGGAGTAACGTTGTTAACGTATTTGTGTGTTGCATTCTATTCGAATATTTTCTACTCGTATAAGTTCTGTTTTTGTTGCTGTTGTGTGATGAAGGGCATACAACAATGACTTGCCCTCACCGAGTTTTGATGGAGCTTGGAGTTATTCCTGCACCTCGAAGAAATGCTCGACTAAGACCTCATGTTCCTGCCGTAGATTTTTTCTTCCCTCTGATTCTACTGTAGATGAAGCTGGAATATGTAATCCCTGATCAAGTGACCTGCGGTGTCATTAGATATCATAGTAGACGGGTAACATGCTTATGACGGTTTTTCTTCCCGTACTCTTGGATTACCGGCCTTATACTAGTTGCTCAGTTGCTGATAGCTCGGGATGTCTGTACATGAACATAAGTTTTAGCAATTGGAACTTTGAGTTGCCCAATCGTTATACATCGAGGTTTAAGGGAGCAAGCTTGGTATATACTTTCAGTCTTTCACAAACAGGCCGTTGCTGATTGATATTTACCACGTACACACGTTGGATTCACGTAGGAAGACTTGATGTCAAAGGGTCATTATATGAATTAAGAAGGACAATGGTGGATATTGCGGGTGAGGATTTCAGTCGCAAGACTAGCGACTTTAAAAAACAGGCGACATTCATTTTGTACGCCACTCAGGTCATCTCCGAGGCAACCAGGTTTACGTTCATCCAAGATATTTTCAGAACCGAGATGGGGTCCAAGATGGACTACCAAGTTGTCAGTTTGGAGAACGAGTGGTCAACCATTAGTGGCCGTGTTAAAAAGGCTACTAATGGCCAGCTGCAGCCTGTGGTGGTGCTACAGCATCGTAATGGCTCTCGTTGGGAAGTCCGCACGGTGGCTCAAGTTAAACCACTAGTAGCTATTCTACTGTACGTCGAGTAATAATATATATAATACTTGCACGTACACGTACTGTACGTAAATAAAACTCGCCATCTATACTATGGCACACTTTAAGACTTATTTTCAGTTTAGCTATGATATTGAGTCTCCGATCAGTCCTGTTTTCAATTGAAAATCTGTCACTTGGCTAACTATCTAAGAAGGAAATACGAGTATATCTTAAGAAAATACGGAGTATGTTAATACATCTGCAAGTCCTTTGTAGTTTGACATACATCATAAAGATTAAACATCACAACAAAGAAACCGATTGACTAGAGCATTTATCAGAATTTCACTACATTTCAACGCAAAATAATTCATCAATTCCAAATTCTCATCAATCGGATTCGCTTAGTTCGGAATAAAATAAGTCACGAATTCCATAATCTGAATCGGTTTCACTAGCCTCGTAACGTTGTACGCCAAGGGTTTCCAATTTTGAATCGGATTCACTGGTTTCAGTGTCGCGCTTGACTGAAACCAAACTTTCTCCGCAAAGGAATACTCCGTCACACGAAAAATGACGCTGATAAGATGAAAGCTCCTTAATATCTTGTGATTCAGGATCAAAAAACGCCAAGCGACCTCCGAAAGAATTTATAAAAAATTTATTATCCTTCCAGTGACCAATAGGTTCCCTAGCCTCTTGAAAGGGTCCTACTTGTAATTTCACGACCCATATCCCGTCCTTCAAAGTCCAAATTTTGAGAAAACTGGTATCATCATACATGCCGATACTCTTATAATCTTGCATTTCGAAATCGGGCAATTCGATCTCTTCACACTCATCTGTTGCCACATTAAAACCGATAATTGCTCTAGGAAAATATGAGCCAAAATCATTTTCCACCCAATAATACCATCCATTGATAAAATTGTAACTCTTACTCCACTCCAAGTTATACTCTCTACGTAGGTCACCGCAGTACTTCCAACAGTCATTTCTGAAGGAGTAGACAGCCACTGATGAAGGCTCGAAGCAATCAGTGATGGTATTACGGTATGTTGCAATGACAACCACTTTGTAATCTGCAGTTACATGATCGTAAGCAAAGCCGTAGACTTCACCTCCACCAAAGTGACGAAACGGGCCTGACTTGATTTCTAACGGAGGCAAGACTCGGAGCTCATTGATCGCAGGGTTCCACAAAGCGCGTTGAACGTCATAGTAGTGGTACAGATAATATAAACCATCACAAGGGCCGCAGATTTGTGCCACGTACAGGGGCATATCCTCCATATCTTCACTTGCTAAAACTCGAGGTTTTGGTGAGTCGTCCACCGCCATGACAAGCGCCTGAAGGTAATATTGATCCTTATGATAACGAGCCACGAAAAAATTGCGCATGTCAGAATCGTTCCTGTTCTTGTAGTAGTTTTTCAGATGCTTGGAAGCGAAATTGGGGCTTGAAATAATAGCATGCCATGCTTTGCACACACTCTTGTACTGCAAAAGCCATCTCACTGGCAACCACGATAATATCTCGACTATCAAACTGTCATCCAAACGATCTTTGTGTGCGTCTGCAATTATGATTCCCTTCGAACTCTCTCGTTCCTTTTTACTTCTGTGGGATCACAATTCAGAAAATCCTATATTACTCCGTCAATTCATTTAGCCTTTTGCGTGATCGGAAAATTAAAGTACGAACAAAATGGGTTTTGCAAAAACACTAGACTAAAAGATCGAGTAATAATACGATACGAGACAAAACAGACCTATCCTTCAAGTACTGAATCAAATTGCTGTCGATTTCTGGGTTCATGTAACGTTGTAATGAAAGCGCCATTGCTGAAATCACAATTTAATGGATACGAGTCAATCATCAACGCTAAAACCATGGTTAATTATACAATGTAATCCACATTCTAAGTGGTAAATTAATTCAGTAATTATGCAAGAAGTCCATCTCAAAAGACGGATATATCCGTCTTAAACATAAGAACAGGTCATGTATCAGTAATTTAAGCATCGATTTCACTGCAGAAATAAAATTAATTAATAATCTACGATTTAAAAACACACAATTTTTGATGTAATTTTCATGATGTGAGACGGTACTACGATTAATTTATAAAGGTGAAATTGATGAAATCACCAGAAAATCAAAACTAACAATTGCATGCAAAAGAAAAATAAAAAAAATAAGAAAAAATTGAAGAAATAAGTAAAGATCAAAAGAAAATTACCACCAAAAATGAGAGGAGTTTCAGATACTCTTCAATTGCCGAGAACTTTTGTGGGTTAAAAAAAAAAAAAACACAGTAGAATTGGAGGAGACTGTCAATGTTTATTGTTTCGATTAACAATATACTCGGTTAACTATTTATTAGTGAGACGGTCTCACTAAATTTGGTGGTTTTTTACACATTTTATTCAAATTCATTCTCCCTATTTTATTATTTGTGATTATTATTACAGAGTACCGCGATCAGTTGGGATTATTATAACAGAGTATCGTGACCAGTTGGTATCACGGAGTAGGAAATATATTAGTTGGGGGGCTAATTATTACGTGACATAGTCTCACCATAAGTTATAGTGAGACAAACTCATTTAAAGGTAATAGTTCAATTAAAATGTGAGATTGTAAAGTTAAAACATAAGGTTTCAAAAAGCGGGTTCTAAACTTAAAAAGTTATGTTTTGAAGTTAAAACGTAAGGTTCTATTGTTAAAACGTAGAGTTTTAACAAAAAAATAATTCAAATAAAGAAACAAACTCACGGGATGTTATTTTGTTGATTGCTATTACTGTAACAATTCTAATTCTAGTTTACCCAAAATATAACCCATCTAAAATTGTTCCCTCTAAATTCACTCTTCACCCCCAAAATTAAATATTTTCCTTCAACTCTTTCTAACCCAAAATTAAAGTTGTCAAGTAAAAGTAGTCATTGAAAAAATCTTAAATGAGGATGATGATGAGAAGTTTAAGAAAGTAATGAAAGAGTTGGCTAATGGTATCTTGTTATGTGTTAAATTGAGAAAGGTGGTGAGAAAATTAATGTTGGCCAATTTGGAAGACTTTAATTGAAAGAGGGTGAAATAGATGGTTAAGAAGAAGAAGAAGAACAAGAAGAAATGTCAAATTAGGTTAGTTTAATGATAATTATGGAATTGATGAAAGAATTTAACAAATTAAGTTTATGTTAACAAAATAAACTAATTAAATGTATGATTTAACAAATAAAAAGAACAAAATGAAGAAAATTGAAGGTCAACAACCGGAAAGTTGACTTTACTTGCCGGATTCTGTTATTTGGTACTTTTTAACAAAATTGAAAATAAAAGGTATTAGAAAACAAAAAATAAAATAAAAGGTATTATCTCACAAATGACCCTAAATAAAAGGTACTATTTGACAAAAAAACCCTTATGTTTTTGTTAGTATAAATGTTATTGGGTCTCTTCTATTGGGCTCATCTCACCCTACCTTATGGCTATATATTTCATTATTTATTATTATGTTTTTGTTAGTATAAATATTATTGGGTCTCTTCTATTGGGCTCATCTCACCCTACGTTATGGTGAGACGGTCTCAGAGAAGAGTTACTGTTGATATCTAATTTTTTTTTTTTTTAAAAAAAAAAAATTGGTAAAGAAAAAAAAATCATAAATGAATTTCTTTTACAAAATGAACATTTGATTCAACTTTTAAATTCTATAGTTAAAAATAGTTAAAAAGTTAAAACCGACATCCACTTTTAAGGTAATGATCACAATTTTCACAAGTAACACAATTTAAATTTTAATTAGAACATTATGAAAATGTAGAAGATCATAGAAAAATGAAATCTTGCATAAAACCGTATCACACAAATTAATAATTTAAATGTAGAAACAAATGATCTAATTTATTTCCTCCGGCTACTAAAAACTTATTTATTTACTATACAGTGAACTAATATTAAATAACAAAAAAAAAAATCCATTACTCCCTTATTAGATCAAAAATTGGATAGAAACACTAAACATATTTGACATTAGAGTGTCTGCATTCAAAATCTATGTGCTGTTTGCTTATGGTTTTCAGAAGTGGTTTTTTAATATTTAAAACCTACAAATATAAAGTTCAAATAATTATCAATATATATTTTCAAAAGTCATTTAAAAAAAATCTTGTATGACCCATGGAGTCAATGGGTTGGATCTGGTCGAGTGTAGACCTAAAATTAACGGGTTGTTTTGAACTATTGGATACGGTTATATATTGGGTTAAAGAATTAAAATTATTAGGCCATGACCCTCATAAAAGTAGTCCGATAACGAATTGGGCCGAAAAATATAATTTCATACACTAGCTCATCATCAATCATCAAAAATAGCTCATTCTCGATTTTCGCTGAATAATTTTGGATGATAATCGAAGTAAAATCAAAGAGTCAAACGAACATTTGATTATTCAATAATTATGGAATCAATCATTTTAATAGTGTTTGTTAGTTACATTTGACATTATGAATTTGAGGCATCTGAATCATTATTATTAAATTTTGAAACAAAATATATGTAGAGAATAAATGAGAAAAATGAGAAAAAGAAAATGATATATTTTTAAGTCGGTTGTTCGAGGTAACATTTTAAATTTGAATATACAACTTGGAAACTACATATATATCTAATATTATAAATATCGATTTAATAGACACACACGCATTTATAAACTTTTTTTTTTTTTTGAGTGAAATCTATAAACTTATTTTAAAGTTTTCAGTTTTGGAACTTATAATTAAAAAAGAATTAATTTTTCAATAATATACGGAGTATCAATTAGAGTTGGTTTTTTGGAGGCACCATATATATGACTATTTTTTTATTTTATTTTTCTTTTGTTAAAGCACCCTAAAAGTGTAAATAGTGCATTTGGAGGGAAACTAAAAAGTTTAAATTTTTTGATTTAGTGGGATGTAAAATCAAGGAATAAATTTGTGGAGAAGATAAGTGTTTCTACATTTTAAATTTGGGAGGAAAATAGAGAAAACGTATTAGTACTACCCAAAGTTTTCACATTAGTAATTTATCCACTTATCAATAATGATTAATGAAGTACAGTTACAAGGGACAACTTTCACTAATCTTAATATTTGTGTTTTGGCATCATGTAAAGTTTAACTATAAAGGAAGAGAGTAGTTTTTTTTTTTTTTTACTGAAAATTAATCTGTTATACCAAAAAAAAGAAAAAAATATGGATAAAAAGACATTGATTAACCTGTATTTTGACTCTAACCCGACCTGGAACCCGTGTACACCCGACCTGTATACTACCCGAACCCGAAATACACCCGACCCGTATAATAGTTACCCGAACCCAAAACCCGCGCGCCCGACCCATTTGACATCAATTCCATTTAGCTCTTGGTTAAGCCCAACATCCTCTGGCCCAATTAACTCATCACTTGTAAATCCATTCACATGTTGATTTGGCCCCACCAAATTACGAGACACATCAGGTGGTGGCTCAAGGTAGTCACGGTCACGGAGGCGAGGAAAAGGATATCGAGGACGCAAACTCCGGTGGTGATCGGAGCTACAGTCAAACGAAGGGGAGATGAGGGGTCACGGTGAGGTGGTGACCGGCGTTAAAATGAATAAGGTAGATCTGAGTGGAGGGACCACTACGAAGGTGGTGCAATGTTGTCGTGCGCAAGGTAGCCCGACGGTGGCGAAACTCCACTGGAATGACGATGGTGAGTTGGGGTGACGAGGGATAGGAGGATGTTATAAGGAGGAAGAAGGGGTAACCCACCTTAAATGTTAATTTGTGTTTGAGGATGTTATTTTGGTGCTTGAATTGTTGAAAATTAGGTGTATGAAACTATGTTTTTCGGTTTTACAAAATAGAAAAGTGAACAAGTGACTTTGAATTGATTGAATTTGTTAAATTAGGGTTTTGTGTTGATTGAATTTGTGTAATGATGTTTTGGCGCTGAAATTTGTCGAAAATAAGTAGGTGTTTCCTTTGCAAATTGCCTGGTATTTCTTGGCTTAAATTTTCCGCAGTTACTTATAGTTTGAATTTCGCTGAGCATTTGAAATAATTGTTTTGTTGAATGCTCGCCTTGCTCGGGATTTATCCATGTTTTAGGATTACTTGATGCTTAATTGTCAGTTACTGTATGTTTTTGGATTAATGATTGTTTTAGGTTTAGGTGATGCGTGATTGTTTGTAATTTTGATACATTCTACTGGACCTTAGTTCTTACTGAGTTTTCTAAATCTCGTGGAAGACATAGAATAGCATCGAGCATTTTTATCTCTTACAACGTTTTTCATTGCATGTGTGCAACTGCGTTACACGAGATTTACTGTGAATTTAATTCTTAAATTGTGAATTAATTGTTTTCCATTTATAGAGACTAATAATGTCCAATGGTAATTTATTCGTGAAAGTGCTGCTTATGTCGTTAAGTATGACGCAATAGTAGGTTTTCACCGTAGTTATTTAGGATCATCTCACTGTGCGCAGGAGTTAGGCTACATAGACTTGACCCTTGTACCTCATTTGAGGCAGGAGTCTTTTCAGTGCTGGAGTAATGTTAATGTATACGTGCGTTGCTTTTTAGTTGAATTGTTGAAGGTGCTCTATAGGTGTTTGAATGGATTCTTGAAGTTGTAATACGATGCTAATGCTATTAATGATGGATCTGTTTTTGGTGCATCATCTGACGGCACTGTTAGCTTCACTGACTTAGAGACTGGTATTTCCGAGACATTGTTGGACCTTAACCCTGGTGGTTGGCAGGTGTGTTATATTTGTTAATATATGACGGTCTTTCATCCCCTGCTCTTGGATTACCGTATGTATTTTTTTAATCCATGATGGTAATTGTTGATCATTATCTTTGATTGTATTATGTTTTGACTGGGAATTTGTACTTTATGCAGGGACCGAGCCGTTGGAAGATGCTGTATGGGCTGGATATCCACTCCGAGAAAGGCCTTATACTAGTTGCTGATAGCTCGGGATTTCTGTACATGTACGTAAGTTTTAGCAATTGGAACTTTGAATTGCCTGTTATACATCGAGGTTTAAGGAAGCAAGCTTGGTATATACTTTCACAAACATGCCTTTGCTGATTGATATTTACCACGTACACAGGTTGGATTCACGTACGAGGAAACAAATAGGCGAGGCCATTTTGATTCACAAAAAGGGTAGCAAGGTTGTCGGGCTGCACTGTAATTTTCTGTCCAACCAGATATCCTTCTGAGTTGCGGAATTGATCACTTTGTATGCTTTGCAGCTTATTGTTCTGATATGCGCCATTTAGAAGCTGGATCATCTCTTGGGATTCAATATATGGCAGTTTGGAGTCTCCAAGCTGTGAAATCGTGCACAGCCACGATTTCAACAGACACTTAACTGGTTTTCGAGCTGAATGGGATCCAAAGGTTTACCTTTAAAAGTTAAAGTTGCATCTGTAGTTCGATTTTGCATGTCTAACGTATTTCTTCACATTAACACTCTCTTCTCCTCTCTGAACAGGATTCTTCAGAGTCCCTGGCTGTAATTGGACGGTACATTAGTGAGAACTACAATGGCGTTGCACTAAATCCCATTGATTTTATAGACGTAAGCACTGGGCAGCTAGTTGCCGAAGTGATTGATCCAAATATCACAACTATCACTCCTGTGAATAAGCTGCATCCTAAGTTCGATATTTTGGCATCTGGTAGTTCAAGGTTTGTTCTCTCTGCTTTCCTATTTATTTCATTTCCTCTCGGTTTTATTTCATCTGATAAAAGAAAATTAATGAGTCAAAACGGGTCATATTTTACCCATCTTAACCTTAAGACGAATCTGTCTTAAGGGAGACTTATTGTTAATTAAATAAGTGAAAGAAATATTCAATTTTTATACTCCGTATGAGAGATCAACTCATCAACTTCATAAGACCAATGTTGGAGGAATTAATTATTTAGGGGACATTCTATATTTCATTCATTTATCTAGCTCATTATTTACAATTTACTAGGTTAAAAAAATATATATATATATATAGCCTTGTACTTTTGTATTTAGCACTATTAATTTTACATTAGGTCTTTTACATGAGCACGTGACTCAATTTTTCATATTGCTTCTCCCATTTCTCTTTACTTCAATTATCTAGAATTTTCCTTTTATGTCATTTTAGTCACAAAATTTTATTGGAGAATTTTAATTAAATATATACAAAATTTTCCTTTTATGTCATTTTAGTCACAAAAGTGTCAATGTGCACTTGGAATAATATTGGTAGTTGGATGTGAAAATGCATGCACATTATGACTCATAATGCTCACATAAAACCGTCTCACGCGTGCGACGGGGTACATGCAACTAAAATGTGTCTACTTTATGGTTTAATGTGACTATTTTAACGGTTAAAGTGGTCATTTTATGAAACTTTAAAGTGATCACTTTAAGCATTAAAATAGTCACATTTACTCATAAAAATTTCGTCGCACGCATGAAATGATTTTATGGAAGGCTTACTCTTTTTGTATATATTTAGTTATGTTAAAAAAATGGCGTTGGTAGTGGGTTTGTTTTACGTCAATTATTTTTTCTAATGTTAATTATATATAAGTTATATTTACCTCCTTCTAGAGTTCTTTTATTTAGTTACTAAATAAAAATTCTTGACGTGAAGGAAACTACAACAAAAGACTTCGTTCTAGAACGATATTTTATTTACTCCGTAGTTACTATAAGTTGGTGACTTATTATTAGGATTTTATTTTACGGACTATATAATTACAGTATAACCATGGTAAATGCCTCCATCACATAATGAAACGTATTTACATTTCGTATATAAAGGTGTGATAAAATAATTGAATAGGAAAATGATATGATCAGTTAGTTGTTCAATCGAAATGATTGATAGGCTAATGATCTAAGTTAATTTAATTCAGAGCAAATAATTGAAGAATTGCTTGAGATTAACTCTAAGTAAGAGTAAATGAGGTACTCCGTAGATTGATTAAGAGAATTCAAGAGAAAAATTTGTCAATTTTCATTCATGATTATCTCTCTTACACGATTAACTTAAATAGGCACTATGTCATGGAGAATAAACACACTAATTACATTGTATCGACTAGATTACCCTTACATATAATATGATGTGTATCGACGTGTTCATCACTCCGTGCAATCTATGAATTGCTATATTCTCCTAAAGATTCGATAATTTTGAGTTGTTGACATTTAGTAAGGATAATGACTTTGCCACGGAAAATGTGAGTGTGACTAGATCTGGCAAAATAGACCTGATCCGATAAGGCTGACCCGATAATCATAACCTGAAATCGACCCGAAACCCGTAATGACCCGACCCGACCCGCAATGCCTTGACCCGAATTTGACCCGAAACCTGAATTGACCAGATACAAAATATTTTTCATGACTTCAATGACTCAAAAAGAACTTATATGACATCACTTATATACCTAAAAACTTTAAAAAGTAACCATTTGACAAAAAAAAAAACCGTCTTTTCTTACCAAAAATTTGCATTTTGACCCGAAAGAGACTCGACCCGACCCAACCCAAATTGACCCAAACCCGAAATGACCCGATAAAAGGCGACCCGAAATAGACCTGCAATCCGAAATGACCCGACCCGCCCGACTGGCCGACTCGAATCAATATATCGATTAAACCCGAAATGATCCGACCCAAATTGACCCGAACCCGAAATGACCCGATAAAAGGCGACCCGAAATAGACCTGCAATCCGAAATGACCAGACCCGACCCGACTCGAATCAATACATCGATTAAACCCGAAATGACCCGACCTGCATCAGGCGATTGATCCGTTTGACAGGTCTACTAAATGTCAACAACTCAAAATTATCGAATCTTTAGGAAAATATAGCAATTCATAGATTGCACGGAGTGATGAACACGTCGATACACATCATATTATATGTGATGGTAATCTTGTCGATACAATTAATGTAATTAGTTTGTTTATTCTCCATGACATAGTGCCTATTTAAGTTAATCGTGTAAGAGAGATAATCATGAATGAAAATTGACAAATTTTTCTCTTGAATTTTCTTAATCAATCTACCTCATTTACTCTTACTTAAAATTAATCTCAAGCAATTCTTCAATTTTTGCTCCCGATTAAATTAACTTAGATCATTATTAGTCTATCAATCATTTCGATTGAACAACTAAAACGATCATATAATTTTTTATTCGATTATTTTATTATACGTTTATATATGAAATGTAAATATGTTTCATTATGTGATGGAGGTATTTACCATGGTTATACTGTAATTATGTACTCCGTAATATAAGAGTTTGACATATACCCACGTAAAATAAAATCCTAATAATGAATCACCAACTTATAGTAACTACGGAGTAAATAAAATATCATTCTAGAACGAAGTCTTTTGTTGTAGTTTCCTTCACGTCAAAATTTTTTATTTTTAGTAACTAAATAAAAGAACTCTAGAAGGAGGTAAATATAATAACTTATATATAATTATCATTAGAAAAAATAACCGACGTAAAACAAACCCACCACCAACGCCATTTGTTTAACATAAATAAATATTTAAAAAAAGAGTAAGTCTTCCATAAAATCATTTCACGCGTGCGACGAAATTTTTATGAGTAAATGTGACTATTTTAATGTTTAAAGTGACCACTTTAAAGTTTCATAAAATGACCACTTTAACCGTTAAAATAGTCACATTAAACCTTAAAGTAGGTACATTTTAGTTGCACGTACCCCGTCGCACGCGTGATACGGTTTTATGTGAGCATTATGAGTCATAATGTGCATGCATTTTCACATCCAACTACCAATATTATTCCAAGTGCACATTGACACCTCGAGGCACTTCAAATAACGTTTCGTCCAAATTAAATTATAGGATCAATATTGAAATTTTCTTTTCTAAACTTAGTTAATATATTAATATATATATTTAATAAAAATTCTCCAATAAAATTTTGTGACTAAGATGACATAAAAGAAAAATTCTTGATAATTTAAGTAAAGAGAAATGGGAGAAGCAATATGTAAAATTGGGTGATGTGCTCATGTAAAAGACCTAATGTAAAAATTGATAGTCCTAGAGTATAACGCTATGAAAATTTAATGTACCTCATATTCCCTCCATTTCACAATGTTAGTCTCATTTACCTTTTTGAAAGTCAAAGTTTCGTAACTTTGACAATATTTAACATAAAATCTACATAAATTTGTTATGCGATAATAAGATATTTATATTCGTTATTAAATGGCTCATCAAGTGTAAATTATTTAGGAAAAAAATTATTTAAAGCCTAAAAACCAGTCATTATTTAAATGGCTCATCAAGTTTCGTGACTTTTCGAAAGTGAAAGTTTCGTAACTTATTTAAAGCCCAAAATGTGGTAAATGGCACATCAAGTGTAAATTATTGTACGGTGTTAGCCATTAGTAGTATTAGAGGTCGCCAAAAACCAGTCTAGGCCGAACTTCGTTTTACTTGACCCGGTATTTGGCGACGCAGGTTGCTCCGGAGTCAGGTTGACTCAGCCCGTTGATTAAAAATTGTGAATGTCGAGCAAATTGTGACCCATTGGGAGGATGGGTCGACCCCAACCTGCTCGAATGGTTACCTTTAGTCGTTACTACTAATTTACTTTGATATCATAATATGTTTTATTTAACATGTAATCAATCCAACACGCTAATTACATCTCTGGCCATTACTACTAATATACTAATGACGGAGATTTTTCTATTTTTATTTTTACTGCACGTTGTAATTATTGACTTCGTTGAGATCAGTGACACAAACTCCACCATTCATATAAATGGTAAAAATGGTGAAAATAGGCAGGCATGAATAGCAGTGACACAAACTCCACCATTCATATAAATTTTCATGCTCATCTATAAATACCGAATACGTACACTTCACATTTCACAACTCATCACACATTTACGGTGTGATGAACACGTCAATACACATCATATTATATGTGATGGTAATCTAGTCGATACAATTAATGTAATTAGTTTGTTTATTCTCCATGACATAGTGCCTATTTAAGTTAATCGTGTAAGAGAGATAATCATGAATGAAAATTGACAAATTTTTCTCTTGAATTCTCTTAATCAATCTACCTCATTTACTCTTACTTAAAATTAATCTCAAGCAATTCTTCAATTTTTGCTCCCGATTAAATTAACTTAGATCATTATTAGTCTATCAATCATTTCGATTGAACAACTAAAACGATCATATAATTTTTTATTCGATTATTTTATTATACGTTTATATATGAAATGTAAATATGTTTCATTATGTGATGGAGGTATTTACCATGGTTATACTGTAATTATGTACTCCGTAATATAAGAGTTTGACAAATACTCACGTAAAAAAAAAAAATCCAAATAATGAATCACCAACTTATAGTAACTACGGAGTAAATAAAATATAATTCTAGAACGAAGCATTTTGTTGTAGTTTCCTTCACGTCAAGAATTTTTATTTTTAATAACTAAATAAAAGAACACTAGAAGGAGGTAAATATACCTTATATATAATTATCACTAGAAAAAATAATCGACGTAAAACAAACCCACTACTAACGCCATTTTTTAACATAACTAAATATATACAAAAAATGAGTCATAATGTGCATGCATTTTCAAATCCAACGTAACTACCAATATTATTCCAAATGATGGACATTGACACCTTGAGGCACTTCAAATAACATTTCGTCCAAATTAAACTATAGGATCAATATTAAAATTTTCTTTTCTAAACTTAGTTAATATATATACTTAATTAAAATTCTCCAATAAAATTTTGTGACTAAAATGACATAAAAGAAAAAATCTTGATAATTAAGTAAAGAGAAATGGGAGAAGCAATATGTAAAATTGGGTGATATGCTCATGTAAAAGACCTAATGTAAAACTAATAGTCTGAAATACAAAAGTATAACGATAAGTCTTATTTAAGACGAGTTATCCGTCTTAAGATTAAGACGGGTTCAGTGTAAATTATTTGTAATATTTGACCCTTCTTAATTTAAGGATTTGGAAGGTATTAGGCTCTGAAAATTTAATGTATCTTATACTTATTTAAAGCCCAAAACGTGGTAAATGGTCCGTCAAGTGTTAAATTATCGTACGGTGTTTAGCCATTAGTAGTACTAGTATAAACCCGTGCAAAATGCACGGGCCTATATAACATATTTTATTATATTATGTGAAAAATGTTTGTACTATTGTATACTCCGTATAAATTAATTATAGTATAATTTTTTCTGTTTATCAACCAAGTATTTTATCACCCAATATTAAATTTTATCTAAAATTAATCCATTTAAAATTATCACTATAGTATATATTTTGTTTTTATTACAATATAGACATAAATTAAAATCCTTTATTATATTTCTCACCAACACTTTAATTGAATCATCACCCACTAACACCATACTCCAAAACTCCAAAGGTTAAAAAGCTCCAGAACTGAAGTCCATTTTAGAAATCTTCTTTTTTCTTTTGTTAATGTTAGAAAGCTCCACAACTTAATTGATCTCCAAAACTTAAACGGCTCTATAATTAGCCCACTTTTTGGAATACACGTTTAGTTCAACAAAATCGTTCCAATTTTCTTTTTCTGGGTTGATTGATTCAATCATATCATAGGTCATTGCATGTGGTGCCATAGTATTCTTTGGTTAGTGGGAAGCGATAATCTAGTAATTGGTTATATATAGAAGGTACAAATGTTATATAGTTAAATTTGGGAATGAATTATATTTTGTGACAATAAAATATTATGTCAATATGTCAAAATTTTATTTTGTTTATAATATTCTGTCAATATGTCAATATTTTTAATTAAGTAAAGAAGTTATTGAAATAGAATAAAAGAAAAATAACTTATAAGGTTTACTTATTATGGGTAATAACGTGCCAAGGAAGTTGATTATGGGTAGGATTTGATTATTATTATTATGGGTAGGATTTAATAATTGAATTATATTATATTTGCTCACAAAATATGGTGTGGAACTTATATTTGCCGTACATTAAGTCCTATTCTCACAAAATATATGCTTACATATAATATTTTCACCAAATATATTTTCAGCAAATAGATACAGAGTACTTAATTAATTATTATTCTCATTAGTGTTTGATTATTGCCTTAATTAATTATTATTCTCATTAGCGTTTGATTATTGCCTTAATTAAATTGTGTTTGATTAATTTATTCAATTTATTCTTAACTTAATTAGATGGCGTGAATAATATGTGTACTGAAATTATGCAATCTATGTGTACTTCCTTATTTATTCACATAAGAAATGGCGTGTAATACATTAGTGTTTGATTATTGCCTTAATTAATTATTATTCTCATTAGTGTTTGATTATTGCCTTAATTAATTATTATTCTCATGTTGTATAGGGGACTTGGGCGGGAAAACATCTCATTGTATGGCATTCTTTTATTATGTTAATATAGATTAGAGGTCGCCAAAAACTGGTCTAGGCCAAACTTCGTTTTACTTGACCCGGTATTTGGTGACACAGTTCGCACTGGAGTCGGGCTGACTTCAGCCCGTTGATCAAAAATTGTGAATGTCGAGCAAATCGCGACCCATTGGAAGGATGGGTCGGCTGACTGCTTTCGAATGGTTACCTTCAGTCATTACTACTAATTTACTTTGATATCATAATATGTTTCATTTTACATTTAATCAATCCAACACGCCAATTACATCTATGGCCATTACTACTAATATACTAATGACGGAGATTTTTCTATTTTTATTTTTACAGCACGTTGTAATTATTGACTTCGTTGAGATCAGTGACACAAACTCCACCATTCATATAAATGGTAAAAATGGTGAAAATAGGCAGGCATGAATAGCAGTGACACAAACTCCACCATTCATATAAATTTTCATGCTCATCTATAAATACATACACTTCACATTTCACAACTCATCACACTTTTACAACAATTCATCATACGTAGTTTAATAACCTTCAAAAAAATACAAAAATGGCAGTAAACTCAACTTACTCATTTACACTGTGTTTTGCTGTTTTTCTCATCATTTCATTCTTTGCAATAGCATCGCAGCCAACTGCAACTCTAAATTTAACTCAGCCTACTGAAGCTGACTACCCTAAAACCTTGGATGAAATCCGAGGAATCGTCAAGGGTACAGAAATATGGAATGATATACCTATGATGGAAAAACTAGCTATTAATACCAAATTCATTGTCGTCAAGCTTCTAGCTAAGACTACTACACAAAACACCGACATCACCTTGTTGGTAGCCATCGACAAGGCGAATCTCTATGTCTCGGGATACGCTGACGAGATAACAAAGAAGGCTTATATTCTTAAGGACCATGATACCAAAAAGCCATCCGATTTATTCGAAGACATCGGACGAACACTTACAAAGGTGCAGCTTACATACGAAAGTAGTTATCCTGCTTTTCGTAAAACTTTCAATTTAAGTAGAGCTGATGTCAAAGGGTCATTATATGAATTTAGAAGGACAATGGTGGATATTGCGGGTGAGGATTTCAGTCGCAAGACTAGCGACTTTAAAAAACAGGCGACATTCATTTTGTACGCCACTCAGGTCATCTCTGAGGCAACCAGGTTTCCGTTCATACAAGATAAATTCAGGACCGGGATGGGGGCCAAGTTGGACTCCGCAGTTATCAGTTTGGAGACCGAGTGGTCAACCATTAGTAAAGCTGTTAAAAAGGCCGCAGTGGTGGGTGATGGAAAGCTGCAGCCCGCGGTGGTGCTAGAGCATTCTAATGGCTCTCGTTGGGAACTCCACACGGTGGCTGAAGTTAAACCACTAGTAGCTATTCTACTGTACGTGAAGTTAAACAACTATTAGTGATCGGGGTACGTGCGTTGCACGTTTCAATAATAAATATTGTTATGTTCGGATAAATGGTACGAAAAAAATTCAATAGTTTCTCATTCTTATAACCACTTATTTAATCTACCCAAATTAGAAATGGGGATAATGAAATTGTAATGGAAGTAATAAAATATACAAGCGTGATTTACAAATTAAAAAGGCTACTAATGGAAGTCCGCACAGTGGCTCAAGTTAAACCACTAGTAGCTATTCTTCTCTACGTCGTCGTCGAGTGATAATATATATAATACTAGCACGTACACGTACTGTACGTAAATAAAACTCGCCATCTATACTATGGCACACTGTAAGACTTATTTTCAGTTTAGCTATGATATTGAGTCTCCGATCAGTCCTGTTTTCAATTGAAAATCTGTCACTTGGCTAACTATTTAAGAAGGAAATACGAGTATATCTAAGAAAATACGGAGTATGTTAATACATCTGCAAGTCCTTTGTAGTTTGACATACATTATAAAGATTAAACATCACAACAAAGAAACCGATTGACTAGAGCATTTATCAGAATTTCACTACATTTCAACGCAAAATAATTCATCAATTCCAAATTCTCATCAATCGGATTCGCTTAGTTCAGAATAAAATAAGTCACGAATTCCATAATCTGAATCGGTTTCACTAGCCTCGTAACGTTGTACGCCAAGGGTTTCCAATTTTGAATCGGATTCACTGGTTTCAGTGTCGCGCTTGACTGAAACCAAACTTTCTCCGCAAAGGAATACTCCGTCACACGAAAAATGATCCTGATAATATGAAAGCTCCTTAATATCTTGTGATTCAGGATCAAAAAACGCCAAGCGACTACCATCTCCATAAGTATTTATAAAAAATTTATTATCCTTCCAGTGACCAATAGGTTCCCAAGCCTCTTGAAAGGGTCCTACTTGTAATTTCACGACCCATATCCCGTCCTTCAAAGTCCAAATTTTGAGAAAACTGGTATCCCTATGGAATGATACAAGAGCGAGAGAATCATCATATATGCCGATACTCTTATAATCTTGCATTTCGAAATCGGGTAATTCGATCTCTTCACACTCATCCGTTGCCACATTAAAACCGATAATTGCTCTAGGAAAATATGAGCCAAAATCATTTTCAACCCAATAATACCATCCATTGATAAAATTGTAACTCTTACTCCACTCCAAGTTATACCCTCTACGTAGGTCACCGCATGATACTTCCAATGATCATTTACGAAGGAGTAAGACGACCACCGATGAAGTCTCGAAACAATCAGTGATACGGTATCTTGCAATGACAACCACTTTGTAATCTGCAGTTACATGATCGTAAGCAAAGCCGTAGACTTCAACTTCACCAAAGCCGTAGATTTCTAACGGAGGCAACACTCGGAGCTCATTGATCGCAGGGTTCCACAAAGAGCGTTGAACGTGATAGTAGTGGTACAGATAATATAAACCATCACAAGGGCCGCAGATTTGTGCCACGTACAGGGGCATATCCTCCATATCTTCACTTGCTAAAACTCGAGGTTTTGGTGAGTCGTCCACCGCCATGACAAGCGCCTGAAGGTAATATTGATCCTTTAAATAACGAGCCACGAAAAAATTGCGCATGTCAGAATCGTTCCTGTTTCTGTAATAGTTTTTCAGATGCTTGGAAGCGAAATTGGGGCTTGAAATAATAGCATGCCATGCTTTGCACACACTCTTGTACTGCAAAAGCCATCTCACTGGCAACCACGATAATATCTCGACTATCAAACCGTCATCCAAACGATCTTTGTGTGCGTCTGCAATTATGATTCCCTTCGAACTCTCTCGTTCCTTTTTGCTTCTGTGGGATCACAATTCAGCAATACTATTATATTACTCCAACAATTTATTTAGCCGTTTGTGAATCGGAAAAATAAAGTACGTACAAAATGGGTTTAGCAAAAACGCTAGAGTAAAAGATCAATTAATAAATAAGACACGCGAGAAAAACAGACCTATCCTTCAAGTACTGAATCAAATTGCTTTTAGTTTCTGGCTTCATGTAACGCTGTAATGAAAGCGCCATTGCTGAAATCACAATTTAACGGATACGAGTCGATCATCAACACTAAAACCATGATTAATTAAATAAATCCGTATCAAATAATTATGCAAGAAGTCTATCTCAAGACAGATATATTCGTCTTAAACTTCAAAACGGGTCAAGTCACCCACTTGCACTTATAAGACAATTACTGTACATTAGTTTCATTTGACCCCGTCTTAAAGTAAAACGGATATACCCGTTTTAAATGGAAATTTGTCGTAATTATTAAACTCCCAAATGAGCATAGCGAAACTGATACTTTTATAAAATCAACAAAAATAACAGTTCATAAAAAAAGATGCACCAAATTCAATCCTTTATAATCGTTTAAATTCAATCAGTAAGCGTCAATTTCACTGCAGAAATTAAAAACACACAATTTTGGATGTAATTTTCATGTGAGACGGTAAATTTATAAAGGTGGAATTAAGTGTTGGATGAATTGATGAAAATGTAAGTGTGATAAACCGACTGATGAAATTCCCACAAAATCAAAACAAAAAATTGCATGCAAAAGAGAAAAACAATTGAAGAATTAAGAAAGATCGAAAGAAAATTACCACGAAAAATGAGAGGATTTTTAGATACTCTTGAATTGCCGAGAGCTTTGTTGGAACAACAACAAAAACACAGAGTAGAATTGGAGGAGACCGTCAATATATATATATAGAGAAAGACTGAAAGAGGGTAAATAACTTATTCTTTCGGACTTTCTAGATCTGAACTGAATAGAGCTGAACTGAACTGAAATGAGTTGAAATGAACTGAAATGAGTTTAGCTCTAAAAAGTCGAAAAGAACATGGTCATACTCGGTATTATGGTAGAAAATGATCTTGTTACTTCTTCATTCCATTTGATTTTTAGAACTATTACGAGTTAGGTGAATTTTCGATATAACTTTTAACATATAAAATAAAATATAGTGATGTAGGATGAATGCATTATTAATATCAAATTTTTATAACTTTTTGTAATACGTAACTAAAGATATGACAAAAGAAAATGTATATCGGTGTTCGTGCAAAAAAGTAAATGTTTAAAATCAAATAAAATGGATAAAATACATCCATAAAAAAGTACATATTCCAATTGTGGGTGTATCATTCTAATTTTATCTTCTGAAATTCATTACTAAATGAAGATAAATGATACTCCCTCCGTTCCGGTCATTTGTTTACACTTTTCATTTATGGGTGTACGGGTCATTTGTTTACACTTTCCATAAATGTCTATGGTGACACACTTGTGGGGGTGGACCCAACTTCCTTAACCAATCACATTATTTTATTTTACCCACTTTGTACTTATATTATTATTTTTATAGTTTTTTTTATTACCCCTCTCCTCACATCGATAAATGTGTATAAAGTAAATGTAAACAAATCACCGAAACGGAGGGAGTACACCGAATTTCTAATAAATAAGAGAGTATTGTTACTAAATTAATCTTCTGAAATTAAAACACCCTTTTTAGGCACAAAATTGGATAGAAACAGTAACCAATTGGAATATAATACATGGAAAAGTTGATTTTTCGTGATTTTGAGAGGAGAAACAAAACTTTTTTTTCAATTTCATAGGAAAATCGAATTCTCCCATTATCATTATTATTATTGGTCTAACCAAATAATACCGTAGTACTCCCTCCATTTAAGTCCACTCTACACTAACACTATTTATAAATGTCGATACTATTCACGAGTGGGTTGAATATTCAATGATAAATAAAAAAATAGTCATGTGGGATGAGTGCATTATTTATATCAAATTTTTTAAATTTTTTGCAATACGTAATTAAATATATGAACAAAAGAAAATGTATATCGGTGTTCGTACAAAAAAGTAAACGTATAAAATCAAATAAAATAGAGAAAGTACATTTATAAATAATTACATATTCCATTTTTAGGTATCATAATAATTTTATCTTCTAAAATTCATTACTAAACGAAGACAAATGATACACCGAATTTCTAGTGAATAAGAGAGTATCATTACTAAATTAATCTTTTGAAATTATTACTCCCTTTTTAGGCACAGAATAAAAACAATGAACCAATTTGAAATCAGATAGTTTGCAAGTACTCCCTCCGTTTCAGATGGTTAGTCCCGCTTTTACTTTACGCGGTCTCCAACGCTCCTCTTCGAACATATTTGTTGTGAATTTGTGGGGATTTCATTTATTTGTATATTACGAGTACATTTTACATTGAAAATCTGTGTGTGTTTTGTTTGACAAAATTCTCTCTTAAGACGGGTCGTACTTATAAAATAATTTGTTTGCTTTAATCAATCGTAAGTATCATAATTACATGATATAATTGAATTAATTAACTCGTGGAATGTGGATTACTTTGTTGAATTTTTATATAATAAATCAGCCATTATTTTAGTTGACGATCGACTTGTATCCATTAAATTGTGATTTCAGCAATGGCTCTTTCATTCCAGCGTTACATGATCCCTGAAAGCGACAGCAAATTGATTCAGTACTTGAAGGATAGGTCTGTTTTTCGTCGTACTCGATCTTTTAACGGCTAAATGAATCGTCGGAGTAATATAACATTGCTGAATTGTGATCCCACAGAAGCAAAAAGGAACGAGAGAGTTTGACGGGGAAGTCGGGAATCATATTTGCAGACGGAAAGGCAAATCGTTTGGATGACAATTTGATAGTCGAGATATTATCGTTGTTGCCAGTGAGACGGCTTCTGCAGTACAAGAATGTGTGCAAAGCATGGCATGCTATTATTTCAAGCCCCGCTTTCGCTTCCGTGCATCTGAAAAGCTACTACAACAACAAGAACGATTTTGACATGCTCGATCTTTTCTTGGCTCATTGTCGTTTGGATCAATATCGCCTTCAGACGCTAGCTTGTCGTGGCAATGGATGACACACCAAAACCTCGAGTGATAGCAAGTGGAGATATGGTTAATATGCCCATGTATGTGTCTCAAATCTGCGGCCCTTGTGTTGGTTTATATTATCTGTACTACTACCGGTATCGTTACGCTCAGCGTGCTTTGTGGAACCCTGCGATCAACGAGCTCCGAGTGCTCCCTCCGTTACAAATCAAGTCTGCCTCCTTTCGTCACCTTCCTGAAAGTGAAGTCTTTTGTCTCGCTTACGATCATGTAACTGCAGATTACAAAGTGGTTGTCATTTCAAAATACCGTAATACCCTCACTGATTGCGTGGAGCCTCAATCAGTGGCTGTGTATTCTTTGAGAAACGACTGTTGGAAGTACTGCGGTGATTTATGCAGAGTATATGAATTGGATGCGAGTAAGAGTTACAATTTTATCAATGGATGGTATTATTGGGAGGAACTTAGTTGTTCCAAAGTCAGACCTCTAGGATATGTAGCAATCAACGGAATTAATGTAGTGACGGATAAGTGTGACGAGATCAAATTACCCGATTTGAACATATATGAGCACTGGAGTATCGGAATCTATTACGAGTCTCTTGCTCTTTTAAGTTTTAACATTCGATATTATTGCCCATGTTCTCAAAATGTGGACATTGAAGGACAGGATATGGGTCATGAAATTTCAATGAGGACCGTTGAAGGAGGATTGGAGACCTATCGGTCGTTTGAAGGATAATAATTTTTTTATGAGGGGTTATTGGGATGCTGATCGCTCTGCACTTTTTGATCCAGAATCTAAGGATATCATCGTTTAATGGAGTGTTCCTTTGCGGGGAAAGTTTGGTTTCAGTCAAGCGCGACACTAAAACGAGTGACTCCGACTTAGAACCGGGAACCCTGGGTTATTTTCGCCGAGCATTTCAAATAATTATTTTGTTGAATATCTTTCGATCTATCCTTGTTTTAGGTTTAGTTGATGTTTAATTATCCGTAGTCGTGATTACGTTGTTGAATATTTTTTGTCGTATGCGTGCAACCGTGTTGGTATGTTGCACAAAATTTAGTGTTAATTTAACTTGTTACATTGTACTGGAGATAATAGAGAATGTTGTTAAGTATGGTGCAGTAGTCGATTTTCACCGTAGTTATTTAGCAAAATCTCACTGTGCGCAGGTGTTAGGCTACGTATAGTTGACTGGCGTAGTAGTTCTTGCTGGCACAAATAGACCCGATATTCTCGATAAAGCTTTGTTAAGACCTGGTCGATTTGATCGCCAAATCACCATCAATAAGCCTGATATTAAAGGTCGTGAACAGATATTCCAGATCTATTTGAAAAAGATTAAGCTCGATCATGAGCCGTCTTATTACTCGGAAAGACTTGCAGCGCTGACGCCTGGATTTGCCCGTGCTGACATAGCAAACGTTTGTAATGAGGCTGCACTGATTGCTGCAAGGAACGAGGGAGCTGTGGTTACAATGCAGCATTTTGAAGCAGCTATCGATAGAGTTATCGGTGGCCTAGAGAAGAAAAATAAGGTAATTTTAATTCTCAGTTCCTGGTAAATAGTGGGATTTGGAATTAGGCATATTCCCTTCGTTTTGAAGTAGTCTTTTTGGCGAAGTTATCCGAAGTCGTATGAAGTGTTATGAAGTTCTCTCAAATGTTTGATCAGTAAAAAAAAAAAAGAAATGCGATGAAGAAAACTAAGCGTTTAATTGCTTTAACAACCTGCATGTGCAGGTTATAAGCAAGGAGGAAAGACGGACTGTGGCGTACCATGAATCAGGCCACGCTGTGACGGGTTGGTTTTTGGAACATGCGGAGCCTTTACTAAAGGTCACTATCGTTCCCCGAGGCACAGCTGCATTGGGCTTCGCGCAGTATGTTCCGAACGAAAATCTTCTGATGACCAAAGAGCAGTTGTTCGATGTTACATGTATGACATTAGGTGGTCGAGCCGCTGAACAGGTACATAACCGTCTCCAATTTTCTACATATGTTTTTGGATCGGATTTTTGGAAAGTATATGTGTGGCTAAAATTCTGATGTACAGGTACTATTGGGCAAAATATCGACGGGAGCTCAAAACGACCTTGAGAAGGTAACCAAAATGACTTACGCTCAAGTAGCTGTGTACGGCTTCAGTGACAAAGTGGGCCTCCTCTCGTTTCCTCAAAGGGAAGACGGGTTTGAAATGATGAAGCCCTACTCAAACAAAACCGGTGCTATCATCGACCAAGAAGTCCGAGAATGGGTCACCAAGGCCTACGAACGTACCCTTCAACTACTCGAGGAACACAAGGATCACGTGGCCAAAATCGCTGAGCTCTTACTCGAGAAAGAAGTGTTGCACCAAGAAGATTTGGTTCGAGTCCTCGGTGAACGACCTTTTAAACACGCTGAGCTCACCAACTACGACCGTTTCAAGCAAGGATTTCAGAAAGACAGCGAGAAGGCTCAGGAATCGACACCAGACGACGAGGGAACCCCAATTACACCAGATGTTGTTCCAACCCTTTAATCTAATCGTTTGTTGTGGTGTAAATGAGGTCAAAAATTAGAATGCTTTTTATTTCAAGTCTCTTGGATTAAAATGAAATGGTGTAGCATGAAATTTAGAGCATTGTTCACCCATTTCACTTTGTTGCCCATCATAATAATGATAAATTTAATCTTATTAACCTATATTTTTCTTATAAGTTCGGTTTTTTTCAAATGTGTCGTGAGAGTATATGATAGCGAGTCATAATAAGAATTAATTCTTCAAGGTTTTACAATTAAAATATCGAGTTTTTTTTAATCGTATTGTATAGTGCTACACATTTTAGAAAAATTATTGTAATAATATTACTAGTATGTAAGTATCATTGTCATAAATCTCACATATGTTGACATGTTCATATCACATTTTTTTGTCTCAATCTTGCTATGTTGTCATGGTATAGATTATTATTCCCCAAGAGAATTATATTCTTGATAAAGTTATTTAATAATGTCACATTAAATATAAATTTGTTTGTTGTGTGAATCGAACCACGCCCTTAACATGACGTGAAATTATTATTTACTAATTTCGTTAAAGGTATCAAATTCATTTTCAGGTCGTTTCTTGATGTTTTAACCGACTATTTTTTCATAAATTTATATCGTTGTTCAATTTTGAACTCATATTTTGTTGTAGTTTCCTTCACGTCAAGAATTTTTATTTTTAGTAACTAAATAAAAGAACTCTAGAAGGAGGTAAATATAACTTATATATAATTATCACTAGAAAAAATAATCGACGTAAAAACAAACCCACTACTAACACCATTTTTTAACATAACTAAATATATACAAAAAATGAGTCATAATGTGCATGCATTTTCAAATCCAACGTAACTACCAATATTATTCCAAATGATGGACATTGACACCTTGAGGCACTTCAAATAACATTTCGTCCAAATTAAACTATAGGATCAATATTAAAATTTTCTTTTCTAAACTTAGTTAATATATATACTTAATTAAAATTCTCCAATAAAATTTTGTGACTAAAATGACATAAAAGAAAAATTCTTGATAATTTAAGTAAAGAGAAATGGGAGAAGCAATATGTAAAATTGGGTGATGTGCTCATGTAAAAGACCTAATGTAAAACTAATATATATATTTAATAAAAATTCTCCAATAAAATTTTGTGACTAAGATGACATAAAAGAAAAAATCTTGATAATTTAAGTAAAGAGAAATGGGAGAAGCAATATGTAAAATTGGGTGATGTGCTCATGTCATTTACCTTTTTGAAAGTCAAAGTTTCGTAACTTTGATCATATTTAACATAAAATCTACATAAATTTGTTATACGATAATAAGATATTTATATTCGTTATTAAATGACTCATCAAGTGTAAATTATTTAACACTTGATGAGTCATTATTTAAATGGCTCGTCAAGTTTCGTGACTTTTCGAAAGTGAAAGTTTCGTAACTTATTTAAAGCCCAAAACGTGGTAAATGGCTCATCAAGTGTTAAATTATCGTACGGTGTTTAGCCATTAGTAGTATTAGAGGTCGCCAAAAACTGGTCTAGGCCAAACTTCGTTTTACTTGACCCGGTATTTGGTGACACAGTTCGCACTGGAGTCGGGCTGACTTCAGCCCGTTGATCAAAAATTGTGAATGTCGAGCAAATCGCGACCCATTGGAAGGATGGGTCGGCCCCAACCTGCTCGAATGGTTACCTTCAGTCATTACTACTAATTTACTTTGATATCATAATATGTTTCATTTTACATTTAATCAATCCAACACGCCAATTACATCTATGGCCATTACTACTAATATACTAATGACGGAGATTTTTCTATTTTTACTTTTACAGCACGTTGTAATTATTGACTTCGTTGAGATCAGTGACACAAACTCCACCATTCATATAAATGGTAAAAATGGTGAAAATAGGCAGGCATGAATAGCAGTGACACAAACTCCACCATTCACAACTCATCTATAAATACATACACTTCACATTTCACAACTCATCACACATTTACAACAATTCATCATACGTAGTTTAATAACCTTCAAAAAAAAAAAATACAAAAATGGCAGTAAACTCAACTCTCTCATTTACACTGTGTTTTGCTGTTTTTCTCATCATTTCCGCAGCTGCAATAGCATCGCAGCCAACTGCAACTCTAAATTTAACTCAGCCTACTGAAGCTGACTACCCTAAAACCTTGGATGAAATCCGAGGAATCGTCAAGGGTACAGAAATATGGAATGATATACCTATGATGGAAAAACTAGCTTTTAAAACCAAATTCATTGTCGTCAAGCTTCTAGTTGACGAGATCACCTTGTTGGTAGCCATCGACAAGGCGAATCTCTATGTCTCGGGATACGCTGACGAGATAACAAGGAAGGCTTATATTCTTAACGACTATGATGCCAAAAAGCCATCCGATTTATTCGAAGACATCGGACGAACACTTACAAAGGTGCAGCTTACATACGAAAGTAGTTATCCTGCTTTTGCGAAAGCTTTCAATTTAAGTAGACTTGATGTCAGAGGGTCATTATATGAATTTAGAAGGACAATGGTGGATATTGCGGGTGAGGATTTCAGTCGCAAGACTAGCGACTTTAAAAAACAGGCGACATTCATTTTGTACGCCACTCAGGTCATCTCTGAGGCAACCAGGTTTCCGTTCATACAAGAAAAATTCAGCAACGGGATAGGGACCAAGTTGGACTCCGCAGTTATCAGTTTGGAGACCGAGTGGTCAACCATTAGTAAAGCTGTTAAAAAGGCCGCAGTGGTGGGTGATGGAAAGCTGCAGCCCGCGGTGGTGCTAAAGCATTCTGATGGCTCTCGTTGGGAACTCTACACGGTTGCTGAAGTTAAACCACTAGTAGCTATTCTACTGTACGTGAAGTTAAACCAGTATTAGTGATCGGGGTACGTGCGTTGCACGTTTCAATAATAAATATTGTTATGTTCGGATAAATGGTACGAAAAAAAAATCAATAGTTTCTCATTCTTATAACCACTTATTTAATCTACCCAAATTAGAAATGGGGACAATGAAATTGTAATGGAAGTAATAAAATATACAAGCGTGATTTACAAATTGACATCAAAATAGGATTTCAAAATTGTACCACATCAAATAATTTAGAATTTTATTTGATAAATAGTATGGGATCGTCCAAATAAAATTAGCCAGTTCTAAATTTTTATAAAACCTATCAAAATAAATTCAAAACTTACTAAAATTTGTCGCATCCGTATGCTTTTTCTAATGTGTACCCTAATAACGGCATGCATTAAGAAGTTTTCTTGTCGTTAAGTCTATTTTACATTGACTTTTTTTTATACTCACGTAAACAAATATCGGAACTACGATATATCTAGTTTCGCATTATTAAAAAATTTAAAAACTGATATTATTATTATTGTTCTCGTAAAAATGCATCAAACTTGATTATGCATGACTTTATTGTATTTATAAATAGTTAAAAATGTTGAAAATTTTGTAGTTATCTAAATAGAGTCAAATAGTGTTTTACACAAACAAGAATTTAAGCGAAAGAGTATTAAGGAGATTTTAAAGAATGTTTCATTAGTATATGTCAAAAAATAATTTCGGTAGTAATTTCTTATGCGGATTAATATATTTTCACTAACTTTTGTCTAATTAATTTTTTTAACTGTTCCTTTAAAGCATGCATATGTTAGAAAATTGATTTACTAAAATTAATCAATATTGAATATAAAATATAAAATTAAAGAACCAGACAAATGATATTATTAAATTAAATTAATATCAATAATACCTATAACTAAACAAAAGGCTCTGAAAAAATAACTTGATTTTGATTAATCAAGTGTGGAATTTAGTTGAAAGGTGTTAGTCCGACAAGGCAAATAAACATGGGGTAAATTAATCTAAGAAAATTACAATAAAATTTGGTAATGCTAAGAAATTGTAATAATATGAAAGTTAAAAGCGCAAAATGGTCCAAACAAATGAAGTATTACGCAACATCTTGACCATGAATTTGAAGGTATTTGAAGGTTTATCATGTCATATACGGAAGCGGTCTGATCGTGGCGGGCAAAATGGCGACTTTGTCTCAATCAGACACGAAAAAGATGTATTCATGGTGGTGGGCGTGGGACACCCACATTAGCCCTAAGAATTCTAAATGGCTGCGTGAAAATCTCACAGGTATCGTGTCGTTTGATCTCTGCTTTTTCATTGTCACGATATTGAAATGACTGATATCATTGTTGCTTAGCTTGCTAGCATATGTCAACTTGAATCGCGTGTGATTTATTTCGTGTTCCCATTTTTTATATCAACAACCTTAAATGCCTTTGGATCAAATTTGTGCAGCCTTAGCGCGCTGTCGTAATAACAAGTGTAAATGACATACTGAGACTGCTTATTATATGATCCGTGATGAAATTAGTCTGCCTGAATAGTGAATACATTGGACTTGACGAGGACACTTTTGCCAGGCGAGCAGAAATGTATTACAAGAAACGTCCTGAACTTATGCAGCTGGTTGAAGAGTTCTACCGTGCTTTGGCTGAAAGGTACGACCCTGCAACAGGGGTTTTCCGTCAGGCGCACACAGCAACGGTGGAAGCGTTTCCTAACCAAGTCCCTTTTGAAATGACTGATCCTCGGACGCCTGAAACTCAAGCGCCTATTCAAGCAATTCTCGAAGATGCTGTGGGTGGCCAATGTTCATCTGAATTTACAAACGAGTTGGAATCAGTTGCTGGCAGAAAAGAATCGAAGCAATTGCACGGGCTTGAGAAGGCCAGAAAAGGCCTGAATTTTCATAAAGTCAAAGAGAATGAAGATGTGATGCAAACTGAACTTTTGTCGGAATCAGAAAGGTTAGAAAAGTCCGAGACTGATATCCAAGCTCTGAAAAACGCGCTAGCAAAGTCTGAACCTGGAAAGGAAAGCGGTCTGATAAGAGTACCAGAAGACTCTGGAAAGATTGTCGAAACTCAAGAGTAACTTCTTACAGGCGCAGCAGGAATCGCATGGATTCAGTGACTGTGCAGACGCAGCTGAAGCTGAAGTGCAAAGCTTGAAGGAATCGCTTGCTAAAGTAGAAGCCGTAAGGGAAGCAATTCTGACGCAATATCGACAGTGTCTGGACAGAATAGCGCTGTTGGAGCGCCAAATTGCTTGTGGAGAGAAAGATACGGGAAAACTGAACGACAAGGTCGTGGGCTTAATGAAAGAGTTCACTCAAATTAAGGTCGAGAAAGAAGCGCTTCTTACGGAGTACATGGAGTCTCTTGAGAAACTTGCAAAGTTAGAGAATAAATTGTTGTTAGCTGAGGACTTTGTCAACAGTGCGACTGAGCGAGCCGAAAGAGCTGAGAATGAAGTCGATGCTCTCAAAGAAAGTATTAATACACTGACTGAAGAGAAGGAAGCGGCTATTGTTAAATACGAGCAGTCGATGCTCTCAAAGAAAGTATTAAGCTGCAGCCTGTGGTGGTGCTACAGCATCCTAATGGCTCTCGTTGGGAAGTCCGCACAGTGGCTGAAGTTAAACCACTAGTAGCTATTCTTCTCTACGTCGAGTAATAATATATATAATACCTGCACGTACACGTACTGTACGTAAATAAAACTCGCCATCTATACTATGGCACACTTTAAGACTTATTTTCAGTTTAGCTATGATATTGAGTCTCCGATCAGTCCTGTTTTCAATTGAAAATCTGTCACTTGGCTAACTATCTAAGAAGGAAATACGAGTATATCTTAAGAAAATACGGAGTATGTTAATACATCTGCAAGTCCTTTGTAGTTTGACATACATCATAAAGTTTGAACATCACAACAAAGAAACCGATTGACTAGAGCATTTATCAGAATTTTACTACATTTCAAGGCAAAATAATTCATCAATTCCAAATTCTCATCAATCGGATTCGCTTAGTTCGGAATAAAATAAGTCACGAATTCCATAATCTGAATCGGTTTCACTAGCCTCGTAACGTTGTACGCCAAGGGTTTCCAATTTTGAATCGGATTCACTGGTTTCAGTGTCGCGCTTGACTGAAACCAAACTTTCTCCGCAAAGGAATACTCCGTCACACGAAAAATGAGGCTGATAAGATGAAAGCTCCTTAATATCTTGTGATACAGGATCAAAAAACGCCAAGCGACTACCATCTCCATAAGCATTTATAAAAAATTTATTATCCTTCCAGTGACCAATAGGTTCCCAAGCCTCTTGAAAGGGTCCTACTTGTAATTTCACGACCCATATCCCGTCCTTCAAAGTCCAAATTTTGAGAAAACTGGTATCCCTATGGAATGATACAAGAGCGAGAGAATCATCATATATGCCGATACTCCTCGTATATTGCATTTCGAAATCGGGTAATTCGATCTCTTCACACTCATCCGTTGCCATATTAAAACCGATAATTGCATCAGTAAAATCAGAAACAATATTCTTTTCCACCCAATAATACCATCCATTGATAAAATTGTAACTCTGACTCCACTCCAAGTTATACACTCTACGTAGGTCACCGCAGTACTTCCAACAGTCATTTCTGAAGGAGTAGACAGCCACCGATGAAGTCTCGAAACAATCAATGATACGGTATCGTGCAATGACAACCACTTTGTAATCTGCAGTTACATGATCGTAAGCAAAACCGTAGACTTCACCTACATCAAAGTGACGAAACGGGCCTGACTTGATTTCTAACGGAGGCAACACTCGGAGCTCATTGATCGCAGGGTTCCACAAAGCGCGTTGAACGTGATAGTAGTGGTACAGATAATATAAACCATCACAAGGGCCGCAGATTTGTGCCACGTACAGGGGCATATCCTCCATATCTTCACTTGCTAAAACTCGAGGTTTTGGTGAGTCGTCCACCGCCATGACAAGCGCCTGAAGGTAATATTGATCCTTTAAATAACGAGCCACGAAAAAATTGCGCATGTCAGAATCGTTCCTGTTTCTGTAATAGTTTTTCAGATGCTTGGAAGCGAAATTGGGGCTTGAAATAATAGCATGCCATGCTTTGCACACACTCTTGTACTGCAAAAGCCATCTCACTGGCAACCACGATAATATCTCGACTATCAAACCGTCATCCAAACGATCTTTGTGTGCGTCTGCAATTATGATTCCCTTCGAACTCTCTCGTTCCTTTTTGCTTCTGTAGGATCACAATTCAGCACAAAATGGGTTTTGCAAAAATGCTAGATTAAAAGATCAATTAAAAAATAAGACACGCGAGAAAAACAGACCTATCCTTCAAGTACTGAATCAAATTGCTTTTAGTTTCTGGCTTCATGTAACGCTGTAATGAAAGCGCCATTGCTGAAATCACAATTTAACGGATACGAGTCGATCATCAACACTAAAACCATGATTAATTAAATAAATCCGTATCAAATAATTATGCAAGAAGTCTATCTCAAGACAGATATATTCGTCTTAAACTTCAAAACGGGTCAAGTAAAACGGATATACCCGTTCTTAAAAAAAGATGCACCAAATTCAATCCTTTATAATCGTTTAAATTCAATCAGTAAGCGTCAATTTCACTGCAGAAATTAAAAACACACAATTTTGGATGTAATTTTCATGTGAGACGGTAAATTTATAAAGGTGGAATTAAGTGTTGGATGAATTGATGAAAATGTAAGTGTGATAAACCGACTGATGAAATTCCCACAAAATCAAAACAAAAAATTGCATGCAAAAGAGAAAAACAATTGAAGAATTAAGAAAGATCGAAAGAAAATTACCACGAAAAATGAGAGGATTTTTAGATACTCTTGAATTGCCGAGAGCTTTGTGGGAACAACAACAAAAACACAGAGTAGAATTGGAGGAGACCGTCAATATATATATAGAGAGAAAGAGTGAAAGAGCTGAACTGAACTGAAATGAGTTGAAATGAACTGAAATGAGTTTAGCTCTAAAAAGTCGAAAAGAACATGGTCATACTCGGTATTATGGTAGAAAATGATCTTGTTACTTCTTCATTCCGTTTGATTTTTAGAACTATTACGAATTAGGTGAATTTTCGATATAACTTTTAACATATAAAATAAAATATAGTGATGTAGGATGAATGCATTATTAATATCAAATTTTTATAACTTTTTGTAATACGTAACTAAAGATATGACAAAAGAAAATGTATATCGGTGTTCGTGCAAAAAAGTAAATGTTTAAAATCAAATAACATGAATAAAATACATCCATAAAAAAGTACATATTCCAATTGTGGGTGTATCATTCTAATTTTATCTTCTGAAATTCATTACTAAATGAAGATAAATGATACACCGAATTTCTAATAAATAAGAGAGTATTGTTACTAAATTAATCTTCTGAAATTAAAACACCCTTTTTAGGCACAAAATTGGATAGAAACAGTAACCAATTGGAATATAATGAAAAATTGAATTTCCGTGATTTTGAGAGGAGAAACAAAACCTTTTTTTTCAATTTCATAGGAAAATCGAATTCTCCCATCATTATTATTATTGGTCTAACCAAATAATACCGTATTACTCCCTCCATTTAAGTTCACTCTACCCTAACACTATTTATAAAGGTCGATACTATTCACGAGTGGGTTGAATATTCAATGATAAATAAAAAATAGTCATGTGGGATGAGTGCATTATTTATATCAAATTTTTTAAATTTTTTGCAATACGTAATTAAATATATGAACAAAAGAAAATGTATATCGTAGAGGTGATCATGGGCCGGGCCGGGTTTGGGCCGGGCCTAATAATTAAATTTAGCCCAAATGTGCGGGTCGGGCTGGGCCGGGCCACAAGTGCAGACTTATTTTATTGGCCCAAACCCGGCCCATTCGGGCTTTTAGCGGGCTTCGGGCTAAATCGGGCCATGTTGGGCTTATAAAATTTATTCTACAAGCGACTTTAAAAATATTCATTACTCCCTATTTAGTACCATCTTCACTTGACGTTTTTAATTATAGAGTTGTATTTGATATATTGGTAAATAAATCGTTAGTATTAGAAGATTTGTGGGGTAAAAAAATAATTCATTTATTCATAAATTTATCGCATACCTAGTGTAAAATAAATTAATAAGGCTTTTCGAACTAATAATAACTGAATTATAAAGACTCATACACTAATTTGAAATTAGTTGATCAATTTTATTTACTAGCACTCAATATAATTTACATCCTTAAATTATACGGAGTAGAAGAGTTTTTAAACTTAAGATATGTTCGGGTCGGGCCGGGCCAAAATGCGGGCCTTGAGGTCGGCCCAAACCCGGCCCAATTTTATGAAACGGGCTGCGGGCTTCGGGCCATGGGCTTTTTCGGGCCTAAAAACAAGGCCCAAGCCCTATAAAAATTCGGGTCGGGCCATCGGGCTTGGGCCATTTGATCACCTCTAGTATATCGGTGTTCGTACAAAAAAGTAAACGTATAAAATCAAATAAAATAGAGAAAGTACATTTATAAATAATTACATATTCCATTTTTAGTGTATCATAATACGGAGTAATTATCTTCTAAAATTCATTACTAAACGAAGACAAATGATACACCGAATTTCTAGTGAATAAGAGAGTATCATTACTAAATTAATCTTTTGAAATTATTACTCCCTTTTTGGGCACAGAATAAAAACAATGAACCAATTTGACATCAGATAGTTTGCAAGTACTCCCTCCGTTTCAGATTGTTAGTCCCGCTTTGACTTTACGCGGTCTCCAACGCTCCTCTTCGAACATGTTTGTTGTGAATTACATTTTACATTGGATATCTGTGTGTGTGTTTTGTTTAACAAAATTCTCTCTTAAGACGGGTCGTACTTATAAAATAATTTGTTTGCTTTAATCAATCGCAAGTATCATAATTACATGATATAATTGAATTAATTAACTCGTGGAATGTGGATTACTTTGTTGAATTTTTACATAATTAATCAGCCATTATTTTAGTTGATGTTTAATTATCCGTAGTCGTGATTACGTTGTTGAATATCACTTCAAACATATTTTTTGTCGTGTACATGCAACCGTGTTGGTATGTTGCACAAAATTTAGTGTTAATTTAACTTGTTACATTGTACAGTAACTTTTATCCACTAAACTCATTTTGGTACTGGAGTTAATAGAGAATATTGTCCTATGGTATTTGTTGATTACATGTTCTGTGAAATTTTTTTGTGAATGTGCTGCTTATGTTATTAAGTATGGCGCAATAGTCGATTTTCACCGTAGTTATTTGGCAAAATCTCACTGTGCGCAGGTGTTAGGCTACGTATAGTTGACTCTTGTACATCATTTCGGTAGGAGCCTTTGTGATGCTGGAGTAACGTTGTTAACGTATTTGTGTGTTGCATTCTATTCGAATTTTTTCTACTCGTATAAGTTCTGTTTTTGTTGCTGTTGTGTGATGAAGGGCATACAACAATGACTTGCCCTCACCGAGTTTTGATGGAGCTTGGAGTTATTCCTGCACCTCGAAGAAATGCTCGACATTCAGTGGATTATATCTTTGAACGTCGACTAAGACCTCATGTTCCTGCCGTAGATGTTTACTTCCCTTTGATTCTGCTGTAGATGAAGCTGGAATATGTAATCCCTGATCAAGTGACCTGTGGTGTCATTAGATATCATAGTAGATGGGTAACATGCTTATGACGGTTTTTCTTCCCGTACTCTTGGATTACCGGCCTTATACTAGTTGCTCAGTTGCTGATAGCTCGGGATTTCTGTACATGAACATAAGTTTTAGCAATTGGAACTTTGAGTTGCCCAATCGTTATACATCGAGGTTTAAGGGAGCAAGCTTGGTATATACTTTCACAAACAGGCCGTTGCTGATTGATATTTACCACGTACACACGTTGGATTCACGTAGGAAGACTTGATGTCAAAGGGTCATTATATGAATTTAGAAGGACAATGGTGGATATTGCGGGTGAGGATTTCAGTCGCAAGACTAGCGACTTTAAAAAACAGGCGACATTAATTTTGTACGCCACTCAGGTCATCTCCGAGGCAACCAGGTTTACGTTCATCCAAGATATTTTCAGAACCGAGATGGGGTCCAAGATGGACTACCAAGTTGTCAGTTTGGAGAACGAGTGGTCAACCATTAGTGGCCGTGTTAAAAAGGCTACTAATGGCCAGCTGCAGCCTGTGGTGGTGCTACAGCATCGTAATGGCTCTCGTTGGGAAGTCCGCACAGTGGCTGAAGTTAAACCACTAGTAGCTATTCTTCTCTACGTCGTCGTCGAGTAATAATATATATAATACTTGCACGTACACGTACTGTACGTAAATAAAACTCGCCATCTATATTATGGCACACTTTAAGACTTATTTTCAGTTTAGCTATGATATTGAGTCTCCGATCAGTCCTGTTTTCAATTGAAAATCTGTCACTTGGCTAACTATCTAAGAAGGAAATACGAGTATATCTTAAGAAAATACGGAGTATGTTAATACATCTGCAAGTCCTTTGTAGTTTGACATACATCATAAAGATTAAACATCACAACAAAGAAACCGATTGACTAGAGCATTTATCAGAATTTCACTACATTTCAACGCAAAATAATTCATCAATTCCAAATTCTCATCAATCGGATTCGCTTAGTTCGGAATAAAATAAGTCACGAATTCCATAATCTGAATCGGTTTCACTAGCCTCGTAACGTTGTACGCCAAGGGTTTCCAATTTTGAATCGGATTCACTGGTTTCAGTGTCGCGCTTGACTGAAACCAAACTTTCTCCGCAAAGGAATACTCCGTCACACGAAAAATGACCCTGATAATATGAAAGCTCCTTAATATCTTGCGATTCAGGATCAAAAAACGCCAAGCGACTACCACCTCCATAAGTATTTATAAAAAATTTATTATCTCTTCTTATCTAGTATTTCGAAATCGGGTAATTTGATCTCTTCACACTCATCCGTCGCCACATTAAAACCGATAATTGCTTCAGTAAAATCAGAGCCAAAACCCTTTTCCACCCAATAATACCATCCATTGATAAAATTGTAACTCTTACTCCACTCCAAGTTATACACTCTACGTAGGTCACCGCAGTACTTCCAACAGTCATTTCTGAAGGAGTAGACAGCCACCGATGAAGTCTCGAAACAATCAGTGATACGGTATCTTGCAATGACAACCACTTTGTAATCGGCAGTTACATGATCGTAAGCAAAGCCGTAGACTTCACCTACATCAAAGTGACGAAACGGGCCTGACTTGATTTCTAACGGAGGCAACACTCGGAGCTCATTGATCGCAGGGTTCCACAAAGCGCGTTGAACGTGATAGTAGTGGTACAGATAATATAAACCATCACAAGGGCCGCAGATTTGTGCCACGTACAGGGGCATATCTTCCATATCTTCACTTGCTAAAACTCGAGGTTTTGGTGAGTCGTCCACCGCCATGACAAGCGCCTGAAGGTAATATTGATCCTTTAAATAACGAGCCACGAAAAAATTGCGCATGTCAGAATCGTTCCGGTTCTTGTAGTAGTTTTTCAGATGCTTGGAAGCGAAATTGGGGCTTGAAATAATAGCATGCCATGCTTTGCACACACTCTTGTACTGCAAAAGCCATCTCACTGGCAACCACGATAATATCTCGACTATCAAACCGTCATCCAAACGATCTTTGTGTGCGTCTGCAATTATGATTCCCTTCGAACTCTCTCGTTCCTTTTTGCTTCTGTAGGATCACAATTCAGCACAAAATGGGTTGTACTCGTCCTGAGTTGTGGAAATGATCAGTTGTGGAAATGATCACTTTGCATCGTAATGGCTCTCGTTGGGAAGTCCACACAGTGGCTGAAGTTAAACCACTAGTAGCTATTCTTCTCTACGTCGAGTAATAATATATATAATACTTGCACGTACACGTACTGTACGTAAATAAAACTCGCCATCTATACTATGGCACACTTTAAGACTTATTTTCAGTTTAGCGATGATATTGAGTCTCCGATCAGTCCTGTTTTCAATTGAAAATCTGTCACTTGGCTAACTATCTAAGAAGAAAATACGAGTATATCTTAAGAAAATACGGAGTATGTTAATACATATGCAAGTCCTTTGTAGTTTGACATACATCATAAAGTTTGAACATCACAACAAAGAAACCGATTGACGAGAGCATTTATCAGAATTTCACTACATTTCAAGGCAAAATAATTCATCAATTCCAAATTCTCGTCAATCGGATTCACTTAGTTCGGAATAAAATAAGTCACGAATTCCATAATCTGAATTGGTTTCACTAGCCTCATAATCGGATTCACTGGTTTCAGTGTCGCGCTTGACTGAAACCAAACTTTCTCCGTAAGGGAATACTCCTTCACGCTGATAAGATGAAAGCTCCTTAATATCTTGTGATTCAGGATCAAAAAACACCAAGCCACCTCCACAAGTATTTAAAGTATTTAAAAAAAATTTATTATCCTTCCAGTGACCAATAGGTTCCCAAACCTCCGGGAAGGGTCCTACTTGTAATTTCACGACCCATATCCCGTCCTTCAAAGTCCAAATTTTGAGAAAACTGGTATCCCTATTGAATGATACAAGAGCGAGAGAATCATCATATATGCTGATACTCTTCGTATATTGCATTTCGAAATCGGGTAATTCGATCTCTTCACACTCATCCGTTGCCATATTAAAACCGATAATTGCTTCAGTAAAATCAGAGCCATAATTCTTTTCCATCCAATAATACCATCCATTGATAAAATTGTAACTCTTACTCCACTGCAAATTATACGCTCTACGTAGGTCACCGCAGTACTTCCAACAGTCATTTCTGAAGGAGTAGACAGCCACTGATGGAGGCTCGCGGCAATTAGTGATGGTATTACGGTATTCTGCAATGACAACCACTTTGTAATCTGCAGTTACATGATCGTAAGCAAAGCCGGGGACTTCACCTATGTGACGAAACGGGCCTGACTTGATTTCTAACGGAGGCAACACTCGGAGCACATTGATCGCAGGGTTCCACAAAGCGCGTTGAGAGAAATAGTAGTGGTACAGATAATATAAACCATCACAAGGACCGCAGATTTGTTCCCCATACAGGGGCATATCCTCCAAATCTTCAGTTGCTAAAACTCGAGGTTTTGGTGAGTCGTCCACCTCCATGACAAGCGCCTGAAGGTGATTTCGTTCCTTTAAATTATAACGAGCCACGAAAAAATTGCGCATGTCAGAATCGTTCCGGTTTTTGTAGTAGTTTTTCAGATGCTTGGAAGCGAAATTGGGGCTTGAAATAATAGCATGCCATGCTTTGCACACACTCTTGTACTGCAAAAGCCATCTCACTGGCAACCACGATAATATTTCGACTATCAAACCGTCATCCAAACGATCTTTGTGTGCGTCTGCAATTATGATTCCCTTCGAACTCTCTCGTTCCTTTTTACTTCTGTGGGATCACAATTCAGAAAATCCTATATTACTCCGTCAATTCATTTAGCCGTTTGTGTGATCGGAAAATTAAAGTACGAACAAAATGGGTTTTGCAAAAAACACTAGATTAAAAGATCAAGTAATAATACGATACGCGACAAAACAGACCTATCCTTCAAGTACTGAATCAAATTGCTGTTAGTTTCTGGCTTCATGTAACGTTGTAATGAAAGCGCCATTGCTGAAATCACAATTTAATGGATACGAGTTAATCATCAACGCTAAAACCATGGTTAATTATACAATGTAATCCACATTCTAAGTGGTAAATTAATTAAGTAATCAGTAATTTAAGCGTCGATTTCACTGCAGAAATAAAATTAATTAATAACCCAAGATTTAAAAACACACAATTTTTGATGTAATTTAATGGATACGAGTCAATCATCAACGCTAAAACCATGGTTAATTAAAAAAAAAAAAAAAAGTAATCATGCAAGAAGTCCGTCTCAAAAGACGGATATATCCATCTTAAACATAAGAACAGGTCATGAATCACTCCATAGAGAAACAAATACTTTCAATCAGTAATTTAAGCGTCGATTTCACTGCAGAAATAAAATTAATTAATAATCTACGATTTAAAAACACACAATTTTTTATGTAATTTTCATGATGTGAGACGGTACTACGATAAATTTATAAAGGTGAAATTGATAAAATCCCCACAAAATCAAAACTAACAATTGCATGCAAAAGAAAAAAAAAATGAAGAAATAAGTAAAGATCAAAAGAAAATTACCACAAAAAATGAGAGGAGTTTCAGATACTCTTCAATTGCCGAGAACTTTCTGGGTTAAAAAAAAAAAACACAGTAGAATTGGAGGAGACTGTCAAAGTTTATTGTTTCGATTGACAATATACTCGCTTAACAATTTACGGAGACGGTCACACACTCTCACCCACTAATAAATCGTCTGTAAAATTAGTCTTATATTAATGCGAGATTAGAATATAAAATGTAGTTCAAAGGTATAATAGTAGAAAAATATAAAATTATTTATTTTCTAAAGTGGGCACTGAAAAAATTTAGTTATAATTTATGTAATCATTTTCACTAAAATGGTATAAAAACTAATTAATAAAGTAATAATAAGGCTGACTTACAATAATTCATGGGTATTGATTTTCCGTATACGCTTTTTACTTCCGTTGTATACTTTTTTCGCTGTTTTTTCCAATTTTGTCCTTTTTTACTTCCATAATATACAATTTTTTTTTACAACTTTTCCTAACCTAAAATTATTCAATTCTAACTTTTCTTTAATCGAATTCATCAAATATTTTAGTTTCTTAATGATGAACTACGAAAATAAATTCAATGACGTAATAATCTATTTTAATTTTAATTTTGTTCATTAAATTATTGATTTTTTTATTAATTTAGTGGATTTATTTTAAAACTAAATTTAGGGTTTATAAGTTAAAGGTGGTTTAGGGTGGCGGGAATGGTGGTGGTCTACGACGGAGGGGCGGCACACGGTGGGGAAAAGTGTCTGGGAGGCCGGTGGTCTGGGCTGGCGGTGGTGTGGAGCCGTTAGGTTGGGTGGTGGTGGTTTGTGGTGGTGGTTTGTGGTGGTGGGAAGGGTTGATTTTAATGGTGGGTTGTGGGTTAGGGTGGGCAACGAGTCTACTTGGTGGTGGGGGCCGGCGGTGCCGGCCGGAGGTGCACGGCGACGGTGGACGCCGGCGGTGCAGGCCGGCGGTGGTAGGGTGGCGGCAGTGGTGGGTGGTGGGGTTTTTGTTTGTTTTTTTTTCTTTAATTCCAATTTTATATAAACCCTAATTTAATTTTCAACATAAATTAATCAAGATTAATAAAAGTAACATAGTTTTATGAAAAATATTGAAATCAAATCGAATTACTATACTCTTGAATTGATTATTGAGATTAATAATTGAAAAAGTTGAAAAATTATATGAATTTAGGTTAGAAAAGTTAGAAAAGTTAGAAAAAATAAAAGAGAGAATTTTGTATATTATGAGAGTAAAAAAGGATAAAGAATGGAAACTAAATGAAAAAAGTATATGAAATGAGTAAAATCCGTATACGGAAAATCATATACGTAATTCATGACTCGCACAAAAATTTCTGCTCACTAAATTTGGTGGATTTTTAAAGGATTCATTCAAATTTTGTTCTCCATATTTTTTAAGATTTAACTTTTAATTAGAACATTATAAAGTACATTATGAAAATATAGAAGATCATAAGAAAGTGAAATTTTGCATAAAATCGTATTAGTGTATCATACAAAGTAATAATTTAACGTAATTGATTTTCCGTATACAAATTTTACTCATGTTCTATACTTTTTTCATTTAATTTCCAAGTCTTGCCCTTTTTTACTCCAACTCTATACAAAATTCTCTCTTTTTTGTTCCAACTTTTTTAATAAAAATTCAACCAATTGTTCGATTATTGATCGTGAATTCCATAAACAACTCGCAATAATGACATTCAATTTCAATTTTTGACATTAAATTAACTATTTTTTTTTTAATTTTTTAATAAATTTAAGTCAATTTAATTGAAAATTATAATTAGGGTTTGTATAATGGTAGCCGGGGCAATCGACGGAGGACGGTCAGCGGCCGGCGAGAGTGGCAGTGAATGGTCGGCGCCGGCGTGGGGCCGGGGTGGTTAGCATGGTGGAAGCCGCCGTGTGTGGTGGTTAATTTGGGTTGGGTTTGTGTGTGGTGGTTTGTACTAATTAGGGGTTTGTGGTGGGGTTGGAGAGGCGTCGACCGGCGGCAAGGGTGGGCCGCCGGTGAGGCGTGGTGGTTAGATGGTATGGTGGTGGCCGAAGGTGATGGTGGTGGAGGGCTAGGGTTGAATGCTACGTGCTTTCTTCCTCTCTTTTTTTTTTTCTTTTTTTTGTATTTTTTTTTTTGTATTTTTTTTTTTTTTGTATATTGTTAGAGTAAAAGGGTAAAATTGGAAAACCAAACAAAAAAGTATACAACGAGAGTAAAATCCGTATACGAAAAATCAATACCTTAATTTAAATATAGAAACAAATGATCTAATTTATTTCCTTATGAAAATGTAGAAGATTATAAGAAAATGAAATTTTGCATAAAACCGTATCACTTTATCATACAAAGTAATAATTTAAATATAGAAATAAATGATCTAATTTATTTCCTCCAGCTATTAAAAACTTTTTTATTTACTATACAATGAACTAATATATTAAATAACAAAAAAAAATCCACTACTCCCTTATTAGACCAAAAATTGGGTAGAAACACTGAACATAATTGACATTAGAGTGTCTGCATTCAAAATCTATGTGCTGTTTGGTTATGGTTTTCAGAATAGATTTTCTTATACTTTAAACCTACATATATAAAGTTCAAATAATTATTAATATAAGAGAATTATTATTTTCAAAAGTCATTTTAAATAAAATCTTGTATGGTCCATGGAGTCAACGGATCATATCGGGTCGAGTGTAGACATTAAATTAACGGGTTGTTTTGAACTATTGGGTATGAACGTACGGTTATATATCGGGTTACGGAATTAAAATTTACGTACGGTTATATATTGGGTTGTTTTGAACTATTGGGTACGCACCTGATATCTTATTTCATAAACGTGCAATTTGTACAAAAATTTATTATAAGACCACCTCATGTGTACTCTTTTGTATAGTTCTTATACCATTTCAATAAAAATTGTGATTGTGATATCATGCGTAACCATTTTCATACTCTTTGTATCCCTATTAGAAATTTTTGTAGATCTATTTTCTGTTTTTGTACCTTTTAAACTATAATTTGTTTTATTATACTCACATTAATTTAGTGTGATACAATCTCACACTCATTTATGCATCATTTTATTGGACTCGTCGTATTATAAATTATGGTAAGACGGTCTTATATAAGAGTTTTTGTTTATTTTAAAAATAAGTTTTGTAATTATTTTTTTACACCCAAAAAAATGATTTTGGGTGACTTAAGAGAACTAATGCGTAAATATGGTTGTATGGGTAATAGTGGCCGTATTGTAAGGTACTAAGGTGTATAGTATATGGGCTGACACATGATTTTCATTAGCCCACGGCATAGTCAAAGACTCAAAGCCTCAATTTTAGGCCCTTGAGTGAGGAAATGAATTGTGAGAAGGAACCATAACAAATTACAGTAATTCTCCCGTAAGGCTGAATTTACACTAAGTTAATGTGAGACCAAGGTACAAATTACAGTTAAAGTGGTACAAAAACATGAAACAAATCTACTAAAGTCACTAACAGGGATACTAAAAAAAATTAGTAACAATTAATCATAATTATCACTTAAATAGTACAAAAGCTATATAATCGGGTACAAATGAGACGGACTTACAATAATTTATTGTAAGTCCTGACTTACACAACAATTAGTGAACAAATTATACCCTTTCCAAAAAAATTTGCTCCAATATTTCTCTTTAAAATTTAAAAATCCCCTATAATCAAAATCAAAAGCTAATATACACCGAATTCACAAAAATCGTCATAATCCACCTAAAATTAATCAGTTAAAAATATTGGGAAAATACATGAAAAGGTTAAAATTGTTGGCGATTTTAACCCTCCTCCGCCGTCCATGATGGTGTTTCCGGCCGTGTCCGAGTTGACTCGGTCCACCGGTAGGAGTGGGGAATAAAGGGCGATACGAAGCTTTGTTCGAGGAGAATTAATTTATTGCGTTTTGTTTTGCGTGAGTTCGATTTATCTTAGTTTTGCTTGGTTGTTTTTATTAAAATTTGTTTCTGTGGGATTATTATTTAGTTTAATTGATTTATTTTAGCAAATTAAGAGGTTTTCATTGATTTATTTTGCCCATTTATTCTGAAATGTAATTTCTAAATTTTTATTTGGGTTGAGTTTAATTTAACTGGTTTTTCAAAAAAATTCTTTTCTTTGTTGATTAATTTTAAGTTAAAAATTTATTGTTCTTTTTCAATTAAAAATTTGGATTTTGTTGGGTGAAAAAAGAGACTTTATTTTCGTTTCTGTAGGGTGAGAATCACTAATATTAATTCATTAAGAGTTAGTGGTGGGGCCTGATTTTGACTGTCAACATTTAACCACAGTGCGACACCTATTGACCTATGCACTGTGGTTATTGCTTCGTAAAAAAGATAAAGTCATAATAACCAAAAGTAAGTAATAATGGTTTTAGTATCAACTCCTTATTATAAAACCGTCTCAATGAATAATTTGATCATAGACGTTGCTACAGTCATACTAATATAAATATAAATATACGTCAATTCTGATTAATTTGTATATATACGTTAATTGATCATTTAACTTGCTGAGAAAAGAACGAAAAAACTTTTCAATACTAGAATACTCATTTAAATTCTAATTTTCGTACTTTATCTGTAATAATTTAACAAAAAAATTAAAAATCATAGAACAATTTGATAGTAATTTATTAAGCAAATAGAATTTCACATGAATCATGTGTACATGGAGCATAAACACGAGTATGAGGAAAATATAATATTGACATTCTAGTAAGTTAGACGTGGGTGGTAGTGATTCTTTGACCATTTACACGCGTATGCACCCTTATATGCTTCACCATGACTAGTCTATTTTTTAAGACTTTATTTTTGCGATCATAAATACTCCCTCTGTTCCAATGAATTGTTTACAGTTTGATTTTTTTATGAGGAGAATTTGAGAGAAGTGTAAATAAATGACTGAGGTAGAGGGAGTAAATAAGTTTCATTGACAAAATATAGAGGATAAAAGCATATACTCCCTTCGTTCCAGTGAATGGTTAACATTTACTTTATTTTGTAAGAGAAAATAAAGAAAACGTTAACAATTGACTGAAACAGAGGGAGTACTTAAATTAACATGAATAAATTTTAGTTATAAATTTTACTTGTATTTGGTAAGTTTATACTACGTCGAAGTAATTTTTAATTATAATTGGAGGCTGAAGATCGATTATATACTCTAACACGCATCCTCACGCAAATGCCTTTGAACTTGAAGTGTGGACGCAACTACATGTCCGCCTACTCAGATATCATGTCAGGAACCAATTCAACCAGAAGTTTAAACTTATAATTGGAGGCGCAAGATCAATTATATACTCTAACACAGCACGAGCCCTTACCTTTTTTTGTTTCAATAAGAATGATTGAATTGAAAATGGATAAAAATGCCTACTCAATCTATTAAATACAAAATCAGATAACTTTGTGTAAAAAAAAATTAACAATTATCGAATAGAAGGGAAAATAATAATTTTACAATTACCGGAATATTCCATACAGAATATTTCCGGAATACTTTGATATAATGTCAGGAACCAATTCAACCAGAAGTTTAAGCTTATGATTGGAGGCGCAAGATCAATTATATACTCTAACACAGCACGAGCCCTTACATTTTTTTTCAATAAGAATGATTGAATTGAAAATGGATAAAAATGTCTACTAAATCTATTAAATACAAAATCAGATAACTTTCTGTAAAAAAAAAAAAATTAACAATTACCGAATTGAAGGGAAAATAATAATTTTACAATTACCGAAATACTCCATACAGAATATTAATAAACCAATTTACGATCTGTATCTGTATATTTTATAAAACCGTCTCATATAAAACCCGACTTCTCCAATTCAAACGTCGCTTTACGTATAGTTAAGGTTAACGGTTACCCGTACCACCCGTCATGCAACTTCCTCACCTATAAAACCATAATTAAAGTGATGAACAATTGAACATCATTTATTTCCCTCTCATAAAAATTACTCCGTAAAATTTAAAATTCAATCTTTTTTTTTTTTAATTGTTTATTCACTAGTCTCATTTTCAATCAATTTTGCATACGTTTCAGATCTGGTAAACATAAATTTACTTTTTTTTTTTTTTCCCATGTTTCACCCTTCAAATTAATCATCATTTTCATGTAGTAGATATTTAACATTACAAAAAGTTCACTGATTTTTTACCAAAAAAATTGCAGGTTTAATTCAATTTTACTTAGTTAGTGTGATAAAGTTTCAATCTTTTGTTTTAAACTTTCAATTTTTGTTTTTTTTGATGTGAAATTTGTACTTAATGCGAGTAATGTTGAATTTTTTTTTTAGTAAAGTTTTGAACTTTTTTGGTGGGTTATCACTATATACATTAAATAAATAAACTTTTTTTGATTAATGTAATAAAGATTTAAACTTTTTTGTTTTTTTTTTTTCTTTTGTTGTGTGTCAAAGTTTTGATTTTGAAGTAATGTTTATGAGAAATCATTGTTTTTCTATTACTTGTATGTGTAAAACATGTCACATGTGACTTTGATGAGACGGTTTCATGATAAATTTATCGACTGATGAAATTTATGTGATTGACAGTTTGACAGAGAGCAATGGAGCAGGAACTTGATCACCAAACTTCCTTGAAACACAAATATGACTGCTTATTATTTGGTAAATTTTTGTCCTAACATTTGTTTTTTTTTTTTTTTTTTTTTTGTATTATAGTTGAATTTTGTTTCTAATTTTAAAGTTAGAGAATTAATTGTTTGTAATACATTGCTTGAAAATTTTTTAGATCTTGATGATACCCTTTATCCTCTGAGTTCTGGCATTGCTTCTCATTGTTCCAAAAACATTCAAGGTACTTTCATTCTATACGATTTCGTTATCGTTTGATTATTATTTATGAACGGTTCCAAATGATGATTTATATTCGTCGACTCAATTGATTTTGGGTTTAATTTGAGTTGTTTATTTTGGATTGGAATGTTTGTAGCATACATGATTGATCATCTTGGAATAGAGAAGAGTATAGTTCCTGATATGTGCTATGTTTTGTACAAATATTATGGAACTACTATGGCTGGTCTTAGGGTATGTCTTAAACCCTTCTACCGAGTTTTAAATCTCGTCTTTGTTTGTCGTAAATTAGTGTTGATTTGTGTTCTTGTTTCGACAGGCTATTGGATACAACTTTGACTATGATCACTACCATAGGTAAGCCACTTGTGTTAACTTTTGTATGTTGTACTTTGTATTTGTTTGGCTTTGTTGCTTACTCGTTGTTGATGTGATTCGTGATGTTTAGCCAAGTTCATGGAAGATTACCGTACGATTTGCTGAAACCTGATCCACTGCTGCGGAATTTGTTGCTTAGTCTTCCAATTCGAAGAGTTGTAAGCCTTCTGAGTCTTCATAAAACAGCCCTTTGAATATCCGTTAACTTTTTTCTCCGTGTATCTTTATTTTTAAATCTATGGTAAATCGTTCACAGATTCTCACGAATGCTGACAAGAACCACGCTGCCAACGTTCTGAAAAGGATGGGACTAGAGGATTGTTTCGAGAGAATCATTTGTTTTGAGACATTAAATCCACCTACTGAACATGATTCTGTTTCTTCTGTGGACGCGAATAATGTTCCTGATGAGAGCTCTGAGATTTTCAACATCATGGAGTATCAGCCTAGTTCCGGTTTGAGTCTTCCGGCAACACCAATTGTGTGTAAACCCTTTGAGTCTGCGTATAAACGTGCCTTTGAGATCGCAGACATCGACCCTAAAAGAACGGTAAGTGGATCAATCTATTTCAAATTGTGCAGGTGCGCTCTAGTCCGCTGTATCACTCTATCTGACTTGACGTAATGTTATTGCAGTTGTTCTTTGATGATAGTATTCGCAATCTGAATACTGGTAACAGATTAGGCCTACATACTGTGCTGGTAAGTTTCGATATTCTCGCTGTGAACAAAACATATGCACATTGTGGAAATCGTGTCTGCCATAGAAAGAGCGTGTATATTCAACCAGATAATGACATTTTGTTAAACAGGTAGGAAAGTCGGAGAGATCAGAAGGGGCTGATTACGCCTTAGAGAGCATTCACAATATCAGAGAAGCGTTCCCAGAATTGTTGGATGCCGATGAAGTGAGATTGGAGAATGTTAGATATTCACAGAAGATTGTTGTTGAAGCCTAATAAGTACGGAGTACAACTACTTCAGCTTAGTCTGAAGGAATAATACTAAACTTGGATATTTCTCTTGTTTTCTGATAATTAAATGTAACAAAAATACTCTACTAATGTTGCTGTAACTCTACGGGGGCAGAGTCGATGTTTCCCCTTAACTGTCACCCGATATTCATCGAATTTAATAGTTGTATCAGCGTCACCAGAACAATATAAATGCTATAAACAAGAAGTGTAGGTGAAAGTTTTTTTTTTTATATTAACAGCAATCAGTTTCAGTTTTCTAATGAAATGTCAAACCACCTGAAATCCTGAATCAAAAACCAACATTTCTTCTACCAATGCAATATCGTTTGTAATTTATGCGGCCAAAATCACGAGGAAATGTTCTGCGCATTCCACTAGTCCTGTGATGTTCTTAGGCATGCTGTTGACGATTTTCTTTAGCTAGTTATGAGCAAGCCTGATTATGGTAACAGTCAAGGGCGGGGATGAAAAACTGATGTACCATCGACCAATGTACTCTGGCTAATTATTTTAGTGTATACTTCTTTCCGGTAAATGCCTGGAACTTCGGTTCTTCGGGTTTTGTAGAAGCTGTCTCGCTCTTAACAGTCTCATTGACCTGCATCACAGATTACAAGAGCTTAAGTGTACATAACGGCAAAATAGAAGCAGATTTAAAATATAAGGGCTGAGGGCAAGTCTGTTTTAGGCGTATTGTTTCCGGGTCATTTGACTCTGAGCCACGTTGATCGGGTTTTAGTCAAGTTGTTTTGGATCAAACTCATTATGGACCTTATGGTTAATATTTGGGTGGTTCTGTAGTAAAATTAGGATTTAGGCTTAAAAAACATCGTATAAAGCAATGAAGAATGCGAACTTTAGGCCTGCTGCTCAAGCCAGCCTCTGCGTTTGAACCAAAAACGAGCTTTCCAGAACGCCGTGTTGCTGACGTCGTGCTTGATGGTGTTTCCTTCTCTTTGGGTTGAGTAGAAGACGAGCTCGATGGCTTCTCACTATCACTAGACTCCGCTTTTTTGACAGAATCATCTGCTACTGCCGAAGTTTTTCCATCTAACCGTCTCCCTGATCCAGTAAACGGGTTAAATTTTGGGACTTTCTCGGCAGGCACCTCTTCAGCTACAGGAATAATAATACTCAGACCAAGTTAGTTTCGGGTTACGAGACTTGAACTCCGAAGAACGGCAAATATTATCAATAATAAGAATAAGAACCACCTTCAGTTTTCCGCTTCTTTGTTGGAGTGGGAATAGACGGCTTCTCGGGTTCTTTGTAGTCCAGCGGTGGTGCAAAGTCAACCTCACAGTCGGTCTCGATAATACTGACAGCTGCAGCGGGTTTTGTTTCCACTACGTCAATAAAGAATTTTTTGTTGTTATACGCTACCATGATAGTGTCCCCAGTCGTTAAACACGAGAAGTTCCTCAGTGTCGTCTCCAAACTGCAAGAAATTCAAATTGCTGAGCAGTTTTTGGCGTAAATTGGACTTATTCTTCTCATCTTATCAAACACTTCAGAAATTTCAGAAAACTTCAGACGAGGTGAACAGCATACACTGCTTTTGGATTGGAAATATCTAAAAAGTCCGAGGTGTGAGGTTGGAGCTTCACAAATGTGCCCTTCGATAAGCTAGCGTTTTTCACCTGCACGATGTCTCCCTCCTGAAGAAGCATGTTTTCCATCATCTGAACACATAACGCCAAAACGCATTCAATTAGATCGTATCCATTCCCCACCGTAAAGTTCATTTTACATTTTTACCGGTTGATGGCCCTACCAACAGAAATAAAGAAGCGTACCCAGTAAGGCAGGAATATCAGGCCTTCATCAGCGACAAATTCCAGAACTCCACAATGAGTGACGCGACTAGCAGAAGGGTTGCTCAGCTCGAACAGCATTGGATACTCGATATGCAGAGAGGCTAGAGAACGCCGGAAATCATTGAATGAAGTAGCAGAAGAAATACATGAGTTCAAGGCAAGTAATTAAGCAAAATTTCACTTACCGAGTCGATCAAGAGCTGATGGAGGCATTATGACTGCAAAACAAAGACGACGTTAAGTTTGTGAAATAAATTTACGTTTTCTAAATTTCGAATGAAAGCATGCATGCTTTAAAGTAAGTGCGTACTCTTGTCACCCTTCTCCAAATGTGGCTGCACAACGAGAAAACGAAATTGAATCAACATCTAAAACATTACATCCTCAATTCTCTTCTCTTCCGTTTCTATCCTAGAATCCAAACGATTTTGAGCTCTTTCTACTTCAGCTATTTATCATGTTTTTCTTCATTAAAAAAAAGATTTAGCACGTCAACCATTTCTACTACAGACGCGTAGGCCATAGCTTGTAGAGTTAATCAAGGCAGAAGTCTTTGATAAATAATCAACCTAAACAACATACGAGTATAAAATATTGCATAATTCAGTGTAATTTTCGCAAAGAAGTGAGCTTAATGCACCTTTTCGATAAACGATGAGGGGTAGCATCGATAACTTTGAACAAAGGACGAAACGTGTCGTGTATAATCTTCATCATAAGACTGCCAACCATCAAAATAAATCAATATCAACAATATTGAACTCAAAATGCATTTTAGATTTGTCCTTAAGCTCTCTAAAGCCCTCTTCTTTCCGACTTATTTTCAACTTCATTCAGTTCAGTACAAATAAACTACTCGTAAGTTCAATTCAGATCATATAAGTTTCGTTCATCAAAATTAAGTCCAAAATAACTAGGCTAAGTAACAAAATACTCTCTAAATAATTGAATTCCCAAGAATTTATCATTTGTCATAAGACTGTTGTATACTAAACCAAGTTCAATTCAGTTCATATAAGTTTCATTCATCAAAATTTAGTCCAAAAGAACTAGGCTAAGTAACAAAATACTCTCTAAATAATTGAATTCCCAAGAATTTATCATTTGTCATAAGACTGTTGTATACTAAACCAAGTTCAATTCAGTTCATATAAGTTTCGTTCATCAAAATTTAGTCCAAAAGAACTAGGCTTTAAGTAATAAAATACTCTCTAAATAATTGAATTCCCAAGAATTTATCATTTAAATAAGACGGTTGTATACATACAACGAACGAACGATTTATTTGCTCATCAAAATTATAATCCATAGATCCCAAATGTAAATCAATTACACCATAATTAACCAATAAAAAAAAAATCAATCATAATCAATCAATTTCATATGAAAAAAAGTATCATACCATGTTTTTGTTCAACTGATCGAAAAATTAGCCTTGATTCAATCACCTATTTAAAAAAAAAAAACACAAACAATCAATCAAAACAAAAACTACATAACATCATAATTTTATTAATTCAACATAAATCATAAATCATCAGAAAATCTGTCATCATAAAATCATACATTAAAAATAAAAAAATTACCCAACAAATAAAGGAACAAAAGATAAGTAAAAATTTAATTAAATAAATTAAAGATACAAACTTTATTAAAGATTACCAAGAAAATTTATGTAATGTTTTGTTATGATGAGTTTTTGGCGGTGATGAAGGGGATTTTATATTGCAATAGATGATAGTGAGAAATGTGAGATGAATTTCAAGTAAAAGCACTCACCTTATATATATGAGTTGGAAATATTTTGAGTTTTTATAGTTTTTGCATAAAATAAAAAAACTTTTATAGATGAATTAGATGATGATAAAAAAAAAAAAAAAAAAAAAATGCTTTTAAATTACATATACCCAATGATATTTTAGAAGAAATTTTTTAATTTGAAAGTTAGTACTATATGTTGAATTAGATATTTTAGTTTCAACTTGACTTGATTTAAATACGATAATAATTTTGAGTTAAATATGTTTTGGAGAAGTTATGACCTGTAATAGACTAGTATACAAATCCTAATGTCCATTTATCGTTAACTTTTTCTACGTGAAATAACTATAATAGCCAGACAATCATTATAAAGATTTATGTATATTAAACTTAAAAAATAAAAAATAAAATCCCAATCAAATATAAATATATCATACATACGGAGTAACGCTTAAACATTTCTAATTATTTATCGTTCTATTAAAAAAGTGTCAAAATTCAGTAATTCTTCTTGTAAGGCGGAACTTACACCAAGTTAATGTGAGACCAAGGTACAAATTGCAGTTAAAGGGGTACAAAAATATGCAACAAATCTACTAAAGTCACTAATAGAGGTACTAAAAAGATTTAGTAACAATTAATCATAATTATCCCTTAAATAGTACAAAAATTATATAAATGAGGCGGACTTACAATAATTTATTGTAAGTTCTGACTTACACAAGAATTCCAATTTTTTTTTTTTTTTATTATATTATAATTATAATTATAATTATAATTAGGCGAAATTGCAAATAACTACCTTTTAAAACCACTTTTTTTTCAAATAACTACCTTTTATAATTTTTTTTTCAAATCACTACCTTAAAACGTATTTTTGTTTTCAAATCAATACCAGTTCCCCGGAAATCTCATTTAACTCGAAAAAATAAGGATGGAAAGTGCTGAAAAGTGAAAGAATCATTGTTTGATTGAATAATATGAGAGAAAAAATTAAAAACAATGGAAGAAATTTTAGGTAAAGAGGTAAAGAGGATGAAATGAAGAGGTTAAGTTAAATAGAGGAAGAAAGGTTAGAAAATGGTAGAAGGGTAGAATGGGTATTTGATATGGCTGTTTCAAATAAAAGGCAATAAAATTTTTCAAAGTGGTCGGAATTTGATAAAATATGACGTTTTCCGGGGAACTGGTATTGATTTGAAAACAAAAATACGTTTTAAGGTAGTGATTTGAAAAAAAAATTATAAAAGGTAGTTATTTGAAAAAAAGTGGTTTTAAAAGGTAGTTATTTGCAATTTCGCCTTATAATTATTGTCATAATGTTATCTAAGAAATTATATTACCATAAACCATAAGTTAGTAAGTTACCATAAAATCATGGACCTAAATTTCCAAATTTATTTGGGAACCCAAATACGGCCCAAATATAAAAACGGGTAATTGAAATTAATTTCACTCGTAATTATTTCCGAAACCCTTTTGTAAAATCAACAACAACCCTAGAAACCCTTCAAAAAGGGGGGGAAATTAATTTTTGGGACAAAGAAAGATACCATCTTTGTTGATAATTTAGGTGAATTTTACAGATTTAAGTCATGGGTAAGGTGGAGATGTCTTCCGTTTTGAAAAATTTAAAGGTAATTCACCTTTTTTTTTTTTTTTTTGCCATATTATTTGTTGTATTTGATTGATTTTAATTGATTTTTTTTGCTTCATAAGCTTGAGATTTGAACTGGGTTTTGTTTTAAATCATGTGGGTGTTTTCAATTGAAGTGTTTGTATATGTTTTATGATAGCTAATTTAGCTAATGAAGTTGTAGTTTTTGAGGAATTTATGTGGATTTTTTTCATTTTTCAGTGATTTTAATTGAGTGTTTAGGAAGTTTTCTTGGTCTTTATGATAAAATCATCTCATAAGTTTTAGTTATTTTTCTGCTAATTTAGCTTTAATGCTTGAATTTTGTGCTTAGTATGGTTAGTTGTTTGTAGATTTACAGTTTTTCATTTCAATTTAAGTGCTATATATGATTTCAATTTAATTTTTGCTTAGTATTGTTTAGTTTTATGTAGGTTTTCATTGTTTGGTGATTTGTTGAAGGTTTAGGTCTTCTTCGTGATCATTTGTCGAAGTTTTAGTATTATTCTTTTCAATTGAAGTGTTGCACATAGTCTTATGAAAGGCCTTCATTGTTTGGTGATTTGTCGAAGATTTAGGTTTTCTTCGTGGTGATTTGTCGTAGTTTTAGCAGTATTGTTTTCAATTGAAGTGTTGCACATGTTTTAGGAATTAGGAGTAAGTTTTATGAAAGACCGTCAATGGTCTGAAACCCCATTCATCCTTAAAAATCGTCTTTTTGAGATTTAGTGTTATGTTGTCTTGTTTAGCTGTAAAGTTCTCTGTAAGTTTATAATCAGAAGATCGCTTAAACTTTTGTTCTTGATGATTGTTTGTGGTTTGGGTTTTGACGTTTTATTGAAAATTGCTTTGTAAAAAGTTTATGCAAAGAGCAGCACAAAGGGAGGAGAAAATTAAGGAAGAAGAACAACCAAAGCAAGATGGAAATTTTGTTTCCCCTAATAATGTTAAAAGAAAATGGTATCACCTTTGATTTTCACTACCAACTTTTTACATTTTCGATAGTTTTTTTAGCATTTGGGTACGTTTAGTTTTTAGGCCCTTGAAGTATTTGGTAATGTAATATAGTATTTTATATTGTCATAGCCAACCTTTGTGGAAGCCTCCTATTAGCTTTGACCATGTTGTAGTTATTATACTTTTGAGTTGTCAAACCGTCCGCGGTTTTCGTGTCTGTGAACCTCGTCTACCTTGAAGTGTTGCTTATCTTGTCAGATGCAGTAATTTCTAGTTAATTAGGCCAATCCTTGAACTGACTGGGCTCTGTATTCGAAAAGAGTTTGCGGAAACTAGGTTGTTCGAGTTCTTTTGTATTTGGCCGAACTTACACGTATTCCCTGAACAAAATCTTACAATACTGTTTGGGGACATGATTTGAGAGGTTGATGTGCCGAATAATGTGATTAAACACATAACAAATACTCGCTACTTGTTTTGATTTGAGGTGAAGATGTACATTGTTTTCTCTTGTCGGTGTTGAATTTACCGGTTTGTTGCTTTTCTATCTGTTCAGAACTGTTAGTTCATTAATGCATCCATTTTACTTGAGTTATCATGGTAGAAACTAGATGTATGTTGTAGTTACATGTCTATGGAACTTCATATAAATTGGACTATTTGGTCATGATCATTCCGAAACATAACACTAATACGCCCAAAATACCTGCGCAGTATGGTCATATTGGAAGGAGATCCTCAACCTGGTACAGTACGAGGTCGTATGTCATTTCAGAACTTCAATCCTACTATTGACGTGAGTATATCATGGTGCTTAAGTTTTCTTCTCTGAATTTGTCATTCCTCGGTTCTCATTTTTAAGCTTGTCGTGGCAGAAATTGAATAACGACGATGTAGCAAATGGTCCTGAAGCAGAAGCATCAACTTCAGCCGCTTTTCAGTCTGGGAGTGGGAAGAGTAATGACAGGTTTGTGAAATTATATTACTCCGTATTACGTTTCCTAATCTTCGTAGAACTTGTGCAGGTTAAAAGTCTTTCATTAAGAAGTAGAGTCGCAAATATTGACGTGCCCTGAAAATTGTAATATAAAAAAACAGGATTGGGTTGAGGCTTGATGACCCCGTTTATGTAAGTGGGTCGACACGTATACAACATGAGAGTTAATTGGGTTGAGTTAAGCTTGAACTTTCTAGACATGAACATGAACGAATAACTTTTACTAAATGAACCCTAAATTATTCTATATCTCCGTCACATATATAGATTATATTTACGTTCAAAACATCATCATGACTCAAATCCAAATTGGGTGACTTGGGTTTGGGTTGAAGGTTTCATGACATGTTTACATGTGACGTGAACGCGACATAACCTAATCTGTTGAGCACCATTTTTATTCCGGAATCAAGTCTTAGGGTTAAGCGCTTGCATATTGGAAGTATTTTGTACGAGAAGTTGCGGAATGTCAAATATGTCTGAGTTAACAGCTTGAAATGATGTGATTGACAGAAAAAAGCAGCCTTCAGAAACTACCTGTATGGACTTAGGCGACAACGAAGCTGACAGAGAACGTAAGAGGAAACAACCAAAGGAGTTATCGCAGGCGAGTCATCCGAAGAAGCAACAGAAGAATAGCCAAGGTAATAACCAACACTCCTCTAGTGTTAACGGTAGTTCTCATAAGCAACCAAAGCGCGATAAACTAGACTTCAACGTTTTAGTACCGCAAAAGTCTCAAAACAGCAAAAAGAAGGGTCATAAGTAGTGCAGCAAAAATCTTAACAACGACTAAAAGAAAGTCGAGAGGTCGTGAGTACGACTGTAGTCGAGTTTTCGGATGTAGCTACATGTCCACAATACATATTCCTAGGTCTTAAGAAGTTTGTTGTAATTTTATCAGTGTATTCATTTAAAGCATGTTTTTATGCCCTTGTCTTTGGTTTCTGATCTTAAGAAAAGTTCATTTTAGATAATATTTGTAATGCATTTTCCCAAATTGTTTTACTCAATCTTTGATTTTAAATCTGTATCGTCTTCTGATTTACGTATTTCTGTACATTTGCTACGATAACACGTGCAAGTGGGTAAAATGTGGTCCTTGTACCGTTATGACTAACTCGATTTGCGTTGGCCTAACTCGACTTATACCGTTATGAGTTGTGACTCGATTTCCGAGTAATCAGCCCAATTTGATACAACCCAATCTATAGGGCTCGTATGCAAGTTGGTTTCTGGTCGATTTTTTTCGACAACTGTTCTCTCCAATTACTCAATGAAACAACTGAAACGACCTTGAATTCAAAACGACCTTTACTATTTACGCTTCTTACACACGTAGACGAGATAGTAATCGATTGGTGATATTCTCAAAGCAATTATAATACATTTAACGCTTCTAAACTCATTATCAGGAAAAAAAATCCTTTGATAAATTAGACAGTATTAATGTAATTGACCTTGTTCTAGAATATGAAGATCATTTATTTATTTATTTATTTATTGTATTTAACTTGAACTTCAAGCCAAAAATAAAATAAAAATTGAATAGTAATTGAGTATTATATTTAATCAAGTTGATGAAGTGCGTCATTGACGACGTGTACTTTTTTTTCACATTTACGATTAATTAATTGACTAACTAATGATCATCATTCATTACTTACCTAATTAAATTATAAGTCTATTAATTACGGAATAATTAATTATCACTTACTACGTGCCACCCACTTGTTTCTTATACCAAGTAATTTCACAAGACTTTTCTTACTCGTACGTCTTGTGTACTACTAATTGATTTTTTCCGTCATACTCTTCATATTCGATTTAAAATTAATTTAAATATATTTAACTTAATTTAATTAATATTTATGATTTGATAAACATCGAATAATAGCAGATTCTTTTGACATACACTAAAAATATATTATTTGATCTGAAAATAATTTAAAAGATTCAATCTGCTTACGGCCGACTGAAAATGACTCGATTAATATCCGATCAAAATAATTTGTGTACACGATACGATGAGATAAGAAATATCTTATGTTTGATATATGTCTTACATGAATATTCTCCCAAACATGTTTGACCAAATGACTTTACTTGTGCATGTACTTAGGACTTGAAGGTGACCAATTATAAACTATTAAATAATTAGTCAAATTTAATTTAATTAGCCACTAATTCAACACTAATCACACCCTCAAGCTTCAATGATTCATACATATAAAAGTCAAGCTTGTTATCTTCTACTCTCATATAAATCACATTATACAAAAGAAAAACCAAAAGTCAAAACTTTCTTGTGTTTTGACCATCATTAATGTTAAATCTTTGATTAAAAGTTCATTTCTTCTTGCATTTTTCTTGGTATTTTTCATCCAAAAATTTTTTAAACTTATTTTTATATTAAACCGAGGTATAAGATTATTACTGTACAATTAAACAGGTCAGAATTCTAACTGAAATTTATAATTCGCAATATCTCCATTCCATAACCACTAGGTTAAAAATATTATCGGTTTTTTTTTAACTATTCTTGAGGTTACCTCAACCGTTTTTTTAGATTATATCACTATTACATTTTTGTTTGGTCAAATAGGAGGCACTAGGCCATTACAATGGGACCGACTGCTCAAGGTATCTCAGTCCTGACCACTAGATCATGACATTCTCGGTATATCAATAATACATTTTGGCAAATTTTTTATAAAATTATTTTTCAAGTAGTAAAAAAATGAATTTGATTCCATATCAAGGGTATGCAAGCAATAATCTAGAGCAAAACTATGAGCAATCAATCAACATGCAAAATGAAATGTTTCAAAGTTATAGTAGTAGTAGTAGTAATTTTAATGAACAAAATATGAATTTGTTTTATGAATTTGCAAACCCTAATTCATCATCAGAAATTATAGTCCCAGATTTCCCAGATGCATGCCTTAAATTCATCAATGATATTCTCATGGAAGAAGAGGATTTTGATGATCTTAGACCTAATAATTTGTTTGATTTTCATGCTCTTCAAGCTACTGAACAATCTTTGTATGCTGCTCTCGGAACTCGTAATTATAATGATAACGATAACGATAACAGTAGGCTCGTACCTGTGTACCCTCGAGGTAGTAATGAAAACGTAGTCGAGTCGAATTCTTTTCGACAAATTGAGGGGAGGAGGAACCGCGAGAGGGAGAATGAGGAGGGGGATGTAGACGAGAGGCGAAGTAAGTATATTTCGACGAGTAATAATGATGAGTATGTTGAGATGGAGAAGTTTGATGATATTTTGATATGTGAAGAAGGGAAGGATGATATATCACCGAGTATACGGAAAGTTGGAGGTGGTGAGACGACGACAATGACGAAAAGTAGGAGGAAAACGAGGCGGGGGAAGGGGGAGTCGACGAGGAAAGCGCAGCAGGTGGTGGATTTACGGAATTTGCTGATACTGTGCGCGCAGGAGGCTGCAAGCTCTGATGTTGTGAATGCGACTGATTTGCTGCGGCAAATTCGGGAGCATGCTTCTGCGTACGGGGACAGCGCGCAGAGGGTCGCGTATTATTTCGCGAATGGGCTTGAGGCCCGTATGGCTGGGATGGGGTCGGACATGTACCGGGAGTTTGCTGGGAAGGCGATAACGTCTGTTGAGATTTTGAAAGCGTATAAGCTGTATGTGTCTGCAGTGCCGTTTCAGAGGACTACGTATTACTTAGCAAATCAGACTATTGCTAAGTTGGCTGCTAAGGCGACGAAGATCCATATTATTGATTTTGGGATTTTTTTCGGGTTTCAGTGGCCAGGGTTGATTCAGATGCTGTCGAAGAGACGGGTGGGCCCACCGAAGTTAAGGATAACGGGGGTGGATTACCCGATGAGAGGGTTTAAGCCTGCGCAGAAGGTTCAGGAGACGGGGAACCGTTTAGCGGGTTACTGCGAGAGGTTTGGTGTGCCGTTTGTGTTTCAGGCGATTGCACAGAGGTGGGATACGTTAAAACCCGAGGATTTCAAAATCGAGAAAGGCGAGTTAGTTATTGTTTCGTGTCTTTATCAGTCGGGGAAGCTACCTGACAAGAGTGTCGACGTGGAAAGTCCAAGGGATTATTTCCTAAAATTGATCCGTACACTGAATGCTGACCTGTTCATCCACGGTGTTGTGAACGGGACGTTCAACGCTCCGTTTTTCATCACACGCTTTCGGGAGGCTTTATATCATTACTCCGCCTTGTTCGACGTCTTTGAAGCCACAATACCTCGAGAAGATCCTGAGAGGCTCTCAATTGAGCGGTTTCTGTATGGAAAAGATGCCATGAACATCGTTGCCTGTGAGGGAAGCGAGCGGATTGAGAGGCCCGAGAGTTACAAACAGTGGCAGATGAGGCACCAGAGAGTCGGGTTCACGCAGGTCGCCCTCAATCAGGAAGTCGTTCAGAGAGCACGAGCGATGGTTAAGGCGAACTATCATAAGGATTTCATGGTCGAGCAAGATAAGGAGTGGATGGTCCAGGGCTGGAAAGGACGGATTCTAAGCGCTGTTTCGTGTTGGAAACCGTCTTAGACTCATCCATTTCATACAAAACTGTCATTCATTTTAAGCCTGACAAAGACGTCACTCAGGTTTGATTCATACTTTCGCTGAGCCTATGCTCGCTCGCTTTGACACAGGAGATGCCAGCGGTCGGGTTTTGTTCAGATCTTGTGCTAGGTTTCCGGTTTGAGTGTAAGTTTTGTCGGGTCAATGCTCAAATACTGTAGTCGAATTACTGATATGTCAGTGAGTCTAAACCTGTACTTCCTCGTTTCACTCGACTGTGTGCTTCTATTTGAGTGAAAATTTACGCGACTGAATGTAACGACGGAAGTATCAAATTAATTTAAACTTGTCTTGACAGCTAGTGTTTGTGAGCTGCTTTCTCAGTGTTTTTAAATACACAACGCAACTTTATTTGCACAAAAGTTCTTAATATTTTGCAAAATTTAAGCACCTTTAGATGTAATATGCTTACACTCTAATACCATTCGACACGACACGGTGTCTGAGTTTTAGACTCGTGGACGTTCCATGGTTTGAAATATCAGCCAAATGCATGCGACCGTACTCTAAATGTTTTAGCGACATTATACCGCAGCCCTGACAGATACTGAGACTTAAATACTACGTGTACAACGATAAAACTTCCTCGAGACAAAAGTACGGAAACTTTGGTATGATTATCTAGCTGGAATATTAGCTTAATCTTGGACAAATTTGGACGTTTAGTTTTCTTGCAGACAAAACAAGATAAGTTAATCAAAGATTACACATTAATTAGTCATACAATGTAAATCATTTAATTTAATGTAAGAAAGCTATAAATGGTGTTGATAGTTTTCTTGGAAAATAGGTCTCTTATCATGTGTATATATATACTGCAACATTGTTTTACCAAATTACACATTCTTTTTTCACTTCTTCGTCGTAATTTTACTGTTCGATTTTTACTACACTGTTTTTTTTTTTGTTTTTTTTTTTTTAACTTTTGCTATGGCTGGTACACTTGTGCAGCTTTTGGATGGAATTTTAGCGTCTCACGGCCGTGAGATCCTTGTGTTCTTTTCGAGGTGAAACAGTTCCGTCTCTATATACGATTTTCATATGCATACTATAAAAACATTTCTGTCCAATGTAAGACTGTTTGTGGTTTCTCATTCGAGTGCTGTAATGCAGAGTCGAGACCCATGGGAAAACGATTCTTCAGCGACAACAGTTATTTGCAGAGTTCGATTCTGTCACCAAAGTTGAAGGCCTAAAACTCGACGACTGTGTATTTGGTGACGTTATAAGGTCCACTCAGGTATAGTCTACAAGTTTGCTAAACTCTTCTGCGTTTGTTTCCTGTTCATTATAGCCTCTGATGTTCGTCTTCTGATTTTCGTCGTTTTTTTTCTTTTGCTACAGGAAGCAGTAGTTTTATCTCCATGGATAGCTCTTGCTGTTCGTCCGAGGCCTGGCGTCTGGAACTACATTCGTTTCGACATGAAGAGTCTTGTCATCAACGAACTGACCGTCTCTGAGTTTCTGAAACTCAAAGAGATGGTCGCAGATGAAAAGTAGTTCACGAATTTTGACTCAAAACATAAAAAGAAATTCTAATTTCATATTTTTTGTTTCGGAAATTTGACTTTTGTTTGCTGTAGTGCTTGCGTGAATGACGATTTTGTACTGGAACTCGATTTCAAGCCGTCTACTGGATCGTTGAACCTTCCATCTCTAACCGAGTCAATTGGAAATGGCGCTGACTACCTCAATATGATGCATTCCGCAAAGATGTTCCATGATAAGCAAAACATGGTTCTTCTCCTCGAGTTTCTCAGAGCACATCACTACAAAGAAAAGGTAGAAATTTTGATCGCGCATTTTTAGATCAGTGGCCGCGCTTCTCTAATCTTCCTGTTTCTGTGTTTGGATACAGTCGTTGATGCTGAATGACAGGATTAAAAACCTGAAAGATCTTCAGTCAGCTTTAGAAAACGCGCTACAATACCTCTTGACGCTTCATCCCGAAACACCATACGCCAACATAGAGCAGAAACTCCAGCAGGTAGGACTGGAGCGAGGGTGGGGAGACAACGTCAAGCGCGTTTCAGAAATGATCAGCCTGCTTCTTGAGATTCTAGATGCTCCTCATCCCTACACCCTTGAAAAGTTTCTCGGAAAAATTCCTTTGGTTTTCAATGTCGTGATTATGTCGCCTCATGGTTACTTTGCTCAGGATAATGTCTTAGGCTACCCCGACACCGGTGGCCAGGTTTGTCTATAAACTCTCCGTCTAAACGCTCCTTTTATTTCGGTGTTTAGCGAGAATCTGACAACAGAAATCTGATTTCTCTAATTCAGGTAGTCTATATTTTGGATCAAGTTCGCGCCTTAGAAAAGGAACTGCTTCAACGCATAAAGGCACAAGGCCTTGATATTGTCCCTCGGATCCTTATTGTAAGTTTCTGCGCTTTTTTTCTATGCATTTTACGGTTTTGCCAGGGCTGACGTAAAAAAGTTCACTGTCGTAACAGGTCACTCGTCTGCTGCCGGATGCCGTAGGAACTTCATGTGGGCAGCGTCTTGAGAGCGTTTTAGGCACAAATCACTCTAACATTATCAGAGTCCCCTTCAGAAACAAAAAGGGGGACATTTTACGGAAATGGATATCACGCTTCGAAGTGTGGCCTTACCTGCACACTTTTTCCGAGGTCACAGAAAATAACCTGCGGTTTACCTAAGCAGATGTGGCTAGTGAACATCGACATAACTTATATTTTCTTTTGTGCTGTAGGAAGTGGCTAATGAACTTTTGAAGGAGCTTCAGACGAAGCCAGATTTGATAATTGGAAATTACAGTGACGGAAACATCGTTGCTTCATTACTGTCTCATAAACTAGGAGTTACACAGGTGCATTAATACTGAATAATTCCGCAGTAACTTCAAAGTTTAACCCCATTCATTGAATATATATTTACTGTGTTTTGTCTGTCGATTTTACAGTGTACAATTGCTCATGCGCTAGAGAAGACAAAGTACCCGAATTCTGATGTGTACTGGAAGAAATTCGAGAAATATCATTTTTCTTGTCAGTTTACGGCTGATCTTATCGCCATGAATCTGACCGACTTCATAATCACTAGCACTTTCCAAGAAATTGCCGGAAAGTAATGTCTATAATTCCTAAGATTCTCAATTAAAACTCGTCATTGTTTATCAGCAGGCTTCTGATAATTCTTTCATTGTTGTAATGTCTGCACAGCAAGGACACAGTTGGGCAGTATGAATCTCACATGGCATTCACTCTTCCTGGTCTGTACCGAGTCGTTAACGGAATTAACGTCTTCGATCCCAAGTTCAATATCGTCTCACCAGGTGCAGATACGTCTGTCTATTTCCCCTACACTGAGACGGAGAAAAGACTCACCCATTTGCTGCCTGAAATCGAAGAACTGCTTTTTAGCCCTGTCGAGAATGAAGAGCACCTGTACAATTTCTTCGAATTTCTCATATAGTCATCTTTCCATAGTCTTTTTGGTCTGTAAAATAGATGCAAAGGTTTGATGTAATCGAATTTTGTGCAGGTGTGTACTCGAGAACCATAACAAGCCAATCATATTTTCAATGGCAAGGCTCGACAAAGTGAAGAACATCACAGGACTAGTCGAGTGGTATGGAAAGAACACTAGGCTCCGTCAACTGGTAAATATCGTAGTAGTTGCTGGAGACCGAAGAAAGGAGTCTAAGGACAACGAGGAACGCGCAGAGCTGACAAAGATGTACAAACTCATAGAAACATACGGCCTAAACGGCCAGTTTAGGTGGATTTCTGCGCAGATGGATAGAGTAAGAAACGGTGAACTTTACCGGTACATTGCAGATAAAAGGGGAGCATTTGTTCAGCCTGCTTTCTACGAGGCGTTTGGGTTGACAGTCGTTGAAGCAATGACCTGTGGTTTGCCTACTTTTGCGACTTGTAATGGAGGTCCTGCTGAAATCATCGTTCACGGGACGTCTGGCTTTCATATTGATCCGTACCAAGGCGATAAAGCCGCTCAACAACTTGCTCAGTTCTTCGAGAAGTGCCAGAGCGATGCTGGTTACTGGGAAAGCATCTCGAAAAGCGGCCTGCAAAGAATCAACGAGAAGTAAGTTCACTACCGTCACTATTATTTTTTCCTTTCTTTCGCTGTACTGATTTCTTGATTAAAAATCCTTAATTTCCTACTTGCAGATACACATGGCAGATATATTCAGAAAAGTTACTTACACTTGCTGGGGTTTACGGGTTCTGGAAGCACGCCTCAAAACCCGAGAAAACCACGAGTAGTCGTTACATTGAGATGCTCCTGGCCCTTGGCTACAACAAACTGGTTAGTTATCGTCGAGAATTTTACTGTTAAACAATAACACTGATGCTCTTCAATTATCCTGTGACTGATATTTGCATTTTCCCGGGTGTTCTTTTCAGGCTGAATCAGTTCCTCTGGCGGAAGACGAGTGAAAGGAAAAAGAACTGCAGTCTCTGATTCACGGATTTGCTGTTATTAGATTCAATTTCGAATACATGAATAAAAACAACTTAGCATTGTTAGACCAAAGTTAATGGACATTCTACATTCTGCGCCTGCATATTCATTTTAGTATTCATACTGCGACCATCACAATTTTACGAGTATTTGAAACTGCATAAAAAATAATCCGTCTACTAAATCCACTAATTAGTATGAGTACAAATCTCGAATCCGAAACTTTAGAAAGCAAAAAAAAGGGACTTTTAAGTTATGCAGACGTCCAACAAGAGATGGCGTACAAAATCCGTCCTTTCCAACCCTGAAGTAACCAGTCACTATTGGCATACACAACAAAGTCCTTGTGATAATGTCCCTTAACAGCAGCGTTAACTCGATTGACGACTTGATCATCCAACCCCAGCTTCCTGAACCCAGCACGTTGAATACGACCTTGCCACTGCCTATACGTCTCGGGACGTTCAATCCTCTCTACACCTTCACACGCTATCACATTCAAAGCATCAGAACCATACAAATGACTCTCTGCCAACAACCTCTCGGTACTCTCACGAGATACAGTCGCTTCAAACATGTCATATATAGCTGAGTAATGGAAGAGCGCCTCCCTAAAACGCGTCTCAAAGAACGGACCATTGTATATGCCATTCACAATCCCGTGGATGAAAAGATTAGGGTTTAGTTTCCGTATCAGCTTGAAGAAACTATCCCTAGGATTGTTTTCATCAACTGTTTCATCGAGCAATTTTCTCGACATGTAGAGACAATTCACCACAATTGGCTCGTCAGACTCAAGGTTAAGCTCTTCTAAGGTCACGTCTTCCCACTTTTTCGCGATGGCCTGATACGTAAATGGCACGTGGAACCTCTCACAATACCCAGCTAACCTTCGCCCTGTTTCTTCCACCCGTTTAGCCGGTCTAAACCCTCTCTCGGGATAGTCAATCCCTGTGATCTTCACCACAGGCGGGCCACCCTCTCTTTTCGACAGCTTCTGTATGAGCCCTGGCCATTGGAACCCGAAAAAAATCCCAAAATCAATGATATGTATCCTAGTCGAATCCTCGGCCAACTTTGTTATTGCATCATTTACCAAATAGTATGATGTCCTTCTGAATGGAATTACTGATACATATGACCTATACGCCTTTAATACATCGGACGATGGAACTCGCCTCGACAGCACTTCTTTGTACTTCTCCCACCCTGTCCCGGCTAACCTCGCCTCGAGGCCGTTCCCAAAGTAATAGGCCAATCTCTGAGTACTGTCCCCGTACTGCGAAGAGTGTATCCGTATTTTCGACAATAACTCATTTGCATTCCTTAGATCAAAGCTTGCTACTGCCTGAGCACACTGTGTCAGTAAACCTCTTAGGTCAACCACTTGCTCTACTTCCTCGCTGTGCTTCTTCTTACCGCCCTTCACCACCGCCTTCTTCTTTTTCAGCCCTCTCGTCTTTTCCTTCTGCCCACAATCTGAAAACCCATTTTCGTCTTCATTGCACAGCAGAACATCATCATACTGCTCCATCTCGACGTACTCATCATCGTACGCAGCCATTTGCTTGTTCCTCCTGTCTTCTTCAGCATCGTCTCTTGAGCTATTCTTCCTACCTTTTGTCATTTGTTTTTCGACCAAGTCATAATCAAAAAGCGTACTTGCAGGAGAATCGACATGGCCTTTTACAACCTCACTAAAGCTATCAGAAGAGCCATATGATAGAGATGATGGCTCAGAAGTTTCTGCAAGTGCATCCAAAAGCGACTTCTCTGTAGCCTCAAGAGCAGTAAAATCCTGCAATGAAGCAGTTTGATCATCTAAATCTTCCTCCATGAGAATCTCGGTTATAAACTTAAGACAATCATCTGGAAAATCCTCAAGTGCCAGCATTTCATCCACCCATTTCTCGGAATTTTCCGCTGAATTTGCAACAGAGTTATCAGCAGCAATATTTGGGTGTTCGACAGACTCGGGATTGTTGAATGTTTCAAGATGTTCATCACTGAAGTTATCAACATGAAACCCGTAAGGTGACAAACTTGGGTATAATTCCGAGTTGTACTGAAAATCATCAGATTCATGACATTCATCCAACAGATATGAATCCATTAAAACAAGAAATAGAGGAAATTAACAAGGTGCTTTTTGTTTGATACTTTGATTTGTAGATGTTTTCAGGTGAAACTTGACTTTTAGAATCTATATAATACTAAGATCTACAGAAAGAAAGAAAAGTCAGTCTTTTATAAGACGGTTTTACATCAAATTAACGTAAGACCTTTATCACAGCATCAACTTAAGAGAGGCAAAGTCGAAAATGGTTACTACAATTACTGTAATATAAATAGTTACTATCATTGATACGACCGTAATAATATATACAGGATCACAATAAAGGATAAATAAAATGATTTTATTATAACTTATTATAAGACGGTTTTATTTTTAAAATGGCGCAGATAAAAATATACGAGTGAAGCAAAGTGGGTTTATTAACATGATTGCTATTTCCAAGAAGTGGTACACAACCACTCCATTTGATTATTTGACTGCAATAGTTTAAGGAAGCATATCAGGAGTAGAATCTCAGACTTTTCAACTCAATAACTAGAAGTTTTAAGGGTTCTCTGAATGTAACCGCGATTTTATTCCAGATCAATGACTCTAGAAGTCGAAGGGTTTTGAACGTCAACGCGACTATATTTCACTGTATTATGAGACGGTATTCAGATATCAAATCTCGGACTGGACGACTGTGATTTAGTACCGTGAACATATATCGGCATTATGTTCATTTAAAGGCCATAACTCTCATGAAGTCGACGGATTTTACATGTTACGTCGGCCTTATTATGTTGAATAAACAGATCTCGACATCAAGTCTCGCTCAGACCGAGATTTAGTAACATGCGCTTCACTTGAATAAAAGTACTTATTACTTTACAGCAAACACTCAGCAACATTAAAAAGGAAGTTTCTTCAGAACATTATTTGAATGCACAAGATTACGGAATATTTACCTGATACATGACAGTCATCTGATCTGAAAGTGTACCTTTCGTGCTTGTTATTAGTAGAATAACACAGATGAACAGCCTGTTTGTGGACAACAAGAAGACAGAGTTAATCTGAAGTGTGAACTTCAAAAAGTACTTAGGAAAAATGGATTATTATATTGGAATATACTTCTCCATACAGATATGATCGAAGATCTGAGAATCTTGTTTCAGAGATGTTGAAACAGGCGTGTACGGTGTATGAGTCGAAGTCGAACCATCATGACTAAGACCGTGCTGGCATCAGACGACGTATCAGAATTTGGATTGCTGTTATTAGCCTGCACTCATCAAACGAAGTTAGTTGACTAAAATGGCTTGCAGAACAACAACAACAACAACAAATTAGTTCATCTCATCAGTTTCAGGAAGTCCCATGTACTCGATCTTAGACGAGAAAATGTTGCATCGAGCCAAGATGTAAAACCACTGTAAGGAAGAGATAATTTATCAGTAACGCGTGGGTTCAGCACAGCAGGAATATTATTCCAGAAACATGCACAGGCAAAACCAACAGAAATGTGGAGTGAAATACCGAATTCAGAGATGATTGCTCAATCAAAGAGAAGCATGAACTTAGAATATATATACAAGTCGACAAGCAGCTTCGGCCATCAAAGAACAAAGCAACATCAATTTCACTCATGAAAAAGCACAAAAAATGAGAACAGTGGATGATAAGTAAAGGTTAAAAGTTATACTTGCTGGTTACATTACAGATCAACAAAATCTCGATAGAGAAACGAGGAGTTTCTGAATTACAAACCGGAAAAGGACACTGATACAAACCTATATTTTACATAAAACTATCCAAGAACGGAAGCAAAAGATGATAATCAGCAAGGTTGCCAAAAAGAGAGAGCACAAAAGATTTTCCCTTTCCAGCCTTGCAGCATCCAGTTCTTGTCCTCGTCGACCACGAAATCTTCGAGATAATTGGCTTTAGCCTTGGCTTTCGCTCTCCTAAAGATATCACTGTCTAAAGGGAGTTGTTTAAACCCGGCCCTCAGCGTCCTTGTCTGCCACTGCTTGAACGACTCAGGCCTTTGAATCCTCTCTGCACCCTCACACGCGATCACATTCAAAAGCTCTTTACCATACATCTCGCTTTCAATCATCAGTCTAGCATGTTCTTCACGAGGCATAGTCGCTTCAAAAACATCGAAAAGGGCAGAATAGTGAAACAATGCCTCTTTGAAACGGGAAAGGAAGAACGGGGCATTAAATGTGCCATTGATAACCCCGTGAACAAAAAGATGAGGCTTTAGCTGTTTGACCAACTTTAAGAAACCATCTTTCGAACTATCAGCCTCGACTGTCTCATCGAGTAGGGTTCCAGACCGATACATACAATTGACGATCACAAGCTCATCGCTCTCGATTTTCAAGTCCTCAGGCTGAATACTACTCCACTTTTTTGCAATAGCTTGATATTTGAAGGGCACACTAAATCTCTCACAATAGCCTGATAATCGACGTCCAGTTGCCTCGACTCTCTCAGCAGGTCGAAAACCTTGCTGCGGGTAGTCAATCCCGGTGATACGAAGCTCAGGTGGACCACCAGGTCGCTGAGAAAGAGCCTGTATGAGGCACGGCCATTGCAAACCCAACAGTATGCCGAAATCAATAATGTGTATTTTTTTCGCATTCTCAGCCATTTGGGTCTTCCCAATTGTCACATTAGAAAGAAAATACGACACCCTTTTGAAGGGGAGTGCTTGGACATAAACCCTATATGCTTTTAGAGATTCAGAAGACGATATTCTGGCATCGACGATATTAGACGTGAAAGTTGAACCCGTACCAGCAATCCGAGACTCGAGAGCATTAGCAAAGTAATGAGCAACCCTCTCAATGCTATCTCCATACGGTGAAGAGTGCTGCCTGATTTGCCTAAGCTGCTCATTTGCAGTCCTAAGATCAAAACTCGAAACTGCTTGAGCACACTGATTGAGTAGTGTCCTCAGATCAACTTCTTCTGTTAAATTACTCGACTTTTTGCCTACGCCAGCTCTACCCTTAGACTCTTTCTTCTGCGAATTCTCGGTCGCTTCATTACACAAAACACCACCTTCCTTGTCTTCCCTACATAGCAGTATATCGTCGTATTCCTCCATCTCGACATAATCTTCATTTGACGCCGCTTGCTGCTTGTTACCTCTCCCCCCATTTTCATCCCCAACTTCATCCCTCTGACGGTTCTTCTTCCTCCTAGACCGAGACACCGGTTTCTTCTCTTTCGTAGTAGTCGTTTCAGATGTCAGTGTACTCACAGGAGAGTCCACAACCCTGTCCTTCAACGACCGAGAATTCATCTGCAAAAATGAATCAGAAAGATCATCCAACCCAAGTAACGGGTCCAACACCGTCGAATTTTCCACCTTTTGCAACCCAAAATTGGCGTGATCGCTACCAAAACCACCACTGCCAACGACACCGCCAAAACTCCCATCAAAACCAAAGACTGTGCTCTCAATACTCCGGTACAACGACGACACTAACTCCTGATCATCAGTAGGAGAATACTCTTCTCCAATGACATCATACAATGATTTCTCAGTAGCTTGCAGAGCTTGGTACTCCTGCACAGTTGCAGGAGTTTCATCTAAACCCTCTTCCAAGAGAATATCACCCAAAAACTTAATACAAGCATCAGAAAAATCAGGAATTTGCACTGAATCAGCACTACTGATGTAACTTTCACTCAAATCAAAGAAATTATTAGGGTTTTTCTCATCATATGTTTGGAAAACCTCACCATTTTCTGCATCACTGACAACACTTTGATGATGATTTGGAAAATTCATTACTTTTGAATCATAAAGTACAGGGTACATCTTTGGGTTTCTGTCAGACAATTGATCAAACAGGTGGTGTGCATACAAGAAATTTCAATCAAAATAACAGTTTATGATAGAAATGAAGTAAAACAGCAAAAACCCAGTAATAAAAACTCACTTATTTGACTAATAGAGTATTCAAAACAAAAAGTGAAAACTTTATTTTGTGGGCATGTAAAAGAAATTCTTTTTTCTAAAAGAAAACAAAGAACAAATTCTGACTCTAATGAAGCAAACAATTAATCCAAGGAACACAATGCACAAAGTGGAGGTGATGTAGTGTACAATATATTCTTACGCGTATGACGGGATATTTATGCTAAAGTTTGACGGTTTTAAATTTGTAAAAATTGATACGCCGTATAACTATAACACAACGAATCATGTGTTACTCCAAGTTTTACTGGGTTCATGAAAGAATTACTCGTCGAAAAAAATGTTAGAAATAATTTCATATTAATATATTATAAATTAATTTAGAGATTAGTGATAATTAAGTTTTAAGAAAAGTAATAATTTATCATTTTAGACATTTTGTGGATCAAATCAAAGGGGTGGGGATAAAAATAATGGGAGAATAATCAATTGAAGTGAAAAGTTTGCAAATTGCATATATTATACTTCCTCCATTCCATTTGATTCTATACATATTCCTTTTTCGGAAATTCCAATCAATTCTATACATTTCTATTTTAGTCTCTACTTTATTAAACTAAAAGACCAATATACCCTTTACTAATACCCACTCAACCCACTTGCAAACAATAAAGTAGGGGTATTTAAGTAATTCCATTATCTACCCCACTTGATTTTCTTCTACCTTAATTACCGTGTTTTGGTCAAACGTATAGAATCAAACGGAATGGAGGAAGTACTATTTGATGAAGCATCACAAGACTTTCATGGACAAATTTGACTTAATTACTATGACATCTATATCTTTGTTTTGTTCCAACAAGTCATTCAGTGACATTGATTAGGGATAGGAGTGTAGACATAAAAAATGTCTTTAATAAATAAATTTTCGGTCAAAGTCAAACCCGAGCCGTTTAGTAAAACAAATGGGGCGTCATCTTGTAAATGGATCATTTTTCCGAGATAAAAGGAAAATAGAAGCTCATAAGCCCAAACCTCCAAGCCCACATTTTCTATAAATATACTACCACATTCTCATTTTTCAGGGGAGAGAAACGGAAATCAGAAAAATCTCTGCAGAAAACAGAAAACCCTCTGAAACAAAATTCTCTCAAATATAAACCTCTCAAAAATAAACTCAAAAAACTCTCTTTGAAGAGAAAACAAAATCTCTTTTAATTCTCACAATTAAAAGAGAAACTCATCCTTTAACATCCGACGTCAAGCATTCAAGTGCAGTCAAGTTTTAAAGGAGAAGAAGATAGAAGACAGAAGAAGGAGAATCAAGTCTTTCAAGACCCTCTTTCGAAGTCAAATCGAATTCAAGAGTAGTGTGGAAATCGAATCAGTGGATACATGAAATTGTAACCCAAATTTAAATTAATAAAATTATTTACTTTGTTCGCATTTATTTTGTATTTTGTCAATTTATTTTGCTTTACAAAATTTGTGTTTACAAATTTGGCACGCTCGGTGGGACCAATTTCACCACTCATCTCTTTTTCCACATCAAGTTTTCGAAGAAATCAAGTCCATGGCGTCAAGGAAGGTTTTTACCACGTCCGATGGTGTCGCGAAGTACGCATCCGATAGTGAAAGTTTCATCGCCCGTGGAGCCTCCTTTGGTGGTCGATCGACGGCAATTCTCTCGAAGGGACGCGCGAGATTCGCCCTCGTTGATGTTGTTGCGGATGTAAGACCTCGATATGCGTCGGCGTCCACGAAGGCAAGTCCTTACAATCCCGAAGTTGTCGCCGCCGATATGAACGAAGGCTTAAACGACGTAACAAGACCACTTGATTGTCATATTTTTGACGTTACGCCTCCGATCCGAGTCGAATACATGAAGGAAACGCCCGAGAAAATGACGATTTACACATGTCCGTTATTCGAGCCTTGTGTGACGGAAGATGATCAAGTGATACCGCCGTCGCCTGACGAAAGCGAAGAATTGTTAAGTCAGTCATCGTACTCGATTATTGTTTCCGTTATGACGACGCACGCCCTAACTCTCGAGGAAGAATTTTCTCAAATGAAGGCAACGCTCGAAGAACTCAAGCGTGACAACGAAGAAAAAAGTAAACAAATTTCGTCGTTGAAGAAGAAGTTGGAAGAGTGCCCAGAATCGTCGAAGCATAACGAGAAAAGCGATGATGACGCCGCGTCCAACGATGACGATAATAAATCAAAGAGACCCGGTTCGGATGGAACGTTCACCGTGGAAGACATCCAAGAAATGATCTCGAATGCCATCAAAATGCAACTTGGCGAGAAACCTCGACGCAATCACCACTACGTAAAGCCGTACATGAAAAGAATTGATAGTCTCGAAATTCCTCCTGGATACAAGCCACCAAAGTTCCAACTGTTCGACGGCCAAGGCAATCCAAGACAACATGTCGCCCACTTCGTCGAGACCTGTAACAATGCCGGCACGGAGGGTGATCTCTTAGTGAAACAGTTTGTTCGCAGTCTCAAAGGAGTCGCGTTCGACTGGTACTCTGACTTGGCCCATCAATCAATCGACAGTTGGGGGCAAATGGAAGTCGAATTCCTCAACCGCTTCTATAATACTCGTCGTGTGGTCAGCATCATTGAGTTAACGAAAACAAAGCAAAGAAGAGGCGAGTCAGTGATCGACTACATCAATCGTTGGCGTACACTAAGTTTGGAATGCAAAGATCGCCTTTCCGAAATTTCAGCGGTGGAAATGTGCATCCGAGGAATGAATTTGGACTTGGTTTACATTCTCCAAGGAATTAAGCCAAGGACATTTCAAGAGTTGGCGACACGAGCTCATGACATGGAGATCACCATCACTCGTCATGGGGGGCAACTTTTTCGTCGTTCAAACTTGATCCAACAAATGGAAAACTCCATGGAGGATATGTACGACACCCGTATCGCACCCATAAAAATCTCCGCTAGGCGCAATAAATATTTTCTGTCGGATGAAGAAATTAAGCAAGTCGTGGCGAAGAAAAACGATCTTCCACCGTCGAGGATACTTCTGATGAAGAAGAAAACGATCTCCGTCATTAAATTGTGGAAAAAAAAAAAAAAAAAAAAAAAAAAACACCTCCTAAGCAAGAGTCGAAACTGCAAGGCGCTCCTAAGCACGAGCTTAAACTGTCGAAGACGCTCCTAAACACGAGGTTAAACTGTCGAAAAAAAAAAGGCTCCTAAACACGAGCTTAAACCGTCGAAGACGCTCCTAAACACGAGGTTAAACTGTAAAAAAAAAAATGCTCCTAAACACGAGCTTAAACTGTCGAAGACGCTCCTAAGCACGAGCTTAAACTGTCGAAGACGCTCCTAAGCACGAGCTTAAACTGTCGATCAAGACTCCTTAGTTCGAGGATAAACTGCGAAAAAAAAACTTTCGCGAACTACGTCGGCTTGATCTTGTAAAACGTCAAACTTGTTTTGCAAGTACGTAGGCAGCTTGAGTCTTACTTGAGTCCAGCCACACGAAAAAAAAAACTCCTCTCGTAGGGGGCATCAAATGTCAATTGAAGATTCGGAGAAAGCTTCCAAGCACCGAGACTTCATCGAAAAAAATGGAGAAAACTTCGAAGCATTGAGACTTCGTCGTCAAACCAAAAGAAAATTGGAGAAAGCCCTTAAGCACCAATTTTCCGCAAAATGCGCAAATACGATGTCTACGGAGAAAGCTTCCAAGCACCGATAGTACGTCGTAAAATCATGTGAGGACTGGAGACAGCTGTCAAGCACTGGTTCTTGGTAAAAAAATAATGATATCGTCGTCGGAGCAAGCTTTCAAGCACCGATGTGTCATCGTCAAATCAAGTGAACACTGGAAAAAAAAAAAAAAAAAAAAAAAACTACAAAATCATGGGTGAGGGCTGCTCCTGCCCCAAAATAAAAAATCGAATTGCTCCTGTGTTGAAGTCGAAGACGAAGTTGTCGAGGTGAAATCAAAGGAAACGTCGTCTCGTCCTCCATGGTTCGCTGCGTACTCCGGATTTGGCGTGAAAATCGTTATCACACACTCCGTAGTTGGCTGTCGTATCGTCTCGTAAATGGCTAATGCTATGCGAAGTTGTCTTGACCTCCGTCGATAGCGCACCTCGTACTCCATGGTTCTTTTGAGGGGACCCGCCGTGGGCGAAAACATCAACTTCTCTGTACTCCATGGATGGCGTCAGGGCACGGTGGACGGAGGCGTCGACTCATCTCACTCGTCCTTCTCCATGGATGACGACATGACCACCGTGGATGACGCGAGCTCCGTAATTGGCTCGTCAGACCACCGTGGGCGAGGCAACCTCCGTAGCTGGCTCGTCAGATCACCGTGGGCAAAGTAGCTCGAACATGGTGCTTTCGGGTGCGTAATTGACTCGTCGGACCACGCGTGGATGACGAAACTCCATAATCGACTCGTCTCGCCGCCCTTCTCCATGGTCGACGGCAGGCCGGGCCGGCATGAAGAACGTCAACTTGTTATTACTCCGGGTTCAGGAAAAACGTCACGCGTCACAATAGAGCTTCACTTGCCGTGGGGTGGTGCCGTCAGGTGGTGCCGTCGCGAGGTTGAAAAGTCATCGACAACGATAAGGAGAGAGGTCAGTAGGTTATATGTAATTTAATTACGTTGAAAGGCTTACCTGAAGACTCAACTATGTCGTTCGCTGCGTGGCTTGGGCGCGTTTGAATACTCCGTAAACCACAGACTGTCGTCCTGGCCAGCTTGATAGTCTCGTAGTCGGGTCACGAAATTTTGAGCAAAGAATTTTATGAGGGAAGCTAGGTTGATCAAATTTGCGATTAATACAGCCCTGCACCTCTTTATATAGTTTGGGGGTGGTACATTGTAGTACCCTACTCACCTACAAACTCTAAACATAAGTGGGTAAAATTCTATCTTTTAATATCCAATATATTTAGAGTTTGCCAGCTTTACAAATTGGGCACAACCCAAACTCTATCCTAAACGAAGGTTTAGAATTTTGGGAGGGTCAACTATTTGTTGGGTCAAGTCAAACGCATACTCCGTAAGTCCGTATCATACAATAGTACGTAGTAGCGCAGCTCGAGTTAAAAAAAATAATAAGCGGTTGTCAATCGAGTCGAGAGAAAAAAAACGGTCGAGACTCACAAGTCGAAGAAAAAATGATCGAGACTCACAAGTCGAAAAAAAAAAATCATAAAGACTCACAAGTCGAAGAAAAACAGATCGAGACTTTCAAGTCGAAACAAAAATTGATCAAGACTCACAAGTCGAAGGAAAAAAGATCGAGACTTTCAAGTCGAAAAAAAAAAATTGATCAAGACTCACAAGTCGAAAAAAAAAAGATCGAGACTTTCAAGTCGGGGAAAAAAATTGATCGAGACTCATAAGTCGCTCACAAGTCGAAGAAAAAAAATTCGTCAAAACTCCCAAGTCAAGAAAAAATATATCAAGACTCACAAGTCGAAAATTTGGTCGAGACTTACAAGTCAAATAGTCAATGAATCAACCGAGACTTACAAGTCGCAGAAAATGATCGCGACCTCGCCACGGTGAAACATGGAAATGTGTACGTGACAAGGTCCCGAGGGGGCAAATTTGTAGACATAAAAAATGTCTTTAATAAATAAATTTTCGGTCAAAGTCAAACCCGAGCCGTTTAGTAAAACAAATGGGGCGTCATCTTGTAAATGGATCATTTTTCCGAGATAAAAGGAAAATAGAAGCTCATAAGCCCAAACCTCCAAGCCCACATTTTCTATAAATATACTACCACATTCTCATTTTTCAGGGGAGAGAAACAGAAATCAGAAAAATCTCTGCAGAAAACAGAAAACCCTCTGAAACAAAATTCTCTCAAATATAAACCTCTCAAAAATAAACTCAAAAAACTCTCTTTAAAGAGAAAACAAAATCTCTTTTAATTCTCACAATTAAAAGAGAAACTCATCCTTTAACATCCGACGTCAAGCATTCAAGTGCAGTCAAGTTTTAAAGGAGAAGAAGATAGAAGACAGAAGAAGGAGAATCAAGTCTTTCAAGACCCTCTTTCGAAGTCAAATCGAATTCAAGAGTAGTGTGGAAATCGAATCAGTGGATACATGAAATTGTAACCCAAATTTAAATTAATAAAATTATTTACTTTGTTCGCATTTATTTTGTATTTTGTCAATTTATTTTGCTTTACAAAATTTGTGTTTACAAGGAGTAACTCTTATGATAGACGGTTTAGACTAATATTATTACTTATTAGACAGGTGTTATTAAATACTGAATAGTGATCACCATAAATCTAAATGTGGGTGGAAAAATTGTGGTTTAAAAAAAAACCGTCTTTTTTAAGACTAGGCCTGAGGAGAGAGAGTATATTTTTATTAACAAAGTACTTTTAGCTTTGGTTAATGATGCAATATTTGACTATTTTTTAAATTTTCTATGTCAAGAGATTTACGGAGTTTCAATTATTAGCGGATTTTTGCGTTTTAGAATTTGTGAAGTTTTTATTTGTCTGTTATCTACTTCACTCATTTCAATTAAATGTTTCTTTTTTATTTTTTAAAATTTTCAATATAAGTATTACTCCGTATAATTTTAAAACTAACAGTGCAAAATGTAGTGCATGCTCAATTCAATCTCAATGAGTTTGAGAAATATAAGTGGTATTTGGTTGACGGGTTAATTAAATTTAAATTAGGACAAAAAAATTAGCTAAAAAATTTGTAAAAATTCTACTTGTATATTGATTTTTTTTTTTAAAAATATGGCGCATAATTATTAAATTAAGGCAAAATTTAAAATAAAATTATTTTATACGCGTAAAAGAGGGTTAATTTTTCAATATTATTTAATGCTCCCGATAAATATAGTATCGAGAAATCATATAGACCGGATGTGATTAGCAATACACGGAGTACTAATTAAGTAATTATCATATGATTATATTATGATAATTAGTAAACCAATCAATTTCTTCACTTTATGTAAATTCTAGAAGAAATGTTAGTAGAGGGTAGGCCCCACTTTATTAAACTTTCAGAAATCAGAATTCAGATGTACTTACACTGTTGGGTGTGAGTAGTGTGTGACAATTAAAGTACAACATGAAAGGCTCAAGTGCTCAACTTTTGCTCCAATATCTATTGTCTTCAATTTAAAATAGACTAACTCTTGTAACGGACGATATTTTTTTAATTTTTTTTTTTAAGATTAGTGTTAAATAGCCAAATAGGTATCACAAAATACGTGGTCACCATACACCTAAATATGGGTGAAAAAGGTATTCTAAAAAAAAAATGGGTTATTTAACAGGAATAATACAAACTATTACTATTCTGCTCCCAATAATACATACTATCAATAATCCCGCAATAATACAAACTATTATACCTCTATTCTCAAAATAGTATTTGGTAACTAGTCACCGAAAGAACCGGTAAAAAGAAATTAAATGAAGAGGAGAGTCCCTAAAATGTATCGTCATTCACTTCTTTTGTTTGCCTTTCCTCTTTACTTAATTTCAAAACTCTTCAAAAAAATCTTCTTCTTCAACCTTTCAATCGTCATCTCCATTTTCATCCCAAATCAATGAAGCTCGCCTTGAAGATCATCGACGCAAAATCATCATCATCTTCAAACTGTGTGCATTCATCTACACTACGTCCTGATTTTAATTACTTTCCGAAGATTTTTACTTGATTGTATCTCTGTGAAAATTGAAAGGCGCTGCTCTAATATGGAAATTTATACTTAGCATTTTAAGAATCATATGATAAATGCATAAGCTCATATGATTTGTCTTTGAAAAAAACTAAAAGTTCATACCTCTGTGAAATTCTCTCACACTATGCTAGCATAAGACGATCTCTCAGGAGCTTTGTTGGTCAAAATATAAAGCATAAGCTCATATTATTTTCGTAATGGTATGATACTTCTGCTGTCAGACCTCGTATCTTTGCTGACGGTATCTTTGCAATTGCATCAGGAAAGCTGCGTTACAAAATATCTCCAAGAGAGTGCCGCGAACTAAAGAAGAATTACTTGATGTCAACGGCATTGGCAAGTAAGGTTTTCCGGGTTTGTTAGTGTCAAATTTTTACTCCTGTTGGTTAATTAATCATTTTAGTTTGGTTAATGTGGATTTTATTTCGTACTTCCAGTGTCCTAGGATTTGTTCTCTTCGTCTCAAGTTGTTTGAAATCTAAAATCTAAAATTTTCTGACGTGTCTTTTCTCTGAAGATTAGTTTTTTTTTTTTTCGAGTTTGATACGTCAATGAAAAGATAAGATGCGAAGAACATGTCCTTACTCGGGTGTTGCTGACTTTTTGAACGCTGCAGGGCAAAGGTGAGCAAATATGGTGACCGTGTCTTGCAAACCATCGAAGCTGTCATTAACGAAAACTCCCTACCACATAAGAACAACAGCAGCAGTAATGACAGTTCAGATTCAGTGAAAAGAAGAAGAGAGGCGTTAAAGGTTTTGAACTCCAACGAGAATGACGACGATGACATGGTCGCAAGCACCGGAAGATCAAAGAAACGAGCCGTCAAAGTAACGCAGAAGATTGCTGAAATAAGATCCCTCGACAAGGAAATTCAAGACGCATACCTCGATGCTGCAGAACTTGATTTCGATGACTCGATTTTTGAATTTCAGGCTAACGACGCGTAAATCGGAAGAGCAATGCGATTGCTAGCGGAAGAGTATTACCGTCATGGCCTTAGAAAGGTCGAGGTGACGATATTCAAAAAAAAATGTAGACTCGGCTAGTAGTAATGTTAATTATCCTGTACATAGTAGCGTCTCGTTCGATTTCATCAGGTCAAGCGTTTCTACACGCTTGACTATTTTCAGGAAGGTCGTCGACAATGGAGGAGTTGGTATAAAAATGGAGGAGTTGTAATAATGAAGAAGACAATAAGCTACAATGACTATATTACAAAATATAGGGCTCCCACAACTTTTACCGGAAGCAAAAGGTAAGGAAGCGGTCATTTTTTAAGTGGTATTATTTTGAGAATAGAGGTATAATAGTTTGTATTATTGCGGGATTATTGATAGTATGTATTATTGGGAGAAGAATAGTGATAGTTTGTATTATTCCTGTTAAATAACCCAAAAAAAATTGTCTTTTTTAAGACAAAGTGTGTAAATAATTATTCTCTACGTTGCATACAATTGGTCAATTTGTATTCTCAAATACAAATATATACCCCGTAATCCATATAACGTCTTTTGACTATTATAAAATTATCTCACGTCGTAGAATTTATTTTAAATAAATAAAATTATTATAAATATTATGGAGTATTTATTAATTTTTTTATTTTTTTATTTTTACTTTGTTGGAGGTAAACAATCATTTGAATAACAACTTAACAATCATTTCTACAAAGCAATAACCACAAAGACACTTGGCACCCTGTGGTTAAGCCTTGACTTTTCAAACCGGATCCCCCCACTATCCCTACCCAATTTTCTCAAATTTTAACCATTCTTAACATACTTCTAACGTACTACTGCATAGTTTGAATATTTATTTTTATTTTTTTAAGCCTTGATAATTATACAATACAATTATAAAATAAAACAATTACAACTTTAATAGGCTAAAACACTAAATTTAACATTAAATGAACCAAATTATAAAACTGAAAAATATTTAAGAAAATAAAATAAATTACTGTAAAATTTGAACTTTTGTATAGCAATTTTTTTTTTATAATCTTATAAGATATAGGTATATAAATTAAAATATTGCACTAAAATCGTATAAATGTGTTATTATAATTACATAATTAATTGTAATTACATCACCGTTACAAAAGATCCACAAACGACGGCCACTCTATTCACTCGGCGGTGGGAGAACTGGCGGCGGAGGGAGCGGTGGCAGCGGAGGGAGTGGTGGCGGCTCCGGTGTGAGTGGTAGCCGCGATGAAAATTTGGGTTTTTTTTTTTTTGAAAAATTGGGGAAAATAGTGATAAAGGAGGGAGGTAATTAAGTAACATTGAAATTGAAATTAGGGGTTGAAGTGTTGAAATGATGAATAGTTTAGATCCCAATATAACTATTAACTAGGGTAACACGTGAGTTTATTTTGATTTTTTTTTTTTTAAAAATTTATTATTGTTCAATTCAATTATATTTAGGCAAAATTATCAATTACAGCCTTATAAAAACACTAAATTATAAATTACAGCCTTATATAATGTTTTTTTTAAATTACAGCCAAAATTTCATATTTATTCAAAAATTGGGGCCAAAATATATTTCCGGTGAAAAAAAATTATAATGACCGAATTGCCCCTCTTTTTAATAGATCATTCTACCCCTACTGAAAGTCTTATTCATTTTATATTCTTTCATTTTCATTTTAATGCCCCACTTTTTAACCCTCTTTCTCTTTACTTTTCATCTTCCACATCATTCATCCTCTTTCTTTCCCTTTTTTTTAAATACTTTAGCATTCTGTTTTTTAAGCCATGAACACACAAAATGTCATTTTTTTATTCCATGGTTTTGTTTGGTTCCTCAGTGAACGAATTTGAAACCCTAAATTACACCAAATCGTTATTACAATGAAAAATAATATTACCTGACAAGATAATGAACGAAAATTCAATCAATACTTGCAAAACTTAGAAGAAACAACAGTGGCGATCTTCAAAAGATTCAAACTTGATTTGAGGAATGAATAGATAAAAGAAAAAAAAATTGGGCAAATGAAATTTGAAGGAAAATGGGCTTAAACTTGGGTATTTTAGATGAAATAGGTTATAAGGGTAAATTTGTCAAATATAATGTTAACTCAGGTAAGAATTTCAAAGTTTAATGAAATTTATCACTTAAGTACCAAAAATCTCCGTTTTGGCTGCAATTTTTGAACGGAAGTAAAATTTTGGCTGTAATTTATTAAAAACATTATATAAGGCTGTAATTTATAATTTAGTGTTTATATAAGGCTGTAATTGATAATTTTGCCTTATATTTATTTACTCTTTTGAAATTAGTACAAAAAATAAAATGCATTTTATTTTTAATATGAAAATATCCATTTTATTCATAAAAGTTAGTGAAAAAAGTTAGTATTATACGAGTTTTACTTAATACGGATATATTTATTCTATTCATAAATAATAATTCTTTTTGTTATTTAGGAAAAAATAACCTAATTTTAAGAGACAAGCCAAATATCTTCCTAATATTAATAACTTTCATTTTGATCTTATGTATGAGTGTCAGATTTAATCAATCTTAGTGTTAAGAGTTAAGAACAATATATGCATGTTAGATATGGTAATGTGCACTACAACAAAGAAAATATCACAAAAATCCACATAAAAAAGACTTTATACTGACTATTTTTAAATGAATTTGTTACTTCGTTTTTAAATGTGCACATGTTAAAAATTACGTCTTAAACATGCATGGGTTTAAATTTTCTTTTAAAATTTTCATTTTATATTGAGCACGCGAGATGAAGTTCTCATTTTAAACATGCAGGAGTTAAAATTACTTATGAATTGTGATCAAGTCAAAAATTTATTTTCTTATTGTGCATAAGTAGAGTTTATTATATTTTAAGCATACAAGGGTAAAATTTTCAATCTAATGTACACAAGTGTAAAATTTCATTTTATACAGAGTACGAGTCTATATTTTAAGAAAATATATTTTTTTTACTGTGCACGGGTCCCACAAACGTATACAAGTTTAACTAATGAAAACAAAGTTTGACTGTTTACGTGTACAAAAATTCAAATTGTACATGAAGGGATTACTTATGAATTTTGATCAAGTTAAAAATTTATTTTCTTATTGTGCACAAGTCAAAATTTATTATATTTTAAGCATACAAGGGTAAAATTTTCAATCTAATGTACACAACTACACAAGTGTAAATTTCATTTTATACCGAGTACGATTCTAAATTTTAAGAAAATATATTTTTTTTACTATGCACGGGTCCCACAAGCGTATACAAGTTTAACTAATGAAAACAAGGTTTGACTGTTTATGTGTACAAAAATTCAAATTGTGCATTAGGGGATTACTTATGAATTTTGATCAAGTCAAAAATTTATTCTCTAATTGTGCACAAGTCAAAGTCTATTATATTCTAAGCATATATACAAGGGAAAAATAAAGTCAATCTAATGTACACAAGGTAAATTTCATTTTATACCGAGTACGAGTCTAAATTTTCGGAAAATATTTTTTTTACTGTGCACGGGTCCCACAAACGTACACAAGTTTAACTAAAGAAAACAAGGTTTGACTGTTTACGTGTACAATAATTCAGATTGTACAAATTTATTAATTATGTATTTGTATCATGTTTCATACAAATAACAATATACGTGATAATATACGGAGTATTACATAGCAATCAACCCAAATGGAACATACGAAGTATTACATAGCAATCAATCCAAATGGAACATTTTACGCTAAGTTGCTATTGAAATTTATTATTCAAATTCAAAAAATTAATTATCACTTTGCAACTCAACTACTCCATATTATATTATACTCCGTATAAGTAATAGGTAATTTAAAGTATTTGACCCAATAATTAAGAAAGGTGAATTGCGTAAATGAAATTAAAACTGGAAAATGATAAAATAGATTGTGCGGATGAAATTAATGGAAAATTGACAAAATTAAAATAAAAAGAAAAGGATTAGATTTCCTTTTAGAGAAAGTAAGAATAATATGGTGGAATGAAAAAAAAAATATTTTAAATAAAAATCCCTTTTATTCACCCTAATATTCCCCTTTCGTTTTCAGCACAATAAGAATAACTTGAATATGAACCACACAATTCACAAAATATCCTGCAACATATAAAATTGAATTTCGACCGCGACAAAGGTTCCAAATAAGGAAAGAGGAAATGAAACGTGATTATCATGAAAAAGGGAAAAGGGAAATATAGGATGAATAAGAGGGACTATATATAATTCAAAATTACACATCCGCGCAATTTCCATGGGTTTGATTGAATATTTTTTTGACTCACAGTTTGATTAAATTTTGAGAACTTTAAAATTTATATTCATAAGAACTAATTCATATAATTCATATTGATTGTTTTAAAAAACGACGTTTACAAATTTATGATAAAGCTTACTTATTATCCGTCGTTCTATTTAAACTCTTTAAAAAATATGTCCGTGCAATTTGCAAATTGCACGGGCATGAAACTAGGCGAAGGTATAAGAACACTTTATGCGCCACTATGTGCTAAAAGGGATATATCACATATATGTGTCCAGAATCATGAGAAAAATCATAAACAGTATAAATGTAACATGTTAGAATTATGTCCTTCTAGCTTAGAACTGGAGTAAGGTGTCGTTTTAGTCGAAGAAGACGAGTGTCCTAAATATCACGCGGTTACCGCCTTTATAGTATCTTCCTGAACAGAATGTTGCTAAGTATTGGAATAAATTTTTCTGTTACTTATGATTGTTTATCATATAATTTTGTTGGTTTAACTGTTTTTCAATGATACATATACACATTCGATCATTTTAAAAGACACCTTTATTAACCCTATCATACAGTAAATATTTCTACATGGATTTCATAAATAACATACCCGTGCAATTTGCACGGGCATAACACTAGTTAAAAGGATCAACAATAGACCTCGTATCTTGGACTTGACAAAATTGGTAACTCAACATCACTTTCAAATCAATTCATGTTTTCTTGTAGCCCAATTTCATAAGCAGACAAAATCTAAGAGTTAAAATGATACAGAGTATACAAATAAGAGTTAAAATGATATAAAAATATTAAAAAATATCTATTAAATTGCAACATCACTAATTCTTCTGTAAGTCTTGCCTTACGTTAAGTTATTGTGAGATTTACTCACATGAGGGTGGTTACCCTTAATTTTATTTATTTATTTTAATAACTTTCATGTGTGACTTACGTTATATTAACGTAAGTCCGGTCTTACGCAAGAACTACTCAACAGATAATATTATAAATATGTTTCGATAATTTAATATCATCGTTACCACTTATAGGGATACAAAAATCATACAAAAAACTATATAAAAAAAAAAAAAATTGTCTCGAAATAATTAAATGTAAGACCGATTTAAGACTGGTTTAACGCGTAATAACTGACAAGTTAATAATTTATCTTTGATCGTAAATTAATATTTAGATGAACAATTTTTTTGTTTTTAGGAATGAACAAAAATATTTAATGGGCCTTGTATTTAGTCGTTTTAAGAAACACAATTTGGGCCAAGTCTAGTTCACTTACTGTCATCGAGGAGCCAGCCCTGAAGGCTTTTCATTTATTAAAATTTTTTTTACTTTCTTTTTTTGCAATCGTATGCGATTGAAAAAGAAAATTGTTGAGAGAAAAAAAAAAAAGTATCGAAAATTGTAAAAATAAAATAAAATAAAATTAACAAATGGTTCCCCATATTCATTAGCTAAAAGTATGTAAAAACTCGATATTTAATATTGTTATTGCAAAATTACAGAATTTCGGCTTAAAATATAATTGGATTATAGAAGATGATATGTAACATTACATCATTGAAAATTCTGCATTATTTATGTAGGCTTGAAATTTTGAACTTTGGTTTGGGTCGAGTCTTTGATCCTTACCAATCGGAGATTGGGTTTGCCGGTACTTCATAGTTAATAAGTTTGAAGTCCAATGTAATTCGAGGCCCCATGGCCAAGCCATATTGGGCTAGCCTACTCAGTTGGTCACCTTAAATTGTGAAAAATAACTCATAGTATCCTTAGTATGGAGGAACATTTAGACCGTTAAAACACGTTGAAATTTTTTTTTTTTCTTTTTTGAAAGGAGTAATGGGTGAAAACAAAATACTAAGGAAAAATCAAATTTAAAAAAAGTGATGATTTTCTGCTAATTGGGTCCAAAGAAATTTATAATATACGGAGTATTTTTTTAAATTTAAGAAGATCATTAAGTATTTTAGAAAAAATGAAACCAATATTTCTTTTTTTTTTTTTTTTTTTTGACCTCACACAATTTGTTGCACCTTCCAGGTTAACCCAAATTCCACCTGGACAACCACCACTTGGTTAGGATCCTTAAAATTACACCCTATAAAGTCCAATAAATCTCACACACTTTAATTTATTGGATGAAAGTTAGCATAGTATGTCAATTTCACTATTATTCTCCACTTTTAATGTATAAATCTTTAGTTGTGAACATTGAACATAAGCAAAATTTAGCACATGAAACTTTAGTTTTAGGTCAATTTTACAATTGATGGACTTCAATTCATGGGGATGATTATGACATAAACAACTTTAAGATATGGTCCATCAACTTTTACCTCAACATGTTCAGTAACTGCAACGACAATTTTATCGACGATAATAACAACAATTATATTAATAGTAGTCATAATGTTCGCTTTGATGCTGAGATTGGAAACGAAAACGGAGTTTTTAACCAGAATCAGTATGAGCAGCAGTGTTTGAATTGGGATTTCTACCACCCGTTGGTTTTAGACCATGTTCCTGATTTAGTCGCGGATATGGGAATGTACGCGAATACAGTTGCGGAAAATACATTGACAGGGGTTCCTCAGATGGGGGTTTTGGGAAACAGTTTCGTCGAAGAGGTTGCGTGCAACGACACGAGTGGAAACAATGCTAAGACAAGAGGGAGAGATGAGCAGGGTTTTAGTGTTATATCTTGCTGATGTGGTATCATCACAATTAAGAAAGCATGAATTATACGAGTATTGAATAGATATATGTAAGTTTTGATATTTTTGAAAATAATAATAATAATTATTTTAAAGATAAAATGCATATAATAAAACCAAAAGTAATTCAAAAGCGTACTTTTTTACTAGTCGAATTTTTTACTAGTCGAGTTGAGTGAGTTGGATCTATTTACAACTCGTATGTAATTAATTGATTTTTTGGGTTCAAATCAAAATGTTTGAATTAGATATTACCAAACATATGCTAATAATGTTAAGTTGAATGGAAACGTATGCAAAATAAAACTTCGTACATAAGGCACGAGGAAAATTCTTAAACACAACAAATGGATCTCACCATTGTCGTCCTTAGCTAAATTCATCATTTACTATTTTGTTGGATTATTTATCGACTATTTTACCTCACTTATAACGTTACTCTTTTAGTATAGTGACGAATATCTTGTGTAGGTGTAGCACATATGATCCACTTTTGTGCTCAAAAGAGAGATCCACACATATGACATAAGTTCTGACTTATTAAATCGTTCTCTATTCTAAAAAAAATTAATGTAAAGGTATACATAAAAAAAAGGTGATTGTTTCCGGTGTTGGGGGTGATTTTGAACTTTGGTTTGGGTCGAGTCTTTGATCCTTACCAATCGGAGATTATAAAAAATTCTGCATTATTTATGTAGGCGGAGAATCTTAAAAATAACTCTTAATGTAAAAATAAAAATATAGTAATGTGAGATCTTGTTTAATTGTCTTAAAAAGTAGAACATTAATATTTTATATAAATTTAAAAACTATAGAAATTATCGTTACAAAATGCGTATCGACAACAAAACCAAGCAAAGTAGCAAGTGCTCAATTCAAGTTTATATGATTCTTTTGATGCTCACCGACGACAAAGACACCTTCCCTGCGTAATTTATCTTCTTGAGCTTTTCTACAGAAAACAATCCAACTATTAACCTCCAAAGCAATGCAAACCCCAATTATGGTTGAAAGACAAAGACAGTAACTCAATTTTGCATATGACCTACTTGCTCCCATCACTTGAAACCCTTGAAAAACATTCACAACCCCCAAAACAACACATGCATACCCTACAAAATGATGGTATGACTTCCAATACTTCCTATACTTGTGTGTTGTCCTTGGCCTAAACAACAATGCAAGTGTTTGTAATGTCCCTAAGCAGAATGTAATGAACCCTAGCTTCCTATGTAGCCCATACACCTTGCCCGGTGAGAGCTCACCGAGCCTGATCCCAATTGCGAACCCAATTGTTCCTATGAAAAAGCCGGTCAATTGCACACCCGCGTGTAAATAAAACCATGTCGGTCCTAATACTTGAATATGTCGTAGGTAGCGTGATGTTACAATTCCAATTGGTAGCATAACACCCCAAGAAACCGCGTTCATGACACCGTGCACCGTCTTTAAAGTTTTTAAACTACTACTGTCGTCGTGTTGTGTCATGCCCGAAAGAAGATCTATTGTGGATGTGGACGAGAGGTCATTTATTGTCGTAGGGTGAATCGTAGGGGAGTATCCTTGGACATAGACACCCCGATTCCATACCATATGAATCTTTGTTTTATTCGAGGACGAGAGTTTAATTTTGGCATAAATTTGGACTTGAGCACCATTATGGATTGTAGCTAAATGCCCACCATACATTGCGACTGAAGACGTTATTAGGTGTAGGTCAAGTGGGTGTGACAATAATGGTGATTTCTCTAGTTTTACTGATGGGTCCAGCACGAAAGGGAGGAGGACTAATTGACCCGAGTTAGGGTCCGGAAAGGCAACTAAAACTCGGGATCCGGTCATCTCCGGTGAACTCGGGTTTATCCCCCAACCTACCCACCCAGATGGCGAAATGAAGCTACCAAAGAAAACAAGGTCAAGGGTTGCATTGTGAGCATGGTATGTCCATGCAATTGAGGCTTGTTGTGTAGGAAGTGTCATACATTTTTCAAATGTTTTGGTGTTTGTACTTGTGCTACAATGTGAAGAGATCACATACTTAGGTTCACTAGAGGTTAAGATGAAAAATACGAGAAAAATTATCATGTTTGTTGTGGCAAGGAAACGGGTTTAGTTTTTTCCCTCTGTTTCGTTCTTATTTAAGAGGATTAATTACTAGTAAACTTTTACTAGTGATAGAAATGATGAATATGGATATGATGTGTTTGTGAGGATATTATGCATGCGGAAATATAATGTCATTGCTTAACTTTAAAGACAAGCTAAGGCGCACTAGTAGAATTGTTTGGTGATTTGGAGGGTATTATAATATATCAGTGTACTCACAGGAGAGTCCACAACCCTGTCCTTCAACGACCGAGAATGAATTAGAAAGATCATCCAACCCAAGTAACGGGTCCAACACCGTCGAATTTTCCACCTTTTGCAACCCAAAATTGGCGTGATCGCTACCAAAACCACCACTGCCAACGACACCGCCAAAACTCCCATCAAAACCATAAACTGTGCTCTCAATACTCCGGTACAACAACGACACTAACTCCTGATCATCAGTAGTTCTCCAATGACATCATACAATGATTTCTCAGTAGCTTGCAGAGCTTGGTACTCCTTCACAGTTGCAGGAGTTTCATCTAAACCCTCTTCCAAGAGAATATCACCCAAAAACTTAATACAAGCATCAGAAAAATCAGGAATTTGCACTGAATCAGCACTACTGATGTAACTTTCACTCAAATCAAAGAAATTATTAGGGTTTTTCTCATCATATGTTTGGAAAACCTCACCATTTTCTGCATCACTGACAACACTTTGATGATGATTTGGAAAATTCATTACTTTTGAATCATAAAGTACAGGGTAGATCTTTGGGTTTCTGTCAGACAATTGATCAAACAGGTGATGTGCATATAAGAAATTTCATTCAAAATAACAGTTTATGATAGAAATGCAGTAAAACAGCAAAAACCCAGTAATAAAAACACACTTATTTGACTAATAGAGTATTGAAACACAAAAAGGTGAAAACTTTATTTTGTGGGCATGTAAAAGAAATTCTTTTTTCTAAAAGAAAACAAAGAACAAATTCTGACTCTAATGAAGCAAACAATTAATCCAAGGAACACAATGCACAAAGTGGAGGTGATGTGGTGTACAATATATTCTTACGCGTATGACGGGATATTTATGCTAAAGTTTGACGGTTTTAAATTTGTAAAAATTGATACGCCGTATAACTATAACACAGCGAATCATGTGTTACTCCAAGTTTTACTGGTTTCATGAAAGAATTACTCGTCGAAAAAAATGTTAGAAATAATTTCAGATTAATATATTGTAAATTAATTTAGAGATTAGTGATAATTAAGTTTTAAGAAAAGTAATAATTTATCATTTTAGACATTTTGTGGATCAAATCAAAGTGGTGGGGATAAAAATAATGGGAGAATAATCAATTGAAGTGAAAAGTTTGCAAATTGCATATATTATACCCCCTTCGTTTCAGTGAGTTGTTTACGTTTACTTTATACACATTTATTGATGTGAGGAGAGAGGTTGAGAAAAAATTAATAAAATAATAATATAAGTACAAAGGGGGTCCCGTTTGCTTAAAATTATCAAATTGTAATTGGTTGTGGGAGTAGGGGCCACTTTCCACATGGGTCAAGCATGACCGTTTTTGGAACGTGTAAACAAATGACCCGTACGCCCGAAAATGGAAAGTGTAAACAAATGACCGGGACGGAGGGAGTACTATTTGATGAAGCATCACAAGACTTTCATGGACAAATTTGACTACTCCCTCCGTCCCGGTCATTTGTTTACACTTTCCATTTATGGGTGTACGGGTCATTTGTTTACACTTTCCATAAATGTCTATGGTGACCCACTTGTGAAGGTGGACCCAACTTCCTTAACCAATCACATTGTTTTATTTTACCCACTTTGTACTTATATTATTATTTTATATTTTCTTTATTTATCTTTCTCATCACATCGATAAATGTGTATAAAGTAAATGTAAACAAATCACCGAAACGGAGGGAGTAATTACTATGACATCTATATCTTTGTTTTGTTCCAACAAATCATTTAGTGACATTGATTAGGGAGGGCCAGATAGGAGTAACTCTTATGATAGACGGTTTAAACTAGTATTATTAGATAGGTGTTATTAAATACTGAATAGTGATCACCATAAATCTAAATGTGGGTGGAAAAATTGTGGTTTAAAAAAACCGTCTTTTTTAAGACTAGGCCTGAGGAGAGAGAATATATTTTTATTAACAAAGTACTTTTAGCTTTGGTTAATGATGCAATATTTGACTATTTTTTAAATTTGGGTTTTTCCCAACTGCATTTAATCTTATTGGGTTTCTAATCAGAACCTCAGTATATCGTATTTTCAACTGTACCCCTGAGTTTCCTTAATTACTCACAACCATAACTAATTATGCTTAAGCCGTCAATTATCACCGTTAAATGCCAATTAGGATGCGTAATTTGCCTACGTGGACCGCCTAATTTGCCTACGTGGAAGGATTAGTTGTAAATTAGAAGTTGAGTCAATTTATTAGCCGTCATTTCTTTCTTTTGATTCAATTTTTTTTTAAAACCCTTTGAAACCCTTTCACTTTCCTTCTTCTGTTCTCTTCATCTCGCTATTCTAAGAGTTAAAATGATATAAATAAGAGTTAAAACGATATAAAAATATAAAAGAAATCTATTAAACCGTAACATATATTGTACTGAAACATAGTAACAATTGTAAATAAAATAGATAAAAATATTATAAATATGTTTCGATAATTTAATATCATCGTTACCACTTATAGGGATACAAAAATCATACAAATGACTAAAAAAAAAAAATTGTCTCAAAATAATTAAATTTAAGACCGGTTTAACGCGTAATAACTGACAAGTTAATAATCTATCTTTGATCGTAAATTAATATTCAGATGAACAATTTATTTTTTTTATTATTATTATTTTTTTTTTTTGAGGAATGAACAAAAATATTTAATGGGCCTTATACTTGTATTTAGTTGTTTTAAGAAACAGAATTTGGGCTGAGTCTAGTTCACTTACTGTCATCGAGGAGCCAGCCCTCAAGGCTTTTCATTTATTTATTTATTTTTTTTTTTAACTTTCTTTTTTCCGCAATCGTATGCGGTCGAAAAAAATTGATGAGAAAAAAAAGGTATCGAAAATTGTAAAAAATAAAATAAAATAAAACGAACAAATGGTTCCCCATATTCATTAGCTAAATGTATGTAAAAGCTCGATATTTAATATTGTTATTGCAAAATTACAGAATCTCGGCTTAAAATATAATTGGATTATAGAAGATGATATGTAACATTACATCCTTGAAAAACGAAAATTTCGTGTCTTAATTGTCAATAACGATTATCAAAATATAGTTGGATGATAGAAGATAATATGTATTGAAAATGTCTTTGATTAATATTTCAATATTTTAAACGACTATTTTTTTTTTTGCCAGCTGAACGAAGACATTTCTAAAGTTACATATGGTCAAAGATTTTGTTGGATCCAAGTTAAAATAAATTATCATTATTTGTTATAAGATGATTAAAAAAAAAATGTAAAGTCATAATAAACACCTAACCAATGAAACATACAAAATTATGACATCATAAAATTGTTGGGACACTCATCATTTGGAGATTAATTATTAATTAATTAACATATTATTAGGTGGCCCACCTTTGGAGGTTCAATTAATATTAATTATTTTTCCATAACAATCAAAGATAGGATGACATACAAAATAAAAATAAATAAAATAAATAAATATAATATTATTAAAAGTATATAATTATTATGGCGTACAATTCAACTCATCACAAGATCTATATATTATGTCAAACACTAAATAAATAAGATGATTTGTCTTTTATTAGGATAATTTGTTGTAATAAATGTATAAAATGCTAATCTCGCAAAAATAAAATTATAAGTCTTTTTGTGTCTAACAAGTGTACGCGAACTAGGATGTCACGTTCAAATTTGAGATGAACTAATCAACAATCGTATTCACACAAGAATATAAGAATAAAATGCCAAATATATAAGACGACCAGTCTCTATCACGATATTTTGTTGACATAAAGAAGTAATCTTGTATAACAACGATCAAATCTTAGTGTGTGACAAGTGTACGCGCACAATAATATTTCATATGTTCACATAATTTTATCGTGTGCATATAACCGTCACATTCAAGTTAAAAATTGAATAAGATCACAATTGTCCTCAACTTTATAATTGAATATCATCTACCCAATGTGAAATGCATTGATTTTTCAATCTTATTGAGTACTCCTAACCAACAAGAGCACGTCTCATGACAGATCGTCTTACACTTTCAAATTCTAAGATCAGTAATAAGTAAAAACGTACTCGTACATATTGAACAGATTAGACACTCTAAAACCGTCTTTTTCGAGACTTTGTCGTAGCTAAACAGGTTTCCAACAAGAGATGGCATACAAAATTCTACCCTTCCAACCCTGAACAACCCAAAGACCGTCTTCGTCGTAGCTAAACTCGTCCCTAAAACTCCTCTTAACCATCGCTTTTGCCCTCCGAACCAAATCCCGATCCAATGCAACCTGCTCAAACCCGGCCCTTTGTGTCCGAACCTGCCACTGTTTATACGTCTCAGGCCTCTCAACCCTCTCGACACTCTCACACGCGATCACATTCAACGCCTGTGTGCCATACACCTTGCTTTCGAGCAGCAGACGCTCACTGTCTTCTCGACACATTGTCGACTCAAACACATCAAACAAAGCTGAGTAATGAAACATCACCTCCTTAAACCTGTTCAAAAAGAACGGCACGCTAGCCGTGCTGTTCACCACCCCGTGCACGAAAATGTCGGGTTTAATTCTACGAACCAGCTTCAGAAACTCGTCCCTAGGACTACTGTCGTCGACACTTTCATCAAACAGGTTGTGGGCCCTATACAGGCAGTTCACGACTAAAGGCTCGTTTGGTACCAGCTTCAAATCCTCGATTTTAACCGTCTCCCAGGGCTGTGCAATCGCGTTATACTCGAAGGGAACATTGTACTTCTGACAGTACATTGCTAGGCACTTCCCTGTTTCGTCGAGTCGTTCTGAAGGACGGAAACCGCTCAGAGGGAAGTCAATTCCCGTGACACGAATCTTCGGAGGGCCATTTGGACGCTTGGATAGGTTTTGAATAATGCACGGCCACTGAAGGCCGTAGTAAATCCCGAAATCAATGATATGAATACTCGACGACTCCATTGCCAAAGCTGCAATCGTTTTGTTCGTCGTGTAATACGACATAATTTTATACGGAACCGACCCTACGAAAACACGATTCGCTTTCAAAACCTCACTAGACGAAATCCCCTCGCTCACGCGTGTTAATTCCGCTCCCTTCCCCTCTAACCGCGCCTCCAAACCGTTTGCAAGGTAATGCGCAACACGCTGGAGGAAATCCCCGTGAGGAGACGAATGCTGTCGTATCTGTGCAAGCAACTCGTACGCGCCATTCAAATCAACGCGTGCAACGCACTGCGCGCAGCGCGTTAACAGCGCTCTTAAATCCGCTACTTGCCCTCCTTTACCACCTCGTTTCCTCGACACTTTAACTGCTTTCCCACCCTCGTGATCGTTCAATCCCTGCGACTTACTCTTACCGCAGAGTGCACCAGGTTTGTTCCGTCCCTCGGGACACAACAAAACATCACCATACTTCTCAATTTGGTCGCACCAGTCGTCGTCTTTAGACGCTGCCAAATGTTTTTCACCCCCTTGGCTTTCATCCACCTGCTCATCTCTCCCTCTTGTCTTAGCATTGTTTCCACTCGTGTCGTTGCACGCAACCTCTTCGACGAAACTGTTTCCCAAAACCCCCATCTGAGGAACCACTGTCAATGTATTTTCCGCAACTGTATTCGCGTACATTCCCATATCCGCGACTAAATCAGGAACATCGTCTAAAACCAACGGGTGGTCGAAATCCCAATTCAAACACTGCTGCTCATACTGATTCTGGTTAAAAACTCCGTTTTCGTTTCCAATCTCAGCATCAAAACGAACATTATGACTACTACTATTAATATAATTATTGTTATTATCGTCGATAAAATTGTCGTTGCAGTTACTGAACATGTTGAGGTAATCATCGAGACAATGGTTATGTGGAATAATATTTGGAATGTCGGCCAAAAGCGCAGCGTCTAAAGATCTATTATACGAAAACTGTGCAGTCATGTAATCTTGGAGGGTAACACCAGGCCTGTCTTCTGAGTCGTTTTCGACTAGAAGCGTAGTTATGTAATTAAAACACGTGTCGGGGATTTCGGGTACTTCTGTCGTCGGTTCGACGCAGTTGTACATCCGCTGATGGTGTTGTGGATAATTGGAAAAGTCTGAGAATTGTGTGCAGAAGTTAAATGGGTCATTGTTATTGTTATTGTTATTGTTATTGTTATTGTTGATGTTGTTATTGTTTTGGTGATCATTACTTACAAATGTTGGGTAGATTTCTGGGTTAAAACTATAAAGATTCATTGTAAATTTTTTTATAGTTTTGTTGATTGAAATTTGATTGAATGAAAGAAGTGAATAATTGAAGGGAAATGGGTTAAGGAAAGAACATGGAACTTTGGCATATGATATGATATGATATGATATGTTATGACTTTTTCTTTGGTTTGGGGGAATCAATTGAGAGGGGTTGATCTATGGAATATATATGAGGGTGGGCAAAAAAGTAGTTCGAAAAACGGGTTATTTGGGTCGGATATGGACACTGATAGTTTGATTTGAATTATATTGGACAGTTGAAAAATGTAGTGGATTAGATAATTTTAAATTTATACTCGGAGTACTTATTAGGTTGATTTGGATGCGGGTTGATTAGAGTTGGATCCTCTGTCCCACTTTGGTGTCTCATCTTGTGTCCCATTGATGATGTCTCGAAAGAAGAATGTAGTAGGACACAAAATGGGACAGAGAATTCCCACTCGGTTGATTGAGTCAGCGTCAAATAGTGTGAGGCTAACAATAACCAAGTAGTTTATCTTTTGGTCATTTTGAGTCAAGTTCAGATGAGATCAGATTGTACTTGGGTGAACAATGTTTGAATCGACTTTATTGAACACGTCAATGATGGGACCTAGAGAGTTTCAGACTAGTATGTTTCGGATCCACTGTCAACTTGTTCGTACTTTAAGTTTGTAATTTGGGATCAGATCTTTCTGATTTTCAATTTTATAAGTTCAGTCTAATTCAAATTTGGACCGATGAACACCTTTTGATCAGTAGAGAATGAACAACAAAAGATAGACATGTGGAGACATGATCACATGATGGTAGATCTAGGGATTTGATGCCAAATATTAGAGAAATCAAAAGGTAGGAAGAAAACACAAGTTGTAGTTAAGATAATAAGTCAAAAACATGTTAAATCAAGAGTGTTAAATGGGTTATGGATTTGTATGGGACTCCTCTTGACTTATAACATAGGGAATTTAAGTTATGCAACCACTTGTAGGGAACATGTTAAGGATGTACAACAAATATTGTCCTTTAGTAAATTTACTTGGTTGGAGAAATCTAGTATAATAATAATAATAATAATAATAATTTGAAAATTGATGATGATAAAACTTAAATTTGATGATTAGTACCTTTAATACAAGGTCAAAGTAATTATGAATTAATTTGTCAATGTTTTGTATCAAATTTCACTTGATAGTTATAAGTTTAACTTCATATTGCTTAATAATTCGCATTTAAAATAATCTATTTAGATTAAGTCCAAAAATACAATATAAAATGACAAAAAAATAAATTAACAATGAGTATAAAATTTTGACCGTTTAGTATTATTGGTTCAAACAAGCTGTACTATCCATTGGTTTGGCCTTTTTAGTTGAATTACAAAATATGTTAGGTAAATTCCGTATATGAAAAATCAATAGCCATCAATAATTTGTTGAATATTTTTCTAGAAAGTTTTGATAATTTACTCTTCTATATATATTTTACATATGAAGTATTTGGCACAAATAATATACTCTGTATTATCTCAACACCTTTTCAATTAATCAAAGCATAAGAGACATTTTAATCTCTTTTCGATTTTTGAAAAGACCTTTAATTATTGTTTTTCTTATTCTCTAAATCTTCGACTTTTTCCAATCGTCCAAAACACAAAATAAATTTTAATTATAATTTTTCTTAATTCTTCGACCGATGACAACCAAACTTTTATAAATTAAGTGATCTTTCATAGTTGCATTAATGCATTGTTTCATTGTTTGACATAATTGAACAATCTACTATATTTTTTTTTTTGTTTCTCTTTCCATTTTACATATCTTTTAGGAATAATTGTCAGAAATAATCTGAACTGTTCCTCTTATTCCATAAATAATTTGAACTCTAATTAATCGACGAATAATCTCAACTATTGAAAAATCATTCTAATAATGTATTTTGACCAATTTCAATCGACTCTAACATTTTAAGTAAAATTCAAACCGGTTTCACATCTTTTTTTATCGATTAAAGCAGGTTAAAATTGGTCAAAGTACATTATTGAAATGATTTTTCAATAGTTGGGATTATTCGTAGATTAATTCGAGTTCGGATTATTTATGAAATAAGAGGATCCGTTTGAATTATTAATAGTTATTATTTTAATATTAGAGTATTCATTATTAAATTAATAGTATCTTGTATAAAAATCAATATATCTATATAATTGGAGGTTTTTTGAAGCCTTATGAGAGACTCCAACTTTATGCGAACTCTTAATAATATGATAATTACAATAATCAAAATATACAATCCAATTAGGATACTACATAAATCCTAAGCATCTCCAAATTCTATAATAATCAAATAATTACAATAATCAAAATATTTTTTAATATTAGTAAATAAAATTTGTAAATAATATAAAAAAAATCAATATATAATCTACTGAATACTCCGTATATGTTTATGATATAGATAGAGTTTATGATCTAATGAGAGTAGAATTCATCTAGGAGTTATGTACGAAGTAGTATTGATAAGTATAAGTATTTATACTACACCATAGTTTTTGTAATCAACATCTCAACCCAAACAAATTTTTGTTTGTTTTTTTTTTTTTTTTTTTTTTTCTATTAATTTCATTAATTAGTTATCTTTGTTTTTTTCATGCACTTTGTGTTGTTTTTAATAATTTTTATTTAATTTTGATTAGATATATTAACTTTGTAAACTGAATCAATCAACTTTGAACAATTTTGCAGGAATCGAATGCATACGAAGCTATTTTATATTTGAGATCATCTACGTGACGAGGTATTTCAATTTTGCATGTCGCTAAAATCAAATTGGTTTCTTTCTTTGTTTGTTTAATTATAAAGCTTGGAAAAAAAATTGTGTTGAGTATATATTAGATTGATTATGGACTAAATTAAAGCTTTTTTCTTGGTATAGGATTTGTTGATTAATGCAAAACACAATATGGAGTATTATATATTCTAATGGTATGCATGGCTAATGGGTAATGTGTAAATTATGGACTAAATTAAAGTCTTTCCTTCCTAATTAGAATTTTTATTTTGAATAATTGATTGATTTGAGTAAATTATTCATGCACCGTTAGATAAAAAATAATTGGTACTAATAGTTTATTTTTAATAGTTGATTTTGAAAAACGGTTACATTATTTTTATTTGTAATGCAATTACGTTTAAACAAAGTACATATAAATTGACGATAATTATATATAAAAGTTTAATAAAGAATAATAAATAAAGTTCATGTTAAACTACAATTAGGAAAAAAAAAAAATGTGTCACATTTAATTACAACCCTTAAATCAATAGAACTTTTGATTATCTATTCTCATATGCATCTAATGATTTAAAATATTATTGTTTAGTTTCTAATCACATAAAAAGTCTGCTGAGCAATTATGTTGTTTATCATAATATGTTTTCTTTTTTCTTTTAGATAGATTTTTAGTAAACTAATCTACTTTTTCTGTTTCAGTCATTTGTTTACAGTTTGACTTTTTTTCCTATAAAAAAAGTCAAATTATAAACAATTCACTGAAACGAAGGGAGTAATAAGAATAGAAAATATTAGTTTAGATTAACTTGGCTTAATCACGTACATGACTCAAATCCTATAGACCATATTATTCATGTACTTTAAAACGTTGTATATAAACAAACCGTGAGTTATTATGATTTCAATGATAGGTTATGCACGTATAGTTTTAGTATTAGCTAGGAAAATTAATAATTATTTGTTTGGTTATGCCAATTTATTATTTGTATTTTTATGCACATTTGTTTTAAATTAATATCATGATAACTGTTAATTTATTTGTTCGGCTGTGTCAATTTATTGTTTATTTTTTTATGCGGATTTGGTTTAAATTAATAATTAATAATGATACTAACTATTTGTGCAATTTTTTCCTTTTCAGTAGAATACCATAAAATTGGAGTTTTGCATAACGACAATGGCTGAACAAGCTTCAGAGCATGACATGGTCGAGACTAACTTGATTACTCAAGTTAATGTTGCAGCTTTGCAAATTTTAAGTGAAATAAAATTTAATTTTAAAATAATTTTATAGAATTTATTTTTTACAAAATTTATAATTTTATTGTATATATTTTGTTAAGATATAAAATTTATTAGGAGTATGTAAATGGCTTGGAATAGTTACTTACTTACTTATGGAGTATTTTGTTAAGATATAATTTTATTGTATATAAAATTTATTAGGAGTATTTTTTACAATTATGGAGTATTATATTCCAAACTAATTTTTAAAGAATCAAAACAATCCTAACTACACAGAAGTTCTAACTATCAAAAGAACTTTTCTTTTAGCATAAATGTGAGTACGTGTAAAATTAAAATTCAACGAAGAATAATAAAACTTTTAGAAAGTTAAAATACAAAAGATTTTTAAAACCCGTGCGATGCACGGGCTTACATACTAGTTTGTAATAATTTTAGACAAGATTTCTTCAACCAAGTAAATTTATGTTCATATTCAAATAGTATAACACGTGATTGTTACACTAAACAACAAATTGCAAATCATGTTATTCGTTTACCTAGACACAACATAGTTCCACTAAATTGAGTAAAGTTGTCCATCAAAGTTCTTACAAAGTATCGACGTTACTACATCGGTAAAGAGTCATTTTCATAAAAAGAAGTTATTTCAAATAGATACTCCGTATAAAAAAAATGAGTATTATATTGTACCTAAAACTATCAAAGATATAAATAGTAAAGGGAATATGATCATGTCTATATAAATAAGGGTATTGGATCGTAAAATCATGTCATTCTTATAAAGTTGATCATCTTAAAATTCTGTGAATAGGTAAGCAGAAAGCGATATTAAAAAACGTATGCATGTTATTACTGATTATATACTTCATATTAAAATTAAGATATTGAGCTCACATTAAGCTTTTTATCTTTATCATAAAAGGATCAATAACTTTTCAAAAGTGTTTATCATGTCGTAAAATATCAACCGATTGCAAAATTCTTTCAGTATATACATAACAGATCTTAAAAACCATATACATATACAATTCATTTTGGTCGATAGTTATCTATCACTTCCACGGTTCCACCATATTGTATTGTTCTTTCTATCAATCTCACTTTTTTAGTTAAATTTTTTCAATTTTGACCGTAAGTGTAATTTTAGAAAAAAATAAAAATACCGTATAAAATGATGAAAAGAGTATTTTTGACATAAGAGGGAAAAGAAAAATGAAATAGAGCAATTATTATATCCAAAGTGTCATAAAGATTGTCTCCATAGAATAAGGACCAAGATAAATCAAGTAATATATGGAAGTAGTACTTCATCTGTCTCAGTCATTTTTTTACACTTCTCTTAAATTTTCCTCACAAAAAATCAAACTGTAAACAATTCACTGGAACGGAGAGAGTATAAAAGATGATGCCGGACCATATCTTAAAAGTTGTTTATGTCATAATCATCCCCATGAAGTCCATCATTGTAAAATTGGCCTAAAATTAAAGTTTCATGTGCTAAATTTTGCTTATGTTCAATGTGACAACTAAAGATTTATACATTAAAAGTGGAGAATAATAGTGAAATTGACATAGAATGCTAACTTTCATCCAATAAAGTGTGTGAGATTTATTGGACTTTATAGGGTGTAATATTAAGGATCCTAAAATAGTTGATAAAAAAAAATTGGTTTCATTTTTTCTAAAATACTTAATGATCTTCTTAAATTTAAAAAAATACTCTGTATAGTATAAATTTCTTTGGACCCAATTAGCAGAAAATCATCACATTTTTTTTTTTTAAATTTGATTTTTCCTTAGTATTTTGTTTTCACCCATTACTCCTTTCAAAAAAGAAAAAAAAAAAGTTTCAACGTGTTTTAACGGTCTAAACGTTCCTCCATACTAAGGATACTATGAGTTATTTTTCACAATTTAAGGTGACCAACTGAGTAGGCTAGCCCAATATGGCTCGGCCATGGGGCCTCGAATTACATTGGACTTTAAACTTATTAACTATGAAGTACCGGCAAACCCAATCTCCGATTAGTAAGGATCAAAGACTCGACCCAAACCAAAGTTCAAAATTTCAAGCCGCACTTGTATTAATTAAAAATACAATTATAGAAGACAAATTATCAGATACATAAAATGTGACGGTATTTAGACTGATCGTAACCATTCAACAGAAAAAATAGACTATCTTGTGTGGGGACTGTTTCTTTCCAGAACATTTTCAAGACATTCGATTCGATTTATTTCACTTCAATTGATTGATTCGATTCGATTAATTCAATTGATTCGATTCGATTAATGTAGCGGTATGTTATAAATTGAAACTTATTCGATTCGATTGATTAATTCAATTGATTGATTAAATTTCTAAAAGTCAGAAAGAGCGAGCGCAAAATGACTTATAACTCAAATACAATTTTATACAAATACTTAAATAAACACATGTAGATATCAAATCAATTACATCATTAAAAAAAAAAAAAAAATCAATTACAAAGAATTCTTCCAATGGTTAAAAAAAAACTAAAGTAAAACAAGAGTATGATCCAAATCTAAACACTAACAATCATCCCCTATACCCATCATCTTAACCCTTCCTATGACACATGTAATCCCCATCGAAACCCGAGAATCGTCCGAAACGAAGACCGGAAGCTAATTCCGTTAGCAAAGCCCGTTAATTATTCCGTCAACCATTTACAACCGCCATCAACCAATTCCCCACCCTACATCCTCGGATAGGATAGGGTTGTAGATCGCGAAAAAACAAGCCTTGAGGTTACGTCAAGAACAACTACGTCTTCAATTTCCGTCCTCCCCCCAGTTGCTAAATTTTTACAGCAAGGTTATTCTTCATCGTTGTCGTCATCATCATAATCACAAGAACTACCTAAAACTAAAACCTAAAACATTACCGATATCTGAAGTGAAATATATGTTTTCTGATATATAGAAACCACCCCACAAATCCAGTAGCTAGGATCCTCGACAGTTACGAGTGTTCGCAAAGGACGAGATGGGTCTCGGACGGTGGTGGTTGTTTGGGTAGTTGTTGTTGTTTCGATTGTTGTTCGGTCCAGTACGCATGTGCAGCGAGAACCCTGTCGAGTAGTTCCTGTGGGACTGGTTCTCCCCTCCTTTGCTGCGGAGCTATACTTGCTGTATGCACCAATGTCTTCCATTTATCCTGGTTTTCCACAAAAAGAAAAAGACGGTTTTACAAAAAACTTCGTCAACAACACAGTCCTCAAGAGAGTACAGACATTTAATTCAATAACATCAAAACATGACCAATTTTACGTTTTATCTCGTACTCGTAGTACATTCAGAAAAACCAACAGCATAAGTAAAGACGGTGTAAATGGTAAAGACGGAAACTACGACATGACGTATAGATCTAGAATGGTGTATTATAATAACATAAAAACGAAAAAAATATAGAAAGATTTGTTTAAGTTCTTTAATCTATAATTGTTCAGGAAAAGTACACTATACTCATCTAAACAACCAAAGATTCCTCCGAATTAATTAGTTTAATAACGTTTTTCTGCCCCACCTGCATAACCTCTCGTAAAAAATCGATCCAAAAACAGATGTAAATAAACGGATGGATCAGAGGAAGAAATGAATAAACAAAGCCAATGATTACAAGCACAAGCAACCATTTGTTGTACCAACTGTGGATCAATTTAAGTAATCAATTTTGGTGGTCCAAATAATTAAAGTAAAGGGATAAGATTGAGTGTAAGCAAAACAAAGAAGAAAGAAAAAAAGTCGAACCACCACAAAGCGATAAGCGGATCTCCTTTACCTTCAAGTCGACATATGTCCGATGCTTCACGTTCTCAAATGCTCGTATTTTCACGTCACGCCACCTGTTAAGACCATAATGACTATATAAATCACAAGCTAAAAATGGGAAGATAAGCCCCCTGTGTTCTTACCCTCGACACTGAGTATATGACTTCTATACGAGTCTGAGTAACATAAACGAAAAAACATTATTGAGGCGTACCTTCCAGTTCCTAGCTTCTCGACAGCGTGAACTAAAGCTTCAACTTCTGATACAGAGAAGGGTCTACGAATACGACGTTGACCCATGTCATGCCGCTTAGATTTCTGATTTGAGTGAACGACTGCCAGTGCCTGAGGAGTTCCGCTGGGAAGGGAGACCAACGCATGGGAATCAACTGCGGCTTTCTCACCCGACACATCAGTAGCAGGGGATGGAGCAGAATCGTAATCACTTTCTACAGGATTGCTCAACTTGTTGGCTGCGGGATGATCTGCTGACCGAAGTGACGTTGACAGCCCTTGCTGGATGGACGTAATAATCGGGGACCTGATGAAACAAGATTAGTCAAAACGCTTTTTGTACAAAAATGTAATTTTCCCGAGAATAATGGGCCAAGATATATATGCTTACTGAGGTACGGGCTGCGGCAAAACATCAGTAGGGAGCACGAGGGAGTTTTCTTCAGAGTAGACAGGCGTGGTTACCGCTGGGGACGGATTTGGTTCGAGACTGAAACCCAAGGATTCCGCCTTGTTGTTATGGCAGATACCCGACTGTACAAGGGTTCTGTTATCATCTCTGACCTTTTTCCCCTGAAGAAACACCCCAACACGCAATCCACCTCCAAGTAACGCAGTAACTGCTTCCATCACCGTCCTCTGTGGTGACATAAAAAGTCGGGTCAATGCATTAAGTACTTAAGTAGTCGCAAGAGATTGAGAATGATATCTAAGCGGCATAACAATAAACATCATGCACAATCATTTACCTTGAGCGATCCAATACTCGCTGTCTCGGGCATCTCAATGAAAAGCTCTGGCACACGAAACGACTTGATCCTAAGCTTAACTGTAACAAATAAACGACATTTTGACGTATAAACACCACTAAGGTTTTCAACCAATGGAAAAAAAATAAGTAGACGAAAAGCCTTTTGCAGTGACGCCATACCATGAGATTCCCTAGACGAGAATGTTGTGCTTTGGCCAGCAACACAGGCAGACGAACCATTGACTGCAAGACAATTTTAATAAGAAAATCATTCACATAATAGTAAATGCATAAGCAGCGAATGTAGCATGATGACACACCTCCCAAAGAGCTAAAACCCGAGGATTTCGAGTCAAAAGCCTTGTCAGGATAACTATAGAGACTCTTGTAACTCATATCAGCATGAGAACTCGAAAGTGAATTATGGTGATAAAACCTCCTTCGCTTGAATGGGTAGATTCTCTGCGACCTCTGACGTTTATAACCGATTCTTCTGTTGCGGTACAAGCAACGAACGTCTGGACAACGAAAACAAGACATTCCAGACCCATCAGACGAATCTAACAAAATTGATCAGCAAAAACACTCACATTCTCGAGAAGAGGCGAGTAGAAGACTTACCAGCATCAGTAAGATCACCATCACGAGATTTTGAGAATATTCTGCGGTGCTTGGACTCCAATAGTTTCCTTATTCTACGGTCACCAACACGTGTTGGGGGTGACCTAGCAGCCTTTATTGTACTAGGCTGAATACACTCGGAAGAGTTTTCGTCATCATCTCTACTAACTACAGCTACGTTATCACCCTTGCAAGGGTAGGGATCATTGCCCAAGGTTAACTTTACACTACCATCTGAGCAAACTAGCGTAGGAGATATTCCGTCCAATATTTCAGGATCTTCTACACTATGTGAATCAGTCCCGTCACGATTCAAATCGATTTTGGTTGGGGCCAAAGAAGCGTCATGTGAGGGGGTCTGGAAATCCTTTTCGTTGAGATCTACGCCCAAACCTCGTATTCCTAGCTCCAATGTGAGGGGAGGAGATGCAACTTCGGTGCTTCCTCGATCACAATGCTCAACGACCAACGATCCATTCCCTCTGTTGTCTCCGTCCATGACGATATCCTGTGAATTGATTAGATCGGTCGTGGGCGGTGACTGACACGAAGTTTCACCCTCGAGTAAAATTTTGCCAGCTATGGTTGCCAACAAGTCGAATGCACACAGTTGATTATCTGTAACTTTCTTCTGGACCGGGCCTCTCTTCTATACAATTCAAGGTTTTCAACGATTTAAAATCTCAAATGGCCGTGATTATAAGGTGAAAAGCTTGTACAACAAAATGACCAAGGACGTGAAAATTTTACCCTAGCAGATCTCGCAGCTCTAGGAACAAACGGCACGTGATATCCATTGGACCCGAAGTCTAACCTCTTCTGCAGCATATCCAGAGGTACATGCCCGAATAATCTTCAATTAGAAACAGCTGCACAAAAACAATTTCACATTACGGTTTTCACAAACGCATCCTAACCACTTCTGCCGCTGAGTGATTACCCAAAAAACTCATAGGTTTTCACAAATCACAAGTTCGCGTTAAATAATTTAAATCGCAACATATCATCATCATTATCATCACCATCCATCAACCCGAATACACAAACGCCAACTCATAGGTTTTCACAAACGCATCCTAACCACTTCTGCTGCTGAGTGATCACCCAAAAAACTCATAGGTTTTCACAAATCACAAGTTCACGTTAAATAATTTAAATCGCAACATATCATCATCATCATTATCATCACCATCCATCAACCCGAATACACAAACGCCAACGGCCGAGAAATTCATAAAAAATGATATTCAAGAGATTCAATAAAAAATTACAAATAACAAATCTTGGATCAAAGTGTGAAGGAGATCAACTCATTTCATATACAACATTTAACTCATTTCATATAATACAATAACAACTAAATGATCAATAAATTATGATCATTATATCATTATACATCAATAAACAATTTGAAATCACTTGCCACAATTATGCAAGTCAAAAAAAAATAATTTCAAACCACAAAATTAAAATTAATTATTTAAAGGGGGCCCATCACATGGTTGATGATAGAGATGATGATCATGATGTAAGGGACTAAACTAAGCACACAAAGTACATGATCAAGCAAAAAAAAACAAAAGAGTAATTCTTGTATAAGACCGTCTTACAATCTGAAATCGTAAAATCGATGATAACAAGCTTATCATACATGAATTACACCATTCATTTCTAGCAAAAAGTTAGCAGAAAAAATGATCAAAGATTCAAACTTGCTACAATTTTTAGTTTTGTGGACCAATTAATGAATGAATTTCCACATCAAAGACAAGAGAACATGATCAAAATTTATACAAGTACACCCCATTAAAAGCAAATACAAGGAATGTATGGAAAATAAAAAGGAATTTTATGGCACAAAATAACTTAATTAAGGAAAAAAAAGGTGCAATTTTTATATAATTCTTCAATTGAAGAATGATCAAATTTTAAAAAATTAATAATAAAATTGGGTGTTTAATTTTTCTGATCTAAAACCCTAAACCCTTGTTTCAAATTCAACCTTCTAAATTCATATGGGCAGTTTCACCCAGAAAAAAATATTATTTGAAAATTCGAAATTGTTGCATAAAATTAAAAAATTAAGAACTTTTTTTTTTTTTTTTTCTGGAAAAATTGATCAGAAAAATTGAATGAAATCTTAGATCTTCAATGAATGAACCAAATAAAAAAACTCAGATTTCAATACCCTAAAACTTGCATTGCATTAGATCAAACTAACAATCAACAAATTTCCCAGAAATCCCTAAAAAAAACCCCAAATTGTCCCAAAAACAAGCGAAAACCACATCAATCAAACAAAAAAAAAACCCAGAAAAAAAAAAAAAAAATACAATTTCTCACCTTTTTTCTGAAACAAAACCCCCAAATTATTCCTCTAATTGCAAAGATCACCAGAAATTCTGGAAATAAAAAAAATTCAACAATTTCTTCAAAACAAAACACTCAAAAAAAAATCAACAAAATTTACAAAAACACCCCAACAAATTCTTCTTCTTCACGTCTTCCAATTCATACCCATGATTTAAAAAGACTAAATTTTCCCCAAAATTCTTCAAAATAAAAATAAAAATAAAAATAAAAACTCCTTTTTTTTTTGCAATAAAAATGATTTTTGATTTTTCTCTCTCTTGTTTATCTATTTATCTTCAAGTTTGATCGCCAAAACCCTTAAAAAACCACCCACCATTTTTTATTATTATAATTTTAATTATAATTTTATTTTATTTTTTTCTTAAACCCTCTTTTTATAAACATTTATTTTTATTTTTATTTTTATTTTTTTAGTGTAAGAGTATTAGGGTGGATGGCCCACAGGTTTTTTTTGTGAGGGCTTAAGATTGTGACACGTGTGATTGTGGAGTGGAATCTTGTGGTTGTGGTTCATAATTATTATCGATAAAAACGTTGGGTCATGAAAAAAAGGAAAATTAATTTTCCAACAATTTTAATTTTTTTTTTATTATTATAAATAATAATAATACGGAGTAATAATATTATTATTTTTTTTCAAAAGAAAAAAAATATTGATGGTTAAAATATTTTTGCTCTAAAAATGGAACAATAGCTTTTCTTTTTTGAAGATTTTTGTCAAAATATAATAATTATTTTATTTATTACTTCCTCCGTTCCACAATGATAGTCCCGTTTCACTTTTAGAAAGTCAAAAATTTAAAATTTTGACCATATATAACTTAAAATATATAAATAATCGTTATACGATACTAAGATATTTACATTTGTTATCAAAATATCTTTCACAAAATTTAATTTTCACCCCAAGAAAACTGTATATAAGCGATGAAAAACATGGTCGGAACGGAGCGTTGGAGACCGCGTAAAGTCAAAGCGAGACTATCATTGTGGAACGGAGGAAATATTTAATAAGGGAAGAAATTAGTTGATAATTTTATTTCATTTATTATCATAATGTTTCTTTTTTTTTTTCTTACAATTAACAATAATGTTTCTTTTTTTTTCTTACAATAGCAAAAGTTAATCAAGCTAGTGAGTAGTACTATATACTCCGTATATTGCTTAACCTTATCGACACATTATAATATTGAATGAAATTACTCTCGTTGTTTTATTTATTTGTTTAATTTTTATAAATAGATTTAATATTAACTGACATTTTTATACCTTTTAATAAAATAATATAGAGTATAACCCAAAATGGTCATTGATGTAGAAGAGCGTTGATTTCAATTCGCCTAATTGATTTTGAATTATATAAATTTATAATAACACTACAGTTTAATTTTGTATAGTGAACAAACGATTCATTTACACCTTGTCCCAGAATAAAAATGTTAACATACGATTGGATATTTGGATCATGTGAAGTACGGAGTAATTCTCAGCGACTCTTTTATATATACACACAGAGTGACAATTCATAAAAAATTCGACTATTCTTATAACAGGTTTATTTTATATTACAACTCACAAGACGGTTTTATAGAAAAGTTGTGCCGAAATCTTCATCTTCATAACCAATCAAAAGTTAAAACCGACATGGTTGATACGCAAAACAAGCAGCCATGCATCACGTTTAGCATGCTGGTTTGATAAGACCCACACGTGTCCGGTGTAGTAAAAACCAGTTTTGTATTCTCCACGTAACTTTTTTATTCAACCAAATGAAATGTCGCACGTAACTTAACTTTACGTCCTCGTAACATAATACTTCCTCTGATTCAACAGGTTCTTAACGTTTGACTAAAATCCTCCTCATAAAAATGGTTAAACGTTAAGAATCTGTTGAATCGGAGGGAGTATAGGGTTTAGTTGTAACGATTTTTCTCCAAAAACAATTTATTTTATTTTCAATTCATACTCTAAAAATAATTCTCTATAAACTATGACAAAATAAAAATAAAATTCTTTTCGACAAAGAAAAGAGACGATTAATTAAATTATGAAATGTTAAAGACTATTCCGTATTATATAATCCTTCTATTCAAATTTAATGACATCCCTTCTTTTTTGACAATATTCATGTGAGATTTTATTTTATTTTTCTAAAAAAAAAAAAAAAGAACATTATTATCAAATTTTAATATTTTTATACAATTTAAAACTACAGATATTGTCGTTACAAAATGTGTCTCGACAACTGTAAAAAATGAACGGATGTTATCGGGTTTGAATGGAGGGGATAGAGGACAATAGCTAACTAACAAATGACGTTCGATTGAATTTAAATGATCAGTCATAATATATACGGAGTACTTAAAATTATTTCATTTGATCAAAATCTCCTTCATGAAAAAGTCGATCAGTTAAAAACTAATTATATTGCTTATACAGATCGTTCAAAAGTCACCGATTTGGACACGATCAAATTAGTTTAGTCATTTTCGTTTTATTCTTTTTTTTTTTTTTTTTTTTTTGGGATCAGTCATCTTAAAAAAAAATGTTTACTTCCACTTAAAAAAATAAAAAATGTCAGAAATATTATTATGACGAAGTAAAGTGAATAATTACGAAAGTGTAAGGAAGACTAACTTGACTTCAAAGCAATATTCTGATGCTGCTAAATATTGACCTCTTCTAAAATTCCAACTTTGGAATTTCAAATACCAAAAACTTTATAAATATGGGTTTGTTATTCACACTCCACTACCCAAAAGAATATGGGCCTTGGCCCATCATACATTGCGAAATATCGGCCCAATTTATCGACATTTCCGACGACATAATATAACTTTACCAGCTAAACTAACTGACTCGAAGCTCGAAGAGGAACGTCTTTAGCAACCCAGACGATTAAATTTTACGCCACGAGTAGTTTATCGTTTCTTGTGTGTATAAAAATACAATTAAAAGATGAAAGTTTTGCACCGAATATACAGGGTAAAAATAACACATGAAAACATGAATGAAACACATCTCCAAAAGCTTAATATGTTATGGAACAATAATTTTTTTTCGTTTTATAGAGAGGGAAAAAAAAGGAAACACGATATGCGGAAAAAGGCAACCCGAAGGCCGAAGCTAGCAACCAATGGGTGAAAAGCCTAGACGTGGGCGATCAGAGTTTTACCGAGGAGGGTAAGAACAGGTAACAGCGAACTTCGTTGCTGCCCGATAGAGTGATCGTCTTCAATATCAATGCGCTATACAAAATTTGAAACAAATTTCACATTTCTGCTTTTGTCACTTGCAGTTTATCCAAAAGGGGATGTGCTTGGACAGTTCGCCATGAAGTTCTGGATTTGTGTTATGAATGCTGGCGAGTGGCGACTGTTTGCAAAAGAATAAGACGGGTTACAACGCGTAGTAGCAGAAATGAAGAACACACGAATATGCATTATACTCGTCATTTTTAGTAACAATCCTCTCGTTGTACATGTAAAACGTTTTAATTGGAGAATTGTTTAAAGTATTTAGGCGTAAACTGACCTCAAGCAGCAGATAAGTTACTATACTGCCAAGGGTTGAACTCCTTTGTTTGGACATCTTCCACCTCAACATCATCCGAACTGTCTACAGCTGCACGATGTTCAGTATACTTCCCATTGAACTCGTAGATCTCCAACTCACCCCACGGAGTAGTCGTAACTTCTGCAGTTCGATCAAACCATCTTGCTGTAAAATTATCGCCCTGGGCTTCTCGACTCTTCTTTTCTGCTCTCTGCCTCTCCTCCAAACTGAAAATGGTGTAGAAGTCAGAAACTGACAGCACGTAACAAATTCTTTCGTGTAAAGTTTCTATACCAAGTTCAATCTAATTTAACTGATATTTGTACCATACGACTAACTCTGAACTTAGTGTTCATTTCCGAATATTTACGTAGGTGTGAAGTGGAACGAAACAAGACAAGGTAGATAGATAACCTGCTCTTTTCTGCACCAGCCTTGGATAAATCACCCATCTCTAGAGCATATCGATCTGGCCGTAAACGTGAATCCGATGCCAGTAATTTCTTGGGAGCTGTGTCGAAACTGTTGATCTTGTGAGCAAAATGAGTGAACTGAAATTTGTCATTTTTGGGGGTATCTGCCACATGCCAGACCTGCAGGCCAGATTAATCACCCATGGTTAAGAAGCTTCAATGAAATTCGACCTTACACAGCAGCTAGATCACGGTTTTTGAATATCGTCCAACGCAGTTACAAAATACGACTTGTTTAGTTCGTGAATTCAAAATAATCTTGTCCCCTATACCTTATTCTTCTCGGGAATGAGATGAAAGAATCCAGTATATGTCAAATAATCTTGTTTAGTTCGTGAATTAAAAAAAAAAGCACTTTTAAGATATTAACCTCTTTCAGATCTGTGCCAGGAAGAGGTTCCCCTTCTGCATCACATGGTTGATAGCTGAGTGACTCGTTCCATTTACCGGTAATTAAAATTTTGGGTTCTTCGTAGGCATCATAAACGTAACCATCCACCTCATAACGACCAGCGCTGTGCAAAAACGAGTCTAAGTAAGCTAAACTGCCTAGAAACTTAGAAAGAAAAGAAAAGCACGAGAGTATTGCTGAATCTGATGCACACAAATAAACAGGAAACGCTAACTATTGTAGCAAATAATTCAGTAGACAGTATATCAGAGACATAACCAAGCAAATGTGAACACGACTGAAGACGAGGCAGATCAGTATTTGAACGTGAAGGTTAAACATACCCAAACCAGCCACACGGTTGAAAATACAGCACAACTTTGTCCCCAGTAGTTAAATTGGTCATTATCATCTCGCCGGGTGAATCAACCCATGTTCGGCCAAATATTAAGTTGTTGACTTTAGTAGGTGGTGGAACCAATTCCAAGACCACACCATCTTTTTTCAGTGTTACACGTGTCCTGCATACACGATTATCACAAACAAATTTCATTATACGATTCACAACAAGCCAAAGCATTTCAATTTACCTTCTACTTAAACAGTACGGAGTGATCCATAACAGAACTTCAAAAACAAACTGTGGATTCCTAGACTCCTAGAGCGAATCACATACTGATTAAATTTAAAAGGTACGAGACAATCTTAAATATTGCATCAAATGTAGGTAATCAGAAATATACAAATCGAACTTCATATTATACTCTGTATATGTTTCATGGTTCTCATAACGCTCTGTCAAATTAGCGATAGCTCTGCCTAAATCAGTCATACTTGTGCAAAAAGTTAATGTAAAATCCATCAATCCATCATACTACAAGAGTATGAGATATAGGAGCTAGGTTCGATTCATCAGACCGAAGTTCTCCATCATGCTTTTCACCAGAGCAGTGTTCATTACTAGAGAAAGGACTAGCTCAACGTAAACATGTGATATATGCATGAATGTCCTCAACAAGCACATCGTAGATGGTAAAGTACCGCAAACAAAAATATTGTAATTACCTTCCGACGGGATAGACATCAACAGAATTTCCCAGAAATTTAGTCTTCAGCTTTGATGTACAATCATATGTGAAATGCTCATTTTCACAGTGGCCAGCACTCATAGGAGGATGGTGACTAACCTAAATTACAGAAAACAGAACAACATCACTGAAACTGTATAGAACCATTATCGAGATATAGGGAAAGATACCAAGGGATATATAGGTATAATCAACGATAAATCCTAAGTTCCATCAAGTATAGAATTAGGCTGTGCAAACAGATAGTGACTCCGAAATTAGGTGATAAATATACCTGCTCTGATATGAATGAAATCCCGTGATGATTTGACATTTCATAAGTTTCGCCTAGAATGGGATTGAAAGGCTTCCAAGTGCGTTGATAAGCATAATACACAGAGATTGCCCAGGAAGCTGCAGAAAATGACGAGAATATTAAATTTCTAATCAACCGATAAACATGTTAGATTTAAACTTTATGAAAGAATCCTACTCACCAGAATATACCAGTCGCATATAGGGATCTTCACATTCATCGGCCTGATCTAACAGGTAGCAATATTCCATAAGCTGTCAAAGCCGTTAAATCAAATATCGATATTAGTGTCGGCGTCACATACTTGTTTAACACGTGGCATTTTCTATAAACATAACTCTCATTGCAGTACCGCGTATTGTACAAACCTCGGCCATTTTCTGCAGCATAGTCATGGGCTCGAAAATCACGACAGGAAGTGTCACCATTGATGTTACATCTGCACCAATGTATTTCTGCATCATTTGCCAGTAGTTGTCTCTGTCCTGTAAATCACTGAACCGGTAAGAAATAGAACGTAATACACATACTCTACAATCGCGCAGCAATGAGCAGTTGTCCATCGCTAACTTTTTCTTCCAACAAAATAACCGTCAACATTTCATTGTTTGAAAGGGTATTACCCTATTGACCTATTCGCACTTTACTGAATTCGACAGCCTTGACCGAATAAAACAATTTCAAAGAGAAAACGGCGAAAAATAATGAGACGGACGGAAAATTCAACAACAGAAATGTGAAAAAGCTGAGCGCCAATTCCCATTGGCCCAACAATGACTGATTCGAAAAATCTTATTGATGTTTTCACGTGATCATAGTTACGTAAAACAGGTGCTAGCAATTATCAGACTAATTGAATTTGACGAAAGAAATCACAAACCTCTTGCCTCCACCTTCCTTTTTGTGCCTCACCTTCAGCATCATCCTTCCCACCGTCCGGGTTAATCACTTCAAGGTTTTCATATCCAAGCAACCTACGAAACCACAACGGGTGAAATCATAAATATAAGTACATATTAACCACCACCATCATTGCATTACATAATCATATTCTGCAACTGCGTACCACTAATTGACCATAAATACTCGAATTAACTCATACAAACAACAAACTAAGCTAAATACTCAGATAATAATCGTCAGCGCTACTACATACAAAATGAACAGATAAATCACAGCAGACAACAACTATTTTCAGAATATTCAGGAGAGTGATACATATAAAGCTAACTTTCATCAGAACTCAATGATCAAAATCAAATTCCGGTACATAGCCAGTATGATTGATCAGATATGCAAAGTAGTTAGCATGAAATATTCAAATAAAGCAAAATCGATGAATAATTTATCAGTTTTGGGCAAGACGATGAAGCTACAACTATTACTTGCAGAATTAGCCATTACACGAGTCCAAGATTACGAAACTTGGATTGAATTGATGGAGAAAACGACCATGCTGTTTGCTACGGAGTAGTTTCTACTTTCTCTACCGTACTATTTTGCAAAAGAAAACTACCTTGGCACACTAGCTTAATCCCTTTTGAACCGCAACACACGCCCACGAATTCACGTACCCATGAAGGTTGGTAGTCTTAAGTTGATGTTATTAAAGCGACTAATAGTTAGTTACTCGGAGTAAGAAAATCGACCAACGTTAGTGTTCATCCCATTCATATTTGTTTGAAGTACAATTTTATGTAATGTTCGACCAATGTCAACTTTGTTTTTTTAAAGAAAACTTGGTTTACATTGTCGGAAAATGGAACAGGCAAGTAAGAGGATAAATATGTGCAGGTTACAATTCTACGCAATGAGGACATTAATCTATGGAGACTCGTATTGGTTTCTACAAACGGTGGATTTATGTAACACAACAGAGCCCCATATGTTAATCTTACTAGAAAATCGTAATCATATGATTCATGAAGTAGAAGTATATTTTTCGAGTGTTTCGACAAATTACTTAAACTGTATTTCATATTTTGGACATTAGCTGTTTAGACAATAAGCTACAGAAGATGATTTCACTCAAAAAATTGTACTCCCCATACATTATCAACCAGCAAACAAGAAAGAGCCAACTGATGACGAAACATAAAATTAAGGAACATAATAAATGTAAATTAGTATTAAGTAAATATTACCGTACTCGGATTCTCAAGCAAAGATCACAATTGCATTTGCTGACGCTTTTCGGAATGTTGATACTTGCTTCACAAAATCAAACTCCTCAAGTGCTATTATTCGGCTTTTATTAAAGGTAATCACTAGTTTCTCCAAGGCAACTGCGTTTCTGAGCAGGAGTTCGATTAGTTGAAGCTGGCGATCATAAAATCTTTCACAGCCGTGAATGAAAACGTTTTTGAGAAGTGGCATTAGATAAGTAGTAGCAGAGAACTCGGGATTAAGATATTCACCAGAACCCTGCCATTACATTCGATCATACAAATTTTAATCAACTGCATAGGATGATAGGAACTGCCAGTTATATCAAATTATCAATTCACTTACAGATGAGTATTCGCTGTATATTACAAGCTCTTCCAACTTCACCGAACTTTTCGCCAACTCAAGTATCAGTCGTATTTTAAATATCAATAAAGAAGCTTTGATCAACTCGTATTTTAGCCCTAACCCGACCTGAAACTCGTATACACCCGACCCGTATATTACCCTTGCCCGAACCCGAAATACAATCAACCCGTATAATCTTTGAACTCTTATTTATTCGACCTATAAATCGTCCGTCCATCCCGTTAGACAAGTCTACTTGCAAGGCAAACTCTTGACATGAACTTACATCGATGTCCAAATTTTGTACGTACGGGCAGCTTAGAGTAACAGAGTCGTACTCACAGTCGTACACTGGGTATGGAACGATTAGGCTCAACTTACTAACAGTAGGAGACGTGACATTCAAAACCTTCAATTCATAGACGGAGTCTAGAATTAGTTCTTGTAGAGACGGGCATCCCGCTATCAACTGATTGAAAGCCTCATAACTTACGCTAACACGACGTAGCACTAATTTTCGTAGACTTTTCATATGGACATCGACACGAGGTTGGTACTCAAGCACACACCCGGAAGCGCAAAGTACAAGCTTAGTTAGTGATTGACTTGTCGCAACACAACGCGGAAGCACTAAATCGTTGAAACCATCCAAAACAAAGTCGAGATCTTTGACTTGTTTATCAACAGCAAACCTCAGCCAGATTTGAATATCTTGAATTATTTTACGATCCTCAATACCATCCTCGAGGGGTGCAATAAAAAGATCAAAACGGTCAATGGTTGGGCTTCGATGCAGCATGAGGACATTTCGGACAAAACGGGAAAAACTCGAGAAGACGTCAAAAGTGGTTAATTCTTCGAATTCAGGGCAAACAACTCCATCATATTCCCCCAAACTGAACGAGAGTGCAGGAACCAAAGTCCAGAGGTTTCCGAAACGACGAAGTAACATGGTTCTGACAGCATCTAAGGTTGGCAGAAACGAAAGTATCCGCACAATCAAGTGATCAGGCAACCCGCTTAACCTATCTTCAAAACCATCATTAATACCCTTTGAAGGTTTCGTCATTGATTCCATGGTTTTCAAGTGATAACCTAACAATATAATCCCAAATAAATAAACTTTACTCAAATGTAAGAAAAACCCACCTCAAATTATAAAACCCAGCTCAGAAAAACGATAGTTATCATGTCAAATATTCACATAATTATTAAATAATCAAATTCATTCGTTTTTCGTACAAGTTTAAAAATTATGTGAATTGACAACCCTAATCGAAAACCAATCGATTAAAATTTTACAAGATCATCAGATTTTAAAATTACATGATTTCGTACTATCAACAAAAAGACTACAAGTATGATATCAAAATTGAGAAAGACAAAGACAATTATTGAGTACCTGATTGAATAGAGAACAAGTCCGAGACGGTATAACTCTTTGAATAAGAAGACAATACTGCAATTTTAAGCAATTATATTATTATATACTCCCTTATTTTCGTTGAATAAACCTACATAATCTCGAGTTCTTTTTGTTAAATGAGGTTGAAAGTTATTCGGTAATGTTGATATCAATTATGAGCTAGGTTGCACCAAAACGGACACGGACACGACACGGGACACGGGACACGCCAGTCCGATTTTTTAGGACACGAGACACGGCAGGAAAAAAAAAAACAAAATCAATATGCATATTAAATTAAAGGGAATTTATAACTCATTACAATCAACATTATATTAGTCCATGCCTCACTAACTACCATTGATTGCAAGGAGGTTTTGAGAAGTTTCATTCTCTTAAGCATAACAACAATAGAAGCAAATCGTGTGTCGGCAACGGAAAGCAATTTCAAAGAAAAAAACTTATTGAATACAGCTAGCCTCATAAAATGTGTCATTATATAGTTCTTTATCATGGAAGCATCTTCATGAATTTCCGTTATCCAATGACATTCTAAGTAAGTTTCTCCATTATTTGATGTGTTTTTAGCCGCACAAATGTTTTTCAAAGCAAGATTAAGAGTGTGCACAACACATGGTGTCCAATAGATTTGTGAGTATCTCCCCTCAATTAGCTCTCCGGCGCCCTTACAATTACTAGCATTATCCGTTAACACTTGCACCACATTATGATCGCCAATTTCATCTATCACCTCACTTAGTAAAGAGGCAATAAACTCTTTGTCCTTCACCTCACCGGAGCAGTCAACCGCTTTAATGAACATAGGACCACTTTCACAAGCAACCATGACATTAATCAAAGGTCTTCTTTGTGAGTCACTCCAACCATCACTTACTACACTAACCCCTTTCACTTTCCAAGTGCTTTTAATAGGCTCTAACAACCTCTCAACATTTTCTTTTTCTTGTTGGAGCAAAGTTGTTCTCAACTTATTATATCCCGGAGGAGTATAACCCGAAATTTGGTTAGAAGAGGCAAATGAGAAAGACCTCACATAATACGGATTCCTTGCAAGATTAAAAGACAACCCTCCCGTGTAAAACATTCTAGCAATTTCCGCATCCAAATGGTTACGAGCTTGTATATTAAAAGTCATAGGAATTGTATTGGTGGACTTTCTTTTCTTACCGATTTAGATATATGGTTGTTTAGAGCTAACCTCGGAGGAAGATGGTTCATTAGGAAAAAGAGGAACTTTTGGTCTTTGAGCTTCTTTTTTAGCCTCTGCCGCATCATCTAATTTTTTCATTTTTACAACATCATCTGACACACTCTTACATTCACTAACTCCTTTCCCCGAAATTTTTAACAAGTGAGCCTTCACTCTAGTGTAAGTTCCGGCCTAACAATATTACAAAAGTGACACCTAAAATTGGCATTTCCTCCCCCTTGGGTTAATTTTTCCCCCTTATCAACAAATCTTCAACATCATCACATTGAAAATTATGAGAAGATTGAGCACTAACACTACCACCACTAGAATCCATAATTATCAACTTGAATATCCTCTACAACAACAATAATAATAACTATAACTATTAATTTCGAAATTACCCAAATTACATACAACCCTAACTTCTGAAAATGCACAAAATAAAAACAATAACCCTAAATTAACCTACAACAACAACAACAACAACAACAACAATAATAATAATAATAATACTAATTACAATAACGATTAATTTTGGATAATATGATTAATTTGAAACTTATTAACTTATTATTATGTAGAAATTAGGAAATAGTACAAAAAATTGGTCACCTGAATGGCGACTGGCGAGGTGCCAGGGAAGGGGACACCGGAGAAGGGCCGACGAGGTGTAGCAGTCGGAGGCAGTGACCGTACTTTGAATTTTGAAAGGATAAAGGAGTGAATGAGTGCTTTCTTTGTTTTGTGTTAAATGAGTTACTCACTCAAATTCTCAAGTCCTTTACTACGTGGTACTCCTATGTTTTAGTATTTTAATTTCATTTAATTTAAATTTTTTTTTTTTTTTTTTTTTTAAAGTGAAAAAATTAATATGATAAGGTGTCACATGACAGTGCCGCCCACGCCACTGTGTGTCCGACACGTCTTATTTTAATAAAAAACCGAGGACACGATTCAAGGCGTGTCCGACACGTTTGGAGGTGTGTCCGACGCGTGTCCGTGTCCGACACGGGAACGGCAAAAATTAGGAGTGTCCGTGCAACCTAGATTATGAGTAGACGGTAAGTGCCATTGAATAAGTAAACCGTAAACAGTAATTTTGAGAACCCAATAAGGGATGTGCTACTTTGCGCAGTCGGCTTATCTTTTTATTAATTACACTTAAGAATTTTAATGAATAATTATTTATTTAGTTATTATTATCTATTATTAAGTTTGAAATTATTACTTTTATAATTTTTAAATTTTTTATGAAAAATTGTTTAATTTTTAACACGGTATTAAGAAAATAGTAAAAATCCACCACTCATTACTTCGCGGAGTCGACATTTTATTTTACTAATTACACTTAACGATTTTAATAATTAAATACAATTTCACTATTAGTATTATTTCTCTACTTTTTAATGATTATTTGAACTTTTTTAAAAAACCGTTTATTATAGATATACGGAGTATAAATTATCGAAAACGAAATTTTTAAAAAAAATAATGGCACATCTCAAGGAGTCTCCTTGAGATGTGTTCGCACATCTCAAGGAGTCTCCTAGAGTTGGGTCGTTTTTTTTTTTTAATTTTTATTATTAATTATTAATTTTATTATTACAATAAATTTGTAATTTATTTTCAACGTCAAATGTGTTTGATAAATTATTGAGTCTTCCGTGATTTAATTTTTTTTATATATATAATTGATATCCCGTTTTTGTATCGACTACATTTTTAATCTGAAGCGGGCTGGGTTATGATTTTTTTTTTTGGTTTTAAAATTATTGTTAAATGAAAGTTAAATGAATGTTAAATGGAGCATTAAAATTGTGGTGATATAACGATTAGAAAATCAACTTTTAAGTCGTAAGGACAACGACAAAATTTTCAGATTTCGTAAAAATTTTAAAATTTTAAAAATTATAATTCACAAATTTATAAATTATATTAATAACATAAAAAGTAAATTACATATTAAAATCGTTAAGTGTAATTAGTAAAAAAAAAAACCGACTGCGCAAAGTAATAAGCCGACTCCAAAAAGCAAAGGGCAAATGGGATCAGTCATCTAAAAAAACGTTTATTTCCAATTAAATTAAAAAATTAAAAAATGTCAGAAATATTATTATGACGAAGCAAAGTGAATAATTACGAAAGAGTAAGGAAGACGTTACTTGACTTCAAAGCAATATTCTGATGCTGCTAAATATTGACCTCTTCTAAATTCCAACTTTAGAATTTCAAATACCAAAAACTTTATAAATATGGGTTTGTTATTCACACTCCACTACCCAAAAGAATATGGGCCTTGGCCCATCAAACATTGCGAAATATCGGCCCAATTTATCGACATTTCCGACGACATAATATAACTTTACCAGCTAAACTAACTGACTCGAAGCTCGAAGAGAAACGTCTTTAGCAACCCAGACGATTAAATTTTACGCCACGAGTAGTTTATCGTTTCTTGTGTGTATAAAAATACAATTAAAAGATGAAAGTTTTGCACCGAATATACAGGGTAAAAATCACACATGAAAACATGAATGAAACACATCTCCAAAAGCTTAATATGTTACGGAACAATAAAAAATTTCGTTTTATAGAGAGGAAAAAAAAAAAAGGAAACACGATATGCGGAAAAAGGCAACCCGAAGGCCGAAGCTAGCAACCAATGGGTGAAAAGCCTAGACGTGGGCGATCAGAGTTTTACCGAGGAGGGTAGAACAGGTAACAGCGAACTTCGTTGCTGCCCGATAGAGTGATCGTCTTCAATATCAATGCGCTATACAAAATTTGAAACAAATTTCACATTTCTGCTTTTGTCACTTGCAGTTTTTCCAAAATGCCTTGTACGAGAGGGGATTTGCTGGACAGTTCGCCATGAAGTTCTGGATTTGTGTTATGAATGCTGGCGAGTGGCAACTGTTTGCAAAAGAATAAGACGGGTTACAAGTTACAACGCGTAGTAGCAGAAATGAAGAACACACGAATATGCATTATACTCGTCATTTTTAGTAACAATCCTCTCGTTGTACATGTAAAACGTTTTAATTGGAGAATTGTTTAAAGTATTTAGGCGTAAACTGACCTCAAGCAGCAGATAAGTTACTATACTGCCAAGGGTTGAACTCCTTTGTTTGGACATCTTCCACCTGAACATCATCCGAACTGTCTACAGCTGCACGATGTTCAGTATACTTCCCATTGAACTCGTAGATCTCCAACTCACCCCACGGGGTAGTCGTAACTTCTGCAGTTCGATCAAACCATCTTGCTGTAAAATTATCTCCCTGGGCTTCTCGACTCTTCTTTTCTGCTCTCTGCCTCTCCTCCAAACTGAAAATTGTATCGAAGTCAGAAACTGACAGCACGTAACAAATTCTTTCATGTAAAGTTTCTATACCAAGTTCAATCTAATTTAACTGATATTTGTACCATACGACTAACTCTAAACTTGGTGTTCATTTCCGAATATTTAAGTAGATGTGAAGTGGAACGAAACAAGACAAGGTAGATAGATACGGAGTAAGTAGATAACCTGCTCTTTTCTGCACCAGCCTTGGATAAATCACCCATCTCTAGAGCATATCGATCTGGCCGTAAACGTGAATCCGATGCCAGTAATTTCTTGGGAGCTGTGTCGAAACTGTTGATCTTGTGCGCGAAATGAGTGAACTGAAATTTGTCATTTTTGGGGGTATCAGCCACATGCCAGACCTGCAGACCAGATTAATCACCCATGGTTAAGAAGCTTCAATGAAATTCGACCTTACACAGCAGCTAGATCACGGTTTTTGAATATCGTCCAAAGCAGTTACAAAATACGACTTGTTTAGTTTGTGAATTCAAACTGATCTTGTCCCCTATACCTTATTCTTCTCGGGAATGATAAGAAAGAAATCCGGTATATGTCAAATTATGCGGATTTTTGTACAAAAAGAATAACTTGAATATGGAGGACTACATTCCAGCTGTTCACACATCTAGACGGTATGCGGTTGTACTAAAGTCTTACATTAGGGTTTAGGCCTATAGGGTTCTAAGATTCTCAATATTTACGTTTTTGAGAGAACAGCCAAGAAAAATATTCTCCGTAAGACCAAAATAACACTTTTATGATATTAACCTCTTTCAGATCTGTGCCAGGGAGAGGTTCCCCTTCTGCATCACATGGTTGATAGCTGAGTGACTCGTTCCATTTACCGGTAATTAAAATTTTAGGCTCTTCGTAGGCATCATAAACGTAACCATCCACCTCATAACGACCAGCGCTGCGCAAAAATGAGTCTAAGTACGCTAAACTACCTAGAAACTTAGAAAGAAAAGAAAAGCACGAGAGTATTGCTGAACTGATGCACACAAATAAACAGGAAACGCTAATTATTGTAGCAAATAATTCAGTACAGTATATCAGAGACATAACCAAGCAAATGTGAGCACGATTGAAGACGAGGCAGATCAGTATTTGAACGTGAAGATTAAACATACCCAAACCAGCCACATGGTTGAAAATACAGCACAACTTTGTCCCCTGTAGTTAAATTGGTCATTATCATCTCGCCAGGCGAATCAACCCATGTTCGGCCAAATATTAAGTTGTTGACTTTAGTAGGTGGTGGAACTAATTCCAACACCACGCCATCTTTTTTCAGTGTTACACGTGTCCTGCATACACGATTCTCACAAACAAATTTTATTATAGGATTCACAACAAGCCAAAGCATTTCAATTTACCTTCTACTTAAACAGTACGGAGTGATCCATAACAGAACTTCAAAAACAAACTGTGGATTCCTAGACTCCTAGAGCGAATCACATACTGATTAAATTTAAAAGGTACGAGACAATCTTAAATATTGCATCAAATGTCGGTGATCAGAAATATACAAATCGAACATCATATTATACTCTGTATATGTTTCATGGTTCTCATAATGCTATGTCAAATTAGCGATAGCTCTGCCTAAATCAGGCATACTTGTGCAAAAAGTTAATGTAAACTCCATCAATCCATCATACTACAAGAGTATGAGATATAGGAGCTAGGTTCGATTCATCAGACCGAAGTTCTCCATCATGCTTTTCACCAGAGCACTAATAGTTCATTACCAGAGGAAGGACTAGCTCAACCTAAACATGTTTTATATGCGTGAATATCCACCACTGCTTAACACTCAATACGAATACAACCAGCACACAGTAGATGGTAAAGTAACCGCAAACAAAAATATTGTAATTACCTTCCGACGGGATAGACATCAACAGAATTTCCCAGAAATTTAGTCTTCAGCTTTGATGTACAATCATATGTGAAATGCTCATTTTCACAGTGGCCAGCACTCATAGGAGGATGGTGACTAACCTAAATTACAGAAAACAGAACAACATCACTGAAACTGTATAGAACCATTATCGAGATATAGGGAAAGATACCAAGGGATATATAGGTATAATCAACGATAAATCCTAAGTTCCATCAAGTATAGAATTAGGCTGTGCAAACAGATAGTGACTCCGAAATTAGGTGATAAATATACCTGCTCTGATATGAATGAAATCCCGTGATGATTTGCCATTTCATAAGTTTCACCTAGGATGGGATTGAAAGGCTTCCAAGTGCGTTGATAAGCATAATACACAGAGATTGCCCAGGAAGCTGCAGAAAATGACAAGAATATTAAATTTCTAATCAACCGATAAACTGGTTAGATTTGAACTTTATGAAAGAATCCTACTCACCAGAATATACCAGTCGCATATAGGGATCTTCACATTCATCGGCCTGATCTAACAGGTAGCAATATTCCATAAGCTGTCAAAGCCGTAAATCAAATATCGATATTAGTGTCGGCGTCGCATACTTGTTAACAAGTGGCATTTTCTATATACATAACTCTCATTGCAGTACTGCGTATTGCACAAACCTCGGCCATTTTCTGCAGCATAGTCATGGGCTCAAAAATCACGACAGGAAGTGTCACCATTGATGTTACATCTGCACCGATGTATTTCTGCATCATTTGCCAGTAGTTGTCTCTGTCCTGTAAATCACTGAACCGGTAAGAAATAGAACGTAATACACATACTCTACAATCGCGCGGCAATGAGCAGTTGTCCATCGCTAACTCTTTCTTCCAACAAAATAACCGTCAACGTTTCATTGTTTGAAAGGGTATTACCCTATTCGCACTTTACTGAATTCGACAGCCTTGACCGCATAAAACAATTTCAAAGAGAAAACAGTGAAAATTCAACAACAGAAATGTGAAAAAGCTGAGCACCAATGCCCATTGGCCCAACAATGACTGATTCGAAAAATCTTATTGATGTTTTCACGTGATCAAAGTTACGTAAAACAGGTGCTAGCAATTATCAGACTAATTGAATTTGACGAAAGAAATCACAAACCTCTTGCCTCCACCTTCCTTTTTGCGCCTCACCTTCAGCATCATCCTTCCCACCGTCCGGGTTAATCACTTCAAGGTTTTCATATCCAAGCAACCTACGAAACCACAACGAGTGAAATCATAAATATAAGTACATATTAACCACCACCATTATTGCATTATATAATCATATTCTGCAACTGCGTACCACTAATTAACCATAAATACTCGAATTAACTCATACAAACAACAAACTAAGCTAAATAATCAGATAATAATCCTCAGCGCTACTACATACAAAATGAACAGATAAATCACAGCGGACAAACAACTATTTTCAGAATATTCAGGAGAGTGATAGATATAAAGTTAACTTTCATCAGAACTCAATGATCAAAATCAAATTCCGGTACATAACCAGTACGATTGATCAGACATGCAAAGTAGTTAGCATGAAATATTCAAATAAAGCAAAATCGATGAATAATTAATGTTTAATTCATGATCAAAAGTTATAGTGAGGAAAAAGTTCAAGCACTTTTAACTGAAATACACTACCAAAATGTACAATTCAATCGACAAACGTCATATAATGTTTGCAAAATTGCTAATTTAGCTCAAGTAAAGCTAAAGCGGGAGTCGATGACAGAACAATAAATTCAAGCATCTTCAACTGAAGGGAGCAACGACACACAAATCAAATAAAAAATCAGCAAAAAAGAGTTACACCAATCAAAAGCTAACATAAATTCATCAAAAATTGATCATTATCAGCAAAATTCAAGAAGTTCAGAGAAGATTAATCAACTATAAAACACACGAATCAAACATAAATCAGTCGACAATTCAGCAAAAAGTTAACGGTTACAGCTGCCAATAATTAAGCTCAAAATCATCAGCAATTGATCATTATCAGCAAAATTCAAGCACTTTTACGAAGATAAATCAACAAAACACACAATCTAAACTGAAATCAGTCAACAGCTTCACTAAAGTTCATCAGAAATTGAACAATATCAGCAAAATTCAAACACTTCAACGAACATGAATCAACAAAAGCACAAAAAATCAAACTCAATTCAGTCAACAATTCCACTAAAACGAAATCACCAGAAATCAAATCAACAACCAAAAAAAGTTCAAAAAAAATTCACCCGTTGACAGATCTATGCATCGCATTACTGAACATGGAGAAACCAGATGTAACTGAAGCGAAAAATCCTTTGTTCTGCAAATTCTTCTTAGGACTCGGCATTTTCAAACCCTAATTTGAGTTCAATCGAAGCGAAAAAACAAGTTAATTTCGAGTTGAATTGAATTGAGTTGAAGATGAAGAACCCTAGAAATTGAAATTGAATTGAAAATTCAAACGGTTGAAGTGAAGATGAGGCGGGTTTTTTTTCCGGTTTTTTTTAAAGGAAGACGGTTTTTTTTTTGGGGCGGTTTAGTATTTGTAGAGTTCGTGAGTGGGAAGTTGGACAGCTATTTTACGTTCATAATCCCATGTTCTTAAGCGTTGTACATTTTGATTCACTTCACTTTCGGTGGTGCAATTTGGAAATTGGAATCCAAATGATTTTACAAAGTATTGTTTATTATCGAGTAACGTAAGACCGTATCATATTAAATTAATTAATATTAAAATGTGTCGTGATAAACTGATAGTTATGATACGTGATATTTTTCACCTATTGATTTGTAAGACCGTCTCACCTGCAACATCATAGTGATACGTCTCACGATAAGTAAAATCGTCTTATACTCCGTACTACTTAATTATATTTTGTTTTCGTTTTTTTAGGAACGTCCTCATGGGACACTAATTTACCATTAATTCATTATCTAAACAAACAAAACGATCGACTAGAGCAGGGGTCTCATTCTCCCACATCTGCCGACCAACGACCCAAGGGGTCAATCTAGCTAGCTCATGAGCGACTTGATTACCTCTCCTACTAACAAAAGACCAACTTACGGAATGAAAAACCCTACTGTAATGCAAAATGTCAGAAATAAACAAGTGAAATTTTGACAAGCCAGCATCTTCCTTCCACAGTGCAGTAGCAACCTCAAAGCAATCGGTTTCAACCTCGACTTTCGTATAACCAGCTGCAATTGCTTCACGAGCTCCAACAACCACCGCATAAGCCTCAGCTTCCCATACGTCCTTTGTCCCGCCTCCTTAACTATCCAGCACTTGTTCACACGCCTTGCGTCATCTCTAACCACCACACCTATACCGATTCCCAGGCCATCGACCATGCTTGCATCCACGTTAATCTTCATAGTCCCTTGTGCAGGCCTCCTTCACACTCTACTAACCCGCTCCTACTCAGCAACCTAATGTTTAGCCCCGTCCTCGCCTTGCTTAGCTTCCTCCCTCTTTCTGTCATCAATTAGGCATGTGGTCCTGTTCTGACGAATTTTCTCCCCTAAAAAATGAGCTCATTCATAGCTTTTCATATGCACCAACAAGTAACATAGATAGTTTTCGTTTTTTATAGCATTATGAAACAAAAGTAACAACTAAATTTGACGGTAACTAATTTAGTGTGAGTCCGGTCTTTCAGAAGAATTACTCATTTGATTATGTCTGGGATGGACTTAATAACGTTAAATGTGCAACTGAGTCGTCAAATACAATTAAAAAAAGTGAAAATACAAACAAATAGACCAATTCTTTTTTTAAAAATAAATAAATAAAATTCGGCAGATTATTTAACTGTTTACGGATCACAAAATCATAATCAAACCACGTGATTTCCCCATCTGCCAAAATCTAACCCAATAATTTCCCCCAAAATGATTAAACCCTAATTACTAGTAAATCACTAAAATCCCTAATTTTATCTCCAATTAATTAATTGATCCTCCAGAAATTGTCTGTCATTTTCAGATCCAACACTTGTCCCACCTACTCATCACTGTATTTTTTTTTTTTTTTAATTCATTTTAGCAGCTCACACAAACCCTAAAAAAGTCCCAGATCAAAAATCCCTTTTTACAAAACCCTAATTTCCCCGATTTTCTGAGTTTTTTCGGGGATGAAGAGTAAGAAATCGAAGAAATTGCAACAACAACAGGAGAATGATCACTCTTCTCCGTTTAAATTGGGCAAATTGTTTGATTCTGATGCTTCATGGGACAAGGTTAATCAAACCTTCAATTATTTTGGGGGAAATTTCATCTTTTTGTATAATTGTAGTGATTAGTGAACATGCCCTCAATTTGATTGGTGTTTTAGTTACTGGGTTCGATTTAGTTTGCTCTGATTTTTGTTGGTTAATTAGAAAATGTTAGTAGAGTGATAACAAGTCGTGTCGAATTGTTAAATTAGGGTTCGAGATCTTGCTTGATTATCTTTTTGTAAATGATTAATTGTTAATTGTGGTGGGAATTTAATGGTTGGAAATATTTGTAATTGGGCATTAAAAGTTTTGACTTTTGCTAGCTAAAAGTTTTGTAATTGGGGCATTAAGAGTGATCACAAGTCGTGTCGAATTGTTAAATTAGGGTTCGAGATCTTGCTTGATTATCTTTTGTAAATGGTTAATTGTTAATTGTGGTGGGAATTTAATGGTTGGAAATGTTTGTAATTGGGCATTAAAAGTTTTGACTTTTGCTAGCTAATTGGTTTTTTTCGCAAAGTCGCGTGCACGAAAGGCGATTAATTTACAGGATGTCTTGGCCTAGTAGTTAAGATTGAGGTACCCATGACAATAGGTCACAGTTTTGAATTCCCACTCCCTCGTTGTATTTCCCTCGTGGCTCATACTGGATCCGAAAAAAAGGCGATTAATTTAACGCTTATATGTTTATTGTGAATCCTTACATGTGTGTGTTAGATTGTGTGTTAGATCGTTTGTCATAAGACTTACTACTTGATTTTTAGTTTTTACTATTATTAGGTATTTATTGAAAGCTAAAATTGTCAATTTAATATGTTTTGGGCATAATATATGTGTTGTTAGAGGATGAAAGGTTTTACTTTTAGCTACTCTAATTCACATAGGAATCTACGATCTGATCTGCTGTTGTTGTTTCGGTTCAGGATCAACTAGGAGACGTTCTACACTGGACGCGACAATTGGTGGCGCTTGTGTGTGGATTGATTTGGGGTGCAATTCCTTTGGTTGGCGGTTTTTGGCTTATTTTGTAAGTTGTTTCATCCGTGCAGTTCCCGTCATTTCTATTTTGCTGCGGCATCTATGTGATCATATTGACATGGCGTTAATAGCCATCGAATATGTGATGCTTGAATGTTACTCCCTCCATTCATTCCGGGTTACTACATTTGCTTTTTCATGCTTGCGAAACACATGTTGCAACATATATTGTTAATAATTCCACGATTTCATATTACGAAGTGTTAATGTAGTTATAAATGCAAACTAAACAAGATCGTGCGTGATTTTATGTATTCTTATATAATTGCAAAGAATTCCGAAAATTTCTAGATGAGTGAATAGTGTCTAATGTGAAATGTGGCGTTCCTAAATGAATGAATGGAGGGAGTACTATCACTGTTGCGTGGTTTAGGGTGCAGACTTCCGATTTCCGACCCTTGAATAACAAATTGACTGTGAACATAATTTGTTTGCGAATGAGATCGGCATAATCTTTCATGTTTGAATCTTGTTTTGGAATGAAGTTGGCAGTAACTGATCGAATAGGATCGTCTCATGAGTTAGAGCACTGTTATGACTTGAGTTTTTGTGTCAAAAAGGCGATAAATAGGGTGGCGTTTCAAGCCCTACTGCTATAAGGCTTGTGCACCGACGTAATATCGCACAAAAACAACGTTACCCAAAATGACTACTGATCCATAATATACTCTGTATAATAAAAGTGCGGCCACTTTAGTGGACTTTAGTGAGCCATTCACGTTTCTCTTTATTTCATCGTATTGTAAAACCAAAGAACAGTGGTCTGGCTCCGCAAATCATCAACAAAATTTCACTCTCAACTCAAGTCTTCGTAATTTTATGCCCGATTGATAATTTGTTGTTTGTATGATGTTGTGGCAGTTTCTTAGGACTATCGACAGCGATCATTTACGCCTATTATGCATTAATACTCAAAGTTGACGAGGAAGATTACGGAGGTCATGGAGCTCTTCTCCAAGAAGGGCTCTTCGCCTCTATCACTCTCTTTTTGGTAACACCTCATTTTATCGATTTCATTTCATATGTGGCTTCGTGTTTGACCCCGTTTCCACGTTGACTAAAACCATTGTTTTTGTTGTCAATTGCCTCAGCTTGCATGGATTCTATTATACAGCTTGGTACACTTTTGATCGGCTAGAGGCAGTGACAACTTTTTCCCTCGTTGATAGTGAGATAATTTTGGCAAAGCACCCATCAATCAATCGTTTCTCGTTTCTGGTTTACCGTTGAATCTACCGAACAGTTAGATGGTTCCATTCTTATAGTTGTACTTCCTATTTGTTTAGCATATGTACTCTTAGCCGAGATGTTGCAAAGCACAAACCCGAAGCAATCTGAACTCGGTTTATTTGTTCATGAATGTTTCACACTTTCACCTATTTGGTTATTCAATTAAGTTCACCTTACATCTCATTCGTGTAAACAGACAGAGTATTTCCCTCATGAGACCGTTTCACGTTAAATTTACGTGAGATTAACTGTTTGCAAGTACATACAATCAATCTGTCTAAAACTAAAACAGAGCATATCGTGCACGAGGTAGGTAAAATTGACTTACACGGTCACGTAAGAAGCCTCACGATTAAATTATCAACAAACGATTTGTATTGAAAATTGGTTCCAACTAAAACCGCTTTCTCACTACTTCCCACTTCCAGCACCAGTTGGCCACGATGGCTGCCCATGTCTTGATGATACGCACTGTCGGCCTCGTTACTAGCTCCTTCCAACCTTCCAAGTTCCAACGGAAACATAGTTCAGTGTGTTCTAAATTTTTAGGTACTTCGGAATACATTTTTACAACTGTCTGGTAAAATAAGCCCAAAAAAAGTCCAATTTTTAAGATGAAGTGCTGGTAAACCCTAGATTTCCTTCACATTTAGTTCTTCAGCATTGCAGGCGTAGTTCTTGGCTTCAAGACGACTGCGAAGTGTGCGGGAATAAAATAAAGCGACAGATGAGGCTGCTAACGCACAACATGCTATCGTCAAACATAAAGGGCGTAGCCAACGGTTTTCCGCTGAAAATAGAGGTTGGAAAAGTGGTGCAGAAGAACGTCGATTTGAACATCGACTTTCTCAAGAACATCTTCTCGAGGATCGAGTGGAAGCCCTTCGTAGAAGCTTCCAAGATGTTGGGATACTCAGAACTACCCCAGAACGCCAACGCTTCACAGCTCGACGACCAACAGTTCGCGGCCAAATTCCACCACGCTTTGCTAGAAATTCACCTCGAAGAAGGCGCCCTCGTCTGCCCCGAAACTGGCCGTAAGTTCCCCGTATGTAAGGGTATTCCTAATATGCTTTTAAATGAGAATGAAGTCTGATTTTTCGAGTATCAAAAAAAAAAATACAACAATTTTTGATTTCACGTGAAACCGTCTCAGTCATGTTATAATAAGTTTTTGAAATTGCGTCTGCCGGGAGTCGAACCCGGGTCTATTGCTTGGAAGGCAATTATCCTAACCGTTGGACTACAGACGCAATTGATGAAAATGCTATGGAATTATTGTCAAAATTCATTACATTGCATCTATCGAACGGTCTATGTTCTAGGCTAACGTTGTTGTCGTGAGACGGTCTGACAATAACGTATTTATCGACTGATAAATATGTTAGGTGATAAATATGTGTATATCAGACCGTCTCACAAGTCACGTCCCATCCCGACCCGCCTATGTCCTAGCAAAGTATCCATCCCATTCATGATTCTCCGAAAAGCTTTCATATGTTGTTGAGTTGTTAATCCCTTCCTTAATCTCCTTCTTAATCATGTTTATCCTCTTCAAAACCTCGTTAATCGACACATCAAATGCGTCTTCATACTTCTCTAATCTCGAATCAGGATGCGCATAGACCACCGTCGGAATTAATCTAATCACTTCTTCTCTCATATGATAAATCTCCTCTTTCGGTATGCTTAGCAGCCGCTTTTCAATGCTGTTATTCCCCTTTTTCACGCTGTCCATGGGTATGAAAACCGAGTATTTCGTGTAATTCTTCGGTAAGTGCCATAAGTACTGAACGTAAGCGGACCCCGGGTGGAAAAACACGGGTATACAACCAGCTAAAATCGAGTCAAACGTTGATCGCCTCGTGTACGAGTCCCCTGGAGGCTGCAAGCAGAACACAGACTTTCTGAACAAGTCGATCACATTCATCGCTTGGCGACAGTTTTCTGAGGGTGAGTCGCAGTTCACGAACTTACAACAGCTGCATTTCGATTCCAAGCACTGGTTGATCACCTCGTTTCTGATCGAGTCGTTCAGCTGCGGCCTTGGCGCACCTGCGAACGAGTAAAAATACTGTCGACTCTGTTCCCGCATCTGTTTCTGCCAGTCGTGCACTTCCTCGTCCCTCAACGGGTGAAAATACGTCGGGTAAGGTACAGCAAAATCAGTCTTAGTCCAGGGGCTCGACTCGATCGACAACTTGGTCATGTTCTTAACCTCTGGAAGGAGTAAAAGACGGTTTCCCCAATCCAAAATACTGTCTGAAACTCTCCTGAAATCCCACGTGATTCGTCCAATGACCATGAAATGGTCACGACCGTGGAATCGTTTCCACTCGGGTTTTTCCCTTAGGTACTTCACCAACTCGTTTGATGCAGCATCTCTAATCCCGAGATCCTCGTTCCACAAGTACCGTCCTACGTCTAGTCCTGCGTAGAATGGCACAAACACCGCATTTGATCTAGAAGAGTCATTCGTCAGACATCTGTACTTTTTCATTCGACTGTAAAACACGACTTCTAACGAAAACTGGTCTGTCGCGTACCAGCTAGGCTCATTTAGTCGAGGGCCAAGGCCGTCATTTATGAAATGCTCGCACATGTTAACCCACCGGCTAAGTTCAGTACAATTATCAACTATGTCGTCGTTAAATCGCCTAGGCAAGTCTTGAATATATATGTATTTTCCTGCACAGTCGTCTGAATATTCCGCGACATTTTTTGACGTAGGTACCTCGTTTTGTGACGAGTTTTTATTATCGAAGTTGTTGTCGTTGAGGACGAGTATACGAATATTTGCAATTTTCGGCAAATTATTTATCAAATAATCGAAATAAATTAACGAAAAGCTAAGAGCTAGAGAGAAAATTATAAACCATAATATAGAAAAATAGTTTGAGTTTAAAATAGTTGATTTCTCAGTGAATATTTTTTTGGAAGACATTTTTTTTTCTTTTGAAAATTTTGAAGGTTACTAAATTGGAATTAATACTATGAATTTGTTCATTGTAACGTAAATAAAATTATGAAAAGTAATCATGGGAAATTTCAATGAAAAAAATGGAGAATTCTATAAATAATTCTGTAATTAGAATAACTTTGGAATTATTAAAAAATAAAAAATAAATAAAAATAAATGTATTTAATTTGGTTTTTATACGGTGTGCAGTACATGATAATCACACCATATAAACGGAAATAATTCTCAATTTATAATCATAAAATAAAATATGACGAAGATATAAAAATTGATTTTTTCATTTTTACTATCATAGGAAAAAGTTTTGGAAAAATATCACAAAATTTTATATGAATATTCTACACAATTGCTTGATGATTTTATTTTAGGATACACCAATAGTAAAAATGTAAAATTATTATTATTATTATTATTATTATTATTATTATTATTATTATTATTATTATTATTATTATTATTATTATTATTATTATTATTATTATTACTATTATTTATTATTATTATTATTTACAGAGTAGAAATTTAAACATTTTTCTATTTTATTTCTTCTAAAGATACAAATTTTTCTATAGTATGTGAATAAAGACATGGATTTTGCTAACTATAGTATGTGAATAATGTCATAACTCATGAACTCATAATTGTCAATTAATATGTGAAAATAATTAAATCAAGGGCTTCCTAAACTAAAATATACGACTAAAATAATATGATATTTACCTTTTACATTTGATACGATCAATTTTTATTTTTTTCATTTGTATAGATGAATCTTAACGTTAAAAGGGTGACAATTAAAATTGTGTACAATTCAGCTATTTAAAATTCAAGAAAAGGATACAAATATGATTACTTCCGATCAATAATTTACTAAAAGAAACAACGATAATTTAAAAAAGAAACTATAAGAAAATAGACTGTCACAAGAACCGTTACTCATAAGCTTACTAAAAAGGGTTTCGATATCATTATCAAGTGGTATGATATTATCGCTCTATTCTATGAAAAGTTACATCGTTTATCTGATAGGATATTATCTAAATATTTTTACCACCAGATGACACCGTATCATCGTCCTTTTAACTACTATAAAAACCCAAAGTATTTATCCCACTCTTGGTTACCTAAATTACCAAAAACCTTGTATTTCCAAGCAAGTTCATTAGGAACAAAACTTTCATAACTTTCATCTTTTTTGAGCTTCTCAACTCTGCTAAGAACCCCCTTCACCGCTACCTCGAACGCGTCCTCGAAATCCTCGACGTCTGAGTTGGGGTTCGCGTACACGATACTTGGAACTAGTTTGATGACCTCTTCCCTCATGGCCGCGACTCTGTGCCTCGGGATTTTCATCAGCGTTTCCTCGATGGATACTCTACCGGTCATGAGTTCGTCCATGGGAATGAAAACTGAGTATGCTGAGTAGTTCCGAGGCAAATGCCAGATGTAGTGGACGTAGGCGGAACCAGGGTGGAAGAACACAGGAATGCACCCTGATAACATGCTGTCGAAAGTCGACTTTCGTGTGTAGGAGTCTCCTGGAGGCTGCAGACAGAAATCCGCGGATTGAAACACAGACATTATTGTGTCGGGTTTCACATCCGCAGTTACGTGAAGGAATTTGCAACTCTTTGTTTTAGACGCTGTGCATTGATCGATCAGAACGTTTCTGATCGATTCCTTCATGTTTGGCCTAGGAGCGCCAGCAAACGAGAATAAGTACGGCCTGTTTTTCCGCGTCATCTTCTGTTGCCATGTTTTGACCTCGTTTTTTGTCGAGGGGTGGAAAGACGTCGGGTATGGGATACCAATCTCAGATTTGCTTGTTGGGCTGGCCTCGAGCAATAAACTCGTTATGTTCCGCAGCTCGGGGAGGTCGAGCAAGTGGTTCCCCCAACCGTCTGGGGTCGACAGGTTTTCTGACGTTCGACTGAAGTCCCACGTGATCCTGCAGACCGTTAAATGTCACGGTTAAATAACAGTTTTTAGAAACAAAATGTAACTAAGGCCAAAATTTTGAACCTAAACCGAACTGTTAATCTTTAGCTTACCTGCCAGCGATCAGGAAGTGATCTCGGCCACCAAACCGTCTCCACGCAGGCGTTTGAATTAAAAATTCTGCCAGCTCCTTTGCAGTCGCGTCTCTCAACGTCGCATTTGTCGTCCACAGGTGCCTCCCCACGTCTAGTCCCGAGTAAAATGGCACAAACACCGCTGACGCCACAGAATAATCCTTCGTCAGACACTTATACTGCTTCATTCTGTTATGAAAAATCACCTCAGACGAAAACTGGTCTGTCTTGTACCAGTTCGGCCCCCAAAACACGCTCTCGTCCCCAACTCCCAGCTGCTGTCCGAGCCCTGAATTCGCCAGTAGATCGCAAATATCCAACCACGGATTAATCACTGCGCAATTCTTCAGTAAATCGACGTTGAATTTGCTCGGAAGGTCAAGCACGTAAATGTACTTTCCTGCACAGCGAATGTCATCAGACCTTTCTGCTAAACTTTTTACGACACTGTTTACAGTCTCGTTGTCGCTGCGCAGAACATTAATATCTGTAGTTAGACATCGGTTGTTGGTGTAAATCATTGACGGTGTCAAAATCACCAAAAACAGGCCGAAAATCGAGCACGTCATGAAAACAAACCATGTTATATTAGACCAAAAATTATCAGAAACTGTTAATTTTTCACTGTTTTCTACTGAATTTTTTTTGGAGGGCATTTTTTTGGTGGATTTTTTTGTTAGTTTTATTATGTTTTTTTGTTGCAAAATCAATGTGAAATCTGTAAGAATTTTAGCAAAGATATGGTGTGTTGCATAGGTTGGTGAACTTAGACGTGCACACTACTAAAAATTTTTGAAGTCAAATGTTATAAAAGTCTAATTAATTAATTGTGTATTAAAATTCTTGATGAATCTACAAATTCTACGTACTTTAATATTAATGGTGGATTAATAAATACCAAGTCAGACAAATTTTGTTATATCGACGACTTGATTCAATAATCGATTGTTTTCGTTTCATTAGTTCTCGTATAAGATCGTCTTCTGTAATACTACGACCACGTTGCTCGATGTTTACGGTACCTAGAGCTGATCATGGGCCGTGTTTTGGGCCGGGCTTGAGCTATAATTATTAATTGGCCCATACGTCCATCGGTCGTAAATTTGTAGGAAAGAAGAAGCCGGGCGGGCTAGGCCATGCCACTCAAATCATGGCTCTTGGGTGGGATGGGCCGAGTCGGGCCGTTCAAACGGTACCCATTTACATATTTTGGTTACGTTAATAGTGGAATTAGTTGCGTAGACAGTCGAGTCGTTTAAACCAGATTTTATATTATTTGACTTTTTACGGCTTTTTATACATTACTTAAACCACATTTTTTTACGTCCCATAAAATAGAAACGTAGTAAAATGATTAAATGACTTTAACGATCTTTGATTTTCAAGTCACATAAAAAAAAAATAGCACTAATATACAAAAAAATACACTTACCCCATGTTTATTTTCCAAATGAAACTTAACTTTCATTGATTATTTTTTAAGAATATTCAATAATCATAATATTGTAGCCGGCTAAATAAGAACACAAATCACTGACTAATCAAAGTTTAACATTAATTACATTGTGCACTTGTGGTTAGCAAGTCATTTAAGGAATCTTATAAAAAAATAAATAAAAGACTTTTCATATTAGGTTAGTTTTACGAATATTTATGACATATTCGATATTCAATACTGTAGATCGATGTATTTATACAACAATCTAACAACGAGAAGAAAATGAGAGGTATAAATATTATCATGAGATTCTGTAGATCGATGTATTTATACTACAATCTAACAACGAGAAGAAAATGAGAGGTATAAGTATTATCATGAGACTGTTATACGAGAAAAGTTAAATCGTTTTCAAATAATTTTAATCATTAAGTAGAACATACTATAAGTTTAACTCGGGGATGATCAATCGGACACTAAAATGATTGTCTAAACAGAATGATCAAGTAAACAAATACAAACCCTAGAGGCCTAAACACTACTAGTATAAAACTAAAAGGTAAACAAATAACTGAAACATCCAGGAAAAGACAATTACTTCTTCTACGGATCAAAAGTCTCAAAAAAAAGACAGTATTTCACAATGAATTATGAAAGATCATTTTCTTTTACGCGGAGTACAATCTAACTTACTTTTTATCCGCCAACATTTCTGACAGATTTTTACACTTTCGAAGTGAAAGACGGTTTTCCTTTCAATTCAATTTTGATCTTTTTAACTCTATCCAAAACCCCCTTCAATGCAACCTCAAATGCATCTTCAAAATCACCATCAACATTATCATTAGGATTTGCATAAACAATCTTTGGAATTAACTTAATCACTTCTTCTCTCATAGCTCTAATTTTATCCTTAGGAATTTCTAATAACCTTTTTTCAATTGAAACTTTCCCTTGTTGTAATTCATCCATAGGTATAAAAACTGAGTAACTTGAGTAGTCTTTAGGTAAATGCCACACATATTGGACATAAGCGGAACCCGGGTGAAATAAAACCGGTATACACCCGGCTATTATCGTGTCAAATATCGACTTTCTAGTTAACGAGTCGCCTGGCGGCTGCAGACAAAAATGTGATGATTGAAACAAATCCATTATAGTTTCGGGTTTTACGTCTGAGTTGGTGATAGAATATTATTTACTAATATTCTATCAGTTGGTGTGTATGTATTTGCAATTCTTAGACGCTACGCACTGGTCGATTAGAATGTTTCTGATCGATTCCTTAATGTTAGGCCTAGGCGCGCCTGCAAACGAGAATAAATAAGGCCTGTTTTTTTGCCTCATTTTGTTTTGCCATGTGTCGACTTCGTGTGGGGTCGAGGGGTGGAAATAAGTCGGGTAGGGTATAGCGAACTCGGATTCAATGTGGGGCCTCGTCTCGAGGAGCAGAGTCGTCATGTTCTTGATTTCGGGAAGATGTAGAAGACGGTTTCCCCAACCGTCTACAGCAGATACATTGTCGGAACCTCTGCTGAAATCCCAAGTCATTCTTCCGGCTATTAGGAAGTGATCTCGGCCACCATACGTTTTCCACTCAGGTCGTTGGCTGACGTGTTTGGCCAACTTAATTGACGCCTCATCTCTTAAGGTAAAGTTTGAAATCCATAGGTAGCGACCTACGTCTAACCCTGGGTAGTAGGGCACGTACACGGCTGACGCCTTGGAATAGAATTTAGTCAAACAACGAAATTGCTTCAGTCGACTGTGGAATATGACTTCTAACGACCATTGATCGGTGTTAAACCAATTAGCGCCCGAAAACACAGTGTCATCAGAAACGTTTAGTCGAGGACCTAGACCAGAGTTCGCTAGGAACCTGCACGCGTCAGTCCACGGGTTCAACGTGCTGCAATTCTCGAGCAAATCGCTGCTGAATTCGCTAGGAAGATCAAGAACATAAATATACTTCCCTGCACACTCGTCTGATGAACTTTCTGCAGGTTTTTCGACAGAGCTACTTTTTACGTCGGGATATACTGGTACAGCACTGACAGGGGAACTGTCGGGCACATAACTCACGACATTCAGAGTCGTAATTCGACTGTTGTGAGACTCGTGACTGCGCAAAAACACAGACGAGTTTTGACAGGCCAAAAATAGGCTGAGAATAGAGCATGTTATGATGATAAACCAGGAAATGCTAGAAGAATAGTTTCTAACAACATTTACATGATAAACTTTGTTTAAGGGTGTTTTTGTGTTGGAATTATTATTATTGTTTGAAGTAAATCTTGAAGAAATCATCATTAAATATAATTATTATATTAATAAAGATATATAATTGTAAATTTGTGTATTGATGAAAAAAAAAAAAGATGTGAAATGAACTACACTTATAAGGAGTACATGTGAGACATGTAAACATGTGATGCTCTAAGTTTCTTATATATAGCCACAAACTAAGTACGAATATAAAATATAAAAATAGTACATTAAAAATAGTCTCAAAATTAAATGAAGTCGACTAATGTGAGTCATCATTTAAAACCGTCTACGGATTAATAATTAAATTGTAACGAAAAAAGTGTATAAGATACTGGCTCAATTCTAAGTTTCCAACCAACTGTATAAGTATTAATTACGTGTGAGAATTATTTTATTCAAGTGTATACAATTAGTTGGAATGAAAAGAAAAAAAAAAGAAAGTGTACTCGTATGAACTTTTCATATATTGTAAATATATTCCCGTTATAGTTTCATTATCATATATAGACGATTCGAGATGAAATTTATGTCAACTGACCTAGATCGATTTTGAGTCTTAAACTCTTAATACATTGTTGTTGTTGTTGGACTTTGTAGGGAACCAACTCAACCAAAAGCTTAAGCTCATGGTTGTGTTGGAGACCCAAAATCGATTATATACTCTAACACGTCCCCCTCACACGAATGCCCTTTGGGCTTGAAGTGTGGATGCAACTACAGGCCCGCCATACCTAGTGCGAAATAATCCACTTTGAAAGGAAGGCATGGTGAGATTCAAACCCGTGACCTCTTGTCACAAGACTCTGATACCTTGTAAGGAACCAACCCAACCAAAAACTTACGCTCATGGTTGGAGGCCCAAGATCGATTATATATTCTAACAGAACTATCATAGACGGTTTGTGGTTCTATATACTAAGAAAATTTACGACTCCGTATATGTTTATAATTGGCCAATGTTAACGAAAATCATAACAAAGAAATATCTACAAAAATAAATAAAAATACATAAAATAATCACATAAGGTCAGATATAGAGGTGAAATTTCATTATCAAAGAAGAGTAAATCAATTTTTTTAGTTTTATATTTTTTTTTGGTAAACATCAATTATTTTAGTAGAAAACTATTGATGACACATATCATTCATTGATTTTCTTGTATGAAAGAAAATAATATAAATATAAATCATGGCAAACTGTCAAAATTAAAACTGAGTCAAATGGAAGAAAAATCAAATTATACATGACATGCATCACTTAGATAATAACAAAAATCATTAATTTTATTTGGTTGCTAAGTCATTGAAGGAATAATAATTGGAGAAATTATTTAAAAATGTTTTTGTTTATGTTTATGATGATGTAATGCTACATTTTGTTGAAAATGATCTTTATCATTGTATACAAGTTATCATTTAACTTCTGCTATACAATTAACTTATTTAATGTATTTTCGGTATTGGTAGAATTGACCCGTTTCGAGTGACCCGTTACTTGGATCTGAAATGGACCTAAGCTAACCGACTCAAATACGAGTCGAAATCGAATTGGGTTGACCATAACCAGTAGAAAGCCCAAAATAATGCTTACAAGAATCGAATCCCTGTCAATTCTGTGAAAAACAAGTTACAACCTACAAACCAATGGACCAACTCTGTACAATGCTTATTATACAGTACAAATGTTAATTATCGTAAAAGCTGTGGGACCCCACTTTCTACAATGTGGCTACGCCACTGGGCCAAACTGACCCAACACACACTCGACCTTTGCTGCTGTTTTGTTGCGCAGCCACGCATTTCATATCGTTTTCTGCTCTCGATTTACTAGTATCTGTGTAGTCATCAATGCTTCGTAAATATACTTATGCCTAGGAATGGGAAAACAATGGTGTGATTCGAAACTGGTAAATCGTAAATGGAAACAAGGAGCGCGTTTCTTTGATGTTGTAACTTCTTACAAATGTCGCAGTACAAAAGTTTCGGAAAAAACATTGAGCCATGCTACTCATGACTTGGGTTCGAAACAGATCATCGACTTTAAAGGTTACAAAAAGAGTGTGGTGAAACTACTGAATGCCAAAGGAGTCATCGAAGTACTTATCCCACTCATGGTTCTCCAAATCTCCGAAAAAATTGTACTTCCAAGCTAGTTTGTCGGGGACACTCTCAGACGTCTCGTTCTTCCCTCCCTCCATTTCCGTCTTAAACGTGGCTACGCGTTCCAGAACTCCCTTCACGGCCACATCAAACGCGTCTTCAAAGTTGTCGAGTTTAGAATTAGGATCAGCGTACACGATACTTGGAACTAGTTTGATGACCTCTTCTCTCATAGCTACGACTTTTTTCTTCGGTATCTCTAACAACCTCTGCTCAATGGTTATGTTCCCTTGTTTCAGTTCATCCATTGGAATAAAGACGGAATAACTCGAGTAATCCTTGGGTAAGTGCCATATATATTGGACATAAGCCGAAGCTGGGTGTAGGAAAATCGGTATACACCCAGCTAAAATCGTGTCAAAAATCGACTTTCTTGTGTATGAGTCCCCAGGCGGTTGCACGCAGAAAACCGAACTTTGAAACAACTTCATAACAGTCTCGGGTTTACTACAGTCGGTCACGTTTGGCTTACAATGCACAAACTTACACCGGTTTTCTTTCGAACCTAAACACTCCTCGATGATAACGTTCCTTATCGATTCCTTAAGGTTTGGCCTAGGAGCGCCAGCAAATGAAAATAAATAAGGTCGATTTTTACGCCTCATTTTCTCTTGCCATATACGTACTTCATTTTCACTCGAAGGGTGGAAAAAAGTCGGGTATGGTATAGCAATCGCGGATTTGCTCTCAGGGCTTAACTCCAGCAGTAAGCTGGTCATGTTTTTTATCTCGGGAAGTTGGAACAGATGATTTCCCCAACCAGAGTATTCAGACGTGTTTTCCGACTGTCGTTGGAAATCCCACGTTATTCTACCGGCTATCAAAAAGTGGTCTCGTCCACCAAATCGTCTCCACGCAGGTGTTTGACTTAGGTACTTAGCCATCTTAACTGACGTGGCGTCTCTCAGCGTGGCGTTTAAATTCCATAGGTACCTCCCTACGTCTAGTCCAGCATAGTACGGCACGAAAACAGCCGAAGATTTCAAATAATCGTCAGTCAAGCATTTATAATGCCTCATTCTGTTGTGAAATATGACTTCTAACGAAAACTGGTCTGTCGAAAACCAGTCAGGCCCTACAAAGACGTCCTCGTCCAAAAAATGTAGTCGTGGACCGAGACCTAGGTTTGTAAGGAGCTCACACATGTCGTTCCATGGGCTAAGAACGCTACATTTCTCGAGCAAATCGGTATTGAATTCGCTAGGAACGTCTAGGACGTAAATGTATTTTCCTGCACATTCATCTGTTTTTCCTACATTCTGTTCACCAACTCTTGGCACATTCAAGGCTACATTGACAGTACTAGACGGGTTTTTTCGAGCATTCTCGACAGCGTCTACGATAAGGTTCTCGTCATTGCGAAAAACCGAGAAAGAATTCACACAGAAGAGCAACAACAACCCAAGAACAGAAGAAGTTATGATGACATACCAGGAAATAGAACAGCAATTTACAGCAGAAACTGTTTTGTCATTGCTTCCTATGAATTTATAACCATGAGAAACCTTCTTGGGAATCGTTTTCGAGTTCGAAAACTTATGATTAGAATCATGATTTTGCCCAAATCTTGAAGGAATCATAATGAATAAACAATGAACTAAGAAATAAGTTGCAGGCTGAAAATTTTGCTAGCTTTCTAAGAGACTAATTCATAAGACTTTTTTTATAGTTTTTTTTTTAAAAGAAAGTAGTACAATATATAATTTGTATAATTAAATATAATTAAATATTTTTTTTTATTAGCATGTTCACTTTGAGGTTGCACTCACCTTTAAAACCATTTTTATATTCATAATCAAAAGCAACAATTTGTATGTCATCTACTTTAGAACTTTAGAAGTCGAGAATAAGTCTTAGGAAAAACCGGTCTTATAATTTCAAATCGTAAGATTTGAAATAACCGATGACATACTAAAACTACAATCATGGTAAAAAGAAAAAGGTTTTACACAATTAATTACTTTAAATGACTTGGTAAATAATCAAAGCATCCAATAGAAAAAGTCATCTACATCAATGATTATAGTCATGTTTTTTTTCTTTTAGTTTTGTTGTTTTGTACTAATACTTTTGTTTTGTTGATTCCAACTTGGGCTCGGTTCTTTTCGGTTTTTTGGAGCTGAACTTATAGAAACTAAACTTATAGGAGCTGAGTTAAACTTATAAAAGCTGAACTTATAAGAACTGAAATTATGGGAGCTGAAGTCAGTGTATATTAAAGCTTAGTAGGGCTTATAGAAACTGAACTTATTAAAGTTAAACTTATAGAAGTTGAGCTGAACTATAAGAGTTGAGTTGAATTAAGCTGAAAAGAACGGGGGCTTACAAGCAATCATTACTCCGTTTTATGTTTTATATTAGGCGAAATTGCAAATAATTACCTTTTAAAACCACTTTTTTTCAAATAACTACCTTTTATAAAATTTTTTTCAAATCACTACCTTAAAACGTATTTTTGTTTTCAAATCAATACCAGTTCCCCGGAAATCTCATTTAACTCAAAAAAATAAGGATGAAAAGTGCTGAAAAGTGAAAGAATCATTGTTTGATTGAATAATATGAGAGAAAAAAATTAAAAACAATGGAAGAAATTTTAGGTAAAGAGGATGAAATGAGGAGGTTAAGTTAAATAGAGGAAGAAAGGTTAGAAAAGGGTAGAAGGGTAGATTGGGTATTTGACATGGGTGTTTCAAATAAAAGGCAACCAAAATTTTCAAAGTGGTCGGAATTTGATAAAATATGACATTTTCCGGGGAACTGGTATTGATTTGAAAACAAAAATACGTTTTAAGGTAGTGATTTGAAATTTTTTTTATAAAAGGTAGTTATTTGAAAAAAAAATGATTTTAAAAGGTAGTTATTTGCAATTTCGCCTTTATATTATAAAGATAAATAATGTTTGTTTGATAGGCATCAAGCTAACAACAATTATGCAAAAGAACTTGACAAGAAAGTAACATTATATGAAAGACTAGAGAAGACTTTGAATCATATTTAATTTAATTTGAGTTCTTAAATGTAATGAATTATAATTTTTGTTTTATATGAAGGAAATAAAGTTTACTTCATCTGAAAAATAAATACTTCGTAAATTATAAATAACTATTCAGTGAACCCGAAAAAAGTAAATTATAAAGTTAACGGGCCACATGCGTAAAGCAATGATGTAGTTTAAAAAAAATTTCTCGCCAACTGCATCAAATCGACTATCAAATCGTAAACAGTTCACTAAATCTCTTAGCTTTATTTCTAAAGAGAGAAAAGGGGAAGAAGACTAAACTAGTAAAAAGCAGGAGTCTGTATTAGAGAACTAAAAGAATGATCAATGATATGATGTACACACTACATAGCAGATGTATTTTGGGATGTACGAGGATCGAGAAAAAAAAATAAAGGCGTAAGAAATGTCACGTACAGAGCTGCGAGCAAAGCTGCTGAACACGAGAAGAGTTATCATCGTTTAATGGGTAGATCTGGCTTCTTCCGGTGTGGATGCACGTGAGGTTTAGCTTGTCTCCTAATTGCATTGACTGCAATCAGAATGCGCAGAATGTAGAGCGTGTAAGTCGCGCAGAATGTCGCAGAAAATATAGTTCGTAAAGTTATTGAGGGACGATACTCATGATCTAGGTTCAAACAGTGTTATACTGGTTACGTTTACGACCAAAAAGCTGTTCGTGACTTGCAGCATATAGCTGATTCATGTCAAGAATACTTGTGTCGTAGAGTACTTGGATCTGAGAACTGAGATTGATTATAACAAGCCATACGTCGGTCGTGGAAGTTACCTCGCAGAAAACTTGCTGTGGCTTGCAGCTCCATTTAGAAGTCGGGAAACAGGTCAAATAATGGCACCAAGAACAGTAGTCATTTCCGCTAACTCCTCGAAAAACCAACACGAGCCCAACTGTGAATCTGTGTAAAGACGGAAATGAATTTACCCGTTAATGGTGGTGTACTTCGTAAACTGGATGGCTGAAAAGGGAATAATAAATACTCCGTATGAATTTGTCTTACTAACCCGATGGTCAAGAGTAGAGCAGAGACAACCAAAAGTACGTACTGGTAAGGCTTGTGCTTAGATTTCCTCGACTGTGAAGCACTGCCTGGAAGATGATGCTTTTGACTAACCCATCCAAATTGAGGGCGCATTAGCAGCACAAATCCGAGAAGAAAACCAGTAATGAACCCGCCTATATGAGCAAAGTTGTCGACATGAGGAAGGATTCCCACCGCTAGATTTATAAGGATTATCAAAACGAGCGTCACCAACGCTGCAAACTGAGGACGAAAACTGTAAGCGTCACAAACACAAAATATTTATACGCAGCGCTAAAATCGTATGCAAACGCAAATGCTTATATGATACTGTTGTTTGCGTAGCGACAATTTCACGTGACTTGATGCGTTAAAGTGGTCACCTAACACGTTATACTGATCACTTTCAGTCACAAATTATTCATCATAGAACCGTCAGACAGGAGAGTTACTCGAAGGGAAAATGTTTTACCTTGTTGGCGTAGATTGTCCAGTTGATAAGCAGCTCCGACAGCATGGCCCCTAGTAGACCAAACAGTGCACCAGAAGCACCAACCGAGATTGTCGACTGAAGAAACAGACTTGACAGTATGTTTGCACCGAGGCCAGAGATCGTGTATAATAAGCCAATCTTCACTGTGAAAGACACACTCAGACTCAGAACAGTCTAAAGAATACTCCATAGTACTAGTTCAGCAAAGACGAGCACAATATGAAAGCTCTCGAACAGATTAAGTTTAAGCTTTGAGTAAGCACACAGATAGGTTTAGGGAAAAGAACATACCAAATCCGAATTCTTGTTCCAGGCGTATGCCTATGAACACGAGGCTTAGCATATTAGCGAGCAAATGCACAATCCCAGCATGAAGCCACATGCTGGAGATCAACCGCCACGACTGATGTTGGTGTACGACCTTCTCGATTCCAAGGGCCCCCAACTTGTCCAATCTAAACAAGAAGTGCAATCAGTTCAGTGAGTCGTTCTGCTATCTATTATACAAATTGTCATGAAAGACTCTTTCACGAGAATTTGTATCATAGATAGCGTAAAATGAAGTACGTTCTCACAATCATACTGTGTACTAATAGTACACGTGAACGATCTCACTCAAACACCCAAACCACATTTCCCCGAGACATAAAACACTAAACCCTACATGTCTCGTATGAGGTTCCATCTAAAACCAAATAACAATAGTAGAAGCAACCCGCTAAACTTATACAAGAGTAAACCTCACCCAAAGTACCCAAACCCCATTCGAGACATAAAACACTAACATATATCGAACGAGGTTCCATCTAAAACCTTCAAACCACATTAAACTCATTACATATAACACACACAACAATGAACCCAACACCCTACAAATCAAACACGAGTCACGAGCAATGTTATCTACCTTCTCTTTTTCCAACCGTCTCACAAAAAATTTCAAATTTCAAAAAAAGATCGAAACTTTGGAGGGAAAACATACGTGGCAGAAGAGGGGCCCAAAAGGGGATTCTCCTTAAGAGGTTGAAAAGAAAACCTTCCCAAAAACACAGCAAAACAACGTCCCACAGAATACTTTGGACAATCATTCACGTACATTGTCACCACAAACATCACCACGTTCACCACCACAAACACCGCCACTATCCACGGTACCCACCGCTTAAATGGCCGGAATTCCACCGTACGCGGCGGCGACGACGACAGGTTCATGTTCACCCCCTACACCAATGACCACCTTTTTTTTCCCTTTTTTAAATTATCACATTGATTTAAATCAGTCAAATTATTGACAGGAAAAAAGAGAGTGATCATGGGATTTTAAGATGAACATTTTTTTTTTTTTTTGTTTTTGGTGGAGATTGATTTAATCACACGATGTTTTTGTTAATACGTTGTAGTATGATTTACGTGAGTAGAAAGGATATTAGAGTGATGAGGAGATTTTTAGTGAAATTTTTGTTAGTTTGGTTTTAGGGAAATTCTAAATGTGTGTGAAATTGTGAAATTTGGGTGAGACGGTTTCACGTGATCTGACTGTATGATAATTTAGAATTTTGAGATTTGAGATCGACGAAAGTTTTTATGATGTTATGGTTATCAAGGGAAGTGTTTTTCATTACGATATGCTTGTTATAAATATTTTGATCGATCAAAGATTATTAAATGATTGATTTTAAGAAAATGGTTCAATTTTAAACACGGTGTGTTAATGATTTTACAATTGAAACCAAGAGTATCGCAAACAAAGTTGTAAGCTATACAGTAACATTATCTCTTTGATTTATTTCATTACTTATACGGAGTAAGAACTTTAGATATCTAGCTTTTTCGTTATATGTTTAGCTTTCAGCAAGCTTTTCGATTTAATTATACCAAACAATTACAGAGTACTAACTTAACTTAACCTGTTTCTTTCGACTTATTTTCAAAGACATTTCAGCTTATTCAATTCACTTACTAGTTCATTCACTCCATTGATTCATTGATTCGATTCGATTGATTCAAATTTCATTATTATTATTATTATTATTATTATTATTATTATTATTATTATTATTATTATTATTATTATTATTATTATTATTATTATTATTATTAAATAATACTCCGTATTGTAGTTGTTGTTGTTGTTGTTATTATTATTATTGTTATTAATTATTGTTATTATTATTATTATTATTATTATTATTGTTGTTGTTATTATTGTTATTGTTATTGTTATTATTATTGTTATTATTATTATTATTATTATTATTATTATTATTATTATTGTTGTTGTTGTTGTTGTTATTATTGTTGTTACTGTTATTAGTAGTAGTACTACTACTACTACTATCACCACTACTAGTATGATAACTAGTACGGAGTACTACTACTAGTAGTAAAACATGTGAAAATAGTGAAAAAAAAGGTACGTAAAAAAAAAAAAAAAAACTTGGTAGCATTGAAATAATAATAATCAAGTAATACAATCAAAATCATAATCTGAAACAAAGATATCATAAACTCAAAATATATCATCTATGTTTATTCGTTATCGACTCCACACCATCTTGATGTGTTTCATCATCACAGCCATCATGGTCATTATAAATACCAATGTGATTATAACCTTAAATATCAATATATCAATAGATCTTCTCTTAAAACTCAGAGAACTATCAATTGGTATTAATATTTTATGGTTAAATACATATCCTCATGCTATTGTTAGATAAAAATTTGTTGGTTGCAACTTTGTTGGTTTTTAATAATAATTATTATTATTATTATAATAATAATTATAATAAATATAATAATAATAATAATAATAATAATAATAATAATAATAATAATAATAATAATAATAATAATAATAATAATAATAAAAAAATATAATAATAAAGAAAGGGGTGGGGGCGGGATTGTATCTCATTCCCCACCAATTTTCAGAATGTGTAGAATTTCTTTCATTTTAATAAAAGCTTCGTTTTATAATAATAATAATAATAATAATAATAATAATAATAATAATAATAATAATAATAATAATATCTTCATTTTTGTTCATTTCACTGCTTTGATTGATTCGATTCGATTTTAGTCATTCGATTCTGATTATTCATATTTTGATTCATTTCAAATTCAAAAATTGAAAGAATGATTCTTAATATATCAATTTTAAAATCTAAAAAAAGTAATTACATTTAACATCAAAATAGTTACTTTAAATATTACGGAGTAAAATAATACTCCGTAATACAATCTGTTATACACATAAACCGTCTTTCAATAGACGATTTGACGTAAACACCAATTACTCCGTAGTCCGTATCACATGTGGCATGACTACACGAGTAGTCGTACAAGTTAATCAAAGCTAAAATGAATTGGGGAAGAAATTGCAACACACAACCGTGTAACAAACCCTAATTTCGATTTTCCGCTGAACACTTTCCCAGGTAATTTCTTTTGATCATCGCAAATTTGTTCTTCTTCTTGAAAGTTACTTCCTTTTTGCTATTTCATTTGAGCTCTAGATTGTTCAATTTTTTTTTTGGATATCAGTTTTTTTTTGTGCGTGTAATTTTTGCTCCGTAATTTATTTTTTTTCGTCTTGAATTGTGATTGTAGTACGTTACGCCGTAATTATGTTGAGTTCTGATCTTTGAGTTGAATTTCGTGATTTTGATTTGATGATTTTTGTACCTGTTGTATGCTCTGATTTTAGCTGATTGATTTTCGTTGATTGTTTTTGTTCTTCTGATTCAAGTGAAATAATTTTAAGAAAGTTTAGATAGGTGAATATTTGTAGAATATTACGCCAAACTCGTTGTAAAGTCTGCCTTTCTCGCGTTTGATCACGCTTAATCTTGTAGAATTTTGGAATTCAGAATGATTACTGTCGTAAACGATGATTGTAGTAGGTATAGGTTATGACTGCTGATAGTTAATCGCTCTCACGAAACTCGCCTCGTTTAAATTGGTAACGACTTACAAGTGTGGCGCAAAAAATTGTCGTGATGGAAACGTTGATAATTTTAAACTAGTACTAGTAAAAGAGAAACTTTCAACTAATCTTGTGATATTTGAGCAATTTTAAGTCGTTATGCTCTAGAATCCCTTCTATTTAAGTGAAAAAAACATGGATACTTTACACGAGATCCTTTGTAGGTTTTATACATCTGACCTCTTAGCAGCATTACCAACCATTGTTGGGTGCCATCATGGTGGTGATGGTTGTTGTCCGTTGTCCCAAACCTCATCGTGGTGACGTTTTTTGAGTTCCCTTGAGTTTTTGTCATTGTTTTCAAATATTTAGTCGTAGAAAGTTGACCTGTTTTGGATTTTTTTTTCCGTCTTTTCCTACTTCCGTGTGATAGGTGGATGTTTCTTCATCTGACTATTGATGATATTGTGGTTATATTACGTAGTCATTTGTCTGTGGCAAGAGTCGACATTATTAGTGTAATAGTGTTTCAGGGGATAATGGTTATTGCCTTACGAGACTAATAGAAAGTTCTGTGAATAGAATTTTTCCGTAGTGAAGAAAAATTGTTTTGACTGTTGTGTGCTCCTTTTAAAGTTCCGCCCTTTTCTTCGCTTTATCGGTGTTTTGGAATATCCTTTTGTAATGTTGTGCTGATTTCATGCAGGCGGACATGGTCGGTACAAGAGCAAAGGGGCGTAAATCAAAATCTAAAGCTCTTGCTGTCGTGCCGGATGAGCCTGAGCCTTTGAAGGTTATCAACGCAGAAGCTTCTGACAGTCCTTATGGTGAGTTACAAAAAATTGATGTTCTAAATAATGAAACTGTGCTTGACTCAGTTGATGAGCATGAAAATGAATATGTCGCTACGGATGAAATGTATGACGAAGAAGAGGGCAGTGTATTTGCGATTGACAATATGATTGTTGAAGGAAACGAGACGCTTTATACCACTGAAGATACAGAAGAGGAAGGTGTGAGTGATGGAGGTGATGCAGTCACTGATGATGTCGACAACGGAAATGAGGGAGCAAATGAAGAGGAGATGGAGGAAGAAGAAGAGGAAGAACCGGTAAGTTGCGACTCTGAAAATGAAGATGTGCATGCTGAAGAAGAGGAGGAGCCAGAGGAAGACGCGAAAGATGGAGGTGATAGTGATGCTGTCGGCACAAATATAAATGTCGAGAATGATAACGACAGATCAAATGAGGAGACAGATGAAGAGGAGGAAGAAGATGAAGAACCAGTTAGTTGTGGCTCTGACAACGAAGATGTGCATTCCGACGAAGAAGGAGAAGAAGAGGAAGAAGGAGAAGAAGAAGAGGAAGAGGAAGAGGAAGAGGAGGAGCCAGATGAAGACATGAGTGACGGAGGTGATATCGCCGCTAATGTGGATGTTGAAAACGACAAAGCAAATGAAGAGACAGAAGAAGATGAGGAACCTGTAAGCGATGGCTCTGACAATGAAGACTTGCGTACTGGAGAAGAGGAAGATGAAGAAGGGAGGGCTGCTACAGAACTTGTACTTGTGGGGAATTTGAGCGAGACTAGGGACAATGATAGAAAAGTAAATGAGCTGACCACTGAAAAGCCGATCAATGCTCCTGCAGAAAATGAAGCCCATGAAACTGCAAGCACAGCTAACGGAGTCAAGATTGTTGCTGAAAAAGACGGTCCGCCTAAGAAGAAAATTATCAGAAGAAGATTGATCAAGAAGAAAATACCACCAGGCAAGGCTGTCGCTGGCAAAGACGAAGATCAAATGCAACCTTTAAACGGAAATGAGGGTGCTTCTGATGAAGCTAAGCCACGAAATTTGGAAGATAACGATGGAAATTTGAAGAATGAAGAGAAGGAGGAAAGAATACCAACAGTTCAGGTCATTAGAAAACGGGTAAGGAACCGGAAAAAAAGGCCACAAGTTCAATCGGAGAAGCCTAAACCCACAAATGATGAGCCCTTGAGTAGGGCGAACGAATCCATTGAGCAGAAAACTGCAAATGAAGGAGCGAAAAGTGATAGGAAAAACAAAAAGGTACAGGTAGAAGGCACCCAGAAAGTGAACGCCAAGGAGGACATAGACAAGCCAGGGTCTTCTAAAAGCGGCAAATCATCGAAGAAAGTTGAAAGTCAGGGAATGATTTTCATCTGCAGTTCTGATACCAAAAAGGACTGTTATCGGTACAAAGTTTTTGGGCTACCTGCTGCAAAGAAAGATGTTGTGTCAAGGATTTATAAAGGCATGAGACTATTTTTGTTTGATGTTGATCTTAGAATGTTGTATGGAGTTTACAAGGCGGCTAGCCCAGGGAGTTATAATGTTGAGCCAAAGGCTTTCAAGTCACGATATCCTTCTCAGGTTAGTTTTTAGCTTTTGCCATCAAAGTCGACAAATAAAATTGATAGATGCCTTACTCTGCACGTGCTCACAAAATGGTGGATGTGCCAAATTGTTCTTAGCATGGCACTCTTGCTTATGGTATTACATTTGGTTAACTATTCGATATGGATACGTAACAGCGGTTCGTGATATGCCCTAAATAGATTGCATATTGATTTTAAGTGAGCGTTGTGGTAAAATGTGCACTGAATAGGTTCCCGGTTTTATGGGGATTGAATGAATTCGTTGACGTGCATATTAAATTTCGGTTTTACACTTGTTTTTGGTCCTTGTGCCATATAGGTGTGGCCATCGGTGCCTGGTAGTTGACACTTGACACATACACATTCAAAACCTCTAGGAAGCAAGTGCGACTTAGAGTTATGAACAAAATACGAGGACTTTAGGAAAAGTGTAATAAGTGCAAGGAAGCACATTTTTTGACATGGAACATAACTCGTCCTTAATATACTTCTCACATATCTGCCTGCTCACCAATCAGCGGATCAATTGTTTGGACGATTGTTGATATGGTAGCAATCAATGTGATTATTGCGCCTAAAGAAGGTGAACGCTATGGTCTGTGGTTACTTTGTCTTCTAAGAGCTTGAACGGTATGATATGATATGTGACATTTACCTTAGTTGATTTAGGCCCAACGACATTGTCGGTATCATTTTATCAGCGGCGACTGATGACTACAAGGGACAGAAGAGTGCGGATATATTCGATATTGGTCCCTGTCTAATAGACTTGTCTTCTTATAATGTACTCTGTACTTCATTTTCGGCATTGTTATGAAGCGCTCCGTATCTGCTATCTATTGTGTGGAATATCGTGTTGTTGGTGTGAGGTTTCGTGTTTGTTATGTGGAAAAATAAAAATAATTTTGAGCTTTGCCTCTGACAGGTCCGTTTTACTGTCATGGAAGACGGTTTGCCAGTTCCAGAGGCGAAGTTTAGAAAGGTCATCAAGGATAATTACTACACGAACAGCAAGTTTGATTGCCACCTAAACAGTGAACAGGTCTCCTCTTGGTTTTTCTTTTTCTCGGTTCAGTGTTTCCATATTACCTTTTCTTCCTCGAGTTGTCAACTCATAATTATGCCAACAGGTGAGAAACTTGTGCAAGCTATTCCGTGAGACCAGGAAACCAGAATCCAACCGAGGGCCTCGAGGGGTTCAAAGCCAGTTACCATTTACATCTCGACCCAGCCGAGAGAACAGGAAGAGAAAACGGGTAGACGATGTCAGAAGAGTGGAAGGAAGAGCAATTTCATCAAGAGACCGTGAAAGGAGGAGAAAACGTCCAGAAGAAGTGGAGCACACTCGTATTGTCAGGGATCGAGAGGAACCGAGGCGTGCTCTTGTAGTGAGGGGTCGTGATGAAATGAGACGTGCTTCTGATGTAAGGGGTCGTGATGAAATGAGACGTGCTTCTGATGTAAGGAGTCGTGAGGAATCGAGACGTGTTTCTGCTGTAAGGCGTCGTGAGGAAATGAGGCATGTTGATGTTGTGAGGAGTCATGAAGAAGTAAGGCGTGCACCTTTGGACATCGACGAGAGGTATCATCACCCCGTTGTTATTTACGACGGAGAAGCATACCTGCCGTCAGTAGAGTCATCGGCTCTTTATCAGTCTTTACGTGCAGAAGATCCTGCACGTTCAAGGATCTATTCTTACGAAAGACCCCGAGGAATCGATACTTACAGGAGAGATTCAGGTATAATTTACCGGGATGTCGGAATTTCAGGTTCTCGGGAATCAAGGCATCATGCTGAGCAAATTGCTCGTGACCCTTATACGACCTACAGAGAACCCCAAGTGTACCGTGAGCCAGCTTACGAGACTGATACAAGGAGAGAAAGGCATAGTTATTCTCCCGCAGAGAGACGCTATGCTTCAGATTATCAGAGGCCTGACGACTATTACTCACCCCTAACCCTGCATCGTAGGTACTGAACGATGTTGTTGAAACATTCAATGTTTTCTAGTACTCCGTATCTTTATTTTGGGCTGTTTTCGCAGTTATCACAGCTTAGACGTCTTAAACATATGTTGATGTGTAAATTCTCGGATTAAGACGTACAGTAACTTGGATTGAAGGAATTCCCTGTTTTACGAGTATCAAATTTCAGTAGGCCAACCGCTGGCCAATTCAATTAAGAAGACAGAACGACACGTGCTACGGTCAAACCAGGTCCAACTTTGTCGAGTCGCAAACCTGGTTTACGTAGGCAGGCTCATACATTGGACCACGGATTTACGGCTGTGTTTGGGCTTGGCTAATGCACAAGTGTGTGGGCTTATATTTGAACGACGCCACACTACACATAACGAAAAAATAAACTACAGAATATTTCCTCTATTCAAGTTCATAACGAGATCTACGTAACTAGTCTTCACTAATACAACCAAGAATATAATTTTTTTTATAATGTATATCTATAGAGTACGGAATAACTCGGTAATATTGTCCAATTAAAGACAAGTTTAGTTAATATATTAACAGTATATTTTATTTTATTTTATTTTGTTATCGTCGAGCTCATAATTTTATTTTCTTTTTAAAGAATAAATATATTTTAGAAAAACGCAAAGCACCAAAACTACTCAAAATGCAATGGTAGACGTCCTTTACAAACGTAAAATAAAGTGGTTAATTGAAGATTCTAAATGTTGCAATTGTGGTACAATTTAACTTGCCAAGTACCAAAATTATACCCATCGTTCTTTTTATTTGCCGAAAGTTACTTAAGCATCTTGTCCTTTTTAGCTACTTATTCAATGACCCCCACTCGTATGCGTATAACACGATATTTACTGCTAAAATAGGATATTTATTACGTTTATTATTATCAGTATTGAATAAAATTTTACTAAGTTTTACGTGATTAGCATTAACTGCAATCTACGGAGTACATGATATGCACAACAGTAACTAAATTCGTCTGTCTTTGCGTAAAACAGCTGAACCATTATACTATAAATTTGAAATGTGCTTCATTTTTTAAAAAAAAAAAATGAGTAATAAACATGTGCAGAGAAAACATATATTTGAAAAATCGACGATATTATGTAACAACTTGAAAAGTTGATGCAACGTTTACCCTAACAAATACATTTGGTGCCAAAGGTAGTTATGTTGGTAGTTGTGGTAGTTGAAACTTGTTCTCGAATATAATAAAAAGCTTACTATAAATTGGAGAATTATGCATATTTATATAAAAAGAAAAGATAAGAAAAGCACCAAACTATATATATATTTTGTCGATATGATTCTTTCATCGCTTGCTTGAGAAACTTTTTAAAAGAAATATACTCGTATTTACAAATCACATGTAAAAGAAATTTTAAAAAAAGAAAAATCTAACGAAAAAATAAATAAATGAAAATTGCAATTAACACATACTACAAAGATATTTTAGTTATCAAAGATATCAGGATCTAGTCGTCAGAACAGAGTTATCTAAAGCAGTAGTCTCAATTTCAAACCCTCCGTCCTAACAGCCTTGTGACGGTTTCGCCTCCTATCAAACAAAAGTATTTTCATTTTAAATATTTTATCGGTATTTATTCAGTAAGCAAATATTAGAAAAGACGATAGTAGGTTTTTGATTTCATTGTCGTTAATTAAAGTGTTTTGCGTAACGTTGAAGCATGAAGTACATCAATTAGAAGACATGCAAGTTTGTAATAAGGATTGCATGGATTTGTTAGAATGGTCCCTTTTCATTATTTGTTGTGTATGTGATCATCTAATTGAATGAATGCTTTGACAACGACATGCCCTACGCAATACGAGTATCTTTGACGATGAAAATATATATACGAAGTATTTGATTTCGATTTTTAAGTGTAGAATAAATTATAAATAACGTCAGTTCAATTTTAAATTTACGTGATAAATTAAATTAATTAGGAAGTACTCTGTACTGGTTTTACCAAAAGCTCAACATACATTATTACATTGACAATATTTTTATTAATTTGTGAGTCCAAGTTAAAATTAACTAAAATTAATATTTATACATTTGGAGTGATAAATTCGGAATAATAGATATTTCACTTTCGAAAGATGAATAGCTTTTTATTTATAGCTCGATTCTATTCAAGGTTGAACAAGATAATAAAGTCCCGATAAATCTATCCATTTATGTGAGGAGAATTTGTTCCGTCAATTTATGGCCACAATGAGAGATTGCTTAAATGAAAAGAGAGGACATAATTTGCTTGTTGGATAGAAGAGATTTGTTTTTATACATTTCAATTCAATTTGTTTATTTTTTAATTTTGATTTACGTGAATTATCAATAGAATTACAAAGTAATTTATTGGATAAAATCACAAATAGCACTAACCTTTGGCAATTGCTGCGTGGGGACAAGGTTAATTTAAATTCTAATTCTAATGATAATTCGTGTAATAATATCTTATTAAACTATTGATTATATTTCATACTTTCTTTATTTCAATCATTTAAATTATTATTTTTTAATTCAGATGACAATTTGGGTAAATTGAAATTTCTCTTTATATACGGAGTAAGTTTTTAATGATAATTATACTCGTATTAAATACGGAGGATCGTAATAAATGGTTGATGCATAGGCGGATCCAAGGGGGGGTCAATGGGTTCAACTGCACCCCCAAACTTCAAAAATATTTACTAATAGCAACTTTAAGAGAACATGAAAATATATGTAGTCTGTTGGTCAAGATGTTCTCTTGTGAATGATTGGTTGTGAGTTCAAGTCTCACAATCAACAATTTTTTTTTTAATGCATTGAGTCAATTACTCATACTACTTTCAAAACTCTTTTTCCAATAACAATACTCATAAATGCTCTTAAATGTTTACTTAATTCTTTTATATTCAAATTTTGAATTTATATTAAATTTGTATTTCACTAATTTGTGAAATAATAAGTTAGTAATATAACATACGAGCTCTGAAAAATAGAAGACCACAAATACAAAAGAATTTTCATCTACATCACAAAAGACGAATTTATCGACTATGAGTATGTGATTATATGTAATAGTAAAAAAAAAAAATCGCACCCCCAAACCTTCGAGTCTAGATCCGCCTCTGGGTTGATGAATAGATAAATGTATTAAATATATAACGAAAATAAATATGTACGTTCATGTACCATAAAATAAGTACTACTTGTATTAATATTTATAGTTTTGGACCATACGTAAGTATTTATTCCCCCTTTATTTAATAGGTTAATTTTTTTTATTAATCTTTGTGCATAAAGTTTTGCATTGACCTTTCAAAATCACAATGTAGAGAACAAAAATTATTCATTTACAAATGCGCCGTGCCAAAACGTACACATAAGTTATGATAGAATATATAATACTTCCTCCATTCCGTTTGATTGTATACGTTTGGTTTTTTGACACTATTCACGAGTGAGGATAATGGTCGATATAATTTTTAACGTATAAAATAAAACATAATCATGTGGGATCTTGTTTTAATTGTCTTTTCGAATACATTATTAATATCAAATTTTTATAATTTTTTGAAATACGTAACTAAAGATATGAACAAAAGAAAACGTGTATCGACGTACGTGCAAAAAGCAAACGTATAGAATCAAATGGAATGGAGGAAGTATATTAATACTATCTAGTAAAAGACATATATAGATGATCGAGAGAATGTCAAGGACTAATCCATTTCATGCATTAGTAGACAAACAATTAGCATACAGCTACTTCATCCGTTCCAGTGAATTGTTTTACAGTTTGATTTTTTTGTGAGGAGAATTTGAGAAAAATGTAAACAAATGACTGAGATATAGGAAATATATGACTTTATGGTGGAAACTCGGTAAATTTAAAATGACAACAAAATTCAAAAAGTATACGGAGTATTATATATAATAGTCACGATAAATTGTTAATGACGGTAATATTATAAAGTAAAAGATATATTTTCATATAGTTTTCCGTAATAGTTTTCCTTTAGGAGCAAATTATTTATTATTGTTGTTATTGTTGTTGTTGTTGTTGTTGTTATTATTATTATTATTATTATTATTATTATAAGTTGATGATGAGTGGTAAAACACAATGGATATAATAGTCAATAATATTTACCGTAGTCATATTGTTAAAATTTTATCGAAAAAGAGATTAGAATTAAAGTTATTTTCTGAAGATAATACAAATTTTAGAATAAACCACTAAATATACGAATTGATATATATTCCATATCATGATAATTAATAAGTATAATTCCAATAAATACTCGTCGTATATTTCATAAATTGAAATAGTTGACTAATTTAGAAGATTCGAAGAATAATTTTATCAAATGTAATGAAGACGGAAGAGGAGAACAAACAATGTGAATTGGGTAGATAAAATCACACGAGTTAACATAGTTTAGTGTTTGACGCATCTTCATGTGAACATAGTTTAGTATTTTATGATTTCCTATTACCTCAAATTATATAGCGTGTGAGAATCGATAAATCAATTTACAATGGCAGAAGTATCCGTTTAACCTATAAAGTACTCAACTTTCTTTACTTCTATTGATTTAAAACCTAACATGTGGAGGTTTTCTTTACACGCCCCTTAAGTGTAAGGTCCCTTATATTTAGCAATGGTCACACGGGCATGAGGCACATAATAAGTACAACGAGATAGATAAAGTTGAAACTGAAATCTAATATTGTTGAAACTGAAACCTAATACTCCCTCCATTCAAGTGCATTTGCATCCCTTGTACTTTTCACATTTGCCGAGATAAATGTCAGAATGAGAATATCTATATTTTCGTATTATTAAAAATGTAAAAATTTGATTTTCTTGTTGTACTCATCAAAACGTATCATTCAAGATCTCGCATGACCATGTTTGGTTCTATATATTGCAAGAAATTCCGCAACTTCTACACGTCAATGAATAGTGATAATTTTAATTTCTCTTTGATTCTAATGGAGTTGAAAGGAGGGAGTATTACATAATACCGAGTACTTTTATTCTGACCACTAAAACAGAATATTTTTGTATATATTTGGTTGTATAGATGAAGTGATGAACTCATACTCATGAGTCATGAACGCTAAAAAGGTTTATGAATGAGGAATAGTATGCTAATATTGGGGCACATGGGAGACTGAGTAAGTATGTGACACATGCAACGTCGTCGTTCAGCCTCTCGTTTTTGTCAATGTATTGTGGGCTCATCCCACCTGATCACCTTCACATGGTCGGGCCCAACCCAGCCCGGCCCAATTACCGTTCTTTATTTTTCTTTCATTTTAAAGGTATTTTAAATACAATAATTCTTTAATAATATTGTCTATATGTGTCACAATATGGAACGAGTTAATGAGAAAAATAATCTAAATTCTGAATAAAAGTAGTTTAATTAACGATTAGTTTTGTGATACTTGTAGTTGGCATTTCAATACGAAAAAGTCTATCATAAGATAGTTATACGTGTCAACGTGTGTAACAAGATATCTGTCACTAAAATATGATATTTTAACGTTTAAGGTGGGTATTTTCTTTACTCAAGAAATAAAAATGTTGGGTATTTTCTTTTAAGGTTTTGGAGTTGACCCATTATGTGTTTTAACTAAACTTATAAATTTGAACTTATAAGAAATTTGAACTTATATGAATCAAGTCACAGAACTTTGTGGGGATTATAGGAGCTGAACTTATTAGAACTCAACTGATAGAAGCTGAACTGAACTTATAAGAGCTAAGTTAAACTTTAAGAGCTGAAATTAAGCTGAAAATAAGAAGGCCTAAGCGATAGAATGGTCATCATATTAAATGATTAATGGTCACATTTTTATCACAGGCATCCTGTAAAACCGTTTAAAAATAAAAATTTGGCCAAAGCTTATAGCTGAGCTGCGGTGAGCGCGTGACTCGAGAGAATAGTGAAAAAAAGAAAAAAAATTGCTTTTAATTTTAGTAAAAATTTTTTATTTTTTTAAAAAAAATGAAAAAAATAAGCACCGTCAAGCTACAGTTAAATTGACCGACGATTACGGAGATTAGAAGTGGGCCCCAACCTCATGTTGTATTTATTTTAATTTAAATCTTTGGATTCTCTAACTCACAAGTGTTGACACCACACACACTCAACACTCCCTGTGTTTTCCTATCTTTGGGCCCAACTTTAAAAGCCCACCACTCCCAACCAATCACTGGCCCGCAATTAGCATCATCGCTAATACAATCTGTCGTGCCGTGTTTGTGTTCGTGTTCATATTTATCTCGATTTTAATAGTTTGTAATTCAGTACGGGGGTGAAAGTTTTGAAGATGTGCATGGCAGGTTATTAACACAATAAACTACGGAATAATTTAGAAAATTATTTGAAATTTTTGTTTAAAATTGTCAATTTTTCGTCTATGGTTAAATGAGAGCCTGAAGGATCATCTCCGACACCGCTCATGGATACAGATTAAAAAATATCATTATATATCTTGGAATTTATGTTCATTTAAAGATTTGTATGGATCAAAAGTTTGAATTTTAACTTATTAATTTTTACTTAGTTTTTTTTTTCTTATTTTTGAATCTTTAACAAGAAATTTCGCATGAGCCACTATTCTTAAATTTTACTACATTCGTATCATGTTTTAGTATTTTTATAAAAATAGATTGTTCGTTTATTTATGTTTAAAGACAATAATTTTTTTTATACTCATTACACGTACTGTCGTACATACATAAACATATTAACCCAATTAACATAATTTAGATTTGGAAATTTGGATTATTTTTAACCCTTGAGAGTGTGCAAAGGGTAAATTTGTCATTCACATAAAAGTAAATAGTAGGGTACAAAAATTACGCAAATTAGAACTTTAAGTTACTTTTATGATAATATGAATCTACCTTTTAGGTATTGGAGGAAGTATCTCTTTTTATTTGGCTGATTGAATACGTATGTTAAACGTTTTGGTGCAAATGTATGTACGGAGTACAATTGCATAATAGTATAAGACAAAAAGTAGGGTGCACCAATACCTTACTAGCTTTGCACTCCTATGTCCCTCATCACACATGTATAATACATTATTAATGCCGAATATAATCGATTTTAACGCTTTAATCATTAGTTTAAACTATTGGTCGAGTTGGTTCATCACGTAGTATCAGAGCTTTATGACCATAAGAGATCTGTCAAATTAAAGAGAATTTCGTGTGAGAAGCGTGTTAGAGTTTGAAACTAATCATGTGCCTCCAACCAGTATCATTGAACTCGAAAACTTGAGACACTAACATGACATTATTCCTGAATATAGACAATATTTATAAGTATATACATACGAGTGCAATGTTAGAGTGTAAAATCCGATCATAAAAATTTCGACCCTCATATTAAACATTTCACAAATTCTTGTGTGAATCAAGCCTAACAATAAGTTATTATTGTAAGCTAGTCTCGTTTGTACTCGATTATATGATTTTTGTACAATTATAGTGATAATTCTTATTAATTATAACTAAATTTTTTAATACCCCTAAAAGTTACTTTAGTAGATTTGTTTTATATTTTTGTACCATTTTAACTACAATTTGTACTCTAGTCTCGCATTAACTTAGTGTAAAACTAGTCTTACAGAAAAATAAGGGATGTGCTATACGCAATAGGTAATTACTTCGCGCAGTCGGTTTTTCTTTTCACTAATTACACTTAGTGAATTTCATAATTATTTTTTATTTTTGGTTAGTAATATTATTTATAATGTTTTGAATTATTTATTTTTTAAAATTTTCATAAAATCCGTAAATTTTATTGTCGTTATATTTAGGTGATTGTTTTTTTTTTTTGAGTTACTCTTAAGAAAAATTAATTCATCGATTTTGAATTGTTCATTATTTGCAATAAATTGATATTTAAAAAAAAAAATAATAATTACGAGTAATTGAAAATCGTTGAAAAAAAAAAAAAAAAAAAAAGATCACGGGATCCCTGGCGATGTCAGGAAGATATTAGAGGCGGGTGATGTCGAGGAAGATGGCGCAGAAGTCTGCAGCCATCTTCCTCGACATCACCAGTCTCTAAGCCATCTTCGACACGTGCGGTGATCCCAGGTGATTCCCTTTTTTTTTTTTTTTCAACGATTTTCAATTTCTATAAATATAAATTATCGTTTTCAAATATCAACATTTAAAACTTTTTATTATCAAATAAACTAAAAAAAACACAAATATATATAAAAATATAAAAATTACCTCGCTCTCAACACTTAATTCATCGGACATTTAAAAAAAAAAAAAAAAAAAAAAAATTGGTTTTTAGAGTTTTTGGGTAGTGAGTGGATTTTTTGAAGTGTAAATGAGTGGTGAGTGAAAAGATTAGGTTATATTGTATTTTTACTATTTTACTAATACCGTGTTTAAAATTGTACGATTTTTCGTAAAAGTTTAAAAATTTTCAAAATAATAATTCGAAACTTAATAATAGATATTAATAACCTAAATAAATAATTATTCATTAAAATCCATAAGTATAATTAGTAAAAAGAAAAGCCGACTGCGCGAAGTAACTAACCTACTGCGTAAAGCAAATGGGAAAAATAACTGTAAACATTTTAACATAGTCACTTAATGCATAGATGACCCTCTTGAAATATTTTTGGTAATTTTAATTTTCAATAGTTTGATGATGAAAAGTTGATAAAAAAGGAAATAAGCCAATCACATGGGACCTTCAAGGGATAGATAAATAGATAGACATACGTCGTGGGTTAAGGAGTTAAAAGCCATCAAATATGATGTCCCACAAAAGATTGCTTAATTAAATTCATGCATTCTCTTCGTTTTATTATGGTGTAACTACCACGCTTCATCAATGCGAGTACACTCTACTCACACTCTACTCCCCCTTTTTTCTTTTTTTTTTTTTAGCGGAAATATAAAATAAAATACGGAGTACAAATTTCGTATAATTATTCCCTCTGTTTTAGTCATTTGTTTACACTTCTCTTAAATCTCCCTCACAGAAAAGTCAAATTGTAAACAAATCACTGGAACGGAATGAGTACGTTGTATGTGTACGACGATCTTTTAACTACTCAAAAAGAGATTGCTATATTGCTTAAAATGACAATTTCAACGCTGAAAATGATCTTCTTTGGACGTAAAATAGTAATCCTTCTGTCACAATGAGTTGTTTAAATATTTTTTTGAGTGGAAAAATAAAACAATTGTAATTAATTGATAAACAAAAAGAGTACTCCGTATATGTCAAAATTACATATAAAAGTATAAAACAATTATCCTCCTAAAAAGTAAAAATAATCTACCAAAATAAAAATATACTTAATAAATATAATTAAAATGGAAACATTTTTTTACTTTTAACCAATAAATATTTTTACAACTATTTTAAAACAAATAGTCAACAATGGTTTAAAAAAAATACTCCGTAATAAAAAATTAATTCATTAATTCATCTTCATTTCCCAAATTTTCCACAACTATTTTGTACATTTAACAAAATAAAAAGTGAAATCCCCAAAATACCCCCATAATTTCCCTCCATAAGTACCTGACCTTCCTAACCACATTCCTCATACCACAAAACTCCTCACATTTCCACATTTTCTCACTCTTTTTTTCTCCACTAAGAAAAAAAAAAACCAAAAAAAAAAGAGTTTCTTTTTATTTTTTTTTAAAAAAAAAGGAAAGAAAAAATGGGAGTAATTAGGGGAGTAAACATGATTAAAGTAACTACATTGTTGTTGTTAATTGTGGGGATTAATGCCAGAATTCCGGGTAATTACCAAGGCGGCGCTTGGGAAACCGCTCACGCCACCTTCTACGGTGGCTCCGACGCTTCCGGCACCATGGGTACCGTTTTATTTCCCGATTATTTTCGAATACTTTTATTATAAGACTGTTGTATGCATACAATGAACGAGTTATGGTAAAATTTAGTGTCAATGTCACACTCTAGTACAATTGAGCTAGGGTGATTGGGCTTTTAGGTGAACTTAACTTTTACTCTATTTAATTATGGGCCTTGGCCCATTTAAACTCGGGTTAAAATTGACTTGATTTTAAATAATTTTAAATTGAGTTGAGTACTTTATAATTCGTTAACTATCTTGACTTAATTTACCCTTTAATGGCTTTAGTTTATTGAGTTATTCTATTATGAGATCGTTGAGCATGTATTTTTCTCTTCTCATTTGTTACATTTCTTAAATTTTCAAATCAAATAAAACAATCGACTGAGCGGAGGAGTATGACATATATTTTATACGGATTATCTAACAAGCGACAAGTTTAATGCTTATCGTGACTATGACGGACTAGTTTTAAAGTTACGGAGCGACCGTCTCTCTACTACACCCAACGAAGCAACCCTACACCACTCGATATATTTTGGTTAGATTTAAGAAGTAGAGTTCAAAATTTTGACAAATATTGAAAACTAAAACTAAAACTAAAATTACTACCTAAGTGGTAGCGGTCTGGTGGTTCCTGGGGCAACCTCAAAGCCTAGCAATGGCAGGAACTGCGAGGTCCCAGGTTCAAGCCTCCAGAAGCGCACCATGCGGGTATCACGACGGCCCCTGGTAAAAAGGGGTGGCTTACATGGTACAGGTGGTGACGTCGGAATGCCTGTGCCCGGGGGGATTAAACCCCTCGTCACCAAAAAAAAAAAAAAAAAAAAAATAAAACTAAAATTAGTAATTTAATATTGAAATCGAGGGATTAATCTTATAATTTAATTATAATGTGACAGGAGGAGCGTGTGGGTACGGAAACTTGTACAGCCAAGGGTACGGCGTAAACACGGCTGCGCTCAGCACGGCCCTGTTTAACAACGGGCTGAGCTGTGGAGCGTGTTTTGAGCTAAAGTGCGCAGATGACCCGAGATGGTGTCACCCGGGAAGCCCGTCGATTTTAATCACCGCCACAAATTTCTGCCCGCCCAATTTCGCCCAAGCCAGCGACAATGGCGGGTGGTGCAACCCGCCTCGCCCCCATTTCGACTTGGCCATGCCCATGTTCCTTAAAATTGCTGAGTACCGTGCTGGTATCGTGCCTGTCGCTTTCCGCAGGTACCTTTCTTTTCTTCTGCGTCGTTCTCAGAAAACTTATATGCGACAGATGCACGCAAACCCGTAGTTTCTTAAATGTTTGTCGTAAACTCGTACGTGAATTTGGGTGACATAAATGGTTGCATTGACTAATTGAATTCAAATCCTGCTGATAGAGTTTGATGATTTCATCGACTAACCGCTGTAATTGAAAAATTTGGCGCGATATGTTCTTCCTCTGACCACCGAACTTTTAAGACGGTTTTATAACAACCTAATTAATAGGAGGCCATTCTGAGGGGAAGGGGGTTCGAACTCAAACTCTGCTTCAGTGCAGATTCGATCACTAGGCCATGATATCATCGATATTGATAGTTGTAAACTTTTTAATAGATTAAATACGTCAAGAAATTTATACCTTTCATTATCCTTCAAAGTACAAACCGTCATATTTTTATGTGAAACCGTCTTACATTTACGAATGAAATTCATTGTATATATCCAACCGTAAACCAGAAATCAGAAGATATTAATGTGAATACATGTAACATGCAATGTACGTATGTAGTAGCCCACTACATTTATAAACCAACATGACATTTTCTGAGACAAAAATATTTGTCTCAACATGTAACGTTCTCCTCAATTTGTGGATGGGGGCACTTTCTTCAATACACATTTCTTTGTCCTTTCCCTTATTTTATCAAATTAAACAAACCGATTTCGACTCGATTTATTATAATTGATACCTGTATAGGTCAAACTAGTCACGACCTGAACTTGAATTGACCTGATGATCAAAACTAACATGTCTCATACTCGGTATAATATTGAACCGTTTATAAATTATGTGAAAATTTTAATGCAGGGTGCCATGCCGTAAGCAAGGAGGAATAAGGTTCACAATCAACGGTTTCCGTTACTTCAACCTCGTATTGGTCTCCAACGTGGCAGGCGCAGGGGACATCGTAAAGGTGTGGGTCAAGGGATCGAAGACCGATTGGATGCCCATGAGCCGTAATTGGGGTCAAAACTGGCAATCCAACTCGGTTTTAGCCGGTCAAGCGCTCTCTTTTAGGGTCACGGCTAGCGACCGTCGAACTTCAACTTCTTGGAATATAGTCCCCGCCAATTGGCAATTCGGTCAAACTTTTTCGGGCAAAAACTTTAGGGTTTAAAACTTTTTAACTTTATTTTGAATTTTCAACCGAATTTAATATATTTTGGCGCTATTTTAGTGGTCATAGGAGTAATAGTGTAATACTAAACTACTAAAGTGTATGTTTTTTTTTTTTTTTCCTATGGTGCTTTTTTTATCTTACCATAGTATTGGGGAAAGTAAAAATGGGAAAACTTAAAATTCTCATTTTCTTCAATTTAGGGTTCTAGATTGGGTTATTTTTTAATTTTATATTGTACTTTTGGTTTTCGGGAGGTGAAAATTTGAAGTGGCTTTACGAAATGGGTTGAAGTGGTCGCAGAAATTTGTAACCCGCAACCTAAATGATCTTTCTTATGAACGATCATATAGTATTTGGTGTAGTTTAAGTGTATACGATGTTTTGCAATCGACGTTGTAACTCTATCCAAGGATAATAGAGAAGACTTATGTGTGTTTAAATTGTTGTTCCATATTTGGTTTGTTGAATTATTTTGAGATGGCATAATCCAATATTGAGGCCTATTTTGTCAAAATGACGTTATAATTTAAATGCTAAATCAGATCGTTTTTATAACAGATCAACACAAGAAAATTGACTGACGATAAGGTGAAATGTTGCTCGCTATATGATAATTACTTACTGAGAAAATCTATACAAAATTTAATACTTCGTATAAGTTTATATTCTCAACCAATTACGAACATAAAATGCATTTGATTTTGTCAATTTCAAAGTATGTTAAAGGATTGATATCTTTAAATGGGGTAAAATATTAAAATTATGAGTAAATTTCAAGTGAACTTGTCTAATTATTTCAAATTATTGAGTTAAATTGCCTCTTTTTTTTTCTTTTTTCTTTTTTTTTTTTAATTTTGGAATAATCTGAACAGATCCTCTTATTGCATAAATAATTCGAACTCTATGTTAGAACTAAGGCACTGACGATCGACGCTCTCACGTCTTGTCAGTGTCACTGCCTATAATAGTATGATATTGTCCGCACAGCCAAATCACTGGGATTTACTCTCGCTCCTTCCTGGGTGCCGCCTCATACTATTATATTTTGAACCCCTTATATAGATCACCTTTCACCTATTCTCCACTGACAGGGACTTGGATTTGTTCTCTAACAAATCCTCCCTCAAACCAAGGACCATCATTATGACGGACCTTAAACTATTTGGAGAACCTTTCACACTTTGCAAACCCAACTTCTGTGCACCCTTTCTCATCCCCAAGACTTAGGTAGCCTCCCTTAATTGCAAGATATGAACTCCTCTCAGATCCAATATACCTGGACCGGTCCGCACTTCGTAAGTCCCAGAACACAACGATCTCTCAGATCCAACTGATGGGTCCCACCGATCAATCTCTAAGATACATATGTCTTCCGCTTGACCTATGACGCTTTCTTGTCCATTTCACCATGGACCAAACTTCTCAAGACTTACTCGAGCTAGGAGTTTCGACCAAATGCTTCTCCATCGATGCCCACAAGTCGACCTTGGCTCGATACCAATTTGTTAGAACTAAGTTACCGACGACCGACGTCTCAGACGGCATTCACTGGCCTATAATAAGATGATATTGTCCGCTTTGGCCCAGCCTCACGGATTTACTCTTGGGCTCCTTCCCAAAAGGCCTCATACTATTATATTTGGTAACCCCTTATATAGATCACCTTTCACCTATTCTCCACCGATGTGGGACTTGGATTTGTTCTCTAACACTCTAATCCACGAATAATCCCAACTATTGAAAAATCATTCCAAGAATGTACTTTGATCAATTTCAATCGACTCTAACACGTAAAATAATGGTGAAATCGTCTCTAACTTCACATCACTTTTTTTTTATGTAAAATTCAAACTAGTTTCACCTTTTTTTTTATTAATTAAAGAAGATTAAAATTGGTCAAAATACATTATTGGAATGATTTTTAAATAATTGTGATTATTTGTGAATTATTTCAAATTCAGATTACCGAATTATTCTTGACAATTAACTTTTTATTTATTTATTTTTTCTTTTTTTAAAGCATTTCAAGTCAAAATAATACCAATGTTACCCTAAAACTAAGCACTTGAAGTGGGCTTGAAAAGTAGTAGACCTAAAGAGTGGTTTTGTGTGTGTCATGATTTCACACTTAAATGCGTTATCACAAATGCTCACATAAAACCGTCTCACGCGTGCGACGAGATATTTGCGACTAAAATGTGCCTACTTTAAGGTTTAAAGTGACTATTTTAACGTTTAAAGTAATCATTTTATGGAGCTTTAAAATGGTCACATTTAGCGTTAAAGTGATCACTTTAATCATTAAAATAGTCACATTTTACTCATAAGAACTCCGTCGCACGCGTGAAACGGTTTTATGCAAGACTTTCTCATGTGTAATACACTTATACGGAGTACCTAACATTTACGGAGTATTTATTTATTTATTTTGTGTGTGTGTCATGATTTAAAATTGTTTGAAATTATTTACTTTTTTGAATTTTGTTTTAACTAAAAATTTTAACCTCTTTTTAATTTTTTTTTATTTTTTTTTAAACTATTAAATAAAATATAAAAATAAAAAATTAAATGAACAAGTTTAAATTACTCCTATAAAACATCACCTTGGATGCTCTTTATTAAGCTTTTGCCACTATCACCAAAGAATTTAAGTTTCAAAAGTTTCCATGTTACATGGATTTATGGGTTTAATGTCTAGCATGCCCTCTAACATGCATACTTTTGGGGGAATGATTTTGTTACACCAATTATAAGAACAAAATTCTTTTGCATCATTAAATTTTCTATAAGATTATTTAATTTAATTATCATTAAATAATGTGTGTTTCTGTAATTTAAAAGAGCCAGTTAATAATATATACCCCGTACACGGTACATGATGATATCATCTAAAAATTTCGTTCCCATTGCACTAACACTATTTATATAAATGTCTACAAAAATAGTTTCCCTATGTGTTACAACGAGATAAAATAACAAAAATAAAACTAATCTACCGAGTAACTTTTTTCAAAGCGTTATTTATGGCAATAATTCTCATGTAAGGCTGAACTTACACTAAGTTAATGTGAGACCAAGGTACAAATTGCTGTTAAAGGAGTACAAAAACATGAAACAAATCAACTAAAGTCACTAACAGAGGTACTAAAAAGATTTAGTAACAATTAATCCTAATTATCACTTAAATTGTACAAAAGCTATATAATCGGGTACAAATGAGGCGGATTTACAATAATTTATTGTAAGTCCTGACTTACACAAGAATTAGTGTATTTATGGAGAATAATAAGTTTTCGCTCCATAAGCATAACACATTGTCTTAAAAAAGACGTTTTTTTTTAGACCATTTTTTTCCACACACATTTAGGTGTATCGTGAACACTATTGAGTATTTAGTGATACTTATTTGACACTGATTTAAAAAAAAGACCGTCTATCAGTCTGTCACAAGACTTTTACTCCCAAAAACTAACCATCTATAAACTCATCGATATTGATTGGGCTTAAACCGTAAATCAAGAAGGCCCAACTAAAGTAAAAAAGCCCACACAATAAAAATAAAAATAAAAATAAAAAAATAAAAAATGTTAGTTGAGCACACTACATAACTACCAGAGTATAGGCCTACCATATAAGAGTAAGAAAGCAACGGTTTTTTTTTACTCTGACATTATTTCTCTCTCCTCTGCTTCACCCTCGTGATTTTTCCGTTTTATTATTTTTTTTTAAATATTAAATAATTCATTTTACGTCGTGTTTCAGTCAATTGTTATCTATGTTTGAAATTTATATTAATCGATTGAAAAAAAAAAAAAAGATTATATAATTTAGATTCACTTATTAATTCTTGAACATTTCATGTGACATTTATAACGTGAGATGTAAACCTTGTAACAACATTTAATATTTTAAATAATTTTGAATATTTATTTATTTATTTATTTTCGGTTGATTGTTATTTATGTTTGAAATCGACGATATATTATATAAATTGATGTTTCGAACATTCAATTATTGAGCTTCAGTTTCCTTAAATCTTCATTCTTACTCTATTAACTTCATTTTTCTCAAAATTTCAATATAAAAAAAATAATAATAAATTATTTGTAAAAAAAAAATAAAAAATGAAGTGTTTTCACTTTTCGAACAGTGAGCGGAGGTCGGAGGACGGCGGCGACGGCGGCGGAGGTGCGGTGGCGGGGAGAGTGTCGTGGGCGAGGTCGCTGAGTATAGCGAGCAGTAGTACGAGCTCGTCGACGAGTGAGGCGCGGCGGAGCGAGTTACGCGGTGGCTGTGACTCGTCCGAGTTCGGCGGTGGCAGCGGTGACTCGGCGGGATACCTTCACGCGGTGGTGGCGAATCAGGCGAAAGATCTGAGATCGTTTACGTTCGACGAACTTAAATCGGCGACGAAAGGTTTTAATCGTGCGTTGTTGATTGGTGAGGGAGGGTTTGGGTGTGTTTTCCGAGGTGTTGTTCGTCAATTTAGGGTTTCCGATAATGTCAATGTCGACGACGACGACGATGATGATTGTTTCGTGGAAGAGATTCATGTTGCTATTAAACAGCTCAATCGTTACGGTTACCAGGCATGTTAATTTCCTAAATTATTTTCAAGTATTCGAATCGATTTCATTTGAATTTATAATTTATAATTTATAATTCGTGTTCATATTTATATGAAGTAATTTTCCTGTGTAATGCAGAAAATTTTCATGTTATATTTGCTTGTTAATGCATGTCATGTCTTTTGATAGTTGATTATTGCTCCTAATATTTAATTCTAATCTTGTTAATTTGTTATAAGTAATTTAATTTTGAAAATTAAACTTTCGATTTAATTTTATTGGAAATACATTTATTCAGTTAGTTTAACCGGTAAAGTTTAACCTGATTCGACACAATATGGAAAAGGAGGAATTCATAATTGTGTGTAACCTTAGAATACACTCAATGATGAAGATATGTTTTTTTTTTTTTTTTTTTGGTTGGTTTAATAGGATTGGTCACCTAGAAAAATTAATTTTGTTTTTATTGCTCCAAAAAGTAGATGAAGATGTTGGCTCACTTGTGAGAAAATGTGTGCTTTTGAAATTTTGGTCTTTTTAGTTGTTCATTGTATGTAGTCAGTAATTCTGAGAGACCGTACTCATACTAAATCAGTGTGAGTCACAAACAAATAAATCAAGAAAAAATAAAATAAATAACTAGTACTCCGTACTTGTGTGTGTGAGAGGACTCAGAATAAACTTATTGCGAGACTGTACTCACAAATATTTGTCTTACTGTAGTAATGTGTGTCATTGGTTTTTCTAAATCTCGGTTTGAGGCTTGATTTTAATCTGTACATTGTCGGTATATGGTTGCGACTTGTGATAACTCTCGTATCGGTATATTTGTTAAGGATCCTTTCTTGTCATTATGTTGTCAGTAGTATGAAATCTGAAGTACGAAGACTGAAATCTTATAATTCTAGTGTTGCTTATGGATTATTAAATTAACTAGCTTAGATCCCGTGCATTGATGCACGGTTATTATAGATATATATTATTTTTATCTAATACCAACATAAGTTATATATCAATAGAAAAATAACACAATAATCACTTTATTGATATTTTACAATGCATATATAGACTTATAGAGTAATGAATAACCAAATATTCTATATAAAATAGCTAAAATAAATGACTCATAAATTTTGTATTATCGACTTTATAGGTAAAATAACTCAACATTTATTTTCAATTAGAAAATATTAAATACAATAAATATTAAAATAAGCAGGTAATAAATCCAGCATAAATATATTATTAAAAAAGTTAATTAGCAATTTCAAATATTTATTTGGAACTTTAATTTGGAGTTATAAACAAAATATTAGAAATAGTTACTTATATTTTATTATAAATATATACTTCGTATATATAATGAAAAGTGAAATATTAAAAAAAAATACTTCGTAATTAATTTAAGATACATATAAGTGTAAACATTAATATTTAGAAGTGATAATCATAGATAATGAATCTAGACTTAAAAACGTATTGTATAATGAATGATGTCAGCATTGCATTTTGGCGGGAAAAAAATGAACAAAATCGCGACATGTGGCATTGATGATGTCAGCGAGAACTGTCATTTAGTATAATAAAGATAGTAATAAGTTTCGGTTTGAGGCTTGGTCTTAGTTCTAGAGATTCGACCTCGACTTATACGACGTTAGGTAATGTGATAGCGATAACCTTTACAACCTTGATAAATTGTTCATGTCTCTATCTCGAGAACATTCATTGTAATCTAAAGATACTTAAATGTTCGTAATCTTATCCGATTTTTCATTCTAGTTATCAGGGACATAAAGAGTGGATTAATGAAGTCAATTGGCTCGGCGTAATCAAGCATCCAAATCTTGTAAAGTTAGTTGGGTACTGTGCAGATGACGACGAACGAGGGATCCAAAGGCTTTTGGTTTACGAGCTGATGAAAAACAAAAGCTTGGAAGACCACCTGTTTGGCCGAGTTCCAACACCTTTGCCATGGATCACGAGACTGAAAATCGCTCAAGACGCTGCTCGTGGACTTGCGTATCTGCACGAAGAAATGGATTTTCAGGTAGCACCCTATTCATACCGACTACTTTTTTTCGAATTTGGTTTGGCTGACATTTCCTGGATTATAACAATTCATATGAGACGGTATTACGATGTTACTGTTTTAGCTTATACAAGTCAATGCCGGAGACTTTAATGTGGCAGGCATTGTAAAATTGCGCTTTTTCGGACTTTTTTCAACAATTCCTTTGCTCTACACTTCTATCCCTGTGTGCTTGACAAATTAATGTCAACTTACAACAACTCGTATATTTTTGTTCGAAAATCTTCCAAGTTATTTGCTCTAGTCGAGTCAATTCTACTCCATGTCATTGACTAATCTAGCTATCTTTTCATCATCATCAACTTGCGGAAATGTATGAAGTTTTAATTTTCAATGAAGTTAAAGGTAAAAAAAAAAATGACGATTCATATGCTGCTATTATCGATAAAATGCACATCGGGCTGGTCTTATCATAAATTATTGGTCGAATCACTCGAATCGGACTTGTATATATTCAAATAAATTGATTTGAATACAGCAACATCTGGTATTCTGGTGATTGACTGGAATTCACTTTTTTATTTTTGTATATTTAATTTGTTGGACTTTTGTTGTGTGAATGCAGCTAATCTTTCGAGATTTCAAAACATCTAATGTTTTGCTGGATGAAGACTTCAATGCCAAACTCTCGGACTTTGGCTTAGCCAGGCTGGGACCGGCTGACGGATTTAGCCATGTTTCAACAACCGTATGACCTCGTTTTTCTCCAGTTCAGTTCGTTTCAGATCAGTTTAAAACGTATTATGATTAATATCTTTGTTAATATCACCATAATATCATAGGTTGTTGGAACAGTAGGATACGCAGCTCCTGAGTACGTCTTGACTGGCAAACTCACAATCAAGAGCGACGTTTGGAGTTTCGGGGTGGTTTTATACGAGCTGATTACAGGAAGGCGCGCAGTTGAAATAAACCTCCCTCGAAACGAACAGAAGCTTTTAGAATGGGTTCGACCCTTCGTGACCGACTCAAAGAGGTTCCACACGATTGTTGATCCGCAGCTAGGTGGATTGTACTGTAAGAAATCTGCGCAGAGACTCGCGTCGTTAGCAAACAAATGCTTGGCAAAGCAGCCCAAATCTCGGCCTAAGATGACTGAGGTGGTTGAGATACTGGGCGATATCATTGACGAGGCGTCGACGTCGCAGGACCAAGCTTCATCCATGGCCGACAAAGAAGCGAAGGACGAGAGCGAAGAAGCTGATGAAGAACGAGAAGTTAGAAAGCCGGGTAACGTTTATTTGAGAAAGGTGTTGGATATTAAAGACAAGGTCAATTTACGGAACAAGTCTATCGGAAAATTAGATTGGAAAAATTGGACCCCCGGATTAGTGAAATCTTTGTGATCGCCTCGAAATCTTATCATCGGAGATTCTAATGTTCTTCACTGGAAGAATTACATGAGCATTGTTTACTTTCCGCAGAAATGAGTTGGATTCCCCCATTTCTCAAAATCTCGAGCTTGAAGCGGAAATATCAGACACGCGGTGTAATATGAAGCGTAAAGCTGCGACATGATGACAGCAGCTCGCATTTTTGTTGTAAGTTCATTGTGCAGAAGTCGACGGGATGTATATGAACTGCAATTGAAGCTATTTTTTCTTACTGTACACCATATGTATCGATAATTATACATTTGAGTTGTATCAATAATTATTTCATTTAATACAAGTATAATACGCTAAACATCGATACTTCAACATCGACACTACCTGGGGACACTGTGCCAATAAATCTACATAAGATATTCACAGTCAAAATACTTCATAACATTTGATTACAACTCACACGATGGTTTCGACATGCAACCGTGGATGCATCTCATATATCTCATTACATAAACTCGAAGGGTTTCACGAAGTTACAACGATCATTCCTTCCAAATTGCTTACGCTTGGAGATTAACCTGTAAGATTACAACAGTCTTACATCGCTATACAATCATCAAACATGAGAGCGACTTTCCAATCTGAGATGATTACAATAGACATGCGATCTATATTCGTCCAAAATCCTATCTTCCCAACATTTATTACGCATGAAGTGGTGATTTCGACGGTCTAGGATACGGAATGGCGGATTTCGATCTGTGAACGTCGATGCCACTGTCAGTGCTTCGCCTCCTAAATCGTCCCCCCGTGCTTGAACTGCTGCGTGCATTTCCTGCGTCCTTGGACGACTCTTGGAGCTGCTCCAACTCCTTCACTATGTCCACCATCGTCGGCCTAAACTTAGGTTCGGCCGACAGGCATCTAAACGCAAGAGCCGAGACTCTAACAGCGGTATCTAATCTGTATTGACCCTCTAGACGGTTGTCTAGGATACGAAAGATTTTCCTCTTGTTTGTAAGGTATGGACGGGCCCACTCGACGAGGTTGTGCTCTCCGGGTGGACGGTTTTTGTCCACTGCTCGTCGCCCCGATAACATCTCTAGGAGAACTACTCCAAAACTATACACGTCGCTTCTGGCAGTCAAGTGACCTAGAATAGTCAGGGAAACGTTTCAGAACTTACAATTAAACGTAAACTCCGTATAAAAAGCAGCGTCTAAAAATTCAAGGGATTGAATAGTCACGGGCTGTATATGGAAGAAATTCAACGGAAAGGATCCAAGTGTACGATAGAAAAAGAAACACAGAGATGATGACAAACGATAATGAATGCCATAAACATGAGGCGTGTGCATACGAGATACCTGTAGCAAGGTACTCTGGTGCTGCATATCCGTAAGTACCCATAATCCTTGTCGACACATGACTTTTATCTCCAGTGGGACCGTCCTTGGCCAACCCAAAGTCGGAAAGTTTTGCATTGTAGTTCTGCGATAAATCGAGTATAATATTCAGTAACCAGCAAACATTTGTGTAACTAAGCTAAATAACCTAAATCACACCATCAAATGAGATAATGTGTAAGCTTCGGCCTATGGGGATCATTACCGAATCTAGGAGAACATTAGACGCCTTAAAATCCCGGTAAATCACTTTTGTCTCGTGAAGGAAAGCCAGTCCTTTCGCAGCACCGAGAGAGACTTTCATGCGAAGTTGCCATGACAGAGGCTGGAAGTACGAACCTCCTACAAAATTGAAACCGTCATGTTAAAAATTTGCAGCAAACACAACTACGACTTGACGGGTATACACTCGAGATGAAGGATAGAGTTTACTTACTTCGGAATAGATGGTTCTCCAAGCTACCCCTAGGCATAAATTCATACACCAAAAGACGGTGCTCATCTTCCAAGCAATACCCGACCAATCTCACGAGATTTGGATGATAGAGCTGTCCAAGGTAGTTCACCTCCGCCTGACAAGAAAGTAATTGGCGACTCGTGAACAATTATATTCTTTTAAGCATCTTTGTGACTAAGATTTGGGTACGAAGGACATGTTCTTTTCGTCTTAAATACCACAAATTATTTTCAGAAGTATTATGACGTATCTGAAGTTGTATGAAGTTTTCCAAAAACATTAAAGGGTTTTGATTAGTAAAAAAAATATGATGAGGAAAACAGGTCCTAGACGTAAAGAGTCGAAGTAATTAGACGGGAACTCACCAACCACTCCCTATGACCCTGAAAACTCTCGGTATTAAGCCGTTTCACGGCGATCACCATGCCAACACCAGGCCTGGTGGCCACATACGAGTGCTCGTCAATCCATCCCTTGAACACCGACCCAAAACCGCCCTCACCAAGCACACTATCCGGCCGAAAGTTCCTCGTGGCGGTTCTGAGGTCGGAGAAACTGAAACTCTTCAAATTAGGGGACTGCAGAATCTCACCCTCGCTCCTCGGTGTTGGAGGCACCGACAAAACCTTACTACTCTTTGTACTCGGGTCATTTTCGCCTGATGTAGCGCATTTCGAGTGTACACCTACACAAGTCAGCGCAATACATAAAAAATCGGATAAAATCAAGCGTGGCTAACAATATACAGCCGGAAATTAAAATAGTTTTGAAACAATTTGAATTAGTACAATTTTTTTCGCAATGAAACACAACATGCCTCCGAAATATTAGGTGAATTTTGGAGAGTCGAAAGCATGATTACTTTAGTACTCCGTATAACATAAAATTTCCATCAAAGCAGAAAAAAATCGAAAACTTTTACCCAATTGAACACTACAATCATAAGAGATAAATACTTTTTACTAATCAATTGTAGAATTCACCACATTTTACATAATTAGAAAGTTGTGTATCAATCAGGCAAAGGAAAATACAACTATATTTGTTTCAGTCGTTTGTTTAACTTTAAATTACGCCAAATCAAGTACTACTCGAATAAGATAATCATGTAAAAACTTAACTAAAAATGTCGAATTTCCCGTGATCCAAAGCTTAGATCCACCATTGAGATCAAAGCTAATTACGGAGTATTATCTAGTCGAAACGACTAATTTACACTCTCATTTATGAAATAGAAAACTAAACAAATGACTAAAACTAAAGAAATGTCATTTTCATCACCAAATTTACTCCAAATATAACTAATTAAAACCCTAAACAACCATACAATTCAATACTGCAAAAAAAAAAAATCTAAAATCAGAAAAATAAAACAAAATTATTAAAATGAGGAATTTTAATTACCAGTATGATTAGGGCTTTCAGCCTTGATTCTAGCACTTAGACAAATACCCATCAAAATCAACAAAATATTTTCCCCAAAATTAATCAAAAAACCCTAATTTTTGCTAAAAAGAACTCAACTTTGGGGTAAAAATCAACTGGATCCCTCAATTCCTGCACAAAAACAACAAAAAAAAAAACCCAGAAATTAATCACATGGAGTAATTCATAAACAAATCATATAATCAATATACAGTGAAAAATGTGGAATTTCCAACATTAATAACTTCACAATTACACAAATTATAAAATAAGATTGTCTTACATAGTAACATGAGATTTTTTTTTTTTTTTCTTTTTTTGGGTGACAAAAAAGTTACTGGTACATGAGATTAATTTGTGCTAAAGATGGAAATTTGATCATTACCCAATTAATAACTTTTCATATAATTTCCAAACAAATAACAACTTCTAATGATGAATAACAAGAATTAATTAAATCCCCAAAAAAAAATGTACAAAAAACATGTAGAAACTCACCAAGTTCATCTGTAGAACAAAAAAAAAAAAAAAAAAAAACAGAAAATTAAGGTTTCAGTTCTTAGAAGAAGATTTGAGTGTTCTTTTTTGTTGTTTTTTTTTAAGTGATTAAGCAAAAACAATACCAAAAAAGTGTTTTTTTTTTTTTTTTTTTTTAAGAGAATTGTAGGAAGAAAAAAAAAGGGTGAAAATGATAGGAGTAATAAGTGATGTGTTTGTTGTACACTTCAATTCATGCGGTATCTCGTGTGCTTTGGGAATTTCGTAGTCAGTGGTGGCGTTAAAATCGCAGGCCAGAGACTAAACCCCTCGTCACCGAAAAAAATAAGTGATGTGTTTGTTGTACATTTCAATTCAATTTTGATGCATGTTACTTGGTGTGTCACTGTTTTTGTATTAATGGAAATATTTAGTTTTTAAAATTTTACTAAAAAATTGTTTGCCTCAAATTAGAGGATAAGATTTTATGATAGTGAAATACTAGTACTATTATTAATATAATTAGAGTGGTTTTGTGACTTTTCTATGGTGGTTGAGTCTCCTCATCAATCTATTAATTTATTAGTAGGGTTTTATATATCATTTCGTATTAAGTACTCCATACTTCGTATTTTTATCATATGGTTACATATGCCTATATAGTATAAAAATATAATATCCGTAATTACTCCCTCTATTTTATTCATTTTAGCCCCATGACCTCACTTTTCTCCTCACAAAAAGTGAGACCATGGGCTATCCCATTGAAAATGAGGGAGTATTATTGTACATGTTTTACATTTAAATGTAATCAGTATCGAATTACTCTCCCTATTTGTCACTAGTATTCACCTATTAGGAGAATTTTTGAAATTTTGGCTATGAATATATAATCATGATGTCTAATTATACGGAGTAGTAATTAGCTACTCATCGTGATAAAAGTTAACATTATAATTACAATATACAGCTCATACGTATATGTAACTGTAACACGCGATAATGTAACAAAAGCATCGACAAAAGAATAGTATAAAATCTTTGAAAAATAGACTAATATCTAACTTGATTTTGGTGTTCCCTTAATAAAGGTACCAAATCAAATTAAATGGGGTTCATATTAGATTTATGCTTATATTAAATGCCAAATCTTAAATTTCATAAACCTTAATTTTGATTCCTAAAGTAGCAACCAAACAAGACTACATATCATATATACTACTTGTTACTCCCTTCGTTCCACATTGTTCTTCCCATTTCGATTTGGCTCAAAAATTAAGGAAGGTAGATTGTGTGGATGAGATTAAAGTACAAAAATAATAAAGTAGATTGTGTGGATGAGATTGGTTAAAAGTTGATAAAAATAGAAATGGGAAGAAGATAGTTGAATTACCTTTTTGAGAAAGTGGGAAGAAGATAGTGGAATGGAGGGAGTACTTGTTTTCTTATTAGATAGAGTACCAATATTTAGTTAAGCCTCTTTAAAAGCAAACTACTTGTAGGTGCTAGGGAGTAGCATAATCACCAATTCTTGTTTAAGACGGGTAACCCGTCTTAAACAAGAAAAACGGGTCAAGTAGGGGGAAAGGACAAAGGACAAGTGGGGGAGAAAATCTCCCTCCCCCACTAGTTCCTTGTCTTTTTCCCTCTTGTTGTTCTCCTTAAAGCAGATGCTTAGTTTTGAGACTCTAAAGCATAATTGTGTTACACAAGAACACTTTGTCTTAAAAAAAGACGATTATTTATTAGATCACTTTTTTTTTATTCACATTTATGTGTATTGTGACCACTTTTGATTAATTAGTAACTTTTGTCTAATACTGGTGTGAAAAAAAGACTGTCTGTCACAAGATTTACTCACAAATGCCTGTAATTCCCTGTGAAAGTGAAAGAAAGATTTTAGTAGCATAATAAATGGTAGGGCTGAGCAAAACCGTATATACGATACAAATACGATACGGTTTTCGTATATACGGTTTTAAAACTTGTAATTTTTGGATACGAATACGATACGGTTTAAACCGTATATACGATTTCGGACATCTGAATTTTCAGGATATACGGTTTGTATATACGAATCTGATTTTAATATTCCTAAACATTAAACATACAACTTATATATGACCAAAACCGTATATACGATACGAATACGATACGGTTTTATGTATATACGGTTTTTAAACATGTAAATTTTAATAAAAATTAGGTTTTTTCCCTTTTTTAAAAAACCGTATATACGAAAGTCAAAATTTACCGATACGAATACGATACGGTTTTAACCGTATACACGAAATCCGTATATACGATACGGTTTTGACACGAATTTTCGTATATTTAAAACCGTATACCGTATCGTATTCGTATATAAAAACCGTATCGTATCATTTTGCTCAGCCCTAATAAATGGTGTGAAATGAGAAAGAGTAGTTTGTATGTTGTGTATTAGTGTCGGCTATGCATGTACGGCAAGTGTAACAAAGATCGAGTCCTACGTACATTTTTATCCACAACTTGATACACATCACTACTTACTAATGTGGATTCATCTTCCTTAAACTTTTTTTCGAGCTTGTCCTACAAGAAAATAATTAAAAAAAAATTGCATTATTATTATTATTAGTATACAAATATATCTTTATTTTTCTTTTTTGTAAATTATTCAGTGTAGTCCGGATTTGAGTCAGTAGGATCATAAAGACGGTAAAGCTCTCCCTCATGAAATTTAACACGACTGAGTTCTCAGGGTTCGAACTCAAAATCCTAGTTAATCTAGAAGAACCAGGTCATTATAACAAGTGAATAAGAATCGAATATATAACCTAACGTCATAAAATATCTTCGTTTTGAGTTCTAACCACTCGATATAAATTGATAAAATAAATAAATATTACTCCGTACATCGTACGCAGGAAAATGTGATGGACAAATTCAAGGTGTAACCGTACGATTCCTCCTGAGAGACAATATTAAGCAATATTGAAGGAAAAGATAATAGTCGTACTCATATAAAAAGACGCAATTATTTCTACCAAAAAATAAATAAATAAATAAAAAGACGCAATTATGCTGGGTTGGTGGAACAAATCTTGAAAATATCAAACACAATACTCCCTACATTCAAATCCACACTACACATTTTTATTTTTGCCACTATTCACAATCGGATATTCAATTTCAATTATCTATTGATACGTAAGTGAAAATATATTCATGTGAGATCTTGTTTGATTCGTCTTTACGAGTACATAATTAAAATCTAATTTTTACATTTTTTGAATAAACGTAGCTAAAGATATTTAATGTGAAAAACTTGCGTTGGCAAATGTGTAAAAAGAAAGTTGTAGTGTGGATATGAATGGAGGGAGTATTAGAGTTCGTTCGTGTTTATTGGCTACTTTATTATTATTATTATTATTATTAATTTATTATTATTATTATTATTATTATTATTGCCTTTGAATTTCTGCTACGTGCTCTAATATCTCTACTTTTTTGACCTTTTTTTTTTTTTTTAATCCAATTCACTACTCCGTATCTAATAAGCAGCTGTTATTTAATAGGAGTATTTACATGCACTGCTGTCGTATTCAAAAAAATACTCCATATACTCCGTAATAAATATAATTGTTTTTATAAGTGATCGAAGAATTACCTTAATGTTAATTATAATAACGGAAAGTTGTCTGAGGAAAATAGTTGGATCATACCATCATAATACATTAACAAATACGGAATAGTGAATAGATGGACTTGCTGGAAAACAAGTTGTAAGCGAGATTATAACAAGGAAATATTTACACTATAAATATTACGGAGTAGTTAAATTTCTATCAACCATAACCAAAACCATAGCTCAAAAGTCAAAATAGTATGCATCTTAATTTTGTATTCTACACTAAAAGAGATAAAAATTAGTGAAAAGGTTAATCGAATTTGTATGTCTTTTTCAATATGGAGTACTCAGTATCAAATAACATCCTACTAAAAATTACCTCAAATACTCTCCGTATTGACTACTTCGTTCATCCCAAAATAAGTATTCTCTTTCTATTTTGGGGGACTTAACAGATGGTGATAATGAAAATGAAAAAAAAAAAAAAAAATTAAAAATCCATTGGAATAAGAAATTTATTCTGGGATAAAGAGAATATCGTTTTAGATGTAATAGGCTACTTAAATAACGCAAATTTTACGAAAATTCTCCTACAAACTGAAATTATAAATTCTACAGAGAATATCAGTCATTTGTTTACACTTCTCTCAAATCTCTCTCGCAAAAAAGTCAACCTGTAAGCAAATCATATAATACTCCGTACAAAATTACAATCTCTGAACAGTCAACATCCTCGCTGACCACTGACATACAAATCCAATGCATTTCGTCTCATAAATGGTGAGAGCAAGTTGAAGCCAACAATTTCAGATAAAACCATTTTGTTGTTTTGTTTTCTGTTTATGGGGGTTAGTTGACCTTTGAACACCTTTGATTTTTTTATACTACGTTTGACCTAAAATGTCCTTCACAAGTCATACGTGAATATGAACTACTGAAATGACGGGAATGCTTTTGACTATATCGTTAATGTAATTACGTCAACCCAATACAATTTTACATGAGACATACTTTACTGAAATAATACTCCGTAATACATAAATTTCTCTAAAATGATCTAAAAGTACATGATAGAAAAAACCCTAAAACAGATACGGAATATAATTTTCACGGATTCTTCGATATAGTTGAAATATCAAATTGTTACCTATTCTACTGTATTAAAAAAAAAACCTAGAAAATTATTACGATTACCTTTTCTGGATTCTTAAAAAGTGCTCTTCAAACACATTTTAGAAACCCGATGATACAATTATCATTTTATGGTATATCATTCGTCTCCTCATAAGGCTGGTGACTCGATGTTTTGATAATATATGTACAATGATAGGTTTTGTGGAAGACGGTTAAGATCATAAATTCATACTCCATAAATTAAACTAATGGCCGGTTTCTGGCTACCTTGCTTGTTGCAGGGAACAAAAGACAATAACAAGAGCTCAAGCCCATAGGATTAACCAAATATCGACCGAATCCTCCAATTTATGCATATAGCCATATAGGTCGATACAGATATACTCCGACATAATAACGAGTTTTGACATTATTGATAAATTTTACTATGTATGGTAGATACCTTGGCGCGTTTTAAATGAGACAATAATGAAATTCACACCACAAGACATTCACACAAACAAGCATAGATCTCAAAACTGCTTCAAAAATAACCCATTGATCACCAAAATTATTTCATCGATCCACGATTAAAGTAAGTCCGGAAAGTTCGGAAACATAAAACTAGCACACACACCTAGACACCATGTCGTAATGTAGGATGAATTTACCTAAGCGCTCTTCTTCACTTCAGCAGACTTGATGATCTCAACAAACTCCGGCTGAAAAAAAATGGTAAGCAAAAGTTAGGAAGTTGTTCTCTTTTCGGATTATTTTTTCATGTGAATCAGACAGCTTAACTTTATATATAGCTCTAACCTTAAGGGAAGCTCCACCGACCAAAAAACCGTCAACATCAGGCTGTGCGGCCAGTTCCTTGCAGTTTCCTCCATTCACGGAGCCTGCAATATGTCCAGTTGATTTCAGAATAGCTTCAAGACAGTAATCATTTTGGAAAAGCGGAAAAGGGTCGGGTCAAGGGGAGACGGGATAAGCCCTAAGTTGGCATTTTCAACTTATGCCACTCATACTCTTTGACACGGTGTCGTGGCCGACATGTGTCAAGTGTTGTGCCGTGCACGGCAAGTGTCTGACATGCGACACGCCTGCTAAGTAAACTGTCGAAGTAACATAGTTTTCAACTACGATGACTATCTCTTTTAGCAATTCATTTAAACTAGAGCATGTAGTGAACTAGTGATAACGTCGTGTTATTCCCAGTTTAGCATAGTTACTCTCGGTTCAATGTCAATGATTGAGTTACGTTTCATCATAGTTTTGTACTTTCACTAGAGCCATTTACACAGAACAATGTTCTCGGCTAAACTCAAAAGCTCGCAAGTCGGTAATCATATGCCTTTCATGCACTTTTGTGCCTGAAGTGAATGACCCCAGAACTGAACTTCGACTAATTTCAGTAATTCAGTAAATTTAATCATATACCTCCGTAAATAATTCTAGTCGACTCAGCAACTTCTGCACCAACATTGTCCTTGAGCCATTTCCTCAGTTCAAGGTGAACCTGCAGAAAAGTAGAATAAAAGAAGACGTCAATCATCCGTCTTTTGCACCACAATAAGAAGGCAACTACTCATAACTTTTAGCATCGTTTGCATCACATGTCAAAAAAGAAATCAATTATCCTGAACTCCTGAAATTTATCTCAGTTAATGAATAAAACGAAGGTAACGTTTGGATTCTCGACTTGATACATTAGTGTACTTACTTCCTGAGCCTGAGCAGGGGAAGCAACCTTCCCAGTTCCAATAGCCCACACAGGTTCATAGGCCAAGACGACATTTTCCCAGTTTGAAACGAGATCTGTAAAGGGAATAACGTGATAATTAGATAACCATTTTTTTTAATACAGGAAACATTTAGGACATGTTCTCATCATCTTATATTTTTTCTTAACTTATCGAAGACCTCAAAAGACAACTACGGGGTACTACTTAAAAAAACATCAAATTCAGGTTCAGAAAACTTAAGACAAAGAGAACAGGTCCTTAATATGTTAGACTCTCATCTACACGTTGTTCAGCGAAAAATTCAGGGTGCTGACCAGCAATAGCTTTAGTCTGAGCCGCAACAACTTCCATTGTAGTTCCCGCTTCGCGCTGTTCCAGTGTTTCACCGACACAGGCTATTACTTTCAAGCCTTGGGAGAGCGCATAAGCAACCTTATCTGCAACAAACTGGATAACAGGGCGAGGATAATCAAAACAAAATTATTAGCTCCTTTTTACATAACAGTATATGTAAGTATAATTGTTAGACAGTGCACGACATACCTCGTTTGTTTCATTCAGCAACGCTCTTCTCTCAGAGTGACCTAGTATGACCCAGTTAATACCCAAATTGACAAGCATTTCGGCACTGCATCGAACGACGAACAAAACAATCAAACGAGAGAGATGCGACTTGCGACAATTAGCCACATGCACTATATATATATATATATATATCTTGTAGATAAGTGTAGCAGCTCTCGGAGCTTAATTAAGGAAACACCAAAAACATGTTGTATTGGTTGCATATTTAAAGAAGGACGTCAACTCGTTAAGATAAGATAATATGGAGTAACAAGCACCATGATAGACAGTCCAAATTCCGAAATATTATCAGCAAAATTTACAGTTCAGCTAGTGAAAACAAAAGATTTCATATACAACTGATAATAAAATGAAAGATTGCGTACCTAACTTCACCGGTAAAAGCACCACCTTTCCTTACCCAACAGTTTTGTGCAGCGACGTGGAAATCAGGCCGCAACAAATTTTTAACCAAAGTAAGAAACACAAATGGAGGGCTGACAACCACCTCTGAAAGGAAGAGAGAGATAACACAATCAAAACAAACAAAATTCAACATGAAACCTCTTCAATTCTAATGTTTACGGAAGATTTTTACGGCAAATTCTATAGTACTTTGATACGGAGATGTAGGGATTTACAGAAATAATGAACCGTTAGAATACAACGCGCTCGTCAAAAGAAGGTGCAACGATTAATTAAATATCCCACACATATGGACATATGGTCAAACCATATACATCAAATTCAATTCTCGTAAGATTGAAAAACATCCAATTCCTTGCACAATGCACGATGTCATCATCAGTTCTTCACCAGATTTTCCTTAAATAGGGCTACCTAGAATCGCAGATATCCATATCATGATTTTGATACCTTACTCGAGCACTAGATTACGACGTATTCTCACTATGTGGATGGATTTATAACCACGCATGCAAAAAATCATAACGATTAGTATGATGGAAACGTTTTTAATCTCACCCACGACATCTTCTGAGGGAACTTCAGCTTCATTCAGTGTAGTCACAAGCTTCTTCACCTCCTCGTAGGTTCCGTTCTGAAATAAAACAATGATTTTCAACCTTAACTTTCTGTCTTTCTCATAAGAGGTTATGATCATTAACAAAGAAACTAATCATCAACGATTACAAGAGCAATTAATTAATTCACTAAATTCGGCTAGTTACGAGTTTAGTTCTCGACTTCTCGTGTTATCACAGATGATGAAAGAGATTCATAAAACCACACAACTACAAATTTGAACTGAACATCCTACTTCACAAGCAATGAATCTCAACATATGAAAGCATTTGAATATATTTTTTTTGCTCTATAAATATACTCAAAATCACACGTCCGAAAATCAATGTAGCCATAATCCAATGTAAAATCCGGAACATCAGCCACAAATTAATTGTACAGGTTACAATCAGAAGGGAAGAATACAAGAAATGAGAACAATCGAGATTTCACGTAACTATAACCAATCATGAAACAGATTCATACAACCAAACTATAACGACGTGAACAAATAATCTAAATCGTACAATGAAGCAAGATGATCAACACTTCTCAAATCAGTGTTGTAACATTAATCAGATGAAAAATTCCTTCGGCCACACGATAATAATACGTACAGTCAATTACAAATAATCTAGATTTCACACTATAAATTTATCGTGCAATAGATTCGATAGAGTATGTATAGCAATGAATGAATCTCAGTAATAACGCAATTGAAATCGAAACCTAAAAACATACTCCGTGAATCAAAATTCAACTATAATAATCATAGAAACTATGGAGTATATATAGAAATGAATGAATCTCAGTAATAACGCAATTGAAATCGAACCTAAAAACATACTTCGTGAATCGAAATTCAAACTCTAATAATCATAGATACTATAGAGTATATATAGCAATGAATCTCAATAATAACGCAATTGAAATCGAACCGAAAAACATACTTCGTGAATCAAAATTCAAACTCTAATAATCATACTGCACACTAAAAATAATCCAGAATTAATGCTATAAAATTATTAATCATGCAAGAGATTCGACAGAGCAAAGAATCTCGGCGAAAACGCAACTGAAATTGAACCTAAAACAACAAACAGTAATCCCTAAATCAAAACTCAAAAACACTAGAAATCATAACTGCACAATGATTTCACGTTAAAAATTGATTGATTATGCGATAGATTCAATAAAGCGTACAAATCAAACCTAAGAACACAATCATACTCTGTAAATCAAAATTCAAAACACTAAAAGAAACCGCGCAATTTGTACTAATTAATTGATCATTTAAGAAATAAATAAATAAATAAAAATAAAAACAGTAATTAAAGTTAAAGAGAGAGAGTTACGCATTTCCAGTTTCCGCCGACGAAGAACTTTCTCGCCATTTTTGTTGGGTGTTAGAGAGAGAAAGTTGCGAGAGTTTTTTTTTAGAGAGAGAAAGTTGCGAGAGTTTTGTGGATTGTGTTTTGAATGTGTGGAGAAGACCGTTTATATATGCCGTTGACTCATTGTTTGTTGTCCAAGACACCTCCTTTTATAAAAAAAACAAAAAATATGTTTTTTTTTTTTAGGATTTTTTTTATTTATTACTCCCTCTATTCCAGTCAATTGTTAACATTTACTTCCTCCATTCCAATAGGTTCTTTACGTTTCACTTTTTTGACACTATTCACAAGTGTGTATAATCTTCGATATAACTTCTAAAATACAAAATAAAAAATAGTCATGTGTGATCTTGTTTTAATTGTCGATCAGACATTATTAATATCAAAATTTTAAAATTTTGAGAATCTGAATCCAAATATATGACAAACAGCAGTATTGACGTGCATAAAGCAAACGTAAAGAACCTATTGGAATGGAGGAAGTACTTTATTTTTCTCTCATAAAATAAACATTAACAATTCACTGAAAGGGAGGGAGTCATAGGAAAAATACTAATTACTTGCAATTTGTTATCATTATTGTCCATAATCGAAATATTGAATGAATTAAGAAGATAATTGGTTGATTATTAATGATTTTAGAGTGAATGTATTGAAGCCTTGAAGGTGAAAAGGAGAAAATTGTTAAGTTAACAAGGACAGAGGTTGAAAAAATTAGGAGAAAAAAAGGGTAGAATTACAAAATAAAAGGAAAATGGCGTGATTTCTCGAATCACATCCATGCCGTGGGTCATTCAGCGTTAGACGTGAAACATGAATGCATTTGTGTTGTGAGGTAATCGTGATGCGCTTGTTGTCTTTTCAATTTCCAATTAATTTTTATTCCATACCCCGTATATTATGATACGCTCATAATAATTTTTCGGTGATAATTGTGGTATTATATTATCGTAATTATTTTTATATTACTAATTAGACTTACATATATTTATTTCATACTCGTACTCTTTACTTCTTTAGCGGTAATTTGTATAATTAAACTTACTGTACATAATTTTGTACATAATATATCAAACTATGTCACAGAAGACTTACTCTTCAATTTTATATCTATTTTATTTAGAGTTTTTATTTTAATGTAATAAAAAAAAAACATTATTTTGTACATAATATTTGAGCTTAATTTTATGTGGAAAAGGAAGTGCACACGAATGCACGTCAAAATATTGTCAACAGTACTTTAGTAAATTAAATTAATGGATTATTCTCGAAGAAAACTCTTTTATAAAAAAAAAACGAGGGGTTAGTGTATAAATAAGAATCGTGAATAAAATATTGACAAACTCTAATTTTTCTATTATTTGCTTCGGATTGACTTAGATATCAATCATTTTGATGGATCAGCAAAATCGGTCATATCATTTCCTTCCGATGAACAACCCGAATCTAAACATCCTTCTTAACCACAGTCCGAAGTTCTCCAAGGCGTTTGCATCACTAGCTAAGTCGCCAAATTAAATCAAGCCGACAAGCCAACATGGTAAAAAAAAAAAAAAAAGTTGTGCATCCAAATTCGAAACAATGTGATCACCGGATAAAACGACACTCGAATTAAGCTAATCTAAACAGAACAAAAGAACCGCGATTCATAAATAAAGTTATTCACAAAATAAAAGAGCTAAAAGAAAATGTATAATAAAGACTACACGATGTTCGATCCCAAAAGAAAAAAAAAATTGTCCCCTTTTGAATGTGGTTAGTAAACGAATTAACGAGTTCTATTGATGCACTAGTTAACGCAAGCGCAGGTGAGCGCCATTAAAGAAGCTCGTACCCGCTATTTTTCAGTGAAAGGTGCCTAAACGCAGCAAACCATTCTTGTTTCGAAGATTCAGGCAGCAAACCGGTGCCATTCTTATCCTGTACGCCCCATGTTCCTTCGTAAACGTCCGTCAACACCCATGTAACCTTCGCTGGGACTTCATCAAACTTGAAGTTGTCAATGGAAACTTTCTTCTTTGCGTCGGGAGTTTTTGGCTTTGCCTCGGTTTTTTTACGCTTAGGGGTCTCCAGTTTCACCTGTGGAAACGGACGACATAATAAATAGAATATGAGTGATTAACAGCCAATATTTGAAAAAGATAATTTATTATGATTATCAACCGAAAGATTTGAAATTCAACTAACTGTATTGTCAGCAGCAGCGGGATCGGTACTCTTCCTCTTTTGAGCAGGAGTTGTTCCGTCATCGAGGTAGCGAGAGACTTCCTTCCTTGAGCGGAATCGACGGTTTGTGGCGGGATCTATAAAGTACTGTCCAAGGATGGAAACAACATCAGCGACGAAATTTTATCACAGAAATTCAGACAAGCGCTTGTCAAAGATGTTTTATTTTAAACCGCAAAATGCGGTAGCATTCCATGGATCAGAACTCAGAAGCGAAAGTAAAATGAAAAAGCACGAGGAAATTAGTTCGTAAAGGGAAAACATAGACTGTGTTTTTCCCTCATGTTAAGTCAGATAACTAGATAAGGTTCTCCATATACTCAGCTGTCGTTTGTTCTTGACGATACCTAATATATATCAGCAGTACTCACTACGGAAGGAAACCCAAGGTGAAATTATACTCTCGATCAACAAATCGACAGAAATTATCGGTAATTAACTGTTTATCATTGCTGGTATAAAACCAATGTCAACTAATATACGAGGATATAAGATTCAAGGACAACTTCTTACGAAACAAAATCTCCTCCAACTATTGAGCAAAAACGTTACTCGAATATAAGAGCAAAACGACAGAACATTCAGGTCAGCCCAAGCCGACAATTAAGGAATTCGATTTAACTATCGCCAGTACCTTACGCAACACGTAAAAAGCACAACAATCTTCCTAGTGTCAACAATAAGGCAAAGTAGTTACTAACAAGATCTTTCTTCCCCAATAATCACGGCGAATGCGACAAAACGAACATCCTCTATAACTATTATGGAAGACCCTATTGATATAACTCCAATGAGTTCCTTACGAAACACGAAATAAACCATAAGACGAGTTAGCTACTTCACAAAAACCCTAATTACTTTAACAAACAATATCTTTTATACCGAGATACGACATACAATAACACAAAAATCCTCTATCAAGGAGCAAACATAAGAGAAATGAATTTCGGAAAGAAAAGGAGGGCAACCCCGAACAAAAATCCACCACCAACTCGACATTTTGTGTAAAATCATTCAAGATGTCATGAAAACAATATTACGCCGAAAATACATAAAATCTTTTCATTGGATACGACTCGAAACAATTCCTCTATCATCATACCATCATTGATGCCTTAAATCAAACTTTTCTCCTATAACATCTTAAATATCACAACACATCATTAATTTCACCAAATAAAACTTGCATTTAAAACAATTTTCTAATTTAATAAAGCAAATGCAAGGTAAACAACTCAAAAAAACAACAAAACCCTAGTTCATAAAACTTTGATTAACAAATCAACTATAAAAAAATTTACTACACTAAACAAATCATCATGTTCATCATCTCAAATGAATCAAGTATTAAATTCATCTCACTCATATAAAAAAAAATCAAATCTTAAATCAGACCATTAATTCCAACCAAAAAAAAAAAAAATACAAAATTTCATTTATGAATCTTTTCATGCATACAGCAAAATGTTTATGACTACTCAAATGTGACCATTAATACGATAACGACGACCGTACTCAATTATAACGGACACATTTAAGTCCCAAAATTACACGTATACAACGGTCTTATAATCTCATATAATTATATAAAATTAAACTCACATGTTCATTAAACACTAAATTAAACAAATCAACAATCAAATGAAAATTTTACTAAACAAATAAAAATCAAATATAAAATCATCCATCATATCATATCATATCATATCATAATTCATATCAAAAATTCAAATCTCCCTCCTAATACTTGTACCTTCTTAAACCATAACAAAACCATTAAATTAAATTAAATTAAATTCAACAACAAATTAATGCCAAACATTTATTTTTTAAAAACAAATTCCAGATACAAACCCCCATTTTTCACCAAAACAAAAAAAAAAATCACACAAAAGACAGCAATCATTTGAAACAAAAACAAAAACAAAAACAAAACAACTAAATTAAAATAAAATAAGATAAAATAAAATGAAAAAAAAAATTAAAAAAAAAAAAGAAAAAAAGAGAAGAGTTAACCTTATCACGAGTACCAGCAGAAGCACCAGAAGTTCGGAGGAACTCTTTAAACCGCCAACCCGGAGGAAGCCAATCGGGTCGGTTAGCCTCGTCAGTAACATCAACGGATTTATTTTCGGAGCCTTCACCACGTTTGGGTCTGCCGGCGTTACTTTTTCCGTTAGTTTTTCCGTTAGATGGAGTATTCGGGTCGATGAATGCTCCGGGTTTTAGAAGCGGGTCGGGCGATTTGGTTGGATCCGCCATGGTTTTTCTTTTTGAGAGGAGAGTGAGTGAGAAAAGAGAAGAGAGAGAAGGGGGAGGAGGAGGAGTACTTGGGTTTTGTTGAATGGGTGGGGCTTTGTTTCTTGACAAAGAGTAGGATTTAAATAAAGTGGTGGATGGATGGGTTGACAACTTGACAATAATGAGACGGTTTTACGATAAATTATTTTTTGGATAATTTTGATGGTAAATTGTAAATTTTATTTAAGACGGTGTTATAATTTTTTAAATAGTAATTTTCACAAGTTTTACATTAAATTAATGTGAGATCAAAGTACAAATTGAAGTTAAAAGGATACGAAAATACGAAATAAATCTATTAAAGTCAGATATAGAGGTATTAAAAACTTTAGTATAGTCAATCATAATTATCAATAAAATGGTACAAAACGTATATAATCGAGTACAAATGAGTCGAACTTACAATAGTTTATTGTAAGGCCCGACACACACAAGAATTTATGTTTTTATTTTTTATTTTTTTATTTATTTTATTTATTTTATTTATTTTTTATAAACTATGGTTGTATTTGTGATTTGTTTCACACTGATTGTGTGACGATTGTATAAAAAGACTCATTTATGAATCATGTTTATTTAGTTTTTGGGGTTTTTGAAATTTAAAATTTTTGATATGCTATGATTTTGTGTTAAATTTATTGTGGTATCTTATACGATAAGGTGATCGATTTATTATTTTAATTATTTTAATTTAGTTAGTAAGGTTTGGGGTGTGAGACGATCTAATAGAAGATTTTATCGTTTGAGAAATTATTAGTAAGTCTTAATTGAGATTGTCTTTATGTCAAGAAACGTAGAATGTTATGGAAAATTATGAAGTATAATAATTGATTTGTAGTTTGCTAATGTAAAATGTATGTGGGTGAAATCAGAGATAGGCGCGAGCCACACCCATAAATAGAAAGAGAAAATTTGCTTCATTAAGGTCTAAATAGTTCAATCTCAAAATCAATTTTGACAATGGAAAGAGTGACTCCTAAACTTTATTAAGTGAACAACTCTCACTTTCATGACCAACATGAGATTTATGTACAGTTACAAAGGGTCTAGTGCGCAGTATGTGGATGATTTTATACTCGTAATAATTTATGTGGAATATTACTTTCTTTATTTTATGATTTTTTCCTATTTTGTTTTGGTATAGGAAATGAGGAGATTGAATAAAAATCAATAAACTAATGCAAATGTATAATATGAATTATATATATATTTCCAAAACTAAAAACAAAAACTAGAGCCATAATGAAAAAAATATTATCATAATGACACTATTTCACTAAATTTACAAGTGGATGGCATGATTATGATGAAATGTTATAAATTATAGTACCAAACACGTAATATCCTTTTTGAAAATGGAAAGAAAAAATATATATACTCCGTAGATGTATAAGAAGTACGGAGTATATGATTTGTTTTAGTGTAATGTCTATTTTTTTATTAAAATTATTATTTTTTAATGAGGTGTTTACGCTGATAATGAGGTGTTTACGCTACAACTAATTTTTTTTATTATAAGGATCTCCAAATCGCTTTGGCTACTGGGTTTCACCGAATTTGTTTGAAACCCACTAGCTAACGCCACTTGGCAGTGGGATAAATATTGAAATTGGCATGAATAATATATATATTACTCCCGTACCATTTAATATTACTCGTAATTGAGTGCAAAATTATATCACAACAAAAAAGTTTGATGTTGAAGAAATTTATGAGAGGCACTTTTTGTGAAATCTATGTACTCCGTATAATAAGTTACTCTTTTCATTTTATCAATTAATTTTACGGAGTATATATCAATGAAATAGTTACGAGATATATTTTAATTAAATGTATGGAACTAATCGCAATAAAAATAGTATTTTATTAGATAAATCAGAAATTATTAACTTAAAATAACAAGTTAAATAAAATGTAACAATCCATACGTGTTTATTTATTTTTTAAAAATTTAATTGGTCTGATGAATTATTTGATTTATATTGTTTGAGTAGATTTTTTGTATAATACAATTTAAAATATAAATTATTTTCTCTCCCTTGCGTAACGTTTAAATTAATTCAAAATTAAATATAATAAAACACATAAATCAAACAGAGTAACTGACAATACGAGTAATAAATAATTAAAAGACGGATTCAAATATAATTAATTTATTCAATAAAAAATGAAGAAGAGATGTGATTGGGGGAGGAATAATTAAAGGAAAAGAGTGTATTAATGGGAAAGATAACGAGAAGAATGTGAAGTGAGTATTGGGATTCATGATTATCACACCTTTGAATTGGGGTTTGGTTTTGTCTCACCATTTGGATTAAATTTTGGAATGTTGCATTTTATTGTCCATTTATTTATAGGAAGTGATTTATTTATAGGAAGTGATATATTGTGTCTCAAATATGGCCTATGTACTTCTCATTGCACTTGTAATCACTTATTACCCTTTTTGTTCATGTTTTTTTTGAGATTTTTTCCTTGCTTGTGCAAACATATACTCCGTACGGGTTTGGATCCCCTGCATTTGAGATTCCATGCATTTGGTGCATTTTACCCAATATAGTATATAAATATATTTCTTTATCTAATAATAGTAAAATGCACCAAATGCATGGATTTTCAAATGCAGGGAATCCAAATCCACTCCGTACATACTCTTTTGTACTCTTTCCATTTCACTCATTTAGCCCCACTTTCTTTTTTCGGTAATTTCACTCATTTAACCTCATTACTATATATGGTACCTTTTAACAATAAAAATAACATTTTTATCCCTACTATCGCACTCATTTCACTAAAATATCACATACTTTATCTTTTAAAGTGGGGCCCATTTAACCAAACTACCCTTAACTTTTTCCATTTTCTTAAAATTTGTGAGATATCAAATGGAGCTATCTCAATGAAATGGAGGCAGTACATTTTATTGTATCTTATATTTAAGGGTTTTTCTTAAGTAATTAAAAAAGGAGTTGTTCATTGAAATTATTTCCTTTAAAAATTTACTTATTGCAATAATAAAAATTACAATGCAAGAATATTTTGGTTTATTTCTTTATTGAGTTTGTTAACATGTGGATGGTATGCACATGTTAGAAAAACCCTATATTTAATTATTTGTTTATTTTTTTACAGTAAGTTTCCTATGAGTCGGAATATAAATGCTCAAGTTTTATTATACTCCGTACAATATTAAAATATAATTCAATTATCATCTAAAGTCATTTAAGTGAAATCGAAATCCTTCAAAAATCAATGACTATTTTGGATCAAATTATTAAACTGTAAGGAAAAAAATTACTCCGTAATTAGAGTTTAATTTAAAAAATAAAAGTGTAAAAGAAAATTGAACAATATATGTATGGTAGTAATCTATCAAATATCAATAGGTCTTAAGTGACACTCCCTTCATTCAACTCCAAATGATACGGAGTATATTTCTATTTTGTACACTATTCACATTTCGATCTTCAATTTCAATTATCTCTAGATATATAAGCGTAAATATATTCATGTGTGATCTTGTTTGATTCGTCTTTATGAGTACATAACTAAAATCTAATTTTCATATTTTTTGCAAAAATGTAGCTAAAGATATTTACTCCGCAAAAATCGCGTTGGCAAACGTGGAAAAAGAAAGTGGTAGTTTGGAGTCGAAGGGAGGGAGTACGATCATAAATGCGAGACATACAACAAAATAAATAAAAACTATCTTAAAAATAAAATAAAGTAAGACCCTTTAGATCTGACAATTCTTCGATATGTGATAAGTGTTTGGATTTAAAATTACGATGGTTATGTTTAGATTAGATTACACGTGAACTTGACTCCAATTTAAATTTAACACAACCCCAAACATATAATTTAAATAGGATTAATTGCCAAGAATAATCCGAACTGGTAATCTTATTCCATAAATAATCCGAACTTGAATTAATCAACGAATAATCCCAACTATTGAAGTAACATTCCAATAATATACTTTGACCAATTTTAACCTGCTTTAATCAATAAAAAAAGAAGTGAAAACGGTTTGAATTTTACCTAAAATAGGGGTGAGGCAAAGTTCGAGTCGATTTCACCATTTTTTTAACGTGTTAGAATCGATTGAAATTGGCCAAAGTACATTATTGGAATGTTACTTCAATAGTTGATATTATTCGTGGATTAATTTGAATTCAGATTATTTATAAAATAAGAGGACTAGTTCAGATTATTTTTAACAATTAATCCATTTAAATAAATCGTAAAATCGTATCACGGTCGACAAATAAGTATTAACCCACGCCAATCCATGAGGATTGAGGAGTGGCCAAAGTAGTCTCGTAACATGCCACGACACACATAGCAACACCTCCAACACCGTACAATGAAGGATCAAACAAAAATTAACTACTCAAAAATTTCAATCAAAAGAAATGAATGTTGTTGCATTATTATTTAGTAAAAGATTTATTATTGGGCGCTCAAATTCAATAAAGTTCACAACTTTTTCAACAATTTCTTCTAATTATTCATCACCATCTTCGAATTTCATGGCATTTCAACGTATTAATCATCTGGGTTTAGATGTTCCTGATGTTTGGCCCTCTCTTTCTTCTTCATCTTCTAATGTTTCAATTAATTCCCATGCAAATGGTATTATTTTGTCTTAATAATTTGCTTAATTTAAATGATTAATTTCACATAATGTTCGATTTTAGACGTTGATTAGATGATTCATGTTAGTCGACTCCAAATAAATTGAAGGGGTTATCTTCAATTGATGAGTAACTATGAATTTTGGCAAAAAAAAAAAAAGTTTCATGTGATTAGATACTATATGGGTTGTTTCTAATTGTTGCAAAATTTGTTATATTTGGGAAATTGTTATTTTTATTTCTATTTTTGTGATGAATCATGTTATGGTGGGCTCACATTGTTGCCAATTATGTTCATGGTTGTAAAGAGAGGGTGGAGTAGTTGGAAGAGCAAATCATCTGTCTCATTTTATGTCTATGGTGTCCCATTACTTGATAGAGTAATAAATCTCTAGTTTATATAATTATTTTTTCATTAATCTTTTATAATCAATGAGATTCATTACCATATATAGTAATGGGACACCAGGTGGAACATGAAAATGGGACAGAGAATCCGCTCTCAGTAGTTGGTGGGATGAGTGCATTTATTGATATATTTTGCAATTTCACTGAATGAGGTGAAAATGACAAATGTTGCAATTTCGATGAATGAGAGGGAGTAAAAGAGTGCGGGTTTTATATTGACTAATTGAGCTATATGTTGGCTCTAAATGTTGATAAAAAGGATGAGTACATTGAGTAGTTGTGATGTTGAGGGTTTGGGTCTTGTGATCTTAATTAGGGGATTTTTGTTGGATTGATGTGCAACATTGTACAAACTATTAATATGTGAGATATGGGACCGTTGTAGGCGTATGATGGATTAGATGGTCACAATAAGCATTATGATGGTCATGTTTGAGTCACAATCAATACGAGTATGTCTTAAGCGTACAACGGTTTTATGTATGAGACTTGTGGATTACTATTTTAGAGAGTTACGAAGTACAATTTTAGGTAAATGGGATAATTCTTAAATTATGAATCGGGTGTGTTTTGATTGGTCATTTTGTGATATATTGCCCGTAGTTGATGTTTGTTGCTTTAATTGGCCTTTAAAATGGTACTCCATATACATTAAGCACGAGTGCTGATTGTAGAGAAAAATGTCGTCGTGGCCAATTGAATTGTTGTTCTAGCTTTTTCGTTTATATTTGGTAGTGTGTAATCCCTTTGTTGACACTCGACTCATCATATTGGCATGGCACTTAGACACTTCACTTAAAGCCATAGATATAAATCCTTTACGGAAGATAGCCTAAAGTCTAATACATGGACACGTGAGATACCTTTGGCCGAGTCTGAGTAACATTGGTCGTAAAACGAGTTACATAACTTAACAAGGAAAGAATGTGTTTCATCATATGTTTTTGTGTTTTTCCTTACACATCATGAATATCGAATGATCATTGTAATATTGATTTTCATCTATTATGTGCTCACACTTAAGCAATCATGTATTGTCAGTTGGATAATATCTTGAAAATGTATGTTCTGAAGCAGCTGATGATAAGAAGAGTGCAACAATCATCGACGGGAAGGAGATAGCTGCAATGATCAAGTCACAAGTAGCGGATGAGGTTACAAGAATGAAGAAATCTATCGACAAATGTCCTGGGTTGGCTTTTGTGTTGGTGGGTGAAAGAAATGATTCTCACACATTTGTCGAGATTAAAATAAAAGCATGTGACAACGTTGGAATTGCTTCGTCCATTGTCGAGCTGCCTGCTGAGTCTACCGAGGATGAAGTCCTTCGTGTTGTTTCAGATTTAAACAGCAATCCTGCTGTTCACGGAGTTATTGTGCAACTTCCGCTTCCCAAAGTAACTTCCAAACCAAGTTACCTATTCTATCTCCTTTTTTTCCAGTGTATGGTGATTTCGTGTTTCATTGTTCGTGTTAGCAAATGTTAAGTGGGATATAGAAGTAGTTGCATCAAACAGAATGAAAATGGAAGTTCAACAATGAAACCATGTCAAATAATTTCTTGAAACATTGCTTTAGATCCCTTTCCTTGGATCTAATTCAGTTGAGTTCCGACGTTCTCACAGATATTCGTAGTTCATATTAGGTATTATTTTCATGAGCGTCATGAGAGTTTTATCAATTTTGTCCTCAGTTCCATGACTGTTGAACTATTTGGCGCAGAATTTTGACGAGGAGAAGGTAATGAATGTCGTGAGTCCAGAAAAGGATGTCGACGGTTTTCATCCCTTAAATATGGGGAACCTCGCGCTGAAGGGAAGAGAGCCTTATTTCATTCCATGCGCAGCCAAGGCCTGCATTGAATTATTGCTGAGGTCCGGCATTGAACTTGCCGGGAAAAAGGCCGTTGTAGTCGGGAGAAGTAAGGTTGTCGCATTACCTACTTCCTTGTTGCTACAGGTATTGTACTTGTAATGCTTAGGTTTTACTCCAAATATCATATGTTTGGATATAGTTTTCATACAAGTATTTTTATTTATTCTCACGTGAAGAGACATAACGCGACTGTGAGTCTTGTGCATTCGTTCACCAAAAATCCACAAGAGATCACTCGTGAGGCAGATATTGTAGTTGCTGATGTAGGCGTGCCAAATATGGTCCGAGGCGATTGGTTAAAACCAGGCGCAATTGTAATTGACGCCGGAACAAATGCAGTTAAGGTAAAACCTGCATCTCACCTTCACACAAAATCTCGTGAAAACGGAAATAGATACACTCTGCTTACTAAACAGAAATCGATTAACCTTACGCTTTCACGCCCATGTTGTGTTTTTTTTTCTTTCTTTCTAGGACCCGAATGGAAAACATGGGTTCCACCTAACTGGAGACGTATGCTTCGAAGAAGCAGTTGAGGTAGCTTCGGCAATCACACCAGTTCCGGGAGGTCTAGGACCCGTCACAATATCGATGCTGCTTTTCAATACACTCGACTCAGCTAAACGCGCTTATAAATTTGCTGGTTAATTATTATAGTGTTTTATTTCAGAGCACATGTGGCCATGTTAAAGCTTAAGGAAATTGCAAGCAAAATATCTACATTACTCCAAATAAATTAAGTCAACCAAAAGATGAATTGAATATTGTTGCATTATTAATTGCCTATTTGGGAGTAGAGTTATTATAAGGGTGCTCAAATTGCAATAAAGCTAACAACTTTTTCACAATTTCTCTTAATAATTCATCAAATTCTTCACATATCATGGAATTTCAACATATCAGTTATCTGGGTTTAGATGTTCCTGATGTTTGGCCCTCTCTTTCTTCGTCGTCTTCTACTGTTTCGATTCATTCCCATGCAAATGGTATTTTCTTATTATATCGATTGATTAATTGATGGTTGTGATTATATATGTACGATATTAGACGTTGATTTTGTGATTCATGTTAGTCGACCTTAAGTGAATTGACGGGGTTATCCATTAATGCAATTTGTATGAATTTTGGAAATTTTGTTTATGTTAGGTAACTAGTTATTTTGCGGGTTCTTTCTTATTGACGCAAAATTTGTTATCGGGGAAACTGTTGTTTTTGATTTCTACTTTTACGATCAAGGATGTAATTGTGGATCTAACAAATGTCGATATTCAATTGTTATATTACAATTATTTATTAATTACTCCTAGCTATTATTGGTCAAAAGTTTACTCTCGAAAAGTGACTTCACGAAATTTCAATTTCGAGGAATCCAAACCCGTTATTGTGGGGCTCTCTCATTGTTGCCCAATTTACTTTCATGATTATAAAGAGAGATGCAGACTGCAGAGTGGTTGTTCTATGATAGGTTGAGTTGTGTAAGCTGTATTGATTATGTCTCTTCTGAAGCTGCTGATGATAAGAAGAGTGCGACAATCATCGACGGGAAGGAGATTGCTGCAGTGATCACGTCACAAGTAGCGGATGAGGTTACGAGAATGAAGAAATCTATCGACAAATGTCCTGGGTTAGCTTTTGTGTTGGTGGGTGAAAGAAATGATTCTCACGCATTCGTCGAGATTAAAATGAAAGCATGTGACAGCGTTGGAATCACTTCGTCCATTGTCGAGCTGCCTGCGGAGTCCACCCATGATGAAATCCTTCGTGTTGTTTCGGATTTAAACAGCAATCCAGCTGTTCATGGAGTTATTGTGCAACTACCGCTTCCTAACGTACGTAACTTTTAAACCAAGTTTCCTCTTCTATCTCATTTTCCTGTGTTTTGGCGTGTGGTGATTTCGTGTTCCATTTTCCGTTTTTGCGAATATGAAGTGGGATATAGGAGTTAATGCAGCAAACCGAACTAAAAATGGAAGTTCGATAATGAAATCGTGTCAAATAATTCTCTGAAATATTGCGTTATAGTCCGTTCATTTGGATATAATTTTAGTTCATTTTAGTTAAACTCTTCTCATTAGGAATTATTTGCATGAGTCGTGTGCAAAATTATCAATTTTGTTCTCGGTTCCATGACTATTAACTGAACTATTTGGCGCAGCATTTTGACGAGGAGATGGTAGTGAATGTTGTAAGCCCAGAAAAGGATGTCGACGGTTTTCATCCCCAAAATATGGGGAACCTAGCGCTGAAGGGAAGGGAGCCGTATTTCATTCCGTGCGCAGCCAAGGCCTGCATTTATTTGTTGCTGAGGTCAGGCATAGAACTCGCTGGAAAAAAGGCTGTCGTGGTTGGGACAAGTAAGATTGTCGCATTACCTACTTCGTTGTTGTTACAGGTACCGTACAGGCATACTCGTATTTTCAGTTTATACACCGCATCTCGTATTTTTACATACTGTTTTCTCTGAAAATTAATGTTATTTTTTATTCTCATGTGAAGAGACATAACGTGACTGTATTTCACGTGAACTCGTTCACCAAGAATCCGCAAGAGATCACACGGGAAGCAGATATCGTCATTGTTGATGTAGGCGTGCCAAACATGGTCCGAGGCGATTGGTTAAAACCAGGCGCATTTGTAATTGACGCTGGAACAACTGCAGTTAAGGTAAAGCTTGCATTTGCGTTTTACCTTCAACCACTGTCGTTAAAATGGAAATAAAATCACGTGTACTAAACAGAAATCGACAAACATAACACTTTCACTGTTAATTTTTCTTTGCAGGACCCGCATGGAAAACACGGGTTCCATCTAACAGGCGACGTATGCTTCAAGGAAGCAGTTAAGGTAGCATCTGCAATCACGCCAGTTCCGGGAGGTTTAGGACCCGTCACAATCTCCATGCTGCTTTGCAATACGCTCGACTCAGCTAAACGCGCTTATAATTTCATTTGAATTCCTCCTGGTACGGTAACATTTGCCGGTTTATCCCTCTTATGCAATGCCTCCCTTTGACTCGTCTTTTCGCATATCAAATTTGGACAACTAAGTTCCTTATATGGAGTAAGAACTATCATGTTTCGTAACTTTACTTTATCTCCTGTCATTTTTCGTGGTGAATCGGTCGCGGATATTGATTGATGTGCTTGTAGTAGATGGATCTCATTTTTTTTTGTACACGTATAATGGGCGACAAAAACGTTAGGAAAATATCATAAAAGGCCTGTGTCTCGGCAACTAGTCTAGTGAGTTTTTTAACTTTTAAATCTTGTTATTTTGGGTCTAGTTTTGCCGAATTGAACTGAACAAATTTGAACAGAATGAAATTTAGTTTAGCGTGGTGAATATGTGAATTAAGGGTATGATTGAACCTATGTGGACCGAGTCGAATTAAATTTGGTGGACCCGGAGTCCCAATAAAATAGAACCTTAACACGTGTTTTCTACGTACTCCGTAAAGTCGAGACTTCTGTTTAAGTTAAGTGACAAAACGAGTTACGAGTGACCAGTTGTGCCGTGGCCGCCCGTGGGTCCACATATCCTGTGGGTTACCCAAGTTTGCTGCGTCTTTTTAAGGACTTTGAGCCCATGAGTTTGACAACTGTGGTCGACATTGTGTGGCTAGTGAGTAGTGGCTACGCATACAATAACTATTCAATACCGAGTAATTTTTTTTTAACTTTTTTATCTTCAAAGATGTCGGCGTCAGTCTCCGACAAATTTCAACGGCTATTTCTTGGAACTTTGATTGCACTTCTCCTTTTCCATTATTTTATTTATTTTCTTTTCCACTTTTCTTCTTGTTTATGGTTTTTCTCATTTTTTGTTTTGGCAAAAATCTCTATATTTCCTTATTACGGACGGAGTAGTTATTACTTCGTATTCCGTATCGTTATTTTGTGATTATTCAATTTGTATATATTTAGATGTGGGCAAAATGAATTGATTATATGCAATTTGATGACATTTTTTTTAATCGAATTCTAATTTTAATTTCGTAATACTCTATATAAGACTATATTATAAATTTAATCAAAGTTCAAATTAACTCTTTTACGGAGTATTAGACTAGTACGGAGTACTTCATATTTATGTATGGCACAAACGTCACACATACTGTATCTAGTAAGACGGTTTTATACAAGAACCAAAGACAGAACCAAAGTTGATCACGTGCAGCCATCCTAAACCAAGTAACGTGTCGTACGTCTAATTATCTCCCTATATACTCTCCATCCTCTCTCTTTATTCATTCCTTCATTCATTCATTCACTTTCCCAAAATGCCTCTCTTTCACCACCTCCTCCTCCTCCTCACAACCACCGTCCTCCTCCTGTCAACCACCGTATCAACCACCTTCATCGGCGCCAACTACGGCCGCGTAGCAGACAACCTCCCACCACCCTCCACGGTGGCCCACTTCCTAACCACCCAAACCACCCTCACTTCCCTCAAACTGTTCGACTACAACCCCGACATCCTCTCCGCTTTCGCCAACACTAACGTCTCCTTCACTATCAACATCCCCAACTCCGAAGTCGCTTCTTTATCCTCCCTTTCCTCCGCCCAATCATGGGTTGCCACGTCTATCCTCCCTTACCATCCTTCGACCATTATTAGCTACGTTGCAGTCGGTAATGAGGTTCACTTGACCGGTGACCGCTCTCTCATGGACGCCACCGTTCAAACTATGCGGTCACTTTATGCTGCCTTACAATTAAACGACAAAACTAAAGACATCAAAGTTACTACCCCACACTCTTTAGCCATTCTTCCCCCGTTAATGTCGCCGAGTTCGGGCCACTTTCAGCCCGATTACGAGTCCTCGTTCTTCGTCCCGGTTTTGAAATTCCACCGCGAGACGAAGTCCCCCTTTATGGTGAACCCGTACCCGTATTTCGGGTTTGATCCGACAATGCTTGACTTCGCTCTTGGGAACAGAAACCGTGGGATTTTGGACCGGGGGACGCGGTTGAGGTACTACAACATGTTTGATTACTTACTCGACGGGGTTTACTCTGCGATGAAGAAGGTGGGGTACGAGGATGTTGAGATTAATGTCGGCGAGACGGGGTGGCCGTCTGCTGGAGATGCCAACGAGGTGTTTGCCACGTGGAAGAATGCCGTGGCGTATAATGCGAATTTGGTGAAGCGGTTTAAGGCTGGTAAAGGTACCCCGTTGATGAGGAATAGGAGTTTTGAGACGTACATTTTTGCGCTGTTTAATGAGGATCTTAAGCCGAGTACTAGCGAGCGGAATTATGGTTTGTTTAGGCCGGATTTTAGCTCGGTTTACGATGTCGGCTTGATGAAGACTGGTCAGGTAATCGGCTCTTTCTGTCGTCTTCGTGATTGTTCATTGTTTAAATTGTTCAGAAGCATTACTCGTGTTTTTGTATATAAAATGTGATCATTTTAATGTTTACGTGTTACGTCCATCATATCTTAGTCAATAATAGTCACAGTTTCGTGTTTTTAGCCCGATAACCTGCTCGTTCGTGGGCCACGAAATTCACGTTACAAACGCGCATATGATGGCTTTTAGTTAAAAATGAGTATGAATGAGGTGTGCAATGAATGAAAGATGCTTGTTAAAGGAAAGAAAGTAGTTGCTTTTGTTGTTTTTTGAAAGTTTAGTGTTTTGAATTAGATGCTTAGGAGTTAGGGGGCCCACATTATAATGGAGGAAATTGTTCAAAGTAAAATTGATTGATTCCATAGTTAACTTTTGGTTGGTGATAATTGATTGACAATAATAATGATCCCTTTTCATAAAGATGAAGTTGCTAACTTTGTTCTGTGATGAATGAAATTTAGTTCAGAAAAAAAGAACAATGCCGAAGATGAAGATTTGTGTTAACGATGTTACAATAGATTCGTTAGAGGCAACAAGTTAGCTAGCTATTGAACCAATTATATAGTATATTTTTTTGAAAGTAGCTAATGACCCAATTTTTAATTTTATACTTCGTACGTAACTTCAAATTTCAAATTTAATATGAAAAAGACGTCATAATATCGTAATTATGGTAGATGGATTCAAACTTCGCAAATGAAAATGCAAGCATACTACTAGACGGATTGCTGCATCTAGTCCGGTTTGATTTGTTTATAGTCATTAGTCAGTAATCCTTATTTAAAAAATTAGCGTTTGAAAACATTGCTTTTGTTGGAGTTTTGTACGTGTGTCGATTTTGTATGTTTTGTATGTGTGTCGATTCGTTGAAGCACTTATTGCATCAACAACAACATATTTTAAAAGAATGTGTTTGAATTTGATTCGAGTTTCACGGGCCCACATGGAAATATAATTTTCAGGCGATTTCATGTTGATAGCGTTGATTTCTAACTATTGTATTATCATTTTATTAGGCTAGCGCCCCCACGTCGTCCAAGTCGCCCACACCTACGGCACCGGCGCCTTCTGCTGGGACGGGTCAAAAGTGGTGTGTGGCCAAACCAGATGCGTCGAACGAGACATTGCAGGGGAACTTGGATTACGTGTGTAGCAAGGGAATCGATTGTAAACCCATACAAGACGGTGGGCCTTGTTTCCAGCCCAATACCGTTAGGGCCCACGCTTCGTATGCCATGAATACTTACTACCACATCAACGGTCAACACGAATCCGATTGTTATTTTGATGGAAGCGGTGTTGTGACGTCTGATAATCCAAGTACGTTCTCTTTTTATAAAACTCTTTGTTTCACTCGTTTATTTACCTCTATTATAGGACGAACATAGAATTGATACATCATTTTGGTTCGGTATAGGCCAATTTGATTCGGCTACGTTGTTCACATTAAGTTTTGGGCGGGCTTTAGATTTTAACTAATTTTTTCGATTTGATGGTGTAGTGGTTCAATGAAGCGAGGTTTATGAGATTGTTAGGTTTGATTTCAAGCCCACCGTTTGATTCGTTTGGTTAGGCATGAATGAGCTAGGTTCAGTCGTGTTGGCTTAATTCGGGGGCATTATTTACTTTAGGTTGAATCGTGCTTCGTATGTGTTCGTTGGTCAATATGAATAGAAGTGAGGTCAGTTCAAGGTCAATGTTAAGCCGCTCGAACAATCGAGTTTTAGGTCGGGTGAAATACGGGTTTGTTTGACCATCTCATTTTGATGTCGGTGATTACGGGTTTTGTTTATCGAGTTTGAGTTTGGGTTTGATTAATGTTTGTTTTATGTATATTAGTTCAGCCTTGCATTTCATTAATTAATTTAATACTGATCATTTGTTTTTATTATTGTTATTATTATGTGATTAGGTTACGAAGCATGTGAGTACGTGGCGTAGGTTGGTGCCTCGAAAATCCGAAGTATTCCGTGTAAGAACTTAGATTATGTCATGTAATGTAATCTTATGTTATTAGTCTTCATGTGAAGGATCAATTAATTTATGTTATTATTCTGTTGTTTTGTGATTGTTTGCTGATATATGCAATGCATCTATGATTAATAAGTCAGTAGTATAGTCGAAGATCTAACTAGATTGTATCTCGGAAATGTAGAACGTGGTATGGTCGAGAACTCGAGATCTATGCTATTTGTATTCTCGAGCGAGGATCCTCTCTAGTAAATGGATGGGTGGTGTTCTCATATAAATAAATAATTGGTGTTATTTCCGATTCAGCCTCGTGTTTGAGGTCGCGTGTAAATATTCATAGAGGTTTGATGTGTCGGGAGTACCCCTTGATCGTGTCGAGGTAAATTATTGAGTGTACGACGGACGAAAAAGGGTAGACCGTACGAAGTCATGATTCAGTGTGTTCAACAAATAAAAGATGAAATCGAACATGTAATCGTAACAATGTAGTTCCCTTAACGTCCAACGGGACACAAAAATGCCGGCATTGGTTTACCGGAGAACCTTCAATTTGGGCTTCACTTCACGACTTTGCACCTCGTAACCAAATCGCAACATTCTTTGGTCGAGGAGCTTGTGAAGCCGTCTAAATCGTTGTATAATCCATTGAAAAAATTTAGAAAAAATAAGGATGTAATCATAAGTTTAGTAGATAAACTACGGAGTATAAAAAAATGATAGACATGAAAAAATCGTGTGGTGTATCCAAAGTTTATAAATTACGAATACTTGCGGAGTAGTAAATAATAATATTTCAATATCCTATTTACTCACAAAATTTAAATTTATCGACGAGAAAACCAAAAATACAACAATTTTATCTAGAGCATCATTTAAAAATCTCTCAACTTTATTTATTTTCCTATAAATATTTTGCAATGATCATATAAATCTACAGAAAAGAAAGCCTAAAAGGTTTTTCAATGCCATGATTATATCTCCAAAAAAAAAAAAAAAAAAAAAAAAAAATAAAATAAAATAAAAAAAAAAAAATCAAATTATTAAAAATAAAAATTTAGAATTTCAAAATTATTATTTATATACATATTGATTTAAAATTACCTAAATCATGGACAACCATAATCTTCATCTTGAATTTTTACTCTTCATTTATTTCTTACTATATTTTTTGTGTAATTTTAATGAAAATTTTTTAAGAATCAAATTTTGTTTTTATAGTGTTTGTATCATAGCTAATATTTAGGGTTTATAGTTTCAGGTGAGCAGATGAAATTTAACCTTAAAATGAGGATCATGGCTTAAATTATACGTGGAATAATTTATAAACAATAAATTTTTCCTATGAAAATGATGTGTGAATTGATGTTATATTATAGTCTAGGTTCTTCGAGTTGAGCTGAAATTATTATTGTTAAACTGAGCCGAATTTATTAGGGCCTGAAATTATATGAGCTGAACTGACCTGAATTTATATAAACTGAACTAAACTGAACTTAAATGAGCCAAAATTATTACGTACTCGTAATACTCATTTCTTTTCATTCTACTGTAATTTTTTGGCTGAAAAGCAGAGGTGAAAGTGTGAAACAACCTTTCTAACACAGGATCTAATAAAAATGTTCAACCGGAATGTTATTTGACCAGTTTAAGCGTAAGACAATATATCCTTCTTAAGTGAGACTTACGGTTTGAAGAAAACAAAAAACAACCATGCTGTGATACCATATTCGTTTTAAGCTTGAAAACTTCGGTCTATGAAGTAATAATCGGTGTTTTATTAAACATGAACGAATTCTGAAAACCCAAAAAAACAAGGTATAGTCATCTCCTAAACTGCTCAACAACCTTAATCAAGCTATAAGTCTCGGAATCCGGTCTCGCACCTCCGAGAATCATTCTCCTCAGAAGATTTGGGCTATAAACTTTGGCATGAACATAAGCTTTAATCAAACTATTATACACAAATGTATACCTGGTATAATTCGCCGTCTTCAGCTCATCAAACAGCTTCTCGACATTCTCGATGTCTCCTTTCTCTGCCAAAAACTCGATAATTGATAACGTTGTTTCCAACCACGGCGTTGATTTCCTTACAATGCTGCTTGTTATTTGCCTCGATCCCATGTCTAACGTCTTCAACGCTTCTTTTGTCAAACCCGCTTTTAGACAACCTAATGCTAGGTGTCGGTAGGTTATAGCATTCGGTTTGCACCCGTTCGATTTCATCTCCTTAAAGAGCCCTGAAACCTTGTCAACGAGACCGTTTTTGCTGTACACTGCTATGATGGAATTATATTGCTCCGTGGATTTTAGACCCTTTATCGATTTCATTTCTTCCCAAATTTCTTCCGCGCGATCTAGTCGTCCTACATGACCAAACGCTTCAATTGCTATTACGTAACTCTTTGTTCTGACATGAAGTAGATCTTGCACTATTCCCCAAGTTCGTTCTAGATCCTTCGTCTTTCCTAAGTATCCGTACAATATTATGAGGACGTCATATGTCGACCAATTTTTCCCGGATTTGGAACTCTCGATAGCCTCGACATAAGTCCCACAGACGGTGAACAATCTTGCTACAGCGTGTGCGTTTGCCAAAATGCAGTAAGTGATCTCGTTTGGTTCAACATCCGCCTTCTTCATGTCCCCAAAAACTCTCATTAACCCGTCGATATTATGATCGTTAGCTTCTATCTTCAGCAGAATGTTGAAAGTCGAGACGTGTGGAGTGACCTTATCAGCCCTCATTTGAGCGAGGATTTTAGGGATCATTTTTCTTCGTCTAGGGGACGAATGAAGAATTATGAGACGGTTGAAGATCAAATGCGAGATAGGATGCCCTAACTCTCGCATTTTCTTCATGTACTCTAACGAAAGCCTAATCACTCCTTTATCCAAGCACGCAATAACAAGGTTGTTGTAGAGCAAATCGTTCTGGAATTCGGTAGGAACGTTAGTAAACAGCTTTTCACCGTGCGATATACCATGAATTTTGACAGTGAACTCCAGAAGATACGAGTAATCCAACTCCTTTGGCTTATATGGCTTCTCGCGGATCACCCACTCCATCACCTATCAAACACAAAAATCAACCTTAATGTTCCGTAAAATCAAAGAAGTCCATAGATCAAACGTGGCGAGAAATAAGGCAAGTTCTACTAAGTGTCGGGCAAATCAGGGTGATGAAGCGTCAGGACACGCCTAAGCCGCAAAAAAAACTTGTGCCTTTGAGCTGAACGTATACAAGTAGAGGTATAAGACGCGTCTATTCTATGAAAAGTTTTGTTTCTTTGATCGAAAGTGAAGTGTCGAGATGTAGGACACGACTATTTGGTGAAAAAACTTCGCGTTTTTTTGGTCCAAAACGAAGTGTCGAGGCATAGAACACGACTATCTAGTGAAGTAAGCTTCTGATTCCGGTCTAAACTGAAGTGTCGAGGTGTAGGACACGACTATTCTGCGAACAAGTTCATGTTTTATACACAACACGACACGACATCAAAGTGAAGTATCGAATTAACATATCATTATAACAAACACCCATCAAATCAACATAATAATGTGTATCAACAATTCAACAATCCAAAACCCAACCTCAAGAGCTCTTTTGTTCAACTTTAACCTTCGCAAACGATTAATCGAATGAAAAATGTCGCCTTTATGCACCGGAAAACCCTCACCCATCCATTTTTGAAACACATAACTAATTGATTCATCTCTTGGCTTTTTTTCCAACCACAAAGATAACATTTTTGGAGTTTCTTCAAAAATTGAGTTCGAGTTTTGCGTACCCATTTCAGGTTGATCACTCACTGTATGTGTACAAAATGCAAATGTAGTTCGTTTGTTGCGGTTTTGTAAATGCACACCAGGTGTTCGATGAAATGTCGCAAAGAAAGTTCGACGAAAAAGAAGGGATAATACCCTCATATTTATTGAATTTTAGGGTAACCCAGTTCATTGGAGATGTTAAACAGATTTTGTAGAGAAATTAAAAACATTACAACGACCAAAATTTAGTTTTTCATTTGGTTTTTTGTGCTGTGTTTTTGGGGAAGACGTAGAAGGAATGAAAATAGATGGCAACATAAATGCAAAACTTCTATTCGCTTTCGCGCTTTCTCATAAGACTACTCCACTTTGTCTTATAAAAGGTCTTATAAAAGACGGTCTTTATTTTAGATCATTTTTCTTTTTACCTACGGTGATCAGTATTTAGGGACGTTTGTTTGACACTGGTCCCAAAAAAGACCGTCTATCACAAGACTTACTCGGACTAGTAAGGGTGTACTTTTTAAATTGGTTGGCCATTAGACTTACGTAAACCGTCTTATTTTAGACTTTGTCGATATTTACATACGGAGTATATACTAAGCATAAGTTATGACTTATGAGTACAATATTTTATCCTCATAAAGAAAGTGGTGAAGAACTTAAGAAAAATTATAAAAAGAGGTTAATGGGTTAATTATGGCCTAATTTTTTTTTTCCACGTATTTTTTTTTTTCTTATTTAAAAACCTTTTCATTGTCCAAGTTACCATTTGATGATGTCAACCACAAGCCCGTCGATAAATATTTTACACGAAGGCTTGTGGACATCAAATATGGACTGGAGAGTTGAGCCCTTACGATATGGCCATATGACTCTGACAGTCTGAGACCATATTAGAATATCAATTTGACCAAAATCTTATGGTAATTATTGAGTTTTAATAACCAGTTTATATAGTTAAATTCAATTTAGAGTTTAAATTTAAATATTAGGATAAAACTTTTCAGTAGTAAATATTAGAGTACATACACATTACAGCACACAGCTTACACAACCCATGGAACATCAACATACACAAACACAGAAAGATGCCATGGCAAAGTTGTTCAGTTCATAATTCACACATTTATTTCAAATATATTTGAAATGAAAAACATCCATATTCATTGTAAACCGAGATGTCGGTCTTTAGTCGCAAGTGCATGGATCGCATGAGCAGTCGTCTCCACAGCCGCACTCAGTCCTTGCATTCATTCTGCACACAAAATCCGTAAAACTTGTTACAATCATGGTTTTAAATATCAGCTGCACTGCGACCTATATATAAGAATTTTGATTTAAAGCCTTGAGCCAAAAAGGTCGAGTTAAACTATAACTGCTGCTTAAAAAACGAGCAGTAATCTGTACATATTTTACAAAGTACATACCTGACAGAGTTGTTAAGAGTCGTCGTCTTACAGAGAGTGTAGATTAGATTTTGAATAAGAGCTTGCAAAAATTGTTTGTTGTAGTTGTTGATGCAGAAATGAAGAAGGCCTACAGCTTTATATAGAGATAATCCTGAAGTTCATGTTAGAAAATTTCAACTGTACACGTCGGAAATTCCGGCCAATCAAAATGTCAACTGTGCAGGCAATCCACACATCTTTGTCAGAAATCAGCAATATAAATAAAAAAGAAGATAAAATTATCCAAAATAAACAAAAGAAATGGTCATTCAGAAGATTTGAGATTAAATAAAATAGGTAACCTTCAGATGTAACATCAGCATTGTAAAACAGCATGAAGCATGCTGCTTTACAACTTACGAGTAGTTATCGAAACTTATGCAGATGTAATAATCAAATACTAAAGAATGACTTCTTCTTAGTCGGTATTATTAAAATAGGATGGAGGTGATTCGTTCAAGACAACGACATAACCCGAGTGCTGCAAAGGCCTTGGCGACCTAGTCGACCGTGCTTGCGCCCTTTAAAACTTGCTGGAAGTAATGTGAGTATCAGAACTTCAGAACGCATATCTCCTGTCACTGGACATCGTTAAAATCAAACAAAGTCTACTATAACAAAAAAGAAAAACATCTACCAAATTTATTGTGAAATCGTATCACATAAGAATTTGTGTAATAGGGCTGACAATAAAAATACGCAAAACAACAATTAACAGAGAAATCATACCTCGTGGCTAAACGACTGCCTTGTAAATGGAATAGTTAGAAGATCGAAAGTAGTCGCTCGGATGAGCTCAAAAAGGGAAAGGCTCAATTAATGTTGAGAATGTAGAGTTATATGCCAATGTTCTAACCTCGTATTACATTGAAAATGAAGATTACAGGAAGCACTGCACAGACAACAGACCGATGGAGTAACAACGATAACAACCGAGACATCAAATGTCCTCATCGGGCATAAAATTCGTGAGCAAAATATTGCTCGAAAGTACACATCACTAAATGCATGTGCGAGCCGAGCCAAATTTAGCGCGTATATTTCCCCGTAATTGGGAACAAAGCAGATAACGAAAAACGGAAAAAGAAAATTCTGGGCATTTACACAAAAAACTCTCAATTCCAAGACTTGAATTACTTACAACTTATCTTATCCTATTACAGTTATTTTCTCGTATATTGTTCTAATTATAAAACACAAGAGAAACTTAAATACAAAACCTTTTCTTTTATATACAAGGTTGTTAATAAACAACTACCCAAGCAAGTAAAAAAAAAAAAAAAAAGATGAACCTGAAGCAGTTGTCAAGTGTGTTCAATACTTGCAAAGCCATTCTTGAATAGCTAGCCTTATGGAGTGGTTAGGTGTAAGATGCAGGTGATCCAATTTCAAATTAGTCATCGGAGACGTTTCCCTGCCGTTTTCTAGCCACTCTCGAATGGCCTCTCCCTCGTATGTAAATCCGTCTGCAGCTACTTGAGGATCACTCATGATCTCCTGAAGTGAGAGGACCCGACTTCAGTAACAGCATACAAAACATTATGTCGTGAAATTTTAGAATGCGGTTTTTCCAAAAATTTTGTGGGTACAGAAATTTGAGCCTTCGATTTGCTGAATAAGGTGGCCATGGTTATCAGAAAACGTGGAAATGATAATTAGGTGGGTCATCTAGCTTTATCTTATAATTTCTTAACTTACCAAACACCCCTAGGAAACTTCAGATGATTTCAAAAAACATCAGAAAATTTCATGAAAAGTACCACTTAAAAAAGAGACAAACTCCTGGAAACTTTAGAAAATTTTAGATACCTTAAAAAAATTCAGACTTTGACTTCAAACTTTAGACAACTAGATGAAGAGAACAAGTCCTAAAACTTTCTCGACTCAAATAATGAGGTTTATAGCTGAGGTAATTCAAAAATAACGAACCTGAAGAATTGGACACAAAAAGAAAGATGGAACTGGACACTCTTGTGGCATATAAAGTTGTTGCAACTCCTTCACTAAAGACGGTGTCAATTCTGGTCTGTCCCGACTGTTGGGTTCACAGAATCGCAAAGCAGTGTCTGCTAATTTCTCAGCCACAAGCGGGCCCCAAGTTCCTGCATATGGATCCAAAATCGAGCCCAATCGACCACTCGATACTGCTCTACGAGCATGGCTGACCAATCCACCAGGAGGCAGTCCAGTCAGCAACTGTAGAATGACGACTCCGAAGGAGTAAACATCGGATTTTGGGGTCATTATTCCTGCTCTATGGAGTTCTGGGTCTGAATATGGGAAGGCGCCCTTGGAAAATGGAGACTGAAGAAAACTCGGGCTGTGGACAGTGTCCTGCGATAGCAACCTAGATATCCCAAAGTCACACAATTTACAGTGTAATTCAGGATCAAGGAGGATATTTTCAGGTTGGAGATCACCGTGGACGATTTTTTCGGGATGAGAAGTGTGGAGAAACAAAAGGGCGGTTGCAATTTCGGAGATGATTCTAGCTCGGATCTTCGATGGTAGGATATTCCGTTTTTGGAAAAGATGGTACAGGAGGGTATCTGGTACATATTCATTCACAAGGGACCATGCCTCGGGACACGCACCAATCAGATTAATCAGGTGAGGGTGCCTTAACTTGCTAAGAACTTCAACCTGCAAGATTTAAACACCTTAGTTAAGCTAATAAAGACTCTCTATCACTTTTTAAATGAAAGACCAGCTCCATGACGCATAAACTGTTACCGCGTTTAGGTTTATGTGACTAGTAACAACTAAACTGTGACCACTTTTATACGTGCAAAAAATGGTCACGGTTACTTAATAATGGTCATGATTAGCGTTAATATAGTCACACATTATGCATCAGGAAGCCGTCAATTTTTTAGAGTTGTTGCAATTAGCTACTTTGCCATTGACATATTTGAGGAAATGTCGTGGGCCGACCATTAAAGTTGAGCAAGAGCTGGGACTAAATTATGGAGATGCACACAAAAAACAAACCTCCTTTTGAAACTGCGCTGGGGCTTGAATATTATGCGAATGCAACCTCTGTATAGAAATAGTTCTACCCAGCAGTTCTCCCTTGAACACACTACAGAACCCTCTTTCGCGTATTTTAAAGCTTTCGGAAAAGTTGCATGTTGCGCTTTGCAAATCTAATAGAGAGAACTCAACTAGTTCAGGAACATCATCCAGAAGTCCTCCACAACCTTGGCGATTGCTAACACCAGTTCGCCTGCGACTTCTCCACCGTTCAAGCCAACGGTCAGCTTCCACTTTCTGTTGCTGTAACCTTTGCCTTTCCAGCCGTAGGCTTGTTGTGCAAACTTGTATAAGTTTCAGTTCTCCAGCTACTTCATCACAACGTCGGTTTGCTTCCTGCACACGGCAGTCAAGGACAGCCACATTCCTCATGGTCTTCTGAAGTTGCCCCGTAACTTCTAATCTTTCTTCTAGAAGGGTGTCTTGCTCGTGAATCATATGTCTTAAGGCGTCTTCAGCTTCCGTCCTGAGTTTAACTTCGTGGGCGTGAATAAGTCCAATTTCTTTCACCTATGGAAATCCAAGATGTTCACATATAACAGATAATTACAAATAAGTAAAGCTTGCTTCCCACGAGTAAATGATTTCAGTATATGTATTACACTTGATAATGTTTATGCTATGCTCTACGCTTCTTGGCTAAGCGATGAAACTTAGCAATCAAGATATATTAGGGCAAGAAAACCACCTTTCTGATTGCTTGAATGGCTTCAGCTTCCAAACATTCCCGCTTCAAAAGTTCAGCAAATGCTTCATCCTTCAATTTTTCAGCTTCTTTTTTCAAATCCAACAGTTGAGCGTACAGACTTACTTCCGCCAATTTGGTATCTATATCAGAATAATCACTTCTCTCACGTAATGTAATAGATGTCGAATCATCGTTGGTTGTGGTCTGAGCTAAATAAGGACCATAAGAATTTTCTGAACTACTTGAAGCGCGAGACAGCAGCGAATCATCTTCAGTGCGTCCACTTTGAGCCCACTTTTCTGTTTCAGAAACTTGTGCGCGTAGACGAGAAGACCTAAACTGAAGACGATCTGTGTTGTACAGATGTTCACTTTTGCTATATCGAGAAGATTTTGACCAGACTCTCTCTGGACCCAACTTCTCTTCTTGGCAGTCTTGAGGAAGCAAAGCTACTTCTGAAGCTTCTCTTGTCCAAACATGTCTTCCCTTGTAAATGAACCGAATCTCGCAAAACGCTGGGATATTTTTGGCAGCATAATTGGCTTTACTTGATTTCTTTGTCACCTTTTCATAGCTGTGCCATATCATTCACACATTCAGTATTGACAAACATTGAAAACGACTATAGACACATGAATGAGGAGTTGGAAAAGACACGAAAGCCAAAGACGTGAAAAAAGAAGATAATATTCATAGATTCATAAGTATCCATTACATGTCAACGGACATTGACGAGCAGCTTAATAAGTGTATACCCATGAAAAAAAAAACAAGGAAGCTAAAGATAGCACATACTTTCCAGAGACAGAGCCCATAATAAGCTTTCGTATATCATGGTTGAAGATAACTTCCACAAGTCCCTTGTGAACTTTCTCAGCTTCGGTGACAATCAAGCTAGCTTTTACCTGCAATTATGAGTCACTACTTACGGTTTTTGGTATACATACAATCCGAGATATTGATGAAGGATCATATTATAACTCACAATTTGCATGTTAAGCTACATTATCATATCAAAAAAATTGACGAGGGGTATCAAAAACAAATCACTAAACAAGCAAAACCTCTATCCAGCCACGAAAACACTGAACGGAAACAGTAATATTCACCTTGGCTGCATTTATGATGTTCAAGTAATATTGCAGAAGGTCATTCATTTTTTCTCGCTCGACTTTTCTGAAAGCTGCCACCACTGCAGGATTTGCTTGATTTGCTGGAAGTTTTCCCACTGCATAACAAATCAAACGCAATTCGTGCTCCATTACACAGTCAGAAAACCCGACCTAGTCCAAGTAATGTGGAAAATAAAGAGGAGAAAGACGGGTTGCTCACTAGGAGGACACCAATGTTATTTACTTTCAATGTCGTGAATGTGTGATGTCGTTAACTCGGCTTTTAAGTGAAGCAAATGTTCATTGCATTACATTGAACATACTCTTGCAATATCTTATTTCTCGTCATTTCACTAATTGTCTCCCATATTCTCTACTAGTAGTATACGTTCCCATGACGCAATTACATTGTAAAGTTATGGCGATTAGCTCCAACCAAACACAGCATTCGCCTTTTCATACCGATTTTCCTCAGACATCACAAAATTGTATCCTTTTGTTTTTCACTGTCCTTTAGCTCCAAATTACGGCAGAATCAAGCAAAATGAGCTACGGCTTACGACTACAGATGAATCATACCTCCCATTTCCTCATAATAAGCTAACAATCATAACATTTGAGTTTTAATTCGCCATTTCAACAATCGATCATAATTTAATCAAATCGAGCAATTCAATAAAGCAAACACTACATTCATTTAATCATCCAATACAATCACAGCATCAAATTAACAATAATTGTTCAATTTCAGCATCAAAGTCATCATCATCATCAAACATCAATCAAATGCAAAAAAAAAAAACAAAACAATAACTGGGAGAAAGATGATTACAGAGAGTAGGAATAACCGAAGAAGGCTGATGAACATGAAGGAGACAAATATCGAAACGGCGAAACGCAGAAACAGTCCAACGAATCAAAGACAAAGCTTTCTCAGTGTTCCTCCCTACAGCAACGTAAACTAACTCTCTCCTCTCTCTTTCTTCTTCGACAATTTCCCCCAAATTCGCCATATTTTTATCGCCGGAGAAAAACCCTAGAAATTCGCCGGAAAATCGAAAAAACAAAAGTAGGATTATCGGAATAATTAGATGATAATTAATTTGATTAGTGTTAGATTAAAGTGGAAGAAGGAGTCAATGTTGTTGACTTTTAGTGAAAAAAACACACAAATATTTTGGATTAACTGTCACTTTCTAACTACTTGTCGACGTGCAATTTGGAGGGAAATTTGGGGGCTTCATTTTCGCCATTATGGTCGCTTTTGTTTTGATTTTTTTCCCTACGAGAGTTGACGCGGATCATTACAAGAGGGTAGAGCTGGCCAACTACACGGGCCAGGCCGGATCAATCCGGCCCTAACCGCATAAAGGGCCTCATTTTAGGAGTCCGGGCTGGCTCCCTCAAGCTTGTTGGGTCCTGCTTTTTTAAGGGTCGGGTTCGGGTTCAATTTTTGGAGTCTGATCCTCTCAGGCCTGCCAAAAAATAAAAATTAATTTTTAAAGGGCAAAGCCTGGCCCGGCCTTCTCAGGCCCGCCTAAGGGCCGGACTAGAGCCTCAATTTAAGAGCCCGGCCCTTTGGAGCCCCAACCCTTGCCTCCAAAGGGTTGTGTCAGAGCTTCCCTTCGGTGCCCGGCCCTTGGCTTGGCCACCTCTACAAGAGGGGTATAGATTTGAAACTGAGACCTAGTTTGGTTTTGATTTTTTTTTTTTTTTTTAAAATAGAGTGTTTAACATTCAAGGATACGACACTTCAATCCGTACTTACAAACTATTACAATTAAAATAAAATTACAATCAAAAGAGTCACATAAACAACATCGGATATAAAATGTGTGTTGGTAGATTGCGGTGGTTTTGGCACGAATTTTAGCTTTTGCTTTGATTCTGTGAGGAGCGTTTAGTAGTAGGCTAAACCTAATAATATTAACTCAATTATATGGGTTAATGTTATACGGAGTATGTTCGATTCATGCAATGTAGATGATCGAAAGCAGTAAACTTGAATAAGATTGGTGAGGACACAAGACTATTTTATAGTCGAATTTATGGGCCAATAAATGATGATATGGTCCATCACCTTATGCCCAAAAAAACATGATAGTAATAGACTCAAAACGAATCTATTAGGGCTAGTTAAGCTAAATTTATTAAAATTAAGCTGAATTTATTTGATTTTTTTTATATATAAATTTGTAATTGGTAAGGCTAAACTGAACTTATTTGAATTTTTTTTTTTTTTTTTTTTTTTTGAAAAACACATTTAAGGGGTTAAATTTATCAAAATTGAGCCGAATTGAAACGAGTTTAAATTAAGCCGAAAATAAGCGAATACGGAAAGTATTCCGTACTATATACAAGGAACAAACAGTGATCAATCAATTCAATACACCACATTTTCAAGAGCAATCAATGAACAAATTACAGAAGTACTGGCACACATAGTACTTCAATTTGAAGGGAATTTTTCTTCAATGTTGTTCATGCAGCTGACTTCAGCAAATATTAATAGTTGAGCCAGGACGGTTAGCCAAGGACGGCCCGTATTCGTCATACTGTGCCTTGGTCATCCACTTCTGCAACGATCAAAAAGCGACTCATAAGCTACGTTACTCGAAATCAGCTACAAGTGTACAACATAGTTTCATGCTTAAAACTTCAAACAACTTGAGTAGCTAAGGACGCCGTAGTTTTTTCTTGCTTCTACTTAAAAGGAAAACATTAGTTTAAGACAACTGAAAACATAGATAATACGGAGTATATCCTAAGCCAACTAAGTCTCGTATGATGACGTACTCACCTCTTGGAACGAGTCGAGACATGACAGTATTGACCCTCCAAACCAGGCAATGTACAGGCTCTCGGTTGGTTTCAAAATCTTGATATGATCGGGATTTAGGGTTGTACGGAAAAGTTCGGACCGAAATCTATCAGCAAATCCAGGGATCACAGTGGTACCTCCAGTGAGCAAAATGTTATTAAACAAACAGTGCCTGATTTCGCCATCACATTTCAAGATAGAGTTGTAAGTCATTTCATGGACACTAGCAGCGTCGACACCCATCATTGAATCGTCGAAGAGAAGTTCAGTGCACTGGAAGCGCTCGGCTCCTATGGTAATAGTCCGCCCATCTGGCAATTCATAGCTCCGATCAACTGCTGAGGGAATAGTATTGGCTCTCTCGAGCTCCTGCCAATGTTCATAAGCAACGTAAGCTAGTTTCTCCTTTAAATCCCGTACAATTTCTCGGTCAGCAGTTGTAGAGAAAGAGTATCCTCTGTCGGTTAAACTCTTCATGAGGTAATCGGTTACATCACGTCCACCCACATCGAGATGGCGAATAGCGTGTGCCAAGACATGTCCCTCGTAGATAGGAACAGCGCGGCTGACACCATCTCCACACTCCACCACAACACCTGGCATTCAAAAATCAAATCATTGTAGTACGACTGTACGAGTAACATTATTGGCACAACCAGGAAAATGATAGCTATACAACATCACCCCAATGCCTTACCCCTGTGTGGGTTGAGAGGTAACAGTACACAAAGACTGTTTCCGAAAGACATAAAATGAAGATTGGGTCGAGAACTGAATCGAATAATAATTAGTACTGTACTTCACGATAAAAAGAAATGAGGCCAGTTTCATGAGCCATTTTGCTTAATTCTACCGTACAGAAGTTCGAGCTGTACAGCCCGTGGTATTAAGGGAAGAATAGCAAAAAAAAAAAAGATCTGCATCGATTTATCGAAAACACATGAGATTCACTTACCAGTACTACGACCTCTAGCTAGCAAGGATAGTACAGCCGAGTTGACAATATGCATAGCAGGGACATTGAAAGTCTCGAACATGATTTGGGTCATTTTCTCGCGACCAGCCTTTGGGTAAAGAGGTGATTCAGTAAGTAAAATCGGTTGGTTCTCAGGGGCAACTTTAAGCTCATTTTCGAAGGTATGACCCCAGATTTTTGTCATGTCGTCCCAACTGCCGACCACACCGCGCTCAATTGGATACCGTACGGCCAAAATACCACATTTTGATAGGGCTTCTTCGCCGACATATGTACCTGTCTGATCCATACCAATAATACTAGGGATAACTGCCACAGGATCGTCATCTCCAGCAAACCCAGCCTACATTGAAGTACGAATATTTCGGTTAGTCAAGACAATATTAATAGCATCCCCCGTATATGCCAAACCTTCCAACTTTTGAAACCATGCCATTCATTGAAAAGATAAAGTATACTGCCTACCTTAACCGTTCCACTTCCACTGTCACAAACAATAGCGGGCCGTACATCTACATCTGCCATCTTATACGCTCAATTGAAGGACTTACATCAAAGAACAGAAGAGTGAGCATGAAAACAGCATAAATAACCGTAATAATTCAACACAGTTGCCAAGCATGTAACATAGTTGATCATGCGAAAGACACCCCAAAAATGAAAACTACACCCTTTCAATCTCATCCCCAATAAACATACCTGAAACTTACAAGATTGAGACAGATAAGTTTATGACAGAGTTAATAGATGATGTAATGCTCATACCTTAGAAGAGAGAATGTGGGAGACCTCGACTGGCGCTCATCCCTTTTGGCTTCAGGAAATGAAGAAGAGAGACCGTGACACTAAATTGGAAAAAGAGGAGCCAGGAAAAAAGACAGACAAAAGGAGTAAAAAAAAGAAAAAGAACAGGTTAAAGAGTTTTTTGCTTATGAGAAATACATGGCCGTCCACTTTATATATACTTACATATCAACATGCAGAATTAAACACCTATAGTAGCATTCTTTGACATGGTCTGCTCAAACAATCAGAAATAGGACCAAACAAACCAAAACAACATTATTACAAATAATGAACGAATACAAATTCGTTCTTGTTTCTTTGTGGTCATAAAGACCAAGTCTTGACAACAATGAAATCTAATTCCGAAAAAGGTAACATTGAAGACTCAATCAAATAATGCGATAAAAACTTCAAAAATTGAAGTTCATTCTCCTTGCAACAGAACCTGTTTAGAAGCATTTGCGGTGAACAAAAGAGTCTCCACATTCATCGTACTCTGCCTTGGCAATCCACATCTGTAACAACCGTGTAATCGTAGTAATTAGTAATACTAAAGTCGTCATTTTTTTTTAATGTTCTGACTGCATCTCGTAGACTTTGCTTATACCTTTTGAAATGAGCTGAGAGATGCTAAGACGGACCCTCCAATCCAGGAACTGTACTCCCTCGTAGGTGGGGCCAAAATCTGGCTCATCACACGGGGGAAAAAAATTCTGAGAGATACTAAACTCGTCATTTCCTTGCTCATTCTATCAATAAATCCAGGGATCATCGTGGTTCCTCCACTGAGAACAATGTTACGGAACAAAGGAAACCTGAGACCGCCATCACATTTCATGATGGAGTTGAAAGTCATTTCATGGACACCCATAGCTTCTACACTAATCATGGATGGCTTAAAGAGTAATTCAGTGCACTGGAAACGCTCAGCTAAGATGGTAATAACTTGCCCATCTGGCAATTCATAGCTCTTCTCAACTGCTGCGCTAGTAGTATTGACAGCCTTGAGCTCCTGCTCGTAATCTAGAGCAACATATGCCAGTTTTTCTTTTATCTCTCGTACGATTTCTCGATCAGCAGTTGTGGAGAGGGAATATCCTCTGCCAGAAAAATTCTGCATGAGGTGATCAGTTATATCACGTCCAGCCAAATCCAGACTGAAAATAGCGTCTGATAAAACATATCCCTCGTAGATAGGGATGGCGTGGGTGACACCGTCACCAGAGTCCAACACAATGCCTGGCATGTCAATATCATTATAGTAACATTATCAGCACCACAACCATGTGTTATATTTTTAGTGTCCACAAAATAATTACTCGCTACAATAGTATGTGAAAATTACAGGTGATTCAAATACCTTTTAGAGCTTGTGTTACCAAAAAAATTAACTTACCAACTAAGCTCATATAAATTGTGCATTTGCACGGGAACAAAACTAGTTGTAAACTCCCGGATTTCACTTACCAGTAGTAAGACCAGTAGCGTATAGGGATAGAGCAGTAGAGTTGACAATATGCATAGCAGGGACATTGAAAGTCTCGAACATGATTTGGGTCATTTTCTCACGGTTAGCCTTTGGGTTAAGATGTGCTTCAGTAAGTAAAATCGGTTGGTTCTCAGGGGCGACTTTAAGCTCTTTGTCAAAGGTATGCCGCCAGATCTCCGTCATGTCGTCCCAACTGCTGACGACACCGCGCTCAATTGGATACCGCACGGCCGAGATATCGCTTTTTGATAGGGCTTCTTTGCCGACATATGTGCCTGTCTGATCTATACCAACAATGCTAGGGAAAACAGCCATAGGATAATCATTTCCTGCAAATCCAGCCTACATTGCAGTAAGCATATATCAGTTAGTCAAGACGATATTAAATAGTTCCCCCTCGCATAAACCAAACCTTCCAACTTTTGAAACGATGTCTTTAGTTGAAAAGATAAAGCATAATGCGTACCTTAATCCTTCCAGTTCCATTGTCGCAAACAACAGGAGCTACCTCATCTGCCATATTCTACGCTGAATCGAAAGAGGTACATTTAAGAACAGGAATTTAGCGTGAAAGCAGCAATGAATACAGAAGGGATTCAGCAAAACATACACAGTTGCCAAGAATCTACCATATTCGATCAGTCAAAGAAAAAAAAAAACAGCCAGAAAATAAACCTACACCCTTTGCATCTCATCCCCAATAAACATACCTAAAACTTCAATGGTTTGTTTGGATGGATGAGTTTGGAGGGAAGTTGAGCTAGAGATCCAATTTACAAGTTTGATTAGCAAATGAGGCAAATAAAATCCTTTAAAGAGAAATTAGATATGGGGAGGAATATTAATCCTCGATTCTCCCTCCCTTCCCCTTCCCTCGCTTCCCCTCAATGTATGATCCAGACAAAACCAAATGGTTGAAACACATCAGGATCTAATAGAGTTCATACTTTCGCAATGGTCTGGAAAATGTCACTCCATGTGACCACCAATAAACTCCATACTAGTCTATTTGGCGTAAATCATAGTCAGGCTTCTATTTCAACATTAATTCTTCTAATGTGCAAATTCAAGATTAAAAGTACTAAGATTTTGGGTGAAACACTGAAAATTGAAATCTCGAGTATCATATATTCATATTACATGCCTCACATAAGAGGCTTTAACTACACTTTAGGTAGCTTTTCATCTTCAAGAATGGCAACCATACTCGTATCCTTGCACGCAGTGTTGCACTTGGATATGGGTATGGCCCATAAAGCAAAGTGCCAAGGTAACATAGGATCTCGGTGAAGATAGCCATTCCGAATTATATGATATCAGAGAACATGTCTAACAGATAGATTCTCTATCGCACGAATAAAGATTAATAGATAGTGAAATGCCCATACCTTAAAGAAAGACTGTACGAGACCTCAGCTGACACTCAGCGTTTGGCTGCCGAAAAGTAACTGAGAGAGACTGTTACACTACAACGGAAACAAAGGAACCAAAAAGAAAGACAGATAGATAGACAGACGAAAGGGATGTAAAAACAGGAGCAGATGAGATGAAAGTGTTTTTGTTTGTGAAGAAGGCATGGCTGTCCACTTTCTATTTATTAACATGGAAGAAATTAGCCAATTTGTCAACATGCAGTAGAAAACACCTTCAATGGCTGTCATTGACATGGTCTACTCAACCACAAGCAAAACATGATAAGACTTAAATCTTGGCAAATAACTGAACAATTTTTATAGAACAAATAGGCCTTAAATAGGATTAAACAAGAAATTTGACCGAGCAAAACAAAACAATAGGCTTTAAAATAATGAACGAATACGAATTGTGGAAAAAGCAACTTGATTATGATTTTCTACGGTATAAGCTTTTTCCTGCTTCCCCTCCTTTAGTAGAAGACGACAATTCTCCAAATTCCAGCACCGTAAAACTTCGAATGAATAAAAATACAATTCACCAAAGCTAATTTTCATTTATGAAGGACTGGTGCATGTTTGTTTGATAAACTCTCACCTCCGTCCTTCCAATGAAATTCAAAAGTTCCATCATGACACAGAAATGGTACACTGGAGAGAAGAGTGTTTTCACATCTACAAGGCTACAATACAGTAAGAAGCATACGACAACCACGTAGCAACGCCCCTGAATGTTGTGACACGAAGCATTTTCATAAGACACACTCAAGGTTTGGCTCCGGAAAAATAACGATGACAGACTAGGACACTAAAATGGAAAAGGGGGAGCCAAGAAGAAAGGTAAACAGACAGACAAAAGCAGCAATTTGTAGTAAACACCTACAATGGTGGTCGTTTACGTGGTCTACTCAACCAATCAAAACTTGGTAAACTTAAATCCTGGAAAATAAGTAAGTTTTATTGGCCAAACAAAACTTAATTAGAATCAAACAAGAAATAAGATTAAGCAAAACCAAAACCAAAAAAAGAAACATGGTTAAAATAATGAACAAATACAAATTCCTTCTTGTTTCTCCATGATCATAAAGACCAAGTTCTTGACATCAATAAAATCTAATTCCAAAAAAAACGTAATGAACGACTCAATCAAATAATGTGATAAAAACTTCAAAGATTGAAGTTTATTCTCCTTCCATCTTGATCAGGAAACAGAACCTGTTTAGAAGCACTTGCGGTGAACAATAGAGGGTCCCGATTCATCGTACTCTGCCTTGGCAATCCACATCTGCAATATCCATGTAATCGTAGGAATTAGTAAAACTAAAATCATTATTTCAATAATTTTCCGACTGTATCTCATAGACGATATTTATACCTGTTGAAAGGTGCTGAGAGATGCTAAGATGGACCCTCCAATCCAGACACTGTACTTCCTCTCAGGCGGTGCCACGACCTTAATCTTCATGCTGCTTGGGGCCAAAGCAGTGATTTCCTTGCTCATTCTATCAGCAATTCCTGGGAACATCGTGGTTCCTCCACTGAGCACAATGTTTCCATACAAATCTTTCCTGATATCGACATCACATTTCATGATGGAGTTGTAGGTGGTTTCATGGATACCCGCAGCTTCCATACCGATCATCGATGGCTGGAAGAGGACTTCAGGGCATCGGAAACGCTCGCTACCGATGGTAATGATCTGTCCATCAGGCATTTCATAGCTCTTTTCAACTGTTGAGCTGGTATTGGCGGTTTCGAGCTCCTGCTCATAGTCGAGAGCAATGTACGCCAGCTTCTCCTTTATATCCCTTACAATTTCTCGCTCAGCACTTGTGGTGAGGGAGTAACCTCTCTCAGTGAGAATCTTCATGAGGTGGTCGGTCAGATCACGGCCAGCCAAATCCAGACGTAAAATAGCGTGTGGCAGGGCATATCCCTCATAGATGGGAACAGTGTGGCTGACACCATCACCAGAGTCCAGCACAATACCTGACATTCAAAATCATTATAGTAATTATCTTTGAAAAAAAAAAAAAAAACCTACCAACATCGACATAAAAAATTGGGTGACCAAAAAGTTATTTTGCTTTTGAACAAGGTGAATCAATAACAGTCTATTTCTGGTAACTAGCGCAGAAAGTATGACATGTAATCTCGATAAACGGGCATATCATCAAGGAATCAATCGGAAACAAATATATGCAAAAGAACGTCCTCTGAAATCAACTTACCAGTAGTACGACCACTGGCGTACAGAGAGAGAACGGCCTGGATGGCAACATACATAGCAGGAGCATTGAAAGTTTCAAACATGATTTGAGTCATTTTTTCTCGGTTAGCCTTTGGGTTAAGAGGCGCTTCTGTGAGTAAAACTGGGTGCTCCTCAGGGGCAACGCGGAGCTCATTGTAGAAGGTATGATGCCAGATCTTTTCCATGTCATCCCAGTTGGTGACGATACCGTGCTCAATAGGGTATTTCAAGGTCAAAATACCACGTTTGGATTGGGCTTCGTCACCAACGTACGCGTCTTTCTGACCCATACCAACCATGACACCAGTGTGACGGGGACGACCCACGATACTGGGGAAGACAGCCCTAGGAGCATCATCTCCGGCAAATCCAGCCTACATTTTCGAAAACAAAGACAGGAATTACTCACGATTACCTTCACATAATACGAAATCTCGACAACGAATATTATTCTCTCTACCAGCAAAGATGAGGTATACCTTAACCATTCCAGTTCCATTGTCGCACACAAGGGGTTGGACATCTTCTACATCCGCCATCTGATACGTCTAGCTGCAGAAAGCGCAGAATAATTAAGAACATATCAAATGTTCACGATAAAAATTAATTACCAACAAACATAATTGGATCTAGCCAGCAGCACATCCAGAAGTCGAATTTAGTCATCCAAGGTTAAAAGAAGCACCTACGAAAATATTACTCCGTAATAATTTCTGCATTTTGGTTAACTCATACAGTGACAGTCTCTACGACATCGAAAAATCAACATACTGGGTTGACATTATGAACAGCCATAACGAGAGCCCAATTCAACAAAATTTGAAAGCTCGGTATGAACTCGTGTTATGGTTTGTCATTTATCTTGAGAACTCGAGATCAAAAATAGCAGAATCCAAATAATGTGAACACTGTTAAACAAACATTAACGATAAAAAAAGACATAATACAATTTAGATCATAATTTTGAAATCAGATCATGGAATTAATTTCCGTAACGCATCTATGATCAAGGCTTAACATGCTAAATGCGGCGGATATCGAATCAAAATGCTCCAATAATTCTCCGTAGTCGCAATGATAATCGAAACGATCGAATTTCGAATTCAAATCACATCTCATACTCTTAATTACATCAAAACAACACCAAATCATCAGCAGAAAACAACAAATCATCTAAAATACACAAAATTCAATCAAATTCAACACAAAAATTCATGATATCAACGTACATTGTAAAATCACTTTGATTTCGGTGTCACGAAATTGAAATCACATTTCATACTCTTAATTATAGTACATCGAAACAACATTTGCATTAAAACAACACCAAATATTCACCAAAAAAAACAACAATTCATCTAAAATCCAAAAAATTCAACACATAAATTCACGATATCAACGTACATTGTAAAATCACTTAAATTGCAACACGAAATTCAAACAGATCAATCAATCAATCATCGGCGATCATAACAGATCCAAACAATTAATATCACAACAACAACATTACTAAACAGATCGAATGAATTTCAAAAACGTAAGAACAAAATTAATTTGGGGGAAAAAAAATTGGCGTACCTTAGAAGAGAGAGAGAAGAAAAGTGCGTTTGATTTCGAAAGCAAAGAAAATGCGAAAATGAAATGAAATGAAAAAGAGAGGAGGGTTAAAATAAAGGAGCTAAAAAACGGGGGTTATTAAGACCGAAAAAAATGTTTAATTTTTTATTTTTTTTTATTTTTTTTAAATTTTTTTGTAAATTCGTGGTTGAATTTAAACGCTCAACGTGGTGAAGTGTATGGTAGATTTGGTAGTGTAGTGCTCCGGTGTTATTATTCATTTATTTGAAAACAAAATTGTGTTACATAGTCGGCCAAATGTTATCTAAAATGTAAAAGCTCGAAATGAACGGATCAGATTAAATCAGAAGATGTTTGGCGCGATGATCGGAGACGGAGATATCGCCATTAGTGCCGAGGTTCGAATCTGCCATACTGTTGTAATGGCGCTTGTCTGCCAGGACCAAAAAAAAACAAACAGATCAGGTCATTTGAGCTCGTGTCACATGAAATTGAGTCATTAATTCTTAGCATTAACTTATTTGACTCAAATAAACAGGTTATTAATGTTTTATCTAAATCTAATCTATTTATATTTCGTGTCGGATTCGTATTTATACTTAAATAGGTCATCACGTTGGGATTCAAACCCATTAGTTTTGAGTCGTGTCATGCCAACTCTAATAAAATGTGATTATTTTTAGTATTTAATATGTTTATTGAAAATTTTATCATAAATTTATTGTACTCCGTATGAGATTATTTCATATCATAATGTTAGCCCAAATAGTAATAGCCCGATTATTTTTATTACTAATTTCAAGTTTTATGTTGAAAATATCAAGTTTTATTTGGGTTTTTTTTTTTCTTGTTGGGCTCATTCTATGGTATAAATAGTGGTGGCCCGGTTATTTTTATTACTAGTTTTATGATTACTATTGATAACATGTTGTATTTTATATGGAGTACTAAAATTTGTCTAGCGTGTTAGACCATTTTACTCAAGAGATGTAGAGTTATGATAACTTTTGAATTATTTTATCGCGAGAAGGTCCTCATATTCTCAACACCAAAAAAAAAAAAAAGGAAAAATATATCTAATTTTTTTATTGAGCCGATTTAGGAGATTTACTTGAATTTATAAGATGTTATACATGAAAATTTTGTTAATTGTTCTTCCCGCTTCATTTAAAATCTTAACAAATACTAAGAGTAAATAATTTTGAACAATTTTTGCTAAAACAAATGCTATCTAAAAAAACAATATCCATAGATTTTTGAAGAACTTGGAACATATAAAGAAAGAATACAATACAATATATGGTTGCATTCTGGATGAGCTACCTACGAATGTAGTGGGTCCGTCAACTAAGGGTTCTTGGATATGGAAGGGTATCCTGTGGGGCTGGGATTTACTGAAACCTAATTTAGCATGGAAGATTGGGTGGAATTCAGAGGTCAAGGTATGGAGTGATAAATGGGTTCAAGCTACAATTCCGATTCCGAAGATAAACATTGACCACAATGTTTTGTCGGATTGGAGGGTGGGAACTATGATGGAGGGGGGAGGCTGGAATAAGACAATCTTGGAGGAGACCTTTTCTAAGGATTGGGTTAATAAGATAGCGTCTATTCCTCTAACTCTGGAGAGGAGTTATGATTCCTTCTACTGGTACATGAGTAGGTCAGGGTCGTATGACCTTAAATCAGGGTATGGGGTTGCTCTCGAAGCACTTCTGGATGGTAACTTGTCGAAGAGGGACACCGAAAGGGGGAAGGAGAGGTTTAGAGACTTTTTTAAGAAACTGTGGAGTCTTCCCGCCTCAGGAAAATGGAAAATTCTGGTATGGAAAATTCTCAACTCGTGTCTCCCGCTTGGGGAGGAATTTCAAAGGAGGAATATGGTGACCATGACCGGATGTGCCCTTTGCCATGACTTGGAGACGTTGGAAACCTATGAGCACCTTTTCAGAAACTGTACCTTCGCTAAACATCTTTGGTTTGGAAGCATTTTAGGTATCAGGATCGATGAGAGGGAGTGTTGTAGCATGCAAGAATGGATCTGCAACTGGTTATCTTTCCTGGGGAAAGCAGATAAAAGAGAGGGGGATGACTTAAGTTGGAGACAGACACATTTTCTGGGAATCCTGTGGACTATTTGGATTGCTAGGAATGCAGCGAAATATAGGAACTCCAAAAGTATTTTGAAGGAATATTTTTACGCTTATAGGAGTCTAACGTCAGACGCAGTGGAGGCCCAAAAAGTTAGACGAACCAGAGGTCAACAACTTTCCTCGTTTAAGAGGTCTGAAGATCCATTAGACGATGATTCCAGGGATAATCAGAATTTCATCTTGGCCAACCATTCCTTGTGCGGTGCTCACCTCTCCTTGCAGGTGGATGCAACATGGTTGAAGGACGGAAGATCAACGGCGGGATGGATTTTGGATGACGGCCTCTCAAAATTTAGGAAATCTCACATTTTCAGAGCGGAATCAGCACTACAAGCTGAAGCAGTAGGTATTAGGGAAGCGTTAAGATGGGCAATTAAGGGGAAGTTCTTTCACCTTGTGGTCTACACGGACTGTATCAAAATTGTTCAACAACTACGACAACCGCATGAAGCTGATCACGTTCTTTCTATCGTTTTATTAGATTTTTTCTCTCTTGCTAAGTTTTTCCATTGCCTTTCTATTACTTTTCGTCCTAGGTCTGAGAATACCGATGCACACAACCTTGCGAGGTCCGTTATGCAAAGGTGATCATAGACTGTATCCAGTTGGCCAAAAAAAAAAAATATAAAAAAAATATAACTAACAATTTAGTACTAATGTATTAAAAGCTCAAAGAATAAACTCATTACATAATTAATATTAATTATTTTCAAAAAATAATATAATTAAATAAATAATTGAAATTTCATCAATCTGATGTGTGATGTGTGCACATTATACTCTTTTGCATCGCACGTACTAATTGCCAATGCGTGGATGATGAACAAATTGATTGAACTTGATCCGGGCAGCCCTTAATTTTTCAACGTATTCTCGTAACCACGACTCTTGATTACGAACCGCTTTATAATTTCTCGATCGAGACTCGACCAAACACTCAGGCAAAGGTGGATTGTACCGATCTTCATCATTACAATAAGAATAAATAAGATTTTTACTCCTAAATTCCTCGTATTTCGTCATATCATCGGGTTGTATTCTTCCACATGTAGTCCACATATGATCGCCGCCACAGAATGTAATGTCTCCTCTAATGAGACATCTAGCGACCGTAATATTTGTGTACTCGGCCACGAAAGGCTCTAACGTAAAGTTAGCGGTAGCCTTACCTCCATGAGTGGCCCAACTTGACCCGTCCCAATTTGTGGCGAATAGTCTCATAGGTTTAGACGGGAAATCTCCGCCCATACCAGGCACCTTTTGAACCTTTCGTATCATAATATCATCGATATAAAAAAGAATTTGGTTGTCATCATAAAAGATGGAGTATTGGTGGGCCTCTTGAGTCGGATCAAACCATAAGTTGTACCTTTCCTCCCTGCCACGGTGAACGGACCCGCTACCATAGAAATTCGTTTGCAGGGTCCATTTTTCAGCAACTGCATGACCTAAGAACTCGAAATCAATCTCATCATGGTTATCTTGATATTCGTCGTTATTTGTTGTATAAAATGTGACAACAACTCCACCAGAATAGTTCTGTGGCGGTAATTTAATATAGGCACTAAATAATCCTGTAGGATAAGCTAAACGCGAACTAAATCCCGACGATCCAGTTTGACGTCTAAGGTATAAATTAACACCATAATCGTTATCGGTCACTTCTACTTCACCGCATTGGTCCTGAAATGCTTGATCATAGGGCACGATCGTCAATGGTCCAGGACAACCGTAGGACAATGTTATGAAAGACGACACTAATAAAAGTAAAGTTAAGCAAATGTGCAACATTATTTCAATCGCTCGATTGAATTGATAGTACTAAAACCTGAAATAATAAAAATTATAAAACATTAATATTAATATTCATCAATGCAATATTTGATTTTGCTTTGAATGGAATATATAATTATGGTAACTTGTCTTGTTGTTAAATGAATTATGAGTAATTTTAAACTTGAGGATAAAGTTAAATAAGTTCATTACTTTATCATTAGGTAAATAGATCTAGCTGAATATAGTATATTATATTTCAATGAATGTATACAATTAATAAGCAATAATGAATCATTAAGTAAAGTTGAACCCTCTCAAGAGCGAGTCGAGTCAAGCCTCGATAATATATGATAGAGTGAGATAGGTTATATTAGTGTCGTGATCAATGCCGAACTATACATAAACCAAAAAATAACTAAAATACAGATTATAGGTTACTAGTAAAGTATTTACCGTGATTATACTAAGGATACGAGATCTCTTACGTATACCACCTCGAAAGCAAGCTTAACTACACTATATATAAATACAGTATCGAATAATTTTTAACAAAATCGTTTAATAGTTATGTGATCGATGAATAAGAAGTGAAAGTTAAAGATATGAGACTAAATCTCATATTAACTCACTATTTATTGTGAGAAAAAGATAAACTCATGATACATTATTAATTGTCACTTTCCAATTAAGTGATTTAAATTAATTTATTTCTAAAAGGAGGAAATTATATTTCACCATTGATAAAATTATACACACATCGAAGAATATATTTTAGTGAACAACTATGTAAATGTAAATTTTCGTTATTGATTTTCCGTATACGGATTTTACTCCCGTGGTATACTTTTTTCATTTAGTTTCCAAGCCCTACCCTTTTTTACTCACACGGTATACGAAATTCTCTCTTCTCTTCCCAAAACTTTTCTTAATCCTAAATTCAATCATTTACTCAATTATTCAATTATTGATTTTGATAATCAATTCAATGAAGTAATAATCGTTTTCAATTTCAGTTTTGATCATTATATTAAATTATTGATTTTGCCTAATTTTTAATAAAGTTCATTTAAAATTAAAAATTAGGGTTTGCATATGAAGAGGTTTAAAGCGGCGGTGGGCGGCGGAAGGCGACAGGAGGCGGTGGTGGTTGGAGTCGGTCGGACGTCGGCGTGGGTTGCAGGTCGGTGGGGTCCGGCGGTGAGGTGAGTGGCTGTAGTGGTTTGGGTGGGTTAGTTTGTAAGTTAAGTGGGTAAATAATTAAGACCAACAACCGGCGAGGGTAGGGCCGCCGCTACGGGTGGTCGGCGGTGCAATCCGGTATGGTGGGGCAACTGGTATGGTGGTGGCCGGAGTCGGTGGTGGCCGAAGGTGGTGGTGGCCGAAGTGTTTGTTGATTCATAGGTTTTTTTTTTTTTTTTTCTTTTTGTTCTTGTTTGTATATTATGTGAGTAAAAGGGTAAAATGGGAAAATTAAATGAAAAAAGTATATAACGGGAGTAAAACCCGTATACGGAAAATCACTACCCTAAATTTTATGTTAATTGGTAGTTCCAAAATTGTTAGATACACGTAACAATATTTGATGGTTGTCCATCAAGCCTTACGATTGGCGAATAATTAGCCGTTATTTACCATTTACCATATATATAAATGCTATCTATAATCAATTGGATAACTATATTGGATAAGTCCCAAAGTTAAATTTTTTTTATCTTTATTACTCCGTATACTAAATGATAGTTTTCGCTTATATCATTAATGTCATATGTCGCGATTATGTGCAGTTTTTTCCCTCCAAAATGCAATGCTGACATCATTCTATCATACTCTACATTTATGTTATACATAAAATAATAAAAGTTTAGATTTATTAACAATGTAGTAATATGTATCTCAAATTAATTACTTCCAGGGACGTAATTTTAATCTTACGTAATTGGTGCACGGGATCTAAGCTAATATTAATCTTACGGAGTAAGTAGAAAATGCTGTAAATAATTTTTACTTTAGTCTAATTTAATCTAGTTTAATTTGTATTTAGTTTAAAGAACAAATCATTTTTATTACCTTTTAAATACTCGTAGGATTTAGTTGAGTTAAATAGTACAGAGTAGTTGTGTTCACATTAGACGCGGGGGCAATATGGTGGCTCACGCTTTAGCTCGTTTTTGTTCGTCTGTTGGTGTTGTTGTTTTTTTACACTTGTTTTCCGCAAGTTATTACTTGACAGAGATGGTAAATTATATCATACACACTAGTGTATGATACTCCAAACACTCAAGCATTTGAAATTACTATTTTGCCCTTAATAACTAAACCCTAAAACTACCACATTATTTTACATTAGTTGTTACTAAACTTTAGGAATTTATATATTTTTTTTTTCTTTTTTTTTTTTCTTTTTCTTGTAACTAACTCTATTTGGGTAAAATTAATATTTTTTTTACTGTTCTCAGCCATTCTTGTTTTTTATTTCCTCCATTAACAAAACACTATATATTCATTTACAAAACTCAATATATTCAATTCTAAAACACTATATATTCATTAACAAAACACTATACATTCATTTCTAAAACAATATATATTCATTTACAAAACTCAATATATTCAATTCTAAAACACTACATATATTCATTAATAAAACACTATACATTCATTTCTAAAACACTATATACATTTACAAAACACTATATATTCATTAACAAAACACTATATATTCATTTACAAAACCCAATACATTCAATTCTAAAACACTACATATTCATTATATATCTCTTTTCGCCCTTAGCCTGGTTCGGGTCTCATTTGTTGAATCTCCACAAGTGCTACCACTGCTACAAATCATAAAAAACAATAAACATTAACAAATTTATGTGCACTAACATTATTAACACTATATTTTCATTTCTAAAACACTATATATTCATTTACAAAACACTATATATTCATTAACAATATATTCATTAACAAAACACTATATATTCATTTCTAAAACACTATATATTCATTTACAAAACTCAATATATTCAATTCTAAAACACCATATTCATTATAAAAATTTATCAAAATTAATGGATTCATATTCAAAAAAATCGATACTAATTGTCTATTTCCGAATTTTTTTTGAAAGACTAATACTTTTAATTCATAATTTGAAAAAAAAATGCAACTTTGCCCAATTATATTTCTAAAACCTAACATATTCATAAACCCTAACTTAATAATCAACAATTTCCCCCAATTATTAAATCAAAACATTGACAAATTCATAACCCTAAAACAAATAAAACAACAATGATAACAAAAAAGTACCGAAATAATGTTCACCATTGAAAATAAAAAACGAAATTAATACAAAAATCAAATTAAAACTCACCGATTAGTTTTTGCATGTCCTTTCATTGAATAATTGTGCAAATAATTAAAATTTAATGTATGTTTAGGTTGATTTTGGGTAAAAATTGAAGATTAAGAAGAAAAAAGGGGTAAATGGAAGTTGTTTTGGTTTAGGGGGCTGCTTAAAACCTCAACTGACTTTTTTTATTTTTTTATTTTTTATTTTTATTTTTAAAAAACTAGGTTAAAAGTAAAAAGGGTAAAAAGGTAACTACACATCATGGGTATTTGTAGTACCATACACACATGTGTATGGTATAATGATTGGACAGAGATTGATCTAATATAATATTGCGCTTTTTTCAAATAAATAATAATAAAAAAAAAAAACTGGATTGACCTAGTATGAATTTAACTTGAGAACAATTTTGGTGAAAAAAGTGATAATGAAATACAATAGTTTAAATTAAGTCCACAAAAACATGATTTAATATGTACTTCGTACTCCATAATAGATTTCCAGTCAATCACTCTTCGACACGCTATAATTAGAGATAACCATCAAAGATTTTACAACTATAATATATTTATAAGAAGTATTTATGAATATTATAGATTTCAAAATAATCATTTGAGTATTGGAATCCGTGAACTTTTATCATTGTGAGAAGAATCGTTGAAAAACATTTACGTTTAATTTATGACGTGCCCCTTGTGATATACGGTTTTTTATTTTTGTTTATACCATAGGTCCATAAGACGGTCTTATAAAAAAAAATCTTTGATAATGTTAAAGCCAATGTATATTGCACTAATATTCACTAACAAGGGCATATCCTCCATCTCGCAAAGCGATAAATTAAAAATCTGTACATAAGGCCCATCACGTTTGGTCACATTGTCTAGGACCAACCCATCACATTTGAACACATACTTTTCTCTTAAAAAAAAAAATCAATTTTATTTTTCTCCTAAAACAATTGGTGATTTATTTCTTTAGAATATAAAAAGAGATTAGTAGGTTTCACATAAAACCGTCACATATGTGTGATCTTACACCATATGAGACCTACAAGAAAACAAATACGGAGTAAAAAATTAATTTTAAAAAATGAAAATAACTGTCTTATGTGAGAGGTTTCACAATAATCGTATGTATTGTAAGACCGTACGTCATGAGAATTTATGAAAAGTGAAATTGAAATTATCTCCGCGAGGAAACTACATAAAAACAACGACATTTATTTTTTGTTGAAATTATGAGACTTTTGCATAATAGTTTAAGTACGATGAATATACCAAATCCTTGTATTTATTCAATTATTCATAAGCGAAGCATTACGTCTCTTGGATGAAGGGATACATACGAAACAATGTATCCATGGATGAAGACTTGAAGAGTTATGTCTCTCCATATTATGTATTATGTTCATGTATATGTATTAATGTATATACTTTGTATCTAGATTATTCATGCATATGTATATACTATGAATCTGGATGATTCATCGCATAGCTTAGAATACGAAATGGTGCGTATTTTATGTATGATAATGATAGGAGCTCTCTTCCAGAGAGGCCTCTCTTGCGCACAGGGGTCAAGGTCGGCCAGTGAGACGATGGGGGGATACGCTTCATCGTCGAGAGGGAAACAGCCCGAATCACCAGCTAAGGCCCCTAAATGACCGCTATGCATAGATTACCCTTTATTTGTGTGGTCTGTTCTAGTAACAGCATTAACCTATATATACCATGTACGGAGTAATTTTATGCATTGTAATAACATCTTTTTTCATTCAATAAAAAAAACACAATCGCATTCAATTACAAACTATTTCCTTCTATATCCCCGCTTTCTCACCTGTAATCATCGTAAAACCCAACATTTTTCAATGAGACATACCACACATTAAATTTATTTTCCATTAGCAATGTTTCATATTTCTATCCAAGCCGGAGCAGCCATGTACATAAGAATAAGAGGTAGCACTCGTTACCCAAAATTTCAAGTCAATAAACAAAAATATTGCGTTTCGCTATCTTAGATTACGTATCTGTACGACATTTTCAAAGCAAAAAATAAATAAAAATATTACACTCCAACATTTATTTTTACTACTCTAAACATAAATTTTTGGACTTATCCTTGTTTATATTCCCTAATAATAATTTTGAGAAATATAGCATTATTTTTATAACAAAATAATAAAATAAGCAAAGGACAAAATAGATGATACTCCGTAGCATTTAGTGATGGATTAGGTGAGATATATTGCGGCATGTCGCATAGTTTATGTTTGTTTCTTGCAATTTCAAGGGAATAAAAATAGTCAATCATATATACTTGAGTGGATTTTCCTCTACCAAAACACGACAAAATGACACGTATATTTTTACTTGTTTTTATATGCTCAAAATAATATCTTTGCTAAATGTTTGTTTCCATGCAAATATGATTATAATTTCTTCCACTATATTTCAACCATGCATGCACGTAACATGCATCTTCTATAATAATAATAAAAAATAGTATTTATACGCTCTCCTCCATTAATTTATAAACATAGTATGCTTTAATAATACAAATATAATATATTTAATCTAATAATTAAAATTTCACGGTCAATGAGTATAATTTGCACGATAATAATCTATTAATAATCTAATTACAAGCACCTACCTACGTATAAGCGATAATGAAGATAGTAATAACTTTAATAATATGGATATTTATTGACTACATTCTACTTTATACTTCATACTATTCATTTATAAATGCATCAAAAAAAGTTATTTATGATCAAAATTTTAAAAAGCGTTGTTGGGCAAATAATGTTGCCGTATGTTCAGTCAACATATATACTTTACAAGGTATATATGTGTGAATCATACTGACAATACAAAATCTAAATTAAGTCCAATTTGAGGTCAATTTTTAAATAAAATTGCATGCTGAATCTTTAATCCATATTTTAAAATTTTAAAATAGTACTCCCTCCATCCCAAATTATTTGTCCCCTTTCCACTAAATTTTTTCCCAAATTATTTGTCCTCTTTCTATTTTTAATATGTTTTAACAAATAATTTTCAAAATTTTCTCATTTTCATTATCATCCCTTAAATTATTCAAAATAAAAGAAGACAATTAATTTGGGATGGATGGAGTAATTTTTAGTACTGAGCTTGGTAAATACTCAATATATTCATCAACAAGGACACATTTATGTAGGAAAAGTTACATTGAGGCCTTGATGGGTAAGGCCCAAGTCCAAGAGGAAAGAGCTCAGAAAACAACAAAAGCAAATGATGGCCCAAGTTAACAACTTGGAGCCCACTCTTAGGGTTTCTAATTAGAAGGATCCTCAATATAAATAGAACAATACATACATTGTAAAGCTCGAATTTTTTCTGAATGAAAAATTAATCAAGATATTCTCCACCATTGAAGCTCTTTTAATCAAATCCCATCACCTTAATCAGTAAGTATTGTTGGTTATCATGGGTCAAGGTTATCAATTTCTTCATGGTATCAGAGCCTTGTGCTCTTGATAACCATCGAAGCTCCTATCTTTATGTTTTTTCCGTGTTTTGTTATCAAAGTTTGCACCTTTATTTGTCTATACTCTGTTTTCTGTTGATTTTAGTTATGGCTGAGGAACAACCTACTGTTACCATCTCCCCTACTGACCCACTGTATTTCAACCCATCTGAGGGAATGCAAACCCTAAAACTTACGTCTGAACTTACTGGGATAGCCAACTATGGTCCTTGGAGAAGACAGATGGAATTGGCTTTATCTGCAAAAAGAAAGCTAGGGTTTGTGACAGGGGTTGTAAAGAGGGATGCTTCTGATGCTGTGAAACAGAAGGCTTGGGATACATCGAACAATTTGGTTATCTCTTGGATCTTGCAAAATGTGAGTGAAAGTATAAAATCCATCATTATGTACACACGGACTGCTAAGGAGATTTGGGAGATCTTAGAGAGGAGGTACATTGTTGCTAATGGGGCCAAGAAGTTTCAACTTAACAAAGAGTGTTATGAGATAGAGCAGAATGAGAGGTCTGTGGAGGAGTATTACACAAAGTTGCAAATGGTTTGGGATGAACTTAAGAACATCAACACCCTACCAACTCTTACCCAGACAACCTCAGAAATGGTGACCTATCTCAAGGCCTTGGATCAACAGACTGAGGGGAGACACTTGTTTCAGTTTTTGAATGGGTTGAACAAGAACTATTCTGCCCTGAGAAGCAACATATTACTCATGAGTCCCCTACCTTCTGTTGAGTCTGCTGTCTCAATGTTTTTGCAAGAGGAAACTCAGAACCAGAATCTCAGTGGTGGAAAAGGTCATGAAGTTGCTGCATTCATGAGTAGAGGAGGAAATGAAACTGAACCATGTAAACATTGTGGCAGGAGAAACCACAAATCTGATATGTGTTGGGAGATTGTGGGATATCCTGCTGGCCATCCAAGAAACAAGAGACAAGTGAGTGGTAACAACTACAAACCACAAAACTACAAGCCCACCTACAGTAACAACAGGTTTGGAAGGCAAGGAGAAAGCCAGGGAGGAAGTTCATCAGGATATCAGAAAACCAATGCAAGTCAGATGAGTAAGGGAACTAAGAAACATGCTGCTAATGCAAAGACAGATCTTGCAACTGCCATTGATGCTGCAACTCAGCAATTGGAGAACCTTTTGAAGATGGTACCTGGCAATGATGGGAGCACACACAAAGCTGGAGGAGATACTGATGAGGAGCTAGACTGTAACTTTGCAGGTATAGCTTCATATGATAAAGACATGATTAAGAAACAACAGTGGGTCATTGATTCTGGAGCCTCAGATCATATGGTTGCTGATAAATCCTTGCTAAGCAATCTGTGTTGTCTCAGTCAGGGTCCAAAAATTAACATGCCTAATGGTCAGATTGCTAGAGTTACTCATAGAGGGGATGTAAGACTGTCAAATGATCTTGTGCTGAAAAACGTCCTTTATGTCCCTGATTTCAGACAAAATCTTTTGTCTGTGCAAAGACTGATTAGGGACAACAAATGCAAGGTTGTGTTTGGTGATAGTTCTTGCTATGTGCAGGAATGTAGAGGAGAGAAACTGAAGTGCATTGGTGTTGCAGAAAATGGGCTATATTACTTGAAACAAGAAGGAGGAGGAGTAAATAATAATGTAGAGAGGTATTCCAAAATTGTGAGCAGTAACAAACTTGTTCAGACAAATTTAAATGAGATATATAAGAAAGATGATGGTTTTGCTGTTAACTGCTTTGTTAATCATGTGACCTCTTATAACTTGTGGCATAACAGATTGGGACATGCTCCTTTACATGTCTTGAAATGCATTAGTTGTTTGAATTTGGAGACTTTGCAGGGAAATGAGGTGTGTATTACTTGCTCTATGGCTAAGCACACTAAGTCACCCTATTCTTTAAGCACTTCAGAATCCAAGAGTCCTTTTGAATTGATTCATATAGATATATGGGGACTATATAGAGTGTCTTACAAAGGGAAATTTAGATTTTTCCTCACCATTGTGGATGATTATTCTAGAGGAACTTGGGTGTATTTGTTGGTGCACAAGTCTGATGCTTACAGTACAATCAAAACTTTCTGTGAGTATGTGAAGACACAGTTTGGAAAGACTGTGAAAGTGATTAGGTCTGACAATGCTCTTGAGTTTGATGACAAATATTGTAGCAGCTACTTTGATGAAAATGGAATGGTGCATCAGACTAGTATCATTGACAGACCTCAACAAAATGGAAAAGTGGAAAGGAAGCATAGGCATTCGCTTGAAATGAGCAGAGCTCTAAGGTTTCAAGCTGGGTTATCTTTGGGATATTGGGGAGACTGTGTGAAATGCGCAGCCTACCTCATTAACAGAATCCCAAGTCCTGTGATTAAAGGGAAGACACCATTTGAGTGCATATATGGAGTCACACCCAACTATGGTCATCTCAAAGCCTTTGGTTGTCTTGTGATGGTGTATAATCCAGATAGAAACAAGGACAAGCTTCAGCCAAGGGGGTTGCCATGTATTTTCCTAGGTTACCCTATGAATCAAAAGGGGTATGTGGTTCAAGATCTGATAAGCAAGAAGAGATTTGTTTCAAGGGATGTGAAATTTGTTGAATCAATCTTTCCTCTATCAGCTTATTCAAAAGGAAGATACCTTCATCCAATTCCTATCAGTCTCCCAACTCATGATGTTAGTGAAAGAATGGAGCATCCAGATGATAATGTTTATGTTCACCCTTCTATGACAGATGATCAGCCAGAAAACACAACAGATCATGAAGAGCAGCAGACTGAGAACACAGATCAGCAGGATGAAGAGCAGCATGTTGATCAGCCTGATCAGCACACTGAAAATGATGAAAACAGACCTACCAGGCAAAGGAGAACACCTGCTTGGATGAGTGACTACGTTATAGGGGGAAGAAAGCAAAGACAGACCTCAGGTGCAGCAGAAATTGTCAGAGTTGCAGAAGCAGATGTGAACAATGCTTTTGCAAACATGATTGAGAAAGTTGCAGCAATTGAAGAACCTTATTACTTCAGAGATGCAGTACAGAAACAACCGTGGGTTGAGGCCATGAACAAGGAGCTTGAAGCCTTAGAAGAGAATGGAACCTGGGATATCACATGTCTTCCACCTAACAGGAAGGCAATAGGGTGTAGATGGCTCTATAAGGTGAAATATCAACCTGATGGAGCTGTGGAGAGGTATAAAGCCAGGCTAGTGATTCAAGGATGCAGACAGAGGGAAGGTTTGGATTACACAGAAACTTTCGCTCCTGTGGCAAAGATGACAACAGTGAGGGCTCTACTTGCTGTTGCATCCATGAATGATTGGAATTTGTATCAAATGGATGTAACAAATGCGTTTCTACATGGTGATCTACATGAAGAGGTGTATATGCAACTTCCATATGGTTACAACAAACTTGGAGATAGAATTGAAAGGTCTGACAGACCTTCAGAAAGATACAAGGGACCTCTAGTGTGCAAATTGAAGAAGGCCTTGTATGGTTTAAAACAGGCACCAAGACAATGGTTTGCCAAGTTGTCTCAATCTCTGATCAATGCAGGTTTTGCAAAGTCTAATGCAGATCACTCATTGTTTGTGAAAAGTCAGGGGGAGAAAATCACTGTGGTACTCATTTACGTGGATGACATGGTGATAACTGGAAATGATGAACATGAGATTCATCAATTGAAAACCACATTGAAGAAGCAATTTCATATGAAGGATCTTGGGGAACTGTCTTATTTTCTTGGGATAGAAATTGCCAAGACTGATGAGGGTCTATTCCTGTCTCAAAGAAAATACACCATGGATATTCTGAAAGAGTATGGAGTGCTGAAGGAGAGAGCTTTGAGGGTGCCTTTAGATGCTCATACTAAATTGGAGCCTACAAAAGGAGTTCCCTTGCATAATCCTGATGTTTATAGAAGACTTGTGGGCAAGTTGATCTACCTGACAATCACGAGACCTGACCTCTCATTTTCTGTGCAATTATTGAGCCAATTTGTACAATCCCCCACTTCAGATCATTTGCAGACTGCAAGACGCGTACTAAGGTACCTGAAGACTGCTCCTGCTCAAGGTATTCTGTTGGCCAAGTCCTCCACAGTAAGGCTCACTGCCTACTGTGATTCAGACTGGGCTTCGTGCCCTTACACCAGGAGATCTACAACAGGGTTTTGTGTTCTTTTGGGAAGGTCACCTATATCATGGAGGTCCAAGAAGCAAGGCATTGTTGCTCGTTCATCTGCTGAAGCGGAATATAGGGCAATGGCCTTAACTGTTTGCGAAGTCACATGGATTAGAACTTTGTTAAGGGACCTGGGTTTGAAGCATTTGCCTAGTGTAACCTTACATTGCGATAATCAGGCTGCTTTGTCTATCGTAGCTAATCCTGTTCATCATGAACGTACCAAGCACATTGAAGTGGATTGCCACTTTATTCGAGACAAAGTGAAGCAAGGAGAAGTAAGTCCTGTGTACGTTCCAGCACATCGTCAGCTTGCGGATGTTATGACCAAGCCCTTGCAGATGGCATCTCACTACAAGCTCTTAGGCAAGATGGGAGTTCAGAAAAACACTCACTCTCATCTTGAGGGGGAGTGTAGGAAAAGTTACATTGAGGCCTTGATGGGTAAGGCCCAAGTCCAAGAGGAAAGAGCTCAGAAAACAACAAAAGCAAATGATGGCCCAAGTTAACAACTTGGAGCCCACTCTTAGGGTTTCTAATTAGAAGGATCCTCAATATAAATAGAACAATACATACATTGTAAAGCTCGAATTTTTTCTGAATGAAAAATTAATCAAGATATTCTCCACCATTGAAGCTCTTTTAATCAAATCCCATCACCTTAATCAGTAAGTATTGTTGGTTATCATGGGTCAAGGTTATCAATTTCTTCAATTTAACCCTTTAATTTCTTTTTAAATAACTTTATTTATCTTCCCTTGTCTTGTACTCCAGTATAATACTACGTAGTTAGTTAGCATACAAAATTTAAGTGATTTTTTTATTTTTATTTTTCACAAAAGAGAGAATGACGATGGACCATATAGTACTGTACTGTCTTGGTCTTTGTTAAAGCAAACCTAAATCCAAGATTCCTCATCTCTGCCTTTTTAGACAACACACATACGAAGAACTTTTTTTTTTTTCTCAACTTTTTTTTTAATATTTAAATTTATAATCGAATTATTATGACGATCTCATATATTGTTTGATAGATATTAGAGAGAAATTACAGTTCGTTACGAGTGTGATTGTCCTTGTATAGTTTTGTACATCAATTGTTGTACATTATTGAATTTCTGAATCTTTTAAAATACTCCCTCCGTCTCGGTGATTTGTTTACATTTACTTTATACACATTTCTCGATGTGAGGAGAGAGGTAGAGAAAAAACTAATAAAATAATAATATAAGTACAAATGGGGTCCCGGTTGCTTGAAATTGTTAAATGTAATTGGTTAAGAGAGTGGGATCCACCTCTCACATGGGTCAACTATGAACATTAATAGAAAGTGTAAACAAATGACCCGTACACCCTAAAATGGAAAGTGTAAACAAATGACCGGGACGGAGGGAGTAATGTACTCTGTATTATTCAGCACATGATAAGTAATTGTACCATATATATACAATGTTAATGTTTATATCAATATACAATTCACATGATAAAATTCAATAAAAGAATTAATTTCACGTATGATTATCACAAATTCTTATCTGAGTCAGGTTTTACAATAAATTATGTAAGTTCGACTTATCTATACTCGATTATATAGTTTTTATACCATTTAAGTGATAATTATGATTAATTGTCACTGTAATTTTTTTAGAATCCCATGTGAGTCTGTCCTCACATGAGACATACTGATTATTATACGAAATATCATGATAATTGAAACATTATTAATAATATAAAAATTAATTAGTACTACTCCAAATGATGATACAATGAGTCTTTCCAAAAACATTTGCCCTACAAACTTTCCCAAAGTTTGAAAAAGATTTTTCAGTCAAAATAGAACAACAATGTGAAAAACATTGGTATTATAGCGAGAGTTACATAAAGTAGAATGTAATTAGCAAACCATAGAACACAAAGGTCCCATCAAAAATCAAAAAATATTTATCATCATTTACCCAAAACTTAATAATGAAGTATTTGTACTTCTTTTTGACGAGAAAATATTGTGCGCTTGTGTTTTTCCTTTCACAATCAACTATAGTAAATTACTGCTATATGATTTACTATTTACTATCTATACTATAATTACCAATTAAGAGATTTTTTGGATCTAATTAGCTAATTACATGCACGTATTACTAGTCGTTTGTTTACGAATTTATTTTATCTTATTTTCAGATATATATAGATTCAACATATTAAATTTTATCGTTTATTCGTGCTTATACTCCAAGTGCCCCGCTCACTTATTTACATCATTTAATCCCTCACAAAAAATATATGTACATAAACAATTCACTGAAATAGTATAAAGGGATTGGGAGCTAAATATTCCGAAATAAATTTCAATTCACTGTAAATTGAACCTTGGATATTGCCATAATATTGCAAAACATTTCATGTTGTTATACTATAGTTTGATTTTTTTTTTCCGTTCATTAAAGGCAACTTAATTTTTTGTCGTATTCGTTTCAATTTAAAAAGTGTAGAGCTCTTTAATTTCTCATTAATGTGAAATATTAGAATATGATATTTGAAATTATATTAAAAATATACACCGTAGCAATTATTATTGACACAAATATATATGTTAAAAATAAAGCATTTTGACAATCATTTACTTAAAATTTAACTTTTGACCCATCAATCCTCACTCCTTAATCAAAGGTAATCACCAAAGATTCCATACAATGATCATTTCCTTCATCAAATTTAATCAAAACACTCAATTCTACATCCATTTTATCATCCCAATCGTGTAATGAAAAGATATTCAAGTGAAACCCTATCATTAATTACCCCGTGCACGGTGACGTACAATTTAATGATTTATAATACAATGTGAGAGAAAATGAAAGATTATAAAAGAAAAAAAAAACCTGTATAAAAGCGACTGCACATGTTATTATTCCTCTCACATGAAATTTAAAAATTCTTTTGAATTAGGGTACGTGGTATTTATGTAACAAAACGCAAGTTCAATATGGAGTATAAAACATGGAATCTTAGGTATTCTTATTTCACAAGTCTATATGAAGCAGATGCTTTACAGTAGAACGGTAAATATGTAAAGAAGAAAAGAGAGTGGGGAGAAAGATGTCTCCCCACTTGTCCCTTTGTCTTTGCCACATATTTCACGTTTCATACTTAAACGCAATTCAAGCTTCATATGAGACTTACACTTCTTATTTTGATCTAAAAACTTCAAATTAATCTGAGTAGTTGATTTATATATAAATTTATGACAACAAACTCAAAATCTATCGACATTATAAAGATTTAAACCTACTCATTTCAGTCGGACCATAAATTACATTTTCGAATACACTTCTAAAGAAATTCCAATTTAACCATACAATACCATTAGTCTATCTATGAGTCTATGACCACTTATATATCTTTCAATAGTGATCACAATATATTTAATACGAGTATTGATTTTCATTAGCGTAAATGTGGTTGCTTTAAATGCATTAACAGACTTGTAAAACCGTCTTTCACTAATACGGTATTTTTCTATGACTTTTTCCATGCATTTATAGCTAGACTGAAATAATCATGTTAAATTGAAGCACTAGCTTTTATTTACTTTCTCTTTTGTTCCTCTATTTCTGTGAAATTTTGTCTTGAAGTGTGTGAAACTATCTGTTTTTTGGGTGTCCCTAAAAAAAAAAGAGCTAAGGATGGATATTCTGTGGAAGAACGAATTTATTATTATTACATTGCTACGATATTGCTAATTATATTGCTGCTAGTTTGCTACTATGATATGGGATCGCTGACATTCTCCTATACTAGGTACAAAATCAAAGAAACTAACTCATATAATACGGAGTACTCGACTACTCGGTATTATTATATCATCTGATTTCGGTGTAACTGTCAGGAACCAACTCAACCAAAAGGTTAAGCTGATGGTTGGAGACCCAAGATCAATTATATAGTCTAACAGTAACCGAATCTCAAACTCTTATCACGCGTACCAAAGTATGTCATTTAAAATAACTATCGGTTTACTAGTAGTTCAAATAAGTTCAATCAATAATCAACTATAACAGAGTAGTATGTGTACATATATGCTATCCTGTTTGATGAAATAGTTAACTGATACAAAGAGAGTAATGTAACTTATTATTTCAGTTTTATTACGAGTAGTTACTTGAGGTAGCAAATTTGTTATATCTCAAGTATTTTCATCATAACTTAATTATACATGTTCTTTTCAGTATTATTTTAGCTCATACTCCGGAGTATGAGTTTAGCTTATACATATAAGATAAAAAGTTACGGAGTACTCCATTATTATTCATAAAAGATCGAGGATATTTTGCATCAATATATTATTGTACTCTATTGATCGGAACATATAAAAGATGAAAAAAGGTAAAAAGGTGAAGAAATTGATTTAAGTTGATGATGATTAGAACACAATTAAGCTAATTAACAAGTGTTTAGAGAAAGGTTTAATTCAAAACTCTTACACACCCCACAAATAATACGGAGTACATCAAATTAAACACATCTAATAATCTACAATAATAAAGATAAATATTATATATATTTTATATATAAAAAGAAGGCTTAAGGGTATAAGAACCACTAACTTTTTCTAAGAAGTATCCTTTGATCGTCTTGCATTGAAGAAATAGGGAGACGTTGATGCATCTCAACCCTAATTAATGTTTGTTGTTCATCTCTATTCATCATTAACCCCTTAGCTTGTTTCAAATGAGTAAGTTTTCTCCGAAATCAAAGTGATAAGACGTTACCAGATGATGATACTGCTGAATTAGCCATTGAATTGGTGCAACAAGTTCATTCTTCCTACTTATTCCGGATTAACTAGTCTACAGACTAATTTGTAGACCTTGTTAAGCCCGCTGCGAGTGACTCAACAGTTTGCAGATCGATAAACATATCACAACAGATGGCTAGTAGATGAAGAATTAAGCCCGGATAAATCAGTCCACATGCTAGTTACACCAACGCCGCCCGTGTTTGCCATATTCCCTCCCCAAAACTGACTACTATTATTCCCCGTCACGTTGCTATTATTGTTACTTTCATCGTCATTTGGTGAAGCAATTCCCATCATTAATTGCTTCGCTAGGTTAAGCCCTTGTTGTTGTTGCTGTTGTTGTTGTTGTTGTTGGACATTATTATTATCCTCCATTTTCACGGGCGACACCATGCTAGAAATATTCGAACTCTTAGATAATGACACGCGATTATCAACATTGAGCTCCTCATGGTGATGTTCATGGTGTTCGTCTTCGTTATTACTATGTCGATGATGATTGACATTTTGAAATTGAGAGTAAATCAGTCCGCCGCCTCCAATAGAAGATCCCGGAATTTCAAAACCTCCTAAGAAGTTCGGAAATTGATGCATCTGTTGTTGCTGCTGCGGTGGTGGAAATTCAAGATTATAACCACCAACGCCACCACCCCCAATACCGCCGACACCTGCTAATAAAGGTGTCGTCGTATTTGAATTATTATGAATATTATTGATGGGCCCACCGTTAAAGTTCAATCTAGAGCCACTAATCCCACCTAAGTGAGCAATATTTTGCAGTGACGCCATAAAAGACAAAGGATTATTATTATTACTGTTGTTGTTGTTGTTATTATTATTATTACCATTTCCATTCGCGGAATTGATCATTTCACCGAGGGTATTTACGTTTATGCCTCTAATAATTGAGTCCGCCCCCAAACTGGGCGCTACGCCAGCTGACTTTGCTGACGTGGCGCCACTACCAGAAGATGACTTGTTGGAAGAAGAGGACCGCTTATTCCTCCGACACCCACCACCAACGGGGACATTGCGGAGGGCCCCACCTCGTGTCCAATACCGACGACACGTCTTGCAGAAGTGGCGCGGCTGGGATAGGCTGTAGTTGTTGTAGTAACAAAATTTTGTGTTTATTGAGTCGCACCTTGGACACTTTTGTGGGACCTCTGGTGGTGGGATTTTCGCTAGGCGGGCCCTCTCCGCCATTGAATTGGCCCGTATTTGTTGCGCCCCGGGCCCAGGTCCAGGCCCGGGCCCAATACTACCAACTTGTTGTTGTTGTTGTTGTTGTTGTTGTTGTTGAGAAATAAAATGGTGTTGTTGAATTTGCTCATTATGAAGCTGCTGCTGCTGCTGTTGTTGTTGATGATTATTAGGGTGCTGCAAATAAAATAAAGTAAATCAACTATCATTAAAATCATACTACTAAAGTACAATAACTTTTTTTTTATATCAAATTTTTATCAAATTTTCACAAGAATAATATAGAGAATAAAAAAGTACAATAACTTTTTTTTTTTTTTTTCTTATTGATTGAGGTAAAAGCTAAGATTTAAGTTAATTTCAATAAACAAAAGAAGATGAAAAATTAAATTTACCTGTTGCCAATTTGGAGGATCTAAATAGAGTGGAACTGAGGAGAAAGCCATATTATAATTTCGATAAAAAAAATTTAGGGTATATTATTATTCTATATAATATTTATATAAAAAAAAAAATTTAATTTAATTCTTTATTTCTTTTTTTTAGGTTATTCTTTCTTTTATGTAAAAAATTGATGAAATAAATCTTGAAGAAGAAGAAGAAGAAGAAGAAGAAGGATGAATAATAAGTGTGTTTTTTTTAGTAGAAGATATGGTGGAGAATCAAAGTGAAAAATGAGAAGATTAGATAACACCACCAAACAAACATAATAGAGAGGATTTTTTTAGAGAGAAACAAAGATTGATAGAAATGTATGAATTAAAAAAGCAAAGATGATGAAAAGAAATGAGAATGAAAGCTTTATTATGCTAAAATTTCAAGGTTTTCTTTTTTTTTTTTTTTTTTTTTTTTTTTTATTCTCTCCATCCTTTTTGTTTTTATTATTAAATTTAGGGTTTTCATCATTTGGTAATATTATAATAATAATAACAATGTTTTATTTTTATTTTTTTTAGGTTGTTGTGGGCTAAGTAACTTAATGGTGAAGCTTTTTAGTAATGCTTTGAACTATCAGCACATAGTGAACTAAGGTCTGTTTTTTTCAGTTTTTTGGAGCTGAATTTATAGGAGCTAAAATTAGTGTAATCAAAGCTTAGTACGCTTATGTGTTCGAATTTATTAGAGTTGAATTTACAAGTGAAATTTAACCTAACTTATAAGAATTAATCAATTATAATAATTAAATTTAAGCTGAAAAGAACATAACCTAAAAAGTATTTCCTCCGCCTCATATAGTTAGTGTGAATTTTATTTTATTTTCGAGTAGATTTAACAAATGAATATACGCATGAGATAATATTGAGTATTTTTATCAGATTATAAAAGATTTTTTAGTTTAAGAAAGAAGAACATTAAGACATTAAATTGAAATTATCTTTTACTCTGTATTATTTTATTTTGATTATCTATTAATTTTAGTTATAAGTTTTACCTACATATTTAGTTCTACTTTTCATAATTAAATCAAGCGAGTTAATTACCAAAAACATTACAAGGCCTAATTCTTATTTTAATGCTCCCATATATATGGATTTAAAACCTCATTAAAATTGAAATACCCTGATACATAACATTGGATGTGATATTTAGCTTCTATATTTGTATTACTCAAAACTTTAATTTGGATATATATGACATTTAAATGATATTACTTCGGAAGACCATAAAATAAGAAACCAATTAACACTAAAACTGAATTCAAATCTACAACATGATCTGATGTGATGAATGAGAGAATGATACTGAAACTCGATATAGTTTTATAACACAGATAAATCAATATTGAATAATGGAAAAGCTAAGGGGAGGGGGAAAAGATGATATGGTGGTGGGCAAAGAAAAGAAAGGGAGAGTTGGAAGAGGAAGGAATGCCCCCTCAATAAAATCCTCATGCATGGAAGTAAGAGAGTGTTTGATGATATTATTGTTGAATCAACATGATGAGTGTCTTTATGTGTCCCCCATTGGTCATTCTTTGTGGGTTCATCTCACGTAATCGATAACTATACTTGCACCTAATTTTATTGTACTACAAATAATGCATTCTTTCACAATAATTTCTTAAATTTTGTGTTTGAAATATAGAACTCGTTTCTTTGCATCGTTAGAAATGAATCGAATCGAATCAATCGAACTAAATTGAAATGAATCGAATCGAATCGAATTGAATCGAATCGAATGAATCGAATCAAATCGAATAATGAATCGAATCGAATCGAAATGAATGAAGTTCAATTAAATAATATAGCTGTGCTGAACTGAATAAAGTTGAACTGAAATGAAGTGAGTTGAATCGAATCAAAGGGAATGAATCGAATCGAATCGAATGCGAAGTGAATCGAATCGAAATGGAATGAAAATAAACTGGAAAGAACATGTCTATAGTCTAAGACAAAGATATATATTCTCCCTATGATTCAACAGATTACTATAATATTCATTTTTGCGATTAAGAGAATTTTAATCAAATGACAAGAATATGATGAAATAGAGTATGATTTAGGGTTTATTCTACTCCCTCTGTTTCAGTTATTGGTTTACACTTATCTCAAAACCCCTCACAAAAAAATCAAACTGTAAACAATTAACCGAAACGGAGAGAGTATTTATCTTATTTTTATACTCATTATATCAAACAATTCAAAAAATTCTAAATGTCTTTGATCACATCGTCTTTTTTATCGATGTTTTTTTTTTGCTCCTTGATTACCTCTAGTTTGTTAGTCTTCCAATGATATTTGAAGATTGAATTGTGTTATATGCTCTGGTTCTTTACTTTTTTACGTACGGGTATGTATATACTTCATTGATAAGTTATATTTTTAAAAGCCTCCATATAAATTAAACTAATAATTAGAGATTGAAGAGTGAAGTACAAAAAAATACATGTAATGTAAAAAAGAAAGGTTTTGTTTTATAAATGTGGTTTAGTTTATTTATGTTTTTAATAAGTTGCAAATTAAAAGTATGATACATTTTGTGACCATATACCCCACACATATAACAAATTAAAGCTTTATTTATAAAGCTAGCAAAGAATGAAGGGGTCTTCAAATTAAAGGAGATGAAATTAATTTTCTGCAAAGTGAAAAGTTACAAGTTTTAAGAGTTGAATAGAAACAAAAATAACCCTTAAAATTTCCAAAGTTTTGAATCAACTTTAAAGAATCAACTAACATTTTTTCACTAGTAAAAGAAATAAAGAATATTAGGGGACAATTTTTAGTACGAGTACCTTATAATGGCTTGCATGCATAGGATTCGTTCATTTGTTATTGCAACTTTAATTGGTTGTTTCAATAACTATATGTCTATATTTCAATTGATTTTTTTTTTAATTTTTTTTCTAAACAATAATTGTATTGTTCAAATTAGGGCAGTCATGATCCTTTGGTTCTTTGTACAATTTTGATTAATTGTTAGGGTACTAATAATTTGTAAGTCATAATTATTCATAGCAGCTAAAAGTCATTTAAATTTAATATTAATTGATCGATTAATATATTTTTGATGTGCTCTGATTCTAGCATTGTATGTTGCTAGTCTATGCAATTCAATCAAACGTAACCACTTTCATAGTTCTGTACGTCCCTGAATTCTTATTTTCTAGTTTCTACCGCTAGCTGTCAGTTGTCGAAGACAACTGTGACCTGAATGCCTTAGACGAGCAAACGATAGAAATTAAAAGTGAAAATAAAGCAAGGGAAAAGGCAAAGAAGGGAGAATGATATATAGGGTGCATATGCACCAAATTGGACCACGCACCATGTATATCACCAATTTCATGACGTTCAAAATGCAAAAAAGATGCATGAAATGGAGGAAGCTACTCGAAGATGACAAGGTCGTACAGTCGTATTTATATGTCTTTCATCTTTTTCACTTATCATTACAAGAATATATACGAATTCTTTCCTTATTCTTCCATTTTATTTTGTAGTATCTTGAATATTAAACCCTAGCTAGCTAGCCACATTAAAATTGAGTGTTGATACGAGTAATTTGTAACGGGGTCACCTAGTAATTGAGAAACGAGGTAATTAGAAAATACTACTTCGTTTTATTATTATATTTGACAAACAATAGTTTAGAACAAAAAAATTGTACATAGTTTAGAAAGTCGTACAATAATGAGTGAATTTGGTAACAGATGCAATTGTTTGATTTTTAATATTGTTATACTCTGTATGTGTATTTAAACTATAAAAATAATCACATATAGTGATTAAGGGACATTATTTTCAAAATACTTCATTTGACGCTAAATATTTTATTATACATTTAGTAAACATAATCATAGTGTACTTCGTACTTAACAACCTAATAACTGGATAGGAAGTAAAGTCATATTAAAGTCGATCTAAATTGAACTGAATAGAATTAAATCGAACCAAATTAAACTGAACTGAATAAAATTAAATTAAAATAAATTTTACTGGAATTATATCCAAAAGAGCGGTGCCTAAATCAAATTTCTACCAACTATTTATTTCGTTACATATACCAAAATATAAGGTGGTCTCATATACGATTAAAACCTACTCACATGAATTAAACCCAAAAGAGGAAGGGTTCATCTTTCAGCACTAAAAATTACTCCGTATATGAACGACAAAAATATCGTTATCTAGCTAGGGAATTACTCTTTGAGGCAGCTAGCCAAGTTAGGCAAAAGTCGCATATAACTCGATTTAATCTTTCTTAAGAACGGTTATTTGTCATTTATTTTATTCACAAATTGTCATTATTATTCCTTTTTGTTCTTTCTTGGCTTTCCTTTTTTTAAGAATAATAAGTGAAGGTTAAATTGTCGGAAATCAATTCAATCAGAAGTCTATATAGCTGCCCAAAAATCTAAAATTGGTTTTATACTTTAATTTGAATATTTTCACAAAACTTTTTTAGTCCTCGGTATAATATTTCAAGTACTTGTATCATATAAAAGAATGATGCAATGTCTATTGGTATAGTGATACAACTAGTATATACCTATACAAAATACACGGACCTAAAGTTCATAAACAACAAACACTATAATTTGTATTTTGTAGTAGAGGGCAAACCTTGATAATAAATATTCATAAACAGCCGCAAACCCTGATAATAAATATTCATAAACATATTTAGACATAAATAGCAAACCTTATAATAAATATTCATAAACATATTTAGACATAAACAGCAAACCTGATAATAAATATTCACAAATCCGATCTTAGGTGTCGTTTGGTTGCCTATAGGAATTAAATTCCCATGAATTATAATAACACAGGAATTAGAAAATTCACTGATTTGCTTAAAAGACGTTTGGTTGGCATATAGGAAAGTATTTCATGTGGGAAACTACAATTACCTAGGGGACCTAGGTAATTAAATTCCACCATTTTGTAGGAATTTAGAGACGAAAGAAAAGTTAAATTCCCGTTATTTTGTAAGGATAAACAAACATATTTTTCTAAATTCATGGGAAAATTTAATTCCCCCATTATTATTGGTGTAACCAAACAACACCGATTTTATAGGACTTGCTGTTTATAAATGGTTGTCGACTTGTCGTTAGTATTAATTATCTTGGTAACACTCCCTAAAAACCCTAACCAACAAACCCTAATAATAAATATTCATAAACATATTCTATTTTTTTTTTTAATTCTTTCGTCCATAACACATTAGACGATTGACTTTATGCGAGGGGGTAAAATAATAGGACTAATAATAATAATAATAATAATAATAATAATAGCATCAATCAAAATCAAGAGATGCCAACGGTCGGCAAAAATCATGGTGCCAACCTTAACAAGATATGTTAGCTACCTGCTTACTATGTACTCGACTACTCGTATATAAACTTTATTGATTGTGCAATTTTCATTCAATAATCAATTAATTAATTAAGTAATTTAATTAAAAAGGTGTAAACACTTTGCTTAGCCATGACCATCTATCACCTGTCGTCGTCTACTATTATTGTTTTTATCCCATTATTAGGGTTGCCTCCATAATCTATACCTACTTAATTGTGGATTAATTAACATTACTATAATGATGTACTATTAAGGTAAAAGTTTTATCTAATTAGTACTTAATTAGTAGTGGTGTAGTTATACAATTTGACATTAGAGAAAAGAATATTTTCAGGTTACTAACGGAATAAGATAATTATGAAATTTTTAAAGATGAAAAAATGAACTAAGTATCTCAAATCTCAATATTTCATGATATTTTACGAGGTCGAGTTACTGTCCATCGTGTTTTGTGGCTTTAACCACAACTAATATACTCCGTATATAGCTTTGAATGAATTGGTTCATACCAAATTATAAGTACTTCTTTAAGTTTCAATTGTCTATAAAATACAGGTAATATGTATCTACTAAAAATGTTGCTAACATTGTGCGTAGTTTAATTTGATACCTACTAATAATTATATTTAATTATATCATTAACTTAATCAATTATTTATTATGATAATCAGTATTTTTACCGTTGTTACTAAAATTAAAAAGAAAAAAAATGTACCCTTTTGATTGATTTATGTATCCTCCTATATACATTTAATACAAGATACGTACGTATATTATTAAAAAATTATCAAATTAACTGGTTATATAACCTTTAAAGTATATATACTTCATTTAATGTGATAATATATAGCATATCACATTTCATTTTAAATTGATAAAGTCACTTTTTTTTTTTTTTAAAGTTTTACACTTGAATTATGAGACTTTAATAATCCATTCCTATTGTAATTTGTGATAAATAGTCCATTATATTTTACAATAAATCTTAATTTGCTTAGTACGAATATGTTTTTCTCGCATCTATATTGAGCACATCTAAGAATTTATTTTATTTTTATAGATAAAAGGTAGGTTAGATCATAAAATCACGTGTAGAAGATCGATGTTATAATCATGCAACGTCGAAATAGTTTAATGAAAAAAAAAAAAGGAAAAATATTGGTGGCGAAGGAATCTAATTCCCTGACAAATGAAGGGCCATGTTCTTTTGCTAATTTTCATGCAATACATATTAAAGCACTTCTTCTCTCTACTACGGAGTACGGAGTACTATTTTTCTAGTTGGAAAGTTTAGCAAACTTCAGCTTTTTCTCTTTTTTCTTGACCCCCCCCTCTCCTTCATTGAGGTGGCCAATGCAAGCTCTGGGTTCGCCCGGCCCGGCTCGACCCGTCGATGGTCTGTGGACTTGATTGTATCTATTTGGTTTCGGATGTTTAGTTTTCTTCAAAGGAGTTGACCCGACAGGTTTAAATTAGGTGACGTGTGAGATTGTTTAGGTTATATGAAAAGAAGAAATAAAGACCTTTCTAGCTAAGCGAGTGAGAGCTCGACTCATAACCAGTTCTTCTCTTAGGCAGTCTGTGTCGATCTGGTCAAAATGTGACATGATTGCCTTGATTGGTGGTCTGGCGGGCTTGGTTGAGTTGACCTACCACGGGTCACCGGCTCTACCTACATCTAACCGGCCTTGCTAACAATTGTTTGTTCTTTAAAACTTATTTTCATACTCATTCAATTCAACTCTGTTCATATAAATTTCAATTTAATTCACTAGCCAAATAACTCTGGAAAAAAAATTGCCCTGAACCTATAGGATACATTCTAGCAAAAGTACTAGACAATTTTTATGATCCAAAACTAAAACCGTAAACAAATAATTAAAAGGGACGAGAACTTATCTTAATAATATAAACACTACCAAAAAAAAAAACATAGAGCATCCACTTTATTTTGTAAAGAGACCTTGTAGAGTAAAATAATCAATAAATTTTAACAGCGAAGTTGCTCACATTATGGTGCGAGTGAGATCCGTCAACTCGTTTTGCATGCAGAAACTAATCTACTATATTACTCATTTAGTAAAGCATTGCATGTTATTTGGTACATAAATACGTATATTATTATTGTACAACAATGTTATTACTCCGTATTTTTATTAATATCATTGTAAATTTATAATAATATCAGCACTAATATAGAATTTCTCCATCAATGCAGTTTTTTACTCCATTTATCTCTTTTACAATGACGAACTAACATATATTTATACCAGATTTATACAGATTATGATTAGCTACTCTAGTTAGTGGTCATAATTAATTAAGGTTAAAAATTGAAAAATAGGTAAATGATACGAAATATTAATAAGGTGGATAGTCTAACACGGAATGTACATATTTAATGATGGAAATAAAGAAATACTAACAAAATAATGTTGTACGAAGACCGAAATAAAGACTAGCTTATCACGGACTATCACTTATTTTTAAGATCAGTATGAAGAGAAAATAATATTTAAAACCATAAAATAATTTATCCAAAAATATTTATTACGAAGTATAATTGACTTCATTCACTATCTAATTGTAAAGATGAATAATATAGATTAAGTGAGCCTAATGTTGTGAAGGATTATTGATACAACATGGTAAGATGCATTGAAGTTAGATGAGATTAAGAAATTGTCTTAAGAAAAAAAAAAAATTAGTGACATTTGTTAGCTTAATTAAAAAGCCTTAAATTATGAATGATTCATGTTCTTCGGCAAAGACAATCAATCACAAAACATGAAAGGTATGATATGGTCCTACGTAGTACGTTCCCAAATGCCGTTTCTGCTGCCTGTCGTCTTAAATTTTGGAACCCTTTTTCTCACTCTTATTCCAAGGCAAGTGTTAGTTATAGCCGTCGAATAAGAACATGTTTTATTCATTTCGATTCGATTTAGTTCGATTCGATTCGATTCGATTTAGTTCATTCACTTCAATTCGATTCGATTCGATTTTATTCGATTCAAGAATTTATATTATTTAATTGAACTTCACTCATTTCAATTCAGTTCAAATTTATTCAATTCGATTCAATTCGACCCATTCGATTGATTCGATTCATTCGATTGATTCGATTCTAAAAATCAAAATTGAACTTCATTCATTTCAATTCAGTTCAGCCTCATTCAATTCAGTTCAGTTCAGCTCGATTCAGTTCAGTTCAGCTCGATTCAGTTCAGTTCAGTTCTAAAAAGTCCGAAAGAACAAGTTCAAGTCTTGTATCAGATCGTTTAACACTTTTTACTTTTCTCAGTATTAAGACGGGATCGTTTTATGCTTAGTAATCGTCACAAGTAGTGTCAATATATGTGTGATCACAATTTACGTATCAAAAACTCGTCTGACACTTCGAAGAAAAAAAATTACGGAGTAAAAATTAAGCGATATGGAGTACGGAGTACAATTTAAGGAGTAGTGTTGTTGATAGTTGACAAGGTTCATGCTAAAATTCGTGTGTAGAAATATGGGCTTGGGCCTAACTTGGGCCATTTTAAGGAGGAGAAATTATCTTTTTTATTAAATTCAACGAGGTGTCCAATACTAAAGTCAGAGGCCAGCTATAAGGCCCAAAAGATAAAATGTTGGGCTTATAATGCATATAAGGTTGTGTTGGGCTTTTGTGTTGGGCCCAAAAGATAAATATATAATACAACCATATAACTTATGAGTAACTCTCTTATGAGACCGTCTTACGAGAAAAGACGAGCCCAATCTAACTTAAAAGATGAGTTTCTAGTAAAATAAGACGAGTTATTAAATCATATTGTTTACTTTTAGGCTAAATACTTAAATGAATTGGTCTTATGCTAAAAGACCGTCTTACCAAACAGTTATTGAAAGACTTATTTATGAGGAAAAAAAACTCAAAAAATGAGAGTAGTGAGAATATTTTAGCGTATTAGTAGAACGAAGGTAGCGTGAACCACAGGTCCAATTTCGAGTTTTCGTCTCCTTAATGTTGAACTTAAAGTTGCTTGCCAAAAAAAATTATACGTACTGGATTTTTCTGTTTGGTTCATTTACCCTTATATTTCAACAAAAACGTAAATTGACTTTAATTTCAATCAAAAATGAATAGGACTCATTAAAGTCGTTGAGAGGAAATTTGACCAATAAAACTGAAGATATTCGTTACGGTTAACGGTTAAGTGTAATTACGGTTAACAGTTAAGTGTTACGGAGTACAATTTTTTGATTGGAAAAAAAACATTCATTTTTGTGTACAAAAATTCCAACCAAAAATAGCACAATTCCATAAAATGAGCTGGCTTTTATTCACATTTCTAGGTCATTTATATAACTTGAACCTACAATTACGTTGCTGATTAATGCATCCAATATCATTTTCGTCAAAAGGACATGCATAATTACATTTGACTTTTCCATACAAATCTTTTTTAATTTGTGGAAATAATTCTCAACATCTCTAAAAAAACATATATACAATCATAGATCATAAAATATACTCGTAATTTTATTTACAGGTTTTCTATCATATGAGCACTGAGCATAGAATAGAGAGAAAAAATTTTGAAAGATCGATATACAGATAAATTTTTGTAATATTACGTTAAAATATTATCCTTTTGATGAATTATTACGAAGTATATACGGAGTATTAAGTTAAAAAGTCGTGTAAGCTACTCCGTCTATTTTTTTTCCGAATAACTACTCATATTTTAAATATTATTGATTGTTGAATATAACGTAACGTCAGTACCTCACTATCAGTGTGGGTACATGACAGTGCATGTAATTGGACTATTGGAGAATGACTCAAAGACAAGAGAGGGAAATTGGTTATTTAATTAGTAGCGACCAACTAAACTAAATTAAACTCGAGTTTTGTTTGCTTGTAATTTAATGGGGTGTACATACAAAAACTCCACACTAATTAATAAGTGATGCGTTCAGAGACAATCTTTAATTTGCTACGGAATACTCTCTCCAATTTTATACGTACGTTGATCTTATTTTCACTTTATTATGCTTAGAATTTAGTCAAATGTCCCATAATATAGTTTCATGGTATTTAGTTGGTATTATCGTAAATTATACGAAGTAATCCGTAGTAAAAATGCTTGTTTATTTTAGAAATTTAATTTGTATGGGGTTATTACTTATTAGTCATAGGATTCTCAAAATCTTCTAACTAGTATACCCACTAGATTTGGCCAACAGCCCAATTTATGTTGTCCGCTAACTCGTCTGATTTGACTCTTTTCGTGAATTAATTTGGTTTTAATTTTCACTTTCATTTAATTAACTCGCGTCGGTGAGAAAATGACGGACTATCAAGCCTTATATATTTAGCTACTCTAGGCTCGAGTCACATTTAAGTCAACATAGGTTAGCCCATTTCAATATTTCAAACATACCACTTCCTTATCTAGCTAACTACGTCAAGTCGTCAACCCTGGCCATAGCCGTATTTAATTTAACACCGACGCACAATTGTTGGACAAGTCGCATTATTGTAAAGTATCTACGTCAAATATGATCACAATAACCACTAAATTTACAAAGTACATTCATCATAACATACTCTGATCCAGTGAATTGTTTACTCTCTCCGTTCCAGTGAATTGCTTACGTTTTAACTTTTTTATGAGGGAGATTTGAAAAAAACGTGAACAAAAAACCGAGACAGATGGAGTAAAAAAAATTAAATTTGATCATAACATTCGTAAGCATTAAAAAAATTGAATTAGAGGGACCGAAATATATTTGAAATAAAACATGGAACACATAAAAAAGTGAGGCAAAAGTCTCGTGAAAGTAATAATATGTCTTGCAAGTACAGGTGAACGACTTCACCAAGCGTTTTCAATAATTCTTGGTAAAGTCCAAACCTTTTTGCCATGCACGCTACGGTTCTCTAATTTCAACTCGTTTTACTTGAACGGAGTACACAAATTTAATAAAGCAGATTTGAATATTGTAATTTACGGTGGTCGCACCTGTTTGTCGGATTACATTTTGGTTGGTCGGTTTGGGACCGATCAGGCCAATTGATGGTTAGACCGATATTTACACTTGTGGGCCCTACCTTTCAGGTCACCGTTAGTAGGCTATCTAGTAACATTCGCTAGTCTCAAGTTGCATGATATCATCACGTGTTTCACTTTTATATTTCTTCTTATACGAAGTATCTCATTATACTTATATTGTATATGATACATACTAATTATATTCTCGACAATAAATATTGCATTAATAACGTGTACGAAAGAGAAATACGTGAGATAGATATGAGGCAACATTGACCACAGTACGTAGCTAGTGTTATGCTACTACTCACGTGTTTTGCATCAAGTGCCTCCAGCAGCCTAGTAGAGTGCAGGAGTGCCTCAAATATTGCATTAATAACGTGTTCGAAAGAGAATACGTAAGATACATATGAGGCAACATTGACCACAGTATGTAGCTAGTGTTATGCTACTACTCATCACGTGTTTTGCATCAAGTGTCTCCAATAGCCTAGTAGAGTGCAGGAGCGTCTCAAAGCTTTCAAAGGCATGAATTGCGAGATCCTGGGTTTGACTCCCTAGATGCGCAGGCGGTGATTATCTGTCATCTAAGGGATGACTTACTTAAGACACGCGTCGTGGTTTATATTATTCTGAGTCTCTAATTCAATCCCTCATCATAAAAAAATAATAATAATAATAAAATGGTAGAGGAAGTTTCTCATTGTCGTTTACAGGAGACGACACTACTATACTTAAGCCACATGCATGCCACATTCTCGTTTAAAAGTCTTCTTAAATGATCATTCATTGAATTGTCTTTTCGATCATTTTCATTATCATTTTCTAGTTTGTTAACATGGCTATTTATCAGTACTACTTCAATTTTCAACATAAATATATGAAGTACGAGCTAGATATCATTATTCAAATTGGTTAAATAGAATGGTTTTTGTATAATTCCACAATAATTACCGCGGTATAACTATCGGAACTATTCTATGAGACTTTAGAATTAAACAAAATTCGTTGGTGAGTAATTTAACAAACGTAACAGAGTATACAACAATCTCGTCGAACAATTCTTTAAATTCGTTTCTAAATATATATGCTTACAAATCTTCGATATGATACTCTTTCAAACTGATAACAAGCGCATTATCATAATAATATCATACACCACTACTAAACCTAATTATTCCCTCTGTCCTCAGTCATTTGTTTACCTTCTCTTAAACCTCTTTCACATAAAAGTCAAACTGTAAACAAAGTACTGGAACGGAGGGAGTATAAGTTATAAATTAATCCAAAATTTATTAAAAAAAAAAAAAAAAAAGATTAATTAATTCACACTACAAGCTAAAAACAAGATCTATACTTACTAATAATCAATTAAAATTTAATGCAAAGATTGTTTTTGTTTACTTTGTAAGGGAGTAATGTGATCAATTGGAAGTACCTGAGAAGAACAAGTCTTCACCAAATTAACACCATTATTATCTTTTTTATTACTCCCTTCTTCGACACCATGTGAAATGTCCAAAATACCCTTTTCGCTTCGTCTCTGAGCAGCTTCTTCAATCAACCTCCTATACAACTTCTCCTCAGCATCCCTCAGAAACTTAAACTTTGGCGGTGGTGACGACGACGACGACATAAACATTGCCACCTCAGCTTCCACAGACGACTCGAACAACGGATTACTATAATTATAATTACTGTTACTGTTACTGTTATGATTATAGTTATCTTTTCGGCCCGAAAAGTTGTTAGGAGAAGTACTCATGGGACTCAAGAATAACAAGTCTTCCTTGGATTCCTCTTTAATTGTGAACAGAAACCTTGGTGGGCCCACCAGGTTGTGCAGCCTTGCCAGCTCAGCTTCCACGCTTTCGTCCTTTTCCGGACTACCCAAACCCGTTTCCAAATCAGGGTTTGGAGTCGGGTTTGGGTTTGGGTTTGGGTTGGGGTTTGGGGCTTGGGTGGGCTTGTCCCAGCAGAATAAGTAGAACATCTCTTTGGTGTGGTTGGTGTAGTCTAAGCTGATACCGGTGTCGTTACCGTTGTTGATAGAATTATTGGTGTTGTTGTTGCTGTTACAGCTCGTAATTCGCTGTTTCTTCCACCATAGTAGATAGTATAGCTCGGCGACTAGGGCGAGTAGCAGAAACCCGAATACTATTGTTAAAGCCAGTCCTACGCCGCTCAAGAGCGCCATGGTGTTGTTTTTGTTAGTTTTCTGGAGGGACTATACGGCCGCTGCAAGCCTGCAACCAAGCACGCTTAACTGAATAGTTTACGCTTAAATGAGCAGTTTTTGTTCCTTTTTTTAGAGGGACTATCGCTGCAGCAACCAAGCACACTTAACTGAACAGTTCTTTTAACAGTGAAGGAAATTGGTTTGAGTGGTTTTTTCCTTCATAGGGAGGAACTAATGTTAAATGCACAAAGAATAAAAGAATCAAAAACTTTTCTTTTTTTTTTTTTTTTTGCATAAGAAAAATAAAAGTTAAACACCGAAAGATGATGAAATGCTTAGCTTCAATGAAAATTGAGAAAGTATAAGATGTAACTTTTTTTTTTTTGGTAAGGTGATGAAAGATTCTTTTGTTGTTAATATGGTTAGATCATCATAGATGAGATGAAATGAAAGGGTGTTGTTTACTTGTTTTGGAGGAAATTAATAATGATTTAATTGAGTGAAAAATACTCGTTAAAAAAATAAAGGTTTTCTTTCCTTGAAAGACCATAAAACTAAACACTCATTTTTTTTATTTTAGGACCACTATAGAAAGCTTTGAAGCAAAATAAAAATTCAAATTTCATGTGGTAAGGTTTGAATTTTGGGGTAAGATGTGGTTTTGGAATATAGATTAATTATGCCATGATACACATTTTTTTTAAGGTATGTCTAAAAATTCTTATATGTTACTCCGTGTATCAGAATATATAAAACAGATGATAACTAAAATGAGATAGGTCGATTCTATCAAATTAAGTGGAATGAGTCTAAAATTACATAAACTTTCTACTTAATGTTTTAGAGCTATTTGTTTACTTGTTTCAGAACCATCTTTATTCTACTAAATGACAGTTTTTGCTGACATCATCGATGCCACATGTCGCAATTCTATGCATTATTTTCCCGCCAAAACCTAATGCTTACATCATCCTTCATATTATATGTTTTTAGGTCTAAATTCATTATTTACGATTATTACTTCTTAATAATTATGCTCACACTTATATTATGCATGAAAAATAAATTGTCAACTTTATCAAGAATATATTTATACTAAATTAATTATTTACTTATTTTAGTATTTTAATTTTGTTTAATTGCAATAAAATAGACAATTAAGTAAGTTAACCTTATTATTTTGTTTCTAACGCCATCTCTAAATATTCTAAATAAGTACTCCGTAATATATAAACTTTAAACTATACTATGAAATATTAAATCTATACACTATATAAAAAGAAAAGAAAAAAAAAAATCTTCTTTTCAATCAAAAATAAATGTTGGGCATATATTTTACCTATAAAGTCTATAAATATAAAATATAATCACTTTATATATTTTAGTTTTTTTTTTTTTTTTTAAAGAGAATATTTATTTTTTCTATTGTTATATGAATATCTTAAATTAATTATTGTATTATTTTTCAATTAATTTATTACTAATATTTTTATTAATTAGAAGTAATATAATATCTATAAAAACCATGCATTTATGCACGAGATCTAAACTAGTAATGATAGTAAATAACATAAATGTTTCCTTTGAACACGAGTAATCTCTATAATTTAATCAATTACAGTATCATTTACTCCACATATAGCAAAATTGATATCGTTTCCTCTCCACAATTTTCATGAATCAAACAATTTATATAGTTTTAAAATTAAAAATCGAAATTAAATAAATTTAAATAGTAAAATATTAAACAAAGAAGATTATATATGCAACAAAAGGCAGCTCACATGGGCTAACAAAATGCGTTTGAGACATTTTGCTTTAACAAAAAATACAAAGAAAACGTCACAAAAGGTTTAAACAAATTAATAAACAGACAAACAAAAATATGTATTAAATGGGTGTTAATTTAATCAGTGATTAACAAAATAAACAAAATGTTTAATTTAAACAAAAAAGACGTGGGGGAAATAAAGAAAGAGAAGTGATTGCAATGCCACGCGAGAAAGTTGATTACATGACAAAAGTTTGTCAATTTAATTACTGTCATTTGCGCGTTTGTTTAATTTTAATTTTTGAAAATGATTGAATTATCTGTCGTTAAATTGGAGCCCATTTTACCTAATGATTATTTTTTAACTAATGTTATGAATTATCTTGCTAATTGACTTTGGTTTTCTTCGAGGAAGTGGATTGAAAACCTACTTTTACCAACTGTCTCGTACTCTATCCGTTCTAGTAAACTTTTTACACTCTGACTTTTTTGTGAGGGAATTTGAGAAAATTGTAAACAAATGACTGAAACAGAGGGAATATTCAAAATGAATAAATAAATTACTCATAATTTTATATTTAAAATGAATTGAATTTAATAGTTATATACTCCCTAATTTAGTTATGGGTAAGGATCCTCTCCATTTGTTGAAAAGAAATGGACATCCATTTCTTTTCAACGGTTGAGATTGGATCTTGTGAAAATCTAAGGGTCGTAATTGTTTGATAAAAATAATGTTTTAATGAAGGAGAGATAAAATATACTTCGTATTAAAATATGGATGTATTAGAGAGAAAAAAAAATGGAAAAGATCTAAATTGTTTAGTTATTATTGGGTTTATAATTACGAGTAAGACGATTTGAGATGAGTTAGTTTAATTTATGTACATGAATATTTTGTTTGGTGTTGATCTATTACGAGTATGAATTTGGTTAAATGTGTTTTAGCAAGAGTTATGATATCTAGATCGTTGGATGTATAGGTGCCGTGACTAAAAACATATCGCACATTCTCAATTTATAGTTTATTCCGAAAAATCTTATATTATAAAACACACATGTGAGTCTCACATCACTCATAAAAGTGATAATTGTTTACGTTGTAAACTCAGGAATTACTCGTCTTATAAGCAATTGGTTTAAGATGAAATCTGCTTATAGTTTAACGTACATATTCAGCTAATACAAAATATTTAACCTTTTTTTGTTTTTTAACTCATATCATGATGACATGAAATACTCAAATACATGATCCTAATGTCAAATTTCTACTTATGGCTCAAATGAACATAAAAAATAATACTTTCATAAAAATCATTGAGACATAATCATTAGACAAAGTAACCATCAATAAATTTTTATGTCGAAATTAACGGTAACATGATTTTATTTTGACAAAGAACATACGGAGTAACATGTTTAATGATATAATGAGATGTTATATTGGGCCCTAGCTTTTTGGATCTATGTCCCAAAAATGGACATGTGGGCCCAAAATTAGTTACTATGAGTACAGCTACTTTGGGTCGGGTCTGATTCATGGGTTCCTACTTAGTTAGTTAGTGCATGAGCCCATACTATACCAACTTCTTCAAACGGGCCCTATGTTGGGCCTTCTTAAATTGCATTGATAACAAAGCTAAAATATCACAAATGGTTAACCCATTTTACTTTATCTTATAGGACCGTTTTATAGCATAAAACAATCGTTGTAAGGGATAGTTATTCAGCATAAATTGTCGAATGTCGTAATATAATATGGAGTATCCATTTGTCTAATAAAGTTTTGCAAACCAAAATAATTTAGGCTTAATATGTTATTGGATTAATCTTTTTATAAATTTCGAAAAACATTAGTCAATTTAACATGGGTCAATCTTTTTATAAATTGAACATGTTCAATTTGAATTTTAAATCAATTTCATCATTTACGAGCAAAATCAATTTAATCGAATTATTTGAACTCTCAAATCAAATTTACTTAATGAATATAAATCCAGAAAAATTACAAAAAATACTCATATGAGACGACCTCAGTAGGTCTTGTAAGTGAAACAATCACACTCCCTCTGTCTCAGTCATTTGTTTACACTTCTTTCAAATTCTCTTTATAAAAAAGTTAAAGCGTAAACAATTCATTGAAACGGAGGGAGTAATGAAAAAACAAAAATTATAGAATGAGGCCATGTTACTTTGAGCTTAATTTCAGCTCTCATAACTTCAACTCAACTTTTATAAGTTCAACTCTAATAAATTCAGCTCTTATAAACCCCATTCAATTTTACTTTTAACTGAATTCTGCTTTTATAAGTTCAACTCAACTCTATAACTTCAATCTTATAAATTTTGCTTTTATAAGCTGAAATGATCCGTCTTAAGCTTAAAACGGGTCAAATATACCCTCACTTGCATACATAAGACAAACACTTAACTTGTCCAACACATTTTGTTTTTGTCTAAGATACTTAACTTGTCTAAATTTAAGACGGATATACCGGTCGTAAATGAGAATTTTGTAAAAAAATAAATAAAAAATATACAAGGGATGTGTCTCAAGTAGTGCAATAAGATATGCGTGGAAGATAAAGTTCGCGCTATCAACATTTTCCTCCACCTCTCCTTTCTCCTCCACCAAATATCCTCCTCATAACTTCAAACACTTCACTCAACTTCATCTTTCTTAAATGTTCAACTAAAACCTTAAAAAAAAATTCCCCAATTATTTTCACCTCCATCAATGGCGAAAACCCTAATTTCATCTTCGCCATTCACCGGAACGTTTCCTCCGTCGAGAACTTCTCGCCGGAGCAAACTTATCAGCACAAAAGTTAATTTCAGTTTTCGGGAGTTTCCTCAGGTTGATTTCGATCATCATCTTCGTTCTATCGATGTCGACGTAAACGCGGTGTTTTCTAGGGCGGAGAACTTGTTTTATACGCTTGCTGATGCTGCTGTTTCTGCTTCTCCTGATTCTGCGGCGGTTGCTCCGGCGAAGAGCGGTGGTTGGTTTGGGTTCATCTCCGACGCCATGGAAGTTGTGTTGAAGGTAACTTTGAATTTGACTGTTTTACGGCGTCTTATAATTGTCGTATAATACTTTCGCACCTCATTTGTTGCTATACGACGGTTTTTACATAGTGTTAATTCAATGGAGTGTATTTGATTTTGCACCTCGTTTATTGTTGTTGTATGTCGTCGACGGTTTTTACATAGTAAATCAATGGAGTGTATTTGATGTTGATACTTCCGCGTCTTATTATTGCTATATGTGATATCGTTATTTACGTTAATTTGATTGTAGAATGTATGAGTTAGTTAGTGTTTGATAGCATGATGAACATTAATACATGATATGCACGCGAATGTTCATGAGATTCATGAAGTTATGGATTCGATCAGTTGGATTATACCAGTGTATCTTTCGAAATATGAACTGTTTTCGTGTGATTATGCTAGATAAGTAATTACATCATGTTAGGTTTGCGGCAAGTGGTTGATACTAGCAAAGGAGATACGATTGTTTTTAGTGGAGTTATCGAGGTTTGTATTTCATACGGAGTATGTTCTTGAAAATCAATGGTTTTTGTTGTGTTATACTCGTATAGATTGTCAATGTTTATAGGTTTAGAAATGATTTGATAGGAGTATATGTGGGTTAGTACTTAGTAATATTCGGGATACGTGTAGCACACTTTGATGGCTATGGAGGCATCTAAGCGCTGATGATTTTGTGAGCATGCATGGAATTGTCGACACAACTAGAAATGTTGAAGGAATAGGTGGTCTACTAGCTAATAGCCTTGAGATGTGTCAAAGGAACTCTGTAAATAATATTATTGTTGCTGTTGAGTGTTGACTAGTTCTTATTTTTTTCGGAGATTTGCTGTAGCGATTTCGTTGTAAGGTTCATTGTTCATAGTTCATACTTTCTTCCATGGATTAGATTCTGAAGGACGGGCTTTCAGCTGTACACGTGCCATATTCATATGGATTTGCTATCATATTACTCACAGTCATCGTCAAATTAGCTACGCTTCCTTTGACAAAGCAACAGGTTAGTGGTTCTTCGTGTTTATTCTTCAAACATAATCTTATTAATTGTTGCGCATCAAGTTGTTTCTTTTCAATATAAATTGGCTGAGGATTGAGCATTGTGCTTATGCGTATCCGTCCTTTATGTTTGGGCCATTTCTACGTCCTCTGAATGCGGTTGGAGAAGTAGTCCATGATGCATCCGTGTTTCCAAGAATCTCGTGGGTTGTTGGTAAAAAGGAATGCCCTAATGAGCATCTCTTATTGGAGTTGGTTGTTTTGGTCTCATCCATCATTTTAATCTTCCATTTGCGGCTGTATCCATATATTACCTTGGGTATATATATCCAAAGTTATTAGAACTAGCTTGCTATGTTTTACTTTATATTGTTGTTAATCAATGAAAGAATGATACCTTGACAACCGATCTCCGTATTGTAGTGTTGGACTGTTGGTGTAACTTCTTGGTATTCTCATTTACACAGGTTGAATCAACATTGGCAATGCAGAATCTTCAACCAAAGATCAAAGCCATTCAGGAAAGATATGCAGGAAACCAGGTAACAGTTTTACATTGGAAACACTTTATGGGGGCATTTGTTGACTCTTTGTTGAGGAACATACAGGCTACAATATTGCTCTGGTTATGGTGTTGTGGACGAGATTACAAATGTTATTCTCAGAGTTGCTTAATTATCTCGAATTAATTTTCAATTGAATTGGATATAGCTAAGACTGCTTTAATCACTGTGGATGACAAAAGGGACATACCTAACTTTAGAACCTGTAGTTGATTAGCTTCTTTTAAAGTTTGGTAAAACTACTTGGGTGGCGCTTGTTGTTCATCCCTTTAGCCTTCTTCTCTTTAAGTGAATGTTGGTAGAACATTATATGGGAGTATGCTTGTCATCTATTGATCAACAGATACATATTACTGATGAACATTGTTTCATCTGTTAGGAACGAATACAACTTGAGACATCACGTCTTTACAACCAAGCTGGGGTTAATCCTTTGGCAGGTGAATTTCTGAATATGAGATCGTAGTATATTTCTTTACAGATTTTTCAAGCTAAATGTTCTGCCGTCTCAAGTGGGCTAATCTTTATCTTGTGACAAACTTTATGGGTTGCTAACCGTTTCTCTTAGTTGCTCAATGATAATTTTCTGTTGAGCATTTAACGACAGTATAGTGCTGTAGGCTTCCCATTCCATTTGACTTTGATCCAGTTAGGTTATTCTTTGTTCGAAATACTGATTCCTTCATCTTTTCCTACGCAAACTTGACACAGGGTGCTTACCAACTTTGGCAACAATACCAGTTTGGATAGGATTGTATCAAGCTCTTTCAAATGTGGCTAACGAGGTAAATGTCCTAAATTGTGGGACTTTTTGCTTAGCGTTGTAGTCTCTTGTGACTCTCAGTGTGGGATAACTGACCATCTGAAGTGTGTTTGATTAAAGGGACTTCTTACTGAAGGCTTTTTCTGGATTCCTTCTTTGGGAGGACCAACTTCTATTGCTGCACGTCAAAGTGGTGCAGGAATTTCCTGGCTATTTCCATTTGTGGTAATGTTGCCTCTAATCATTGAATCTGTAGAATTAGTAGTCTCTAATTTTCTTCAGTTACCTTTGGCAAGGATGGATATTAATTACCTGTACCATTTTGTATGCCCAAAGTATTATTGTAGTGAGGACGCTAGATGAGTTTATACCTCCCTGGACATTTCACTTTGTTTAGAAACAAAGTGTGTAGGTTTGTTTAACCCATTTTTGATGTTACCCCTTATATCAAGCCAAAAGAATAAGATATCTTTTGCTTCTTATTGATATAGATGTCTATGCTATATGGGATCATGTGAAGTTCGAGTGGGTGTAATTATAAGCATCTAAAGGTCTTGAAGGAGAGGCATATTTTGAAGTAAAATAAAAAGATTTTTCAGTGGCGAGCTTTAGAAATTGGGGTGAAGGGAAAAGATTGATCAGAGTTAAGCTTCCACTGCTGATTGCTGAATGATGATGCTTCTATTTGTTGTTTCAGAAACTTAAACACTACGTCCACCGAATTTTGTGGCTCTTATCTATGTATCCTATTGTTAAAATAAGGCATTTTTCGTGTGGCTGTCTGTTCATCTTCATGTAGTTTGTTTGGAATTTTTACTGATGTCATGTATTAGCACTTCTATACATGTTTAGAAATCAGATTGTGCTCCATATGACACGCTTGTTTGTTACCCGTATGAGTCTGTCGCACATACAAGCGAATCGACTTCCCAACTGTAGCTTTCTTCATCTACAAACCCTGATTTTGTGTTGATTCTATTTTGCAGGATGGCCATCCACCCCTAGGCTGGTCTGATACTGCAGCATATCTTGTTTTGCCCGTCCTATTAGTTGCTTCACAATATATTTCTATGGAGATTATGAAGCCTCCTCAGGTACGAAATTCCTGATTCCCGCGTGTGATAATCAGCCTGTTATATTACATTTTTATATATGACTTATTGCTGAATGGGATCATTTGACAGTCAGATCCATCTCAGAAGACTTCACTTCTCGTCCTCAAGTTTCTTCCTCTCATGATTGGCTATTTTTCGTTGTCTGTCCCATCTGGGTTATCCATTTACTGGTTTGTCTCTGACTCTTTATCTTTTACTCTTTGATCTGTCATCGAAATTAACTTCAGTATAATAACTTTCATGACTATGTCCAAATTGTCTGCTACTCACTGTTTTGTTAACTTGCTGTGTGTAAGTTCATGCCCCTTGATATTGTATGAATTAAGAAGTCACTTTCAAGTCTATCCAATACATGAACTTTGTTTAAACTGTCCAGCTTAGCTATGTCATGTAATTTAGTGTCTTTTAATGGTATAACTGTATAAGATTGTGAATTGAAACTCAAACGCAGCAAACATTTCAAAAACTTTCTATTACAATTTCCTATGTCAAAATATTCATTTCTGATTTATGTTGCGATTCATTTTATGTGGCAGGTTTACAAATAATGTCCTCAGTACTGCGCAGCAAGTATGGCTACGTAAGCTAGGTGGTGCAAAGCCTACAGAGAATGCGAGTGGAATCATTAGTGCTGGAAAAGCAAAGCGGCCGCTACCTCAACCTAGTGACAGGTTTGGTTCATAATGTGCTTAATGAGTTAATGTTGCTGATATTGTGATTCTTCTGACGAATACAGTAATTTCTGGTGCTATTTTGTTTAAACATAGGAATAAACAACTTGAAGAAGTAAGAAGTAAACAAGTGAACAAGGCGTTGTCGGATGGTGACATTAAGCCTCTTGAATCCTCTTCTGATTCCGAACCGGGATCAGTTGAGGAAACTAATGAAACGGTAAGAGTCGGTTGAATTGTGAAATCAGTGTCTACATGCTTCTTCATTCAAGGACGATGGATTCAATTGATGGAGTCTCTTTACGGTGCGCTTTTAACAGGATGAATTAGAAGAAGCATATGCATCAAATGGTAGCAAACAGGTTCCGAAGTATTCCACTCCGAAAAAGAGCAAAAGATTGAAGAGGAAGCGTGTGGGATGAGTGCTTTACTTGGTTGTACCACTTGTATGTAGTTTTGTTTACATCTGTATATTTATGAGATCATATCCTAGTCAACTATTAAGGGCCGTTCTTGGGTCATTCATTTCAACCGCCTATGTTGCTAAGCTGACAGTTCGTCATTGCCCTTATCATGTGGATTTGGGTGGCTGATTTTTTGTCAAATTGAAATGGTAATATCGATGAAAATCTATTGCATCTAGTTCCACATTCTTTATACAGCTTTCTTATTTCATTGTCTTTTGTGTTAATCTTAAATTAGCGTATATGGAACTTCAAGTTTTTGCTTGAGACTTTCAAGCAGGACATTTCCCATGTGTTGCCTTGCTACTTAGGAACTCCACGAAGAATACCCATGTGCCTCATCGGCAAATACATGGTCCAGCTTAAAGTGTCCCCACTTGCTGCAAGAAGGTACTCACCTTTTGGTTCCTTTTTTGTTTTATGCTGTACACTTTGTAACTAGTACTCCCTCTAACTGAAAACTTTCTTTATTTATTCAAAATCTACGTCAAAAGAAAAGTAAGTGTAGAGAACGGGTTGAGTTAATGGGAGCAGGATTAAGCGTACTTGTTTTTCTTGGTTCAAAAAGCTACACAGTATGTACTGCAGGCTTGATGCCTAGATTTTGTAACAGTATTCATTGCATGGGTTGAATCCATTGAGTAGTTTTCAAGGACCTCTGTATTATATTTTGTACTCCGTAGTTGTCAACGGCCAAAAACTTTGATAAGCCCCAGCTTCAACACCTGCACCACTCCCTTTCCCCTCTCTTAAAAGAGAAATATATGAGGCATATTTAATTATACTAATAATGTCGATAAACTACATATCAATGTAATACTTGGGCTGTCTGGTATCACAGCCACCCTAGTACACAGCTACAATAACACGGTTAATAAACTGATCTACATAAGATTTTCAAATTTTGTACTTCCACAACGCTGCTACAGCATCATCAGCTGTAATTCTTGCAGGCACTTTGATTCATGTTCTTGTAGGTGGGTACTGATTCCCGACAGGATTGGACTTGGACGGCGTTTTATGGATTATTTTCTTCTCATCCTGCAACGGAATGTTTGGTTAGTAAACTGCTTATGTCATTAGGCAATAAATTTTTGTTTGGATGTGCTATTTAGTCGATAATGATAGGGCCAATTTTGCACCAACCCATATGGGAGCCTGAGTTCTGCATGGCCACGTTGATCTTTTCTGTCGAGTGCATGGTTTTAAACTTTCTGCATGATCACATTTTTGTTAGCAAAATATACACTTAAAAGAGATGCCGTAGGCCGTAGCGAACAGTTTTTGTACGTTGATTAGGTGAAGAGAGTAGCTTGCCTGACTCAGTAGCTTGAACCCTGAGAAGTAAGTTGCTGCTGTTTTCACATGCTCCAAATAGAAACCATGCCACGAGAAGGACGAGAATATGCTTTTTAGCCATCTCGGGACGAGTTAGGTTAGGTCGAAATCGAAAATCTTGAAAGATGCTATTTGGCTTCTACTTGTGCATATTTGGTAGTGGGAAAACTAACTGAAACTTATAACTCCGTTGATTGGAAATATAATGCCTATATATACTAGTTTTAGAATTATAGACATTAAGGAGTCTGCGTTTCACCTCACTGTAAATTGATTTCTTTGTAGCTATGATTGCATCCATGATAAATCATGAAGGGTTTTGAGTGCCTAACCCCGGTCTACTGCGCACATTGTGCGGGCCCCTCTAATGTTTACAGGCCAATTTTTGTTGTTTCGAGTTTGTGGTGACCATCTATGCATCTTTTTAGTCTGTTTAGAGACAAAATGATGGTAGCTGAGAATTTGAGTTCTGGTATCATTGCTTAACTTTGGTCACTAGCTGAATTTTAAATGAATATGAGAAACGATGCCGTTTCTTTAAGCTAAGCATATTTAATTTTTATCCGTCTCACTATGGTGCTAATTATGTTTGATGATCATGTGGTCTGTTGAATCTGGAAAAGTATCCTGCTTTTTGTCTGAGTTCCTAACCATGCTTTTGTTTGCTTGTAAAAGTTGTACGGATTACTCACTATTACCTTTGAGGGAAAGGTATTATTACTTGTTTAGCATCTTTTCGCGGTGAAGACGAGTATTTCTTCGGTCAATTTAATGATAAATCACGGAAATTTTCTGCCTAAATGGTTATGTTGCTCTTCATGTGCCTTTCATACGGTGCGTTTGTATTAACTCAAAAATCAGCTGCATTTAGACTATCATCCGTCTGCATTAGAAGTGACTTGCATTTTGTGCGTATTTCGCCACTCAACATGCGTTATTTGTGAACATATTTTCCGGTGCATGCCTGTTTGAAATGCAAGTGAACTTTGCTGTCACATATCTCTAGTCATTTTTTGCGGCATTACTGAATTTCTCTCGATAAATGTTAGCGATTCATAGTTCATAGTTCATAGTCTTGTTGGAAGGTGAAATAGTGAAAGCCTAAAACTGAGGCTTTTGAGGTAAATGTCGGTATCGTTTGTCGTCTGCTGGTATTGGTAATTTTTCTATGGAGTCAAAATCATCAATGATATCTTATTATTCTCTACTTGCTTTAAGTAATCACTCTTTTATTGCATTCTTTTAGAAAAGTTAAACCACCTGAGTTTTTTGTTCCATTTGTAATCATTTAATTACAATAAATCAATCACCTAATCATTTTGGGTATCCTTGGCTGGATCTGTGATCATCATTTGTTTTTTGTTAAAAATTATTGTTCGTCTCGTCTAGAGCTGGCCAAACGTGCGGGCCAGCCCGGCCCGGGCCGCCTCGTGGGCCGCTTTTTCTTGGCCCGGCCAGGCCCGTAGAAGCCCATGAAAGCCCTCCAAAAGTTAAGGGCCGGGCCCGGGCCCAATTTTTGGGGCCCAGCCCTTACGGGCCCGCCAAAATAAGCAAAAATAAAATAAAATATAAAGGGCCCTTAAGGCCCGGCCCGCCAAAGCCCTTCAAAGGGCCGCACAAGGGCCCAGCCCGTAAAAGCCTGGCCCCCCAAGCCCGGGCCTCATAATTCAGGCACGGCCCGTGGGGGCCCGGCCCATGGCCAGCTCTAGTCTCGTCTTTAGTTTTGCGATATGATGGTAGTAGTTGAGACGCGGAATATGTTGTAGTCTCAGTGGCAAAATTAAGCGTTTCTGCTGGCTTTCTGAAGTTGGGACACATTCCGGTATGTGAAACAACACTCAAGGACTTGACTCGCCCGGTTCAATAAACGTAATGTTAACAAGTCAACATTTTTATGATTTAATTAGAAGTATTTTAAACTCGAAGGTGACTTGGGCCAGGTTTGTGTCGTGTCTATCTTTCCTTAGGCTATATTTTTACGCAAATCGTTTTTGGTTCCGTAACTTATGATGTCATGCCGCGTGATGTAAATTTGAAACAATGCACACTGTATGCTCTGCCATGCAACAATCTTTGCCTGTGCTTGGATTGTGTTACACTGCCATTTCACAACCCGCAACTCAAGTTTAGAAAAGCGGGTTATCCAGGTTACGACCGACTAATCGAGTTGCAACATAGGTCACACGAGTCAGGATATATGTTGTTACAAGTTTGAAACGCTTGTGAAGTATCAGTCATTCGATTCGATGTTCTTTCCACAGCATGTTCATGACTTGTTGACACTAGACATGCATTGTCTCATGCACAACAACTGGGTGCTACGCGTGAACTCTAAGTCATTATCAACCACTACTACAAGAATATTAACACGGCTCTCTTAGTGGACCACTTAGGATCTAATGCGCTTGAAAATTTCGATCCTTTCTTCTTTTAAATTTTTAAAATACTTGTGTGAGACGGAATTTTACTGATAAGTTTATCGTAAGTCATACTCAGCGCGAAGGAGTATTTAGTTAGTTTTTTTTTTTTTTTTATTTTTTTTTTTTCTTCTTTGCATGACTCAATTAAGTGTGAGTCAGGTCTTCAGAAAGATAGCTTTAAAATTAGTGCATTACTAGATTACAGGTGAAATTCAAACCCTCAACTTATGGCCTTTTATTTTCAATTTTTTTTTCTATAATAGCCTAGGTAAAAGTTGAAGAAAATAAATTAAACTTAACTTTAATTTCTCTATAATATGAAACAAAAATAAAAGTAATACCAAGTATTATAGTTACTGGCTTACTGCATACAAATTAAATAATTATATTCGGAGTATATATATTCTTACATTACTTCGTTAATATTTTTTGAAAATGCTAGTAAATTATTACTTCCTCCATTCCATTTGATTCTATACATATTCCTTTTTCGGAAATTTCAATCAATTCTATACATTTCTATTTTAGTCTCTACTTTATTAAACTAAAAGACCAATATACCCTTCACTAATACCCACTAAACCCACTTGCAAACAATAAAGTAGGGGTATTTAAGTAATTCCATTATCTACCCCACTTGATTTTCTTCTACCTTAATTACCGTGTTTTGGTCAAACGTATAGAATCAAACGGAATGGAGGAAGTATTTGTCAAACATAACTTCTATTTGGATTTTTCAATGCACAAATTCTAATGAATATATTACTAGAAATTGAAAAAAAATTCATAAAGAACATACTTAGTAAATTATTAGTAACTTTTTTTCTTAATTTAGCACCTTAATGTGTGTTGTTGTAACACATACGAGTAACAAGCAACTTTTAGGATGACTTTCGTGAACTCAGGGCCGTAGTGAACCCGCCCAAATACGATCCTGAGTGAACTGGTGTGTATTATGTAAAGCAAGTCTCGAAGTATCCAGTATGACGTGGACGATGTGCTAATCACGGTAGTACAACATGGCATTGGAGGGCAAATTGGGACATCAGTAGCATTAGGATTGTGATTTACCATCTTGAAACTCTGAGCAGAACAAGCGTATTTTTCCGGATCTTAATAGTGCGATAGATGTCATTAACCACTATATTAAGACATAAATTAATACTCGAATTATGAATTTTTTCCGGACTGGTCTGATATAACGATTTCGATCTTTCCTTAAATGGATGCAATAAGTCTCTCAGACGGATTATCCGTCTTAAGCTTAAAACGGGTCAAGTACTCATCCACTTGCACACATAAGACAAAATACTTTACTTTTTCTTACACTTTTTACTTTTGTCTTATCCTAACTATTTGACCCGTCTTAAGTATAAGACGGGTTACCCATTTTATATGGGTGTTCTTCAGTATCTGCATTTCTTTCGGTTATGCAACAATTACAATAATACCCTTGTCATTTTTTCATCCCAATTACTCATCTCTTCCTTTTTCTCTCTTCTCTCTCCAAAAAAAACCCAAATAAACAACAAAACAACATTATTCATCTTCAAATCTTAATCATAAATTGTATTATCAACAACAAGTCAAGAACTACAACAATTTTTGTTATTATTATTCATTCTCAAATCTCAATTGTACTCCGTAAACATTATTTATTCAATTAATGATAACAACAAAGAAAAAAAAAATTATAATAAAACCCTAACTACACCACCAATTCACCCCCGGCAGCCACCTCCTCCATCGCCGGCCACCTCCTCCGTCACCGGCCATCTTCTCCCAGGCCTTCCCCAGCCCTTGACCCGGTGCGCCAAGCCTGACCCACTACCAGTGCCGCTTGCCCAGCACTCCCAACCACGACCACCAAACTCAGTTGACCCACCACACCACCCCGGCCACCCAAACCGCCCAACCACGACCCACACATCAGCCCAAGCCACCCATCGTCACCACCACCGTTTGCCTCGCCCAGCGCCGCCACCTTCCCACCGGCAATCTCCAGCCGGCCGTTGACCCTCCTCCAACGCCGTTGTACCCGGTCTTTGACATGCCGTTTTATTGTACCTTCGCCTTAATCCATCATTAATTGTAAAAATTCAAATTTTTTAACTCTCAAAAACCCTAATTGTAAAAATCCAATCAATAAAATTGTAAAACTTTAATTAATATAGGAGTTTTCAAAACTAATAATCTTAGTATTTTGATTTATAATTGAACAATTTGAATTGTTCTTGAAAGATTTGATTAATTTCGAATGAATTTTGATTAAGTTTAATGGGATGGAAAAGAGAAAAAAAATTAGATCGAAATTTAGAAAAGGGGCATGGAATGGAAATTTTAGGGTAAAAAGTCTGTTGAGTAAAAGCTTGAGTCTGATTAAGAATTACGTTTTATATAAGAATTTGTGAAATGGATGAATATATGATATCGGTGGCTTCTTACCCCAAAAAAAAAAAACCCATAAAACCAATTAAATACGAGTAATCAAGTCAAGTTTCGCTTACTGTAACCCATAAACCAAACCCCAAAACAAAATCGATACGAAAGCCGCAATCATTATAAAACGAAAAATTTGAGTTCTGGAATCTTCGAATTGACTTGAACAATTCCTCTTCTAAATCCCAAATTTCTTGCGAATTTTTTAATTTTATTCGTCTCTCACTTTCTCTCTCTAAAATCTCTCTTCTTCTTCGTCTTCTTCATCACATGGGTTCACCTTCACAAGCTTCACTTCTGCTTCAGAAGCAGCTCAAAGGTCCACACAAATCAATTTTAATCATATTGTTAATTGTCTTGTAATAATTATATTGTTTAATTTGAACAATTATGAATTAGGGTTCTTAATTTTCGTCAATTTAATGTTTTGATTTTATTTAATTTTTGTTTTGTTCTTGTTTTTGCAGATCTTTGCAAAAACCCTGTTGATGGTTTTTCTGCAGGATTGGTTGATGAAAATAATTTGTTTGAATGGAGTGTTACTGTAATTGGTCCTCCTGATACTCTTTAGTATGTTTTCTCCCCCCCTTTTTCTTGATTAATTTCTAATTAATTTATTAATTTAGGTGATTTTTTAGGGTTTTGTTCGATTATCTATACACAGTGTTGTTTGATTTTGTTGGTTACTTCGTATTGTTTTTGGATGAATTTGTTCTTTATATTTTTGCTAATTGTATATACACATACTTTTTTTTGGGTATTTTATGGTTTTAATGTTGCAAAGATTTTACAATATTTGCATCTTTTCTCTGAAAAGCCGAATCGTATATGCCCTTGGTTAATTTAGGTTTTTAACCGTGTTACTGCGAATCTTTGGAATTCCGTGCAATATATGAGAGCAAATATAGTTGTGCTGGATCTTGATTGATTTTCTGGGGATACACTAAGATCGTTTTATGATGTAAATGGGAGTAAACCGTATATATTGTCGTATTCGTAACACAAAACTGTATCGTATTTTCTAGCTTTCTCTTAGTGATTAAGGAATGAGAGATGAAGGGTTTAATTGTGTTTGAAAATTTGATATTGTTGAATTAGATGCCTTTGGGGGTACTCACGTGAAGTTGAACAATCGTTTGTCGTGTTACGATGGCCATTGAATTGGTTTTCTAATGCTAAGAATCTTTGTATGGTGTAGTGAAGGGGGATTCTTCAATGCCATAATGTCGTTTCCGAAGAACTATCCTAATAGTCCACCAACAGTGAGGTTCACGTCCGATATTTGGCACCCAAACGGTTGGTTGATTTCTCGATTCTCTCTTGCTCCACTTGTATGAGCTTGAGTCACAGTTCTGTCGTACCACCAATTAACTTAATGATTTGATGTGCTTGCTTGTTTGATTACATAGTTTATCAAGATGGTCGGGTTTGCATATCAATCCTTCATCCACCTGGTGACGATCCCAATGGATACGAGCTTGCAAGTGAACGTTGGAGTCCAGTCCACACCGTAAGTTCTTAATGCTGTAAAAATTAATGTTGATTTAAGTTGTCGAAGTGTCTATTGAAATCATGATTTTCGTTGAACTGAATGCATGGTCCAGTGTCAACGTCTAATAATGTGAATTTGAATTGCTGACAAGTAATTTGCGCATATTTCAGGTCGAAAGTATAGTGCTTAGTATTATATCGATGCTTTCTGGTCCTAACGATGAATCACCGGCCAACGTTGAGGCTGCAGTAAGTTCTACTCCATATTTGTTTTATTTTTACGTAATTTAGATGTGTACCACATCCAAATCTATATAAGTCTATCCTTACGTGTATATTATGGCAAAGTGGCATTTAGGCCATGTATTTACTATTACTCCTACGGTAACATAACTAGTCTCATCAGTTACTTAAAGTGTTTCTTTTGTGGTGAAGTTACGCATGGCTTACGATAGATAATTCTTAAATAGCCATAGATTTAAAACCAGTTTTGCATTTATGTACTGTTCACTTTGGGATGAATGTATAAATCATGTGGGATTCCGACAAGAGAATCAGGTGACTTGATATTCGATTTCCCGGGATTTTGGAGTGTTTACAGCAATGTTGGACACCCGTGCATTTACGCTCACAGCAACAAAAACAACATTAAAACTATGCTTTAAGGGCTCACGTAATTAGCAGGATTGGGGTATTGTGTCAAATGACGACATTTACGCGCTATGCACTGCCCATCCGGTTTTAGTTACAACTTGTAAAGCCAATTTAGTCACGTTTATTAGTCCTGTTACTTATCCATTGAAATGTCTGTGTACCTTGATGCGTATGTGTTCGTGTTAACGTTTCTATTTTTAGGTAGCGTATTTTCTTACATAGGGAAAGAAAATAACATACATTTTTCCCTTTCATTGCAGAAACAATGGAGAGAGGACAGAGACGGATTCCGGAAAAAAGTGAGCCGATGCGTACGGAAATCACAAGAAATGCTATGATCTGCGCTGCTCGCACTCAAGAGAAGAGATGTTACGTTCTATCGTGCGCCTTCCTTGTTTTAACTAGTCATCATTATGTTCTGTGAGAATTTTGAAACATTTATATCGATAGGAGTTACTTGGTTGATTGACTGTGGATCGAAATTAGTGAATTTAAATGATTGACTGACGTATACGGTCGTGTTGATTCTTTCTATTCAATTCATGATGATTCTTTTTTATTCAATGCGTTTAGCGTGTCTGCTTGAGAATTATTCTTGATATTGCTTCTCGATATTTTGCACATTGGGACGCTGCTACAGTCGTCTGGTTTATTACATGTGATCGAGTAGAGCGTTTTGTTTGGAAAAGTCTCATTATAACTTCAGTTTACGCCAGCCCAATATCGATTTAAGTTTTAGAGGTCCATATTTCATAATCAATCTATTTATTTCCTGTGTCTATTTTCCTAGGTTTTACGTTTCAACATTTATCAAACATGACCAATATACTCGTACAAAAGTCGATGAGACTCGTCGCACAAACTCCCTGTAGAAATCAAACATGAACAACATACTCGACGAAGAAGATTCAAAGTACAAAGATGCGAATGAACTCTTAATTTTAACATGTCCTTGTAGTTATTCTACAGTACTCCGTATTTTATTACTCCGTACGCCCATATGAGTAAAGCACCCGACAAATTACTGCTTAGGAGGATTGACGTGGCTGCCGAGCCTAACGACCATGCCATCAATGTCCCGAACGTAGCCGACTTTTTGACCCCACTCTTTCTGTTCGGGTTCGCTTACTCCTTCTGCACCGTTCTCCACCGCCGTCTGTATTATTCATAAAAGGTTAGAGACTTTAATTTTCGGTAGTGATTGACTGAAATGGAGGGAATACTCGCTAGTTAGTACGTATTCTGTATTCATGCACGAACATGTGGAGCGTACCTTGTAAGCAGCATCAACGTCTGTGTAATCGAAGCAAACTTCAATAGGGCCTCGTTCACGCTTTGACTGAGCCGTGTGGACTGAACCTGTGACCTCGTCAGTCTCGTGTTGATGGATCGGAGTGAAAGCTATCGTCGTCTGACCACTTTCTAACTCTCCCCATCTACATCACCAAGATTATTCAAATGAGATCAATATATACGTACGACTAACAGTTTCATAATTTGATAAAGGAATCGAAAACAATTCGTCTAGCATATTACTCCGTACTCCGTATGATTGATTTATTCTACTCCGTACTATATTTTTATTTAAAATTATGTTAAAAAAAACCATGTTTTAACGTTTGATCATTTGCACACAAAACACGAATCGATGTTTTAACAACTAGACCACACCTTTGCTGAGTCCTTGCTGACAAATCAACGTTAAATAATTATATACGGAGTAATAACCAATATTTTTTCTGGCAACCATAACATGATATCGAATGAAATGAAACGAGAAATTAGATCGGAGAATACCGATTTGAGTGATCAAGGCGACGAACGTTGTAGCCAAAGGCCTTAGCGTAAAACGCTACGGATTTAGCTACGTCTTTGACGTATACAACAGTGTAACCATACGCTGGATTCAAATTTGAAGTCATAATTATTGAAATTTCTCTTACTTTTTACTCCACAATTCTCTGTATTTTTTTTTTTAATCTAAGTGTTTGTGGCAAAATTAGTGAAGAAGTTGTTTATTCATTTCATAAATTCAGCGTTTATTTAGCTCTTCTGTAACTCTATACGTGGTGGTCATGCAAGGTTTGATCATACGGAGTACATTATATACGTGGTTACATATTTCTAAAACCACCTCACTTTTTTTCGGTTTACACAGTTCATTAATTTACAAAGGATTTGACTCGGTTTTTTTCTATTTATTTTTTGAAAAAGTAGCATTGTGGGTTATAAAGTACCGAGGTAATTTATAAATCAAATAAAATTTCATTTTGTATGTTGAAAATTTACGCTATTTAGTTCAACTCATTTTAGTAAATTTTAAGTCCAAATGAAAAGGGTTTAACTTATTATCTGAAACATTCATTCTATATCTAACAATCACGCTCTAGATTTTAGATTCTAGATTCACCACTTTTCAATTGTAACTCTCAATCACATGCATTTCTTCGAGCCGTTGGACACGGCTTTAGGGTTGCCACCAAATCCACCGGGTCGAGACATTTTGTATTTGTCCCAATACTATTTTACTAGTCATGACCATATCGGTCTGACAAAATTACCATATCTACATCGTGCCAAACGACTATACATTAGTGGTACTTTTATTAAGTTGCACCGATCTAACAACGTATAATCAAAATTAACCGAACATGTTCTGACCTAATGATCATCTGCAACCAAAAAAACACTTAAAATTTGGGAATTAACCGCGAAACCTTTCTTACTACACTTCACAAGTCGAAAATTCGCCCAATTAATTTTCTTCACTTCATAGCAATAATTCAATCATTCAAATTTTGATGTTTGCTTTCGATTTGAGTACTCCCTCCGTTTCAGTGAGTTGTTTACAGTTTGACTTTTTTGTGAGGGGAAAAAAGTCAAACTGTAAACAAATGACTGAGACAGATGGAGTATATATTCTTCAATTAATAGATTTAATTTATATCTTTGCTCCGATTTTTTTTAGTATAATTGTGTAATTCTGCATTGCTGTTATTTATGCTGCAAATTTCTTCGTCATCGCTCTATCAATTATCTTCGATGAACAATTTACAGTAGCGTAGAAGTTTTGATCATGAATTCGCCGATTCTCAAATGAGATTGTTCTATGTGTACGACGGTTAAATTCTGACTATATTGTGACGTTTTAATGCTAAATTATTGCGAATATTATCGCCTATGTGGTCGCATTTTAGTCAACAATGATCATAGTAAGCCTTATAATGGCCACATTTTGGCGTAAGTTTACGCTGTGCTCATACAACGAATGCATCGAAGATACACTCCAAAATTGGCTGCATACCTCGACAATTTTGGACATGTTAGTGATTTGCAAAATTTTGATGTATTTACTTTATGAGCTTTGTGATATTGAGATTACTAATTAGTAGTGATTTTGGGTGATCGTGCGACATATAAGTTAATTTTTTTTTTGGCTCATACAATCCGTAATCTCACTCTTCATCGCTGATTGCCTGCCATCTGTTTGTCGTTTTTCTCAGCGGTGTAACCAGAAGATTTTGATAACAAGAACTTTTTACGGAGTACATTATTGGTAAGGGCGTGTTTGTCGCTAATTCTTGCTCGTTAGGGATGGAATATTCGACTGAAAATCGACCATGTTTGTTCCTACAAGTGAGGTAACCAATCTAACTATATTTCTTAAATCTCCTCAGCAAATTCATGTTCATGAAGATCTATGTTTAGCAACTAGCATTATTACTTTAAACATCGAGTTGATTGTTGGTTTTAGTTTAATGAACAATTTTGTAGTTGATGTTTTGCACTAACTATATTATGCCAGAACTGTGCTTTCCCCTTCCCGACATCTTTCCATTTTATTTTGCGCACTTATTTTGAATTATTTTATTTTGCACACTTTATACGGAGTATAAAATTAATCAAACAATTGAATAATATAAATGTTGCAAGTGCGCTTGATTAACGGGGTTTTTTTTCAATTGTTTGGTGAATGGAATGTATGAGAAGGAGGGAAGAAAACGTAGCATTGGCCAAAAAGGAAAGTTAGAAGAAAAATAAAACAATGGAGGAAGTACTTCGTACTTCATGTATTTAGGTCGCTAGGATAAGTGCATGTCAACGACAATAGTGTAAGTTATGAGTAGCTGAGGGTTGAGGCTCACCCGAAACCATGATATATGTGTTCTCTTTTGAGAGTTATGTCTTGGCTAATTCATTCTCTTTACTAAATGGCGATGCATCCGGCATTTCTGTAATGCATTATCCTTTCACGTAGTGTTAGTTTTTGCAACATAGGATCTCTGTAAAAGGGCGTCCCTAGTCTACTAAAAACCAACAATAGTACCCCAATACGTCATATATATTTGTTTGTCGCTAACTGAAAAATGGTCATATATCTCCAATGTATTGAAATTTCTGTTAAGTGTTGAGTAGTCCGCTTGTTATCCAAACGAGTGGCTAAAGAGGTCTCGTGCTTAGCTTTGTTCTTAATTCAACCCATACGAAAACAATTGCGATTGTGTTAGTCACACTCGCAAATATGAGTCTAACTTGGCCAGTAAATTTACCCCATCTTATCGAAAGTATGAGTTGCAGGTTTCTCATTTCATCCAATAAAGACACTGTAGATCATTTTGGCATATGATCCCGTATTCCATTACGCTTTTGTGAAGGGAGTCTATTACTCATTTGGTGCTTTTTGAGCATATGATCAAATTTGATCTATTTGTTAAGACAAATTTCTGGCAATTTAAGTGTGTCATAGCATATTATTCCTGTGATTTTCTAAACTATCTAGTGTAACGTGTTTAGCTCCTTGATTCGATCACAAAAGTTGAAGTAAACTATGGCATACATTGCCCCTACGGGCTACGTCGTTTTCTATTAGTAGCACATCTTGTTTTGATGACTTTTCTATGAGCATTTTAAAAATATTACGGAGTAGAAGTTTGTGATTCTTTGATTCTATGTGAATTTTGAAAAAAAAAAAAAAAAAAAAAGTGTACGGAATTAACATGGATTTAATTAATTTCTCTTATATATATATATATCTGAACATGTTGTTTTGAATTGTTTATGTTATAGCGTCTAGATGCTAGCATCTCTTATGTTCTACAAAGTGCAACCACATGTTTCTTTTTTGGGATATTTCCCACGGTACCCTTGAGGTTTGCAATTTTGCCCAAGATATTCTTCGTTTTGTGGAAAAAAACTTTAACGTAACTAACCCTAACTTGTAGTTACGAATTCAGAATTCGATCATTATTGTTTTCAAATCAATCGTCTTTTCGAGCTCTTCGATTTGACATAAAAAAAATTCACGTTCAGAAATCATAGTTTCAAGTTATGGTTGGTCAAAGTTATTTTATCAAAAAAAATTGACAGACCATATCTACTAGTCACAAGTTTCGAATTCGGAAAATTTGATGTTCAAATTGATCGTCTCAACGAGATGTACGGCTTAGGCAAAACGATTGTCAATTACTAAACTCGTAACTACAAGTTAAGCTTAGTCAAAGTTTTTTAGCATGAAAAAAGGGTATCACGGGTAAAATTGCAAACCTCAGGGATACCATGAGAAATATCCCTTCTTTTTTTATTGCTCATAAACTGAGCATTTTGAGTAGCAATTGATAAACAATAAGTAGTGATATTTATATTTAAATAAATTATCCAGCCATTGAAATTACAATGTCACTTAGATGAGAATATGAGATAACATTAGTGATCCTGATGGCAGTGGTATCAGAGGAAATCCTGTGACAGTTGTACGCGTACGATGAGTAGATCATAGATTATGAGAAAAGGTGACACTTAAGAACTTAACGACTTAAAAACCTCTACTACACAAGTGATCACCTCAAGCATTAATAATTACCTAAATCATTCAAGTAGTCACTTTTTAGTCAAAAAGCTTCCGTCGTACGCATACGACAATTTTACATAATATTATTCTCTTATTAGGATAGTACTTTGAGGCGGTATTTACCACATATATGGTGGAACAACCGTGTGATTATACGCTCAACAACAGTTTCTGATCAGAAGAAGGTTATCGGAAGTTTAGTCATTTCATTTGATGATGGCGAAAAAAGCAATTAAAGAAATTACTACAGTACATTTTAGGCATTTTATCTTAGGTAGACAAGGACAGGTAGATGGAGGCCCTTATCTAATATTTTCTGACATATACAAACACCCACAAGAAGATAAGTGAACCCCAGTTTATAATGACCATATTTCTGCTTTAACTAACTTTGGATGAGTAATACTATAATTCAACAAGGTAATTTGAGTAGTCTCATTATCCATTGATCCTTGTGCCCTTACAGTCACTCAAATCAGATTATGTAAGTGGGTTATGACTTATGAGATGAAACCACTCTTTACTTTCTTTTTATTTCTATATTTTTGAAATACATAATTTAAAAGAGATGGACAGGGTCCTGATGTGTTAATAGTCCATATATCACATCGTGTCTGCATAGATCTATAATTTGTATAATACTCCGTATTTCAGTTTAGAAGTGACATTATAACCTTCTCCCCGTTATTGTTTGGCCCCTCATTTCTGCTATGAATAACAGGGATTGCTGTATGCATTTAGGTTAAATATTTCAGTCTGTGTTAGTACTCGAATGGTATTAACATATTAACTAGGTTTATATGACGTACAGTAATAGTTAAGGTGTCTGTCAACTATCGTAGCTAATTAATAGCTTGAGAGATCAGATAATGTTAGCAAAGTTATAGGCCTCTTTATGTCGTGAGTTGAGGATGGAACTTGGAAACGGAAGCCTTTTGCTTTCTTAGTATCGTATCAGCTACCGTATAAGCAACTACAGAATTGTGTTGAGTTCTGAATCAAGTTTACTCCCAACACTAATACGAGAATAAAACATAAGACCACGGTATGTCATGTTTTGTTGGCAATATTGATTTAAGTTTTGACCCTAGAATCGATTGTTGCATGCTCGCTTCATGTATACGATTGTTCTAGTAACCTATATATTAGTGCTTGGTGTTGCAGCCCAGAGTTAATGCCACCTATACATAGGGCAATAGGTGAGATTCCCAACTTAACATACTAAGATGAGAGATTTCGGGCAGTTTGAAACGTCGAGAACAGCATTGTGATACACATGCTGCTCTAGGAGATTAAAAAAAGGGGTAAAAGTGGCATAAAATTACTTGGCACCAAAGATGCATGCTGTTGTTATTTATCAAAACACAGGAAAAATAAAAGATGCATGTTGTTGAGTTTGCCTGAGAGCTGGATTCTAATGCACTAGAACATCAACTGTCTTTAAAATAAGTCAGTTGCTGTACAACCTAACATTATATCCCCTGCAGATTGATTTGGCTATTATTGAATGACCAAATATTTGAGATAAGGTTTTGTGTGTTGTGCACTCGGGTGAAGATCCTCTCCATTTCCTACAAACGTTTAGGATAGGATCTTGTACATATGACATATCTAAGGGCTGTAATTGTTTGGTAAAAGTAATGTTTTAATGAAGGAGAGAGAATATATAGAACTCCTAAAATATACAGTACTTATAAGTGTATTAGAGAGGAAATGTAGAGAAAAAAACGGAGAGGATCCAAATTCTTTGCACTCATGAGTTATTGGAATGAAGGTTCCAAAACATCAGGTTCTGTTCATAGGGTGATTCTGATTTGCACTCATGCATTATTGCCATTGTTACCAAAGCTGATTTGTTCTGAGCATTTTCCGTTGGCATAGAAAATTCTCAGAAGTCTCTGGTTATTAAAGGTTTCTGTTATTAGTTATTGCTAGACTAATAAAGGCCTGAAAGATTTTTAAAATTCTTCCTGTCTTTTTACGAAAAAGGTAGAGGAGCCCACAAAAAAATGTTTTCAGGATCGTTACCACTATTACTAACCATCTTATATATATACCTCTTACAAAGACCTCATCGTCATTCCCCTAGACAGTTACCTTTGCCGTCTCTTGGGGGTATTTCTAGTCTTATTTACAACACTCATATAACTTACTAAACGTCTAGGAGAATGAGTGTTAAGAGTGAGCAATCAAAGAGAACACAAACCATTTGGCAATCAACCTTACACTTGGCCTTAAGAACGGGGTTAGCTTGCATTATAGTAGGGTGCACAACACTTTACGGCCCTAAATCCATAAGAACCCTAGTGGCTTTCCCGTCATTCTCGTATGTCGTTGTGATACTTATTCTCACAAATGCAACCCTAGGAGATACAATTAGGGGTTGTTGGCAAGTCTTGTATGCCACAGTTCAAACTGTTTGTCCTGCCTTTTTGTGTCTATCAATTGTTGGACCAACTAGGTTTAGTGCTAGTTCAACTTCTTTAGTGTTGGGTGTAGCGTCCTTCTTCGTTGTGTTGCCTGAGTGGACCCACATTGTGGCGAAGCGGATCGCTTTAGGCCAACTTGTGCTAATATATGTCGTTGGTTATATCAATGCAGAACATGTGGAGACTCACATGCATCTTGTTCATGTTGCTGCTACCACTGCTCTAGGAGCGTTGGCAAGTTTTGTCGCTTTGTTGCTTCCTTTCCCTCATCTTGCTTCCTCAGAGGTAAATGAAATTTGACGAACTTCTAATGTTTTCGTATTATTAAGCTCTATGAAAATTGTATGAGATCCTCCTACAGTATGAAATGGTGAGCTTCCGAGGTTTTCGGACGTCAAAAGCTCAACCATAAACCATTAACTTATTCCGTCGGTCAGACCATCTTACTTATTTTCCACCAAAAAGTCTTTTGCAAGCTTGTGCTATTGTAGGAGAAGTGTGATTGAAAGTATTGGGGAGTGTTTTCAACTAAAAACCTAAAATCTTGATCTCACAGCTTTACAATAAGATCGACTTACCAATTTACCAAGTTTTTGACATATGCGTGAGTATTATACAGGAGTACAAAATTTAGTTATACTCAATGCTAAGTGTTAATCTTACGTGTACAGGTGAAACACAACAGCAAATTATATGCAGAGAATGCATCAGAAAGGCTGAAGATTTTTGTAAAAGCAATTCGTGCAGAGAACTGTGCGTCTTCTCAGGCATCGATTAGTCATGCCAAGTGGTTAGCTGCTAAAGCAAGTAAAATTATTCAATGCATCAAATCCAAACAAGTAAGATATAAAAGCTTCATAGCTTATTAACTACACATAAAGATTCAATAATATCTACGAACGTTTGCTAAATGTTTTGAACTTCTGAACAGGAAAGCATGAACTGCGAGAGATTTCTGGTGCATTTTCTGCGACATTATTGCAAGAATCCTGGAGACCGATTGCAAGAGCTCGAAACCTTGTTGAGAGGTATGGAGATTGCTATAAGCAACTCGACATCTGTATCACCAGTTGATGAACGATTGAAAGATGAAGTTGGCGGTTTAGAGCGACAAATTAACCAACAGTTGGAGGCCTTGGAGCGGCTTGTGAGTCATGTTCCCTGTGAGACATCAACTGTACCTGAGTCTACTGCACAAAACGCCGCTGATTTCCTCCATACAGTTCAAACTCCTCCATCAACTGAAACAGATTTACCCTCGTATTTCTTGTTGTTCTGTATGAAACTCCTACACACTCGATCACGAGCCATGACCTCTCCAAATAGTGCTAAACTCGGTAAAAAGACCCTCGGAAGCCATGACCAAATAAATGGGAACAGGATTTCGCTGAAACTGTTATGGGCCAACTGTCCATTCACTGTCAGCAACAAAAGGTTAATCTCCGCTCTGAAATCGTCTTTTTCCTTGGGCCTCGCGGTGTTTTTCGGGCTTTATTACAGCAAGCCAAACGGGTTTTGGGCCGGGTTGCCTGTAGCAATCAGCCTTGCAATAACAAGGGAGGCAACATTCAAGGTAACTAACACGAAATTCCTAGGGACTGTCATTGGTAGTGTATATGGAGTTTTGGGTTGTTTTGTGTTTACGAGGATTGTTCAAGCAAGGTTCTTAGCTCTTCTACCGTGGTTCATCGTCACCAGGTTTCTTCAGCAGAGCAAAATGTACGGCCATGCTGGTGCAGTCTCAGCTGCCATCGGAGCAGTCCTGATTTTGGGCCGAAAAAATTTCGGCCCACCAAGCGAGTTTGCCATCACCAGAATTTTGGAAAGTTTTATCGGCTTAACATGTTCTGTGATAATAGAGCTGATTTTCCACCCTACTAGAGCTGCATCGTTAGCCAAATTTCAACTCTCAAAATCTTTCGGTGCACTGCAAGAGTCACTAACGTCGATCGATCTTTTGGCTATGTTCGAGGCCGAGTTGGTAGAGAAAGCTAAAGGGCTGAAGCTCGAATTGATTGAGCTCGAGAAGTACGTGCTTGAAGCTGAAGCAGAACCTAGCTTTTGGTTCATACCGTTTCAGAGTACTACTTATATGACCATCTTAGAATCGCTTGTGAGAATGACGGATACATTGGTTCTTGTTGCTCATGCTCTCGGTTTACTAGAAGAACAGTTTAAAAGACTCGAGGTTATGGGGTCCAAAGATGTGCTGGACAAGATTAACCGAGATATCAAGCTTGTTGGAAAAACTATGGGTTCCTCGATGAAATGCTTAGAGGAGGTAACTTCAATCAAGTCGCTACATACGCTTGAAAATGACCTTGCTAAAACCAGGAAAATGTATGACGTTGAGTCAGGAAAAATGAGTAGTAATTTGTTCAATTCAGATCAAACTAACGCTGTAACGATTAGTGTATTGTTTATTGAACATCTGAAGGAAGTTTGTGAGAAGATTCAGTTCTCCGAGGACGAGGAAGAGGTCAAGAGTCAGATGATTTTGAGCTGGGCCGCAATCGGTTTTTGCATGAATTGCTTGATGAAGGAAACTGGTGAGATCGAAAAAGCAGTAAAGGAAGTTGTTCAGGGGGAAAATCCGAAAGATCGGATTAATCTGCATGAAATATCATGTAAAATTCATGCATTATACAATTGAAGTTACACAGATTTCTTCTCATAAATTGGGGAGCAGCAACGTTGCATTGTTTCGTTCTTGAAAAAAAAAATATGGTAAAAATGTGGCTGCTGGGATTCGAGCCCAGGTCTCCACGGCCACAACGTGGAATTCTTACCACTAAACTACAGCCACTTTGTTGAAGATTACAATTGCTACAAAGTATAAATTTTCATTTTACTGTGCTTGCTTAGCTTTTAACAGAGTAATCGTAATTAGTCTGATTTTTGGGTATGAAACTATGAATATATAATTTGATTCATAAAAAAGGATTAAGGAGATGAGATTGGCTTTAGGCGGAGATTATGGCCGATAATTAGATTAAATTTACGGAGTAATTTCTGACTGCTCGGGCACTTGGCTAATCCAACTTCATGTCCTTGTTCCCTTTCCCGAACTGTGGCGAAACTAGTTTATGTTCATCTACGTCCGTCCTTTCTTCAAAGACCATACCATCCATGCTGCTCTTGAGATAATTTAAGCTCGTTGTACCAGAGCTTTCAAATTAATCTTAAGCCTCCAAGCATAAGCTAAAACATTTGAACGATTGTAGGTATTAGACCATAAATCATTGTAAATTTGATTGTATGTCGACATTTTCATAGCGATGAACTTCGTTGACAATTCAAGGTCCTGGAACCCAGATACTAGCTTCTGTTATGAATCTAACATGATACAATGCTTACTGTTAATTGACAACTTCATCGATACACCAACATATACTGTTATTGTTTCAACTGCGGAAAATAGATGATCAACAATTTGGCAAATTTTCAACTCTGAGATTAATTTCCGAAACTGTCAATTTGTAACTTTAACTGAAACAAATCAAAAACTACTGCATCAAGTATCAAACAGAATTCAATCAATGGAAGAAGACAACGAAATGAAAAGAAGAAATTTATAATACGAGTACGCCAAATATTCGTTCATTTAAGAAAGTTGCATCAATTACAGATTCATAAAACCAATTGACAACTAAGTCAACAACTACTCAAACCCTAAAAATTCAACCCCAAAAACAACCCCAGATCTACAAACCCTAATTTTATCCCTAAAAAACCACCAACATCTTCTCAACCCAGAAACCCTAATTCCATCAATTCAATCAACCACCGAAACCGTAAAGAGTACGTCCCTGCCTCTTAAGAGCATACACAACATCCATGGCAGTCACCGTCTTCCTCCTCGCATGCTCGGTGTAAGTCACAGCATCACGAATCACATTCTCGAGAAATATCTTCAAGACGCCACGTGTCTCCTCGTAGATCAACCCGCTGATACGCTTAACACCGCCACGACGAGCGAGACGACGAATGGCAGGTTTTGTGATCCCCTGGATGTTGTCGCGGAGGACTTTACGGTGTCGTTTCGCTCCTCCTTTGCCCAACCCCTTACCACCCTTACCTCTTCCTGACATATTTCTTCTGAGTTTTTTTTTAGAGAGAGAAAGTAGAGAGAGGAAATTTGTTGTGTTAAATGAATTGTGTGTGTTTTGAAATGTATGATGATGTAGTTGTGAGGGTGTGGGGTATATATAGGTGTGAGGTGTTATAGTTGATCTGACGGTTGAGAAGGTCGATCCGTGTGAGAGAGTGGGAAGTGATGTGGACCGTTGATTGAGTTTGATCGGAGGGTTAGTATTTGATGAAAAGAGTGTGAGCGGATTGCGGAAATGAGATGTGTGTTTTTTTTTTTTAATTGGGATTTTCAAGAGGCGGGGAAACACAGCGTTTTCAAGGGTGAAATATTTGAGTCGTGGAGACGTCTAGCTATCTTTTTAATTTCGTTCAAAAGAGGATTCAAAATTTTCATGTTTGGGTGACTATTGTGCCTATTTTTCACCCACAACTAGTTTACGGGCCCGCCCCAGGCCGGGCTCCCTATTTATAATAAAAAATTCTTAATTAATAAAATATTGACCTTAATTTATTTATCAAAATAAGTAACTATGGAAATTAAAAATACGCTGAATATTTCAATATTAATTATGCACTGCTTACTTATTATATTCAACTTATGTATCAATTAGATAACTCGCAATTATACTGCGCTTTCGTTAAACTCTATTTTTTAAATTATTAACCAAACTTAACGAATATTTATTATACAGTCCTAATAGGATAAAATGATTAACACAAAATTAAAATATATCCACTATTTAGTTGGTTTTATGTGAGACCGTCTTAAATAATTAAATAATTGTTTATTTTGAGTAAGACGTATCTAATTAGTAAATTTGTGTTCACTATTTAATACTTCTCCATTATTCTAGTAAAGATATTGTCATATTGATACTACTACTCATAATATATATAATTGTCGTTGCTATTTTTATTGATAATAATAATAATAATACTACTACTACTACTATCAGTTTTCTACCTTCACTTCTATCATCATTAATTCAACAAATAATATTATTATTATTTTATTATGATAGTCACATAGGTGATTACTATTTTGCTTACTATGGTCGTTATTCACGTAATTTTATCTAATTTATTTCATCTGTATTAGAAAGTTGTTTACCTTACTCTATTTTGTGAGAGAAAAATGAAGCAACTCTAAACAATTGACTAAGACAAAGAAATTATTTTATTAAAATTACATTACATGTTTCCATCTCTTAAATGAATTCACATTTAATTTTAATAAATATCAATAGAACTTTTGGATTTTAGCTTATATATACAATACGCCGTAGTAGATTAATTTTTTATTTATTGTCGTACTACTAATAGAATATTTTCACATATTAATTAATTTGAATATTTTAAACAAATATTATTTTTATTTTCCAATTATTAAGATTACCTAATTATTAATTTTTAGTGGTATTCTTAAGAGTATTATTTGTATTAGAAATATAGTAAAAATAATAATTTTTCTATATTTATTTGGAAATATTTTCAATTACTAATTTATGGAAAGTTCTTATATATAATATTAAAATTATCATCAGATAATTTCTAATAATTTTCTTACTGGTATTATTTTCAATTCTATTAAAAAATCAATGTCTATCAATTGACTTTAACAACTAAATCAAAACTTATTACAATGAAATTAACTAAGCGATCAAGTATTATAAATTATATTATTATACAACCATAACTAACAACTTAATTTGAGAATAAGATAATCAATGAATCTTGTATATATATCTTTTACCTTTCATTTTATATATTCATTAGTTTTGTTATTAGTTTTGTAATCAAATTTTTTCATTGAGAATTTCAAATATTAAACTTAAAATATAGATCTGCAACGTACAAAGAAATAAAAAAGGATTATAATGAAACTATTAATTTTAATTTTAATTCAGAAAAAAAATAGTTTAAAAAGGAGTAATAATAAATTTGAATTTTATTTGTCATTAAACTTAACTTTGTCCTATAATTATATTGTACCAAGTTTTTAGTGATTTTAGATATTCTCCTACAAAATTACATGAACGATTAAGTCAAAACATATTATAATGGAACTAACTAAAATATCAAACATTATAAATTATAAATTTCATTATACAATCATAACTAATTAGTTGATTATAGAATAAGATAATCAATAGATCTTGTATATTTTTTTTTACCTTTCACGTGATATATTTATTAGTTTTGTTATTGGTTTTGTCATCAGAGCAACAGCAGGAAAGAGATTCTTTAACCAGACGGAATTCGAAAGTTTCTTCAATGAGAACTTAAAATCTTGAAGTTAAAATATAAATCCGCAACATACAAAGAAAAAACGGTCATCATGAAATTAAGCTATGTTTAAATACAAACATGATAATGAAAAAATAAAACTGCTTAAAATTAAACATTAAACATTCTTATCAAACCAAATACGCCGTCAAAAATAAAAATAACATAAAACGTAAATCATAATTAAAGCATAATAAACCAAAACTATTTAACGTATTACCTAGGAAGCCGAAGATGAAGTTTTTGATGTATATATACAAAAGGGTTGAAAACTTACCTAAAAATATCTAATGTATTATAATTAAATAAGGAAACTATGTATCATAATTTTTTTATTTCCAAATAGTTTTTCTATATCTATTTGAAAACATCTACTAAAATAATTATCATGAATTTAATTAAAGCCATGTTTAAATAACAAACATGGTGACTAAGAAATAAAACTGTTAAAAATTAAACATTTTTATCAAATCAAATACACCGTAAATCCTATCTTTATACTCCGATTTTTTTAAACCTAATTTCAGTAGTTCTCATACAAAATTAACATTAACATTAACATGAACATGAACAATTAAATCAAAATTTATAATGATAAAACTAACTTAGAGATCAAACATTATAAATTATTATAACTATTATTATATAACCATAATTAATGACTTGATTTAAGAATAAGATAATTAAAAGACTTATATTTCTTTTACCTTTCACGTGACATATTCAATACTTTTGCTTTTGGTTTTGTTACCAGTTTTTTCAATGCGAATTTAAAATCTTGAACTTTAAATTTAAATCTGCAACCTACAAAGAAAAAAAAATCATGAATTTAATTAAGCTATGTTTAAATAACAAAAATGGTGACTAATAAATAAAACTGTTAAAAATTAAACACTCTAATCAAATCAAGAACACCTTAAAAAATATAAATAACACAAATTGTAATCATATTAAATCATAATAAACTAAAACTATTTAAATAGTACCTAGGAAGACCAATCTAAAATTTTGACGTATATATACAAAAAGGGTTTACCTAAAAATTATCTAATGTATGATAATTAAATAAGGAAATTATGTGTCATATATTATTTATTTCCAATTTTAAAATTATATGAATTACTTGTATTATATTTCTTTTGTAAAATTTTTATTAATTATATGACAAATATTGTACATTGAAACCCCCTGGGTTCTGCTTTATATATATATATATTAGATATATTTTCACATTTGCTAATACTTCTATAATCATACGGAGTATTTTTTTAAGATAAAATTTTTGGGGGTGATGATTTTACGGTCTTAATGGACTCTTCTACGGAAAATTTTGAGAGTTGCAGTGAGGCCCACACTTTCCATGCTTCACATATCCCGTGCCCTAGTGTATTTTTCCGTGGTTTTTTTGCTACTCAAAATTTGTGGTACTCTTGAAATTTACAGTCTTATCTGATATGGCGTTCATTTATTGAAATTAATCTATTCGCAATACATAGGTATGTGACTGGGGCAGGAGCGGAGAAAGGTCTCCCGTATCTGCATCTACGAATAAAACCCACCTCCAAACCCGACTCATCAGTTCCCATGGCGGGTAACCATCCGTACTCCACCACTTGTCTAACGGGAGATTTTTAAACCACTATACCCGCCTCCCCCGCTCCACAAAAATTTAAGAGTAACATACTTACATGTAGTGATTGCTAATGTGCTACTTTGCAAAGTAGGAACGACTGTTAATAGTATAGTAAGTACTCCGTAGTAATTAACCAATTTAATTCAATTTTTGATCTTTGACTGCTACTTTCTTTTTCTTTAAGTTAAAACAACTTTTTCAACTGATTTAAATTTTGAATTTCTGTAAGTGTTAAATCTTATTGTTTATATTTTTAAAGATATGAATAAAATGTATCGACAAGACGGAGAGGGTAAAGGTGAAGTGAAGTTTTGATGAAATCCGTCATCGTTCCACAACCCGTGATAGGGCTTACCCACTAAATTGTCCTTTATTGCCACCTTAACTGTGGCAATACGGAGTGATATCGGGTTTGACCAACACCAAACCCTATCTTAACTTTTTTTTTTTTTTTTACCTAATCAAGTCACATGAAATCGCACCATTCAAATTGCTATAAGGTCAGGGATATGTTTCAATGTACCCTAACCCTTAAACCCAATCGTCTAAGGGGTCAAGGTTGACCAAGCCAAACTTGACCCGTGAAAACTGCTATCTCTATACGAGGATGTATTTATTGTCTCATTCAACTTCGTCTTGTACCTGTGTATTTTTTTTTTTTTTTACATTTACTCGAACTACTAATTCAACGACAATAATAAATACACTTCCATAATATTCAGACTATTGAAAATATGTAATTTTTCCTACATAGTTCGAATTTCCAATTTGTTCACCAATTACCTTTGATCTAATGACATTCAATTTGTTCATCTCAGTGAAAATAATTAATCACCATCAATAAAAACATTCATCAACTCAAAAGAAAATTAAATGAATATAGAAACTCAACTGAACATAACAACAATTGCAGAAATTTTGATGAACAAGAACACAAACACATTTTCTAACATTACTTCATTACTTGATTAAAGCTCATTCAATTACATGATTCTTCATCATCATAAACCAAATCTAAAACAGCAACAAACGTAAAACAACCTAATCAAACACTACCAGATCTACAAACCCTAATTAAAACCGCATTAATCAATCAATTAATTGATCAAATCAGTCAAATCAACCACCGAAACCATAGAGAGTACGTCCCTGCCTCTTGAGAGCATAAACAACATCCATTGCAGTCACCGTCTTCCTCCTCGCATGCTCGGTGTAAGTCACAGCATCACGAATCACATTCTCTAGAAATATCTTCAAGACGCCACGTGTCTCCTCGTAGATCAGCCCGCTGATACGCTTCACACCGCCACGACGAGCGAGACGACGAATGGCGGGTTTTGTGATCCCCTGGATGTTGTCGCGGAGGACTTTACGGTGTCGCTTCGCACCGCCTTTGCCGAGTCCCTTGCCTCCCTTGCCTCTTCCTGACATTTTTTTTTAGAGAGAGAAAGATGGAGAGATTGTTTTTAGAGAGAGAATAAGAAATGTTGTGGAGAAATGGTGGAAGTGGTTGAGATGTGTGGTTGTTGTTTGAGGTGTATTTATATGAGATGTGTGATCCGTGTGTGGTGGTGTTGAGTGTGTTGAGATCGTTGATTTGTTTTGATCGACGGCTTAGATTTGTTTTGAGTTTTGCTGCGGATTGATAAGTGTGCTTTGTGTTCTTTTCTTTTTCGTGTGGCGCCTTATTTGGAGAGATAAATGGCGGAAAAATGAAAATTTAAGTACGAGGGTAATCAAATTTTTTACAAATTTTTTATTTTAGAATTCATGACATTCATATATGTTTATTTTTAATGTTCGTGCTTGACAAAATTTTATAATTTGAAAATGTTTTAGGGTATGATGCATTTGATTATTTTGACTAAATTACAGTGTAATATTGTTGTCTATATTATTTAGTTTGTCGATTTATAAGGGTGTTAGTTGTTTGATGCTCTAAAAAATGGTTTATGGACATGGTGTATATAGAATAATTCGACAATAGATATGTTTAGTTAACGATTGATATAAACTAGTCATGTCTAACATTTGAACATTATAGATTTGCAGTCATGTCATAGTTGTTACTTAAGTCGTGAGGTACGGAGTATATATTGTTTGCACTTGTGTGATTGTGTCTTACCATATTCAGTTCGATATTTGTGCCACAGACGAAGCACACCTTACTTTGATTGAAATAAAAAGATTGACATGATGATATCCATTGTATTTATGTGTTTTGCTACATAAATGCGCGTATTATGACATGGAGAGTAAGTAATACAAATACGGAGTACTTTAATTCTACATGGTATTAAAGACAAACAACGGTCTTAATATTTTCTCTTTATTCGTAACTTCAACAAATCCTATAAATTAGTTGTGGCCAATGAAAACTCAGGACATGTTCTTTCTAACTTATTTTCAGCCCATTTCAGTTCAATTCACCACATCGATTCGATTCATTCCATTAAGTTCGATTCAATTTCTTGATTCGGTTCAAATTTCATCTATATTATTAAATTCAACATGATTCATTCCATTGATTCGATTCGATTCAATTCGATTTAGTTCAGTTCTGTTCAGTTCAACTCTAAAAGGTCCGAAAGAACAGGTCCTCAAACGGTAGATTCAGGCGATTTAAGTTACTAAATGTTTAATTGCTATGAGAATTTAATAATTTTTTTTTTTTTTTTTTATGCAACACATACTCGATCCCACTTATAATACTTGTTCCTTTTGACATCAGTCTTTCGCACTTTCATGACACGCTTGCTTGCAGATACACCGTTATAACAGGCTCATCTTATTTCTGGCGCCACCATCTCCCATCATAAAGTATGTTAACTTTCTAACAGTACACATCTATTTTATTCCTTCATAAGTGGTACCACTTATATGAAATGTCCACTTAATCACATTTTCCTTACATGTCTTAGTGTCGATGACACTAGTTATATACTCATATACATGATATAAAATCATGATATGCCAACTAGCTCAATAGAGCGATGGAAACATACATCTATTTAAGTCATAGGTCGGACACAGAGAAGCAGGTCAAGCAGGTAAGAGATTATACACTTGCTCGCGCATATACACAAATAAGACCTTAAAGCAAGGGGAAACTGAAATGGATGCTTTTCGGGGTGCTGGATCAACCGGTGAGTGGACATTGAGACATGTTCATACAATTTACTTATGCACCGAGGAGGTATTTGGTAAATGGTTTGAGAGAATGAGAAACAAAATTCAAGTTAATAATTTACTTTGCAAGTGATAAACAAAAGAAATGAAATTTCATCTCTTGCCTAAATCCTAATCCTAATGCAATTAGAATCTCTTTCCCCTACAACACACTTGCTTACTTATTCTCATCACTCACCACTAAAAAACAATCAAACAACAAACTAAATTTAAGGTTATCTCATTCATTTCACCCTCATTCCATTATTTGACGTCATTCCTTCCCCTTAGACGAACTTAAAGATCACTAATAGTCATCGATAGCTTCATATCATTTGAAACTTTCCATAAAAAAGCCCGATACCCTTATATCAGACCACCTAACAACAAACATCACCGATCTCAAATTCACAACTCAACTCAATTTAAAAAAAACCGAGCAAACATACACTAACTCGATTTCCCATCAAACCGTCATTCACACATATTTTAATTTTCACGTCGTACACAATTCAGTTCAGCTAAGTTCGATTTAATCGTAGAAGACTATAATAGACCTACCCCGGCTTTAGGCCCAACCAAAGAGAGGTAAATGGGGAGCCCATACAATAGCACACATCCTCATTTAACCTGACCATACTCACATAGAATTACTCTGATTCAACGAAAACAACGGTGAGGAGAAACACAAAGAGGAGAACAAGTAAACAAAAGAAGAAAAAAAACCCAAAAACCAGAAAAATGGGGTGGAGAAAATTCGATCCATGGCCAGTATTCTTCAAGAGAGAGTGGAATCGTAACTGGCCTTTCCTCGTCGGCTTCGCCGTCACCGGCACCATCATCACCAAATTATCTCTCGGTTTCACCGGTACTATTTATTTTAATATTTTTTTTTTATTTTATTCTTTATTGTATAGTTTAAATCTGAAATTATGATTGTAATTTTGATTCGTGGATTTTGTTTTTTCTTCGACAGAGGAGGATGAGAAGAACTCGCCATTTGCGCAGAGGCACAAGAAGTACTAATTTTAATTTCCTTTTTTTTTCCTAATTTTATCATCGCAAAACCCTAGATCTATGTTTTCCTATGTTTTTCGTTGATATATGTTGCGTATTTGATGCAGTTTTGAAATAGTAATGGTTTTGAATCGATTGGATTCTTTAATATTTAGTTATGATTTGTATGGAGTTGTTATTATTGTTGTTGTTGTTGTCTGGATTTGGGTAGGATTTGTTGATTTAGGGAAAATGCCAAACATCTACTCCATATCTTTTGAGTTGCGTCGTTCAATTTTTTTTTTTTGCTGTTGAATCGGATGTGTCATGTAATTGCTTTTGACGAGGGTGAAGTAGAACACAAAATCACAGAGGTAGTACGGATTGCATCGGCTATGCTGTGTTGAATGGTGACGTTGTCGTTCTTAATGGTTTGCCGGTATTTTGAGGCTTCGGTCGCTTGATTAAACCTAGAATATAATGGTATTTTGAGGCTTCGGTCGCTTGATTTAACCTAGAATATAATGGTATTTTGAGGCTTCGGTCGCTTGATTTAACCTAGAATATAATGGTATTTTGAGGCTTCGGTCGCTTGATTTAACCTAGAATATAATGGTATTTTGAGGCTTCGGTCGCTTGATTTAACCTAGAATATAATGGTATTTTGAGGCTTCGGTCGCTTGATTTAACCTAGAATATAATACTCCTTAGTAGAATACGTCTGAAAATTTGAGAGAAGGGTAATATAAACTTAACATTGTAGAGCTACAAAAACATTTCGAGATCAATTTGAATTTTATTTTATTTTATTTTATTAATTTTTTTTTTTTTTTTTTAAAATTTGCTTTCCGTTCCTCCGATATCACCGTATGACCAGTACTGAATTAGATTCGTGTTGTACCTATTGAGTCGTAGCATAGACATTAGTAAATGCCACTTCATTGTTCAATGTATTATTCCTAATTATGTCCCCTTTATTTTATACTTCTATACTCCGTACTTCTATACTCCTAATGTTTATCGTAGTTGCATATATATTTTTCTTGGCCTTACGTTTAAACATGGTTATGATTTTCAGGCGTTAAGGTGCAGCAATCTGTTTTGATTCGTTTGAAGTCCCTACTTTGCCGCTGAATAACTAATGCAGTGATGCTTAAACATTTACTTTGGAAGCTACGTGAGCGTTTGTTTTGTTTTCTTTTGATCATTTAACTTTTTGTTTTGTTCACTCGACTTCTCACGACTCTTCAAAAGTTTATCAAAGACATTTTATACATTATGATTTGTGCACTCAAGTGTATTGACACTTTCTATGTATCTCGATTTCTTAACTGAGCGTGACCTGTTCTTGAGTACGTTTATGCTGTGTTTATGGTATTGTCCCCTTTAGCTTCATGATGTCCGCCAAGGCGGAGTTTTATTCGGAACTCCACGGTGTCATGGTGTGTATGGTGTATAGTGGTGGCCTTAATGTGGAGTCCAGGGACAAAAGGGTAAGGAAAAATACGTTTCATTAGAAAAATGGTCGAGCAAAATGCTCGTTATGAGAGGCATTGGATGTGACTATGTTGCCTTAAATTGTGTGAATACCAATTACCTTCGAGGCAGGCAAATTTTCGGGAGTCGGCTGTTCTTCCTAGAGAGATTACACCTTAGTTCCAAATTATGCGCTGTTCTTTTATCGTAAAAAACACTTCGTCAATGCAATTTCATTTTCTGAAATCCACAGTTAGTTCTTTATTTTTTTCGTGTTCTTTTGACACATTTAATGACTGAATGTATATCATCCCTGTATTTCACAGTCGGCGGGAAACATTTTGGGGTGTAAGATTGTTAATTGTGTGCTGCTGTGGTCTAAGCTTGACCTTCATTACTTCATACTCCGTACATCTTTTCTCTTGCCTTTGTTCTACGGAGTAACTTTTAATATGGGGAGAGGGAAGACTGTGTTCGGTCAGCTTTAATTTGAGTTTAGTTATGTTTATTTTAAGTTCTTTCAATCCAAAAGAACGAGGGCGTAAAGTAGGATGTACTGGATCATAAGGCGTGAAACGATGAGATATGACCTAGGTTGGCTTACTTGCTGAGAAATGTCGATTTTGTGTGCCGTGCTCAGTTACTACAAGTCTTAATGTTACGTTCTTTCTATTTCACCGCGTTCTTCTTACTTCTTGAATTTGCGTTCACATTTTTCTAAGAAGTTTGAAACTCTATGAAATAGAGGATAAGACTTGCGTATGTATGCATTGTCAACTTGTCGTCTGCAACTAACCACCATACCGGTCTCTCCAGAGCTTGGACGACTTTGGTTTTTCATTTATGTCGCTTTCTCGTCAACTAACCACCATACCGGTCTCTCCAGAACATTGCTTAGATTTGGAGTTTTTGTGATATCATTATACGCAATATTGAAGTTATATGGTGTCATTGCCAACTTACTGACTAGTAGAAGGCACTTTTTAAATGACTAAATTGTGTAGATTTATTATTCAAGTTGTCATTGGCATAAAAAAAAAAAAAAAAACAAAAAAACAAATTATTCAAGTTGTCCTGTCAATCTTTCATTGTCGGGGACAATGTGCACCATTTGATATCTTCCCAAATGTCGTCGGTTGTCCCATTCATTGTATTGAAGATTTAATATACGGAGTACGAAGTAGTTTCTCCATTTTACATTGTTCTTATTTCAATATGGGTCAATTATTAAGGTGGACATGTTGTGTGAATGAGATTAAAGTAAAAAAAAACAATAAAGTAAATTGTGTGGATGAGTTATATTAAAAATTGACAAAAATAAAAATAGGAAGTATATATGAAATTTACTTGGGTTTTTTCTATCTGTACCCTCGTACTTTTCACTTTTTTCGGTTGTACCTCTGCGTTTGGCATATTTCCAGTTGTACTCTTAAACTTATTAACGTAGTCCCAACCGTAATCAAACTAGAGTAAACCGTTAAATTTAGCTGTTAGTTATGTTCCATATAAACTTTCACCCTTATTTTTTTAGTTTTTTCTTCTATCTTTTCGTATTAAATACACTACTCTACCATCCATTATAAGAAACAAGGTGTTTAATGTGAAAATATTAAAGAAAAAAAATAAATAAAAAGGTGAAAATTCATATAAAACAAAACTAACGGCTAAATTAACGGATTATTCAAGTTTGATTACGGTTGGGACTAATTATAAGTTTAAGGGTACAACTGGGAATACGCCAAATGCAGGGGTACAACTAGAAAAAGTGAAAAATACGAGGGTATAAATAGGAAATATCCAATTTACTTTTAGGAAAAGTGGGAAGAAAATGGGAGAATTGAGGGAGTATTAATTACTCCGTAAGATACACGTATTATCTATAGAATAGTAGGATCTTCTTGAGATGAATATTTTGATCTCCATACTAGTACAAATATTTAAATGAGGCTCGTACTGTATGCATACAACCAATTAAAATAGAGAAAATATAATAAGTTATTTATTGGGTAAATTTTTTAAAAAATTGACTTCTAAAAGTAATAGGAGAAATACTTATGAGTACGAGGAAGTAGTAGGTTTTATTGATTTGGCTACTAATGTCTAAAAAGACAGATTGAAATTGAATTGAGGAAGTACGGAGTATAATTTAACATCAAACAAGTGAAGTAGAATTCTCCCGAGATATATCTCAAATAAAGACAGCAACGAACCAATAATAGTTATCTATTATTCAGTATTTTGATACGCGTATATAATTCAACAAGTTGTCGAGTACTTAATTTTTGTTTTGTCCTTCCATTGTGTCATTCTCACTACATAAATGTAATCTTATTGTCATTTTTAATGACTATGCATCGTAAATTTGTGATTGTTGTTAACCACCACAAAAAATCGAATTTCTGACCTTGAAATAATTATTTCATCCCTAGATTACATATGGAGCAACATATACCTATAATACACCATTAAATTAAAATGTCATTTGGCGTGAATTCTCAAATATTCACAAGGTCCTGAGTATTCCGTATTTTATACGGAATACTTCAGACAAAGAGAACAGGCCCTGAATAATTAAATCACCATGATTGGTGTATAGACGGCCCACTACTGACCACCAATAAAACTCCACGTAGGAAAATTCAACTGATGAGGTGGACCCACAGCCCTACAATTCTACAAAACTCATGAAACCCGCAGACAAATTTCCTACCTCAATTATTCTCCCATCTTCCCTCTTCTTTTTACTTTTTCCCTCCTTTCAGTCCCCCAATTATAAAACAAAACAAATAAAATTAAAAAGGCCACTTCCACAGAATTCTACCTGAATATCCGGCAATAGCTGCGGATCTAGGTTTAAAAAAACTCCGGTAAATTCTTACCGGCGGTAAAAATGGGGATGTACAACGAAGGAGACGACGCCGTTTTGATAGAGAAAGGTAAAAGACCAGGTGAACCGTGGGTAATTACCGTTAATTGCCCCGATAAAGTTGGCCTTGGTGTTGATATTTGTCGCACCATTCTTGAATTCGGTCTCTATATTACTAAAGCAGGTATTTTCATTATTTTATTCGTGTTTTCGTCTTCCATTTTGGTTGTTGTTGTTGCTGTTGTCGTCGTCGTCGTCTTCGTTGTTTATTATTTTTTTTTTTTTATGGCAGCTTTGTTTTTGTTGTTGAGTTTCCTGAGATCCGTTGAATTTGTGCAACGATGTGCAGAAGAAAATGATGTTACTTTTTTTGGTTTTTTGGATGGTTGAAGATAAAAGTTGTTAATTTTTTACTCGTAGTTACTTTGAGCGGATTAATTTTGTTGATTGGGCAAATTTGTTGATATGAGTTGACCTAATTTTTTTTTAAATGATAGTCAATGCTTAATAATATTGAGCTGTTAATTCTGTTTAAAGAATGCACAAATGACGTTTATTGTTTTTCTCAGTTGTCCTTTAACTTTCAATTTTTCAAAGACTAATTGAAATTAAGTTCTAAAAGTTTCGCCGTTAGATTTTGCAGCGAAAAATGCTTTCCTTTATATCTGAAAAACTTGCGTGATTATTTCGAACTGTGAATTGTTTATTGTTTACTAGGCTTCTTGGTTGCATATGTAATTCTGCCGTAAAATTTGATTATTATTTGTTCAACAGATGTGTCGACAGACGGAAAATGGTGTTATATAGTTTTGTGGGTGGTTCCTCATTCCAGCATTCGTACAGTTATGTGGGCGAATCTGAAAGAGCGACTTGTCTTGTTTTGTCCGTCATGTTCGTTGTCATATTACTATGCCCCACCAGCACCCCGCAAGACCTCGCCTCTCTACTTGCTGAAGTTTTGTTGCCTTGATAGACGAGGGTTGTTACACGGTAATGATCAACTTTAACTGTACTTGATTTCATCTATTGATTTTGCAGCTTGTGTGTTGTGATGTTGATGTAGTTGTTCTTTGATATCTGCAGATGTTACCCAGGTACTCTGTGAGCTTGAGCTCACAATCGAGAGGGTGAAAGTGACAACGACCCCAGATGGCAGGGGCCTTGATCTTTTTTTCATTGCCGATAATCTGTGAGTTTTTAATCTCGATGAATAATTTGCGCCTGAGTAATTCTTGTGTTGACGGTCTTACACGTACGACGGTTAGCTTGTTTTAAAAGGTGACTGTTTTAGCGTGTTTGATGACCACTTTAACACTTCTTGTGACCATTTGTTAAACTTCAACAGTAGTCACATTTTACCCAATAATGGTCACATCATGTATTAAATGGTCTCATTTTCATCACTAGCAGACCGTCGTACTCGTCCAATGGTCTCATGTGAGCATTTGTGCTGTGTTTGACATATTTCATGAGCTGTTACTTTAGTTTGTTCATTTTTGTAGCCACGGTATTATCACCTTGTCATTCTCGGTGTAGTGTTCACTTTATCCACTATATCCGCGGGGTGGGTTGTCCATAATTTGTGTAGATTTAGATTGTTGTCATTTGCTGCTTGTATACTGGAGAGCTAGTTGCTCGATGAGTCTCATTGGTTAACAATTTTTGCTTGAATGCTGATGACATGCCTTTTATTATGAAGCGGATGCATACTAAAACTTACACTGTTAGTTTTAAAAGACCTTTTACTTATTTCATTATTTAGGATGTGATTTTTTTTTGTTTTCCGTTCTTCGTGGGGATAATGACTTCTGCTTTGTAGCGTCTACTTGTCCGTTAACTAACCCATTATTAAACTGAAAACACCAAGGAATATAGAACTCATTGCATTGAATTGCAATTGCACTGCTTAATTGCATGCACGATAAGTCGATAATAGTAGGACTGCGTAGGGTCGGTGTGACCTGGATTCTTAATTAGGGATAATTCTAAGCGTATTTTTTTTTTTTTTCACTGTGATGCAGGAATCTTCTTCACACAAAGCAGAGACAAGAAGCAACTTACGAACAATTACAAAGTGTTTTAGGCGAATCTTGTATCAGCTGTGAACTTCAGCTGGCAGATTCACATTATGATACTCGACAGGGTACCTCGTCTATATCTCCCGCTGTTGCTCATGAACTGTTTGCATCAGAATATTCGAAGAAAGAATGTCATATGCAAGCTCTCAGCCCAGAATTGACGAAATTGAAAAAGGCTGTTGTTAATGTTGATAATTCTTTGAGTCCAAGTCATACCCTGCTTCAGATTCATTGCCTTGACCATAAAGGTCTTCTTTATGATATCATGAGGACTATAAATGATCATGATGTGAAGGTAGTCTCGATTTCTTATCTTTTATTCCGTATTTGCTATTATCAATCGGCTGCCGTATATACTCTAAATATTTGTGCAAAGTAAATTGTTGAGCATCACATCCTAGAAAGTAAGCCTTTTGTGATAGTTCATTTGGATTCTTGGAACAAGAAAATTTAGAGCTGATATAGCACTTTTTGACTGTCTTTTTCAACTAAAGCAGTATCTTGAGTTATGTTTTGCTGAAAGTTTATTTCTGTCGTGATTCTTTGTTGAGCGTAGCGTCTGTTTCTTGTACTTATGGATCTGTTATCCTCCATCCAGATTTCTTTTGGCCGATTCTCTGTGGTTACCAACGGACATCGTGACCTAGACCTATTCATCCAACAGAGAGATGGAAAAAAGATAGTCGATTCTGAGAAAGAGTACTCGATATGTTCCTCTCTTAAGATGGAGATGCTTCATCCTTTGCGTGTACTTATAGCGAATCGTGGACCAGACACCGAACTGTTGGTGGCTAATCCAGTTGAGTTATCTGGACGAGGAAGACCTCGAGTATTCTATGATTGCACGCTTGCTCTTAAGAAGCTCGGCATCTGTGTTTTCTCGGTAATAATATGGCATTGAATGATATTTTTTTACTTTTGGCTCCTCTTTATACAAGCTACTACTCCGTACAATTTTTGCCCTCCTGTGTGAAGTCAAGTGAATAACAGTCCTTAATTAACAAAGTGAAAAACGAGTTTCTTGATACTTAAAATGTGACCACAGTTACGCTGATCGTTGCCATAATGAACTTTAGTGCGTGTACTTTTATACGGAGTACCTCTCTACGATGATGATACTCGTGTTTAATATTGGCTGCGATCAACCTAGATGTGGTTACATTTTTTGTATCAGCAAAACCGTTTTTCACTTTCATAATGAAAGACTGTCCTTTTTAAGACTTTACCCTCCTGTAAATAGCTGTACTAATATGTCTATTTTTCACTGCAGGCTGAAATAGGGCGGTACTCAGCATCGGAGCGTGAATGGGAGGTCTACCGGTTTCTTCTGGACGAAAATTGTCAATATCAATTACTGAAAACCGAAGCGAGAAATCAAATTGTGGACATAGTGAGGAGGATGTTGATGGGTTGGTGAGTCTATTCGAAACTAGACACTGATCTCGTCATCAGGTTCAGGTGCATTCTGTCAAGCATTCAGACTTGGCTAAACAACGCCAAACCTCGACAACTGATCGACAATATCCAAAACGACATCCGACCATAATCATGAAACCCAAAACTTGAATGGCACCGAAAACCCGATTGAACCTGAATTTAACTGAAACAAGCTTATCCGTAAGCTTTTCCGTTGTCATCAGCCTGTTGGTATCCACGGTTGATTCTGATGTACAGTTCATCTCGTAGTAGTCGTATAAGCTAGTCGAGGTTTTACTTTTTAGTTCAGAGTAGAGTGAATTCCACACCAGGCGACCGCGTAAGCTGTGTGGCCTCGCACCCCTCGCATAGTCGTATCACATATGTCATGTGTGTATTGCTTGATTGTAATATGAGCATTTTATAGCGAGTTCTTCGTTACCAGCTTTTTCAATACGAGTATATGCTTTCTTCATTTCCTGTAGCCTGTATGTTGTCGGAGAAGTATTCGACACTTAGTCTAGCAGTTAAGGTAGAGGTACAACATGCATAGTGTCATTGTGTCGTTAATCCATAGTGTCGGGTTACTGACCTGAGATTTGATGTTGACTAGATACCGGCACCCCATAATTGACCTGAAATCATCCGATTGATCCCAAATTTGACCAGCAATGTTATTGACCCAAAACTCGAATTAACCCGATACAAATCACACCAACCGATTTGAAATGCTTAAAAATAATTACTCTAGTTTGACATTGTTTGATCGATCTACACAACATATAAATAAAAAAACCTTATAAAACTGTTTTTTTTTTTTTTTACAAAAAGTCTTTATTTTTACTTTCTTTTTTTTTTTTTTAGCAATTTAACCCAAAGAAAACCTAACTTGGCCTAGCAAATTGACCCAAACATAATTTCAAGAACGTAATTTGCACGTGTAATTCTAGCGTTATATAATTACCGTCACAAATAGTCTTAATGATGAGTTATTGAGGAGTAAGATTTCGTTCTTATCAGCTTAATTTCAGCTCAGTCTAACTCCTATAAGTTTATATATTCATTTCTTATGAGTTTTCATAAATTCAATTTTATTAATTCAGCCTCATATATTCCGTAAATTCAATTTATATAGGCCGAAATACATACCAGTATCTAAATTTCATGAACACATTTTACACGTGTAATTCTAACTTTATCTTCAGTAACTTCCTCACTCACTTGATGTCACAACTATCCATGTATACGATACTTAACACGTGTTATATTATCTGAACATGTTCTCCTCCCTTCTTAATCAACCTGTCACTCTTCTTCTACATTTCCCTCTTTTCCCAAAAAATTAAATTAAAAAAAAAAAAAAAAAAAAAAACCGTCATCATTTCCAATAATCATCTTCCTTCTTACGCTACATACGAAATCATCGTCTTCAAATTAATCACGTTTTTTTCCAGATTTTCGGAAATTGAATTCATGAATTGAATTGAACCGATCAATTATTATTAATCTGGAAAAAATATAAAACAATTACTGCAGAGATTGTGAGAAAATTCGATCTAATTAGGTTTGATCTTAGGGTTTATGATATTGTGATGCTGATGATCTGTGATCAGAGAGATGCAACAGAATTCGGAATCTCGAAGGCTTGCTTATCTCACCGCTCTCTCTCAGGAAATCCACAAGAAGCTTCTTCGAGTGTGTTAATTCTTCCTTTTTCTTTTTCTTTTTTAATAAATTTCTTTTGGATGAAGTTATACTTACGAATTTATTGTTAATTTTCGTAAATTGGATGCATTTTATGAGCTTCGATCAATTTTATAATATTTTTGATGATTTTGGAATGATACCAGACATCTATGTACTATGAGATCAATAGGTTTTTGCATGAGCTACTGCTAAGTAATTATTCATAAATTTGTTCTTATGTGCTAGGTTAAAGTATTTGATTTTGTCAATTACGTAGCTAAATCAACTATATATTTTTGTATAATAAACAGGCAGAAGATTCTCCATCTCTGCGGCGGAATTTGTTGCAGGAATTATTTGCAGACATAGCTTTAGAGGTTGATGATCGCGCTAAAGGTAATTGATTTTGTAGCTAATTTCTTAGCAATTCAGTAATTTTCCACTTTAATTGATTTAGATTATTTGAAATATAATCAAGTAATGCGACCTTATTATGGTCATGAATCTCGACTTCTGTATCGTACAATTTTCACAAATCTCAGTTGCATTTGGGTTTGGTCATATAGACGGTGCTCAGTTCTTGTAAGAAGTAACCCTTGTGGACACAATCTCTTCTTCGACACGACTCAATCACTCAGAAAATGTCTGTTAAAAGAGTCAGATGTTACTGTTGGTGCATGTTTCTCATCTTTGATGACGGATCTGCCTTCTTCTAATTGCTGTCATTGGTACCTGAAAACAGATGTAATACTCACGAGGGCTTCTGAGGTCAAGGGTCCAGAAAATCACCTGTGCTTTTACGATGTACTTTCTGAACATTTTATCCAGGTGCCAGAAGATGGTCAACCTATTCTTGATCTTATTGTGAAACTTTGGAGCCAGTCATTTGCATCTCACATATTTGCGGTGTTATTCCACAAATGGGTATATTTTCATCGATCATCGTCTCTCAAAAGATTATTGAATCGTTACTGTTGATTTATGGAGGGGGTATGTGGGGTTAGATCATCATTACGGAGTACACTAATAGCTTATAGCTTTGTAGCCATGTAGCTCGGGTTTTGATATTGTTAGTTGTTACTTTTCTCTCAACAACAGTCGTAGGTTTAATATGAAAGGCAAAGGTGAGATATGTATCCGCCATCGCCTTTTCTGGTTTTCAAAACCTTTTATCCCGTGTGTTTCAATTAAGGTCCCTTGTGATGACTTAGCTTTCTGTGACTTGGCCAATGTTAACCTCTTCCTCTGTTTAATTTGCAGTTGTTTGAAGTACAAATTGAAGACCCAGAAAAGCTTCTTCGTTACTCTTCTGCTCTTGTTCAGGGTTCCACAAATGTTTTCTGGTACGAATGTCCCTTAATTTGACCTATGAGTGGCGATGCCAACGAGTTCTTATTACTGAAAATTAGATGAATGAATCATCAGTCTTTCATGGAATTTCATTGCAAGCTAATAATATTTTATGTTCACATGATTAGTTAAGAGAATTGTTTGAGGTAAGATGAGATTGCATTGCACTATGTTCATGTTGGATGGAGATTTCCTTCTTGTGTCTAATAGGAAACAAATTTTGTTGTGCAGGATCGATGTGCAGACAAACACAAGACAGTTTCAGTCCCTATTTTATGTACATTTCTTTCATTGGTTATCTGTTTTTGGCGACTTCTCATTGCTCTTCCGGCTGTCTTATTCATCTTTAACAAATTTCTTATTTTCCTGCCACACCCAGTATCTTTTAGAGAAGGTTGCGTTTGATCAGTCACGCCTGACAAAGCTGGTGATACAGGTGCGACACAAAGTTGCTATCAATCTCTACACTTCCTTCGGTTTTCTGCTACCTCCAGTTTTTTTTTTTTTTTTTTTCCTTTTTCCTGTGCTAAGTGTTGCTTAGGTATTTCTGTTGACTTGATGAGTCTACGGATGGAGATAATTTGGACATGTGTGACTCTTATCGTTTCTGCAATTTTCAGGCTCAGAGAGATTTGTTTCTTCTGTTGTCTAGATTCATTATGTTTTACAACGCAGGTACTTTTTTATATTGACGCTGTTTTGGTTCAATTAATCACTTGCTTCCTTTCTTGATGCGCTTGTTGCTCCTTCTACAGTTGATCATCTTGAAAACTTCCTACATCAGTTTCCCGCTTTTCCAACTTCCTTTTTGGTTGGTGGCCCAGCAGATATCTTTGTGATCGAGCTCACTGATCAGGTAAAAAGGCTGCGGAGTTTAGTTGCCATATTTTTTAAACAAACATTTGTAACCTGCTAGATATCAATTTCAATTATTTTATCATATGCGTTTGTATGCACAGCTTCAGAAGTTGAAGGTGGAGCCTGTCTTGCTGCATTATTTATCTCAAATTAAGATTCTCCAAGGTGCGCGTGTCATTTAACTTGATACCCTTTGGTAGATGCGACAATTTCAAAGTTGCAGGAGTCTCTGAATTTACTAGACTGTACATTCTGTATAGGTCTGGAGCTTAGAATGACAACAAGTACACGGTTGAAGACTTGCTTGTATAGTTTCACTTCTCCTGGCGGTCCGATGTATCCTACAAGGGCCGTTCGCCATGCAGCTTGGGATGCGTTGGATGCACTTTTTCCCGTGAGTAGTGCTTCCATTCTGACATCTCCTTATGTTTGCACTACATTAATATTTTTGATTAGGAAACCGTGTTTTGTTCTTCTAAAAATCTTTAGCCTTTTTCAGTTGGGGTGGGGGAAATACTGTTTCTGTCATACTTGAATTGCCTTTTATGTCGTTAACTTTTGTGAGAGGTTTTAGTCTAAAGTTGATTAAATTTGGCGAACAATGTTATTGCAGGTAGGGCAATACCCTCGGCATCTAATAAGTCTGTTCTTTCGGCTGTTATATCCATGGTACTGGCCGTCTTCGTGTTGGCACTTTTTTGTGTCTTGCTTAAAAGCCATGTTTTACTCCTTTGTTGGGTTGATCGTCTCAAGCTGGGAGAGGCTCATGGGACACAGGATCTCCAAGAGAGACATGTAATTTTTTCTGCGTTTTGTAAACAAAATGTCTGAAACAATTAGAGTTTGTTCTCGATTTTTGTCAATGTACATGAAATTGTATAATCTAGACTCTTTCTCAAAATGATTTCTTTTCTTTTAATTATATCAAATTAAACTATTCACCCTTTATTCAATCCAACTTCAACGAATAGAAAGAAAGTCGGAATTAAATGACATTCAAAACCAGTGCAAAATAGATATATTGGACATGAGATAGATTAATATTTCTCTCCAAAAACTAAATGAACATGAAAACAACTACTCGTACATTTTATGTTACCCGTTGCATTTTGTGACTAAATTTCTTAGTGGCAGCCAATATAGACGGTGTAAAGAAAGCATAATTACACTAAACCAATGTTCAAGACTTCAAGTACAAACTTAATACGTAACAACAAAGAAAACCTAATTAATTACTCGTAACATGTATTTCAGCAAATAAAGACAGAGATGAGCGTAACATCAAAACACTGCTCGTATCGTATCGTATCGTATCTGTGTCAAAAGATCTTATCTCGAAGACGCCAAACCACAAGCCAACCAAGGTTGACTCTGTAACACGTGGCATATGTACATAAGATGATCCACATTTATAAATCCTACCCTAGCAGGTTGTAATCATAGTGTTAGTGTAGTAATTAGTAATCCCATTAAATTAAATTAAGAGTTTATTAACTACTAATAATATTAATATTAATATTACTATGGGGTATAACAAAATATATCTCTCCTTCCTCTTAATTACACTACTCTTCATAATTCCTACTACTATAATACAAGGTAGACAAACACAACTATTTGTGCCAAAACAAGACCCAAATAATAATAATGGTAAGAGCGGCGTAAGTGGAAAGAAACCGGTTATCCCTTTAACCCCAGCTCTCTGTCTAATACCACCCTGTAAACATACTTCGACTAAGTCGTCCTCTTCTGCTTTGGGAAACCATAACTCGCCTTAAAACCAGAAAGGTGTCCTTGTGCTACTATATACTCAGCTCCCTATATATATATATATATATATATATTCACTTCATAAGTTTGTGAAATAATGTACGTACGTGTGATGTAAGTGTGGATTTGTACTATACTACGATGTTGTGGTAGTCTGTCCATGTAAAATACAGCAGCAAGTTATCGAGAAAGTACGAGTAGTCAACCGAGTATCCTTGAGGTATTGGGTTGTAACTTGTAATGTCGTCGTGGTTTGCTTGTGGTCGGTCATGTAAAATATATATGGAGATCTATTTCGAGCATAGCTTGTAAATAATGCCAGGACTTGAATCATGATATTCATGCTGGGGTGTTTCATACAATCACATCGTTCAATAATATATTCTGGTTTTTCAAAGAGAATAACGATAGGACCGTCTCAAAAACATACTCCGTATAAAATACTAAGTAAGTTTTAGTTAAAAACATAGGATAATAGAAGTTTACAATAAATCTCTCTTAAAACAGATTATCCGTCTTAAGCTTAAAACGGGTCAAGTACTCCTCCACTTGCACACATAAAACAAAACATTTTTTCCTACACTTTTTACTTTTGTCATATCCTAACTATTTGACTCGTCTTAACTTAAGACGGATATACCCGTTTTATATGAGAATTTGTGGAAGTTTCAACCAGAAGCCAACCAAACTTGACTCCTAGGTTGAGGATTACAATGTGACTTACCATATCCAAATAGTACGTGGCATAAGTACAAAAGATTAGCCCACATTTATAAATCCTACCAATTCAAGCATCTTTGTACTCATCGTGTTAATGGAGTGAGTTAGTAACTAATATTCCCATCAAACTAACTGCTTATTTACAGAAATGGCTAGCAAATTATATACTCGTATTTCCTTCCTCCTTATTATACTGCTCTTCATAATTCCCACTATAACACAAGGTAGACAAACACAAATATTTGTGCCGAAAGACGACGCAAATAATGTTAGGAGTGACCCAAGAGAAGAGAAACCGCCTATCGCTTTGAAACCAGCTCGTTGTCTAATACCACCCTGTAAACGACCACCGTCTAAGCCATCTACTGCTACTGCTACTACTACTACTACGACTACTGCTGCTTCAGGAGACCATAAGCCGCCTTGAAACTCGAAAGGTCCTTGTGTAGAATAAACTTAAAAACACCCTACTATATATATTCTCTATGTTAACTTGAGTTTGTGAAATAATGTACGTGTGATATAAGTTTCGTTTGGTACTGTGGGAGTTTGGTCATGTAAAATATAGTGGCAAGTTATCGGGGTTTGTACTAATAATCAACCAGGCATCGTCCTAGAGGCACTGGGTTGTGACTTGTAATGTCGTCGTGGTTTGCTTGTGAATAAAGATATGAAGTTCTATTCCTGTGTATAGAAACTCTACTAATAAGTGTTCAGATTTGCCATGGCTTTTCAAATACTCTCACTCTCACCTCCTCGAATGAATCCGCTATACTGAACCTTTAAAAACTCGCAAGTGGTGAGAGATAAGAACATAAAAAGTATTCAGGGATAACACGGATACTGCATCACTATATTTCAGATAGTAACGTAACTCCAAATCGCAATCGTTATTAGTATTATAGACGAGAAGTATATAATAATCAGTACAAAAACAAACAGTTTTCATTTTACTGAGGCACAGACAAGGAATTATTAAGTTTAAGACAACCAATCTTGACTTTCATCTTGATTATACGTTTATTCAAATTATTACCTAACACATGTTTGTATCAGTATTATTGCTAACATTTGCACAGATTTTACTTCTAGCATTATAAAACAAATTTATGTCGTCTTCATTGTTTATGTAATCCTACTCTTTCAGCTAACTTACTGCATTGGGTTAAATAATTACTATGGAGTTCGTATTATAATCAGTTTGTATCCCCAGCAGTTGATGTTATAACTGCACACTTGCAGTTTACCTTTTTTAGTTATTATTTCACACATGGGCTTATGAATATAACATGGGCTTGATTATTACAATCAATATTTGACTTGATTTGGTAAGTTTTTTTAACTGCATTGAAGCAGTAATTGCTGGGAATCTCATTCCGTTTGTAAGGTTACCTTAATATTATACTATCCTATACCAAACTCCTACTATAATTTTGACTTGTTAAAACTAGCACAACGTAACAAGCAAAGAAATCGCCTATAAATTTCACCTCACAAGATCAAATCTATTCATATTGTAATTAACTCGTAATAATCCCGTCAATTAAGAGCTTAACTACAGAAATGGCTAATATGGGAAACAACAAGACATATCTCTCCTTCCTCCTAATTTCACTCCTTCTCATATTTCCAATAATACACGGTAGACAAACACATACATTTGTACCGAAAGATGTACTGCCAGTTAACGGAAACATCAACCCAAAAGAAAAGAAACCTCCAATTGCTGTAAAACCAGCTTGTTGTGTACGTGAACCATGTAAATGTCTACATACTAATCCTGCATCTGAATCTACTACTACTGCTTCGGAAGACCATACGTCGCCTTAAAAGGTTATTGTGGAGGGCAACTTAAGTGAATACTCCCTTTGTTCACTCAAGTTTGTGAAATACTGAAATATGTGATATAACTATACAATAAACTTATGTGAAATATATTGTGTGTATGAGTGAGTGTACTAGAATGTGTGTGTAACCGTGTAAGGAGATGGAGATCCATTTCCATGAATAATTTACGTGAGTGATGATGATATTCATGACTTGGGTCCTATAACTCGTATGTAGTTAAATTTCATCATGCTTGTCTTTACGCTAACTACAGTATCCTGCAAACAGTGACTAACTACTAATTGCAAAGGACTGCTCAATAACTAGACACCAATTACTAAACCGGGTGAATTCAACTACACATTATGAGTATCGAGTTGCACAAAACGCTCTTCTATACAGTTGGATTCGCCTAAAGTTTTCAGCGATATAGTAAACATCACTCTGCACAAACATTCTCCTTCTACATTTTCATCACATTTTTCATTCCACTTCCAAAACCCCACTAAGGTTCATCTTAAAACTTGTCCAGTCACGCACTATTACTCATACATCCTCTTAAAGTTACCTTATCGACAACTGCAACATCCCTCATTCACTTTCTAGGATGTTGTGTTAACTTCACACCTCAGTCTGAAGCATTATGATGGAGTTACGTAGACGTCCTAAACTAGTACACGGAATTGTGATCAAGCAAAAGGTTACATCATTTCAATATCTTCTACTACACAACAGACAAATCACTTTAAAGGTTAAAACATTGGACAGCCTACAAAATTTGACCTCCTAACATATCCAAGATATTGCTCCACGCAATAAAATATTCACCGCCGTCATAGACTATTGATGATAAGCACAAGGTATCCCATAAATCTCACTACGGAAAGACACTAATTTCCTATAAATACTCTCCACAATTTTCACAAACTCCCCTCAAATGACACAAGTTGTTCTCACTGTATAAATCCATAAGATATGTGAGGTGTGTATTACGCACAAAAGATGCCTATCGGTTCTCCACTCAATCAACATCGATCACAGAGCAAACCCTGACCAGTGACCACCAGACCATGCAAGTTCCATCAAATTAACACGATCACCTAACAATTGAATCTAAACTTGGGCACTTGGCCATGACAATTGTATGAATAAACATCGTTACAGAAAGTAAGACTTGTGCAAATGATTTACTATTCTAATACAGAAAAATAATCAGCGAGGATCTAAGCTCGAAAACAGAAACAACAGCCAAATTCACTCCACATCATACCCATCACAAAAGATACCAGAAACATTTCACAGATGACAGAAATTTCACAGAAGATAACTGAAGAGGTAAAACAGAGATATACCTGGTAAAACACCCCTCGAGAGCAGCTATTTTGAGATTCACATAGCTGCACCGGCCAACTTAAAAACATTTCAAACTGTCGATCTCAGATGAATCAAAGTAGCAACAAGCACAACACGAGTTCACACCATCATCAGCAGAAGCCAGCAACACAAAAGACTGCAAGACAGTAAGCATTTCACACAGTGAATTTCAATCAAATATAATAAAATGCATTTAGCAACATACAGCATACTCTGTAATGTGTTAGATGTAAAAGATGGGATGACAACTCGAGAATAGGGGAATTAAGTGCTGAAATACCGAGAAAATTTCAAAGAGAAAGTTATTTTACAAGGTTCTTTTAAGCAATCACAATAGTTGTAGACATCACCATCAGAAGCGAAACTCACAGCTCATCTCAAAAGGTTCGTGTTGCCAAAAATGCAAGCAAGTGCAATCAAACAACACGAGGGAGCGAGCTAATCTATCGTCGCCAACAAATGCGTGAAGTATATTGCTAAAAAATGAACACAATACCAGTGCCTATAAACAAAAACAGACAATACGCAGCATCATACGATCACTGATAATCACGGTGTCAAAACTCAAAATTACAGTTCAAACAATCATAAACCAGTGGTAGAGGATAAACTCAAATTGCGGAAAATGATTTCAAATTGATGAAGGAACAATTTGCAAATCCAAATTAACATAACTGAAAAACTGGAGATAAAATGCAATTGTAATAACCAGAAACAGAAGGAATTCAACATGATTAATAAAAACACAATCTACAACAAGATTAAATCAGATTTCGGTGACTGAATCAACATGAAAAATTTCAAATAAACTAAATAAGAACTGATCACAAAAGAAAATCAATGAACAAAATCAACAAGAGAATTCAACAAAAACATAATCCATTCATTGATCAATGAGATACGAACCATAGTTACACTTAAACCGTCATTAAAAAGACCTAAAACAGCATTATAATAAACGATACTTAACAAAACCTAAAACATCAAAATCAAACACCTAAACCCTAGAAATTAAGAGCTAGTGAACTTAGTAACAGCCTTAGTTCCTTCAGAAACAGCGTGTTTCGCCAATTCACCAGGCAACACAAGTCTAACAGCGGTTTGAATCTCCCTGGAAGTGATGGTAGGCTTCTTGTTGTACCTCGCAAGTCTGGATGATTCCGAAGCAAGTTTCTCGAAAATGTCGTTGATGAAACTATTCATTATACTCATCGCTTTACTCGATATTCCGATGTCAGGGTGAACTTGCTTAAGAACCTTGAAGATGTAGATCTTGTAAGTCTCCACGCTCTTTTTGTTTCTCTTCTTCTTCTTTTCTCCAGCAGCGGCAGCACCGGCTTCCTTCGGGAGTTTTTTGCCGGCTTTCGGCTTCTTCTCGGCGGGGGCCTTCTCAGCGGCGGCTTTCTCGGCGGGTTTTTTCTCGGCTTTCGGCGCCATTGGTGGTTACTGCGGTGGTTTTGGTATTTAGAGAGGTTTTTGAAATTTTTTTTTTTTTTTTTTTTTTGGGGGGAGGAGATGAAGTTTTGGTTTGAGATGGTTGGGAAATGTTTTGGGGAGGAGTATTTATAGGAGAGAAGAGATTGGTTTGATTGGATGATTGTTGTTGGTTTGGATTGGTGACATGGCATGAGTGGGTTCGATATGAACCGTCGATTCAAGGAGGTGATCTGACGGGTGGAGTTAAATGGCTCCTTCTAATTTTTCAAATCCCGCCTAAAAGTTTTTTTCCGCCGCTAAATGTTTTTTACTATTTTTAAGCTACGTATTTGAGTTTTTCACGATACAATTAATTTTCTCTTCAAAATCCATCAAATTATTTAAGTAAATACCATCAAATGTACTCCCTCCCATTTTCTTTGATCTTCCCACTTGATTAAAATAATACACTCATTTAATAAACAAGTGGGAAGATCAAAAGAAATGGGAGGTTAGTACTAACCTTTCATTTCTTTTGATCTTCCCACTTGTTTATTAAATGAGTGTATTATTTTAATCAAGTGGGAAGATCAAAGAAAATGGGAGGGAGTACACTTCACATGATTTTATGGAGAAAAAAAATCTCAACAAATTTAATGGTATACGTCGACTACCCCACCCAATTTTAAACATTTACTCTAATTCTTCCTCATAAAATAAATTTAATAAAGAGTACTCCGTATTATTTATACATAAAAACGTCATTTATTGTGTACAGGAGCGAGTATACTGTACACTATTTGGATAATTTTAATTTGTTTTCTTTTGATTCATTGTATGAATTTACGGAGTACTCGTCAAAAATTATTACGGAGTATGTCATACTTCCTAAAATAGCCATAAAAAATACGAAGTACTCTCTAATACTTCTCCTTTGCTTCTCCATACCATAATCTTCCTCTCAATCATTATTGTGACACTAGAGAGTACAGACCAAACAAAACATATACGAGTATATTGGATGAACATATTGATATGGAGAGGTTACAGAGGCACATAATTTAGCACGTTCTGTGATGCCTAAACCAACGTCCTCTTAATCCTGTTTTGTTTCCAGCTAGCAAAACAAAAAAAAAAAAAAAAAAAAAAAAACAAAAAAAAAAAAAACTTGAAAAAGACACAAGGTTACATTTCACATTTGTGGTAAAGTCCTCTTTTGAGGTTCTTTGAAAAATTTTCACATAAAATTAGGGAACGTTTTACCAAATATCTTTTGTTAAAATAATGCACGGAGTAATAACTTCGACAAAAGCATTTTATTCTAAAACAGAGAGCGAACATCGAAGAACTATGTTATTGATCCCGAGTTCGAGTTTGGACATATTAACAAATGTTTGTCGGAAATAACTTCGCTCTAGGGGAAAATATATGTCCAATCAAGTCTCCAAAAAATCAAACCATGCATAAGATACACAAAACCTGAACATTTTCCACGGTTCTATTCCGTGGTCCATAGGTTAAGTCGTTGAGAAATGCTATGTATGAATCTCAATCATTCGAGGTATAGCAAAAGCGGGTTCATATACTGCCAACTTCCAAGGACATGAGAAACAACACAATTACTAGAACAAGAGGTGAAGCCAAATTCTGTAGCATTTCATCTGGCAGCGTAAAAAATGCTGTGCACAGTCCACCCCACAAAATGAAACCCATACATATAATAGCAGCACGTAAACCGAAACCCAATTTGTACCGACAATCACTCGTACAACTAAAATCATCCCGCCAACAACAGAAACGAGAGTATTGATCTAGACAGGCACACTTCACACAAGACTTTCAAAAGTCAAATTCAGACAACGTAAGCAATATAACATCCGCCCATTTTGACAAAATATTAACGTCACTTTGTTTTTTAGGCTAAAAAAAACGCGCATATTAAAGGAAAAGCGTCTTGGGTACTAAAACGCTGAATTAACGAGCTCGGTCCTTGAACACATCCAGACCCATCTCTGTGGGATCAGTTGCCTGCAACTCGACCTGAATGCCATCGAGTTCCCTCTTAAATCTGTCCTTCGAGCTTGCATAAATCATTTTGCTTCTCACCCTTGCCGTGTCCGGAGACCTTAAACACGTGCACAAGCGTTTGTCAGAAACTAGCACACAATATCCATGAACATACATCGAATCGTAACAAAATACTGAAAACCCTAGTTTAAGTACGACATTACGACCGGAGGAACACAACACGCTGAAAGGGGACTACAACAATTACGATGTAGTTATTGTCAAACACTAGTGCTGGAAAATCATGAATTTATGGCAAAACACTTCAGCCTAATAAAATATCTGAACCCTTAGTTTCAATACGATGTTAAAATGGGATGAAAGATACAAGGACACATGGAACCCGTAGTCTGGATACGATGTTAAAATGGGATTATCAAAATACAACACACATGGAAAAGAGTGTAGAGCACCAACGTTTTCACCCAAAAACATTTGTGTCGGAAGGATTTTGATTTTATGAAAACTGAGTAGAACGAAGTCCTTCATTTTAATTGTGCCTCAACGAAACATGTTATCCAAACTAGAGAAATGGCACTTTCCCAAGTAATCCTTACATTGAAACAAGGAGTGAGGTCGAATGAGAATGAAAGGAATTGACTAAGTAAAAACATGAGCAACACTTACCATGCAATGAAAAAGATCTTGCTTTTCTGGCAATTCTCCTCTGTCACGAAATCAAAATCGAAAACAGCATAGCGGCATTCATCGGCGGGAAGGGATTTAGAGAAGTCTTCATAGGTTTCAGTAGGCAACCCCAACTTCTCAACAATAACCTGCTTTTGTTCCATTTCAATCTTGAATACTATGAAGCGGTACGTGCGCTTTGCTTTCAGCTCCAGAAAATTCAACTTGCAGTCATCGTGCACAGCCATCCCGGACGCTGCATTTGCCTAAAATGAGCAAGATAGAAAGTATCAGATCAATTTGAATACAAGTACATTTTTACAAAGAACCTACACATGCTAAGAGAAAGCACATCACTACAGTTGCAAATAGAGCTAGGAGAAGACTGCACCATGCACATCATAAACAGTACATTCCAAAACAACGCTTCAATATTGGTCACACATAGGATGACAGTAAATTGGCAGGAAGAAAGCATAAGTGATCATTGACGTTTTTGCAGGTTGCAACCTATGTAACAATATACTCCGTAATACTATGGTCACAAGGAAATGGGTCACATACAGTCATACACAACACAGGTGTTCGACTTCTGGAATCATCTGCGTAGTAATAACCCACCAAGACACAATACATGATTCCTTAAGAAAACGCTACAAACTGACAGGTACATCATGTGAAAGAAGTAAAAGAAAAACGCTGAAGATGTATAGAACCTCACACTATTTAAAGTATTTATGCATGATGATATAGCCTAGGATAATAGAAATTAATATTCTGATCACCCAATATCAGATGCAATCATCAATTTTTAATCCATCGCATCAACACCAACTTCAAACATCAATTGAACGCTATAAAATTCCAGAATTTTCAAAAGTAGGAGAAAAACAAATTAAACATCATCACCATATGCACTTGTACAGCAAGATTATTGATCATCCAGTACTAAATCAAACGATTATACAACAACTGATTTGGCAAACCCTAGTGTAACACCCGCCAGCTTACGAGCTAACTTATTAAAATTTTAACAATTATATACAATTGTTTTCAATTTGATCAGTTAACCGTTCATCAAATGCAGTCGTTTACACGATCCACCAACTCTTATCATCACATTCAATTGCTAACTAAAATCACCAAAAACTAAAAATCTGAACTGTTAGCAAAATTCCATAACCCTAAAAATGATTTAATCATCCAGCAAATGCAATCGTTTTAAAGATCCAACAACTTATCATCGCATTCAATTTCAAACTGAACTCGCCAAACCCTAAAGTAGCACATAGAATCTAAATTATTAACAAAATTACATAATCCCGCACAATCATTTTCCAATCGAACGACGCATCATCAATCAAATCAAATCAAATGCAATCGATAACCTGATCCACCGCCTAAACATCACTCAACAATCAACTCTAAACTCAAATCACTCAACAATCACACAATCAAACCAAACAAAAATCAAAAAAATTAACACAGAAAGTAAATCAAGCAATTCAATATACAAAATCGTCACAATTTGAGCTAGATCCGAAAGTAACACCAGCAAAATTAACCCTAAATCAACATAAACAAAACATAAAAAGAAAATACGGGAAAAAAAACAAGTGAGAAGTAGAGATCGAGGGAAATTTTACCATGGTGAAAGGGTAAAAGAAGAAAGAGAGAGAAGAAGTGATGTGAGGAAGGAGTGTGTGGACTGAAAATAGAGGAGGAGGAAAATAAAAGGGGAGAGAGAACGAGGACTGCGTACAAATGAAGTCGGGTGGAAGAAAGGGAAAGGGAAAGGGAAAGCCTGTCCTTTTTTTTTTTTTTTTTTTTTTTTTTGGTACGGTTGGTCACAAACTCGTTTTATCAACACTCTCTCCATCGTTGTGTTTTTGGGTTGGGTATACTTTACAATAACACGGTTTTATCCGGTAACGTATTATGTTTGATTAAAATGTTACTCCGTATCATCTTAGGCATTTTTTTTTAAAAAAAGATGTTATAATCTTAGTGTTTAGTATGTCGTTTAATTTGACTATTTTAAAACTTTAAAAAGTGATTTCATTTCACGCACAAATAATTCGTCCTACATGTGAAATCGTTGTACAATCGACTTACTCTTTGTTGTATGATTAAATGTATCATACCACAAGCCCATATCCATTAGGTTGTTTCGGGACTGTTGTAACACCCCATGAGATTCAGGTTTTAACAAAGTTATTTCACATTGCAGAATGAAATAATGTTTGATATGTTTAGAAAGGATTTCACTTACCACTTTGGTAACTAAGTATTGTACTTTTGGGTTTAAGTGAAAACAAACGAGCTCATAAGTGTGTGTCTCACCGTCGAGGTGGGGTGGATTACGATGTTGGTAGGTCGGGATGTTATACCGTTCTTGTACGAGCTGATTTTACATATGTGATAAACTGTTTGAACTAATTTTGTACTCCATTATTTCCATTCTTCTTGTTTTTTCAATATGAAACAAGAATTAGAAATCCAAGTTGCGTGAATGAGATTACAAGCTACCAAAAACATATTCATATACTCCGTAATAGATTTTTGAGATAAATTAGTCAAAACATGGACTTAAATAGAAAATTTTAAAGGGGATAAATGAAATTTCTATTTAAAGAAAATAGAGAGAAAAATGATGGAGTGAAGCCATGAAGGGAATAATGTAACACCTCGGCCTCAACTAAAGGTCGAAATGTCACCCATGGTAGCTCGCCAGACTGCGTACATCGCCCACAAACCAACAAGAATCCTTTAAGCACGCTTAACTATAAAGTTTTTAATATGAGTCACAAAAAAAATGCATTTTGTAGGTATATATGAGTAGTACTTACAATCATTTTAAGCACTGGGTCACTTGAGCTATTACATGAACATCTTCAATAAGATACCCGAGCCGAATAATCTCTCGGACAACACTGGGTATTACAAATAATATGTCATATTTTTTACCTACGCTACGTAATTGATAATCTCATACTAGCCAAGTAGCCAAATACTAATTAATATGTAAAGGTTCCTGATAATAATTGCTTTCGTTGAACCTTACAACAATAGTTATCATAATATTGTAGTGACTACATACACATATCATAAGTAATCAACACGTCATATACATTTAATGATCTCATCTGAAAAACACGTTGTAAATGAAAATTTACATATACGGCGCCTTATATGACTAACGAACGATATGATTGTGAAATGTGATTATGAGAAAGTCGTCTCATTTGCAAGTTGCTTTCTATTTTATGAATTTGTGAAGTTCGATAAAGGTCGTTATGAATGTTAACCGGATGAGCTTAAGTTGAGCAACCTGAAAATCGATGAAATTTAGTATTTGAATTTTCTAAATCTCTAAGACAAGGGTCCCCACAATATCGGTCTTTGAGGGATTTGAACCTTTGACCCATGAAAAAATTCACTCATATTTTAACTACTATATCACACCCTTGCGGGCAAATTAAAAATGGTTACGGGGGATTGAACCCCCTGCCTTCCTTATGTACTCCTTATTGATAAGCAGAACAATTTATTTTGCAAATGTGACCATTTATTTATTTGAAAAATGGAAACCTCGTTTAATTTTATACATTTTATGTATTTACAGTATATGTCTACACTATTTGTGCTACAAAATTCGCATCTAATAAAGTTCTACATTTTTACCTCAAAATGAACCCAAAATCACCATGAGCCATGATGGTTTTATTAAAAATAATGAAGTTATAGTTTATTTTTGATGCCATTATTTTTGGTGTAATATAATGTACAAGGTCAATAAAACAAAGAGGAAAAATCGAACATTTACATTGCCTACTATCACAAAATACCTAGGTTTTTATCACTAGCTCAGAACAATTTCAATTTAGTACTTTTTAATGACATTGTAAACACAGAGTATACCCTAAAAATTCATCTAATGTACTATATAAGTATTAGACGAGTTGACATATTCCTAAAATTGTTGTGCTTAAAAGTATGAGCAATAATAAATATGGTTGAAATCACCAACTCCAAATCCCCAAAATCATAATCACAATACAAAGTATAAAACCAAAAGTGAAACAAGTGAAGAAAAAAAATTAAAGAAGCTAAGGCGATAATTTTGTTAAAAGACGATCTCACAATAAATTTATTGTGAGACGTCTCATATAAAAAGCTACTTAAATTAGAATTTAGTTACTCCCTCTATTATATAGTTATCTTTATATTTACTTTTGACATGCGAATTAATTATTATTATTTTTTTTTAAATTCAAAAGCAAATAAAAACAAATTATATGATTAAAATAATACATTTATACTAAAAACTTGATCCATAAAATAAATTTAGTAAAATACGAGTATAATGGATTAAAAATGAAAAACAAAATGTGGGTGAAATATTTCTTTTAACAAATATATGTCCAAAATGGAAAAATAAAGAAATAAAATGAAATTAATTTTTTTTAGAAAACCGGAAATTTTAATATTCTCTCTGTTTCAGTCCTTTGTTTACATTTTTGTTAAATCCCCTCACAGAAAAGTCAAACTGTAAATAATTCACTAAAACGGAGGGAGTATATGAAACGGCCCAAAAATGCCGTAAATTTTAATATGGGACGCACCAAATGAAAAAACAACCCAAAAATGCCGTCTTCTTATTGGTCAATATCCAACCACACGGACCACAACCAACACCGTCGATGAACCCACCAATCCAACGGCTAAAACTCTCCCTTAAAAACACACACCCACACACAATCAACCCAACCACCGTCATTATAAAACTTCAGTCCTACACTCCAACTCCCCCCATAACACCCTCCACATAAAATTACCATTATACCCCTCAATTATTCTCCCCCACCATCGCAAGTTCCGCCATGAAATCTAGCGGAGCAAAGGGTAAGAAAGGCGGCGCCAGCGGCCGTAAGGGCGGTGGTCCCAAGAAGAAGCCTGTCACTCGTTCATTCAAAGCTGGTTTGCAGTTTCCCGTTGGTCGTATTGGCCGTTATTTGAAAAAAGGTCGTTACGCTCAGCGTGTCGGTACTGGTGCTCCCGTTTACCTCGCCGCTGTCCTTGAATACCTCGCAGCTGAGGTACTGTAATATGTTTGCGAGTTGTTTAGTTTGGTGAATATCAATTGTGAATTGTTCGAGTCGTCTCCTACCAAAAACACATAAATTACCTTCACAACTGATATTCACCAATAAACGTGTTTTTGGTAGGAGATTTAGTAGAATACTTAACTAATTTTGGTGCTAATTTTGTGAAATGTGGTGCGAAGGTGTTGGAGTTAGCACGGAACGCAGCACGTGACAACAAGAAGAATAGGATAATACCAAGGCACGTGCTGTTAGCAGTGAGGAACGATGAAGAACTTGGTAGGTTATTAGCAGGAGTTACAATTGCACATGGTGGTGTTTTGCCTAACATTAATCCGGTGTTGTTGCCTAAGAAGGGTGCTGAGAAGTCGCCTAAAGAACCAAAGTCGCCTTCTAAAGCTACCAAATCTCCTAAGAAAGCTTGAATTGTGATTTAAACCTGAATAAGAAACTGACATTGTCGTTGTCGTTGTCGGCTCAATGCATGGTTGTAAGTTGTAGCTGCTGTTTGTATTTAGTTTCCTGTGTAGTTATTTCGTTTTTAGTTGGTTTAGGGTTTGTAAAATTTAGAGGTTTAGTGCTGAATGGTGATGGATGAATGTTGAAGATGACTTTGTTCAGGTGAAATTGTTATGATCAGTTAATGTTGATTTGCAATTGTGCATGGTATTGACGATTTTGCCATCATTGTTTAAGATTTAGGGTTCATAGTGGTGACTGGTGAGTGAATGATGAGTTTTAGATCGATGATCTGAAAATGCGATAACGTATATTATGCGAGTACTTATTTTTTTTTTTACCAACTTTTTAAATGTACATGAGGATATATAGAAGTGTTCATAAGTAAGAGTACGGATCCTCTCCATTTCTCAAAAAGAAATGGAGGGTCCATTACTTATAGACGGTTTAGATTGAGTATGATTTCGATCGGAAGGTTGTGAATTTATTTGAAAAGAAAAAGATAAATGAATGAAATATGAATATATAATAAAATAATGTATTGTGAGAGGAAATGGAGAGGGAAGAAATGGAGAGGATCCATTTTGCACAAGTAACAAATACAAAAGGCATGAATGAGTGATCCCTTGAGGCTTGTTCTTTTATGCGTATCGAAACTAATTTGAACTTTTAATAGTTGAGTTAAACTGAAACTAGCACTACTACAAAATGCGTTATAGACATCACTAAATAGATAACAGAGATTTTAAAAAACTGATGTTTAAGTTTATACATGTAACTTTTAAAGGAAACACATGTCTATATTATACCATACACGTCGGTTATCTTGAAAAATGATGTCTTTTATCCATGCCTTTTATTAACTTTCTCTAAAAATTTAATATACATCATACTTTAAAAAACTGATGGGTATAATTTCTCACAAATTCATAGGCCCATCTTCAATTTCATCCCATAAGTTCCTAATTAACCTAACTCCCTCGTCCCTCCCAACTTCATTTTCATCCCAAACTCTTAACTCCCATAAAATAAATAATTGCAGGTACTCACCGATCATTAACGAGGTAATTAGTCATTTCGATTTTCTATTTTATCTCTAATTCTTTTTTTCCTATTCCTTATAAACATCTCCATTAATTAGGGTTTTGGTTCGTTGACATTAGACTTTGGTCCAATTTAATCCAATTACTTGCTCTTAACACGGAGACTTGAGCATCATTAATGATGAAGAAAAGATTCCGGTTGATGTACAGTAAATGATGAGTATTTTGTCATCTCATTGTTTCAAACCCAGGTAATTGCGTTTTTTTAATGGAATTATGACTGAAATCGATGACGTATTTTGATGTTGTGTTTGTTCCTGTATGATTTGTAATTGATATTGTTGGTTGTCATTGCATTGTGATACATGAATGATGTCACTACTGCATAACGATGTAACGGTTCCCGTTGTGATACTGCATAACGATTGCTCTAATGTTGGTGGAGCAATCTAATGTTGTCGTCGAATGCTGTTGTATGTTGTTACTGCGTTACAATTGTTGTTGTTGCCCCTTTTTTTTTTATGTCTGTAGTATTATGTATGATGTTTGTATTTGCTATCATTGTATGTTATTTTGGTTATAATTACGTTTTATGTTGCCGTTATGGTTAGAATTTCGCTGTTGTTGGTTTGCAATTTTGCTACTGCGGTGTATTTCTCTATGTAGTAGGATGAGTGTTATTATCCTATTTTCATTTATCATCTACGTCAACACTAAATTAACTATTTGTTCATTTTTTTAGATGATTTATTTCTAACGTCAAACTCGGAAAATGAACAGTTCAACTACAACCAAATGGTAGAAAAATCTCCTTATTCAGACTTCTTAAGCTACAAAGCTCAATCTAGCAAGGTTTGTTTTCAGTCCATTCTTTCTTTATATTTAACTTATATTGTCTATGATTGAATTCTGACTTCTTAAGCTTTGATTTCCAGTGGTTCCGATGGTATCATACTTGTAACTTATTGATCACTTAGTATAAATTACTAGTAGTAAGTAGGATACAATTGTATATATTGTACATGTCGACAAGTCTTCGATGTCAAGTCCTTAGCCAATTGATAGAAATGGAAAAATAATCTCACGGACACTTATAGATTCTCTTTTATATGCTTGATGTTTATGAGTATACTTAATTAATTTTCTACCATTTTATTTGCAGGTGATGGAATAAAAAGTCCAAGACCTATTAATGTTTCATCAAATTTTGTATGAGCCAATTGTTTATTGAAAAATAATATAAATAATGTATTATAGTATCGAACACTTACGTAATTGAAATAAATTTGCATGTTATGTTCATGGAAAACAAATGTATATTTATTTTCTTTTATATTATTTTTTTTGTCAGTTAAGGTCCATATAAACATTTGACTTTTTCGAAATTGTATGTCTATTTTCGTAAATATACATCAGCTTTGTTACTAAATTAGATGTCTATTTGTCAAATACATGTCTGAGTTCTAAAAAATATGATGTATATAGTCCAATAGACATCATACTTAAGTCTGATGTTTAAATGTTATGAATAGACATCACTCAACTTAACATCAGTTGTATGGATGATGTCTATATGTTAAAAAATCTGATCTCTATAATAGTTTTTGTAGTAGTGTAGCTTGAATTTGTCCACATCTGATTCTTTATAAGTGGGTCGTTACCTACCCACCAATACAAATCCTCTTAAAAACATTGTAACACAATATATAGTTCTACGTTAGGCCAAAATTTGTCATTGAGCCTGCATCATTAGGATGAAATCTGTATGCAATTGGTTTCTCATTCAATTTACCTTCCTACAAAATTATAAATTATATCGATGATGTATTGAATCAGTGGTTAAGATTGAAATACAAGTGACGATAAAGCATAAGTACAAATCCCCCGTCTCCTTTTGTATTGACTTTTATTAGAACAAAATAATTAAATTTCGATGATATCTTATTTGAACATGGTCAAACCATCTTAACTGAATTCGTCAATAACAATTTTTTTTAACAAAACGGAGATTAAGAAGTCATTGTAACTACATATGAAGTACTGCTGAAGGTACCCGGATCGGACCTACCTCGACGCCTCGCGCGAGCTTGCTCGAATAGGAGCAAGGCGCTACGCGAGAAAATTTGCGTAAGTGCAAATGTGTGCGTAAAGTGCTATGGGGGGATATCATTGCTTATAAAATTTGAAAATCGTTTTGAAAAAGAGGCAAAGCGAGGCAAAGTGTAACCGAAAACATTCTTGTCATTAATGTTGTTAAAAGCAGTTACATTTGAAAATTGCTCAGACTATAGAGCTTAGGACAACCCTACAAACTCTAAAATCCTAAACTAGGTCTACTATTTAGGAATGTAATTGCGTGTCCTGGTTGGCTTAGAAGACCTGGTGTCATGATGACGTGGGACCCTAAACCCTAGGCGTAGATGTTTGATTTGAAACCACCTGCGTCATTGGTGGATTCGTCGATGCTTTCTCAAGTGTAGGAGGGTTGCTCGGAAGTTCGAGGCTTTGACGGTGATAATTTCGTTGTCCAGAGGTAGTTTAACCTTCTGGTGCAGAGTTGATGCGACAGCTCGGGTAGCGTGAATCCAGGGCCTGCCAAAGAACATATCAGTATGTCGGGAATGTCCATGACCGGAATTCGATTTCGTCACGACATGTTACGTCATGACGGACGGTGAGATGATGCCTTTACACTACGGTGCATCGTCGTATCTTTGCCACGTTATGCGAACAGGAGTGAAGTCGTCTTCGTCCAATCCCAGTTTAGTGGCGGTCGCAAAGAAGCGAGACATCGATCAAGAACCAAGTATCGACGAGGGTAACGGGTAGTGTCATGCCACGGCAATCTACGGTTATGTGGAGTGCCATATTGTGTGCAGCTCCAAAGGGCGGCAGGTCCGCGTTAGAAAAAGTTATAGCATCCGGTAGCCAGTCCCGGATGATATGGCTAACAAATTGCGCCGGAGGCATCTGTCTTGCCACCGGAGTGACCTGTAGGATTCGACGAAGGGCCTTGCGATGCCTGGGTGAATCCTGCAAGAGTTGCCAGGCTGAAGTGCTTGATTTTGTTTTTGGAAGTTGCTTTGGCAGCGTATCCTCGGCGCCAGGCCAGGTTGAGGAAACAGGTGGAGCAGCCTCGTCCACGAGTATGCCCTTGTCCTTGTTGTTGTTTGTGAGCCTGGACGGGAACCCTGGCGGCTCTAGCGGGGCTTGGTACATATGGGGGGGGTATGGAACCTCGCCGTCATTTGTCGGACCACACGATGGGATGTAGATAAGGGACTGCACGAAGACCCTTTCGTCGCGTGCCTTGCTTTTGTTTTTGTTTTTGTCTTGTGAACGTCCTTAGTGCTGTCGTTGCAGTCGTTGGTATCGCTGTTAACGACATTGACCTCATGGTTGTTTGTGGTAACCGGATGAGAGCACTCGAGAATGGGAAATGTTCCCACAAAGATAGTGCTAGCACGGAGCGCTATCTTTGGTGTGGTGGTTTAGGAGCCGCGTTTGGCTTTTCGATCGCCTTGTTGTCGATCATGTCTTGGATTGCATTCTTGAGGCGGAGCGATCCTCGGTGTCATGCCCATTAACCCTGTGGAATTCACGGTGGCGTTTTGGTTCCATGACTTTGTTTTCTTGTGCTTAGGTGGTATGTTGGTGGGGCTAGGAAGCGCGTAACGTTCCTCTTCAGGAGCTTTTTCAATGCCTTGGAGTAAGACATGTAGAGGGGGTCAGCCGCCGTCGTTGTTCCGACGAGGATGGCCCGACAGATTTTGACCTGGGTGTAGCAAGCGTAGGCTGTGTTATGAACACAGGCGATGCCGCTAGTGCCTGCGAGTTGGCAGCCTTGACTGGTTTAGTCTTTGCTGCGGTTCGAGATGTATTGCCTTGGTGACCGCGACCTGCAGTTTTGGTCGGCTTGTAATTGCGCATTTTGTCTTCTAGGAATTGAATTTCCTTAGCATGCTGGGCAGACTCTTTGGCGAAGAGTCTAGCGTTCTTCTCGGCCTCGAACTTTTGCATAACGGCCAAAAGTTCAAGCTGAGACGTGAGATTGGTGATCTTGTCGTTGAGCAACTGGATGTGTTCAGCGGTCACGGGTGATTGCGGGTGCGAGGGAGGGGCAACTTCGTTGGTTGGGAGGTTGAAGTGGGGATCCATGTTTCTTCTGCGAGCCGTGTATCCGGGGCTTTTTTAGTGGGTAAACCTGCAAAGCTTCAGACTTTAGTGACTCGAAAATGAAAGAAAAGACTCAATCTCGCATTTGCAACCCAAATAAAGTGTAAAAAGAAATGTGTAGGACTTGACTCGTGTTTTTAGCTGAAAAGACACGGAGGCTTTGAGGTAGGGATATGTCAACATATCTCTAGTCTCGATGTAAAAATGTTTTGTATGATCACATCCGATTAGCCACAGTTAGCAGATGTCATTTGAAGGGCTTATCGTTAGATTGTGATATGAAAAGGAGTCAAAACGAAATAGCGATAGGCTACTCGATTTGAGGATGTTAAAACGAGTAAAAAGCAAATATTGCTTGCCTTTTACGTGCATGTGTGCTATAGAAAAGTCAAACCAAAATGACGATAAGTCAACTGATTAGACATGTAAAATGACGGTTTCGTGTCTGAACGACCCCGCATTTTGTTTGTTTTTGAAAAGACGTTTGTTTAGGTCGAGACGACTAGAGAGTCATTCGGCCTAGAGTTGTTTCGAATGTATAGTGTGAAATGTGTAGTGTAAAAGTGGTTGTTTTGATTAAATGCCCGCAATGAATTGACATTTTGGGTTTTGCTCTGTGAAAGAATTTTGCGATAAACGAATTATGACGATACGTCAGTCGTATAACTCATTTACGTTTTGTAAAGGATCGGAAATGTAGTGATTATTTCTGATCGAGTTTGAATGCCGTGGCATGTTGTTTGTCTGGTTCATTTGACTATGGGTCAACGAACCTGACGTCAGTGTTTTTGAAAGCATGCTTTTTTTTTTTTTAAAAGCGTTTGAAAATGCATTTTGAAGTGACGTTTTTGAATGCATATGCTTTGAAAATGTTTTGCATGATTTTGTTTTGAAAGACGACTATAGTGAGGGTACTATAGCTTCGCATTTGTACGTATAGACACGGGATTTTTGGCTTTTGGGTAAGGTTCCCTTCGGTCATTCCCGCGACGTTTGTGTAGGGTTATCCGCAAGATTGCACACGTTTAAGTGTGAATTCAATACGGGTCCTAGAGCGTCCAAGTTTGACTGTTACGATCGTTTGTACGGATGCCGTACTTGTAATCGTGAAGGGGTGAGAACTCGGTTTGTCCAGAATAGTCTCGCTTATGAAGCGAGCGCTATTAGGGGCCGATTCTCGAGGGTGTATGGCTCGTAAATCCCGGAGGATGACTCAACGTAAAATTGCTCAAACATCGAAAGCGTAATTGTTTTCAAATTTTCAAGTTTTGCCTCTTGCGTTTTTAAAATGAAAAGAAAAAGTTTATTTTCTTTAAAAATAAAAAACGTGCTCGTCCCCAGCGGAGTCGCGAACTGAAGGTACCCGGATCGGACCTACCTCGACGCCTCGCGCGAGCTTGCTCGAATAGGAGCAAGGCGCTACGCGAGAAAATTTGCGTAAGTGCAAATGTGTGCGTAAAGTGCTATGGGGGGATATCATTGCTTATAAAATTTGAAAATCGTTTTGAAATTGTATTCGGAGTCGCCACCAAATATTTTAAAGGAATTTGGACCTTTTCAATGCGTCTTAAATTATAAGACGCGTGTCTTAGAATTCAAGGCGCGTCGATACCTCTCCTCCTAAGGTTATTGTGAAACCAGAGTGGATTCGGGGCAAGGTTACTTTTGAAAGTTAATCAAAACGTTTTATGAAAAACTGAAATCAAAAGCCTACGTAAAGTAGTCTCTACTGATTTGAAAACAAGTGCTTAATTTCGATGTATGAGCAAATAAAACGCTACGTACAAGTGCGAATATGACTCGATAAAAATGCAAAGCAATGCCTGTGAGTCGTTAAAATTAACGGCGTTTTGCTTTAGGAAATATACGAGAAATAATAATTCATTGATTTGAATTAATATAAAACGTTATTTTCCGACTTTTGTCTAATTCTATTATTTTGAAAACCCTCAGTTTTGCATGTTTAAAAGACTAGTTGAAACGGTACAAATTAATGTCGAATCCGTGTTTTAGTCGTAATTTAATGCATGCATGAGAATTTGCTTAAGTGTAAAATGTAACGTCGGTTTGCTTTAGTGACAGTGAGTCGTTTGTTTATGCGATATTGGCGGGGTTTAGACGGATTAGGAATCCGAATTACTACAACCGTATTACGAATACGGGTTCATTAGGCCAATATCGGGTTGGGTTAGTGTAACCCTTGTCCGAGTCTAATCCGAAGGTAAAGTGTTTACCTTGAAATGCAAAGACGACAATTCGAAAATGCTAAGTGTGAGTTAGAGAGGAGTGCAATGTAGAGTACGTTGCTTAAGGTGTGTGTTGTAATGGTTGTGAGTATGAGTATATATAGGGAAAGGGGAAGAGCTCGTAGCAAATCAAAACAGCAGCACACACAAGCCCAAACTAATCGGCAGTCAACAGACGACTTGAAAACAAGTCGTCTGTTGACAGACGACTTAAAAACAAGTCGTCTGTTGACAGACGACTTGTTTTCAAGTCGTTTGTCAACTTACGACTTGTTTTCATTGTCTGTCTTTGGGCGCTTTTCTTAGCTGACGGGTGTGATGTTTTTAGGTCGATTTTAGGGGGGCTTTGTTTGCTAAAGGCCAAAAGTTTTTGGTCCTCTTTGGGCTAAACTTTGCTTTTACGATTTTTGTGTTTCGCGTCTCGGTTTTCGTCGTGTTTTTCGATTTTGGCTCGAAATAAAATTGTTTTGTGTTATATTATTTTGTAATATCGTAAAATTTGGTTTTTACGAAAATGTGACTCGGGAGTCGTGTTGACTCGTTTTGGGTGCGTATTTTGTAATTTGCGGGTTGTTTTTGTAGGTTGTTTTTGTGAGTTGTTTTTGTGGGCTGTTTTGTGGGCTGTTTTTGTGGGTTGCTTTTTTGTGAGTTGTTTTGAGGGTTGTTTTTGTGAGTGAAATAATCGTGTCGTATTTTAGCTTAAAATAGGCGACAAAATTAAATGTTCATTTTACGAAATATGCAAATTTAAATAAATACGTTAAAAACGACTAAAATGTTTTAGACACTTCGTACCGTTTCGTCTATTTATAAAACATGCATAAAAGTCCATTTTCATCATCGGGTTGCTTTTTGGGGGGTACGGATACGGGTATCTACAACTGCACTTCAGTCCATAAGAAATTGAGGTATGTGGTGGACTCACAATGGTTCATTTCACAATCTGACAGAGAGTAGAGTACAAGAGAGAGAATAAACAATGGTATGATCATTGACGTGGCATGCAGTGTGATTGGGCGAAGAAAACTTAAAAAAGCGGGTTAGAAGTAAACCACACATAATGGAGATAAGGAAGACTAGGGAAAAGTTCAAGCAACCTCCCCCTATTTTCAAAGGGAGACGTCGACGAAAGTAGGGGAGACACCCTAGATTTGATAGGGGACCTTACCAACACAGCCGACAATACATAAATCAATCGATAAGCTATTCACCGAAGTTTCACAACATCCATCAACGTCAAAACTTTCACAACTCTCCAACAATACTCTCGTACGCTAATACTCGACAAATCACCGAGATTATTCGATAACCAGTGTATATTGTGCTAATTGCTTAATTTGCTTGTCATAGTAATGTTTAATTGAGCTATTTGGCGTGATTTTGATTATTTTCACGGTCATTTTTCACATCGAGTTTTTCTCGTTACCAAATCCTTGTATCATTAGTCCTTCTTTTGCACTTTATTTTCTCTTTACTTTACCTTGCATCTCTCGTTAATCGCCTCTTATAGCAAAGTTTAATTGTGTTAGTACTTAGTACATCCTTAGACCCTAACGTAAACTAAATTTGGTCTAAACAAGGTGTACTAAACAAAATTAATTTACAAATAGTGTAATGCGGAGTATTAGCCAAAGTTAAATGGCAAAAATAACAATTTTCACAAAATTTTGATAAAAAATTGAAGCCAAAACTTAATAAAAAAAATTGGCGTGATAAAACAGAACTTAAAAAAAAAAAAAAAAAGAAGGTAAAATAGCGTAAAATTGAGTCACATCCTCATTGGTCCGTCTTATTCCACACGGATCACAACCCTCAACTTAAATCCAAACCGTCAATCTAACCACGTCATCAATCCAAGCCTTCAAACCACTAACACCTCCACCACTCCCTCAAAAATCACCTTCACTATATATAAACTCCCTTCAACATCCCAGAATTTCACCAACATTTCCCCCAAATCTTACTCTCTTACATTTCACTCAGTAAAAACCTTCGTATTTGCCCTAATTTACTCAACCTTTTACCGGGAAAAATGGATACCACTGGAGGAAAGGCGAAGAAGGGAGCTGCTGGAAGGAAAGCCGGCGGTCCGAAGAAGAAGTCGGTCACACGGTCGGTTAAGGCCGGTCTACAGTTTCCGGTCGGTCGTATTGGAAGGTATTTGAAGAAAGGTCGTTATGCTCAGCGTGTTGGTTCTGGTGCTCCGGTTTACTTGGCCGCTGTTCTTGAGTACCTTGCTGCTGAGGTAATTATTTTCTCCATCTTATTTTCTTTTTTTTTGAAGATGATGTTTTGTTTGATTCAGCTTTGCTGAAAATTAGATTGAAGTATCGTTTTGAGCTGATTTGAGATTTGAGCTGTTTTTTTGGTGTTAATTAAGTCAATGATTGTAAATTGTTACTGATTAGATCTGAAATTGTTGTTGTTTTTCAAATTGAAATTGAAATTGAGCAGAGGTATTGATTTCGATTTACTGAAATTGATTTGAAACCTGAGCTAGATTTTGGTGCTCATTAAGTCAACGATAGTAAAATTTGGCTGATTAGATCTGAAATTTTTGTTGTTTTTGAATTTGATTGATGAATTTTGTTTAATTTTTGCCTGTTAATTTCATTTGAAGCTACGTTTACAATTCAACTTAACGTTGGTTAATTTCGGGTGTAATCAACTAGCTCAATTGATTTTAGGTTTGATAAACATATGCAATCAATTTCTTAATTTAGGAATTTGATTTACATTTATTGATTGATTATAAGTGATCAAGTATGTTTTGGTCACTTTGAGACTAAGACTAATATTGTTTGAATGTTGATTGTGTTTCGTGAAGGTTTTGGAGTTGGCTGGAAATGCAGCAAGAGACAACAAGAAGAACAGAATAATTCCAAGGCACTTGTTGCTAGCTGTGAGGAACGATGATGAACTCGGAAAACTTTTGGCTGGTGTAACTATTGCACATGGCGGTGTTTTGCCTAACATTAACCCGGTCTTGTTGCCTAAGAAGACGGCCGAGAAGTCCCCCAAGGAACCCAAGTCCCCAGGAAAGGCTACTAAATCGCCTAAGAAGGCTGCTGCTTAATTGCTAGCGTTGTCAGTTGTTGTTGATCTCGTTTAATGTGGTGTTTGTATGTAATGCCTGTAGTTGTGGTAGAGTTATGTGTTACTTAAGTTTAATTGTTGAGTTTTTAGTTGAGAGGTGTTGAATTTAAACTGGAGTCAATAGCTGATTGATTTCTGGTGAACATTGTAGTGATTTTGAGCATCAATGATATATATAAACCTCGTTTTGGCTATTTATCTGTTGTTTTTTGTTTTGAGATTAATCACTGATTAGCGTCTTTTATACTCCTATAGTTCTACTTGTTCCTAACTACCCATTACCATTGGTTTTCTGGCTGTAGAGTTTTGCGATTCTTTGGTTTGTCTTGTCGTAATTTGGTTCTAATGAGCATGTATATCATTCTGTTTTTGGGGTTTGGCGGAATGATAGAGTTCTTCTGTCATTTACATATTTTAGTACTCTGTAAGTTGTAATTTGTATGGGAATGTTAATGGAGGTGGTTATCGAAGCTATCTTGCTCAGCATCAACATTGAAGGATTGGGTTTTTACCTTTTTAGCGAAAAACTGAACTAGCTGCTTTTTACACGGACGACAAGTGCTATCATCGTGTCAAGACACGACTTTGCAGTATGCTAGCGTAAAAGGGAATATTGGTCATGGAGCTTCAAATGCGAGTCTTACTTACACAAGTCAAAATTGGTCTTGGTAATGGACTTGGGTTAGAGGCTAAGACAGGCAAAACCTAATGACTATTGGGATAATCTCTAGCATGAGGTAATCTTAGACTCACCCTAGTGGCTTGAAGCCAGAGTGTATCATCCGGCTGTCTAAAGGACACGATGAAACGAAGAAATACACTATAACAAATCGAGGACTCATGATGTTTTGCATAAAGAATTAGATGATGCTATATCAGGCCATCAAGGTTTACATACTTACATCGTTACATGTAACCATTTTTAGTCTCCGAGCAAAGAAGTGTATGGCATTCTACCGTCCTAACTCTCTCGTATTTCTCATCATGTTGTGACTCAAATTCATCATTTTGTTCTTTGTTTAGATCAACGTTCTGATGCTTGTCACTCAAACTCTTGCCGGTGAGGCAATATATCCTCTCATTTTATTCAAACATGTCTCATGTGCGAAAAAAGTTTCAAATTGTTGGAGAATATGGTGGATGAAGAAACCCCCAAAGTAACTATGTAAAGGTTCATTACACTCGTTGATGGAAGTACTACTAATTCGTCAAACAAAAGCAAAAGTAATAGAGGAAAACCAACATAATTAGACTCAATTTAGAACATAACGACGATTAATATTATATATTTAGCAGCAACATCACACAATCAAACCCTAATTAACCATAATTGATCAACAACACTTGACAACAACAACCACAAACCCTAGAAATCACAAAACTGAATCAAGAGCTAGTGAACTTAGTAACAGCCTTAGTTCCCTCAGAAACAGCGTGTTTCGCCAATTCACCAGGCAAAACAAGTCTAACAGCAGTTTGAATCTCCCTGGAAGTGATGGTAGGCTTCTTGTTGTACCTCGCAAGTTTAGACGATTCCGAAGCAAGTTTCTCGAAAATGTCGTTGATGAAACTGTTCATTATACTCATCGCTTTACTCGATATTCCGATGTCGGGGTGAACTTGCTTAAGAACCTTGAAGATGTATATCTTGTAAGTTTCCACGCTCTTTTTGTGTCTCTTCTTCTTCTTTTCTCCGGCCGCCGCCGCTGCACCGGCTTCTTTCGGCAGTTTCTTGCCGGCTTTCGGCTTCTTCTCGGCGGTGGTTTTCTCCGCCGGTTTTTTTTCAGCGGGTTTTTTGTCGGTTTTTGGTGCCATTCTTTTGGGAGATACTTCGTAGAAATTTAGCGTGGAAATACAGCGGTGAGATATTTCGTGAAGATATTTTGGACAAGTGTTTGTTTTGTTTATATAGGTGTGTTAGGATGTTTTTGATTGGTTGTGGCGTGTTTCACATGGATCGGTGACGTGGCGTTGGTATCAAAATATTTTGAGACGTTTGGGCTTCAAATTATACCTGGGGAATAAGTCTTAAATGAGACCGTCTAACATTTTTCGTATTGTTAGACGGTCTTGATTCCATAACCCAACTTACAATGATTGCATTGAATAAAAAGTTGTGCTGAGAATTGTAATTTATTCAAGTGGTTCATTTATTTCCTCTTGGAGAAAATGAAGAGTTTTTATATTTTCTATATTAAACCTTGTTTTTTATTTAATTTTTAAAATTGTTCATTAATTATTGTATCGTCCAAAAAAAATTGACATTCATTGAATATGTTTTCAAATGTGCTGTTTGATTGATTTATTAATAAGCAAAATTAGGTTTTTATGTTATAATAATGTGGTAACTGAATATTATTAAATTGTAGTATCTTATAGATAAGTGGTGAGTACATATTCTTTTATACGGAGTATTTGTTTTCTTAATTTGCTACGGAGTAATTGTTTACCTTTTGTGTATATCAAATGTACTTCCTTTTTTTAAAAATAGTATCACCATAGATGTAAAAGTAATCACGACTTAAATTTGACAAGAATGAGGTACCCTGATTTCAATTATTGTCACTAATATTTTATATTAGGTCACCAAACAATATGAGATATGACGACCCAATATTTTGAATCGTAATTATATTTTGGTAAATGGTGATATATAATCAAACAACATTCTTAATTTGCTAATTGTTTACCTTTTGTGTATATCAAATGTACTCCCTTTTTTTTTTTTTTTTTTTTAAAAAATAGTATCACCATAGATGTAAAAGTAATCACGACTTAAATTTGACAAGAATGAGGTACCCTAATTTCAATTATTGTCACTAATATTTTATATTACGTCACCAAACAATATGAGATATGGCGACCTAATATTTTTGAATCGTAACTATATTTTGGTAAATGGTGATATATAATCAAACAACATACACATGTCATACTTTACATATTTTCAATTAATGCGGTGATTATATATTTTTGAATTGTAGCTAGTCATAAACAATTTGTTAATTAAAAGTTTTAAGACAATGTAGTTTTATTCAGTTTGCTTATTTGATTAGGGTGACCACTATTGCGTATACTAGGACCATTCAATGAATAAATAAAAAGTGTCACGATTTAATTATTAATAGTCACGAATAACCTAAAGGTGGTCACCATACCTGCTCTACTTTTTATATATTACAATCGTCCATGACTGCAACATTGAACCAAAAAAAAAAAAAATTAACGTAGATACATTACCTCTCTCAACTTATGTTAAGAATAATTTCTGCTACTTCTTTGACATACGATAATTTCTACAACAACGAAAAAGTGCATAATAATCGTGGTATCAATATCAATTAGAATGGAAAATTTCTTTTATATATGTTTTATTTTATTTTAAAAAAATTAAAGAAAACACTTGCGGAGTACGAACAAAACAAAACGAAAAGAAAGTGGGGGAAGAGAGAAAGAAAATGACCAGTTTTTCCAAATCTAAATAAAAAATGACGTTTGATACGAGTATATAGTTGGGACTTGGGAGCATACCAAAAGACTTTCTCAGGAGGTGTAATTTCCTTGGAACCCTAAAAAAGAATTCATTTATTAATTTTATTATTAAATTTCCTATTCAATGTTTTGTATCAGCTTTTTTATTTTGAGGATACCTTTAATTCTGTGTTCCTAGTTTAATGTGTTGGTCTAACATTATAGAAATGTAAGACGGTCTCTTACAATACTTACTCATACCTGGGTCTATGAAATCAGAATTACAGATCAAATCCAAAAATGGTCTTTTTCAGTCCGGTTTGGGTTGGGTTATTCCGTTGTGTATAAAATGAGTTAATAGATTGCAGGTTAGATTACGAAATTCTCGATCACAGAAGAAAATAGATTGTCTAGCGTGTGGTACAATAATTTTCAAGACTATAATTTTGGAATTAACGGTACTTTTGTGGAATTAACATTTTGTTATGGTGATATTAATTTAAAATTGTGTTTCAATTTGCCTTATATGATCGTCGTAACATGGTATGGAGGCACGAAAATTAATTGTTAGGATATTGGTAATGGACAAGTGGATGAAAAACACTTAAAACTTAAAAGACATTATACATAATTGGAAAATTTAGTTTTATAATAAGAACTTTAACATTTAATTTCCCTTGTCAAAGTAGGAGTACAATATAAGAGTAGTTGGTTTATTACTCCGTATTACTTGTAGAGTTGTAGTTGTAGCCTTCATTTGCTTTGTGGATTTGTATGCTGATGTGTATTTTGAATGGCCCAACTGCTTTACTCCTTTGATTGCTTCCTTTGCAGCTGTACTTTGTATGTATTCATGTATGTATTTTTCATAAAGTTACTTTACCTACAAAAAAATTACTCTGTATTTATATACGGTTTGAAAAAATTAGGGTTCACCAATACTCTATCCTAGTTAGCCGTGGCAAATCGATTAGCCTAGTTGACTTTGGCAAGTTTGTTAAGATTACATGAGCAATAGCGTAGTCCCAAACTTATACTGGATGAAATCAGACCTCATTCATTTTTTGTAAAACTCGAATCAATTTTTTAGCGATTATTAATTTAATATTAGGCATTTACATTTTTATAGATAATCGATCATTTTAAATAAATTACTCAATAGCAGTACTATTGTATTTGATTCCTTCATATTTTATCACTAATCCCCTCATACATGCGCCAGCTACGAAGACCTAGTTGTTGTTGTACCACTAAATTAATGCTCATAAAAATATCAGCATACCTGGTCATAATCGTACAAGTGGACACACATTAAATTAATTTTTTTAATGCAACATAAAACAAATAAAATAAAAAATTTAAAAAAAGGGAAAATAAATTCCAAATACAGTACTTCGTAAGAAGGTAGTGACTGAAATTATATAGTTTGCCCTGCCATTCCTTCCAATTTTTCTCTCTCTTTTCCTTTGTTTTTTTTTTTTTCTCCGAACAAATCGTTAAAATATTTGGGGATTAAAAAAAAAAAAAACCTAAAAATTAGGAAAAAGGGAGAGAAAAATTAGGGAAGAAAACAGGATCACCAAGCTTACTGTGTCAATTTTTTCGCTGATTCAAACAAAAAACTGCAAAGTTTTTTTTGATTTTTATCGAAGTTTCTTCTCTCTCATTTTCGGTAATTTCTTTTTTTCTTCAATTTGATATCACTTTTTATTTTTTTGTTCGAATTGACCGATGTTGATTGATGTGTTAACCTAAATACTTGATCTGATTAAATTTTCGTGCGTGTTTTTCGATTTGAAATTGATTTTTGATGGTGTTTTGATCTCATGTGCCGGAAAATTTGATCGATTTGAGTTTTTAGGGTTTTCAGGTGTTCTATTAATGGCTGCTCCACCGGCGAGGGCGAGAGCTGATTATGATTATCTCATCAAACTTCTTCTAATTGGCGATAGCGGTAATTTATTTATATATATTTTTTTTTTTCTCTTTTATATTTATTTGCTTTTATTTTGTAGATCTTTGGTCGATTTATAATTTCTGTGTTGTTGAATGCTTTTGCAAGGATCTTATGTTATGATTTGAGGCTTGTACCTGATTTTGAGCTTGAATAAAAGATGTCTTTGATTATTTAGATGTTGAAACTAAGATTTGTGTGGAGTTGAGGTTGAATGAGCTGGTTTTATGCTGATGAAGATTTATGAATTTGTGAGGATAAATGCTATGGCATGTGAAGGTGATATGGATTTGATTATCGTGGCTGTATTCATGAACGAAATCTCGACAGGATTTAGGATATTTTAGAATGCTGTTGAAGTCGTCACATTATATATGATCATCCTTTATTTCCATATATAATTATTTGACAACTAATTGAAGTGGAGCTAATGTTTGTTCATAGTTAGCGCCAATAAGTTTATAGTGAGGGTCTAAACATTGACTTATCAAGTGCGCTATTTCTTTTTTGGGCGTCCACTGTCTAATAGCCGCTGATTGGTTTGGTAGTTACGACCATGCAGATGTTTATTTGTAACGTGTGATCCAACTCTTCCGAGGCTGTTTCAGTGGCTGGACTAATGTCCTTTTGGCATAGTTACAATCATATAGGGCTTGTTGCTCCCTCTTTGCAATGAACTTGTATTAAGCTAGCATCTTCAGTTCGTTACATTGTATCTTCAATGATACGTCTCGGCCTCATCGTTAGAAAGCTTGCATTGGCTTTCACCTTTTGATAAATAGTACATTTCTCGTCTTTCTCTAACTGCCACTGGTTTCTCTCTGCATTATTATTTCTCTTCTTGTTGAAAATGTTAAAAATTGAAAATCCTTGGTTAAGACCTAGTATAAATAGAAATGGGACACTTATTTTGGGATTTTTTTTTATGAGAAAGGGACAATTATTTTGGAATGGAGCAAGTAGTTCTTAATGGATTTATCACGCTGATAAGTTTCTCTTGTTCTGGCCCAATGATGGTCTTTTTCACTTGAGATTTTTAATTACAAATGTGAGCATTCAAGCAACTGATCATAATTTACTGGCTCAATTGGATTTACAGGTGTGGGCAAGAGTTGCCTTCTCCTGCGGTTCTCCGATGGTTCCTTCACGACAAGTTTTATCACCACCATCGGGTAGGTTTTGTTCATGAGTAACTTGGTACAACGAGTTTAGAAGAATTGTGTCGTCGTGCTGTGTTTGTGACAGATTATACTTTGTGCAGTATTGATTTTAAGATTCGAACCATAGAGCTCGATGGCAAGCGGATTAAGCTTCAAATCTGGGATACTGCTGGTCAGGAAAGGTTTAGGACTATCACAACCGGTAATGATTCAGAATTTTTTACGGTCCTAGTTTGACAAAGGTTTTGTTTTAAACCATTTTAAAGTTGCAGCAGCGCCTTTTTAGACCACAATGTCGGTTTTCATTTTATTTTTTCTTCTGATATACCCTGTAGTTTTGGTAGTTGTTTGATATTTTTCCTACAATTCGTCGTTTCTCATAATGCTGAATGTTATTTCAGGACTTTATCAATGGCAAATCAATCTCATTAACCAATTTCTATCTTCGTTTCAGCTTATTATCGTGGAGCCATGGGCATTCTGCTGGTGTATGATGTTACTGATGAATCATCATTCAACAGTAATTCTCTTCCCATTAGTCATTCTCTCTAGCTATTTATAATGCAACTTGAACTCTACATTCCGCTACTGAACCATGCTGTTCAGACAACTTACATTTATGTAATTTAATCTCGTAAATAATTCTGCGCTTTCAATGCAAGGCTGAGTGCTTTCTGCAAAATAACTAGTGGTTACCTGTGTTTGCCTCTCACAGATATCCGAAACTGGATACGTAACATTGAACAGCATGCTTCTGACAATGTGAACAAGATATTGGTCGGAAACAAAGCTGATATGGATGAGAGTAAAAGGGTAGGTTCTATTGGCGTATAACTGTCGTGATCCATGACTTTCATTTGCATGATTGGAATATAAGTTTGAACTTAGTAACATCTCTGTCGACCATGCCTATACAATGTCATTGATCTTCAGCTTTGCATTTTTGCAGGCTGTGCCAACAGCTAAGGGACAAGCACTAGCTGATGAGTATGGAATTAAATTTTTTGAAACTGTAAGTGATTTCCAAACATCCTTAATCTTATACTTCGTATACTATTCTGAGTAACATCTTTGGATTGTACGAAGTATATAATTATGACGGGCATACATGTGAGGAAAACGGAGTATAATTCACCACTCCATTCTTTCTTCACTTCCTGTTCATAAAAACCTTTCATCATCATCATCCTTTCACTCAATTTCTTCCTTATTTTGATTTCGTTACCATTACATCTATCCTAAATGAGCCATTAAAGTGACAAAGTTTTAATTTGTAAAGACTTAGTTTAATTTCCTTGTGTCTTTCAGAGTGCCAAGACGAATCTAAATGTCGAGGAAGTCTTCTTTTCCATAGGCAGGGACATCAAGCAAAGGCTTGCAGATTCCGATACTAGGCAGGAGGTAACGTGACCAATTTTGGCCTATTCTTGCCATTTTTCTTCGGTCTTTAAATCAGTTATTGCGACATTCTAAGTGTTTCTTAATATTTTTGTTACAGGCTCAAGGACCAATTACTATCAAACCACTAGACCAACAGTCTGGCAATGCCGCCGCTACTAAATCAGCCTGCTGCGGTTCTTAAAAGAACTGTTTGGGTGGGGTTCGACACGGCGATACGCCAGTTGTGTGTGCTTGGGAACATTAGGTTCAGATTGTGACGACAATCGTTGATGGATGCTTGTAATATTTGTTACTACCATCATTCTTTTCTTAAAACATGTTTTTAGTGTGCCAAAGATAGTCTCTTATTTACAAGTGAAATTTGTTCCCTGTTGCTGGACACTTTTTTTTTAACCTTTATAGTCTAGATGGAAAGAGACCAAGTTTAGTTGGGATTACCCAATCTAATGCTTTGTTTTAATTTCACAGCCAAAAGTATTTTGTTTATGTGAGGTCATACATAGCTCTGATGCATGGCCGTTAACGATCACGCAGAACACCTATGAGGTGTCATTTCAATATCGATTACAAAATATTGATGGTACGAGCCATCTTGTAGTTCAACAGATCACATCGATGTCTTTGGAGAAAAGTAAAACAGAGGTAACCTCGTTCTCATGTTACACTTTATACAAAGTTCGAGGTCTACTGATGATGAATCAGTTCAAATTCTGTTACAAGTAGGGATGACGATAATGAAATTAAACATTTCTCACTTTAATAACAAACCAAACATATAAAGAAAAAACTGGTACGAGTATTTTCTTATATATGGAGTAACAACAAACCAAATTGTGTACCAAATCAAATCAAATCAAAGATGGTAATATGATGACAAAAATGGTAAGTAGTACTTCCTCCATTCCGTTTGATTCTATACGTTTGACCAAAACACGGTAATTAAGATAGAAGAAAATCAAGTGGGGTAGATAAAGTAGAGACTAAAATAGAAATGTATAGAATTGATTGGAATTTCCGAAAAAGAAATATGTATAGAATCAAATGGAATGGAGGAAGTATGTATAAGTGAATGGTCGAATGTATTTTGCAAAGTAACCTAGTGCTAGTGTATATCCACGTGTAACAAAATCAACAAATAATAACAAAAAAAAAAAAAAAGAAGAAAACAATCATGAAAATCCTCTTAAAATTCTTGAACCCTAGCTAACCTAATCATCCTACTAAAACCATCGTCTGTACATGATCATCAGACAATCAATCAAAAGATAATCCCCCAAATTAAAAACCCTAATTATTGTTAATTGGCTGTCTCAACTCTAACTTTAGAAAATCATACTCTTCTTCTACTTCTTCCTCTTGTTCAACAATCTCACCTTCTTCTATTTCTTTATCATTATTGTCTTCTTTATCCTTTTCTTCCTCCTTAATCCATGGCATAATGCTTAGGTTTAAGTCTAAGCCAACTTGCTCACTACTCAACATCTTCTTTTCCACGCGCTCTACTTCCTCCTCCAAAACGCCCTCCTTTTTACGCTTCTTTAAATTCTCAGCTTCCTCCTCCTTCACCTTACTGTTTCCGTCGCTGTGTTCCGTGGTCACGGTGCTTCCGCCACCGGACACGGCGGCAACCACCGCCCTGTGCCGTCTCATGTGACCGCCTAGCGCCTGACCAATGGGAAACTTAACTCCGCAAATCGAACACGCGTGGCTCTTTCCTCTCACCACCGCCGCCGAAGACTCACCGCCGCCACCGTCGCCGGCGACAGGCAACTTCAACTTATTGTGACTGGCGCGGTGGCCGCCGAGCGCCTGAAAGGAATCGAACTTCCGACCGCATGTTTTACAAGCGTACGACCTCCCGACACCGTCAACCACTGCAGCGGCGGCGGCTTTCACGGCGGATGCAGCGGCTTTGGTGGACAACAACATCTTGCAATTCTCCATAGCAAAAGTTTCCACGTCAGCAGCACCTCCTTTGGTAAGATTATTACTACTAATTATTGCTGAATTCATCTTGTTTTAAAATTGTGTGTATCTTTCTTGGTGGTTTAAAATTGTAAGTAAGTGATTTGAGAGAGAGAGAGAGAAAGAGTGAATGAATTGTGAAATTGTGAGGGTTTTTAAGTTAGAAGTAAGGGGGTGTATTTATATATATGGTATAATTAAGTAGGTTTGTGTGAAGTAACCGAGTATTTGCATGACTTGTGGGAGTGTGTGAAATTACGAGTTTGCCCTTCATGACTTGGCCCCTAAGTTACTTTCTCCTGTGGGCTACGTAATACTTACTTGCACACTTCTTCTTCTACTACGGAGTACGGACTACTCCATTCTACGGTTAACTACTACGTGTTTCTACTTAATACCATTTACTAATTCCCTTTTTTATTCTTTCTTTATCTATTCTATTCTTTAATTAAATACCGCTACTAACATATATGCGGATTAGGGTTACTTGTGGGCTTTCATTTATGAGGTACTACATATTTTAATTTTCCATTAAATATACCCTTCACAAGATTAGCTACGTAATTTATCATAATCTTTGATTATTTTATTACTACTCCGTATAGAATATTTAGGTCATACGAAATATCTTTTTAGAAGTAATTTCGATTTAGTTAAAAACCAACTTAAACAATACCTTGAGCTAAAAATTGGAAATTCATGATAAATTTTGGTACTTTAATAGATTTACTTTATATAGTTAGACAGCCGTTTTCAAATACTATTTTGTTAATACATTTGATTTAAGTAAGAAGTTCTTTTCAATACATAGTCTAAAAGAATACGAGTATCTCTTTATTTGTGTTAATTTGTATGAAGTACAATTTATATCAATAAATTAATAATCCGAAGAGTAATATATATTCCGTACGTATAATCTTAAACAAGTATTGACATATATAAAGAAAAAAGAACATAATTATACTCCGTACTATATATGCTCTCGTTATCCATCCGATTAATTTAAGACGGACGAATTACCCTCGTAATCAGGTTATCTAAGGAGGGGTTAGAAAAGATTGATGAGATGAGATGAGGGGTTAGAAGCTAATAGTAACTAACGCATTGAGTAGGTGTCGTGAGTAAACCAATCAAATATGTGAGTAATTTGCGGCACACCAATCACATAATGAGTCTTCTATTTTGCTTATTTACAGGGAGTATTTATTTATTTATGTTATCCTCAACCACGTACCTTTTTCTTACTTACTTCTTTTCACACTACCAGCTTCTACTATCTTCGTATTAACAATATAGTGCTTGCAGAGGCGGATCTAGACTCGAGGGTTTGGGGGTGCGAAAAAAATTTGTACAGAAAAGTATACTCCGGTAAATAACGTCGATTTTCAATGGGTAATAAATTTGTCTTTTAAGATTTAAATAATATTGTTACCCCATCAACACTTTAACATTTTTCCCCTAATCAATGAAAATTCTTTTACAGTTACCATTTTTTATTTTTTAGCGCTCATATGCATTTGTTTTTAAAATATTCATGGCGCAAATATGAAATTTAGATTTGATATAAATACAAAATTTAAATGTTAAAAAAAAGGTGAACTAGCAAACACAATACACAAATTTTATTTAAAAAAAAAAAAATATGCACAAAATATAAATTTGATAGTAGCCAACGTTTGCTACCTGCTAGTATCATTATAGAAAAAGTTGCGAAAGTAGTGATATAATTAATAAAAGTATGCCAAGAAAAAAAGAAAAAGGAAATGCAAAAAATTAATTCGTAAGTGAGGCTTGAACCCTTGACCTCAAGTTCTTTAATGACTCTCCTAACCAACAAATCACACTACATTTTCATGTCTAATAAACTTTTTAATAGTATTTATTTTTGGACTTTGGGGGTGCAGTTGAACCCTTTGCACCCCCACTGGATCCGCCTTTGAGTGCTTGGGGTCGACAACTCAACATTCAATCTTCTATCTTCAAATAAACATTTATAATAATGTACTCGTACTCCATATTAGGTACTCGTAATAAACATAAAATCGAAATACGAAGTATAATTTTATCAATCGAATTATTGTATTCGAAAAAAAAGATAATAATTAGGTTTGTATTGTCATACGACAGTACACTATAATGTTTTTTACGTGATCTCTTATATTATTTTACGGAGTAGATTTTTCATTAGCTTTTGTATATACGGGTATTAACTGATAATAATTTATTATTTACATGATTCAACAATATATAGTAGTCACACATAATTGCGGTCTTAATAAATTATATTTTGACCTCAACTTTATATGGAGTAGTAGTTGGTTAAAACACATTAGTTTACCCCTACGACAGTACGACATACCATTAGTGACCCAGGGCCGGCTTTTAGCCCGTGCGGTGGCACAGGGCCCCCAATTTTTGGGGGCCCAACAGCGATATACTAACTGTTATACGGAATATATATGACTAAGTAATAGTTATAGATCAAAGAATTAAGATTGACCTAGTGGTAGATACCTTCTTTTGTGACTTGTACATCTCGTGTTCGAGTCTTCTAGTTGGCATTTTCTTTTTCTTTTTTTAATTTTTCCAATTTTTTTGTTAGTACACTTCGTCCCATTTGAATGACTTCATTTTATTATTTTGTTAAAATTTTATTTGAGTTTTTACATGAAATGAGTAATCTCGTATCATAAGATCCAATTTTATTTTATTTTTATATTGCTATCCATTTTTTGTCAAAAAAATTTTATCGACACTTTATTTTGGTAATTTAAAACTTTAATTTATCATTAGTTTACGATTTACGATACAAATATTGTATGAAATTAATTACGTATTCAACTAGAAAAAAAAGGGCTTCATTTCAAGTTTCGCACAGGCCCCCGAAATCTCAGAGACGGCCCCATGTAGTGACCTTACCACATATGTAAGCATAAATTCTAGGTCATTTAATTGATTGGAATATAGAAAGCTAAGAAGCTAGTTAACAAATTGAATTTTCCACCCTTATATGATCACGTAGAAATAAGCATGTAAGTAGTTTGTGTATAGGATGACGCTAGCTATCTATATGTGTATGTGTACTTAAACCATAACCATGATCTAGAGAATGAACAAGTGCTAGAATAATTGATCGACTTTTAGAGGGTACTTTTGAATTTTGACGAGTGCATGGCACACACTTATTTACGTCGTTGATGACTACATGCATGCACCAATTATTATTTGACGTGGTTCAACTACTTTTGATAGGTAAGAGACGTTATACACTTATACACGACCTTCCAAATTGACCTTTAATTTATGTATGTATGTATGTAAGTTGGCAGTTTGGTGAGTAAAGTTAATTATACAATAAAATCAACTAGTGCATAAATGCATATATATAATCAATAGCGTATATATATACTCGTAGTAAAGTTAATTATAGTACTACTCCAATATCCATCCATTTAGTCATATTAATTGCTAAGCTAGTTTTGGCCTAACATTTCATATATCAAGTGATTGAGGCCTTGATATTGGTATCTTGGCAAAGCTGGTACAATTAATAATATTGCATGCCTAACACGTGCTATATTTGGCCTTATATAGTCTTATTAGTTAATGCTACTCTTATGTTTTCTAGTAGATTACTCTCTTGGTCTCAGTTATTTGTTTACATTTCTCTTAAATTTCATCAGTAAAAAGTTTCAATCAGAAACAATTTATCAAAGCGGATAAGATCTTAGTTACATTTTCATTTTATTTAACTTTTATTTCCATCTCATTAATTTATAAGTTATTTTTTTTTTTTTTAATTTTTTAAGTCAGAAGATTTTAAAAATATAAACGACAATTGATATAACTACTTGGTACTTCATTAGTGCTGAATTTTTACAAATCATACAGAAATTTTAACAAGATGGAAGGTGACATGAGTTAAATTATTTATTTTAGTCCGTATTATATTTGCAAGTAAAAAAAGTATAGGTGGCATATAGACACCTGGAAAAAGGAGGGCGTCACATCACCATAAAACCATAAAGTGAAGTGAAGTAATTAAACACGTGGACTGCACAAAAGGGTAAGCCCAGAAACCCAAAATAATTAAATCGGGTAAAGTAAACAAAAACTGCTCCCTAACTTAATTTCACTGCCGACAAATAAAAAAAGCAGTAAAAAATAAAAAGAAAAAGAAAAGTAGTGACTGTAATTCTATACTCTCTCTCTCTCTCTCTCTCTCTCTCACTCCCTCCAATAATGTCGCCTAATTTTGATTCTCCCCCGAATTCTCCACCGCTTGATCGCCAAATGCAGATTGTTCCGGCCACTCCTTATACGACGCCGTTTAAGCTCCCCGATGATTGGGTTGTTGAGGTCCGCCCTCGTGGCCCCAATTCTACTATTTCTTCTGATAAGGTTTCTTCTTCTTCTTCTTCTTCTTCTTCTTCTTTTTATTTATTTTTTTTAAAAATTGATCGTCTAATGATATCGGAAAATCAAATTTGAGGTAAATGCAATGCTTCTAATTTCGTGTAATCTTGATATTTTGCTGCTAATTTCAATTATACAATTATAATAATTCACAAGGTTTGGTTTGTTTCTTGCTTGATCTAGGATTTTTTTGTAGGGTTTTTCTTTATGTTAATTTGGTCTCTTCTGTGATTAATTTGAATTTCGATATGATTTTATGATGATTGCTTTGGTATGAGTTCTTATGGAGTAATCACTATAAGTTTGAACAATATTTTATTACTTTTCAATGGCAGTTTATGTTGCTTTTTAATATCATCATTTTGTTGGATTGATTGAGATTTTAACTTAATTTTGGTTGATTGAATTCCACAGCTTATTTGCTTGAACCTCAATTTGTTCTTGTGTTACATGCACAAAGTTCCATGAATTCCTAAATTTTCTTCCTTTTTTTGTTTTTTTTGTTTGTTTGTTTAAAGCATATATGTTGTTGATTGGTTTCTTCTGGGGCGAAGTTGTTGTCTTAAAAACATTAACTGTGCATTGTCGATTGATGCTACATAAGAAGCTGCTTCATCGTTAAGTTTGTATTTGATAGTTATGAGAGACTTGGTCAGTTTTGAGCTTGGAGTCGTTCAAAAATGAAAGTTTCTGTATGTCAGATTGTCAGGTACGCCAAGAGCTAAACTTTGAAATATGACTTCCATGCCAGCGTTGCAAAGTTGGCTACAAAGTTTTGCTAAGCTAGCTGTTATGTGAGCCATATACTGAACTAGTGATGCACATACTCTTACAACATGATCAAAAATCAAAATATTTTAAATTATTAACTGGGTAGAGTGATCAGCTAGTATTTCTTTTGTACTTCCATTGTAAAGAACTTTCAACTTCAATCTTTACCGTTCCTGCTCACTTGTGCTGTAAGTATTTCGCGCAAATTACTTGTCCAACTCATTAGGAACTACGGAGTATCAGTTTTATGTTTTGGATTACTAGTAGTTTCATGTTTTGTATTACTACTAGTCGAGTACTCCACTTGGAGAAGAAGTTGAGGTACCGTAGTTTTTTTGTGCCCGTGCTATGTTGTTGATTGTAAACACGTTTTCGCTCGACAGTACTACTATGAGCCTGGAACTGGACGTAAATTCCGCTCGTTAGCTTCTGTCAGGAGGCACCTGAACGGAGAGCAAGATCCCCCTCCATCCAGAAGGTCTAGCACTAGTCTTGTGGTGAGTACCTCTACTGTTAGATACAATATTACTGCTGTTTTTCCCTTGTCTGATTTTGGCTGTTTGGTTCTGTAATTATTTCAGCCTTATGACAATACTGGTAGTTTCAAAAGAGTCACTTATCGTGGAAAGGTACAAGAATCTTTTTTATTTTTCGTCGTGTAAAACGAGCGATTTGCTATATGTATATCGATAGTTTAATCAAAATGTTGTATTAGAGATGTCTCACCAGTATCCTATTTCACGTTAAAGAGCTGCCGCATCAACTCTCAACATGTATTAACTCCCTTAACTTACTGCCAATATTGTTGAAAAAGTGTGTACCTGATATAGTCACATAGGCACTGGGTAATAAGTTGTAGAAATTTAAATCTTGAAATTGTCGAGGCTTTCTTAGTTATTCTTTGGCAATGGTTTCAGGTGTTGAGACCAGATGAGTTGGAGGAGACACGTTACACAAAGTCAGACTCTTGCCCTGGAACTTTACAATTCAAATCGGCTGAGGCTCTTCCCGATGGCTGGATTGTCGAGGAGGTTCCACGGAAATGTGGCTTGAGGAGTGATAGGGTACTTTTCTTCACCCTCTGCGCTTAAAATGTTTGTTTAAAGAGTGTTTGAATCTGATAAACATGATTACAATGTGTTAACATTTCAACTTTCTTCACTCTTATAAATTATGGGACACGGAGTAATAACTAATAACCTATCACCTTAAGGTTTTGTTGAACTGACAATTTCTAGTGTTTATTCACATTTGACTCTTACTGGCTTCCATGTGAAGCATTTATTCACGCGTCCCGACGCTTACGAGCCTCCGCATGAAGGGGGTTTGTTAAGATATAAGAACCAATTATTGGACTTTAACCATTGCGTAAGGTTTTGGTTGAGTTGGTATGCTAATATGCCTCATTGAAGTTGGCGTTCATTATTTATTGTTTTTATCAATTAGAACCAAAACCTTTTCTCTTGCAGTATTTTATCGATCCAGAAACAGGGCAGAGATTTCGGTCTATTCCAGAAGTACGCAGGTTTCTAGAGGCGCAAAACTATACACCAAAAAGAAAGGCATTGACATTAACCAACTTCTGTACAGTAAGTAAAACACGAAGATTTCCCGTGCTATTCGTGTCTGATGTTTTTACCCTCTAATCTATGTACGCAGTGTTTAATAAATCGCCACTATTATGCAGGCCCCAAGAAGTTCAGTTCCTCGGAAGAAGAACTCTTCAATAAAAACGTTCAATGACACACTATTTGACCTTATGAGTCCTCCGAAAAAGATAAATTGGGTTTATAGCGGCGATGGTAAAGATACTTGGAGTCCTTTAGTAGAGGAGTGCGTCCTCCCCAATTATGTCTCGGGGCAATGGTCAGAAACCTTTTTACTTGGCATGACCGGATTGAAGGACCGTCTTCCTCAGGTGATTCTTCATTGATTTATAATATCTACAAAACAACAATACAAGAAACAGCCACCTTAAATTAGATTTTTTTTTTCCCAACTATTTTGTGCAGTTAACGTTTAAGGAGAGCAATCAGGGATGATGACATTGAAATCTTATGATGAAGATCAGATCAAATCAGTTGTCCCCTGGCTGAAGTTAAGCTGCCGTTCTCAAATTTCTACGGAGTATGAGTTATGAACCAAAATTGTACAGTTTTTCACCTGTGAAGTTTTAGTTAGTGTCTTCTTCTGGTGCTTAGGGAGACTGACATTACCTAGACTACTTAGTACTGACTGAATTTGCCGTTCTGATAAGTGCATTTCTGGCATTGTGTTGTATAATTGCATTACGCTTTCTTTCTCGAGATGATCATTGTATAATAAATAACCACATTGGCAATTCTGCTGTTCAGTGCCAGTTTGGTCGTTTGGAGCCTGCCAAGCATTTCAAGTCATTGCTGTTTTAAAATTTCGATGTCATTTAATTTAAAGAAGTAATACCGTTAATTCATAATTTTCGAACTGTTGCACTTCCGTTTAAGCTCGAGTTTTATTTTCACGACAACATAATTCATGCCTCCCAGATTGTTTTGGTGCTGATTGGACATTGACATCCTGTGGGCGATCTTGACATAGTTTTGGTCAATCGGATATATTACTCATTATCGCAACTTTTTTTATCTTTTAAACTCCACTTTTATTGTCTTTAGTAACCCAGTGTGCAGCAGTAACCGACAATGAAAATGCTAACATAACTATAAAATCCGATAAGTAATTAGTCATCACACTTTTATGTGCCAACAATGTAGAACTGAATGTTGAATTTACATTCGAAAATTCATAACTAATTATTTAACTAACTGAAAATTCCCAAAATGAATTGGAAGTCACTTTGTAAATCAGTCAAAATAATTCCAAAGAAGTTCTCAAGACGCTGATCTTGCGGACAAGTACAGAGAGAGTTTCCTCCTCATGTCCGCAGCAGTCAAGTCGACAGATTCGCACAACTGTTGTCGATATCCTTCATCATGGTCGGGACACAACGGGATTTCATCCTGCACATTGTCTTCCATGTCGATTATAATGTTGTGAAGTATGCTACAAACAAGTATAATCCTCGGCAATTTATGTTTATCAGGCATCCACATCATCCCATTGATAATTCTCCACATCTGTTTCAGTCTCGCTAATGCCCTGCTCGCTATCATTCGAGTCGCAAAGTGTCGCCTATTGAAGTCAACCTCTGTTTCTGTAAGACTTTTGCCTCTGTAAGGTGTGAGTAGCCACGGTAACAAAGGAAAACCCGAGTCTCCAACGACGTATTCCCGTATTTCTAACCCTTCCGAGAGAACACAGTTTTTCCCGTTTAATCGTTTTCCTTCATCACATAGTCTGAGAAGGGCAGAGTTTTTAAGTACGCTTGAATCACTCAACTTTCCCGGCCAACCAGTCACAATGTCACGGATCTTCATATCAGGATCCACGACCACCTGTAGGAGCATACTGTGGGTCTTTTGACGGTCTAACCATATCTTGTTATCGGGGTCGTTTAAAGGCAGGCACATCGTGATATGGGTAGTATCGATTGCACCTAAGCAGTTTGGTAACCCTTGAATTGTCTCAAACTTGGACTTTATTCGAGTCATTTCTTCGTCAGTTGACGGCCACTGCAGATGTTTTAGTCCGCTCTTTTCCATCGACTCTACAAAATGCCAGGTGACTTGAGAGACGGTGGTGTTATGCATTCCGAATGAGGCTCCTACTGATGCTAACGATTCTCCGGAACTAAGCCTTCGGAGAGCAACTGCAACTTGGTCGTGTAGAGACATAGGCTTGCCATTTGAAAACGAATGGCTCGACTTAGCTGACAATTCGTCTTTTACAAGTTCGAATATGTAGTTAAACGTCTTCCGTGATATTTTGAAAAACGATTCAAATGTATCCAGTCCTTTCAAAGGCCAAGGAAGACCTGCAGATAAGAGTCGGTGATAAAGATGTCGTTAACAGATATGCTTTTGAAATGAGCTAATGAAGATCGTACTAAATTCATTCAGTACAATTTATGTTCTATTGCAATGAAATAAAATACTTGAACATTACGCCAACATCTCGATACTTCCTCAAACCAAAAGATCGTACTAAATTCATCCACAACTTGTAACTGTGTCTCAGGGGTCTCCGCTTTAATAAGCTTTCGGAGCTCAGACACCAAAAAAATTGTTTAAACCTAATGAACGTTGTACTGTCTGAAGAAATTACTACAGAAAACTGGTAGAAACAGCTGTGCAATCTCTTCATGTTCGCTCAGAAATCAGCTGGCAAACAAACAATTTCTAGGAGAGATGACAGCACATTGGATGCCTGGAGTATCGAACCCTTGAGTTTAAGGAAGTTCCCGACTAATAATCCCTCCATTTCAGTCGATTAGTGCCATTTACCATATCCAGTAAGGAAAATATTGACACAAATATTCATGTTGAACATTAGTATATTGACTGAGAGACGACGAGATCTGATACACTAAAATTCTAACAGATTGATTCACACTACACTACATTATGCTTAGATCTAATTATTCTAATTTCTCTGAGTCAGTCGCATCCTACGACAATATTTCTACAAATTAGCTTACAGGGATTATGCAGTTAATATGCAAAAAAAGTCTTTCACAACTGATTCAGGAACACGATAAGTTATTCTACATACAATTTGGTCCTCAACCTTAAAACAGATTTGATTCGGACTCAAAACATTTGCAGAATTGTTAGCTGAAGTTAAAAGTGGTAGGGAACCTTCTTAAGAAATGTTCAAATAAATTCACAATCCATAAGAAAAACAAACACATTGGCAGAAATATTCAATCAACATATGCCAATCACCACAAACCCATATGCCAATCACCACAAGAAGAAAAAACTTTGGTCCCAAAATCATTTCGGGTCGACTAACATGAATCATCGTTTGGAACAGAAAAAAGATCAATGAGAGTATTTTGTAAGAAATCCATACAAACTATACAAAGTAATAAAAACATGGTGAATACAAAAGATAAACATATTCTTGTAAAACATAGAGTACTTATAAATAAAGAAAGAAACATTTTTTTTATACCATGATTTTGTTGAGAGAAATCGACCAAATAATTTGCAGACATATCATTCTCAGAAAAATCAGGCTTTCTTTTCTTTCTTGACCTTCTGAGTGGACCCATCTAACAAATCGAAATTTCAACTACAACCCAAGTGAAATATACGCTGCAAAACAATCACGAAACAATTAAAAGAAGAAGCATTTGTTAGAATACATATACAAAACACATACTGTAATAACTTGTGCAAAAGAAGGGTTATCAAAGTATAAGATGATAAAGAATGAAAATTTGGAATAAAAATGGTGAAGCAAACCATGCAACAAAACTGTAAGGTGGGTTTGACAGATGAGTTAGTTCGTATGACCCCTTTATATATTTATATTATGAATTTCACAAATTGGATATATCGGAATTTATTGTATTAAAATATCGTTTTGACTTGTTTTTTAGTTTAAAATAGATAGATAGACTCATAGACGTACTTGTCTTAAAGAAAGACTTGTGAAAAAAAATTACGGTGAAAGGGATGAAATTTGTAATGGAGATAATATATATACAAGGCTTTTACAAAATAATGAATTAAAAGAAAACGAAGGTAGGTTTTTTTGTTAGAACAATGTATGTAGCAAAAGAGAAGCAAGAAATATATATACGAACTTTGCTAAAATATTGTGTGCTTCTTTGGGTTTGCAAGTTATGGAGTGTTGTTTAGTTCATGTGATTGTATGATTGATACCATTATACGAATAATCCCTTTTAATTTGTGTTCAAAGTGTTTGGTGTAAATATAAGGGTAATAATTTTGTTTAGAGATACTGGTGTAAATAATTGAATAATAATTAGGTTTGTATTGTCATACGATAGTACACTATAATGTTTTTTTTTACGTGATCTCTTATTTTATTTTACGGAGTAGATTTTTCGTTAGCTTTTGTATATACGAGTATTAACTAATACTAATTGATTATTTACATGATTTAACAATAGTAGTCACACATAATTGCGGTCTTAATAAATTATATTTTGACCTGAACTTTATACGAAATAGTAGTTGGTTAAAACACATTAGTTTACCCCTACGACATACCATTAGTGACCTTACCACATATGTAACTACTACATGTAAGCATAAATTCTAGGACTAAGTAATAGTTATAGATCAAAGAATTAAGATTGACCTAGTGGTAGATACCTTCTTTTGTGACTTGTACATCTCGTGTTCAAGTCTTCTAGTAGGCATTTTCTTTTTCTTTTTTTAATTTTTCCAATTTTTTTGTTAGTACACTTCGTCCCATTTGAATGACTTCATTTTATTATTTTGTTAAAATTTTATTTGAGTTTTTACATGAAATGAGTAATCTCGTATCATAAGATCCAATTTTATTTTATTTTTATATTGCTATCCATTTTTTGTCAAAAATTTTTTATCGACACACTTTATTTTGGTAATTTAAAACTTTAATTTATCATTAGTTTACGATTTACGATACATAATATTGTATGAAATTAATTACGTATTCAACTAGAAAAAAAAGGGTTTCATTTCAAGTTTCGCACATGCCCCCGAAATCTCAGAGACGGCCCTGTAGTGACCTTACCACATATGTAAGCATAAATTCTAGGACATTTAATTGATTGGAATATAGAAAGCTAAGAAGCTAGTTAACAAATTGAATTTTCCACCCTTATATGATCACGTAGAAATAAGCATGTAAGTACTTTGTGTATAGGATGAAAAAATTAGGGTAATATTTCAATAAGATAGCCTCATTCATTTTTTTTCACAAGTATTAAAAAAAAAAATGAAAAAATTAAGGGTAATATTGGTAGTTTAATTTAACGAGACCCATTTTATAAGATAGCCTCATTCATTTTTTTGCACAAGTACAAGTATTAAAAAAAAATGAAAAAATTAAGGGTAATATTGGTAGTTTAATTTAACGAGACCCATTTTATAAGATAAAGTATGTGATATTTTTGGTGAAATGGATATAAAGTAAGAGTAAAAATGATATTTTGATTGTTAAAGATAACCAAAATTAGAAATGGAGCTAAATGACTGAAATTGCCGAAAAAGGAAAATGAGGCTATGCATGAAATGGAGGGAGTACTTAGTTACATACTTACATCTTCATTTTCTTTTATGTCTATTTCCGTCTCATTAATTTATAAGTTACTTTGTATTTATTTTTTTAAGTGAGAAGATTTTAAAAATATAAACGACAAATGATATAACTACTCCGTACTTCATTAGTGTTGAATTTTTACAAATTATACATAATTTTTTACAAATTATGGAAGGTGACATGAGTTAAATTATTTTAGTCCGTATTATATTTGCAAGTAGGGGTGTAACCGAGCCGATCTGATTCCGAGCTTGGGTGAGCTCGGAATCGGCTCGGAAAAAATTTCTCGAGCTCGGAATCGGCTCTGAATTTACCGAGCTCAAAAACTCAAAGCTCGGAATCAGCTCAGAAGAAGTCTCGAGCTCAACTCGAGCCCAATCCGAGCTTTGTTAGATATTATTTTTCTACGCTTTTTTTAATATCTATTATAATAAATATATTATATAACAATTATAATAAAATATTCTATTAAAAAATCGGTCTAAAGATGTTACAAAAAAAATCTATAATTGTAGCAAAATATAATGTATAGACATAGACAAAATTATATATAAAAATGAAAACGAGCCCAAATCCGAGATTCCGATCCGAGCTTTACTAAGCTCTAATCATTCAGTTTATTTAACTAACTCTGCTCGCCAAGATCAGTTTGACTGAAATGAAACTTTCTGACCGATTTGATTCAGAAATGCATTTCGATCATTTACACCCCTATTTGCAAGTCAAAAAAGTATACGTGGCATATAGACACCTGGAAAAAGGAGAGAGTCACATCACCATAAAATCATAAAGTGAAGTGAAGTCATTAAACACGTGGACTGCACATATTATGAAAAGCCCAGAAACCCAAAATAATTAAATCGGGTAAAGTAAACAAAAACTGCTCCGGTGCTCCCTAACTTAATTTCACTGCCGACAAATAAAAAAAAGCAGTAAAAAAGAAAAAGAAAAAGAAAAAGAAAAAGAAAAGTAGTGGGAGTGTATTGTAATTGTAATTGTAATTGTAATTGTATACTCTCTCTCTCTCTCTCTCTCTCACTCCCTCCTCTCCAATAATGTCGCCTAATTTTAATTCTCCCCCGAATTCTCCACCGTTTAAGCTCCCCGATGATTGGGTTGTTGAGGTCCGCCCTCGTGGCCCCAATTCTACTATTTCTTCTGATAAGGTTTCTTCTTCTTCTTCTTCTTCTTCTTCTTTTTATTTATTTTTTTAAAAAATTGATCGTCTAATGATATCGGAAAATCAAATTTGAGGTAAATGCAATGCTTCTAATTTCGTGTAATCTTGATATTTTGCTGCTAATTTCAATTATACAATTATAATAATTCACAAGGTTTGGTTTGTTTCTTGCTTGATCTAGGATTTTTGTAGGATTTTTCTTTATGTTAATTTCGTCTCTTCTGTGATTATTTTGAATTTCTATATGATTTTGCTAGTAATCAACTGCTGTAATTTGAATTTCGATATGATTTTATGATGATTGCTTTGGTGTGAGTTCTTTTGGAGTAATCAGTATAGGTTTGAACTAGATTTTATTACTTTTCAATGGCAGTTTATGTTGCTTTTTAATATGATCATTTTGTTGGATTGATTGAGATTTTAACTTAATTTTGATTTTGATTGATGGAATTCCACAGCTTATTTGCTTGAAGCTCAATTTGTTCTTGTGTTACATGCACAAAGTTCCATGAATTCCTAATTTTTTTTTTTTTTTTTGTTTTTTTTTTTGCGAGGGGAATAATTTAGTTGACGTGAAAATCTTCATACATTACGGAGTATTCGATGACTGAATCTAACCAACAGTTGTTAAATTGATATTTTGTATGTCCTTGTGATATGTATGGTTCAATTGTCGAGATGATAGTAATGGCGCCGCTGTCTGTGATGGACGGTTTTTAGGTGTTACTCCGTTTTTAGTTTTGTTTGTTTAAAGCATATATGTTGTTGATTGGTTTCTTGGGGCGAAGTTCTTGTCTTAAAAACATTAACTGTGCATTGTCGATTGATGCTACATAAGAAGCTGCTTCATCGTTAAGTTTGTATTTGATAGTTATGAGAGACTTGGTCAGTTTTGAGCTTGGAGTCGTTCAAAAATGAAAGTTTCTGTATGTCAGATTGTCAGGTAAGCCAAGAGCTAAACTTTACAACTCTAACTTGACGATTCAATGTTGTTGCATGATGTACATTCTTCCAAAAACCAATTACCTTTCCGGGGCCATGGTCTTGGCGTCTTACCGACTTAGCTAGTAAATCTAGTAGTGATAAGTTTTTGGGTACATATTATCACTTCGACCCACCTGCACTTTGAAATATGACTTCCATGCCAGTGTTGTAATGAAGGTATTGTGCATTGAAGTTGGCTACAAAGTTTGCTAAGCTAGCTGTTACGTGAGTCATATACTGAACTAGTGATGCACATACTCTTATAACATGATCAGAATATTTTAGAACTATACAAGAAATTAGAAGCGAAATCGTACGCAACTTTTGTAAGTCTCTCATTCAAAGTTTGTCAAATTTTATGTGCGAACTTTCAAAATAGATATCCCGGATAAAATTATTAAGTTTAAGGGAAAAAAATTAAGTTAATAAGTCTAACAAACAATCCAGTTAAACAATATTTTAGAACTAATTCTAGTACCAACTAATTCACATACTCTTATAACATGATCAGAATATTTTAGATTATTAACTGGGTAGAGAGATCAGCTAGTATTTCTTTTATACTTCCATTGTAAAGAATTTTCAACTTCAAGCTTTACCCTTCCTGCTCACTTGTGCTGTAAGTATTTCGCGCAAATTACTTGTCCAACTCATTAGGAACTACGAAGTATCAGTTTTATGTTTTGGATTACTAGTAGTTTCATGTTTTGTATTACTACTAGTCGAGTACTCCACCGTAGTTTTTTTTTATATTATATTTTCCCGTCTAAATTGCATTGATCTATTTGGCTCTTGGAGAAGAAGGTGAGATTATAAATCTAATTTCAATGTAGTTGAAGTGCGCATTGGAACTTTGGTTAACAATGTACTGTAGTTCTTTTTGTGTCCGTGCTATGTTGTTGATTATAAACACGTTTTTGCTCGACAGTACTACTATGAGCCAGGAACTGGACGTAAATTCCGCTCGTTAGCTTCTGTCAGGAGGTACCTGAACGGAGAGCAAGATCCCCCTCCATCCAGAAGGTCTAGCACTAGTCTTGTGGTGAGTACCTCTACTGTTAGATTCAATATTACTGCTGTTTTTCCCTTGTCTGATTTTGGCTGTTTGGTTCTGTAATTATTTCAGCCTTATCACTCATCGTGGCACAACCCCCCCGCAAGCACCCCCCGGCTCAGGGGGGACCAGAAAAGGCCTTTCGTTTTGCCCCCTTCGTCGGCCCTTGCCACCTTCCTTAACAAGCCCTCGAGCCTCCTTTTCGCTGCCTTACTCATAGAAGCCGCCGGGTTGACCCCGAAGGCCGAATTCTATGGTAGAGAATGCTTTTCTAAGAATTTGGCCATGAGAGACCTTTTTAACTATTGCAAAAGCAAAAGAAAGGGCCTGCTGATAGAGCTGGGCGAGGCGGGGATATCAGATAAAGGCCTGTCCCGTAAGCCGGCCCCCTTAAAAAGCCATTACTTAACAAGGATTTGTTACGCGCGATATGCCGACGACTTACTATTGGGAATCGTGGGTGCCGTCGAGCTTTTCATAGAAATACAAAAACGTATCGCCCACTTCCTACAATCCGGCCTGAACCTTTGGGTAGGCTCTGCGGGATCAACAACAATAGCCGCACGGAGTACGGGAGAATTCCTCGGTACGGTCATTCGGCAAGTCCCTCCGAAGACTACTCCCATACAATTCTTGCGAGAGCTGGAGAAGCGTCTACGGGTAAAGTACCGTATCCATATAACTGCTTGCCACTTACGCTCTGCCATTCATTCCAAGTTTAGGAACCTAGGTAAGAGTATACCGATCAAACAGCTGACGAAGGGGATGAGCAAAACAAGGAGTCTACTGGACGCGGTTCAACTCGCGGAAACTCTTGGAACAGCTAGAGTCAGAAGTCCCCAAGTGAGCATATTTTGGGAGACCGTCAAGCACATCCGGCAAGGACCAAGGGGGATCTCGTTGTTGCATAGCTCAGGTCCGAGCAAGGTGCCACCGGACGTTCAACAGGTAGTCTTGCGACCGGGCACTCATGCCCCGAAGTTGTCATTGTATACTCTCGCGGGTCGGAAGGCGGCGGGGGAAGGAGGGGGGCACTGGGCGAGATCTATCAGCAGCGAATTCCCCATACAGATAGAAGCGCCTATCAAAAAGATACTCCGAAGGCTTCGAGATCGAGGTCTCATTAGCCGAAGAAGACCCTGGCCAATCCACGTGGCCTGCTTGACGAACGTCAGCGACGGAGACATCGTAAATTGGTTCGCGGGCATCGCGACTAGTCTTCTGTCCTACTACAGGTGCTGCGACAACCTTTATCAAGTCCGAACGATTGTCGACTACCAGATCCGCTGGTCTGCAATATTCACCCTAGCCCACAAGCACAAATCCTCAGCGCGGAATATAATCCTAAAGTACTCCAAAGACTTAAATATAGTAAATCAAGAAGGTGGCAAGACCCTTGCAGAGTTCCCCAACAGCATAGAGCTTTCCAAGCTCGGACCCGGGCAAGATCCGAACAACAAAGTGCACTCAACTACTAGTTACTAGTCTAGTAGTCGTTTTTTTATATTAGTTGCGATGTGAACAGACCTTTACTTATGAGATTAGTTGACTATTCCCTTGGTCAAAGAAAGAAGGGTCGAAGTTTAGACCGCTCACAGTAAGTAGTTCTAAGATCATCAGAGAGGAGACAAGCCCTTTATGATTCCAGCCCAGCAGACTAGTTAAAGGAATGGAAAGAATCATGCGATTTATTTTCTATCTTTTTCTGCGTCCGTTTCTTACTTGCTCGCCTAGTTTATTTTTATTAAAACTTTTGGGCAGCTTTATCCCCTTTTTTACTGCATCTTCGATTTTTTCATTTCGGCGATGGATCATTTGCCTCTTTCTGTTGGAGGCGGTCTTGGTCCTTCGAACCCGAATATCCCCGATTTGTTCCAGCCGGGGGAACTGCAGGATCTCAATGAGACCTCGCAAAAAAACCGCGAGGAAGGCAAAAACGGGAAGCCATCGAAGAAGAGCTCTTCAAGGTGGACTTCAAAAAAAGATAGAAAAGAAAGATGATTTTAGCAGAGCTGATAGGCCCTCTGATGGAGGAAGAAGCAAAGAAGTATGAGTCAATAAGGGAGCTTCCTTCCTCTCCAGTAAGTCGAGTACCACAAGGTAGTTTACTGACTCATAACAACAACAGCGCACCTAGGCTGCTAAAACCCCCTCTCGTTCGAGTACCACTACGGTCCTAACGCCTTAGACCTATTAATATTAATAATCCTGGCAATGTGCTTCGAACTTACAGGCTTACAGAGACCAGATATCGAACGTCAGCTTCGACAAACAGACCCTGGCAGCACCCGATGAAATCCCCACTCTATACTATCTATAGGCACCTTTAATGAGTTCCACTGGCTTCTACGCCCTAATCTTTTTCTGACCATCTGCCAGAGAAAAAAGAACGAATGGATCCAATTATGGAGAAACGAGCATTAAATACGCCTTTTGTTTTTGCTTAATGTTAAGGGGCATGGCCCAGTCTAGAAGAGAATTGTTCAGGTATGCGCATTGTCGAGTGAGCTTCTCCGCTATTATCCGTACGTAAGAATCACAAGCCAGTTTTTCTTGCCATGCACAGAAGGAGAGGTACGAAGTAACTCGAGCTACTGCGAGAGGGGATCTGGCATCCGACTATACTAGAAAATTTTCCTACGAATTCGATATGCGGTATCTGGTCTACCACGGGAGTTTCAAGGTCTAATTGGAGGCGATGAGTTCAAAGCACATTGGCCACAAAATGTATCAACGCGTTCGAAAGATTTCAGGCCCGGGTAGACTAAGGAGAATTGAGGGCAGGTTCTGCCACAGAAAGGATCTCTATAACTGAGATTGGCTGATTCACTTGACTTTGAAATCGGCCATCGTTATATCTCTTCTATACTACTAGGCTTTACGTCCAGACCAAGACTGAGCCTAAGAGAGAAGATGCCGGCTTAACCGGCTGCGACTAAGGCTGTCACATCATGTTTTAGACGGTGTTAAGCTAACTAAACTGAACCTTTTTTCTCATATCGACTAAACTAAGGGCCTATAACTACTAGTAGCTAGGATAGGCAGGGTAAGAACGTTCCCCAGCGTCTCAACCGACAACCGAAGACCTAGGCAGACCGACCTCCCTATCGACCAACGCCTCTCCCTATTATATTGGTTGAGTTAGTAAACTACCTCCCAATTGGATTCAACTAAACTCCTGCCGGTTTGTTCTCTTTGACCATCTAGTATGCGCTGCGATTCTCAAAAAGAATATCATCATGAGCATAAGATAGGCGAGCCGCTAAACCCCTTTCAGGTATGCAACTCAGTACGATGGCTTCTAACTAAGAGCTAGCTAAACTGAACCGTAAGAAGAAGAATCATTCCTTCTTTTGAAGTTTCCACTCTAAGCTTGGCCCACGCTCCGGACCCTTGTAATTACATGGATCGGCACACTGTCGGCAGGGTAACCCCCTTAGACCTTACCACAACACCTAAGACAAAGTCTTCCGTCTTTTCATATCCTGGGCGTAGGACCCTTGTGGTACTCGACCAATTGGGAGAGGTAGTTTACTAACTCGACTGTCAAGGAGAGGGGAGCAGGGCTTTTACCTAGCAAGAACGTCTTTTAGTCTGAGTTTTGCACCTTCCGGCATAGAAGAAAGAGAATTTTGATTGGCGGGAATTCTAAGCTTTAATTATATGGTTTTGCACCTCTACTGTTAGATACAATATTACTGCTGTTTTTCCCTTGTCTGATTTTGGCTGTTTGGTTCTGTAATTATTTCAGCCTTATTACAATACTGGTAGTTTCAAAAGAGTCACTTATCATGGAAAGGTACAAAGAATCTTTTTTATTTTTCGTCGTGTAAAACGAGCGATTGGCTATATGTATATCGATAGTTTAATCAAATAGTTGTATTAGAGATGTCTCACCAGTATCCTATTTCACGTTAAAGAGCTGCGGCATCAACTCTCAACATGTATTAACTCCCTTAACTTACTGCCAATATTGTTGAAAAAGTGTGTACTTGATATAGTCACATAGGCACTGGGTAATAAGTTGTAGAAATTTAAATCTTGAAATTGTCGAGGCTTTCTTAGTTATTCTTTGGCAATGGTTTCAGGTGTTGAGACCAGATGAGTTGGAGGAGACACGTTACACAAAGTCAGACTCTTGCCCTGGAACTTTACAATTCAAATCGGCTGAGGCTCTTCCTGATGGCTGGATTGTCGAGGAGGTTCCACGGAAATGTGGCTTGAGGAGTGATAGGGTACTTTTCTTCACCCTCTGCGCTTAATATGTTTTTTTAAAGAGTGTTTGAATCTGATAAACATGATTACAATGTGTTAACATTTCAACTTTCTTCACTCTTATAAATTATGGGATACGGAGTAATAACCCAGTGTGCAGCAGTAACCGACAATGAAAATGCTAACATAACTATAAAATCCGATAAGTAATTAGTCATCACACTTTTATGTGCCAACAATGTAGAACTGAATGTTGAATTTACATTCGAAAATTCATAACTAATTATTTAACTAACTGAAAATTCCCAAAATGAATTGGAAGTCACTTTGTAAATCAGTCAAAATAATTCCAAAGAAGTTCTCAAGACGCTGATCTTGCGGACAAGTACAGAGAGAGTTTCCTCCTCATGTCCGCAGCAGTCAAGTCGACAGATTCGCACAACTGTTGTCGATATCCTTCATCATGGTCGGGACACAACGGGATTTCATCCTGCACATTGTCTTCCATGTCGATTATAATGTTGTGAAGTATGCTACAAACAAGTATAATCCTCGGCAATTTATGTTTATCAGGCATCCACATCATCCCATTGATAATTCTCCACATCTGTTTCAGTCTCGCTAATGCCCTGCTCGCTATCATTCGAGTCGCAAAGTGTCGCCTATTGAAGTCAACCTCTGTTTCTGTAAGACTTTTGCCTCTGTAAGGTGTGAGTAGCCACGGTAACAAAGGAAAACCCGAGTCTCCAACGACGTATTCCCGTATTTCTAACCCTTCCGAGAGAACACAGTTTTTCCCGTTTAATCGTTTTCCTTCATCACATAGTCTGAGAAGGGCAGAGTTTTTAAGTACGCTTGAATCACTCAACTTTCCCGGCCAACCAGTCACAATGTCACGGATCTTCATATCAGGATCCACGACCACCTGTAGGAGCATACTGTGGGTCTTTTGACGGTCTAACCATATCTTGTTATCGGGGTCGTTTAAAGGCAGGCACATCGTGATATGGGTAGTATCGATTGCACCTAAGCAGTTTGGTAACCCTTGAATTGTCTCAAACTTGGACTTTATTCGAGTCATTTCTTCGTCAGTTGACGGCCACTGCAGATGTTTTAGTCCGCTCTTTTCCATCGACTCTACAAAATGCCAGGTGACTTGAGAGACGGTGGTGTTATGCATTCCGAATGAGGCTCCTACTGATGCTAACGATTCTCCGGAACTAAGCCTTCGGAGAGCAACTGCAACTTGGTCGTATAGAGACATAGGCTTGCCATTTGAAAACGAATGGCTCGACTTAGCTGACAATTCGTCTTTTACAAGTTCGAATATGTAGTTAAATGTCTTCCGTGATATTTTGAAAAACGATTCAAATGTATCCAGTCCTTTCAAAGGCCAAGGAAGACCTGCAGATAAGAGTAGGTGATAAAGATTTCGTTAACAGATATGCTTTTGAAATGAGTCATTCAGTACAATTTATGTTCTATTGCAATGAAATAAAATACTTTTAACATTACGCCAACATCTCGATACTTCCTCAAACCAAAAGATTGTACTAAATTCATCCACAACTTGTAACTGTGTCCCAGGGGTCTCCGCTTTCATAGGCTTTCGGAGCTCAGACACCAAAAAATTGTTTAAACCTAATGAACGTTGTACCGTCTGAAGAAATTACTACAGAAAACTGGTAGAAACAGCTGTGAAATCTCTTCATGTTCGCTCAGAAATCAGCTGGCAAACAAACAATTTCTAGGAGAGATGACAGCACATTGGATGCCTGGAGTATCGAACCCTTGAGTTTAAGGAAGTTCCCGACTAATAATCCCTCCATTTCAGTCGATTAGTGCCATTTACCATATCCAGTAAGGAAAATATTGACACAAATATTCATGTTGAACATTAGTATATTGACTGAGAGACGACGAGATCTGATACACTAAAATTCTAACAGATTGATTCACACTACACTACATTATGCTTAGATCTAATTATTCTAATTTCTCTGAGTCAGTCGCATCCTACGACAATATTTCTACAAATTAGCTTACAGGGATTATGCAGTTAATATGCAAAAAAAGTCTTTCACAACTGATTCAGGAACACGATAAGTTATTCTACATACAATTTGGTCCTCAACCTTAAAACAGATTTGATTCGGACTCAAAACATTTGCAGAATTGTTAGCTGAAGTTAAAAGTGGTAGGGAACCTTCTTAAGAAATGTTCAAATAAATTCACAATCCATAAGAAAAACAAACACATTGGCAGAAATATTCAATCAACATATGCCAATCACCACAAACCCATATGCCAATCACCACAAGAAGAAAAAACTTTGGTCCCAAAATCATTTCGGGTCGACTAACATGAATCATCGTTTGGAACAGAAAAAAGATCAATGAGAGTATTTTGTAAGAAATCCATACAAACTATACAAAGTAATAAAAACATGGTGAATACAAAAGATAAACATATTCTTGTAAAACATAGAGTACTTATAAATAAAGAAAGAAACATTTTTTTTATACCATGATTTTGTTGAGAGAAATCGACCAAATAATTTGCAGACATATCATTCTCAGAAAAATCAGGCTTTCTTTTCTTTCTTGACCGTCTGAGTGGACCCATCTAACAAATCGAAATTTCAACTACAACCCAAGTGAAATATACGCTGCAAAACAATCACGAAACAATTAAAAGAAGAAGCATTTGTTAGAATACATATACAAAACACATACTGTAATAACTTGTGCAAAAGAAGGGTTATCAAAGTATAAGATGATAAAGAATGAAAATTTGGAATAAAAATGGTGAAGCAAACCATGCAACAAAACTGTAAGGTGGGTTTGACAGATGAGTTAGTTCGTATGACCCCTTTATATATTTATATTATGAATTTCACAAATTGGATATATCGGAATTTATTGTATTAAAATATCGTTTTGACTTGTTTTTTAGTTTAAAATAGATAGATAGACTCATAGACGTACTTGTCTTAAAGAAAGACTTGTGAAAAAAAATTACGGTGAAAGGGATGAAATTTGTAATGGAGATAATATATATACAAGGCTTTTACAAAATAATGAATTAAAAGAAAACGAAGGTAGGTTTTTTTGTTAGAACAATGTATGTAGCAAAAGAGAAGCAAGAAATATATATACGAACTTTGCTAAAATATTGTGTGCTTCTCTGGGTTTGCAAGTTATGGAGTGTTGTTTAGTTTATGTGATTATATGATTGATACCATTATATGAATAATCCCTTTTAATTTGTGTTCAAGTGCTTGGTGTAAATATAAGGGTAATAATTTTGTTTAGAGATACTAGTGAATAATTAAATCACAGATGTGATGGTCTCTTGTAGAAGACAACTCACGTAAAATTAATGTGAGGCCAAAGACAAATCAGATTGTAGTTAAAAAGTGCAAAATCGTAAACAAATCTACTAAAGTCACTTACAAGTCTTAAAAAAATTTAGTATAATTAATCATAATTATCACTTAAATAAGACTAAACTATATAAAGAGTGCAAATGAGGTGGACTTACAATAACTTATTGTAAGTCCTGACTTACACAAGAATTTGTGTTAAACCAATACATAGGAAATGTACTTTTTTTGTTCAATCCTTAATCCGCATGAAAGAGCCAACATTTATTTTGATACAGATGGATCTTTTTAGTGAATTATTAATACAATATGGTATAATTTTAAAAAAAAATTGTTGGAGATTTTAGTTAAAATTTATGATTTTTCACGTCTTGATGAGGCGACTACCTTTAATGATACTCATTTTTTAAAATAATCTTCAGATGTTATGAAAAACGTTTATAAATAGATGTAACCGTCACTCTAGAGTAATCTTTAAATGGAAGATGTACATCATACATAACCCCCTATCATAAATAAAGAAATTTGACTTTCCATTTGAATAGATTATCTCTTGTCTTAAAAAAAACAAAAAAAAAAAAAAAGAAAAAAAAGAAATTGACAATAAATAATTGTTAAACTGTTAAAGAGCAACTGACACAGATAGTTAAGATTTTAGGTGAAAAACAAGGCTGGTGAGTTACTCCGTAGTACATAGGGCGTAGGGTGTACTCAGATTTCAATGGCCCATTAAATTAAATGTTACTGAAATTCTAATTGGGTCACTACACTAGCCCCGTATGAGGATCCAGTACCCCATCCATTTGTAACTAACTAAAGTTGGAAAATTTTTTAACTTGTTGAAAATGACTCGTTCTACGTTATAAGACGGTTTCAGGTGAGTTGTCGTCTATCGGACCCAGCACGGTGTGTGCAAGTGACATTTTTATTGATTGCAGGTTTAGGGTGAATTGTACGAAACACTTAATAAAAGTAACTTTGTTCTTCATGAAAAATAGTGTACTGTAATCTTTTTGATTTGATGGATACGTTATGATGGATAGTTTATCAAATTTTAAATGAATCCTTATATGTTTGTTCTATTTTAACAGACGAGCAGAGAGTAAACAATTCAATGTTGTAATACTCCATACCGTCCTCAGAGTTTGGTCCATAACATTCTACGCACAAAGGAAGGAAATTAGTAGCTACGCATTTACATCTCCAAGGATGAAAAAATTAAACTAACATTCACTCCTTGCAAATTTCTCTCTTTTCTTTGGTTCTCTAAAACACAATAACATCATTACAACTTCCTAATTTTACTTCCCATTGTTACCCACCAAAACACTACACATCAACTCTAATCTTACTTGCTTAAATGTACATGTCATTATCGTTTATCGAGCTACTCACCACATTAACAGATCCTCATGCATTATTCTGGATACCTCTTAACTTTTACCATAGCCAACTTTTTCTTTCAACGAGAGATCAGACAAGGAACATAAACGACGACTACTGCTAAGACTATTGAGTGTTCCCAAGGCGATTTAACAGGTAATTGTTCTCTGATCAGTTTTGGGTTGCAATTTGAGGGCTATCAACGGTAATCGAAGTAATTTCAGAGATGCGATTTTTCTGATTGCTAGATTGAACCTTTGCCCTCCTTGGTATGCATTTTGCTTTCACTCCATCAACCTCTTCTCCTTCTAGCTTCATATGACAGCTCCTAAATTATGCAAATCAAAACCAAATATGAGAGCTAAACAAATTTTTCGGTCAGTTGTGAATAAGGGGATCATAATACATACAATGACGAGCTTTTATCATTTCTTCATGCATTGAAGATCAAAAGAATAACTAGAAACATTGTTTCATGTGAATGAACATAGAAATCAATGACTAAAGAGTTAGGTGATTTATGTATTAGCATAATGCACATAACATGACATATATAAAATCGATATTTCATGTGAATGAACAGATAGATATCCTTGTCTAAAAGAGTAACAGACATAGTCAGCCAGTCGACATGTATCACGCAAAGCTCGTCCTTAGTGCACCTGCAACAATTGGCCTTCAAGAAAGGAAAGGCGTTTTAGCTTCCTTCCATTTTTTTCAATCACTACCATCATAACCACACTACAGACTTCCACAGTTTAATTTGGGCACATAACAATGTTTCTGTGCACTCCGCCATCAGCACACGAGGCACATACTATATTAATATCGTCTTATTATAAAGATTTGGAGGCAAAGGCGGAAGGGAAGGGAGTGGTAATTTTCCTATTCAGGACAGAAGGGAAACCCTCTAAAAGAATCGACCCCTCCGTTCAAACATTTTTTATTCTAGTCCTACCTCAGCTTGTATTTAAACAATGGATACATCAAAACTTCAGAAGGCAGGACACCTACAAAGTATTCCATACGAACTAATTTTGCATTTTCGCGCTCCCACCAATCCACCATGCATCAAACTTCTGGGTTTTGAATTCTGATCCATATATAAGAATCTTCCCTTCAACAATGCATTATGTAATTCTAATAATAGTACCATTACCCTATAATGAATAAACCGATTATCACATTTTAATTATCGGAAATCAAACTTAGACGCTGATAACATAGAAACAGTGAAAAAAAAAAAAAAATAGACTACCCAGTAGGCCAGTACCCTAACAAAGAGAGAAACACAGTAAAAGGTAAGAAGTGCTAACATAGTAGTAAGTACGGAGTAATACTGAAAAATGAGAAAACAATCAGTTACCTATCAGCATTGTATGAAGAGGATCGTTTGAGCGCACTAAACGGATGATCGTTGTGATAATCCTTCTTGTTAGTCTCTATTAAACTTCCACTGAAATACTCCTTATCTTCTAAGGCCATCTTAGCAAAACTACTACTCACGTTCTTCTCCATATTCTCCATCGTCATGCCATCACCATCATTCTTAATTCCACCAACATCCTCTGTCTGCTTTCCACCACGTGTCAGCCGTGGTTTTAAGTGTGACATTAAGGATAATCCATGGTCATTAATTGCAGTGGCCCCACAGTCGCGGAATGAAATTGAGCCACAGGAGATCAATGACATAAAGACTGACGATGCTTTCATCCTCCCACTTGGACAGTACCCTGCCGTCTGATCAACTCCTCCCAGGGCTTGATCAACAGTTTGTGATGAAGATGATGTGGACAATGCAGCATTTACACTATTATATTTGGTGTTAGTAACAGCTAATCTTTTATCACTTTTAATGGACGTCTCTAAGGACTCTGGAGATGATTCGGACGGAGGAGGTGAAATCTCCCCCCTGCTCAGCACTGTACTACATTGTTCCACTTTTTCTTTTCTTTCCGTTTCCTTTTCCTCAACTCCTCGTTCCTCCTGTAATATGACACGAGATGGTTATACCTTGTACAAATACAAGTATACAACGATTTCACTTAATTTTTTTTTTTTTTTTATATATACCTGTATAATGGCATTCCTGTAACGGCGTTTGTCATCAGTTTGAGTAGATGCATCAGCAGCAGCAAACTCGTGAGTGGAATCAGTCTTGTAAACTTTGTACTCGTGCAGGTCAATAGCTCCCCATGACTGATTTCTTAGCCGAGACTTGGCTACTGATGATGCAGAATACTCAGAATTCCTCGACAACAGAATACTAGTGTTTTTGCTAGTCGAAGACAGCGATGTTTCAGGAGATTTTGACGTATAAGGCGGTGAAGATGACGCAGTCTCCAGAATTTCAGAGCCTTTGAGGACATATTCATTGTCGTGGACTGGATGTATGAGATCATTCTCCTCTAAATCATGCCACACATATCCACTTTTGTAGCTTCTGTTGAATTACATAAATTCAAAAGAAATGTTACATAAACAACAGTGTCCTAATAATGGATTCATAGGAACAACTACAGAAACACAAATTCACAGAAAATGTTTAGTCTTTCGGAGTGTCAGAAGCGTAAAGTGATCGGAAAGTAACATTTTGAAACAAACTTAAATGTTAGAAATTTAGTATTTTTCCTGAGAGCGAGTCTCTGAAGAATAAATGCATATGTGAAGAAATAAAAAGGACATTAAATTTAAAAACAAAGAAAGGGAGATAGCATACCGTTTGGAGGACCAGGAGTAGTGGGAAGGCATGGATTTACCGCGAAGAAGGTTAAGACGGAGAATGACGTCATGGAGGAAGAGGCCGTGAGGAGAAGAGAGAGGGACTTCAAGGAAGTGAGGGTGTTGAAGCTGACCATTTCTAGACAGGTAGTAAACAACTTCAACTTTCACTCTTTTTTCTTCCATCAAACAACTCTTGTTGTTAGTATTATTCATCTTCATACTGCTGTTTGTTCTGTTCAATGTCATTATAATACTCCGTAGTAATAATAATAATAATATAGCACAAGTATTTTTGGTTTACTTGTAATAATAAAAAAAGTAAAGGTGGAGTTTATATATAAGAACTAAGAAGGGGGAGTGTGGGGGAGAGAGAGGGTGAAGAAGACAAGAAATTGGGAAATGATGAAGAGAAGAAATGGAGCGAGCAACGTGTCGTAGAATTCAAAAATTAGGATTTAGGGAGGGACTGAGGGAGGAGTGGAAACATGGAATGAGTTGGGACAAATGCTACCAAACAAATCTTTTATGATTTTTTTTTCTGTACGACTCTACGTTGCTTTCTGTGCGTTTCCCATACTTTTAGCTGCTTCTACTCTCATCATCCTTGCACTTTGACAATTTTATGAGTATGGAATACGGAGTACGGAGTACTTTATAATACTCGTATTACAACTACTAGCAAACTTTTAATTTTTAAATGCTCGTCTTACTGTTGATATATTTAACATACCCGTAATTAATTAGTAGTACTTGGTATATTAGATTAGGAGTAAGTCTTGCATAAAACGGTTTCACGTGTGCGGCGGAGTTCTTATGTGTAAAATGTGACTATTTTAATGGTTAAAGTGACCATTTTAACGCTGAATGTGACCACTTTAAAAGTCCATAAATGAGTCACTTTAAACATTAAAATAGTCACTTTTAACTCCAAAGAACAGCATTTCGATTCTAAAGACTCATTCGCGTCGTGAGACGGTTTTCTGTAAGTATTTGTGTTAGACTAGATATAGAGAGTATAAAAAAAGGTTATGTAGTGACATTAATAAATTCACTTAAGGAGTGCGGAGTAGTTGATGTGTAGAGAGAATCTATCTATATCTATAGTTAAAAAGGTGCTTTCATACCAACAATTCAAACACACATCCCCAATATAATGACGTTTATTAAATTATGGTTGACTAATGAGTACTACAATTGTCTGAAAAGTTGACTGTCACCAAACCCTTTGACCATGGTGAGACTCGCGATGAATGCGCTGCTCAACCTCCCACCAACCAAATATATTATGCAATGTTTGCATCCTAGTTTATAACTAAAGGATCTGCTTTTTCAGACCAAATTCAAAACACCAACTCATGTAAACATTAAATTTGTTAACAAAAATCACATACTTAAAAAATACACTCTCCCGCAGAAAAAAAAAAAAAAAAAAAAAAATCGTTTTTATTTAATTATGAAAACCATTGCAAATTCAAAATTATACAAAAATATTATTAGATAAAGTATAAAAGGAAATACAACTTTTAATACTAACATATAAAATCAAATCAAATCAATTAAAATAATTATAAACACAATTTGAACTGTGGGTCAAGTGGTCAACCACAGCTTGACTTAGGTTTGGCCGTGAAAAATTCATCAGCAAGCCTAGGTCAAACTGTGAGTCGCTCACAGTTGGACTAATAAGGCCGTTAATTATCAATGGTTATGTGTTTCAATTTCTTACGTTATTACTTTAATCCAACTCATTACATGCCATATTAATTTGTTACTCGTACTTGATAATTCTATAGAAGAATGAGAGAGTGAAGTGTAAGCAGGAGCACATGTTCCAGCTCACAGTGAATGACACTGCCGTTGACTACCGTCCATTTGGATAAAGTTTTGGTAATTATTGTACACTCAATGACACACGTTTGATTTGTAGCTTCTGCTAAAAAGATTTTAGGAAACCGTGTTCAAAAACCCCAATTTGATGTCATCAAACTAATACGAGTAATACTTTGATACTCCGTACAACTTATCAGTATATAATTGAATGTGAAAGACACCCCTACACTCTGACACACATGACTTCATTTAACTTAGCCTTGATGAGTTGACGGGGTTCAGGTGATAACCATACTGACTACTCACCATACATGTAGGTGTAGCTAGTCTCCTATATTTGATCTTTCCACTCGTGTACTCATTTTGGTTGACACCGTGCCGCCTACCTTAATCCTTAATCCTCCTTTTGATTCATAAGTTCCCATCATATGACCATTTTTATGAGGGAAATTTTAGTTAAATGATCAAAACTTGATAAATCGGAGGAAATTCTCGTATAGAATAAGAAAGGGACCATATAATTCATTTACAACCAACTACTCCACGGGGTTTTCTCTAACAAAGCCAAATATGGAATAAGAGGCATGTGTCTACATAGAGCTGTGGAAAGGTAATTTATCTCGTGCAAATACGCATTGGCAAAAAAGATGCCCTTACAACAAAAGGAGTTTATTTCACTTCTACGTGTTATAAAAATGTTTCACGTTATAAATCTGTTTCACTTAACTTGCAACGAGAGGAGTTAGGGAATACACGAGATACTCTCGCCTATTAAACCAAACCAATATACACATCATACGTCCTTAGCTGGTTCCGGGTATATATTAAACCAATCCAGTTAAATGCTTCCCTAAAACCTTCACCTTCCTCTTATCATTTAAGATTTTCTACAAACCCGGCCAACACTCAAAAGAACCATATGTGACCTGAAGTGTGATAATGGTGATCGTATCCTATCTAATCCAAGGCGAGCTAAGCTTGTTCAAATAACACATATTGTAGGCCCAGGAAACAGTTTGGACATGGACCGACATCTAGCAGGGGAAATTAACATGTGAATCAAGTGCAAACAAAGTGAAGATGAAAAAAAATTACCAGCTGAAAGCAGTGCAGGATTGTAGTCTCACAGAAATGTCCAGCAAATCGGGGACACTTGACGAAACACCCACCTAAAACCACAAGGAAACAAAACAACACCACAAATGTTGAGGAGATTGCTGAAATTATTTCAGTTAACTATAGGATACAATATATATTGTATGATCAACACATACTTTTGTGGGCTTGTTTTGAAACTGAAAGGAGTTTGACAGCAAATAACAAAAGAGGTAAAGAGTCCATATGACATTAATATGACAAGTCCAATCATGCCAGAAAAACTGGCCCATGAGTACATACATCCAATTTATTGTACGCAGCTACTCTTTCGAGTTCCTTGAGTGTTCTACTACGAAACTGGCCCTAAAACATGCTAACCCAAACGGATACTTACAAGCACCATTATAAAATGAGTAAAATACATTTCGACAACCCGATATCTATTTAGTAATAATAAATATAGTTGAACTAACTGATTTATTTCCATCGCTTTAAACATTTGCAAACCCAGCTGATGCTGCTGAAATAATCCAAAGTTATATTACCATTTCAGCTTCCTAGGTTTTCCGCTTATGTTTGCATCGGATAATGCCACGTTGCGATACAAGGGTTAAAATAAATCAATGGGTCAAAAAACATCCGTCACGTAGAGTAGAGTTTCAAGCTACACATGCCTAAGCCTAATAGCAAATCCCATAAACAAAACTTAATCCAGTGCAAATAACAGTGTCCTGATTTAATAAAATAATCCCAACACCGTACCCGTCCACGTTGACATGCACAATATACATGGTGGTCCCCACAACTCACAAATATTGCATGATATAAGACCCTTAGCTATTGATATAAACGCTAAGTGCAATTATTTGCCTAATGGGGTTGTCACAAGGTTGCACTCATTGGCATTAGAATATTAGATCATAGAAAATTCTGCACATAACTCCAAAACTGTGATATTGCGCTTATCTTATTATCAAGTTGTGAAAATGATGTTTCAATACATTGTACGGAGTAATGTAAAAATATTGGCCATTAAAACACTACTTATCATGAATAATTTCCCAAGTTCTACGCTACTATAATCAACATAGTTTTAACGTGCACTTTTGAGCATTGTCTCTACGACTCTACTGTCGCGGAAAAGCCGCTTTTATGTATTGAGCCCTAAAGCAACTGCCCCATTGCCCCAACACCATAAGGCCATAAGTCATGAATCCCAACCACCCACAATAAAAGATAAATGGAAAACAAATTAACAAATGAAGAGTATCATTGAATCTTATTTGTGTAAACCTACAGATTCTTAAAACGTGAGTTTGATACTAGGGAAAGCTGAGCTTAGATTATAACTACATCATCAGAGCAAATAATACGGAGTATTGTTTTTGAATATGAGGTGTTTGTTTCTGCAAATATGAAAAAATTAAAATTATCAACAAAGGTGAAAAACTGCTAGCGTGCCGGTAGAGTAAAAAAAAAAAACACATATTTTGTTACAAATTATAAAAAAGCACAATCCTACATGGATTTATATTGTGCATTACACTTCTAAAAAAAAAAGTTTAAAAAAAAAAAAAAAAAAACTATTGAGCATCATTTTAAATAGAAACCTATATTTTGGAAAAAGAAAATATTCATATGTCGGTGTGCTATTCTTAAAATAATACATTCCGGAGAAAGAAATATTATTTAGACCTTTCTTTTGTAGTAAATGAAGCACATTCTACAAGGCCGCACCCAGAGACAACGGGTATGTGAGGATGTCATTACACCCTCAAAAAGGATGAGTGGATGATCCTGTTCCTACCACATCCTTACTAAAGAGAGACTGAGATTATGGACAACAAATGATCACTAATAACGTCTAAGAATCACTCTATGATAACTAGGTTAGCTTTTCAGCTCTTGATCAATTATATGATCACATAGGCTATCACCAGGCACCACCACCACTTATCCTTCAGCCTTGATTAGGATGACAAAGTTTACTCAGTAGTCACTAAGGTATCAAAACGGTACTCCTATCCGCTATCCCATTAATACCGTTCCATCTGATTTTGTTGGTAAACCTATGTAAACTCAACCATTAATTCTCCCAAATATAGGTCACGTTGGAAACACCGAAACCATTATTTAATATTACAAGTTGCCATTTACAAATTGTTAACTGTGAAAATATAAGGAGTATTAGTCAATTCAACATTGTATTACCACCAAAGTCAAATAGAAACGTATATAGGATAAATAGGATGTGGAAAGTCATCCCTTCAATAGATCAAGCTATTAGGGCAAACCCAAAACTACACTGGAGTAAATCATTTGACAAAACTATTATGATCCTGCAGTGTGGATTCACGCAATCACGCTATAGTGCTAATACAAGTGTTCCTCACTTCACTCCATACGAGTCATAGTATATTGCTATATCGGCCTAGAATCAGGGAAATCATTGTGCATTTTAACCTCGCAACAGGCACAAACATATACGACAGGTTGATTACGAATTTATAGTGCAACACGTAACGCTTTACTGTGTTGTAACAAATCATTGCTAATCACTTCGAAGTAAATTTGCATACCTTTAGGAAAAGCATGTGGTCCAGTCTTTTTCTAGATTGCAAGCTGGATATCATCAACTTAATCAAGGGATTATAAATCTTCCTTGTAGGATTTGCAACGTTAACTGCACAAGGATAAAGAGTGACATATATTATTCCAGACAAACAAATTAATAATTTCAAGAAATAGAGGATAGCCATATTCTTCATCTAAGTTCCTGACCATGACCAGACATACGTAGCCAACTGAATGAGCTGATTAAGAAGAAAACACAGAAAGCAGCATCTTAATATTACAATGTCATCGTTATTACTATAACTTGGTTCATTTTTTGCCATATGGTTAAAAAAAAGGCGGCACTTAAAAGGGAAAGCCATTAAAAATCATCATAATTCTAGCATAATCAACCTAACGTTTCAAGTGTCAAAATTCAGCAGGACTCATGTAATTGTAGACTTGTAGTTTACACATCTTGCTCGATAATTCATTTGTCAGCAATGAATTGTACTAGTATCCAAAATACGGACTACTTTAGACCATGAAGCAATGAAAGAGCATCAGAATAAGCTAAACACATCAATCTTTGGTTCGCGTCACCTGTAAAACTCTTTTTACACTAAAAATCGTCCCTTACTACGCACAAATTACAAAAACTACACCAAAAACCACTAGATATAAAAAACAATATCCCAAAAGTCTAGTACTTTCATCTTCTAATCTATATATTCTCTTAGTGCTTTTGCCACTACTGTAATATATAACTACTGAAAGGGAAAGCTAACTTTAGCACAGCCAAGAAGATTTCCACATGATGAGGCCAAAACAGTTTTCTGTTTTGAACCAAGTATCTCAATTTCTGATCTCCAATGAGATTAGAACACTAAGACGTAATTATATAATTTATCTCATCATGGTAATAAAAGTAATATTAGCACAAGAACAATCTAGCGTTAATAAACAATGGATGAGGACTGAACCCCTTGTGACTGTTTCTTTCCAAATTTTATTTTCATTCATTTCGATTCGATTCAATTCGATTCGATTGGGCCAATTCGATTCGATTCGATTCACTTCAGCCTGGGCCAAAGACATCTATGTTATAAATTTGAACTTCATTCGATTCGATTCGATTCGATTCGATTCCACCATTTCATTCATTCCATTCGATTCGATTCGATTCGATTGATTCAGCTCTAAAAAGTCCGAAAGAACAGGTCCTTAGTGTCATAAAGGAGGAGGAGGAGGAGGAGGAGGAGGAGGAGGAGGTCCAATCAACAAAGCTCCCTTGATTCTCAGCACTAAATTCAGAATCACAAAGTTAAGGGAACCAAAGAACATTCGGCTCGCCAAACTTTCTGTGTTTCCAATGAAGTAATTCCCCGTAGCATTGTGCACTTCCAATCATCTATCTTATTTCAAAAAAAAAAAAAAGATAATTACATATTTAGGTTTTAAGTAATCAGGATATACAAACATTTGTCTCTGCAATAATCTTTCACCTAAAAGAGTATATAACCCGAAAACAAAAATGCAGGAGAATATAGAGGGGGAAAAAAAGATCAAAGAAAAAGGAAGGTCTAACTGTTCTAGGCGTCCAGATGATCTAAACTCCTATGCATCTAATACCATATTTGATAATCAATCTTCCATAATTTCTGTTTTTTATTTTTATTTTTTTTGCATTTTTGCAATCTTAATTCATAAAAACCCACAAGGATAATCCTTTATTTGGGAACTAAAAGTCCTAATCAGTATAAGTGCAGCATAGAGGATCATTCCTTTCATAGTTGAAAGATAAGCCTGGGAATTTCTATATTAGCATAAAAAGAAGCAATGCGGAGTAATCTATCGAAGAATAGCTTTACACAACTTTAGTTTAACAAAAACATAAAATTATGCCATAAAAAAAGGTAACGAAGGCGCACAAATCAAGCACTAAAAATATTTATTAATAAGAATTAAGAAGTATCCAATTAAAATCTTCCCATACTTTGCATTATAAAAATGGCAGACTATAATGATTTCGGAAAGTTAGAAATCTGGAAATTTTGTACTCAGTGCTCACAATAGTTTTGGTCGAAGCAACAGAAAAATTTGAAGCTGTGCCCCTTACATATTACCTAAACTTTCAAAATTTTATCAAATATGTACATATATGGACTACCATCTGCAGAAGAAACGAAAAAAGAAATCTTCCAAAGAGACAAATTATCAGAAAGAGCTTAATTATGGCTTAACTTTTCTTTCAAGCTCTTGTCCTTTAGTTCTTTTTCTTGAGCCTCTATTCATATTGGTGGGCAGTGGCCTCCAGGCCCTCCACCAAAGTTAAGGCATGCAAGTGTCCAACCATCATATCTTAACGTGGATAGGAAGAAGGTTATCTAACACAAATACATGACCATATAAAAATTGGGCATATATTAACCGCAAACATCATTTATCATGTTTCATCTGTAACGAAATTGAGTCATTGCAAAAGAGTCCCACATCGACCGTATGGGAGGTTGATGTGGGGTTTATATAGGGCAAGGGTCTACCACCCCTTAAGCTAGCTTTTGGGGTGGGCTTATGGTCTTTGTCCTATATCGTTGGCTCAAGTTCTCTCATTCGTCTCGGGGCGTTCGAGGTTAAACTCCTACGTCCTACAACATTTGTGGAGTTTCCGGAGCAATCCCTTGATTCCGTTACATCATCTTAATGGACATTTAATCTAATCTAATCTAATCTAATCTAATCTAATCAATCACCACCCATTTTCTAAAATGAACACGTAAATTGTTAAAAATAATATGCATCAAATCATTCCACCATATCCTATAGATTATAGTAGGAGACGAGATCATAGGGGATTTAATAAACAAAAACAATATTTGCCATCCAGATTTGAAGCATAAACATAACACTGTGGCTTATGCAGAGAAAAAGCTAACCATAGCTACAGAAGCATATCAAGCCTCATCAATTCTCCATGTAAAGCTTAATTTAATTTAGTGGCTTACATCATTTGATAAGGTGGCCAGCAAAAGACAAGAATGTGTGGGGAACACGTGTACCGTGACGATCAACTTCAGCATTATTCTAATAATAAAGGATTATCTCAAAGGTTAGAAAAATCTGAAATGGAATTATATATATTAGCAGTATCAAGCAAACTTTTCCTCCATCCAGAAAACAACAACTAGGTAGAATCCATCTCTAAAGAAGCTGAAGCAGTACAGATTTAAAAAAAAAACAAAAAAGAAAGAAAAACGAGAGCATGGTCCAAGACGAAGTTCGAAAGGGTCCATGGACAGAACAAGAAGACATTCAACTGGACTGCTTTGTGGGATTATTTGGCGACAGACGATGGGATTTCATAGCTAAAGTTTCAGGTTTGAAGGTGGCGGGAGACAAATGATAGGTATGCTTGTTTGAAGCATGGGAGGCTACTACCAGAATCATATATATGTTATTAACTATTGTTCGTTTGTAGGTTTGAAAAGAACAGGTAAAAGTTGCCGGCTAAGATGGGTAAATTATCTGCACCCAGGGCTAAAACGAGGAAAGATGACTCCTAATGAAGAGAAACTTATTCTTGAACTTCATTCACAGTGGGGAAATAGGTATGAACATAAACACAGCAAAGTTAAATTTAATCAGTTTAATACCGTAATGATTAGTTTTTGGCCACTATAATTGTTCTCGATTGCATAATAAACAGATGATTAAATAATTAAAATATATGCAGATGGTCACGGATTGCTCGAAGATTACCAGGTAGAACGGACAATGAGATCAAGAACTATTGGCGAACACATATGCGAAAGCAAGCGCAAGAGAAAAAACGAGGAATATCAACATCATCGTCGTCCTTGGCGAATTCCTCTTTCTCATCAGACAGTGCAGCTGTGAATTCAATGACTACTACCGAGACAAGTAGTATGTCTCATAGCACAGAAGCTCCTGATAGATCAGCTCTGCGAGAAAAGAAGCATAAAAAAGATGAGAACAAGAAGGAAGAAGAATTTTACTCCATGGATGATATATGGAAAGATATTACTTCAGACGAGGAACAAATTAAACCATTTTATGATGGATATAGTGAAGAAAGCTTTTTATCATGCCCTCCCATGGTTTCTCCCTTGTGGGAGTACTGTCCGGACACTTTTTGGAGACTGGAGGAAGATGGAAGTAAGATATTGTTCTCCGCAAACGATACGTTTGTTCCCTCCCATCAAAATGAGTATGCATCAAACTTGTAAGTTCAACAACTTTTGCGTAACATTTCTACAGAAAGATGGGGTCAGGATTTAAGGTTTGTGTGAAAATTCACTAAACGGATGGCTCACAACCACCTTAAAAGTTCATCATGTCCTACCATAAGAATACACTCAAGATTACTGAGTTTGTACAGCATGGTATCATAGTACTAGAAGATTTTGCTTTCTTTTTATAGTATCATCAGCTATTGTATCCTTTCATGCATGATTGTATACTAATTACTGAGTCATTAGGGTAGTAGTGGAGTACATGTTTCCGCTGTCTAGATCATGTTCTTGTATGAGTTCCATAATATTGTATGTCCCTAATTATCATGTATCATAAGAAGAATACTCATACTTGTTGATTTATTCCCCTTGATGTATTATTTGTAATTTCTGTCATTGCCACAACCATAGCTATTACTCCATACATGGGACTCAAATCGTTCAGTCAAGAGTCCTACAACTAGCCACTGCTTAGTAAACTTGTTTCAACTGCCATCACTTCTTCGATTCTTTTAAAGATCTTTCGGTTGCTCCTAGATTCAAATTTTCGCAGCCTAACTAATGTTGTGAGAAGAATAGCATGTCAAGGTGTGTTCATCTAAAATTTTCAAACATCGTGGACCTTTCTTCTGAAGATGGGATTAAGAATAATACAACGAAGGATAGCGATTTGCTGAATACAAACTATTATACAATTGTTACTGATACAGATTTATCTGATGATTGAGCTGGTAATCATGCTCTGTACTAATTAGAAGGAAAACCCGCCCTGACGATACAGACAAGTGTGAACAATGACAAAGAGAAACATCACAAGAGGTTCACGGGATTCAGGTTTCACTAAAAGACTTCGTCAAAACTTCCAACTTGACGAATATCACAATACAGAACTCAAAGTATCACACACATGTAAGGTCAATCTCCCTTCAGGATACTCAGATGCCAGATCTAAATGATCATCTTTCTGCGGGGGTGTGTTGTGGAATCAATCCTAATGACTACATAGAACTGTGGAATCGATCAAAATAACAACACCCAATCAATTAGAATGGCAACTATATCTAGAACTTATTTTGAATGATTCCTTCTACTCTTGTTCTATATATGAGGGAAGCTCCGACAAATGCCAAAGACGAAAGAATAGTAGAAATGAGCACTTCACTACATTAACTTTAATCATCAAATTTAAGCACAAACAACAGTTTTCGTGATTTATTTTAGACGCACTTTGGCTATACAGGCTTGATTAATCAACTTCGGATTGCTTCGTATTTGACATTAAAATCCTTATTCCCAATGTCCCTCTCCAACAGTAAGTGCAAGAATGCTTCTGTTAAAGTGAAAATAACCGCTTACATCGCTCAGGTTAATGAGATTATCTATCCCCCACCTACTACAAACTGAAGGCGGATAAATATCACAATCAATGTAACCTTGTTTTTGGCATTATTACACAATATTTCTCATCGATCATATTCTGTTTAGTCGACCAGTCAATTAGAGAAGAAAGTGGGAATAACAGCCAACTATACGGAAAACCTTACTAAACACACCCAAAAACTCCAAAAGATGACACAGCCGACATAAACAAAGATGCAGTTGGATTAGTCAACTATAAAGAGAATATAAAAACAGGAAATCTGAATAAGTATAGTGAAAATTGAAGGATTTAAAGCTCAAAATTTGTGATACCACATCAAAAGTAAGTGTCTAAAGCATCAAGAATATGCCCACTTTAAAGAAGCGTAGTAATCTTCGACTCGATTTAACAAATTGCTGTATTCAATATTCTCTTACCCCCATATAATAACAAAATAAATGCTCACCAAACCAAAGTGGAACTTAACAAAGAAAAATGACCGTAGATATGGGGCCACAAGTCCACAATCGCGTAAAATTAAATTCAATCATGAAGGATGATGACAAACAGTGAAAATCCATTACCATGACATGAGTACCATTACTGCTCAAAACTTTTTCCATATTTTTACCACGAATTTATTCTTCAAAGTTTTCTCAACATTATACTGAGTAGATATCTTATAGTTTGTGAAATTACTCTATCAAACCAATCAAAATATACGTGGCAAAATACTAGAACTCAAAAATGGAATACTAGGCCTCTTGTAAGACGATCACAATTCACAATACTACGCATTCATTCGCCAAATTTTCAAATCATTACCTTAATAGAGTAGTATATATTATACTGCATGGACCTATAAAATTTAACTTAGAAGAACATTCATCGCAAAATTTTACAGCTCAAAAACGACAGATATTTGCAAAAAAATCAAAAATTAATTCCACGATATCAGACAAAATAGTCAATCGATCATAGCGAACATGAAATTACCTGCATTAAGATTATTGCGAGTATAATTTCGAAACTGTGTTGAAAAATCCTGCATTAAAAAATTTGATTATGAACCTGAAATGAAAAATTCAAACGAAGTTAAGCTGATTAGATTAAAATTCAAACAATAAATTATAGAAATTAGCAGAAAGAATCGAAATGGAGGAACCATTAAGAGTGTTGAAACTCATGGAAGAAAATTGAAGCGATTAATTTGTTAGGGTTTTGAAAATATTGATGAGTGTGATCTAAAGTTATTACCGGTTCCCGCCTAAAATTTGCCGGTTCAAGTGATTGGGTAGGGTTATCGAAATTTGATTAAAACAGGCTTGGCCCATTTTATGCGCAATTTAATCCAACCTGATTTGGGCCATTATGGATTTTTTTTTTTTTTTTTTTTTTTTTTTTGGTAACGTGGGGAATCCGCAGCCGCCATTATGGAAATTTACCCATTGATTTTAATACACACTTAAATCCACTTATTATGCCTAACGAATTATCAACTTATATGATTTTTCGTGTACGAATTTTACCCACGTTGTATACTTTTTTTTTTACTCCGTATTTAGTTTTATTTCCCTGCCCTTTTTTACTCACCTTGTATACAAAATTATCTTCTTTTTTTCCAACTATTTTTAACCAAAATTCATACAATTTTTCAATTATTAATTTCGATAATCAATTCAATAAAGTAGTAATTCGATTCAATTTCAATTTTTTCATAAAAATTATGTTAATTTTATTAAGTTTGATAAGTGTAAGTTAAAAATTGAATTAGGGTTTATATAAAGTTGGGATTTGGGCGGTTGTCGGCGGCGGGAGGCTGTTTGTCGCAGCGTGGGGTTGGTTTGTAGGTGGTCGGAGCAATGGTCGTGCAGGCCATACGTGGGCAGAGTACGCGGGGCTAGTTTTCACAATTTTTTTTTTATTAAGCAGGTAATTTTAAGGATATATTTTTAATGCTAAACCTATTAAACAACAAATCAAGACTGGCATATTATTAATTTGTAGGATTTTAGGGACATTTTTGGTTGTACGAAGCTACTGGTTCGACCCTCCTCACCTCCATTAGTTCAGAAATTGAATGAATCTACATTAGGAAAAGTTAAAAAAAAATGTGATAACACTGATAAGATAGTTTCACAGGCTAACTAAGGTCAAAATATGATCATTTTAGCGGTTAATGTAACTACATTAATATTTAAGTGTTCACTTTAAAAACCTTAAATTTGTCCGATTAAGTGTTAATAGTCATTTAACCGTTAAAATGAGCATATCTTACTTATATAGTAGACTCTCACTGTCTCACACGAGTGAAACCGTAGTACTCCGTATAATAATACACCAGTGACAAACCCAGAACCAGAAGTGCGTGGATGAGTCAATTAGAGAGCATCGCAATTCACAAAGATAATGTGTTGTTTGAACTTTGAAGGTGTCAACCAGAAATAGAAGCTCTTTAAATGCCAAAATGCTCAATTCATACAAATCTCATCACTATTTAACTGTAACGCTCAAGTATTCACGCTAAATTTTAAAACAGAAAAAAAGCTTTGATTGATATTAATAACAAAATAAATGGGTACATTATCCAACTTTTATCTCTTCACTTATAATTCTGCTCAAGCCCTTGGTTGGTAATTTTCCTACCAAAATTCACTTTGATTTGTTCATCATATTCAAAATGATTTGAAACGTTAACAATTTGTTTGATCTCTTGTGATGTTGCAGGGCAATTACATTATATAGAATTTTAATAGGCTACTTTGTTACTAAATCTTTCAATGGAGCTTATGCTTCTTCTGGGGAGCTTGTTTGTGAGTCCTGTTTTTATTAATTTGTTGCATTTTTCACTGACTTTGTATTCTTTAATTATGTGGGCTTTATTTTTTTTGTTGATTGTTTTTTAGGTTTATTGCAAAAAGCTGCCTTCTTGGAGGTTATCCATGGAGCATTGGGTAATCTTTTTCTCACTTTTTTACATTTTTTTTCTATGCCAATTATTGTCTTCTTCTTTATTTAGGCCGTGTTCTTTTGGAGTGATATTATCTGGACTGAACTGAATTGAAGAACAAGGTTTAACTGAGAAGAACCAACAAAGATCAAGACTTTAGAACATGTTTGGTTGTGGGTTTGGTTCTATTTCTTTTGAACTTTTTCGAATTGATGAACTGAACTTATATGAGCTCAACTGAAATTAAGCTCAAACTATGTAACTAGAGAATGTCACTATTTGGAGTTTTGGACGTATTGATTACGCCAATTTCATGAAATAGTAACTACATTTCATTTTGTACCCGGCACTATAACCTACCGTTAGAAAATGTCTTGATTCTTGAATCTGTTAATTCCTGTTTAGAACGTCCTGTCACAGGCTCTTGCTCTAGGTTTTACCTTAGCTATTATTCTAAAATATGTAATCCTTCAAAATTAATAGAACTTTTCCTCTATTATGTTGCTGGACTTAGCTAACACACTCTTAGTAAACAACCTTAAAAGCATAGCATGCACAAAATTAATAGTAGGTACTATTGCAATGGCCAATGGTTGCTGTTATGCCAAGTAGGTCGCGGAGATTTTGGTTAGAATGCTCTGACTTTTGTTGGTAATCCTATTTTGTGTGTTTGTAATGCGGGATTGAAGGTATTGTTCCGAGTGGAGTCCTGCTTCCGCTTATGCAGTGGGGAGGAAAAGCTCATTATCTTTTGGCCATAGTTGCGAAGATTGACGAGGTTCGAGCTATTTTTAAATTTCCTGCAGCTTGCTTTTCTGGCTCCTACATTCTTGTCGCTGCAATTTCCTTTTATCGAAGCTCGGAGCTCGTAGCTGTTGGCTCCTACTGACTTTGGTTTTTTGCAGGTGCAAGAGTCTCCGTCCATTTTCGTAACTTTCTTTTGCTGGAGTATTGGTGAAGTTAGTTGCTTCCCTTTGCCTTTCATTTGTTCAATCTAATTGTCTGCTGAATGTGATTGTCTAACACGAAGGGTCTGTTTTTGGTAAATGGGCTCTCGAATTGAAGTGTAAGGCCACTGTAAAGCTGCCACATTACTCAGTAAACATTGGCCCCAGTTAGTGGCTATTCTCTTAATATGCCAAGGATATCTGTGTTATATACTGTATGTGGGTGTATCTGAATTTTCAGTACTGACCAATTATATTTGCGGTTATAGTAGGTTGATAAGAAATGCACTTGTTGATGAAAAATCAGTATACTACTAAGTACTAACCACGGATATATTCCGTAGTCCCTCTAATTGTATAGAAGTGAAATGTTTGGGTGGATAGCCGGATAGGTTAACAATAACATCAGCTTAAGAAACTAGCTGTAGACCTACAGTAAAAGATTTATCTTGAACATGCCATACGCTATAGCAACAAAAAAGTTATGTGTTCATCAAAACCTTTCTATTTTATTTCAGTTGTTTTAATTTGAGGAGCTTCTTTCTAATGATCAAAACTGATGCAGTTCATTAGGTACTCATACTATGCTCTGAATTGTATAGGAAAGTGTCCGTATTGGTCTACGTTTGTAAGGTTTGCTCACTCAGAACTAAATCAATCATTTCTAACGTATTAGAGTACCGATTCAACTCTCATGTTGCTGATTCTGATCCAAAATTCATTGCTTTTTTATTTCTTTCCATATTTTTCTAACTCAGGTACACTGCATTCATCCCTATATATCCTTTGGGAGTTGTTGGTGAAAGTAAGTTTGTGATCATTTAAACTGTGCTTCCTTTACCTGTCCTTTGTAGTCTTTATTTAGTTTCTTATTCCTCGCGAGTTTCATAGAAATTGCGTACAAATAATTGTAATTTGTGTTTCAGTGTGGCTCATGTATTCTGCACTTCCGTATATAAAGGAGAAAGAGCTTTACAAAGATTTCTTCAGCGCCCTGCCTTTCGGCTATGCCACCTTTGTGCAGGTAACATATCATTTGTTTTTTTTTTTGTTTTTTTTTTTTTTTTTTTTTGTTTTACTGAATTTAAGATCCGTTTTAACATAGAACCTCATTTGTGGGGTTATCTTGGATTCTTGGTAACGAGGCAATGATTAATGTTTATACGTAGTATGTAAGACTAGTATTTCACTTTTTTGTATTTTAGGTGGTGCTCGTTTGCTATCCATTTCTTTGGTTGAAGCTTTACCTTTATTTGTTGAAACAAAGACGGTCCAAGCTGCGCAAATCTCATGAAAAGAAAGAACAATGAAAAGTTTGCACGCAGGTTCTCCCTCGAAGATTATATCGACCTTGGACTATTGCTTTATATTTTCCTGCAATTAGGTAGTACTAGTGAATTATTATTCACCTTTATGAATATTGTTGGATGTTTCTTTTGATTTACTATGATGATAAACTATTCAAAGCGAGTCAGCTACTCGGCCTGATTATGGTGGTTAACCCATTTGTTCTTAGTAGTTTATTTGTTGATATGGAAATTCTGAGACACGGCCACTGTACACAAATAATAATTCATTGAAATTGAAATGGGAGAAGGGAGGAAACAAAAGTTCAACAAGAATTCACAATTGACTTCAAAGCAAAAAACCTTTAACAAATCACGCCAATAATTCAACACGTGCACACGAGTGTTTTCAATCATTTAGTGCTCTTAAGCCGATGAAGGAAGCTCTTCGTAGTTGTCAGGCTGAATGAACACAATGTGGTAGAGGAGAGCAGCGATTCCAGCACCAACAAATGGGCCAAGCCAGTAAACCCAATGGTTGTCCCAGGTCCAGCTGACGACAGCAGGGCCAAATGACACCGCTGGGTTCATGGATGCTCCGTCAAAGGCTCCTCCAGCTAAGATGTTGGCGCCTACAATCAGACCAATGGCCAACGGGGCAATGATACCAATATCACCCTTCTTGGGGTCCACAGCTGTCGCGTAGACAGTGTAGACAAGTCCAAACGTCATCACAATCTCGAAGACAACAGCGTTCCAGACTGTTACTCCTGAGGATAGAGCAAAAGCAGATGTTGGCTGCAGTGGAGGAACAAGAAGGTTATATATCAAATCGCTACGATAACATGCCTTAAGATGTAATTTTTTTTTTTTTTTTTTAAGTGACATGAAACTGATGAAAGGAGGACTAACCAGTCCACCAGTGGAGAACTTGAGGAGGAGACAGGCGACGACAGCACCAAGGCATTGAGCAATCCAGTAGAAGACAGCCTTAACAAAGGAGATTTTACCGCCAAGTAAAGCACCAAAGGTGATAGCAGGGTTGACGTGACCACCAGAAATGTTAGCACCAACTGAGACGGCTACAAAGAGCGCGAACCCATGCGACAGTGCAGCTGCTACCAGTCCGGCAGGCGTTGCAGCGCCATTGTCTGTCAGTTTCGCTGATCATCAACGAAACACACCAAATTTATCAGTAAATGTTTAACACTGGACACATGTATTCAAGGGAATATTATGAGTTTTGAGCAATGTATTGGTGATTTGTAATACTTACCGAATGCCATGCCAGAGCCTTCTCCAGCGAAAACGAAGATGAGCATGGAGATGAACTCGGCTAGTGCAGCCTTGAAAGTTGATGGGTGGCTAGCCTCCGAGGCTGACCCGACATCAATTCTAGGGATCGCCATTTGTAAGATACTTAAACTATGAGCTAGCTTTTCTTGGCTTCAAGAGAAGTTGCTTGCTGTTCTTAGCTATGTGATGCATAGCACATTGTTCAGTGTGGCTTATATACTGACCATGGTGGAAGACTTCTTGAAAAAGAAAAAATTAAAAATTTAAAAAATACAACTTCTACGACATTATTTCCCTTTTCTTAAAAAATGTCAACTATAGAGACCTTGTCGTCAATATTTAACAGATAAAAAAAGTAGTATTAAATTTTGTGTGTCTTTATTTTCCGTAAAATGAAATACATGTTGTTCAGTTTAACATATATGAGACACGGTTATGTGATCAATCGTCACAGCATCTTCATATCGATCGCTAGGCTAAAACTTCTTAGGAACAGTTTAACATAGAGATGCCAAATCGTCTGGTGTCACAAAAGTTGATTAGGTGGTGTAGAGCTCTTTAGATCACCGTCCAAAACTAGTAATGAACTAATGATAAGTCCGTCAATGATTGACAAGGTCGTTTGCTCTACCGGCCATTTAGGTTAGTTTATAATTGGTGATTAGGGTAGTGATTAGTTGAGTTGGATTTAGCGTCATTACTTGTATTAATAATCTTATCTCATTGGTATTTTTCTAAGAATATGCATATGCATTTGTTGGTGCTTAGTGGTCGTGATGGAACTAGTACTTTGACATAAGCATCAATTTAATATTAGCGGTTACGGGTTGAGTTTTGGGTCGGATGGAGTTTTATCCGACTCTTATTTTTAAAATGTTTTCATCAGATTCTCGATCCTCCGCAACACTTATTGTCAATGCTCAATTCATTCATCGCTCGCTAATAAACTGTGTGTCCAATACCATAGGTCCACAACCTAACCTTAACTAGAAGTGGTCGCCCATATTAGTTGGCCGCGCTATGTAGATGGTCCACATATTAACCCGGGTCATCTTTTTCACATTTCATCATCATTTATGTGTATATGCGGAACTTACCAATACGACAAGCATGTTTAATTGAAAAGTGTATGTTTATGAAGCCTCCGGAATTGTAACTTATTGATGGGCTTAGCGCAATTAACAAAGTTGTAAGTTTGATGAATTTAGGGAGTTGATATTTGAACAATGAACACCAGTGTGGGCACAACGTTAAGCCACTATCATTTGGGCCTTTGCTTCGGCGAAGTACAAGTAGATTAGTAGAGTAGCCAACCAACCAAACTTGAATTGTATTGATGATGTTGGCTACATTTGAGGGGGTAGACCGTAGACTAGTACCAACTAGAGGTGGCCAAGGGCCGGGCTCAAAAATTGAAGCCTGGGCCCGACCCTTGGGTGGGGAGGGCCGGGCCTAAAAGGGCCGGACTCTAAATTTTAAGCCTTGGCCTGGCCCTGGCCTTAGCCTTTAAATATTTTTTTTGAAGGCCCGTGAGGGCCGGGCTACACAATTTGGGCCCAGGCCCGGTTTTGACATTTTGACGGGTCCAACTGGGCTTTGGAAGGCCGTCTAGGGTTCCGAAAACACGGCTCTATTGCTCTCCGGGCCGGATCGACCCGTGAAAATGGCCACCTCTAGAGTCTAGTACCAAGTAGAGATGGAAGTTGGGCCGTGGGCCAATGGGCTAGCACGGCCATCTGTGGCCCAAGTTGGCCCACATCAGCACTGACCAAAGACCGCGATGCGACGCGCAATGGGCCATGGGCGTGCTGGGCCTTGCTTTTATGAAAATGGCGTCTTGGCCGCAAGACGCATCTACCGTCTTCGGCCAACTTAGACGCAGCGTCTTGCACGTCTTAGCCCTTATTTTTAGTGATTTATAATTAATTTTTTGTAAGTTTTCTATTATTATACTCCGTTATAATATAATATATTGAGATTTATGAATGTTGATATTATACAATATATACCGGGTTCACGTTTTGTGAGACTAATTAACTACAATGGTTGTTGTGAGGTCAGATCGTTTCGTATTTTTAACTTTTTTTAATTTTTAAATGATTAATAATAAAAATTCACTTTGTATTTGCATTATTTTAAGCTTAAAAAATTAAATTCGTTCAAATTTTCAATCGCCATTGAAAAAATCTCAAAATATACAACATCATGCGGAGGTAGCGGCAAGACGCTAACGACCCAGCAAGACGACACAAAGACGGCAAGACGTTGGGCCAGCCAAGCCGGCCGCTTGGGCCTTCATTTTGAAAACAAGACGCAAGACGCAAGACAAGACGCAAGACGCTTAATCGCGCCACGCCAAAATTTAACTTCAAAGACGCCACGCCGCAAGACGTGCCGGCCAAAGACGCCCACTTCCATCTCTAGTACCAAGCAACAACTACACGGGAGAGGAAGGTTTGGGACCCACCCACGTCTTACAATATGGAATTCCAACGTGGCAGACACCTCGACCTCTATAATCATTTTGGCGGTCAAATTAATTCACCTAAATCATTGAATAAATCCCCCTCAAAACTACTTCCTCCATTCCGTTTGATTGTATACGTTTGGTTTTTTGACACTATTCACGAGTGAGGATAATGGTCGATATAATTTTTAACATATAAAATAAAACATAATCATGTGGGATCTTGTTTTAATTGTCTTTTCGAATACATTATTAATATCAAATTTTTATAATTTTTTGAAATACGTAACTAAAGATATGAACAAAAGAAAACGTGTATCGACGTACGTGCAAAAAGCAAACGTATAGAATCAAATGGAATGGAGGAAGTAAATGAGAGGGAAAATAATATTAATTATTTAATTAAATTAATTAATACTCCATATTAAATTAAAACAAATATAATTGAGAAATATCGAAAAACACGCCGGCGTAATCGTCACGTCGACGCTGTCCCAATTAACATCAGTCCCCCATTTTCTGGGTTTTTTTTGCATGTTTCTTTCCCGATTTAGGGTTTTGAATTTTCAGTTTTACTGCGGATCTACCTGCTTTGTCTTCTTTTTACTACTGATCGATTATGAACTGACTGATTTTTATAGAGGAAGAAGATATTTTTGTTAATTTTGGGAATTAATTAGTGATTGATTAATGATGGAATCTACTGCGGTGGAGGCCAAGGAGAGTAAGTTGATGAAGGCTGTTTTTGCTGTTTCTGGAATCATGGTTACTCTTGTTATTTATGGTCTTTTGCAGGTATTTTCCACCACTCATTTTACTTCTATTATGTTAATGTTTTTGTTTTAATTAATTAATGCTTCATTTTGGCCTGATCTTCATTATGATCCTTCATTTCTTTATTTATTTATTTATTTGGTGTCGTTTATGTCCGACCAACTGATTTGTGAGTTTTAGCTGAAATATTGATTGAAAGACAAGTTTACTTCTGGAATTATGATGTTAGGTATGTTGGTGCGCTGCTCTCACAACCATTTCGGGTGATTTTAAGAGATTTGAGTTAGGGTTTTAAGGTCCAGGACGCTAATATGTATGCGATTTATGAAGCGTTTTTGTGTACGGTGCTGTGAGTTCCAATTAGTTTGGCAGCTAAGTTTTTGAGTTCTAGCTGCAATGAGCGTTTCAAAAAATCGCAAACTTTTGAAAATGGTGCTTTGATTCGGCGACAATGTAGTTGGGGTTTTGAGGTTTGAAGCAATTGCATGCTTATTGTCAGCTGCTTTTCTGCGCGAAACAAGTTTTTGAGCGGATGATATTCACTGTAATTAACCGAGGTCTTGCGTTTTTACAGGAAAAGATTATGAGAGTACCGTACGGACAAAACAAAGAATTTTTCAAGTATTCACTGTTTCTCGTATTCTGCAATCGTCTTATGACTTCAGCTGTCTCTGCTGGTGCTTTATTGGTACAGATGTTATACAGTTTATTCAGACAACCACTTACTATTCCATACATTTGCCCTGCTGTAGTCTAGTGATTTGTCGAGAAATTTGATATTTTCTGATTCCTGACGATCTCTGTTTTTCTACTAGGCTAGTAAGAAAGCTTTAGATCCAGTTGCCCCGGTTTATAAATATTGCCTGGTCTCAGTAACAAACATTCTTACTACGACATGCCAATATGAGGTAACTAAACTGTTGTGATGGCGTATGAAAAAAGAATTTGTTGATTTTGTTCATGTAAACTTCACCATCTTCTTCTTTTCAGGCTCTTAAGTATGTCAGTTTTCCTGTTCAAACTCTAGCAAAATGCGCGAAAATGATTCCTGTCATGGTGAGTTCATGTTGCTGCTAGTGAAATCTTACATAAAAAATTTGCAATTATTTCCTGAGGTGGGCGTGCAAACAGCACTTGTGTCTCTGTGATGGAGATGCAATTTAAATTATCTCTGCTACCCGGTTTATATCAGCTAGCAACAAGTATCCTAATGGTGCTACCTAAAGTGATTGTAGTAATCATACTCCATTCATTTTATGGCTGCTTCTATTTATCAGTTATTTGAAATGGTTTAACGATAACTTTTCCAAGGAAGGAGATAAACAAAGGAATTTTAGTTTTTTTTTCTTTTATTAATGGAGGCTTAGAGGCTTCTAAGTTCTAGTGGACCTTACAAGGAATGCCTATAGAACGGCAATTCTTCTCTATGAATGTACTGCATTGCGTGAATGTTTGATATTCTTTTCTTATAATGCGTTGGTAGGTTTGGGGCACCTTGATTATGCAGAAAAGATATAAGGGGCTTGACTACTTGTGGGCAGTTCTTGTAACTGTTGGATGCTCTATATTTATACTGTATCCAGTAAGTTTCATTGTTTTTCTTTTATTTTTTGTTTTGTTTATAATCATCTTATGCTTGTTTTTGTAAGACTTTGCTTGCTGCTGATTTCACTTGTGATATGATATTCTGGTGCTTGATTGCTTTGGCCAGTTCTTTGTCTTGCTCTCCCTGAGTATGGGCTCTCGACAAAATTATTGCAGTAAAAGAAGAACACTCATCTTTGCACTTTTCGTATATTCTGATTGTTTTGTATTGCCTGTGATAATCAAGTTATTAGCCACTTGTTTCGTTATTTAGCATTAGTGATGTCACTTTTCTCTTGTTGTATCAGGCTGCTGATGATATTAGTCCTTACAATAATGGAAAAGAGAGCTCAGTTTGGGGTGTTTCGCTCATGGTTGGATACCTTGGGTATGATTACAAACTCCAACTGCTGTTTTTCCCCACATTTGTTTGAGTAAAACATTATAATACTCATTAGATCAACTTTTTGTTCCCTCCAGTCATTAATCTTTTGATTCACTGACTCACTGTCACCTTTTAGATGGAACTATTGAATGGAGTACTCATTGGTTCTGTACTTCGACAGTCAGATGAAAGTCAATATGTTTTCTTGTTAGAGCTGCATGTAAGCTGTAAACCTTGCTGTAACTTAGTCACTAGTACGAAGGATTACGTGAGCTAAAAGAAATTACAGAAGCGTTGACCTTGAACTATCAGAGATTTTCCTTATTGTCGATTCTTTGTATTTTTGTGTTTATGGGACTTTATAGGAAGAACCTTGATGTACAACTGTACAAGTAGATTATTTTTCTCCAAATTTTCGAGCATGTGAGGATCGCATCATATGTTTCTGAATGTTGAATAATTTGTGTTGCCATGTCTTGCTACTTGGTCGTAGACTGCGTTATCATCTTGCTGATTATGTTGTATCCCCCATGCTGCAGATTTGATGGCTTCACGAGCACCTTTCAAGACAAACTATTCAAAGGCTACAATATGGAAATACACAACCAAATTTTTTACACAACATTGTGCTCTTGTATGTTGAGTATGACAGGTGGGTGGTGTTGCTATGTATGCAACATTCATGATCTTCTCTATCATTGTATTACTGTATGCAACATTTCATTAGTTCATGATCAATTACATTTATTGACGAATTTGGTTTTCGTGTGGCAGGTCTCATTTTACAAGGGCAGCTTGTGACTGCAGTTGAGTTTGTTTACAGGCACAACGACTGTTTATATGACATTGCTTTACTTTCTACAGTAAGCTCTACGAAACAATTCTGCTGAGATTATCATGTCACGTCCTACCTTCTGATCCTTTTGTTCTGCATTAGTCAAACGTGTCTGAGTATAGATTCCCTGCAGGTAGCTACAGCTAGCCAGTTTTTCATTTCTTATACAATCCGAACTTTTGGGGCTCTCACCTTTGCCACCATAATGACAACTAGACAGGTGCACTTTCTTTTCGCCCTGCTGTCTAACTTAGATGTTATACGGAGTACATTGGAATAACTAGCTAAAACGATTGTTCTTTCTGATTGTAGCTTCTCAGCATCCTTCTCTCTTGTTTGTGGTTCGCTCATCCGCTAAGTCCACTGCAAATGGTTGGAGGAGTAAGATCCTTAACTTGCAGAACTTTCGATTTTTTTTTACAAGGCTAACGTTCTGTCCCGATATAATATATTACTCCGTAGAACTTAGAAGGGGAGACGGTGAGAGCGATGGAGAGAAGGGGAGGGATGATTGGGATATCGGTGTTTTATGATCTTTCCTACGGTGGAAGAACTTAATTTAGCTAGTAGGAATTCGTTCTTTAATGGTGAAATATCAGTCATTCAATTCAATTATTGACGCAATTTCATACATACAAATCCCCTTTACCCTGCAATTTACAGCAGCCATTGAGGGAGGCTTTGGGGCAGTGTTATAGGGATCCCTTCGTTTGTCTCCCTTTTGGTTTCATTCAAACCGACTTGCCATCCTAATTCCTAACAAAGAATATCACACTCCTTTGTCCCTCCATATTGACCAAATTAGACCTTTGGTATCGTGTTAATGATACATTGATTTTATACCAGGTTATTGTCTTCGGTACACTATATGCAAAAGCCTTCCTAAGGAATGAAGCTCCGAAGCAGCCACCACCACCGCCGGTCGATGCGCAAGATACCGAGTTGGCTCCCTTAAAGGAGAACCCGTAAGTTGAAGACGAGTTTTCTTACTCAAGATTTTGTCATTTAGTTGAACTCGGTTTAGGATTTCTAGTGATCTTAACATAGATTCCAGAACCGGTGGAAATCGAGCGGATTTTCTTGTCGAGAGTGATATAAATATCCGGTAGCAGTAGGCAGTAGCAAACAGGTGTAGGTCATAGGCATTTTGTTAGTCTTATACTCTTATCTTCCTAAAATTTCAAAAAGAAAAAGCAAAGAACAACATACTCCACATTTTGTTAGACTGCGTAAAATGCTAATGTATTCGATGAAATCGTGCAACGAAAATTCTTGTTCTGACCCAAGACTTATTCGTTTATATAAAGCGAATCAGTTTTTAGTCTGATGTGTGCTTATTTTTATAAGAAACAGTTTTTTATGACAGTTTATGTTTGTGTCGATTTTGAAATGGTGTCGTGATGTCTCGTAGTGGCAATTTGTTGTTAATATACAAGGCTATATGACAAATTGTGAACTGTTTTTAGGTAATCAATGATCAATTATATGGAAGTTGTAGAATAAATTATTTAAGCACCTTCTTCATGTTATTTCATAAACAATTTGAAAGAAATCACTATCCAGATCATCTTTAGGATTTCTTCTGAACGAGTCTTTATAAACAATTAGAATAACGATTTGGCAAGTTTGCAACGATAAAAGAAACGAGTAAATAGTTGTAGACATGTGGTAGCACCAAAATTATCAATCTCATAGATGCCGAGATTGTTTCAATACTTATGGTTGAATTAGGTTTATATTCTATTGTACTAGTGACCTTAAGCGATAGAATATTTGGCTTATGATATCCAATCCAATCTTATTAATTAATTAATTAGAGTATGACTAAAATTAGTGTAACTGCTAAATAGGTAAATCTTTAATGATCACATATTCACATAACTGGAAAACTTCCTAAAGAAATTGGATAAAAAAGAAATTAAGAAATCAGATAAAATTAGGATAAGATTATACTCTAATTATTATGAATTTAAAAAACAAATAAGATAAAAGTAGGATAAAATTAAAGAGTAATCAGAAACAGAATAGAATTAGGTGAGTAGGGAAACAATCCCTATTCCAAAAAGCATACTCCGTACTATAAATAGGACCTCAATTCCCCCACCCACAATTTCAATCATCATCTGCTAATCACAAATCATAAAATCAATCCAAAATAATCTCTTTTTTTATTTTTAATTAAACAAAAAAAAGAAAAGAAAAAGATGTCGGTTGATCTAACACCAAAGGTGGCGAAGAAGGTGTACGGAGGAGAAGGTGGATCATACTATGCATGGTGTCCAAATGAATTACCAATGCTTAAACATGGTAACATTGGTGCTTCTAAGCTTTCTCTCTCCAAACATGGTTTTGCTCTTCCTCGTTACTCTGATTCTTCTAAAGTTGCCTATGTTCTTCAAGGTATTTTCTTCTTCTTTTTTAATTTTTTTTAGGGTTCAAGTTGTTTTCTTTTGTCTATTTTCTTTCTTGGGTTTCGATTGTTTAATCCTCATGGCTCATGGTTTGTGGTTGTGTACGTACGTATACAACTGTCTCATATATTTGTATGCATGCGATCATCCTGTTATATCAATGTTTGTTTTTGGTCGTTGATTTAATTATTTGATGATCAATGTCACTGAAAGTGATTTCTTTTTGTATGAAATTGACTTTAATTAATAAAGGTTATTAAATCAAGATGTCTTTTTCAGAAACATGAATACAAAAAATTACCCAATTCACAAGATAGCTACTACAACATGGTAAATAAACAATAATTCTTAGATGTAGATTGCCACCATAATAGAAGTACTACTACGTAGTACAATTTAAAATTGATTTAAAAACAACTGTTTGATATGATGTACTCCTTGACTACTTCGCGTATAATACTCGCTCGCTCTCTTTCAATTATTCGATGACAGTAGACATTCACTCAGCTTAATTCTTAATTTCTAGTCATCTTATAATATTTTATCTATCAGTGCAGAGGAAGAGTCTGTTTAAATTTATAGAATAAAAATATAAACAAATGATTTAAGATTTCCGTGACCATAAAATGCATTGTCTTTATTTGTTACAGGCCAAGGAGTCGCTGGAATTGTTCTTCCTGAAAAGGATGAGAAGGTGATTGCCATTAAGGAGGGTGACACGATCGCTCTCCCTTTCGGCGTGGTTACGTGGTGGTACAACAAGGACGACACTGATTTGACCGTTCTCTTCTTAGGCGACACCTCCAAGGGTCACAAACCAGGACAGTTCACTGACTTCTTCCTCACCGGGACCAATGCAATCTTCACCGGTTTCTCAACCGAGTTTGTGAGCCGAGCGTGGGACTTGCCTGAAGATGCTGTCAAAAGCTTGGTTAACTCGCAGTCAGGCAATGGTATAGTCCAACTATCTGGGTCCCACAAAATGCCTGTACCTAAGGAGGAGCACCGTAATGGGATGGCGTTGAACTGCTTGGAGGCGCCCTTGGATGTCGACATCAAGAACGGTGGAAGGGTGGTTGTTTTGAACACGAAGAACTTGCCTTTGGTTGGCGAAGTTGGGCTTGGGGCTGATCTTGTTAGGATTGATGGAAAGTCGATGTGTTCTCCTGGGTTCTCGTGTGACTCTGCGCTCCAAGTGACTTATATTTTGAGGGGAAGTGGCCGAGTTCAGGTTGTCGGGGTTGATGGTAAGCGGGTGTTGGAGACTACCCTAAAGGCTGGCGATTTGTTCATTGTTCCGAGGTTCTTTGTGGTCTCGAAGATTGCTGATGACGAGGGCATGCACTGGTTCTCCATCATTACAACCCCTGAGTACGTATTCTTGTCTATTCACTTGCATATTATATCGTCTAGTTCAGTCCAACAGTTACAAATGTGTATTTGTTCTCTTGAGTGTTTGGAACTGATATAGTTTGGTGTTGATTGTTATGACAGCCCCGTGTTCACACACTTAGCTGGGAGGACGTCGGTGTGGAAGGCTCTGTCTCCAGAAGTGTTACAGGCTGCATTCAACGTGCCAGCTGACACCGAGAACCAGTTCCGCTCAAAGAGGACTTCTGATGCTATCTTCTTCCCCCCAAATTAGAGGAAGATGGAGAATATCACCGTGCTAAATACTGCTATAAGAATAAAGCAGCACTTTAGTTTGTTTTGAATTGCACTAGGGTTTAATTAGTTTGCTTTAGAATTCTTCAATTTTCATTCTAAGTTTTTGGCATATAAGAGTGATTGTATGCTTTCAAATATTTCTTTCATAAAGTTTGTCCTATGGACATAGGTTAAAAACTTAAAATTATCTACATTTTACAAACGTGCTTTTACAATTTACTTTATTTGTATCCTCAGTTTTTCTTGCATATTCAACGATCTTCACGCGCTAAAATAAAAGATTCTTAAACGTTGAATTTATCTAGCCGGCGAAAAGCATGAGGTAAGTTCTCACGATATCATCAATTACGGTGAACAATAAGTTGATTCAATAATATACAAGACTATCCCAAATAAAAAGGGAATTAAAACGGTTTTACTCGTACGACACATTGTTTATGAACAAAATATGACCACTTTGTAGATAGCTCGACATATGCATGAAACCGTTTTATCGTAGAGTATGTCCAAAATCAATTACTCCAAGAGTCCAAGTACATCCGTTTATACGTTTAGACACCCCAATTGCGCCAAAAAAAATCGTTAGGGTTTTAGAATGCAAAAATGGTTTTGCTGAAAACGATGGAGCATCAATCTCCTGTAATTGATTCTACATTTATCGACTTCTGCAATTCTCGCGGCATTTTAACTGGTACCACTGAATATCTCGAATTTATTTTCATTAATTAATCTTCTATTTTTTTTATTTTTTTTTTTAATTTGATGTTGTTGTTGTTGTTGGATGCTAAATACCGCAGTTGTAATTTGATATTTTCACACAAGAGTTCTAGGAATGTATTTTTAGGGTTTATATGAATGCAGCTTGTCTTCTATTCAAATTTTAAGCTTTAATCTAGCTGAGAAATCGATTCATTTGCTTTGGTTTGTGTCTAAAATTGATTTGCGTAAATTTATGAAGTCGGATTGATCATTAATGTTTATTGTGACTGTTTTAGTTGAAGATTTTCTGATCCACGACCTCAATTCCCTCAAATTGTTTGCGGAAAAACAGTTTGATTCAGAGAGATTGAAACAGGTTCACCACTTAGTAACTTTCTTATCATTGTTGACATAGTTTCCTGTCATAATTAAGCTTATATGATTGTAGTGTATGATACTCCGTATTATTTTTAAATTCACGCTGTAAACGTGATATCCTGTCGATTAACAGGGAATTGATCATGTCCTATTGATAGTAAATGGGCTGCATAAACCCTGGTTGAATGGTGTCGAGTTACTGAAAGATGCTCAGGAAAACAAAAGAAATTTATCCCTTTCACTTGAAGGGTATGTCTCACGCTTTTGCGATTTCACTCTTTCGAGGAATCAATGTTAACAATTTGCTAATTTTGGAGAAGGTTCAATTCTTTTCTTCACGGTGGTTTACGAGAAGGGTTTGTAACCGAACTAGTTGGACCTTCATCCTCTGGGAAAACACAGGTGAATGTTTACTTCTTCGTTTTGTTTTGCTCAGCTGAAATGTCGGATGTTTTGCTGCGGCTTGAAAAGTTTTGACCTTTGCATGATCTTCAAAGCTCTCGTGCATAGTGTTTGATCTCGTGTATCTGCTACTGCAATTATATCTAGGCCTGCCTGCAAGCCGCAACATGTGTTGCAAAGGGACATGTAGGGGGTGTTGTATTCATTGACACGGGAAACTCCTTTTCTGCATCCCGCATTGCTCGCCTTATCAGCCATGCTTCATGTTCCACTTCGGCACAGGTTTGACATTCCTTCTTTCGGCAACTCTTCTATAGGACTGTCATAGCGCACGGCATGTCCAAAAGAGAAAGGTCAAGTTTAAATTTGAGGGTATCAACTGAAACTTACGGTTACCTAGTTAAATTCTGGGTTATTATCGTTATGACTTATGAGTCAATTTTATCATAAAGGATGGACTCATACGACAATTGTCTACTTTATATTCATTTTTAATTGGAGCTAAGAAAAGGTGAACATGTGCTACTCCGTATTACCTAGGAGAAATTTCAGCTCACAAGATGCTTTTTATGTTTTCTCAGCGATTGTCTGTCTCGAAAAATTTAAAAGCAAGGCCCTTGAGTATAGTTTTAAAAAGTTTAAAATTACTTCAAATTATTAGAGTATGGGGATGATGACAATTTCAAACTTGAAGCAGATTTTGACATCGTGGGGCTGCTGCGCTCTGTTCGGTAAAAAGACAGTTGTTGGATTTTCTTATAAAAAAGAAGTAACTGAAAGACAAAGCCGGAGATCTCGTACTCATGAACTCTTATGAGCCTTTGTAGAGAAGTTTCATTTTGTGAATATTATCCCGCTTTTCTTTTGTTTACCTATGGCAGCAAAATCACAATGCTCTGCATAATGTGATGAAGAACATTAGTTGCCATCCAGTATTCGATATCTTCTCGTTGTTCGATGTGCTACATCAACTGGAATTGAAATTAAAGCAACAGGTTTGATGTGGACTTATAAATAACCATCTAGTTCACATTAGTGCTCCTACTATTACTGTGGTATAGCTGATATTTGGAACTTTGCTAGATGCTTTCAAGGCAGTGTTCTGTGAGATTACTAATTGTGGACTCATTTTCATCATTGATCATTCCTTTTCTCGGAGGTGGTGGACCACATGGTGAGAACTCCTTCAACCATTGCTAACTTTCCAAATTTCTCATGTCTATAGTGATGTCCTGGATTCCTGGCACTATTTTTGTCATCACGATGACAAGACTGAACCAAAGTAAGGCCATTGCACAATGTGTTTGGTTTTCTAAGTCACTTGTTGTTCGTGTCTTAACTCGCTCCTTCCTGCAACGCGTAGCTTGTGGAAGTGGTCCTCATATATCCAAGATTTCATTACATACTTAATGTGTGTTCCAGGACATGCCTTAATGGTTTCAGCTGGATTTTTGCTGAAGAAGATAGCCCATGAATATAATGTGTGTGTACTGGTGAGTTTCATATCTGAACTTCCAATTGGCCAATACATAGCCTGCTTGAAGTGTTGAACATTTCAAAAATCTCAGTTTACTAATTACATCACAATTCTGAAAATTAGTTTCATCTCCTATTCTTCTGTATTTGTCATTCTTGTGATCTGTGGTTTAATTTAGTTTCTTATAATGAATTTCATTCTATCATTTTTCTTTAAAATCAGAAACACTCTCACTTTTCCTAGCGATTCCACTTTACTCTCGCATGCTAGCCTTTTGACGCCTTTCCCCAAAATCTGTTTGGCAACGTGTATTGTTTTGTCAAGTACGTTCTTGTGCTCATGTTACACCGTACATTTTTTTTTTTTTTAATCAACGTAATTGTGCAATACACTAAATGAAGGTCAACTTCTCAGGTGACCAATCACATGGTGGCGGGAGAAGGTGGTTCTGCAAAGCCAGCTCTAGGAGAAAGTTGGAAAACTGTCCCACATGTCAGGCTTCTCCTTTCTCATGATCGAGAGAAACATAACTGTAGCATTTCTGTTGTTAAGCATCCATCTGTTGTAAGTTTCTTGATGCGTCGCCTATTTTCGTCTTTTCACTTTCAGTGATATAAATAATCTCGAGGTGTTTGTTATTTTCAACATATATGGGACTAGTCTAACTGATTATGTATATCCTCCTTTCAACAGGCTGCTGGAAATCAAACAGTGTTTACAATCCATGGTTGGTCACAATCTTCTTCCTAAGAGAGGTCGAAAGGATGATAATCTTTACACTCCTCTTACATGGACATTAGGTGAGATCATACATGCACAACTTTTATTTTAGATAGCAACTAGCAGTTGCACAGGGGATATCACCAATTGTTTTGTAGAACTATGAAAAGCATTCATGGAGATTCTTCGGTTTTATAGTAAAAAACTGAGAACACGATATCTAGGATTATCATAATTTGTTCATTGTCTATTTTTATGCGTCAAGCTTTTTCCAACGTCAGTGTTCTCTGGCAGTGCCACAATCGTCGAAAAATCCATGACCTCTCTAATTATATGAAATGCTTGAGAGAGAGATACATTATTGATCTTACTGCACCTGAACATTTATGGAACTGAAGCTGTATTTGGGATTCTTAAAATATATTCATAGTGAGTTGGTGTCTTTAGCAGTCAGCAGTTAGAGATTTTTTAGACGTAGGTTTCCCAGTTCTAACTAATACACCAAAGGAGGAACCCTTGAAACAACTGCTCCACCTTATCAACTCCATCTTCTATTATTCTTCAGAGTTGAGCACATTTGCGTTCATATATAAACTCCAATGGTAGACTCTAACATTCATCAACACAATCCCAAAAGCAAGTCCAATTAACTACCACCTCTTTTCCGAACTCCTCATCATTTCCACGTTCCCAAATGGCTTTCTCTATGAAGTCCCAAATCTTCCATCTTACGCTCTTCTTACTCATAACATTTGCCACCTCAGCCCGGTTCCTCGATGAAACAGATGCCCCTGTCCCTGCGCCAGACACCGGAGTCGATGATGGTACTGATTCCCCAGTAACTGGGAATGCTGGTACATCCACCGTCACTGGTGGCAGGGCTGGTGGTGCAGCCACCGTCACTGGTGGTGGGGCCAATGGTGCATCCACCGTCACTGGTGGTGGGGCCAGTGGTGCATCCACCGTCTCTGGTGCTGGGGCTGGCGGTGCAGCCACTGCCTCTGGTGTTGGAGCTAGTGGTGCAGGTGCTGGAATTGTTGGCGACCACCCTGATTTAACCTTTTTCATGCACGACATCTTAGGCGGGACCAACCCATCAGCCAAAGCAATCACTGGTATTGTGACCAACCCAGCCGTGAATGGTCAGGTCCCTTTCGCAAAGCCCAATGGTGCCGTCCTTCCCACGAGTAATGGCCTCCCCCAGAACAATGCCAATAACGGGATCATTAACAACAACAACGTCCCATTTTTAACCGGGCTTGGTGGGGTCAACCCAAATGTTATGCAGAACAACGGCAACAACAACAACTTTGTAGGAGGGAACGGTTTTCCAGTCGTGAATGGCGCCCAATTCTCCGCACAGAGCAGCCTTCAACAGTTAATGTTCGGAACAATGATAGCAATTGATGATGAGCTGACCGAAAGCCATGACCTTGGTTCAGGCATGCTAGGTCGAGCTCAAGGGTTCTACGTCTACAGCTCGGTTGATGGGAAGACACAGACAATGGCAATGACTACGATGTTTCAAGAAGGCGGATACGCCAATAGTCTCAACTTCTTTGGGGTGCATCAGACATCGGTTTCTGAATCGTTAATTGCAGTCATGGGTGGGACGGGTAAGTATGTGAATGCTAAAGGATTTGCACTTGTCAAGACTCTTCCTGTCGCTCAGCAAGAGACTGATGGGTTGGAGACGGTGCTGGAGTTCAATGTCTATCTTACTTACTAGTCAATTTGTGAACTTTCATTGCTGTATTATTCATCTGGCTTTTGATTTTAGTCGGTTGTCGATTGTGTGTAAACTGTAAACTATTATTATCTGTTCATCATGAGGATAAATATGTTCCATATTAATGCATTTTATCAATCTTCTACCTTTTGTATTGTTTATATAGTTTTGTATTCATAATATCATATGGAATAGTTCCTAAACCTTGAATTTGTACGTATTTTAAAAAGATTGTAATCAAAATGAATACTCTCAGTTCTTTAGTATTGCTCTTCTTTTTTACTTCCTCAATTCTAAAATAAGTGTCCCCTTTTCAATGTAAAAAATAAACACTTATTTTGAGATGAAGGAGGTATCAACTTCTAGCTCATCTCATCAATTTATGTTCTTGATCATTTACAGTAAGATTCAATTTTTTAATGCGTAAATTCTCGAATATATCATGCAAACAACACACTAAATCGACCATAACTTTAACAAGACGATATAATCAAAGTTTAAAACAATACAAATCATTAATAAACAACCTACATATCTCAAGATTCAAAAATCATATCTTTTGATAGTTTATTAAATTAAATTAATGCAAAATCAGACCTCTAAGTCTAAGTCCACACCTACTCCACAAGTGTTGCATATTTGCATACAAAACTAATATTAAAAGCCCTTGGTGAAGCACACCACGAATGTTCGCCTCGCACATTCGCACCAAACTCAACCTTCAAATAATTCTTTTACATATTGGCAAAAAAATAATATAAAAAATAAAAAATCTTCACATTCAATTTTATTTAGGATTATTTTACAAGAATAATCCATACTATTGATGATCTTTACAAAATAATCCGAACTATTGATTATCTCAAAATAAACCAAACTTTGATAGTTATCTTCTCAAAATAATCCATACTCAAAGTTTTTTCTCTCAAAATAAACCCAAATAATTCCAAATAGTTTATTTTGAGAAAACAACTATCAAAGTTGGGTTTATTTTGAGATAATCAATAGTTCGGATTATTTTGAGAAAATCATCAATAGTATGGACTATTCTTGTAAAATAATCCATTTATTTATTATTTAAAAAGAGCAGCGATACTTTTCTCCTCATACACGACCACGACCACTAACAATAACAGTCATGCACTTGAACCAATCCAAAGCTACCACGTCATGAAACTGACCCCACAAGACCCCAACATAAAGCAACTCTGGTACACGTGGCGGAGTGTGATTGGAGGAAAATAGGTGTAACGCAAACATTGCTTCGTTTCCTCGAATTCCCAGAATGTTGTGCGTATAAAACAGTCATCTTCTTCTTCATCCTAACTTTTTAGCGAGAGAATATTTGTTACGCATATTAAAACTACAAAGTTGGGTTGGTTTACTCTTGTACAAAAACAATCAATCAAAAACTACTCGTTTAATTTTAACAACTCATAATTTTATTCCGTTGAGGTTTATTCTTTACTTTAACTTCTAATCTCATCATTCTAATCTTAATTGACCATTTTATTTCTTCAGTTTATCTAAGGATTCATGATTTCCAATATTAAATCATTTGTTGTTTTGTACTGAAACTCCATGATTTTGGTTACTAATTGTTTGAATTGTTAGATCATGTTGTTCATTGATAAAATTTGCTATTTTTATGATGTAAATCTAATGGATAACAACAAGTTATTTGGTGGTTTCTGTGTTTAATTTTTTTGTTATTGATTCAAGTCAATGGAGAAAAGTGGTTAAGAATTGTGATAGAAAGTTTGAGAATTTGATTTGTAATTTATTATGTTTCCTGTTGTTTTTGTACTAAATTTAATGAATTTTGTAACTAATTGTTTGAATTGTTTGATCGTATGATTAATTGTTACAATTTGCAAATTTCAGGAGTTAAATCGAATGGATAATAACTGATTTTGTGTTTTGCGTGGTTGAATTCAAGTAAACTTGAGTTTTTGTCACTGATTGAAGTCAATGGGGAAAGTAGGGGAGAATTACAGTGATAAACTGGAGAATTTAAGTAGTAAATCGGAAAAATATGGAGAATTGTTTGTGCCGTGGGCGAAAGATGTGAAAGAGTGTGAGGAAAAGTATGAAGTTAGTCGCGATTTTGGTCTTACAAGTGAAGAGGCTGCAAAAAGGCAGAAAATTTATGGATTGAATGAGTTGGATAAACATGACGGACCTTCTATATGGAGGTTGATTTTAGATCAGTTTAATGATACTTTAGTTAGAATATTGTTAGGTGCTGCTGTAGTTTCATTTGTGCTTGCTTGGTATGATGGAGAAAAAAATGGGGAGGTGGGGATCACGGCGTTTGTGGAGCCGCTAGTGATATTCTTAATCTTAATTGTAAATGCAATTGTTGGGGTGTGGCAAGAGAATAATGCGGAGAAAGCATTGGAAGCGTTGAAGGAGATTCAGTCTGAGCATGCGACTGTGATAAGGGATGGGAAAAAGGATGCTAGTTTGCCTGCTAAAGAGTTGGTGCCAGGAGATATAGTCGAGCTTAGGGTTGGCGATAAGGTGCCTGCTGATATGCGGGTTTTGAGATTGATTAGCTCAACGTTGAGGGTTGAGCAAGGGTCGTTGACAGGTGAGAGTGAAGCAGTGAGTAAGACGGTGAAGCCTGTGTTGGAAGATACAGACATTCAGGGCAAGAAATGTATGGTTTTCGCTGGGACGACTGTGGTTAATGGGAACTGTATTTGCTTGGTTACGAATACTGGGATGAGTACTGAGATAGGGAAAGTGCACTCCCAAATACAGGAGGCGTCTGAGAATGAGGAAGACACGCCGTTGAAGAAGAAGCTGAATGAATTTGGTGAAATGTTGACCATTATCATCGGTCTCATATGTGCGTTGGTGTGGATGATCAACGTCAAGTATTTTCTTTCTTGGGAATATGTTGATGGGTGGCCCACAAATTTTAAGTTCTCGTTCGAGAAGTGTACTTATTACTTTGAAATTGCTGTAGCGTTGGCTGTTGCTGCGATCCCAGAAGGGTTGCCTGCCGTTATAACGACTTGCCTTGCTCTTGGAACGCGAAAGATGGCCCAGAAAAACGCACTGGTTCGAAAGTTGCCCAGTGTTGAGACTTTGGGCTGTACTACCGTCATTTGTTCAGATAAAACAGGTACCTTGACCACCAATCAGATGGCAGTGTCAAAACTTGTTGCCATGGGCCCTAGGCGAGATGTCATCCGAACCTTCAATGTGGAGGGGACTACTTATAATCCTGCTGACGGCAGGATTCAAGGCTGGCCTGCTAGCAACATGGATGCAAATCTTCAAATGATTGCCAAAGTTGCAGCCATTTGCAACGATGCTGGGGTTGCACAATCCGGTGGTCATTTCGTTGCCAGTGGTATGCCCACTGAGGCTGCGTTGAAGGTGAGACTTTAGCAAACTATGTTTGATACTGTAGAGATGCATACATATGTATGTAGCTTTTTCGGGAGTATATTTAGTGATTAGAAATTTCTAATTATTTCAGGTAATGGTTGAGAAAATGGGATTGCCTAATGGATTGCAGCGTATTTCATCGAGTTCTGAGGATTTATTATGTATGTTTTTTTTTTTCGGTCTGAAGGATTTATTATGTATGTGATGTGTTGATAACTGTTTGTGTTCTCATAGTGTGCCATTCTTCGAATTTGATTTTTATTTTTTTACTGATTGTATTATTTGTGCTTATTGAAGCCTGTTGCCGAGCGTGGAGTACTTCTGAGCGCCGTATTGCTACTCTTGAGTTTGACCGTGACAGGAAGTCTATGGGTGTCATTGTTGCCACAGGCTGTGGGAAGAAAGCACTGCTAGTAAAGGTACTTGCTCATTACGTTTTAATCCTCCCCTCTCCCCTCAATATTAGGGAGAAAATTATCGTGGAACAAGTTGGAGATTCTACAGTGATTATGTTAAAAGGACATGATGTACAGTGTGAGGAATTTTGTATGCTTGTTCGACAATTGTCGACCTATGTTAGAAGTGTGCTTACTGTGAAATGCTATTTTGGCAGGGTGCTGTGGAAAATTTGTTGGAAAGGAGCTCTTTTATACAGTTAATTGATGGTTCTGTTGTAGATTTGGATCAAACGACAAAGAGGACAATATTGGACAGTCTACATGAAATGTCCAGCAGCGCCCTGCGTTGTTTAGGATTTGCTTACAAGGAGGAACTTTTAGAATTTGCCACTTACGATGGTGACGAGGATCACCCAGCGCATGACCTTTTGCTCAATCCATCTAACTACTCTACAATCGAGAGCAAACTCATCTTTGTTGGCTTTGCTGGCTTAAGAGTAAGTTTTGCAAATGAGGTTGCTGTTTTTAAACCAATAAAATGTTGAGACCTTTATAAAGCTATGTAGGAGAGTCTGTTGATATGGTTTCTCATTTCTTTTGAAGGACCCTCCACGTACAGAGGTGCCTCAAGCAATTGAAGACTGTAGAGCTGCTGGTATTAGAGTCATGGTAATTACAGGAGACAACAAGAATACTGCAGAAGCCATCTGTCGTGAAATTGGCATTTTCGGGTCTCATGAAGACATTCGGGGAAGAAGCTTGACAGGAAGAGAGTTCATGGAGCTTGCTGACAAGAAAAGTCATCTAAGAAAAAGCGGAGGTTTGCTCTTCTCCAGGGCCGAGCCTAGGCATAAGCAAGAAATTGTAAGGGTGCTGAAAGAAGACGGTGAAGTGGTTGCAATGACTGGTGACGGGGTGAATGATGCACCTGCATTGAAGCTTGCTGATATCGGGATAGCTATGGGTATTGCCGGAACTGAGGTTTGTATATTATATTGGTCCAGAGATTCCCCGAATGTTCAAATTAAAATTAAAAAAAAATCTGCAGCTAGTACTCTTGACTCGTCATACTTTTAATTCACGATCGAGAACATATGAAAATTTGTGGATGGTTACAAAACTTACAATTTCATTCATCAACACCTTTTTTCTTGTAATAGGTTGCAAAAGAAGCTTCTGACATGGTACTGGCAGATGATAATTTCAGTACTATAGTTGCTGCTGTTTCTGAAGGTCGATCAATCTATGACAACATGAAAGCATTCATCAGGTATCCCATCTCATAATTTCCTTCATTCATCGCTGTGAAGCTATCTGTCCTTGTATTCTGTCACATATCTCGCATCGATTTATTGCCCTCATCTTTAGTTTATCTGACCTAGTACTATATGCTAATCTTGAAGCACCTTCATTACTTTGTTGCTCCCTCTTTTATGCTTTGAATTTATTTTTGACATTAGTTCTTTTGTGATATAAAGGTATATGATTTCGTCCAACATCGGTGAGGTTGCATCAATTTTCCTCACAGCTGCTCTGGGGATTCCCGAAGGTCTTATTCCTGTTCAGCTCCTGTGGGTCAACCTAGTTACCGATGGTCCTCCAGCCACGGCGTTGGGTTTCAATCCTCCCGACAAAGATATAATGAAAAAAGCTCCACGAAGGAGTGATGCCTCACTAATCAATGCTTGGATTCTATTCCGCTACTTGGTAACTCCCTTGCCTTAATAGTTCCACAATTGCACTTTAAGAGTGAACTTTTAGGGTCCCACATCAGATTCATTGCATAGAATTTATCTTTAGCTAAATTTGTTGACTTGAATGCAGGTGATCGGACTATATGTTGGGTTGGCAACTGTTGGTATTTTCATCGTTTGGTACACCCATGACTCATTCATGGGTATCGACCTTAGCCAAGACGGCCACAGTCTAGTGAGCTATTCTCAGCTCGCAAACTGGGGTCAATGCCGTTCATGGGATAATTTCACAGTTTCACCATTCACCGCCGGAGCCCAAACATTCAAATTCGATGCAGATCCTTGCGCTTACTTTGAATCTGGGAAAATCAAAGCTATGACCTTGTCTCTTTCTGTGTTAGTCGCCATCGAGATGTTTAATTCCCTCAACGCCCTTTCTGAAGATGGTAGCCTTGTTTCTATGCCCCCATGGGTTAACCCTTGGCTGCTTCTAGCTATGTCCGTCTCGTTTGGTCTGCACTTCTTGATTCTATATGTGCCCTTCCTCGCTAAAGTTTTTGGCATCGTCCCTCTCAGCCTGAATGAATGGCTGCTCGTCTTGCTTTGTTCTCTTCCGGTGATTCTTATTGACGAGATTCTTAAGTTCATTGGACGCTTTACTTCTGGATTGCAGAGATCACGAATTTCCAAAACGAAAACCGAGTGAGCGAAAGCCGCTGTTTCAAAATATCATCTCCTTCTTGGTACACTTGAGGTCTGTACCCCGTCGTTGAACTTCAGTCTCACAGTTGCTTAGGCTTTTTTTTTTTTTTTTTTTCTTCTTCTATTTGGCTTTAGAATGGGTGTATTTGCAGCCCTAAAATTTAGTAGAGCCCTGATTGCACATGTAACATTATTTGTACAAAAACTCTCAATCTTTGGTCCACCTAACATTAAAATTGTGGTGGCAGATTGATTGTTTTTGTCCAACTATCATCAGTAGTTTGTACTGAATTAACATTTGACAAGAAATGCAAAATTAGAATTTTAGCATCAGATTGTCTTATTTGCGCTTAATTTTTAAATGACATGCATTTGATCGGGGTGTTTATTCATGACCTCATGCAGTCCTTATTGTGAGGCTGTTACATTTATCTAGACTTGGTTTGGTAGCAACAATATGTTCAATATGTATTGGTTTTGTACCTCTGTTGTTTGAGCAATATGCAACTTCATGTGATATACAAGTATAATTGATTATTACGGCTGCAGTCGATAGGGTTGAGGCCCCTGCGTGTTTAGTTATGTTGAAGTAGCAGCTCAATGCAATTTTGAATGTAATTTGTACATTGGAAATTGCATCTGTATGTCGTCTTAAATCAGTTGAATTTGGGAAAAGAGACATCTAATGCCCCTTTACCCCCGCCATTTACAATAACTTTTGAGAAGTCTTGTCATATAGTTTCAAAGTAAATCTACGTGTGAAAATATATGTCAAAAAACCAGCCGACTTACAAATAACAAGCCACAAGTAACAGCTTTTAACAGTGTGCAGGCGCTACTGCTGCATTTTCTGGACACTGTTTTTACTTGATCAAGGTGATATCTTTTGTAGTACTCCATTGCCTGCGAGGCTTTAGATCTGCTTTACTGATTGCTGTAGCGCTAGACGGTGAACCTGTCTTAGCCGAAACACGCGTTTTAGTTGTGGTTGGTAATTTGTCGCCTTTACCGACCTGAATCTTCAGCTTTATTGATCCTTGCCGTTTAATTGTTCTAACATTCTGAATTGATGACTTCACTGGAATGTTAGGTCTGGAAGGATTAGCCTTGTGCTTGTTAGTGCGGCTGACTTCAGAAATTGTGGTCTGTGTCTTTTTCACTGTCGATTTGAGGGTCACTTTTGCAGTAGTGGCTGCCTTCTGGGGTTTCACATCACTTTGTGGAGATAATTTCCCTTTTGGTTGTGTTGTGCCCATGCTCTTGGTTGCTCCTAATTTTATGTGCATTTTCTTCTGTGTAGTTGATTCCTTAGTTTTGATGATCAATGGCTTCGTGGAACTTTTCAGGGCCGTTGACTCGTGCACCGTCTTCGTCGCGTCTTGTGTTCGTGCTCTTGATGTTTTCACTTGTCCTACAATTTGGTTGTAGTAGATCGAGAATATTAGGAATCGGAAACAATAAATAACTAGAAAGATTATTTTAGAAATGTTCATGATCTGGTATATATTGTCAGGTTTAGAACAACTAGTACGTAAGTAACTTGATGAAATGGTAGAAGATTGAATGCTACCTGAAACATTAGCGGACCTGGTCGCGGGTTCCTTAAAGATGCCTAGTGCAGCTGCTTGCTCAACCAACTGCTGCATCTGAAGTCCCAGCATTTGATCCTTCAACCCAACGCCAGTAGAACTTGACCTTGCAGAAAGCGGTTTGACTTCATTAGCCTCAGTATTCACCTTTCGGACCGAGCCTTGAGCCGACACAGACAGCAGCGAGCTCATGTCTGTTTTCAGTGCGCTGCAAATGCTCGTCAAGTTGGCAACTGCGACCTCCATTTGTTGCAGTCTAAGGCTATTGGCCTGAGCTACGCGATGGATTTCCCTTAAAGTGTCTTCATTCTTAAGTTTGGTTTCATCTATTTTGCTGCTGCTCCTCATCTTCAAAATTATAAATAGCAAAGTTGGCTACAAATACAATTCATTCTAATAGCAGAAGTAGTCGTCTTTATCTTAATATTATTGAACTCGTTTGACGTTAAGATCTGATGTTGCTTAGCTTGATAATGTAGGTTAAAGTGCGGAAGTTGCGAAGGGAGATTATTGAGTAAATTACCTGAAAACAGAGACGAAATGTTTCCCCCTGTTAGTCTGTTACAATGGTAATTGTCTAATCTTGTGCCAAAACAAAACCTGTTTTAATTTGTGTTTGGTTTTTCTTGTACAATTAATTAAAATAGCTAAAATGATAAAGAAGTGGAGTTTCAAGGGTTAAATGAATATGAATTGAATAGCACTACACTTATATTGACTGGGTCACTAATGCATTTTTAAAATTAGTAGTAGCAGGCGGCAGGCCCAACTTGGTATATGGCCTGCAAACATAACAGGAATGCATGTAATCAAGTTTGTAACTTATTAACAAATCATTGTCTTGTCTTATACGGAGTACTCCGTATATTATTTCAAAGCATTTACATGCAACTAACGATCAAAAGAGTGTTAAAATATGAGTTACAATATAACAACATTAATAGTCAAAGTACAATTACTAAAAACATCATACAAAATATCATCCGAATAAAGTCTTTGATAATTCAATAGAAAAATAAAACGACGAAACATGTTGAATATTTTAGCTCTCAATTTGAACTATTAGGATAAAAGAGTGGGGAATGAGACTTGATGCGTGATAATTCATTGTGAGAGTAGCCTTTGTTCTTTTACTTTAATTTAGAACTTGCGTAAAATACAATAAAATAGAAAAACTTACCCTGTAAAAGAAAGTGGGTTTTAGAGTCTGATATGGGTGTAGGCATGAAGACCCATATCCTCCGACCCTTAAAGTATGGACCTATATCCGACCTATATCTATAGGCTATAAAAATTTAGGACCCATTAGAATAAGATTCAACGCATATGGCCGGATCTAGGATCCATTGTCATTCCTGGACTAATGTACTATGTACATCATTGTTTTTAATGCCCTATAAAATTTCATGGCTACCACTAAAATTGGGGGAGGGACGTCGATCTAGTAGTAGAGTTTTAAAAGGGTGGAACTCTTTACTCTTACAGAGTACATGGGTTTATAAACAAACTAATCCAACATCTACTAAGTGGATTTGAGAGTCATCAAACATCAGTAGTACCACTTCATCATCCATTCATCCCCACAACACTATCTATATTATTTCATCATTTTAATTTGCGGCCATATATTTCTTCTTTTTGCTTTTATTTCCAACAACATTAAATCACTACCTCAACTAGATACCTCTTGTACCAAACTTCATTCGACTTGTATTAATTACAACTAACTCCATTGATTTCGATTTTCATTCATGTTGAACAAGGGTCGCGTATTCCGTCTATTTCAGTTATTTGTTTACACTTCTCTTAAATTTCTCTCACAAAAAAAATCAAACTGTAAACAATTTACTGGAACGGATGGAGTAGTAAATATGATGTTTTATGCAAAAATTGAATAAAAGTAAGACACTCTCTGTGAATTTTAGTGTGACTATTGAGTATGGTTCTAATGTTAAAACTCCGTACGATGTTTAAAATTGTAAATAAATGATAAAACATTCTCTCCTTTGCACATCTTAGTTCTACGATGATTGTTCATGTCATTTAATAACGTTGATAAAATGGTGCTTGTGTTTACATCTCATTAATTTTTTTATTGAACATTTCTTACTTTATCTAAAATCTTTTACGGAGTATATTCCTATGTTTGACTAAAAGGACATGATTTTTACGTTAGTATTTTTATTTTTCTTACAATTTGAGCATGATAAAAAAATATAAAAAAAAAGAATATATTACAATAAACATTATATTGTATTAATTATATATACTACGGAGTATTTCGTATTACACTATTACATACATATGAGTAGTAGATATATAATTTGAGACCAATCAATATAGGGTAAGTGTATAAGTGTATATAAAAGCTATATATAGAGATAAAATAAAAAGTAGTCCAGCATTGTATTGATATATAGAGTGTACAATTTCAAGTAAGATAACGCTAAAACAAAAATAAAAGCAGGAGATCGAGAATTATGTATGTAATTACGTATGTAATTGAAGAAGCTACGTTACTCCGTAGTAATGGGAGTAGTAGTAAAGATGATAGATGATATCATTGGGCAGCAACATCATCAAGTTTAGTAGTGCAAGCAACCATCCTGCGGACCATATTCAATATATAACCGCACCACATAATCTTGACCGTTCCATGATTGTTACCCACCAAAAAACCCTTTTTTCTACCACTATTATTTTCACTTTTACTACTACTACTACTACTACGAGTAACTTTGTTATCACCTTTCTTGTACACCAAGTAGTTAAAGTTAACCCTAGTTTTAACCCTACTATATAATAATACTCCCTTCTTATTATTATGACTACTTTTCTCTGTCGTCGGCGTTGGCGTTGTAAACGTGTAAGCCGTTCTAACGTATCGTTGCCTCAATGACTTAGAGTCCTCCACTGTAACACTGTCTTCTGCACACCCAAATATATTTGGTTTTGAAAATCGAGATCGAAATGCTGGGATTTTGGATCCTTCATAGGAAGGGAAACTCTTGCTTGATGATGTATAGGTAGTTGAAGAACAAGACATTATGATGATATTGGTTTTTATTTTTGTAATGATCAAGTGTATATGTTGTTGTTGAGTATATAATATATATAGATAGATAGATCGTATGTAGTGCTAATTTACATTATAGTTATATGGAAACTTGCTTTAAATTTGGATGGTGGTAGTAATGAAAACTATAAAGTATGTAGGCTTAATATTTTTGCTCTTTGAACAAACTTAATAGTCAATTCATATATATATGAGTCAAATTTTTGGATGAAGGATATTAGAGTATATGAGGAGACATAATAAAGGTTTACATTTATTATTAAACTTAATACTACTATTAATATCGGAACTTTTTCACAAATTAGTGTTATTTACAAAACAAATTAACAAAATAGGGTTCTCTCGAAACTTATTACGCTCTATGGGTCCACGTCATCGTTTTTGTATTTTTTCCCCAATTTTTTCTAAGTCGCTGTGTCAGACAGCGGTTTCGGTTCCAAAACGTCGAAACCGCTGTCCCACACAGCGTTTTCCATTGCCATCAATCTTCAACAACACCAAACTCATGTCTGCCGCACAATCTGCCATGGAACACGTCTACGGTGCCGACTACGTCTCCCTTCATGTTCGCAAGAGTAATAGGGCTGCCTTCAGGCTCTACACTGACACTCTCGGTTATAAGATTCATGACATGGAGGCCAAGTATTACGCTGATGGTGAAGATGCTTATGATATGCGCAAGGCTTTCAAGATTCATCATCATCATCATCATCATCATCATCATCACCATGCTTATGATGTTGTTGTAATTTAAATTAAAGGTTTAATCTTTGTTAATTTTGACCACAAAATATACAAATAACTCCCAAATTTCAAGCATGAAAATGATTTAATTTGATATACCACCTTCAAAATGGGGTGTAATCTACTAAACTATAACCCACAAAAAATGGTGTTGTTGAAGATTGATTGCAATGGAAAACGCTGTGTGGGACAGCGGTTTCTACTTTTTGGAACCGAAACCGCTGTTTACCACAGCGATTTAAATGAAAATCGGGAAAAAAAATAAAAACGATGACGTGGACCCATAGAGCGTAATAAGTTTCAAGAGAACCTTATTTTGTTAATTTGTTTTGTAAATAACACTATTTTGTGAAAAAGTTCATAAAGGATGTTGTGTACTCCGTATTTATATAGGTCGTTTTTTTGTAACTCTAATGTGACTTGGAGTAGTAATAAGTAATTGTTTAATAAGTAATTTGTTTCCTTTCCAATTTATGGTAAGTTCTCTTTCTCGTAGAGGTTGTACTTTAGGCCCTAGGGATAATTACCATATTTGAGATTGCTAAAATTATTATGGATAAAGTTATTGACTTAATTTAAACAATTAGATTTAACTACTTTGATTGATTTGTCTTTTGTGGATCTTAAGGATAATGTGCGATTATAAGGAGTAATTCAATAATTAGCATGAACCCATCTAATCTCACTCGTATACTTAATCTTAAATTAATGATTTTCACTGACTAGATAATATGGAGTAAAAACTTAAATACTCAAAAAATACATAAAATCCAAAATGATCATATCGATTCATTCCATACTACAAATGAAAACATACAACTCCGTACATATTTGGGTATGATCTAACCTAATAAACTTAACTCTTACCTAAGCAACTTGATTCAAATAAAGAGACCGTCTTATGTCGTGATGTGAAAGGTCCCCCGAAAAGATTATGGTGGAATCATTTAACCCGAGAATTCGTGTTTGCATATGGCTATGTTCTCATAAAAAAACAAAATAAAAAATCAGGTATTCTAGGACTGTAACCAATAAACTTATGAACGGATTATTGGACTGATTTGCTTCTTATGTTCTTCAAAGTTCAAAAGACGGTAGTTTCGTGTGAGTCCAATTCAAATGGTTTTGGCCACGGAGCAATGTTGAATGTCAGACATACGTCGTTTGGGCCTGATGTTCATATCATACCTTTTTGGGCCTATTTTAAGGAGATTATCCCTACCACACAAGTTAGACTTGTCAAAATTGACCCAATCCGTTCGACCCAACTCGACCAACTTAAGCCAAGGTCTAAACCGTACTTATAAAATGAAACTCAAAGTTGACCCAAAACCTCAAATTAACTCGATTGAAACTGATATTTCAAGAGACTCAAATTTCATTTAATACTTCGGTCTAATAACATTTAATCACCAAAACTACACTTATCAACCAAATTATACTCTATACAATTCAACAAAAAAGTATTAGACCCAAAATGTCCCAACTCAAATTAACCCAATCTCGAAATGAACAGAGACTGAACTATCCTAATCCAGACCGAACTTGATCCAACCCCATCAAAACTCAATCGACACATTCCCTCTCTAATTGACTATTCGCTCTATACACAAATCGGCGTACCTCGTATTATCGTCATTTTACCCTAAGCTTATATTTTGATGTTAAGAGTTAGAATATCATGAAAAAAAATGTTTTCCTTCTTCATTTATATTTTGCATGATCGGTGCATCGTTGATTAAACTTTGCATAAGTAGATTTTACCTTGTGATTCACGATGAGTTGATGATTGACATTGTCCTATGTATTAACTTTAATTAACCTTGTAGTCTATGTGAATTATTATGACCTTAACACTCAATTTTTTCTGAAGATAAGATTATATGAGATATGAATCGGCTCATAACTGAATCCGTAAGCAATTGAAATTAATCTAAATTATGATCTTGAAATTTCTAAGCAATTGAAATTAATCTAAATTGAGATCTTGAAATCCGTAAGCAATGCAAAAAATAGTACTTTCCAACTAAACACAAACTTAATTCCAACAACATATATAGCATGTGATATCAGCGCTGTTCATACAGTTGGAGACAATGCTCGTGCCCAAGTTTTCGTACTCCACATACCAACTATTGCTACCAGATGCAGTTCTGATATTGTTATACTCTGTAGTACTTATTCTCATATATAGTCTTGTATGTGTTTTATTGTATTTGTATCTTGTAATACTTGACATTGACGGTCAGGAATAATTATTGTAATGCAAATACTTTTACTTTTTGATAAAAAAAAAAAAATAGACAATTTTTTTTTTTTTTCCACTTCTTTACAAGTTAGTATTTCATGCGTCCCAGCGAGTTGTTTACACTTTTTTATTTTACGAGAAGAATTTATGGGCAAATGACTACGACACTAAAGGTAGTTATTCTAAAAAGTTTTACCTTGTGCTTCATATACGAGCTAGTAACTTAACTATGCTATATACTTCCTCCATTCCGTTTGATTGTATACGTTTGGTTTTTTGACACTATTCACGAGTGAGGATAATGGTCGATATAATTTTTAACATATAAAATAAAACATAATCATGTGGGATCTTGTTTTAATTGTCTTTTCGAATACATTATTAATATCAAATTTTTATAATTTTTTGAAATACGTAACTAAAGATATGAACAAAAGAAAACGTGTATCGACGTACGTGCAAAAAGCAAACGTATAGAATCAAATGGAATGGAGGAAGTATAATACATGTACTCGTACAAGGATAGATTCATATGACATATAGGAGCAGTAACAATTACTACGTAGAATGTTTGACAAGTAATCAAGCTGGAAGAGCGGAGTATAAATTAGTGGAGAAGTTATTACGTCTGAGAAAATAAAATGATTGGAGTTGAATTTCAATGAGACAGTTCACAAATTGGAGCAAGTTTGAAAATGATAGATTGACACGTTATTGTATAAACCCATGTAATCAAATCATTGCGACTATTAAGGACACTTAATTACTTGAAAATTAATTAATTAGATTAAATTCATAAATCCCCAAATTACGGGGTAATTTGCACATGGGTCCCTTGCACTTGCACATGATGACTTCTTCTTCGCCTGCCGTCTACTTGCTTTTCCTATTTTTGACCATTTTCTATCACGGCCCTTCTCTTTAACAACAATTCACAAATTCTCATATGAAGCAGAATTGTTTCTTTAGAACGGTTAAAATATTAGCAGACGAGTGGGAAGAAAGATGTTCTTCCCCACTTGTCATTTGTCTTAATATTCAATTGCTTTCACAAAGAAACTAAGCATCTGCTTCACACAAGACTTACACACAACAATTTATTCACAACTTAGGTGGATTATATTTCTCACGTACGATATTCATTCGGTCTTAGTGGAATGTCTACATTTCTTTTCATGTTGTGATGAAAAATTAGATAAAGGTAAATAATTGACCGGAAAAAATGGTGCATCCATCGATTTGAAAAAAATGGTGCACACTGAATTTTTTTTTATTACTTTAATGCTCTAGGTTACTAAAACTAAAACTCCATAACATTATCTCAAATATACAAACAACTTGAAATTAATTAAAAAGATTTGAAATTTACTATGTTATTGCATAATTCTCGATCCATAATTCAATAGCAGCTAGATGAATTCAAATATTCAATGATAAACTTCATACAAAAATTATGATGCGTTCGAAAAAAAAAAAAAAAAAAAAAAACGTGCGCTATTGAACAATTACGAACAGATGTGAGCATTCGAGTGAGTTGACCCAAGCTCGCCAAATTGGATGTGATTTTTACTACCACATACCAACCCAGCGTAGGTCCGAATCGTCCCGCCCAAGAAATGGACCGTACCCGAGTCACGGTTTTTGAGGCCCGACTCGTTGCATCTCTCCATTATGACTATTCCGTAATTTACAACCAACCGGGCAGAGTTTGGTAAATTTTGGCAAGTCTAGTCCCATTTGTCAAGGATTTCGAGGCGAGTAAAACAATGACCGAGCCCCTAGCCATCTAATTACGAATTAACCTAACAAAGTGTTTGGATATGAAGATTTCATTTGAAAACGTGTATTTGATACAAATTACATGTTTGAAAAAGTTGCAAAATTTGGATTTAGATTTGTGTAAAATTCAAGCCTAATTCTATCTAAACATAAATTTGATAATCTCAAATCCTATCCCCAACCCATGTCATTTACAACATTTACACCATTGCTTTCAGCATTATCTTGAGTCCCTACCATATTACGAGTAATAAAAGATACAAAAACTGCTCCAAACAAAAAGGATAATTGAATAGTGCAAGTTTATGATAGTTACATACTCCGTATTGAAGAAGGTTGTCCAAAAAATCGGTGAATTATTTTCTGGGGAATTTTCTTTTTCACAAATTTGCTTTAAGACAGAACTGCCTTTTAAACCAGGTTAAACGGCCATTAAATACTCACAAAAGACAAAGTGATGTTTATAGAAAGCTTGTTCTCCCCACTAGCTTCTTTGCCTTTTTTCCCCATATTTCGACCTGCTTTCTCCAAGAATCCAGAACCCGCTTTGGCTGAGACCAACACTTTCTTTTTTATGCTTTAGTGTGCACCAATTAGCTGGATTTTTCTGGTCTAAATTATTGAACCCCCAAAACCAAGCTGTTTTTAACTACTCCCCAGACCCAGTCCCCACTACACCAGCTACTATTCCCTTTTTTTCTTTTAATCTTTCCATTTGACCTGACTTTATACTTTCAACTTGTGTTTACTGTTAAATTTCATTCTTTTATGTTTTTCATTGAAGAAATTGTATGTTTCTTCATGTTTTTGATTCAGTTTCCCTAAGGAGAGCTCAAAAAGGGTACTTTGTGATTTTGGTCTAATTTCCTGTCTTCTATGATCTAAAAAGGTACTTTCTTTTTATGTTTTGGATGCAACTTTGTTGTATTGATAAATATACTACTTGTGTTGTGTTGTGTTGTTTGTAATCTAATTACTGCACTATTATCTATTGTTTGTTTTATTTTTGTTTCCAGATCTGCTATGACTGTGACTGTTTTCATTGCTTTATAGAGTTGTTTTCCTGTGATCTTTTGATGCATAAATCTGCTGTTTTTTTCCTTTTTTTTTCATCAAAAGTTGTAGTCTTTCTATATTAGCCTACAGCTCAAGCTGCTAAGACGGTTGTATGCATACCGCGAACGAAGTTTTATAAAATTTTGAATTGTGTTTTTCTTTCAATATTATGTTTCAGGTTAGTTGTATGTATATAATCGTCTTATTGAGATCTAACTAACTTGTAATGAATTTTGAATGGGACTAAGTATATTAATACTGTAGGTGTTTTGGTTTGCAGGTAATTTGTGGTTTGAACTAAATAGGAAAAAGTTATGGGTTATAAAGAATGTTTGTTGTTCATGGTCCTTACACTGTATTCTACATACCTCATGAAGGAGGTATGTGGTGATTTCTTGCTAGACTGTGGATCACCTACTAACGTAACGGTTGATGGTCGTGTTTTCCTTGCTGATAACTACGCCTCCAAGTATCTTTCTGCTCCTAAAACTATATTGGGTAACACTTCCGCCAATACAAATTTGGAGATCTATCAAACCGCTAGAATTTTTGATGGAGTTGCGACCTACAAGTTACCCATTAGCCAAACGGGAAGATACTTTATCCGCCTTTATTTCTTCCCGTTTGCTTTTGGCGTTTATAATTTGAACGCTGCAAGCTTCTCAGTCTCGGCTCAACAGTTTTCGCTCCTAAGTGATTTTACTCCTCCAAAGTCAGCTACTATGAAAGAATTCTCAGTCAATGTGACCTCAAAGGAGCTGGTTATCAATCTCCAACCTTCCTCAAAATCCTTGGCTTTCTTGAATGCGTTGGAAGTTGTGTTGGTCCCTGATAAATTGATCCAGGATGATGCCACGTTAGTTAACCCTTTAGGAGGCTTCAAAGGACTCACTTCACTGGCTCTAGCAACGGTTGCTCGGGTGAACATGGGAGGCCCTACTGTCGACTACACCAATGACACACTTTGGCGTACATGGGGTCCTGACGACAAATTGCTAGAAAATAAGAATTCAGCAGTAGCGGTGAGTAAGATTGGAGCTGTTCATTATAATCCAGCTAGTTATGCGTCGACAACTGACGCACCAGCCACTGTTTATGGTACCTGTCGAAGGATAAATACTCAGAATGATCCCTCTGCTAATCTCAATGTCACTTGGGACTTTGACATTGACCCAGGGTTCCAATACTTTATTCGGTTTCATTATTGTGACATAGTGAGCTCGTCTTTGAACGAGTTGTACTTCAATGTTTTTGTTGATTCTTTTCTAGTTTCTCCTGCCAATGACCTTTCTACTATAACGGGTAGTTTGGGTACTCCGGTGTTTGCTGATTATGTCACGACATTAAGAACCAGCAACAAGCTGCGTATAGGAATTGGCACAGTGATTGTAAACGGAAACCAACCTGATGGCATTTTGAATGGCCTTGAGATCATGAAGATGAGCAACGATAAGAACAGCTTAGATGGGGCCGCTGTTAATTTGAACGGTGGGTCCAAGAGCCAAGTAGGCATCATAGTGGGAGCAGTTGTCGGGGGCATCTCGTTCCTCGTTCTGGCGTTCATTCTCTTCTGGTTTTGTTCGAGGAGAAAACAAAAGTTGTCTCAAGGCCATTCAAAAACCTGGATTCCTCTATCTCTTACGGGAGGGACGTTCCACACGACGGGGAGCAAGTATTCAAATGGTACGGTTACTAGTGTGGCTTCAAACTTGGGGTACCGCATTCCTTTTTCAGTGGTTCAAGAGGGCACTAACAATTTTGATGAAAACCGCGTCATTGGAATCGGTGGTTTTGGAAAGGTTTACAAGGGTGAATTAGGCGACGGTACAAAAGTCGCTGTTAAGCGAGGAAATCCTCAATCACAGCAAGGTCTAGCTGAGTTCCTTACTGAAATCGAAATGCTCTCACAATTCCGCCACAGGCATCTTGTCTCCTTAATTGGGTATTGTGACGAAAAGAACGAGATGATCTTGATCTATGAGTACATGGAGAATGGGACGTTGAAAAGTCATCTATATGGTTCGGGCCTTCCTAGTCTAAATTGGAAGCAGAGGCTTGAGATATGCATCGGGTCGGCCAGAGGGCTTCATTATTTACACACCGGGTATGCAAAAGCCGTAATTCACCGTGATGTGAAATCGGCCAACATTTTACTTGACGAGAATTTAATGGCTAAGGTTGCGGATTTCGGGCTGTCTAAGACGGGACCTGAGCTTGATCAGACTCACGTTAGCACGGCCGTAAAGGGTAGTTTTGGATACCTTGATCCGGAGTACTTCAGACGACAGCAATTGACTGAAAAGTCAGACGTGTACTCTTTCGGGGTAGTCTTGTTTGAGGTACTTTGTGCAAGGCCTGTTATTGATCCAACCTTACCTAGGGAAATGGTGAACTTAGCGGAATGGGCTTTGAAGTGGCAGAAGAAAGGGCAGTTGGAGCAAGTCATTGACCCAAGTCTTCAAGGAAACATTAAACCAGAGTCGCTTAGGAAGTTTGCAGAAACTGCAGAGAAGTGCTTGGCTGACTATGGTGTCGACAGGCCTCCCATGGGAGACGTGTTGTGGAATCTGGAGTATGCTCTTCAACTTCACGAGGCTTCAATTCCAGATGATCCCGACGAACACAGCACAAACATGATTGGTGATATCTCGCCTCAGATCAACAACTTTGCTGGAAATGACGCCAGTGTTTCGTCTATGCAGTACGAAACAACGACAAATGTTGACGATCTTTCCGGAGTATCAATGAGCAAGGTTTTCTCGCAACTGGTTAAGTCTGAAGGCCGGTGAAATGGTCAGGAATTAATAAATACTCCGTACTGAAATTGGATGCTTTCTTCAGCTACTTGTATTTGAGTCGGCGTCCTTTTTTTTTTTTTTTTTTTTTTTTTTTAATGTTTAGTTAAGGTTTATTGCTATGAGAAGAGCAAGGAGGACTGTTTTTGTAGCAGAGTTTGTAATTTTTTACAATAAATGTATATGTATATTTAATTAGTTGATTCATTTTTAGGTGTTGGTAAGTTTGATTTGAGTTCTGGAAAGGTTTGAGGGCAGAATTCGTATTTTGTATACTCCGTATTTGTTATTTGTACAGAACACAAGGTATGTACTCTTGGATATGCATTCTGTTCACTTCACTGTGTTGGCATTTTTACTCACATTTTATTAGTTGTTGCTCTGTATCTCATTCTTCTCTTCTTGCATACTCCCGTAGGTTACACCTCTAATCAGCTCACACGTAAGACCAATAGTGTTGAATAGAGTTGTGTTGTGCATTAAATTTTCAGCCCTAAATAAGGGAGTAACCCTATTGTTATTGTAAAATAATCTTACGTGTAAATCGGTCCATAAAACTACTCAATTGTTCATCATATGAGGAATATTACATTACATGTAACTATGTAAGGCTGTCGAGCTTACACAACCCAAGTACGAGCACTATTCATCAAGATTGCAGTATGGATGGCACGTCCCATGACCTTTTGACAAGACAAGCAACAAACTACGTATGGTTTTAAAATTTTCAAAAACCTAGAGTCCACTTGAATGACATATCTAGGATATGAAAATAAATCTATCTTTTATAGTACATACATTAATAAAATTGAACTTAAAATGTGGCCATAAACAAAAAAATGTAATCACTTTTATACATGTTTTTAATGGTTATATTATATTCAAATGTAATAAAATATGGGTTTGATTGTTTGAACGAAAGACGGTTCCGTATTTTAGAGGAGTTTTCCAAATAAGAATAGGGGTAGGGGGTTTGGCGGTATCTAAAATTTGGAATTTGCGGTGTAAGGACTAAAGGAGTAAGGGTAACACTTAATTAGCAGTTAGCAGGGGGGTTCATGAACATACTCCATAATAAATACTCCACTCCGTAATTGATTTAACCTGCCTGCCTGCCTGCCTGCCTGCCTGCGTAAACTAAACAAACCCTAAACCTCTGGAATAAACTTGATACCATACCTACCATGTCGAAAATCTGTGGAATTAACCCTAAACTTTCTTACTCATTTGGTTGTTAATTTTGTATGTGACTAGCTTTATTAACATTTTGGATGCAATTGCATGAATTCAGGTGTGTGATTCTTCGCCTTATTATTCATAATCTAATTATACTTTATCTGTTGCCATCACCAAATTGATTCATAATTTAATTTAATATACTCCTATGATTCATGACTGCTTGCTGTTTTACAACAATTTTGGTATATGATTGATTTTTAGGGTATGGGTATGGGTTACCAATGCGGAGTACCAATTTTAGTTCATGTATGTATGTATGTATGTCTCTTGGGTCTCTTTTGCGATTACATATCTGGGCATCTAGCTATTGTTTCCGCCAGGCACAACTGCTTTGTTTCCGCCACTGGAAGGGCAACTTGAGGGATTTAGATTTACATTATCGTCATTTAACAAGTTTTCCCCAATCCCCAATCTTTTGGTTTTTGCCAACACGGTTTCTAACTATCTTATTCTGGTCGACACGACTTTGGATAGCCTGGGATGACTCTCCTACCATCCAGGATTAGCAGGCCTAAGGCAAAGGAGTCACCAACTTTACTGCTCGTACCATTGTTTCCAAACAACAAATAGTTAGCCTACTTAAAGGAAGCTGCTAGTGGGTACAAATCTTTGCCGAAAGGTGTGCATGCTAATCCCTACGTGACCCTCAACTTTTTAGTTCAATATCATGTCTAAACGTGCAATTCCACTCACGTCTATCTTAGTTTATTTGCTACACTCTCTTCCTTTTTCTTTCTTTTGTTGAGTTTCTAGTAGTGCCATTCATGTGCTAACTTAGCTCCCTCCCTTTGTTTATTTTCCAAGTGGGTAGGAAGCACCTGGTAGTATGATGACATAATATATATATAACGGCTGTTAATTTTGTGCATCATATATATATATATATATGTATATTTTTTAATACTCTGTATGCTTGCTTAGTTAGTATGTGATGAATAGCCATGATGTAACAACTAATACCTTTTGCCATTTCATAGGGGTCGTGTAGGCTGCCGGCTCAGTGTCTTTCATCTAGAAATGAGTCTTTGGTGAAGTATTAATTTTAGTGTGCTGGAGTTCCTCTTTTGAGTTGTGTCGATATCTAATGAAATTAGAACTAAGTCATGAACTAGTTTGTAGTGATGTCTTCATAGATTGAACTACTCATCATTGCTTACATATGATAGAGCATGTAGTTGTCCCTCTACGGTACTCCATATATATAGTTGCTCTCTTCTAATTTTATGATTCTGCTTTCAAAATTTCTAAATGACATCTGTGCAAACACTTTTTACGCCTTGTATCGTCCACATATCATGGTGTTATAATATAGCAACACTAACAACAATACCCATGTGAGGGATAGGACGAATGTATTGATCTAAGAACTGCATTGATGGACCCCGACTTCACAATACTAGAAGCGTCATGAGAATTTTTTGTTTCATTTCTGTTTTGGGTCTTTGTCTCCATTAACATAAATCTCCAGGCCTGGCCAAATAGGCAAATATGAAATTCGATAGATTGAAATTCGCATGACTATCATGGCGAGTTGGACATCACTTGGGCTTCGAAGTTGAAATTACCGGAGAATGTTTTGATCCGAGATTGTATGAACTTTAAGATTTTACTGTCTGACAGAGATTGCCATATTCATTATTATGTGCTTTGCTAGTCAAGGTTACATGATTACAAGGCATTAGATTCTGAAATACGGAGTATAGGCAGTAGGCCAGTATGTGTTTAATGTATTGATTAGTTATTATTATTTTTTTCTTATTTTTTTATTTATTTTGGTGACAATTCAGTCAACGACAGGCATTTATACAAACCTAACTAATAATTCCCACAAGTCCATGACCGGCCGACCAAGGTAATGTCCGTCTCTGAAATAAAGAATTTTTCTTGTTTGGGCCATGGTATATCTAATTGTCGCCGTTAACTTTGGTTTTATAATTTATAGTACTCCGTATTAACTATTGAGTAGACATGCTTAAGTGGTCTAATGATTAATATCAAAGTATTAAAATATGAGTTATTGCCGCTTTTGCTAGAACCAAGTACTGTTTCTTAAGTAAACAATACAAAAAGTGATTTAATTTCTTTAAGCAACTTCTGGATTGTTTTCAGCACTTGGTATTCTGAATTTGCCTTATAGGGTACATGCATGAATTCTTCATGCAAATTACTAAACTGCTAAACGCTATGTTGGTTGCCTAAGAAATATACTAGCCAAGAGCATAACTTCACTGACTAGCTTTATATACATCATCTTGCCGTAAGACTCCATCACATTAGCATAATTTGAGTTTAGAAGTAACATGAACTTAAGTACTTAAATCCTTTTTTGCTTGGACACTCTTAACTACTATGAGTCAATAACCAATTATGGAACTATATTGGATGAGATGGACTCCAGAAGTCTTATCCAATCCTCTTCGTCTTCCTCTCCTGCTAGTTGAGGCCATTGTACATCTGGAGAGTAATCTGATTTTTCTAGTTCATCATTCCTCGTGAATCGGCCTCTGACTCGTGGCCTGCTATCAGCTAATGTCTTCCTGCAAGTATACTGATACCCAAACATATAAGTATGTATTGTATAGTTAGATATTTTCTTCGATTACATTATGCAGGGGCTAAACATAAAATGGTGTTATTGAATTGCAAAATGTATGGACATTTATCATATTTTAGGATCTTGAAGTGTGCTGCTGACTGCAAGCTGACCTGAATTTTCTTGCTGAAGTTCCTTTGGCTTCTTTTGCTACGGTACCTTTCAATTCTCTCTTTTTTCTCCTCAGGAGTGTATCGACATGGCTTTGTCATACCTTCAATGATGCTCGCTGTTTCGTTTGCCAGTGGACTCCCCCCATGATAGCAATTGTGGCGTAGCGTGCTAGCTCTCTGTCATACAAAGATCAACCATGTCAGTTGGAAGGTCTATGAAGTAAGTCTTTCAAAAGATTATCTGAAACTACTTTCAGTCTGAAGCTTTCACGATTTTCATAAGTCAACTTATCTGACCTTTTGTGAATTGCGATTGATATTTTTCCTGGTAACCCCCTCCCTCCTTTCATAAGAATATTATACTATTTTGTTTTGTGGCATGCTAACTATCTTGATAAAAAAAAAAAAAATCAAGAATTACCTGGTCAATGTCATTTGTACTAGACACCCTTTTCAAGTACCCAACATCCTGATTAGAAAGTCCCGTAAGAGGATGTGAAAAGGGTTGGTAAAGTCCATTTGTATGAAGGGAGTGACTACTTAGGCTTCTCTGAAATAAAGTCCTCGTAGAATGAAATGGATGACTACTAGTACAGCTTAGAGGTGAACTTGGTGAGCCTAAATAACTACTGCCAGTGCATCCACTTCCAGTACTAGTACTCCCGTTCGTGTTCTCTACCATGGTGGTTTCATGAACAGAGTCAAATTCACATGTTAGAGACTTGGCAAATAGTGGAGATAGATTGGAAGCATCAAATTGGCCATAGAAACGATAGGTCTGGTCGTAGGCATCACAATGATGATTGTACATGGTGTCTGCGGTGAGTGTCGTGGTTTTGGAAGAGAACTAAAAATGTAGAATTGTGGTGGATTGATAGTGAAAATTGTTGTGTCTTTGCTAACTTATATATATTACAACTTTGTTAGGACTTTTCTTCAAAAATGCGTTGACTCATTTCCTACACTACCAGTACATATTATGTCCATCTAGGCTACCTAGGCTCTACCAATGCTCCCATTTTTTTTCCCCCACTGCACCAATAAAAGGGTATTAGACTATCCTTTATTAGTAGTTTTTGTAGCTTGTTTTTCTTATTGATGTTCATCACATCATTGAAAGTAAATGGTAGCAGTATCATTTCATATCATGTGACCAAAGGCATTAGTGACTTTTTTTAAGCGCACAATCATTTACGGTTTGAGTTGATTAGGCACGAGAGGTCAGGGTTCTTAATAAAGAAGAAGAGAAGGTTTTTGATTAAAACTGTACAATTAGCAGTGTAGTGGAGGGCGTACGAAATTTGCTTGTGATTAACACTATTACTAGGACTATAATATTGTCTTGGTGTCTCAAAAGGTGTTGCATGTAAGATAGGTTTTTTTATATATAGTCTTAGGCTAGTGTGTGTTTCAACACACAGAACTTACAATACACACATGGAGGTTCAATGACTCATAATTATTTATACATTGAAGTATTTCAAATGGTTCTGGAGTTAGAATTTAGGAGGCGATGCTTTGCTCCCGTCATCTTTACAATACTTTCCCGTATGGGTTATTAATATTAAAATTTTCACTTTCCTTCTTAGGTAAGTTTTTGAGGATGAAATAGCACAATCATCCTTACTTTAACCAAACCTTTTCTGCACATGGGTGGTGTTAAGGGAGAGATAAATTAAGAGGGTTCTGTACTTCCATTCATGTGATACGAGTATTATAGTACTCCGTATTATTTATACATCTTCATTATTCTTCAACTTCATATTTTTTGTAGGGGTGGTTCTAATATAAACATATTTTGAGTTAGGATCATAGTATTTATACATCCTGATTCTACAACTAATATGCATTGCCTAGTAGTCGATATCCATATATTTCTGAGTCTTTTACAAATGTGGCCCATGCTCAATGAGGCTTTTGTTTAGATGAAGTGATTACTAGGAAACAGATGAATGCACACTTTTCTAATTTGAAGCTATGCTCTTTTAAGCTTAATTTAAGCTTGTTATAGTTCAACTTCATTTCCAATAGGTTAAGCTCTACCTCCTAGTTCATTAAACTTCACATTACATTTCTATTAGGTTCAGCTCAATTCAAGCCCACCCTAATTCAGCTAAAAGAACGGGGCCCAGGCATATTTTAGAATACCACTCCTAGAAAAATGCTTCGTTGGAAGCAAATGGGGTTGGTTAATTGATCGAAATGACTAAATTTAGAGTTTTTCTTTTTGATATATGGAGTAATGTGAGAATCCAGGATATCGTGCTATTGAATGGAAATCAAAGTAGGCCAATAGTAAAAGCTAATTTACTGACGAAACCATCGTCTTGAAACGTAAATTAGCTTACCTCTTAACTCTTAAGCTAAGGTAGTTATTAATCCCAAACGTTTGTCCAATATTTAGAAAATGAAAGACACCAGCTAGAGTTGTAGACTAGTAGTGAAGTGCAATGAAAAGGACGGAAGTTGAAAGATTTCATGGATAACAGTATGTTATTCGGTCCAACAATGAAGTTTCTAAGGATTGTTAAATTTTTTTTTTTTTTTTTTTTAAGAATTCTGTGAGTTTTGTTTGTGAGAGATGAAGTCAAAAGTGAAGTTGAAGTAGTAGGATTCCTGGATGGCCCCAAAATGCACTGAAGTTAGCAAATAGTAAAAAGATAAAAAGGACGCATCTTGTTGATTTGATTCTCCTTCACCCAGTTGTGGGGGGTCTAGCTTGATGAAGGTAAGAGTCACGTTCCTTATACAAAATACTGCATGCTAAAGTCTATATTAAGGTGTATTTTAATGTCATCCTCCCATGTGATTGCCAGTAATCTACTGGTGCACTGCCTTTTCTTTTCCCCAATTCCTGCTCACTTGTATACTCCTTACTAGGCCTGTACTCGTACAGAGTTGGAAAATATGGAATCAAAGAAATCTGTCTTTGCACTGCGTCCATTCCCTTCGGGTTTTGGAAATTAGAATGGAGAGTTAAGTGATCAAGCTGAAGTTTTTTTGGTTTTGGAAATTAGAATGTGGAAGCAAAATTAGGATGATGAGAGACGAGAGCGTAATCGTGGGGAAGCCGTAGTTAGTGCAAAATTCATGAATTGTTGGGTTCTGCGAGTACAATAACCAATAATGTAGTTGGTCATGAGAGTTGATTCATAGCGTGCAAGTGCACCATATATGCCGGAATATAGATAGAAAGGGATGGATGTTGCACTAGATGTAATTCTAAGAAAGACGAGTACATGGTCTGAAGAGTGGAAAATGGAAATGATCTAGAAGCTGGTATCTGGAACACAAAAGGAGTATACGTAGACGGGAGCAGGAAAGTAGATAGTAGTACTCGGTAAGATGGGAGTAGTTATCGACAACGTTTCGTTAAATGGTTGGGCAAGTAGCCATTGAGAACCAATTGGAAACCATGATTTCCCCTTCATGTAAAATCTTTGGCCAATAAGGAGGAGATCCATCCATCCATGTTTAAAATCTACTTTGCCACCCAAAACAAATAGTATTGCCTTGCCTTGTATTGTCACTTTCATTCAAGTTTTCCTTCTTTATGTCAGTCATTCTTACCAATTTCATATGTCTTTGTCGACTTAGCATTGGATCATATCATCATATACCTTAAATTTTTGAATATCCTTCTACCATTTTTTCCATGTCTTTTCTTGTCAATGTTTCTTATAGTGCCCATTAATGTACTCGTTTATGGTTTTAGTACCTAGTTGAATTTTAAATATGAATTCATTTTATATGCTCATATAGACACCAAAAACATTTAGTGTGAAGACGATAATTATTCTGACACTAATCACCTTCGTGTGCCATCATAGTACGCATTCAACGACGCTATGTAAAGTACAAAATGCTCTTTATTTTTTTTTTTTTTTGGTAGAGTGAGTGATAAGAGTGATTTTGATACTGATGGGATTTAACAGTGGGTCATGAGTATCCGCAGCCCACTGTGGTATTGTTTTTGAGTACGATAACTAAGATTATACTCCTTAATTTCGTATTTACTCCGTTTATATATAGTGGTTAAACCAAAGGGTTTGAGTTCATTGAAAGAGGATTATTTGTAATTCTACTTTGTATACAGCCTTTTGTATGTTACGAATCCTTGTACCAAAAAGGTACACCTAGAGGCTATACAACCTTAACAGCCACAATACGAAGGTGGGGGAGGGAGGTGGGTCTGTCTACTTTCTGACTTTCTAGATGTGATTCTTATGCAACCAACCAAACATGAAAGCTGCTGTGGCCTGTGGCCTGTGGCCTGTGGGCTGTCCTTGGGCCATGGGCCCTCTCCCCCAGTATTTCATCCACCATGCTTATGTTATGTCAACCCAAACAGGGTTAACATTCTCTATGGAAACAGCATTGTTGATCATTTCTCGATTTAATAAGTGACCATTTTTAGTCTAGTAGTCTGGTTTTTGGGAGTTTCGACTGACAGCCTGAAGTAAGACGACATTAGGAAGGACGAAGTGGTATGGGGGAACGTGCAAATTTGTTTTCCTTTCAAATCTTCCATGCGAGAGAACGATTTAGTTTTGTGTTTTAAAGGAAGAAATGGATACTTTTTGGTTCACTTTCATTTCTTGTTTGTCCTTCCTCTCCATTTCCTTCAAAATCCTTTCGTCCAAACTAAGAGTTATTCGAGTGTATTAGTATATATGGTGGATGTGAATATTATTACTCCGTAAGTGCTAACCTTGGCATCTTCCCGGTAAAAACCGTGTTTATGATGTTAGGAAATTTGTATGATAGATACCCATTTGGAACTAGTTTTAGATTCGTCAATACATAACACTGATAGGCTCGAAAACATAAGAGTATGGGTAGTCGTATATGCTACAAGGTACTCCGTATAACAATAATGAAGAAATTAAAACCAAGCAAAGGTAAAAGAGTTGTAGGTTGTGGGTTTATGTGCAGGCTGCACAGTATTCTGGATTTTGCAAGATCCACTTGACAAAACTTGAATCAATCATGAATGCTCCCCTTTTGACTAAAATGGGTAGGCTTGGTTTTGGTGGTTTTCTTGTTAATATTCTAGCTAATTCATTTTCAGCAGTCATCCCTAGAAAAGCAAGTCATCCATCCAGTGATATGTTTTTGTTTCACCATTTCCATTTGGATGCTTGTTCTCTATCAAATGGTCGAGTTAGCCGTTTTCATGGTTTACTCTTTTCTTCTTTGTTGTGGCCTGTGGGTGTTTTAGTTTTTAGATTGTGGTACGAGTATATGATACTCTCTACGGACTAATTATTTTCGTTGTTGTCGGTTTTTCATTTAGGATGGGGTTTGGAGCAAGTAAGGTAGGACAAGTGGAAGAAAGATAGTTAATCCAGGGAAAAGAGAAGGAGCTTAAAACAGGTAAACATTCTTTGTAATGAATGACTTGAAGTGAAGACATGAAATCCCAAAAATACTCAGTTGGGTTGGGTAGGTTTGAATTGAGATGATGGAATTGAGAGAACCAAAAATACCAAATACGACAGTCGACAGTGGGTCAAGGGGTCTTAAATGTCAACGCACCATATAAATGGGGTTCAGTTGGGGACAACGCTTTTAAAATGTCAAACTTTTCCAGGATTTCATTGCTTCTTATGAATCAATATATGTTCCTTCATGTACGGACTACTTCTCAGTTCTGACCCTTTTAGTTTTTGACTCCGACAACTGCACCACAACCCATTCTCCTCCTTCCCTATCATCGCCCTCCTCCTCATATTTTCAGGACATTGTTACAAACCAGGGCCGTAGATTCATTTTAGGGGCCCGTGTTCTAAACTTCAAATGAGGCCCCGATATTAGTTTTAACATCTTCATATAGAATACAAAAAAAATAAAAAAAATGTATCAATAACAAGAAAATAATTTGTTTATTTATGGAAAAAATTATCTCTCTAGTTATGAAAATAAATACAAGTATCACATCGACTTTTATATGACTAAACGATATATCTATTGTACTTGTACCATTTTGGGGCCTCCAAACACTTGGGGCCCGTGTTCTCAGAACGCATTGAACATGCCAAAAAATGGCCTGGTGACAAACCTGAAAACAGGCCTGCATTATACGCCTTTTTAACTAGCAACTTCTTCTATGGAATTCATACCAACGACCGTTATATGTTTCATTGTAGCATGATTTATGGCTTTAAATTACACAAGAGGCTACATGACGCCTCTTAAGTTAGTGTCTTTTAGTTCCTTTTTTGCCCTTATTTTAACTTTCCCTTCAAAAATTAATTAATTATATATTAATTTTGAAAAAATATAGCTAGAATTAATCCATCAACGGCGTAGAAGTTATTAATGTGAAATGTGTAATTGAAGTTAATATGGAGGCAGTAATACTAAGGGGGCGTTTGGTTGCAGGGTTTCAGGAATGGGAAAGGGATTGAAATGATCTAATTCCCTTAGTTGATGTTTGTTAGTGATTTTTTGTCATTCCCTTAGACTCATTTCCCTTTTCATAAACCCCTTATCCCTCCTAATTTCAATCCCCCCTCCCCCCCCTCTTACTGCTTTTGATTCTTTTTCATTCTCCCTTCTCTCTTCCTCACTTCTCATTAATAAAAAAACAAACCCTAAAAAACCTTCTCCTTCCGGCAGCGACTCCGGCGGCCACCACCCTCTCCGGCGACCTCAGTGCACCCTCCTCCACCGTGAGAAGGTTTTCCTCTTTTTTTTTTTTTTTTTTTTTTTTCCATGTGCCGGCTTTGCCATTTCCGGCGGCTTGCTGCTGCTCCAGTCTGCTCTTATCAGTGACTCCGGCGGCCACCACCCTCTCCGGCGACCTCAGTCCCTCCGTCGGTCACCTTGCCACAGTGCTTCCCCTCCACCGTTATTTGGCAGATCTGCCTTTTTTTTATTTATTTTTTTTTTATTATTTGGTGATCTGCCAGCCTGGCTCCCTCATCTCACCCGACTTATGACCTCAGCGCCTCCTGCCACCCTGCTTTCCCCCTCGTTTTGGAAGTTCTGTCTTTTTTTTTTTTTTTTTTTTTAATTTTATTTTAAAATTGTATATTTATTATTTTATTTTTGTATTATATGTTATGTTATAAATTTGTTATTATATGTTATTTTTGTATTATGTTATTATATTGTTATTGCTTATTATGTGTGTTATTATAAATTTTGGCGATTGTATTGTTATTATACACGGAGTATGTTATATTTTTTGGCGATTTTAGTTAATATAAATTCAATTAATACAATTAAAAGTAAAAAAAATAACTTCAAGTAAAAAAAAATAGTTTCATTCCCTTATTTGAACCAAACAGCTACAAAAGGAATCCACATCAATATAATTCCCTTTCCAGATTGTACCAAACAACAACCTAAATTCAGGGTAATCTGATTCTTTTCTCCCTGTTTCTCTTTCTGATTCCTTTTCTCTTTCCTCTGCACATACCAAACGCCCCCTAATTACTAATGGCGAAGTCCATATGTTGGTTGGTGACCCTGACCCATTTAATATTTGTTTCTAGAACTTGGTCTGGGCTAAAGGAAGTTGGTAAGATTGGGCCAAATTTTCCACATTGGCTTTTAGCTAAGCTTAAAATAGGCTCATTTTGTACCTTCAATTAGGAAACCCCCATATACATTCTCAATTTTGTATATAATCCTTTTTTGATGTCATCTTCTCCCTTCGTCCTAAAATAAATGATTACTTTTCTATTAAAACTAAATAGAATTGAGAACACTTATTTTGGGATATAAAGAGTAGTACGGAGTATTATTATTCAATGCAAAGTGAGTTGAGTACGCAAAGAATTACTCGTAAATAATACTACAGTATAATAGAGTGTTAGCAATTAACATAATTTATACGGAGTACAAAAATGATAAAATGAAGTCAATAATTAAATACATTCCAAATATAATGTTTTTTCCTTTTCTAGAAAAGTGTAATTATTAGACTGTTCCTTAAAAATAAATTCTTGACCTTGAAAAACTTTGCTACTCCGTACTTGGTAGTAATAAAACAAAATACTCCATAGTACTTTATATTTTCCATTTAGCTCCAATATCTTTTATGGTGCGTTTAGAAACAAGGATTTGATTTGAAATTTTAAATTTGGAGTAAATTAGGTGTTTGAGAATTTAAAGAATTTGAATTTGTATTTGAGTCAAATCCAACCAAAATCCATCCCTTGAAATTTTATCCAATTAGACTTTTTTTTTTTTTTTTTTTTCACACAAACTTATATTACGTTCTCCCTTACAAGTTGACAACCAAATTTTTTTTAACTAAATGATTATATTTTCTCTTAACTCTAACCAACTTTTTTTTTTTTTTTTTTCACAATTTGTGAAAAATATGAAAAATTCAATGAGACAAAATGGATAGTCCGTAATATGGAGGGAGTAGCAAAATGGATCCTCTTATTCCTCTCCATTTATTTTTTTTTCCATTTCCTCTCACATCCTATTATTTTATTATATATTTCTATCTAACCAATTTACCTTTTTATTTCCAAACAAATGTACAACCGTTGGATCTAACCTAGATTTAACCACAGCTGTTGATAAGTAAAGGACTCCTTACTAAGGGAGTAGTGGGTTAAGTTGGATATGATGAGGTTGGTGGTAAAGTGAGGTGGCAAAGTTAGGTTTGACCCGGAGAGGGAGGTTTGACTGACGAGGTTGGGAAAATGGAGCAGTAAGAAAGCAGGTGGAGTGTTGGTAATTCAGCAACACAACTCTTGTGTAAGTAAGGAGATAGAGAGAGAGAGAGAGAGAGAGGGTGTCATACTACATACTTCATACTTCATACTTGATACTTGATACTTGATACTTGATACTTGATACTTGATACTTTGAGTAGTATTCAAGTACACGCGAATCGCGATACATGATGATACATATTACTCACTCAACTACTACTCATTTACTTCATCTCTCAAAGTCTCAACACTATCACTACTGCTTACCGCTTATTGCTTATTTCACGTGTTTCTCACTCACTCAGTCAGTGAGTCGGTCTGTGGGTCACCGTAGTTACCCAAGTGAGACTAGTCACTCATCTCGTTTTTGTATTTGAATTCCAATAATGTAGTGTGATTGTGACTTGTGAGTAGTTGGTACTTGTAGCAAAGTAAAACCCAAAACCCAAAACGTTGGGTGATATAAAAAGGTGGAAGTAACATTAAATTAAGGGTTTTTTGTCAGACACTACCTTATATTTAGGTCGAATTGTGAGGAACTACCTTACATTTTATTTTTTGTGAAGAACTATCTTACTTTTGTAAAAACTTGTGAAACACTATCGAACTCATTTTTCCGTTAAATTTAGTAAGTTGACCGTCATTGACAAATAAAATTTTGTTTCTTACCACTCCTAAGCTGATTTTTCAAGCTTTTTTTTTTGCTCCATTGTCTTTTTTATCATTCTAAGACATGCATCCTTAGTTACATTCACTTTTAATCACTCTCTCCATTTAATATCTAAAACTCAGTCATTCTCCTAATCTCCTCCCCAAAATGTTGACATCTAAATGTAAAATTTCACCACCGCGCCATACCAAACTTCTTAGACCTTTCAAAATCCGAGTAAAAGGTATGTTGCTTAATAATTTTATATCATGTACAAATATGTGTGATGGTAGATTGTTTAAGTGGGTTAATAAAGACATGACGGATTGGCAAACATAGTTCATTAATAAAGAGAATTAATTTCTGGAAAATGAGATGAAAATATCAGTAAAAGTTAATGATAAAGTTGATTGCAACAAGTAAAAAATAAAGATTGATTAAATTATAAGAAAATATTGTGAAAAATAGATAGGAAAAAAACAAGAGATTTAAAATTTAAGGTTTTGTTGTAGAATTTTAATTGCAAAGGTGAAGTATAATTTGTAGACTTGTTTAATTGTTGAGCTTGAAGCATAATTGATGATAAGAAAGAACATATTTAAAATTTAAGGTTTTGAGAATGAGATTGCATTGGTGATAATGAAAAGTAATTTCTAAATAAATGGTTATTATTGGGGAAATTTGTTCTAAAGAAGGAGGATAGCTAAAGTGAAGCAAAAATCGTTAGTCAATGACGGTCAATGGTTACTATTTAACGGAAAAGTAACTTTGGTAGTGTTTCACAAGTTTTAAAAAAAGTAAGGTAGTTCTTGACAAAAAATAAAATGTAAGGTAGTTCCTCACAATTTGACCTAAATATAAGGTAGTGTCGGACAAAAAACCCTTAAATTAAATAAGATAAGATGGGAGGGAACAGGGAACATGTCTCTAATCAAATCAAATACAATACGGAGTACTCCGTTGTAGAATAGAATACAAGTTGTAATTTAATTAAACAACCTCGTCCTCGTCCTCGTCCTCGTCCTCATCCTCCTCCGATGAGTCAATGACCAAGTCCAAATCTTAATCACAGCAATTCTGTTGTTTATACTTAATTTACGAATATGATTTTCCGTATACGGATTTTACTCCCGTTATATACTTTTTTCATTTTTTTTCTCTCTCATACCCTTTTTTACTCATTCTCTATACAAATTTCTCTCTTTTAGTTTTCTAAGTTTACTTAACCTAAATTCATCCAATTTTCAATTATTTCAATTCAATTCAATTCAATTCAATTTATTTCAATTCAATTTCAATTTCAATTCAATTTCAATTTATTTCTTAAAGTTATGTTAATTGTATGAGTTAATCTTGATAATTTTTGGGTTAAAAATCAAATTAGGGTTCATAAAAAATTGAAATTTGGGTGGTTTCCGGGAGGCGGCGGGAGGCTAACAACCGCGGCGTAGGTCTGCCGGTGGCCGGAATTATGGTCTCGTCCACCCAGTCCAGGCGGCACAATCAATTCAATGAATTACCAATTTCTTCCATTAATTTATCGAATTTTAATTAATTTTAATAGGTTTAACTTAAAATTAAAATTAGGGCGGCAGGAAGCGGCGGCCGGTGGCCGGAGATAGGGCAGCGGCGGTCGACGGCGGTCAGCGGCTGGAGTCTGGAGATGGGGGCGGCGGCACCCACCACTACCACCATCACTTTCATTTTCTTTAATTTATTTTCAATTAAACTCAAATTATTCTCCCAACAACTTACCATTGCACCACCGCCCAGCCACCCACCGCCCGCCTCCAGCCGGCGCCTTTGGCCCGCCGCCTCCCTATCGCCACCACCTTTACCTTTATTTTTTCAATTTAAATTAAGATTCTCACCCTAATTTACTTATAGATCAATTAAAATTCTGAAAAATTGATAATTTAATACATTATAAAAATTATAAGATGTTATTAGTAGATCAAAACAATAATTTTAGTTTATAATTAATCAATTGGGGAGATTTCTTGAGCTTTAATTGCAAAAAGTAGAGAGAGAAAATAGAGAGAGAATTGTATATTTTGAGAGTAATAAAAAGGGTAAGCATGGAAAAAAAATGAAAAAAGTATACCGAGAGAGTAAATTGCGTATACGAAAAATCAATACCCTTAATTTATTGAGTAGTACCAGGCAGCCACGTACTTTTTCTATTCATCACGGACTCCACTACTCCCTCCCTTTTTGTTTCTCAATACGACTACACCCAGTAGTCCAGTACCCACTATTATTCATTTACTAGTAGTAAAGCCCGTGCGATGCACGGGTTTTAAATATGATATTGTAAAAAAAATTCAACCAGTAAATAAGTTATCTTTAAATGATATTCCATAATTTATTTTCATATGCCCAAATGAAATACCCTTTACATTTTTTAGAAATAAGATTATTTTGCTTCTAAATCAAATAATTTGTTTTAGTTTTTATTATAATATTTCACTAATTAATCATTGTGGAGTTAAAATAAAAAATAAAAAAAATGTAATTATATATTTTTCAATAATAAGATTACTAATTTTGTGCCTAAGTACACAATTGTCATTTTTTCAAAAAATAAATTCTCAATGCTTCATAGTAATAAAAATGTTTTAATTGGAACGATTTGTAAGTTTTGGAAAAAGGTCTCATAAAATAATTATGCGAAATTCATATTTTGTATCAATTCTTTTTCTGAGATTAATTCTTATCTAGTAAGGTTAAGGATCAATTTTATTTATCAAACAACTCTTGTATTATACGTGTACCTATTTGTTACTCATAAATTTTGTAAATTTAAAACTAATTGGATCATGAAAGCTTTAAATAAACAAAAATTCTTATTTAATAAATTGATTTTTTCAAAATTAAAATTAAATCTATGACTAAGAAAAAAGAAAAGTATCTAAAAATTACTCCGTAGTATAATGTTGTTATCTATATAACAAATCATTAAATTTAGCTTTCCTCGGAGTTCATCCATATTACATCTACAATATACAAAGGAGAACAAAATTATCATTATATAATTAAATTAAGTTATGTTTAAACAATGAATACTCCCTCCATTTCAAATTATTTGTCCCCTTTCCACTAAAATTTTTCCCAAATTACTTGTCCCCTTTCTATTTTTAGTATGTTTTAACAAATGATTTTCAAAAAAATTTCATTTTCATTACCATCCCTTAAATCATCCCAAAATAGAAAAAGGATAATTAATTTGGGATGGAGGAGTACATGTTAATTAATCATGACAAAAGGAGAACAAAAATAGTAGAATAAAATGAGTGCACGCTGAAAAATAGAATTAGTAATAAATTCAGTAGCAAGTGTTATTATGTAGGACATGGACAAAAGTTTATAGGGCACATAAAATAGTTAGTTTGAGAAATATCGAGTGCATACATTTTAGATTTTATTAGATCCGGTTTCAATGCTATTATTATCATGTTTAGAGATTGGACTCTTCTAATTGTTTAGAGTTGGACTCTTCTAATTGTTTAGAGATTAAAATTTTAGTATTAATCAAATTTTAATTTCTTAAATTATTTTAAAATAATAAATAAGATTATTTAGAGATTTTTTTTTTTTTTTAAACTCTAGTAGGATTTAAATTATCTAAACTGGAGTATAATAAGATAATATAAATAATATATAGCATAATCAATTTACTTATAATAAAAGATAGCCAAATAATATCATATCAAAAATACTAAAATTTTAATTGTAGAGTTTTGAAAAAGTTGAATTCTCTCACGTCGCTCGAAAAAACCTCCAATTATATAAATATATTGATTAACGTAATACTACCTCCATCCAAAATTAAAGTTCTTATGGAGGGTAACACAAAAATTAAGGAAAAAATATAGTATGTAGTGGAAAATGAAAGTTAAGTAAAATTGTAGGGTCATAATTGATATTAACCATGGGTGGATGAAAAGGGGAAGTAGGAACTTTAAAAATGGATGGAGGGAGTACTAAGGAAGATCAAGCTAATGATTTTTTTTTTTTATGTATATTAATTAGCGAGATTTGAGTTGAGCCCAGATCTTACGGTTCAGATTTAGATGTAGAACTGAAAAGATAGGGTGGACTTACATGATCCTAATTTTATATACTCCGTATATACACTACTAGAAAATGAACCTATTGCAACACATTGTGAGCAACACTCTTTATAAATGTTGCAATTTGGCAAAAATTATTATCTTGGCAACACTTTTTGGAGAAATGATGCATTATCCAATCTATTGCAACATTTTTGGAAAGGTGTTGCTAATTTGGTACAATATGCAACACTTTATAAAAATATGAGTGCATTTTGCAACACTTTTGTTAAATGTTGCGAAGTATGAGTGTATTTCGCAACACTTTTGTTAAATGTTGCCGATTTAAGAAACAAAATGTGTTACTTTAGTTAAATGTTGCAATCGTTGAATGATAAGATGAAACGAGACAATTGATAAATAACCGATTAAGTATTACAGATGGTGTCTTTATCAAAGAAATCCATTATCCCAAATAAATGGTGTCTTATATAATAACAAATAGACCAATTAAGTATTATATATTATAGATAGTCTCTTAATCAAAGAAGTCAATCCCCCAAAATGCACTATTAGAAAAAAAGAGAATTAGTTAAGCAAATAAATAACGGTTAAATTGATAAATAACCGATTAAGTATTACAGATGGTCTCTTTATCAAAGAAATCCATTATCCCAAATAAATGGTGTCTTATATAATAACAAAGAGACCAATTAAGTATTATATATAGTCTCTTAATCAAAGAAGTCAATCCCCCAAAATGCACTATTAGAAAAAAAGGGAATTAGTTAAACAAATAAAAAACGGTTAAATTGCGTAAGCGTTTTCCAAATTAAAGAAAACGTCTCAAATCCCAACCGATCTCTTATATTAAAAAACTAAATTACAATTATACTAAAATGTCGCCTTCCTTTCATAGTAAAATTTAAATAAATTAAAACAACGCTATATTTAAATAATGAAATTTTGGTGGTGTAGTTGGTGAGGGTAGTCAATTGATAACATAGAGGTGCAGGGTTCGAATCCCATAGGACACATTGCTTTTATTTTTTGAAAGTGTTGCAACTCCTTATCTAAGTGTTGCAAGAAAAAGTGTTGCATACTAAAAACACATGCAACACTTTTACAAAGTGTTGCTTTTAGTCCAGAATTGTTGCATTAAATGTTGCATTAACCTATCAGAATCTGAGTTTTAAGCAGCACATTTAAAAGTGTTGCGTAATGTATAAGGCAACATTTATAAGACATTTTGCAACATATTTGTGGTGTTGCAATAGCCTAATTTTGTAGTAGTGATAAAAAGGGTTTCCTAAAAATCATCTAATGTATGATAACTAAATAAGGAAATTTTGTAGATTATAGTTTTAGTCTTATAAAACTTAGGAAAAAGGTTAGTCTTAATAATTTTTTTGCTGAGTTTTTGATTTTTTTTTTTATTTCCTAGTCTTAATTTTTTTAGGTTTGTTTTTGTTTATGTTATATAGAAAGATAATTACTTTAAATTAAATTTCTTTTGTAGGAGAGATTTTCTTTTAATTTTATAGAAAACTAATTTCTTTGAATATTATTAGATTATCAAGATATTATTTTTATTAAATTATCAAATAAGTATGGTAAATGTTATTCATGAGCTCTCCAATATTTATGAAAATGTAAGTGTATCTTATGGAAATTAAAATAAAATACTATTTTTTCAAATGTGAGTCTTAATATTTTTAAGTAAGTTTTTAATTAAATATTACAGAGAACTAAAATATTTTGAAAACATTAAGAAAAGGCTAAAGGTTAGTATTATAACAATAGGAAAACTTTGGTATCAGTATTTTTTATCTTACTTTTTTTGTTCTTTAAATTTTAGTGAAAGTTAATTGCTTTTAATTGAATTTATTCCTAAAATATTTTTTCTCTTAATTTTATACAAAACTAATTGTTTTGAATTTATTAAATTAACAAATAATTATTTTTTATTAGATTATAAAATAATCATTGTAAGTGTTTTCACTTTTATTAATAAGTAATTAAAAAATATTTTTAATCATCAATAATAATGTATATTCAAATTTAATAAATTATGATGTGGGCACTCTAAAAACACTTAACAAAACTCTCTTTTATGTAGATGTATATAGATATGAAATATATATTTTGATTTCTAATTTATAAAAGAATTAAAAGAAATACTTTAAAACGGGATAGTAAAAATTTGAAATTTTATCATCAAACTAAATTTTACCTTATCATTATAATACACCATGTTGATTCTTTTTATACCTAATTTTCAGATATTCTCATACAAAATTGACATGAACAATTAAATCAAATATTAATATGATGAAACTAACTAAAGATCAAGTATGATAAATAATAAATATTATTATACAACCATATATAATGATTTGATATGAAAATGAGATAATCAATAGATCGTGTATATCTCTTTTACCTTTCACGTTATATATTCGATTGATTTTGTAATCAAGTTTCTTCAATGAGTACCTCAGATCTTAAACTTAAAATATAAATCTGCAACATACAAAGGGAAAAAAATCATTATGAATTCAATCAAGCTATGTTTAAATTACAAACATGATAATTAAGAAATAAAACTTTTCAAAATCAATACACTTATCAAGTCAAATACATGTAAAAAATAAAAATAACACAAATCGTAATCGTAATGAAAACATAATAAACTAAAACTATTTAACCCGGTATCTTGGAAGACAAAGCTAAAGTTTTTGATATATATATACACAAAAAAAGTTTTAAGACTTACCTAAAAATTATCTAATGTATCATAATTAAATAACTAAATTATGTGTCATATAATTGTTTCTTTCCAAAATAATATTTCAATATAAATTATTTTATCTATTTTTCAAATGAGTTTTTTTTTATTGGATGAAATAATTTGATATTTATACTCATTTGATAGCATTTTTCGTTTCGAAGCTAATGATGTTATTTTTATATTTTTTCGCCAGATACATTTTATGAAATATAATAATCAAAGACTTAGCTAAAAATTTTTTATAATGTTTCATAATTAAATAAGGAAATTATTTTTCATATAATTATTTTTTTCCAAATTACTATTTTTTCACAATTTAATTTATTTTCTTAATGTAATTTTTTTTCCAAATTACTATTTTTTCACAATTTAATTTATTTTCTTAATGTAATTTTATGATTGGCTTAAACTCCTTGAATTAAGGAGAGGGCTCAAAAAAAGCCTCTTTTACTTATATATATATTGATTTATTCAAAAATGACCTCCTATTCCTTTTTTTTTATAACGGTAACATACCCAACTTTCAAAACTTCCGTCTTGTTTCAACGCCGTTACCCTCCCCCATGTTACTTGTCCTTCATTTATTGTCTCCTCAATTTGTGTCTCCTTACTTGCTACTCCTATTATATAAATATACACTATTACTGCCTACTCACGTATCTTCGTTGTTTGCATACAACCAACCGCTACTGATTAATATAGGTTCACTTTAACGTTTAATTTGTCCAACTTAATATTAAAAAATGATCACATTAAGCGTTAACTTAATCACTTTAATGTTTACAGTCATCAATCAATTTAAAACCTCAAAAAAAGGAATTTAAACTTTTCTATTTCTGTAAACACATATTCTCATGTCTCACTATAAGTTTTTTGTGAACTTTCCCCGTTTTTGTGACAAAATAAAAGATAAACAAATAATTAAGATGAAGAAAGTAAGGCAAATCTTAGTTAAGCAACAATTAAAAATTCATTCTACGTTCTTAATAAATAGTGCGTACAATTTCATGACAACCGAAACGAATTTAAAACTGAAGTACTCCATATAAGTATTGTTGTTGACTCGTACGATCGAAGAGTTGCATGGGTAACGGCGTTGGTCTCCCAAAAACGGCATGAATTTAAAAACACAGCAACAATAGCTTAGAAGTAAAACAAAAAAAAAAACAAAAAAAAAAAAAAAAAGGAAAATAATAAACAACTCATCATCAATTCATCATCTTCATTTTCATTCTTCCTGTATGTTAACAGTCCCACGCACTCACTTCCTAACCTTTCTCTCTCTCTCTCTCTCTCTCTCTCTTCAAATTTGAAATCTTCTCCTTTCTATTTTTTTTGTTTTTTATATGTTTTTTTGGGATAAATTCTTCGCCATTTTATTATATCCAGGTAATATTCTCTCCATTTTTTTACATTTGTATTTTTTTCCTTTTTTTTATAATCATATCTGGTAAATAGTTGTTTACATTTGACAGATGAAGTCATTTTCGATCCAGCTGCAATGTCAATCATATTTTGGTGTTTAATTTACTTTAATTAAATGCGGAGTATGTTTAAGCTTCACATTTATTCTTTTGCTTCATTTTTACTGCTTTTCTTTACGCATCTGTCTTTTCACATTTCACCAATGTAGTCTTCTTACATGGATTTGATTTAGGTACGGAGTATTTGTCTTTATTATTCTTCTCTAGGTTTTTTTTTTATTTTTTGAATTTCTATAATCATTTCTCAGTGATCTTCTGTGACTACATTATCATCTGACCTTTTTTTTTTTGTTTGTTTAGGTATTCAAAAACAGGAACTATTTTTGGAGATTGATTTGGGTTTTGTTAGAGTAAGTTTACGTTATTGATTGATTGATTGATAATGGAGAGCAGAAGAAGAGGAGGTAATAGTGGAGCAGAGATGAAAATTGTGTCGCCGGCAAGGACGCCTAGGTCGACTGATAAGTCCAATTCTAGCAGAGATCTGAGGCCTGATACTTCTACCTCCAATTCTAGCAAGGCTGATAGAGAGAAAGGTGTTAATGTTCAGGTTATTGTCAGATGCAGGTGTGTTTGATTTTTGATTGACTTTCCGTGTTATGTTGATTGTTTTGTGCTTGTTGACATTTTTTTACCTGGGATTTCAATTTCAATTTGTATTTGAATGTAGGCCCTTGAATGATGATGAAAAGCGACTTCAAACGCCAGTTGTTATTTCCTGCAACGAGATTAGAAGAGAGATTTCTGCTGCTCAGTTCATCGCTAATAAGCAAATTGATAGAACTTTTACCTTTGATAAGGTGATGCCTTTTTCTCTTCTTTGATTTTAAAATGCGGGATTATGTTTAAATTGACTTTTATTAAGCTTTGATTATGTAATATTTCCACTTTTGGAATGTAGTAATGAATACAACAAATTCATCATGTTTGTTTTTTAATTCTTGTTTATCAAAGCAGTGATGGTAAGATGGAAAACTGATAGTGCTGGTGGATTGCATTGACAGGTTTTCGGTCCAACTTCAAAGCAGAAGGATTTGTTTGATCATGCTGTGGCTCCGCTTGTTTATGAAATGCTGGAGGGTTATAACTGTACTATCTTTGCGTACGGCCAGACGGGAACAGGAAAGACGTACACTATGGAGGGTGGAACTCGGAAAAAGGTTTTAAGATTTGCTTGACAAAGCTTTGTTCGGGACTGTCAACATTTAGTTATGTGTAATTAAACGATGATTTCACTTACCGTTGACCCTTTCCTGTGTTTTCCAGAACGGGGAATTTCCAACTGATGCAGGAGTCATCCCTAGATCAGTTCGTCGAATTTTTGACATTTTGGAAGATCAACAAGCAGAGTACAGCATGAAAGTCTCCTTTCTGGAGCTGTACAATGAGGAGCTAACTGATCTTCTGGCCCCTGAAGAATCGTCTAAGTTCACTGATGACAAATCCAAGAAACCACTGGCTCTAATGGAAGATGGTAAAGCAGGGGTATTTGTTCGTGGTTTGGAGGAGGAGATAGTGACTACTGCAGATGAAATTTACAAAATATTGGACAAGGGTTCAGCCAAACGGCGTACAGCAGAGACACTACTTAACAAACAAAGTAGTCGCTCGCATTCTATTTTCACTATAACAATTCATATAAAAGAGTTCACTCCTGAGGGTGAAGAGATGATCAAATGTGGGAAGCTTAACCTTGTCGACCTTGCTGGTTCAGAGAATATATCACGCTCTGGGGCTAGGGAGGTATCGGCTTGCATACATATATGATGTCTTGCGTGCTAAGTGTGTGCTTAGAATTGAATATCTTGATGTAGTCCATGAATGTGTTTTGCAGAGTCGTGCTAGGGAAGCAGGAGAAATTAATAAAAGTTTATTAACACTTGGTCGTTGCATCAATGCACTAGTTGAACACTCTGGTCATATTCCGTATAGGTACACAATATAATTCGACTATCCATTCTGATGTTAGCTTCTTCTTTTGGTACCGTTTTGACGCGACTCAGAGTGTTGTCTGCATTACCAGGGACAGCAAATTAACTAGGATATTGAGGGATTCGTTGGGCGGGAAAACAAAGACTTGTATCATTGCTACCATAGCTCCATCCGCTCCATGTATGGAGGAGACTCTAAGCACCTTGGATTATGCACATCGTGCAAAGAATATTAAGAACAAGCCAGAGGTCAATTACAACAACCTTTGTTTTCTAAATCTACACTCCTTTGTTACGTGGTCGCTTCTAACAGTATTTTCTTGCAACTATGGGTTTATTGCTTTAACAGATCAACCAAAAGATGGTTAAGTCTGCGTTAATGAAAGATCTGTACTTTGAAATTGAACGACTTAAGCAAGGTCTGAGATAAACTTACTCCTTCACATTCGTTTTGTGTTTACTATTGCTAAACTATTGCCAAATTGCTGCTATTGTGTGTGGAAAGAAAACCCTAGAAATATATTCTTCATGATTTGGTTGTGCTTATAAACCTTTCATGCTTAACTCGACTCTTGGATCAGAGGTTTATGCTGCAAGAGAGAAGAATGGTATATACATACCTCGTGATCGTTATCTTCAAGACGAAGCAGAGAAAAAGGTACATTTGGTTGCCTGAGTAATTTTTTAGTTCGTGGTAATTATTTAGCTTTTGCCAATAATCCTTTTGTCATACTCTTTAATTATCTTCATTCAGGCACTGACAGAAAGAGTAGAAAAAATGGAGCAAGATATGGATACCAGGGACAAGGTATATGTTGCTGCATTGCTTAAAATTGGCAGATCATTCGTGGATTAGTGCAGTTTTCTGATAAATTACTCAAATTGCTTTACAGCAACTAGTAGAACTTCAGGGGCTGTATGACTCTCAACAACAATTGTCGACGGAGTTGGGTAATAAACTTGAAATGACTGAGGTATCATCAGAAATTTTGAAATTTCATAGGTGTATGCATTCATTAATCATAATTGATATTAATTTACACGGCATCTGTCTTCTCAGTCCTTGACCTCTTAGCCATTCATCTTTTTCCCCCATCCAGAAAAAGCTTGAGGCGACTGAACATGCATTATCTGATCTCGAAGAAAAGCACAAGCAAGCAAATGCCACAATCAAAGAGAAAGAGTACATCATAAGTAATCTATTGAGATCAGGTGTGCAAAGTTGAATTTATAACTTGGGCATTATACACGCTGTTTTTTCAGTCTCATGATTATATTTCAACCCCAAATTTGTCGTATTATTACACTGCCATATCAGTTTTTTTTTTTACGGAAAATGTATTGATTTGTGGCAATGCAATAATTTCAGAGAAAGCTCTTGTTGATCGGGCAATTGAGCTTCGCACCGAGCTAGAGAGTGCCGCGTCAGATATTTCTAGCTTATTTTCAAAGATTGGTATGCATTTTGACACTATGAATGCTTCTGATATGTTGCACGAGACTAATTTGTTATGTTGCGGTTCAACCTGGATGTTTACAGAGCGCAAGGACAAAATTGAAGATGGCAATAGAAACCTTGTCCAGAAATTTCAGTCGCAACTGACGCAACAGCTTCAGACACTGCATAAAACAGTGGCTGCTTCTGTGGTACAGCAAGAGCAACAATTGAAAGATATGGAAGAGGATATGCAGTCTTTTGTATCGACAAAGGCAGAGGCAAGTCCTGTTTACTTTGCTGTTCCCTGCTGGTCCTACACCTGATCGATTAGCATCGCTAACCACTATCTGCTAGTGTAGGCTGCTGAAGAACTAAGGCAACGGCTCGGGAAGCTGAAATCTATGTATGGCTCTGGCATCAAGGCATTGGATGATTTAGCTGGGGAACTTGAAGGAAACACTGAATTGACATTCAGAGACCTCAACACAGAAGTTTCTAAGCATTCTTCAGCCATCGAAGAGGTATAAATTAATAAGTGTGTTGTATTGATCGAATAATTTATTTTACTCAGACATCAACTGATAGTATGCTTTTCTACAGCAATTCAACCGATTTGCTAGTGAGGCTGATGTGATGCTTAATGAGCTCCAAAGAAATCTTTGTGATCAGGAAGACAAATTAATAGCATATGCCCAGAAACAGCGTGAGGTCGGCTTTGAATACATCTTGTTGACGTGTAAAACCAGATTGTGCTTGAAACTTAACAAACAACCATTCTCTTGAAATCATAACCTCTATTGCAGGCACATTCCAGAACTGTGGAGACCACACGGTTAATTTCCAAAGTTACTGTCAACTTTTTTGATACCTTAGACACACATGCATCCGAATTGACACAAATAGTGGAACATGCCCAAGCAACAAATGAACAGAAGTTATTCGACTTGGAGAGAAAATTTGAGGTGAGTTTGTGTATGTAGATACTTGTCTCTGTATACTATTGTACTCTGTAGCTAACTTTCAGTTTTGCATATGCAGGAATGTGCTGCCAAGGAAGAGAGGCAATTATTAGAGAAAGTTGCTGAACTACTTGCGAGTTCAAATGTCAGGAAGAAAGAACTGGTTTGCTTCAAAGTCCCTCTTATTCTCTTTGGCATTGTTCTAATTGTTTTCTTCCTAATTGCATTCATTATGGGGAAATCATATGTGAGAGAGTACTATGCATTCATCACAACTTCACAACCATTCTTTTTGTCTGTTTGCACCTGTCCTCAAGTTCTTATCGTTGTATCAATCACCTAACCTCCCAATATATTAATAAATCGACAAATCGACAATCATTCATCTTGCTAATATCTTTTGAACTTCTTTGGTCATTTACTCGTTTTTAATATGGCTCGTTATTATCTTTACCTAGGTTAAAACCGCTGTTCATGATCTTCGAGAAAGTGCATCGTCCAAAACCAGCCAACTTCAGCAAGAAATGTTAACTATGCGACAAGATACAGCTGCTGTTAAGGCTGACTGGACAGTATATGTTGAAAAGTCAGAGTCTCAGTACATTGAGGATACTTCTAGCGTAGAAAGTGGAAAGCAGGGACTCGAAGAGGTTCTGCACAGCTGGTATAGTGATACACTGTTTATTACTCTTTAATAATGGATTCCAACCTCGTCAATATGCAAGCATATAGAGTATCGTGTGTTCTGATGTACTTTTTGGTCGAACTCCTAGTTTGGATAAGGCAAAGTTGGGAGCACTACAATGGAAGGATGCACAAAAATCCTTGCTGAGCCTTGAAAAGAGCAATATTTCTTCTGTTGAATCGATAATCAAGTGAGCAGCTCCAATTCATTTGCATTTGTCATTAATATAATAGCTATAGCTACACAAGAGCACACAAGTAAAAAGGAGTTACGTTGCCATTGTCAGGGGAGGAATGGATGCTAATCAAAGGCTTCGGACAAAGGTTTCCTCGTCTGCATCATCTACTCTAGAAGATGCAAACATTGCCAACAAAGATCTCCTTCAATCTGTTGACCGTGAGTTTCAGTCTAGAAGTCCATTTTGATGATACACGAGCATTTCTTCTGTAGTCTGTTGACTGACTTTCGATATCCTGAAAATGGCAAATTTGCAGAGTCGTTACAACTTGACCACGACGCTTGCAGCAACATTGACTCTATGATTGCTCCTTGCTGTAAAGATGTAAGAGAACTGAAGAGCGGTCACTACCACAAGATCGTAGAGATCACTGACCATGCAGGAAAATGTCTTTTAGCAGAATATAGGGTAAGATTCTGAGTCGTAGTTTTTATTTCCCGTGCTAAGATTTCCTTATGGATAGAGTTTCATTTTTAAATGGTAAGAAGTCTGAACATTGAATAGAAGTTTTTACATTTGTTGTTTGTTTTTAACTATGCAAATTGAGAGGTGAAGACCGAAGAAGCATATTAGTGCTGACATGGTTGTTTTTTGTTTGATTGGCAGGTCGACGAACCAACATGCTCGACTCCAAGGAAGAGGCCAATTACCCTCCCCAGCATGACATCTATCGAGGAACTTCGGACCCCCGCCTTTGACGAGTTACTCAAGTCATTTTGGGACCACAAGTCTGGAAAGCAGGCGAATGGCGACGCAAAGCATGTCGTGGGACAATATGAGGGCGGTCAGCCCGTAAGAGACCCGCGACTACCACTAACTGCTATTAACTGAAGCGAGTCGGACCGTTTTTGGTGGGATGCATATACGAAGACGAGTATATGCAGAAGCCGTGTATAGCACGTATATGAATCATGTGATGTCTGTTCCACTTATTCGTTCATTGTTTGGCGGAGAAATCGAGTGTGTAGATTGAGAATACTGTAGAGTCTATACTTTGATAGAAAAGCATTTTTTTGGCGAGGATCTTTGTACTCGTAGTTTTTTTTTTTTTTTTTTTTTTGACCCATATGTTTAATTAAATAGGAGGGAAATTGAGGTAAAAGCAGAGGCGAAGAAATGTTGGGTGTTGTTAAAATTGTAAGTGCGAAGGATGAAGTTAATATTAGCATATTAACAAGTAGAGGGAGTAGCGATAGAAAAGCAGGTGAAAAGGGTAATTGGTAGACAAGCGTAAAAATACAAGGAAAGGAATGATTATTGTTACTGGACACTAGTACAAAGATTGAATGAGAAATTGTGTTGAGGAGTGAAAAGAAAATTGGGAAAAAGGTTAATGTAAGAAAAATATAAAAATAATTTGATTGTTAGGGGAAATGGGTACATGATCATACTTAATTACTTAGAACTTAGAAGGGGGTTAGTAGAGTGGAGGAGTCAGGAGTGGAGTGGAGTGGAGTGTAGAAGAAGAAGAAGAATAATACTTCCTCCATTCCGTTTGATTGTATACGTTTGGTTTTTTGACACTATTCACGAGTGAGGATAATGGTCGATATAATTTTTAACATATAAAATAAAACATAATCATGTGGGATCTTGTTTTAATTGTCTTTTCGAATACATTATTAATATCAAATTTTTATAATTTTTTGAAATACGTAACTAAAGATATGAACAAAAGAAAACGTGTATCGACGTACGTGCAAAAAGCAAACGTATAGAATCAAATGGAATGGAGGAAGTAATTAATACAGTACTCCGTACTCCCTATAAGAGTAGAAGGGGCTTTGGTTGAAATGTTGAATGGTTGTTTTGTGTTGTCCACTTTTTAAGTTTCAACTCCACGTGCCACGTCTCCCTTCCTCCTCCCTCCTTCCTTCCTTCCTTCCTTCTTCCCCTTCTTTTCCTCCTCCTCCTCCTCCTCCTCCTTTTTCTTTAATTAATTAATTAATTATTCCTTCCTTTTTTTCTTTTTTTTTTTCTTTGTCTCTCTAAATATTACTCCGTATATTGTATTCCGTCTAGGGTTTGTTGTCTTTCCTCCTCCGCATAAAAGAATTGTCTCCTCCGATTTCACTTCCATGCTTTCTCTCTCCTCTCTCTCTCTCTTTCAGGTATTTTTACTTTCTTTCCTTTTCTCTTTTGTTTTTCATCGCTCCATCTTTTCCTGTTTTTTTGATTTTGTTTTGGATCAATTATTTCCTAGGGTTTGTGCTTCCCAATTAGGGATTTCAATTCTACTTGATTCCACTTTCTCTGGTTATGGCTATTGAAAAGAATAAGGTTAAAGCCGCCGCCGCATCCTCCAGGGTCGATGCCGAACCTTCTGTTGATAGTAGGAGTAGGGATACTATGTCCACCGATGACGATGACCCCCGTCGTTTCAGACATTCCCTTGACACCGAAGACGACGACGATGACAACTTTGATGATGCTGATTCCGGCGCTGGTTCCGATGATTTTGATTTGTTGGAATTGGGTGAAACTGGTTCCGAGTTTTGCCAGGTTGGCGACCAGACTTGCTGCATCCCTTTTGAGCTCTACGACCTTCCCCACTTGCGCTCCGTTTTATCCTTGGATGTCTGGAACGAATGCTTGACCCACGATGAACGCCTCTTTCTCGCCAAGTATTTGCCTGATATGGATCAAGACGTGTTTATGCGCACCTTAAAGGAACTTTTTCATGGGGGAAATCTTCACTTTGGTAACCCTGTTGATATGCTCTACCAAATGTTGAAAGGCGGCCTCTGTGAACCCAGGGTTGCCCTTTATCGCCAGGGACTCAACTTCATCCAGTTGCACCAGCATTATCATCTTCTACACAAGCGTCACGATTCCATGGTTGCTGGCCTTTTGCATATGAGGGAAGTCTGGCACAGCTGCAAGGGTTATGGCATCGAGGAGAAACTACGTGTTTTGAATATCGTCAGAAGTCAAAAGACTTTGATTGGGGAGACGAATGACAACATGGGTTCTGAGGAGTCGGCAGAGGCGACTTGGGATACGAGGTCCAAGGGAAGGGGTTTGTTGCAGGGTGTAGTGCGTGACCCTTTGTATGGTTCAAACCCTGCTTTGGACGTGCTTCCACGTGGGAGGGGAGCAGCTGCTGATACCGCCAGAGGTCGCAAGCCAAATTCTAAATCTCTTTTGCTAAATGAAGTGCCTCTCCGCTTCCGCAGCGGCCCCAAGAGTATGAAGACTGGCTTATATGGTCCGGAGTCCGTTATGTCTGCTTACAATATTGTGTCGGGGAGCGGCGATGGTGAGCACAAAAGGATGAATGAGATGGCTTCTCAGCGAGATTGGAATGTTGCTTATGGCAATATGATGGATCGAGTGCAGGCTGTGAAGCGTGGTAAGAACCGTGTAGAGACCAGAGGTGGTGAATATGATATTGACACCTATTCAACTCCACAGCAGTCTGCAAAGACTAAATTTTCTGGCCATGGGAGAAACTTGAACATAAATCAACTGTCTGATATTAAGGTGTTGACGGCCAAGCCATCAAATGTACGAGGTGTTTATGACCTTACCAAAAGGTCCAAGTACGGGGAGCCGAGTTATGAGGATCAAATGGAGCTTGGGAAAGGTCGAGCGGCACAGATGGCTATGAAAGGGAACATGGGTGGTTATGCTGATGTTACTGAACCGTACTGGACTAAGCAAACACAGAGACAAGCGAACTTCATGGATCCGTCCTTTTATTATTTGGACAAGGATGGTCAGACCAGGAAAACAAACCTGGGTAAAGAAGCCCCAAACTCTAGGTTAAAAACTCTTCAAGGTATGGGGAATAGCATGAGCGATAGACAGTATCTCCCAGAGATGCAGTCAAAGGTATTTCAGGATAATGTTAGAGGGGTCACAGTACGGAATGAAGGGCCCAGCATGTTTCCATTGAAGAGTAAAAGAATGTCTAATGGAGGCGAGGACACTGAATCAGACTCTTCAGGTGAACTTGAAGAAGGGGACAAGAGCCATTTGATCATACCGAACCGATCTCTGCAAGCCTCGTTGGAGACTCCTCGATCTTATTTATCTGGATCGATGGAGGGGAAACGAGCCAATGTAAGTGTCAAGGTGAATGCTCTGCCATTTGATGGTATGCTACCTGCCACCAGCACAATGGGTGATTTTGGCCCACATGTGCAGAGCCAAGAGATAAATAACTACTATTTGAAAAGCAGGCAGAGCGCAAAGACACTGCATCTGGATGCTTCACAAAACTTCAAATCTAGATCTCCGGTTAATCGTGATTTTGGTGATCTGGGAAATGCAACCACTGAAAGGAATAGAATGTCGGCCTACATTATTGGTAATAACGGACAAGTGCAAGGCTTACCTGTGCCCATGAATAGTGCATTCCCATTTGATAGAAGGCTTAAAGAAAATGCTGGCTATGAAACTTTGTCACGTAGGTCGAGACACATGCAAGATTACTCTATGGAACAAAATGGGTATAGCTTTGAAGGCAGTCCAATAAGGCGTGGCAATAGAGGTTCCGATGCTACACTTATGGGCTGCACGTCAACTGTCAAAAGGAGAAAAGAGGGGTTGGCTGAAATGGACGAGCAACTACAATATGATCTCATGCAATCTCATGAGCCAGTCTTTGAATCTATTTCCTTGAAAAATCGTGGAAAGAAGAGGAAAATCGACAGTGGGTCCCCAGCTGCTGGCTCTTCACAGCATCATGTTGAAGAAGTTCCAGTGGAAGAGTTGGAGCCAGAAGTTAAACCGCCAAAAAAGCCTTCCCCTTTGATAACACCAACTGTACATACTGGCTTCTCTTTTTCGGTTATCCACCTTCTTTCCGCTGTGCGGGTTTCATTGATAACTCCTAATCCTCAGAAGCATCCTGAGAATCTTGCAGCAGGGCAGGAGGATCAAAATGCAAAAAATGATGAACAAACAAATGGTTCCGTTGAGAAAATCGATGTAAATAGTCCTGCGCAGCCTGAGCAAGCAGGTACTCCTTCCCTTACAGTTCATGAAATTGTGGATTCCGTGAGATCGAATCCTGGGGATCCTAAAATTCTTGAGACTCAGGAGCCACTGCAAGATTTGGTCAGAGGAGTTCTGAAGGTGTTTTCATCAAAAACAGCACCCCTAGGAGCCAAGGCCTGGAAGCCGCTCATATCTTATGATAAATCTACAAAGCGGTGGTCGTGGATTGGACCAACTCAGCAGCAGACTCCAACAGATAATGAACCCCCCGAAGAGGTCACTTCCCCGGAGGCTTGGGGTATCCCTCGTAAAATGCTCGTAAAGCTGGTCGATGCATTTGCCAATTGGCTGAAATCTGGTCAAGAGACGTTGCAGCAAATTGGAAGCCTTCCAGCGCCGCCTGCAGAACTGATGCAGCTCAATTTTGATGAGAAAGAAAGGTTTAAGGACCTTAGGGCTCAGAAGAGTCTGCCCACTTTTAGCCCTAGCTCGGATGACGTCAGATCTTATTTCCGTAAGGAAGAGCATCTGAGGTACTCTGTCCCGGATAGGGCCTTCTCTTATACTGCTGCTGATGGTAAAAAATCTATAGTTGCTCCTTTGAGAAGATGTGGTGGTAAGCCAACCTCAAAAGCGCGAGACCACTTCATGTTGAAACCAGATCGTCCTCCTCATGTCACGATTCTTTGTCTTGTCCGAGATGCGGCTGCCAGGTTGCCAGGGAGCATCGGTACAAGGGCTGATGTGTGCACACTCATAAGGGACTCTCAGTATGTTGTCGAAGATGTTTCTGACGCCCAGGTAAATCAAGTGGTCAGTGGTGCCTTGGATCGGTTGCATTATGAGCGTGATCCTTGTGTACAATTCGATGGGGAAAGGAAACTGTGGGTCTACTTGCATCGAGTACGAGAAGAGGAGGATTTTGAGGATGATGGTACTTCCTCTACAAAAAAATGGAAGAGGCAGAAGAAAGATGCTTCGGAGCAAGATGACCAAGTTACTGTTGCTTGTGCTGAGGGTGGGGAACCTGGTAGTTTGGATCCAAGTCCTGATCTAAATGCTGAGCCCCAATGTATAAAGGATGATAAAGTAGTGGAGCAAATGAATGATGATACAAAAGCGATATTAGAGGACGGCGCTAAGGTCAGTGACATGCCTGAACAAGGTGCTCTGCTTGAAAGCGGCACACACATCTTGGACAACTCCAGAAATGATCTCCAGAAATGATGGATTTCAATAATAGCACATTTGACAGGGTGAAAGGCTGATTCAACTTGGATGCCATCCCTTTGAATGTACTTTTCCCAGGTAATAATATATTTGGATACACTTTCTGTTTTAATGTTCATAATAAGTGAGTAAGTGTTGTTTCCCTCCATTCTGCAGCCATTTATCTAATTTTCTAGAGGTTCTGTATGTTCCTCTGTTAGGATATCTTTGCAAAAATAGCTGTTAATATGTGGAAACTTTGTTTTGGACGCGGTGTGTAGTGTGTACACACTAGTGTTCCATAAAAAAAAAATCTGGAAGTTCTTTTTAGCAGTATCTTACGATCTTCAGTCGTCTTCTGGTTTTGAAGTATTCAAAAATATACAGAGTAATTATGTACTTAATCTTGCTTCGCTTGCTTGCGCAGTTACTCTGAATTTGTCTTATGTAACATTCCTGTTCTCTTTCTACTACATGCAAGTGAGCCTTGTTTTAAAGGATTGACATCTATGTTTCTTGTGTGCAGATTCTGAGTTGAATCGCTAATCGGTTGGCCGTGGTGCCAAAAATATGAGTAATGTTGATGTTACATACGTAGCAAGATTTGGCAATTTTTTGTCTACGATAATACTAGTGCAGAGAAGCAGCTGATTCTAATAGAACGGGTTTTGGGACGAGATGGGTGTAGTTTATTTTGGGTTGAGTACTGAGTATAGCAGTTACAAGTAGGTTTTCCTAACTTGTACAGCCTGCGTAAATAATGTCATTAGTTTGAATATCATCATATATATTTTACCTAATGTTAAAATCCTTTGATTCTGAAACTCTCTGCTGTCTGTCTGTGCGTCTGCTTCTCCTCTAATCGTTGATGTTGAAGATAATATCATATCTGATGATGCTGGTTACTTACTCTGGGTTAACCCCAGCTGTGGTTCCTTGGTATGTACGGAGTAATATCATGGCATGACTTTTACTTTTTTTTTTTTTGGTGTGTAAGAGGTCAATTGTTCGTTTTATCTCTTTATGAAGTTTTATTTTATACCGGAATGAGGCGAAAAAATACAATCATTATAACGAAAAATGAAATCATCTGCGCGTATTTTCTGTCATGTTCTGGTGGCTGCAAGGGAATGCAGACAGATTCTAACTTGTGGCTAGTGTTTTTGATGACATTGTCGATGTAGCTCCGGTTCTTGTGATGTGCAGGTTGGGGGGTCAGGGTGTCATAAGACTTATGTAGTAGCAAGGCATTCAAAAACTATGTGTGTTCTAAGTCATGAATTGTTCAGGATTAGAGTTCATTTTGTTACGCGAAAATCCCTGTAAAGTGTTGACCAGAAAGCAGGTTGTACTAAAAAGAAGGAAATGATGTACTCCGTAGTTTAGATTGGACTGAGTAAAAGTATAGTAATGGACCGCGTACTGCGTAGCAAACATGTTTGTATCATTCATACCAACCATGTCGTCTATATTCTTGTGAATTTAGTTGCAGCTACAACTACAAGTATATATTAAAAAATAAAAAAAAAATGAGAGCAATTAGTGGGGGAGCATCATGAGAGAACGTGCAAACAACAAGTCAGTGAGCATTATTAAGTCGGGAATTGTTTATGTTTGGAGGATCTTTCACTCTCAATCACTCTTGAAACATTACTTACTACTCCGTATTATTATTCCTTGTGTAAAAAACTGACTATTGTTGAGCACAAAGAAATGTGTGTTATATAAAGGGAAGGAGTAAATAAAATATAACTAAAATAACAGTTTGTTCAATGTCACCATTTTCCCTCCTTCCTCCAATTCATTGACCTTCTCTCTCTCTCTCTCTCTCTCTATTACAACTAATTGCTGGATTTCTTCTAAAAATATCAAAACAATTGGAGCAGCATTGTCTCCTAAAAGTGGTAAGTCAGTGAAATGAAGAATAACAGTGGTGGTGAATCAAGTAAATGGATGCTTCGAAATGCGGGGGAGATTGATCAGATGACAGATGTCATCAACAACAACAACAACAACAACGACGACGACAATGATGAAAGTAATAGCAGTACAGTTAAAAGCCCAGGAGTATTTACAAGGATAGGTAGTAATGCCAGAAAAAGATTTGGAATCAATGGGAATACTCCTACTGCTGCTCAACCTAAGACCATGGGTCGTATGCAATCAAGTGCTGCCAGGGGTTTGAAGAGTTTGAGATTTCTCGATGGTGCCGGTAAAGATGGTGATTCTTGGAAACCCATTGAGAAGCGCTTCAACCAGAATTCCATTCACGGCAAGCTTCCCAAGGACAAATTTGGTGCTGTTATTGGTATTTCCTCCTTTTTTTTGTCTAACATTATGAATGGATTTGATTTGATTTGATCCATCGCATGCTATGCATTGTGAATGGATTTGTTCTGATGTTAATCTTTGGGGTGAAAAAAAGGGATGGGTGATTCCAAAGAATTTGCAGCAGAGTTGTTTGATACATTGTCAAGAAGAAAGAATGTGGATTCTTCGGAAGGCATTACAATTGCTGAAATGAGAATGTTTTGGGAAGATATGACCAGCCAAGACATTGATGCCCGTCTACAGATTTTCTTTGACATGTAAGCTTGACTGATGATCAACCCTCCTCTGTGTTCTCTCTTATACCATGCTAGTACCCGTCTGTCTTATCACCATAGAATTTTAATGTGACGATGAAACAATCTGTAGGTGTGACAAGAATGGCGATGGTAAATTATCTGAGGACGAGGTCCGCGAGGTGAGTCAACAGAAAGAGCTTTTCTTCACTAGGGTTGATTTTTCCTTACTTTCAAAAACTATTGTTTTCTCAATCTCAAAACTGACTGACTTCAATGCTGCATGTTCAGGTTTTGGTGCTGAGTGCCTCAGCTAACAAGCTAAATAAACTCAAGACACAAGCAGGAGAATATGCAGCTTTGATCATGGAAGAACTAGATCCAGATCATCAAGGTTATATTGAGGTAACGCAGTTTTTTTCATTACCTTTCGTTAACAGTACACCAACCAGTTTCTAATAAAATGACGACTTCTAATCAAGGTTATATTGAGGTAACGCAGTTTTTTTCATTACCTTTCATTAACAGTACACCAACCAGTTTATAATAAAATGACGACTTCTAATCTGCAGATATGGCAACTTGACACTTTGCTAAGGGGAATGGTGAGTTCTACCGATGAAGGAACCCAGTTTAAGAGGAGCGCCACTTTAACTAAAACCATGATTCCCAAAAAGCTAAGAAACCCAGTTACGAAAGCGATCACTAGTGCAGCGGAATTTGCCCTAGATAACTGGAAGAGAATTTGGGTTGTTGGGCTTTGGTTAACCGTAAATGCTATCCTCTTCAACTACAAATTTCAATTTTACAAGCACCAACCAGCCTTCCCGGTTATGGGGTATTGTGTTTGTGTAGCAAAGGGTGCAGCAGAGACACTCAAATTCAATATGGCTCTCATTTTACTTCCTGTATCTAGAAGAACTCTCACCCGACTAAGATCAACATTTCTGTGTCGATTATTTCCTTTCGATGATAATATAAACTTCCACAAGATGGTCGCAGCTGGGATAGCTGTTGGAACTTTTTTGCACGTCTTGATGCACATGACTTGTGATTTTCCGAGGCTCATATATTGCCCAAAAAGTGTTTTCCTTGAGTATCTGGGTGCAAACTTCGACAACAATCAGCCCAGTTTTATGGATTTGGTAAATAGTATACCAGGGGTTACAGGGGTTCTCATGGTAATTCTTATGGGGTTTGCCTTCACTCTGGCAACTCACTCTTTTAGGAGGAACGTTATAAAGTTGCCGTGGCCATTTCTCCACTTGGCCGGCTTCAATGCTTTCTGGTATGCACATCATCTGCTGGTGGTTGTCTATGCCTTGCTGGTTATTCATGGCTATTTCCTATTTCTCACCAAGGAGTGGTACAAGAAAACGGTATGTATGCTGCTGGTTCATGGATAAATCTATTTAATCTTCTTGAGGATTACTTACTTAAATCATCATTGTATGATTAATATTGCTTGCAGACATGGATGTATCTGCTTTTCCCAGTTGGCCTATACGCTAGTGAGAGAACACTGACATCCTATCATGATTATAATCATCATGTCAACATCCTTAAGGTCTTAAAATCATTTCTGTTACGGAGTACATTATTAGTTAATTATCCAGCTAAAAAAAATCATTAAACTCACGACGAGTTTTCTGTGACTGCAGGCTGTCATATATACAGGAAATGTTCTTGCCTTATATATGAGCAAACCGCCTAACTTTAAGTACAAGAGTGGAATGTACTTGTTTGTCAAGTGTCCTGATATCTCTAGCTTTGAATGGTAACACCACTTACCAGATCGATAGCTAGCTTTTTGATATGCAGTAAAACTTTAATTAACTTAACCTTCCTTATTTGGAACAGGCATCCCTTCTCTATCACCTCCGCGCCAGATGATGCTTACTTGAGTGTACATATTAGAACCTTGGGTGACTGGACAACAGCTCTTCGAGAAAGATTTGCAAAGGTACCCTCACTCTTCAAATTGGGTGCGATGCTTACTAGTTGCTGTATAAACACTATCAAGTCTATCTCACTATTGAGACTTACTTCTTCATTGATTTCTTTAAAAGCCTTTCCTAATTCACCAATTCCACTGTGATGTGATGTGATGTGATGCTATGTGATGTGATGTGATGCTATGTGATGCAGGCCTGTGAGCCTCCGGCTGCACCACCAGCGAAAGGGAGACTCGTGAGAATGGAGACCAGAGCAAGAACCGATTATGACGCCCAAGGGGCTGAGATCTCTGCGTAAGAGAAACCCCATTTTCTCGCAGATAGCATGTCAGTTTTAGTGGTTCATGGTTTTTATATCTTTTGCAGCTTTCCGCACGTAATCATTAAAGGTCCTTATGGAGCACCCGCTCAAAATTACAAAAAGTACGACATCCTATTACTCATAGGACTAGGCATAGGAGCAACTCCTTTTATCAGCATCATCAAGGATCTCTTGAATGACTTGAAGGAGGCCAGCACTATGGTATTGATTTTACACGCATAGATTTCTATAAATGGGAAACAAATAATTCCTAGTACTTAATTTTTCTCAATCAAAAACCTTTTTGATATCAATTTATTGCATCTTTTTTAATTGATATCTGATATGGGCGGTCTACCAAAAAAATGCAGGATATAGAGAGCAGAAAAGGGCCACAAAGAGCGTTCTTCTACTGGGTGACCAGAGAACAAGGCTCATTTGATTGGTTCAAGGGTGTTATGGATGACATAGCAGACTATGATACAGATGTGGGTTTTGAAACAAAAACCCAACTTTTTCTCACCGTTAAATGTGCCTCTATGCAGATCATGTTGCTAATATTCCTACATTGTTTCTGGATGTTGATTGACAGAAAGTGATAGAAATGCATAACTACTTGACTAGTGTGTACGAAGAAGGTGATGCTCGATCAGCGCTTATTCATATGGTACAGTCCTTGCAGCATGCTAAGAGTGGACTAGATGTGGTTTCTGACAGCCGGGTAATGATTGTCTATTTCACTAAACTAGCAGAAGCGAGAACTCTTTGTATTTGCTGTTGATGTTCTGACTGTATAACCTGGAATGCCTACAGATAAAGACACATTTTGCTAGACCTAATTGGAGGAAGGTGTTTACTCAATTGGCCGCTGACCACGCATCACAAAGAATAGGTAAAAAGCAGACATTGTTATGGATACTAAAGCATATTCTTGTTGACCTATTCTAAGATTTGGGTGGATGTGAAACTGAAGGTGTATTCTATTGTGGAAGTCCGACACTGACGAAACCATTAAGGAAGCTGTGCCAAGAATTCAGTTTGAGCACCACCACCCGTTTCCACTTCCACAAGGAGAACTTCTAGAGTGAGCAAATACGTGATGTTGCGTCAATGGCAAGGCCAAAGAGACAGACAAGCTTGTAGATTACACAGTTGCTGTTTTTACTCAACTTTGGCCTCTCCTTTTTGTCCACAGTGTTGATATTTAACAACCACACTAAATTGAGTCACTCAGAGATTCATATCTAAAGTTTTGTTAATTGTCTACTCCTAATGTTTCCTATGGATAGCAATCTTTACTATCCATTCAATTAGTCTGATGCTCAAATGATATACTCTGTAGTCTGTACTACGGAGTACTTATTAGTTAGATTCATGTATGACGAGAAACAGTTGATCCTCATCTTCTAAAAAAAAAACATGTATCATATGACCTCAAAGGTAACTACTGTCTCATTGAATTTGAATATTCAAGTTTGCTGCCAATAATCAACAATTGCAGCAATTCTTCAACAAACCAACGACACGTATATGTATATGTATATGTATATAATAAACTAACAGGAATAATATAACAATAAACAAAAATGATCAACAAACACAGGCCACAAACTCAAAATTAAAATCAGAATTCATTAGGGGACTTTATTTGTTTGTTTGTTCCCCAAAAACTCAAAATCAGAAAAAAAAAATTCAAAAAAAAAAAAGACTCTCAAACTTTCTCTAGTTGAATTAATCTTCTTCAGTTCTTCTTCATCTTCTTCAATTCGTCTTCGTCTTCATCTTCTTCATCATTAAACAAATTCATCGTTATTTTTCATGCACTGCAACTTCATTCCGATTCTTCATCTTTTTTGTCCACTGCAACTTCAGTCCGATTCTTTATTGAACTATTAAAGGTGATTTTTTTTTTTTCTAATTTAATCAATTTTTAATTTTTCAATTAATTTATAGTTCTTCATCTTTTTTGCTTAATTAAAGTGAGTTTTACTTCTAATGGAACTCAATTTGCATGCGAGTCCTTGGTTTAATTTTCGATTTTTTGGTTTAAATTTTGTTTTTTTATGTTTTATTCTTCATCTATTTTGTGTATTTTTATATTTTGATTCTTATTATAATTTGATATGAAATTGGTATATTTAGTCTTTTTCATTGAATTTCACTAAAAAAATTGGAAACCCTAAAAATTGGTATATTTAGTCTTTTTATAATTTTCTTCTGAAATTGGAATTTCATATTATCTGTTATAATTCGTTTTTAAATCAGATTTGGAATTTCATTTTTGTGTTTAGTTGTCTTCTTTGGAATTCTCTTTTTTTCATATTGGAATTCTCTTTTTTCATATTGGAATTCTCTTTTTACATATTGGAATTCTCTTTTTTTAACTTACTGTATTTTTTGATGTTACGTTATGTTTGTAGGATGTTCATGAGTTGTATATGCACATGCAACGGAATGCGGTTGCTTTCTTCTCTTGGTACACCAACGCTGCTTCAAGGATGAAGAAGTCAACTCAAGCGTTTTTCGAAAATCCTACGCTTCTTCTATTTGTTGATGAGGTTGTTGAAGCTGCGAAGAAAATGAAGTCAACAACGGCAAGGTCCCCCGTTTTCCCAGATTCTACTGCTGCTGTTGTTCGTGATGTTGTGTAGGGTTTAATTGTTATTTAGATTAGATCGTTTTCTTTTTATTTGTACTATCGTTTTGAAATACCGACTTTTAACCCTGTCAACGTTGAAGCGCATAATTTGTATTCATTTTAACATTGGTTTGTACTTTGTTTTGTACTTTATTTTGTACTTTGGTTGTAAATGACCAATTTCAAGTTTTTTTATCTACTATTATTAGTTTACAATTTTAACTCTTCAATTTAAATATGCTAGCTAATTCAGGATTTCAACACATTCAATTGAGATTTTAATAGTTTTTTGTAAAACTACTTTCACCAGTTACTTTTCTAATTTTTGACAATATTCTACTGTCTAAAAATCCATCTTACAGCAAATGAAATTTCAACAAAAAAAAAAGAATTATAACCTACTTTTTAAGAATTCCAATTTCAACTTTCCAAAGTACAAAAAAAAGAATTATAACCAACTTTTTAAGAAAATACGAGTATTCACTAATCTTTAAATATGCTACCAAATTCAGAATTTCAACACATTGATTTCAGATTTTAACAGTTATCTTAAAAATCACTTTTAGATTTCAATAATTTACTCATTTTTTAAAACTAAAAGCTTAGTGAGTAATTTTTATTAACCTCTACTGTCTAAAAAGACATATTACAGTAAAGAAAATTTCAACAAAAAAAAAAGAATTATAACAAACATTTTTAGAATTCCAATCTCAACTAACTGTAACTCCTTTGTCTTCTCACTTTGTCCACAGCTTCATGAATTTCTGCCCACGGCTTTGTCGTCTCACAGCTTTGTCGTCTCACTTTGTCTTCCATCTTTGTCGTCTAGATCATGAATTTCTGCCCACAGCTTTGTCGTCTCACTTTGTCTTCCATCCTGAGTTTTGGCGGAACTCAACTGTAACTCCTGCACGCTTTCACCAATGTCGCAAACCTGCTCTTTCATCCAACAATGTACAACTGCATCTCATATCAGAACTCCCTATTACAAATTAAAGGCGAGACTGTTATTTTCTTCTGCTATTTTAATGTATTCTAGAATTTGAAATTGTAACAACAAAATTCGAAATTTTAGCACCAATTTAAAGAATTCTATTACTGGTAACAATTCTTCGTAAAGTGGAGCTGTAATGTTTTCCAGAATTTGACATTTCAGCTCCTAAATTTAAAATTACAGTAAAAATTAATAGAATTCCAATACCTGGATTATAATGGACATCAATTCGAGTATCTGTTGCAGATCCTTTCAACGTGGTAATATGCTCATTATCTTCTTCCCTGTATCCCCTAACAATACAGTAAAAATTGCAGCATTCTCTCTTTTTTACATTGCCGCTATTTTCATCTATAATCACACCAAAAAAATCAAAAAAAAAAAAAAAATTATCAACTCTTACAATTAAAATATTACAGATTTCTACCTAAAAAGGTTTAAAATTTATTCATTTTTGACATAACTATTTAGAATACCACAAACTTCTTAAATTTTGCAAATATAACTCATCTTCATCTTCATCACTATGTTATTTCAAAAAAAATTATACAAAAATTAAAATAAACAACAATCCACCATTAACAAACAACTTACCATCAATAAAATTTACAATTTGCAAGTTCTCCATCTTATAATCAAATTCGGAATTCAATTTTTGCAGTTTGAACAGCTACCGTCGCAGATTTTTTTTTTTATGAAAATAAGGATTAGAGGTTGCAAATTAAAAAAAAAATGAAAAAATTGGACCGAAAAGGAAGAGAAAGAGGAAGAAGAATGAAGAAGCAGAGAACTCAGTTTGGGAGGTGGAGGGTTTTTTTTGGTCTGATCAATGTCGTACAACATAGGAATCAGTAGAAGAAGGCTAATTTTCTAATTGGCTGGAAAATTTATTTTGTTTCTATTTTTTTTAATTAATGAGAACAAATCTCAGCCCTCCATCCATCTCTAATCTAATGGCCCAAAATTGGACTCTAGGACTCTACTCATTAAGTGGACTCTCTATAACTTTTCTCTCTATATATATATCAGTAACTCTCCTATGAGACCGTCTCACCATAAGTTATGGTGAGACGGACCCAATAAAATCAGCCCAATTAAATTATCAAAAAAAAAAACTAGGCTAAAACGTGGGTTAGTACTAAGGTGCTCAGGTGACATGGATGAAAAGAAAAAAAAAAAACTACCATCATTTTAGAATCATGCTAGGGAGTTAATTGCATCACAGAATCAAAAATTTACACTATATATTAATATTACTCCGTGTGATTTATAAATTTATGTTTATTTACTATCTATTGGATAATATTTTTTATATTAAAAATAAGAATAATACTCAATAACAATGTCCTTTATCCAATACGGAGTATGTGGGATTCCAAAAAAATGTTGTTGTGTGACAAATTCATGGGTTTTGATATTAAAATGTAAGGTGAAGAACATAAATACATATGTTAGCGTTTTTAATTTATGGGTTAGAACAAAGTTAGGTTTATAGCCTAAAAACCAAGGTTATGAACTCAAAATAAAATGTTGTAATGTAAAATGAAAAGTTGTCAACTAAAAAAAATAAGAAATTTAAACGTAAGGTTTTTAACTTAAAACAAAAGGTTAAGAATTTAAAATAAAAATATTTTAATGAAACAAAAAAAAAAAAGGATGAAAACTTGTGGCCATGACTCTCATCTTTTACAAAAAAAAATACAAAATATTCTACTTAAAATACAAGGTTATATATTTAAAAGAAAAGGTTACGAAATTAAAAGAAAAGGTTACAAACTTAATATATAAGGTTATTACTCAAACACGAAAGGTTATGAACTTAAAGTCTTAAACTAAAAGGTTATGGACATGAAACTAACGGGTATTAATCAAATACGGAGTACAAAAATAAAGGATATGAATTTAAAACTAAAGGTTACGAACTTAAATTGTAAGGTTACGAACATAAGACCCAACGTTTTAATTAAGTATTACCGAAAAAATAAAAATGATTGTTCAAGTACATAAGAAAGCTCTGCGACAAATATGATAAGTGAACATAATTAACTAATTAAACAATGAGTCCAAATTATTGACAAAGAATCTAAACTTAAAATTGTCAATGTTAAAAAACATTTCAATTGTTTTTAGGTTCTATTTTCATAGCCAATATGGGATTCGAACCCACACCTTATGCATTGCATATACTCTACCATTGAGTTAATTGGCTTTTATCAACAATTTACATATGAAAAAAATCTATTCTTTCAAGAAATTAAAAAGCCATAACCTTAAATTAAGGTAAAGAAACACTAAAATATATGTATTTAGCATGAACACTAAAATATATGTATTTAGCATGAAAATATTAAATCTTCAAACATGATGATATAACAACTTCATAGATAATCTCAATCATTTAGAACCACTCACAAATTATTGTCATACATCACAACACTCGTATATCATAAATTTTATATAAATTGAAGGGAAAAAAAAACCAACCTGCGTTATGACAATCCGAATTACTTGATATGGAGTAATTTGTTAATGGAAGATTTTTTCTTGGAAGCTTTCTACTGTATACTTGAAAATTAATTTACTGTAATTGAATGAGATTTAGGTTAAAGATGAAAATAATAAAGAAATATGAAGTTGAATTGTACGCTTATATATTTTGTATTTAGCAATAACTGTTTTTCAAAAGACCAATAACACTTTTTATTTATTTTTACAATTAAAGTTGGGCTTTGTATTTAATGGGCTCGTCTCACCATAACTTATGGTGAGACGGTCTTATCAAACAATTTGTGTATATATATATATTAAAAGACAATAAATTTAAGCATTAACTCAATGTTGAATGTCGAATCGGTGGTAACAAATTACATTCTATGTTTACTTAATTGTAGATTTTAGGAGTAGTTTACCCACACTACACTAAATTTGAATAAATAATGTTGAAAAATAGGTTAATTTAAATGTGTTTATGGTAAAAATGACTTTTTGAACTCATTACATTGATGGGAAAATTGGATTTCGTAAGATAAAGAAACTCGTCCACAATTCCACATAGTTTTGGACGTTCAGTTTTAATGTCCTACCACGGACGATGAGTTTCATTGTCTGACCATGGACGTTGAATTTTAACGTCTGACATGGCTAACATGATAAATATGGACGTCCTACACTCCTACCAATGGTAGGATGATGAGTTTTTTTGGTCTAGCCAAGTAGCCATAGTATGACGAAAAATGTTATTGTCCAATCATGGTACAATCGAAAATTTCACGTACAAACTTGAGTTCATTTATAAAAAAAATGGGTTTGACTGGGTTGGGTTGGCCTATCATGGGCCTCGGGTTGAAAAAACCAAACCCGAGCCCAACCCATGATGATGTGGGTTGGGTTGAAACCAGCCCATGGGTGGTCGAACTGGGTTGTGTACGACCCACAAGCTGGGGTGGGCCGACCTGCGCTTTTGACCACCCCTACTCTTCCCGTCTTCTTTAAACATTGTCCCCGCTCTCTTTCACATGGACTATATCAGTATCAATTAACGACTAACCTTCGTATAGTGCTAGATGTCATCTAAGTTGTACTTGCACGATTGTGAATTCAACATGATTTTGTCCAAAATTGAAAATTCCTATCAAAAATAAGTGTGGTGACTTGGTAGTAATAAAATAGCTCGAAAATCCATGAAATAACAACACTGTAACAACTTTATTAAAGAGCTAATATTGGTGTCACTTACAGTTACAGATGATAAAGATTGAAGTTACGAGTACATAGTAAGGAAGTACATAACAGAAATCTATGACGAAGCCCAAAAATAACAACAAAAAAAGGATTTGGATTTCACACATTGGAAACTTTACAACAAATAAATCAAAAAAAAAAGATAAAAAATCATGGTGGAGACAAATTCTGGAAAGCTTGAATATGAGGGCCACATAATAATAGACGGGACTTTATCTTAGAAGACATTAGTTTGAAGATCTAACATATCAGGGTCCATCATCTTGGCATCATTTTCTGAGTCTGCGGAGAACGGTGGAGCATCGGCTAGCTCAGGAGGCGCCTGATAATCGTACATGGGATTATGCTTTAAAAGTATACAATCTATGCAAAAGTAAGGAGAGGAAGGCATTAGTTTTAAATAATTACCATGCAGCGAATAAGAGCCCAATTGATTCCGCGGAAAAAAGGATGCTTTTTAATTTCGTTAGCGCCTTCACATGTCCCCAATCTGGTTTTAGGATCTTTTTGTAGCAGCTGGTATAGTAGCTGCTTTACATGAAGACTCACCTGCAATCAAAGCACATCAATTCAACAAGGCCGCCGGAATTGAGTCGAATAACATGTGCACACAATATATATGCGGTGATTCTTACCTGTTTACTAGCTGGAAATTTAAGATTCTTTTGGAGTATGTTGGTGAATGTCTTTTGCCTTGTTTTGCCTCGAAACGGGGTGTATCCATACAGCATCTCATAGATTAGAATCCCTGTTTATAAGTGAGTTATATCAGATGGCTACATATGGCAATGAATCGATGATATCTTCCATAGATTAGAATCGTCAACGCGTTCCTTAAAAAGAGCATTACCTAAAGCCCACCAATCCACTGCGCTTGTATGGCCAGCCCCAGCAATAATTTCCTACAACAGATTTTACCAAAGAGCGTCATTTCATTCAATATCGCACAAAATAACTGAAACATTTCATGCATATTACTGGATAAAGCTTCATATTTGACAATGATATTCAACTGCAAATTCAGAGGCAACATAGCATTTTGTAAACTGTTTTACAAAGTTCTTAAAACATATTCGTATGAACGAATTAATCTTTCACAGAGAGCTTATCTGTAGTTAGTTGTGATGATTAATGAACGACACTTACCGAAGCTATGTATTCCTCTGTCCCTACAAAAGAATTTGAAGCACGCATAGGTTCAGCTAAGAATATAGGTGTTTGTTGAGCTTTGTGTCGCTTTTTCTTATCGCGGAATTCTGGAACCAGCAACTGTAAACCCCAGGCAAACATGGTGTCAGTACTGTCAACATTATTAGGTAGGCTGTAAAAGAACTTTGAATATTTTCCAAGATGTACATAGGGGAGGACGGTCACGTAAGTACCTGTGGCATGCAGGATGTCATACATGACAAATCAAAATCTGTCAATGCCACATGACCGTTGCTTTGAAGTAGGATATTTTCAGGCTTCAAATCTCGGTAAATTATACCTGAACGAAAAACAGAAGACAAGGACATCCAGATCTCCTTCCTGAGCGCCAGAATTAAATACACTTTCTAAAATTATTATATAACTAGAACGCTGCCGTTACCTTGGCAGTGAAGGTATTCTAGGGCAACAATCACCTCTGCTGCATAAAATCTAAAAAAGCAAGGTCTCAGTTCTGAAGCCACGAGTACAAAACCGTAGAGCACATCAAATATTTATCTTAGGCGTAGGCTTAAGTAAGATAGAACTACCTAACTGCATCTTCTTTCAGGACCTTCAGTGGTTGCCTGTCCAGAAGCATAAACAGCTCCCCACCAGGGCAGTAATCAGTGATCAGACAAATGTGAGATTTTGTCTGCATAGATAGATACACAATTTTTAACTCCAGTAAGGTTTTGCTGAGACCCGAGAGTATTGCATTGAGCGGAGTCTGACCTGAAATGAAGCATATAGTGCCGGGAGAAAGGGATGGTCCAACATGTCAAGGATTTCCCTTTCCGCACAAGCTCTATGGACCTACAATGGAATTATGAGGTAAACTTCATCAACATACATACAGAAAGTTCATGTTTTAGAAACAGATTCTAATAAGCTTCAACTAACTGATCTCACATTTGAAACTAGCATAAGTAGAGATTGAGACGCTGAAGCACCTAAAGTTAATAGATTGCATTCAGAGATTTCAGGTAGAAGTTCAAGTTCAAGTTCAAGTACCTTGTTACGATTCAGCATAGCATTCTTATCCATTGCCTTCATGGCAAATAATTCGCCTGTCCCACACAATTCGACCAGATGCACGCTGCATAATTAGACAGCAGTTGTCAACTACGGCTTACAAATCTTTAATTTTTGATAGCTAAAGATTTAATGCTCAAGAATTGACAGACCTTCCAGTGTCACCAGCGCCAAGAGGCTTAACAGGTTTGAAATGCTTCAAGCCTATTGCTTCTCCACTTTCTATAATCTGCAAAACACTGATCTATGTTACAAACACACACAAACTGTACTTCCTGTCGACAAAACTAATTTCTGAAAAAATAATTAGTTCTTATTCAACATGCATACCCTTGCATTTTCAGTCGATTGTGGTTAAAAACCACTAACTAAGCAAAAATTACTCATGGAATTGAACAGAAATATTTTAATGATTTCTCATAATTTGTGATTCCAGATTTACATATATTTTCCCCCCACCTTTAGAATGGCTGTCCATGGTGGACTGTCCCTCCTGTGAGGCTTTGGTTTTACAACCTTTGAATGATTAGCCCACAAGTCTTCTGGTTTCTGCATAGGCCATTGAACATAACAAAGTTAATCTCATGATCAGCAAATAATGACCAGTCCTGAGTCCACCACCGATGCATTTTTTTTCTCTCACCTTGTTGGCATCTGGAAGTTCTCTCACTGCAACATCAACATTTCCTGCAGTTTCTTTCACCTGAATTACATACAACAGAAACATATATTACACACCACGCCTTCTTCACACGACAGAGAAATATATTAAAACATAAAAAAGGTTCGGTCCCAGACCCCTGTGTCCTGTGAGGTATGCTGTCTCGATTCTACTATTCTAGGAACTTTAAAAACATGTATACTGATACAAGCATCATCTATGTTTATTTCAGAAAATGGTTACCTGTTTCTCGCTTTCTTTCACAACAACCTCCGCAATGCTGTTTTGAAGTGGTTCAACATGTTGACTACCATCTAACTGAACTCCAATGAAGTATTGAACCTCTCCCTACACAGGTAAACATATACGAAACAATGAAAAATCAAAAGTTTACATGTTCAATTGGAAGCACTTCTTAGATTATATGCTGAAATTTATTGATGGCTACCTTTTGGTCACGCATAGGCTGAAGATGGAAAACATTCCAAAACTTCTTCCCTGTGTTATTGGAGAAGTGCACAAATTGAATTTTTTTTTTTTTTACATTTCTTGAATCAATATCAAAGGATGGGGAATGAGAATACACAAGAAAGAATGGGCACCTGTCTTTGTGTAGTTAATCAGTTGAACTGTAACGTCTGTTTCATTATCTATTGCATCCCTGATTTTACGCACTGTTTCTGGATCAGTTTCAGGTCCCTGCAGAAACCTGCAGATTTGGGAATTTTGATAGTTTCAAAGGATCGCCGTATTTTAAGTTTCTTGATTGAAAAATGTCTAAGTGATAATCTTGACCAGACAATGATTACTTGCTAATTTTTCAGACGGCGTTCAAATATATGTACACCATCTGGAACTTTGATCTGCCTTTGATAAGTGAGAATTATATAAATTAGTGTTACCTGCAATTCCTTCCCAAAATTTCTTCGCGGCTGTACTCTGTTAGCTCCAGGAAACTATCAGATGCAAATATCTGCAGAGATAAAGAAGTATATCATATATGTAAGCAGCTTTCTTGTCAAGATTTCAAGTGCAGAAGGAATTGAAAGACGGAACTGTGTCATGAATCTTACAATGGGATTATCGGGAAGCCTTGGGTCAGTGATAACGAAATTCTTTTCAATACGTTCCAGTGTAGTGGCAAGATCAATACCCTTTCTCATTTCCCTCTTCCTTACTTTGTCATCCACACTATCAGACCTCCCATTATCATCAAAATCATCATAATCATCATCCTCACTGCTATCATTATTGTCAATAGCTTCTTCATCATCAATGGTCTCACTTGGTTTGCTTTTCTTTAACATCCTTTAACACAAGCACATTGGATTAGAATTCAAAGGGGCATGCACCGATAGGGTTCAATCATTTACTGATAGAGGTCAATAAAGGTTGTAAAACTCAAAGGTTCGAGCATGCATGCAATGATGGATTAAGTGACGTGTCCTATCTAAAGAATAATGAAAAAAAAAAAAAAAAGATGTCATATTGATATCAGTTTCCACAGCATGAGAATGATACCCCATAAATGAACGACGTCTAGAATTTTGATGTTTCTTTGAAGGCTCCTCATTTAGTCGCTCGAGTGATATACGTCTACCAGCAGCCACAGTTTCTGATTTCCTTCTCATAAGAGCTGATCCTTCTTTAGGTTTGGTGCCTCCAGAATTTCTCCTGAAGGGTCTATTTCCTGATTCACTGAATGCCCGCGGCCTTTTTACTGCTTGCACCAGCTCATTTACAGAACTGACTGCCATGTCTTTCTGACGGGCTGCCAACATGTTGGACGAATCAATTAATATTATTAGCTTAATCAGCATGTTGGACTTTGAAGCGGCTATCCGAAGCTATTCCTTCCATTAGATGACTATGATTGATTTAATATAATCATGACAATCCAAAGTCTTTCTATGAATCCAGACTACAAAGGAAGCCTTTAGTTGTGTACATCAAATGATCAAATATTGTAGTTTCAGGGAAAAAATGAGATTCTTAGCAATGATTTCACATTTGAGAAATCTCCTCTTTGAAATTTGAACTAACAAACTTGATCCTCCCTCTACTGTGTTGCCACCTCTCAAATCGTTACATTATTTATAATAAAATCATTATTCTTAAAAAATACGGTCAATGGAAGGGGAAGACAGAAGTGACTCGAGAAGGAGAGTAACTTAATTCATTATTAATCATTTAATGACATAGGATTTACTCAAGGTTAGCCCATGTTCCCTTGACACCACTAGTGCATTAAATTAAAAACCCTGAAAATATGTGATTGCATGGAACCAAACATAACCAATATGTCTGATAATTAAGGTGACATGATATAGCTCAGAATAATTTTGATCTTCATCATAGTTGGTAGCAGATCTTTATCATTTCGACAAAATATGATTTGATGACTTATATAAAGGGAAACTTATTTGTCAAAGATATCAATAAGATGTTCTGTTTCTTCTTAGTTGTTTTCTTTTTGGGGCTTAGCCCCTCTTTAGTACCAAAAAAAAAAAAAAAAAAAAAAAAAAAAAAGATATTAATAAGATAATGATTACCATCATATCGAATCAAGGATTCAGGCAAACCATTGGGACGGACCATCTTATCCTTGAAACCTTCTGTGTGTTTACTCACCTCAACTTGCATCCTGACAAATCAGCATCACCAAAGATAAGTTTCCCAGTTCCATCACTTTCCAACTTACTAATCAGCAGCCATGGTCCAAATAATATCACCGTCATCGACAAAACATCCAACAAAGCTAGATATACATTGAATAAATATCACAAATGTGAGAGATATTTTAGGGAGTTAGGCTAGACATTATGGTGAATGATAATATGGTACAAGTATATATAAGTATTTGTGCCAATTATATCATTTTCAAACAATGTAAACTCTTCTGCCTTCATCTCAGGATTCATCTACCATCATCTGAACATCGCAAGGGCAGAAAACAATCCTCCTATGTTATGTATCATAGCCGTCAAAGTTTGAAGAATAGCTTCATTTTCAGTACTAAATGCAAACGAATATTGAGCATAAAACTTAGTACTCCATACAACATAACATAATTTAGATCGACTAACAATGAATCGACACTATGATATCATAGCAAAATGGAAAGAGAAATGTGATCATCACAAGTGCTGAATTGAACTCAGTACGCAAAAAACAGCGGTGAAAGTAAACAAAAGTATAGAACTAACCCTATAAATTTGAGGATCTTCCCTGATTCATTATCTTTGATGGGAGCAATTGTGAGAAGGTTCCAGAAAGAAGTACCATCTTTCTTATAATTTAGTAATCTCCCACAATAGTTAATGCCCTTCTTCAAAGTGTCTCTGATTTTTTCTAGTTCTTCTGGGTCTGTATCTGCTCCCTGCAAGAAACGGCTGACACGACAAAGGAAAATAAAACTTATGAGGTTATGACTGCTTGTCGGAATGACAGTTGAGTGTAAAGACTTTACAATGAAGTTAAACAAAGATACATATATACATACCAGTTTCTACCAATAACCTCTCTGGAATTGTAACCAGTCATCTTAAAGAAGCCTTCACTTGCATATAAGATTGGAAAATCAGGTTTAGTAGCATCTGAAACAACAAATGTTTGCTGAAATGCAGACAAGGCATCCTTCAAGTCTTCAGAAGCTCTAGGGATGTTTCCTCTAACCATACCACCATCTGATGAATCACCTGAATTGCGAACGGACCCACCAGATTCCCTCCTCGAGCTGCTCTCAGGTCTAGCAATATTAGGTTCATCACCACCCGAGGTACGCACTGACACACCTTGAGGCTTCCCAGTTTCATTATCAGTTTTCAGGACTAAGCCCCACTCAGCTGCTCTTTTTTCTGCCTTGACATTCACATTACTACTAGTGTCTACCGTTGCATCAGAGGATATGGCTGAGACAGCCTGGAGTACTTTTGGAGGCGAAGTCAGCTCAGGTAGAGCCATCCATGACGTGATCTTAACTGGAGCAGAGATGGGTTGGAGCCGCGGCTCTTCCTCCTGCACCTGCTCGAGCTTGTCACGTGGTTCGGTCCAGCTTTGGAAAACAGGAGCAGTTGGTCTGGTGGAGAAAGAAGTTGGGTTAAACACTTCAAGTGACCCTCTAGAGTCTCTTGGCAAGGATGGCAAATTCGAAGAAGATTTGCTGGAACGATCGACAGAGTCCATTATCTGCTCATCAACAACAGAAATCAGACTGACTGTTATCTGTAACAGTTTACGTGAAGACTAATGACTTATATCTTTGAAGTTTGAAGGAAGCATCAGATGAGACCTTTAGTGTGTCGTTTTGTTTTGTGGTCCCTCAATCAATTTGTCAGTTTGTATAAGAAAGTTACCGGTAAATGGTAAAGATAGAAAGTATAACGTTAGAAGCAGATATGATTGATTATATAACACACATTTTACAGAAGCCTCTCAAGTTAAAAATAAAATAAACATACGGAGTATGTATATAACTTAATTGAAGACAAATGGCATCTAAATTGCATGGTAATGGAGTACGGAGTACTCCGTAATAACTATCAAAGAGATCAAGATCAAAGTAAAGAGTACTCGGTATATAGATAGAGTTATAGAAATGGGCAGAAGATAGAAAGGAGATAGATAAGACAAGGCATTTTATTAGAGCAACACTGATGGTTAGTGAGGTGGGGTAAATACTAGATAGTAGGCCTAAAATGATAAGGCTACATTTGTAAGGTACTGGACACCAAGTTGTGACCACAATGTATGAAACCTTTCTCCCTAGAGAGGACCAATTCAACTGATTATTAATCGAGAACAGGTCAAGTCGACAATCATCTACAAGTAGTGCTTTACGAAAATACTACGAGTAATAAGTCTTGAATCTTGATAGTAGGGTAAAAAGGTGAAGATGGATAGAAAAGAGTTGGTAAACTGAGTGAGTGTAAGACCGGTAAGCTACAAAATAAATGGAAGGAGAAAAAGGTAGGTATTCAAGACAAGATATGGGGATGCATGTCATTTCAGGAACAGTTACCATAAATGCGTAGCCACTTTATAAGCCCATCATCATGTGGCCTTTTCCCTATATATGTTGATTACTAATAAAAGCAGTTGGCTCACTTACTTGCATAGATTATGAATTATGATAGATAGATAGATAGATAGATAGATAGAGACGTGAACAGGAAACTGGTAATTTCAAAATACTTTATTAGTTACGGAATATATACTCCCTCCGTATATAGTTATAATGAGTATGCAGAACCAACCAAGCAAGCATACCTGATACCTTGGGGCTTGGGTTAATTAATTAATTAGAGAAGAAGAAGTATGTAAGTGAAATAGTTGAGGTGAGGTTTGAAGTTGATATAAGTATGAATAGAAATGGAGTAGATGATGAGAAAAATGGCAAAAAGAAGCCATGACCATCCCATGCCTTGTTGAGCTAAACATCACATGCCACTTTACCGCTCTCTCTACTGTCAAGTGTCAAGTGTCAAGTGTCAAGTGTCAACCCCATACATAAAACTTGATATCATGTCTAATATAATTAATTATACTTTGATTTCCCACTTTTAATAATGTCCCACCATTTCTCAGCTAAATGCCTGAGTTTGTGAAATAAGTGAAAACTGAAAAGTAATACAGTCAGTACCAATCAAGTAAGTAATAGTCCATATGCATTATGCATTACATAGATAGATGAAGCCAAAAATATGTGAAAGAAACCCCATGTGGAATCAGGAATGCACACCACACCACACCACACCACATGTTGGTGAAAGATGTTTTTGTTGTTTCACAAGACAAGAAGAAAGCTTTTATTGCAAAAGGCCCCCAACTTGTAGTATATTTGGTTCACAAACTAACTAGGTGGTAAAGTTAAAACATACGGAGTACTTCTAGTAGTCCCTAATCAGGAATGAAATGAATGCCTTCACTTCAAAATTGTTACGGATTGCAATGCATAAGGAGCGACACATGATTGGATCCAACAACATTGAATGAATAATACTCCATACAAAATACACATATGAATATGAAGGTAAATATAAGCGTCATTAATTAATTTGATTGCTACTCCGTATAGGTTGTTATTGTTCCGGCCATGTCAACAACAGAAATGACTTATTTTAGTACTTTAGCAATGACATCATATCATATGACGGGTGAGGTGTTAATGACAATTAAATAGGAAAGCTAGATAGTAAAATAAAATAAAAAAAGATTTTGAAAGTGAGTTAAGTTAGAGATGTACATTTACTATTTTTACAAGGATCCCAGATAGATACCATGTCATGCATGCATAAACAATAAACCTCACCTCATCATCATCATTTATATTATGCAAGCTTACTTTAAACACAGATAGATATATTATGTATGTTTTAACTCACATATATTAATGTTTTAATTCAGAATTAACTTACCCTTTCATTCTATAAAATCATATTTTCTTGGATTTATCTGTTTGTTTGATAATAGAAACAAAATAATGAATAATACGACAGAGAAAAACGTAATCACGTACCACGAGTTATGCATGACGGTTCCACCATGGTTTCCGAGGGGCCATTGGCCATTGGTGGAATTCCCGTTAATGACCCTTCAACTACAAATGATTCTTATCTTTTGCGTCACCCAAGCCATTCACCGCCTCTTCTTCAAACCTCTTTCCATTCCTCCCCTTCTTTCTCAACTCTTGGTAAGTACGTACGGAGTACTACATACATTGTATCTGCTTCGTTTCATTTGAATTCTTCTTGAATTCATTCATTCACATGTAATGTTATTTCTCTAGCCACCTCCATCTATCTACATGCTACGTACATACATTTGAGTACTACTCCCTACTTATTACTGTTTCTACTGTGTATGTGTAGGCTGGCATTCTTCTGTCTCCAACAGCCGCCAATGGTGGTGTATTCACAAAAGTGCGTGACTTAATATTTCCGCCCGGCAGCGAAGAAGTGACCTCCACCATATCTATGTTGGGTTTCGGCCTCTCACTGTTTATGAGCTCCGTCAAAATGGATTTCAGCGTGATCAGAAGGACAGGCAAGAAGCCTATCATGCTTGGCCTATCATCTGTCTCACTTGCCTTACTCACAACTACCATGTTTGTTACCTTTGTTGTAAAGGCTTTTGATCTTCACCCCCAGGAACACGGACAGATTGTATCAGATTTTACGTCAATAACATCCCTAATGTCACTCATCACGTTTCCAGTCATTACCGTGCTTTTAACCGATTTGAACCTACTTAACTCCGAATTGGGCAGATTGGCAGTGTCTGCTGGGATTGTAGCTGAAATCCTCAGCATCACTACCCATATGGCCTCCAAAAATGTTTCTACCCTTCTCCAAGTACAGAGCGATGATAAGACCAAAACCAAAGAAAACGCCAAAAATGTTCTTCTCCTTGTGTCACTTGTAATTGCCGTGTTCCCTCTTCGGTATTTGTTGAAATGGATGATTAAGGGAACCCCCAAAGGGAGGCCGGTTCATGAACGCTACTTGCTCTTTGTGTTTGCTTTAGGGTTAGCGGGTGGATTAGTTACAGAGTATGGTGGACAATATGTGTTGCTGGGGATTTTTGTTGTAGGTGCGGCTGTGCCAGAAGGACCTCCCTTAGGGTCTGGCATAATTGATAAGTTTGATTTCATAGTCTCTGATATGCTTCAACCTTTTTTCATCACCACTTCCGCCATGAAGGCTAATGTGCTTGATGTCCAGTTACAAGGTATACAACCGATGGTTCGCCAACTTCTAGTTATATCTACTTTTGCTATAAAGACCATCGTCTGTGTCCTCTTCGGATTTGTTTTCAACATGACCCTCTCTGATACTCTGGCTCTATCCGCTATTATGTCTGCCAAAGGCTTTGTTGATGTTGGTAATTACGTCATGTTCCTACAATCTGAGGTAAGTCCAAATTACTCGTACATATTTTCGTTTTCATATTGCTATCTGAATCCCACTTAATCATACAAATTAGAGATCATGTTCGCTACAAAAATGAATGCGATCGAGTTAGTTGACTTCACGCATCTAACTCATTTTCTTTTGAGTTGGCAGCTGATCGAAGAAGAAACATATACGTACCTGATTCTGGTTACTACTATAGCTGCATTTGTAGTGCCGTTAGCTGTGAAACACTTCTACAATCCATTAAGGAAGTACGCAGGATACGAGAAGAGATGTATAATGCAGTCAAAAGATGATGATGATGATGATGACCCTCATCTAAGGGTAGTGGCTTGCGTTTCCAGGCCAGACAATGTATCAGCAATCACAAACTTGCTAGCTTTATCAAGTCCTAGCAAAGCTAACCCCATGATCGTCAACGTTCTCCATCTCATAAGGCTGTCCGGCAGAGCCCAACCCATCTTTGTGTCTCACGATTTGCAGCAAACAACGTCCACTGACCAATTTGAAGACATTATATGGGCTTTTAACACATTCAAACAAACTTACTCTTCAGAAGCCCTATCTATGAACTTCTTCACTATAGTGTCACCGCCTAAGGCAATGCACGAGGATGTATGTACCCTGACCCTAGATAAAATGGCATCCCTACTCATTCTGCCCTTTCATAGGAAGTTGAATATCGATGGGCATATCGACCTAGAAGACCATTATCAGAGGGCACTCAACAAGAGCGTCCTAGAGCTTGGTCCTTGCTCAGTTGGGATACTCGTGGACAGAGGCAACAAAAAGCTCGCAAATTCTTCATTTCGTAGAAGTGAGACTTCCTTGACTTCAATTGAAGTGCAAAGCGTAGACGAGGAAGATGAGGAGGATGTAATACTGAATGTGGGGGTGATATTTATAGGGGGGAAAGATGATCAAGAGGCGGTATCATATGGGAAGCGCATTGCCAATAAAGCAGTGAAGGTACAAGTGATACGGCTGGTGGCTTTAGAAGAAGGGAGTCAAATAAGCATGGCAGATTGTTGGGTTTTAGAGGGAACTAGGGAAAGAAACATTAATGGGTTTAATACACACATAAGGTATGTGGAACAAACGGTGAAAGATGGTCCAGAGACGGTGAAATATTTATGGTCCATAGTGGAAAACTACGATCTAATCATAGTGGGAAGAAGGGTAGGTGAACAAGAAGGTGGGGTATGCCCTCAAACATCAGGGCTTCAAGGATGGAGCGAAATTCCAGAGCTCGGCATCTTAGGGGACGTTCTAGCACAGCCAGACCTTAAATGTAGGACTTCTCTTTTGGTGGTTCAACAGCAGCTCCGGTGGTCCTCCACCGAAAATCATCTCAGTTTTAGGTCTACTTTTTGATTTCTTTTTGGGTCTCTCGGTTTTATATCAAAGTATCTCAACATTTTCACTGCGACCAACTCGACATATACAGGAGGTATGCAGCCGTAACCTTATACTGGCTCAACAGTAATACATTGCTGCCGGATGTACCTGTCCAAAATAATGCGGTGAATTGTGTCAGCAGACCGACGGTTGTCTCGCAGTATGTATAAGTATTAAGCGCAAACATTTTTGATACTCAATACAAATAGGAATGTATACTTTCATTGTCAGGGTTTGTTTGTACATACAATACAATTGAAAGTTGAGTTTTGTGTTGTTTTCAGTTGGTATAGTTAAGCGCAAACATTTTGAAGCGATTTATACTCACACTCGCAAGTAGTTACGATGTAAATTTAATTTTGCAAAGTAAGACAATTAATACTCATACAGTCATACCCATTACCTATTTACCTTAACTCAAGTTGTTGTACATATAAATACAAAGTACTCGTATTAAAAAGAGTAGTACTCCATGCATAGTAGGTTTAATACATGTACCTATTTCAGTTTTAGTTATATAGTAATAGTAACGTAAAATATATTCATATTTGATATTTCTAAATAATAATATACTCCGTATTAAGGAGAAAATGAGAATCATGTTTCTATGTTACTCCGTATTAGGAGTAGTATGATAATGTCTCAATGAAAAGGATGATAATCTTCAAAGATTTACTCTCAAATATGCACGAAAATCAAGTAGGGAGTATAAGGACATGTTCTTTCCAAATTTTATTTTCAAAGACATTTCGCCATCACCACTTCACTCTGGGCTCACCCATTCGCCTGGGCCAGCTGGGCCTGGGCCACCAATACTTTAGTTCAAGACAATATGTTATTTAATTGAACTTCATTCGCCTGATTGATTCGGCCTGGGATTGATTCACTATTTCAGCCTGGGCCATTTAAAAAGTCCGAAAAAACAGGTTCTAATTGTATAATGTTTGGTGGAACGTGGCCTTATTTTTACTCCCTTTGATTCAACATGTTTTTATCATTTGACAATTTTTATGAGGTAAATTTTAATCAATCCATAAGTACCTGATGAATCAGGGGGAGTAACTTCTAAGTAAAAATGGACATAAAAAGTTAATTAATCACACATCCTCTTCCATTCACATCTCATATACTCCAAAAATTTCTTCATCTTTTTTCTTACTCTCTAATCGTTAATTTGATAGTTCATCCTAAAGTAAGTGTCCCCTTTCTATTTATAGAAAATTTTGACAAAGAAATTTTAAAATTTTCTCATTTCATTGCCATCCCTTAAATCTTCCCAAAATAGAAAGGGAACACTTATTTTGGGATGGAAGGAGTATAAAATATGGAGTAGAATTGTAATAAATGATCAAAGAATCTTTTTGTAGGGTGAACGAATGAATACTTTTTTGATTGATTAACATTTTGAAAAAGCAACCTCTCAAGACTTAACATTATTTATTTGGTGGTCATAATAAAAATAAAAATAATAATAAATAATAATAATATTATGTCAAGAATTCCTCAAATGAATTAATTAAGCAACCTAATAATTAAGTTTGTTGGATTTATCAACTTACTCTAGCTGGCAAAATAACTCGTATTCCAGTTAGTTACAACGTATCGGAGGTCATATAATATACATACTTTTTCTAATAGAAAATAAAACTAGATTGATTATCGGAGGTCATATAATATACATACTGATAATATACATGAAACATGATTTACTCCGTAATATATAAGAGAACAATTTTTTCATCTAGTAAACAAAGAACCTAGTAACAAAGAATAAGTTGCTCCTACGTGATGAAAACAAAAGTGAATCTTAGGGCGCATTCTTTCCAAATTTTATTTCATTTGATTCGATTCACCACTTCGATTCATTCCATTCGATTCGATTTAGTTCGATTCATTCACTTGATTCGATTGAGCTATGTTATAAATTTGAACTTCATTCGATTCGATTCATTTCGATTCATTCGATTCGATTCGATTCATTCATTTGATTCGATTCGATTCGATTCGATTTCTAAAAAGTCAAAAGAAACGAGTTCTTAGTCTCTTAATAGATGAATTAAACATTGGTAGGCGAGTAAGAAATAAAATAAGATAAAAATGTAGTCCGTAGGGGAACCCGTCATTCCTCCCCGAACCTTAAAACGCAATATTCAGTAGAATGAAAAGATGGAATAGGTAAGGGTGGATCATGTTGTAATTCAATAAATTGGTATACTATTTGACATAATACAAATAATCCCAGTAAAATGGACGTAAAAATGATGTATACACAATTCATTCATAAAGATGTTAAACAAGAATAATAAGAAAAGAAAAAAAAAATGCTACAAGCCTAAGCATTGCGACGAACTTGGATGATTGATTTTATATATACCTCTCAAGTCTCAAGAGCAATTTTTGAGATTTTGTTTTGTTTATAAAAAAGAAAAAAAAAAAAAAAAAAAAAGAATAATAAGAAAAGAAAAGAAAAGAAAGAAAATCAGAAATCATCTTCGGTAATACTGTGGAGATGAGGGTGCCAAATGCCACTTTTACTACCGCGGCTACTTCTCCTCCTTTGATGCTTCAAAGTTTTGGACTTATTAGACTGGGCATCGGATACTCCTACTACTACTGCTGCTGCTACAACGTTACTAGTGTTATTATTTTGTTGATCCAATTCCAATTCCAATTCAGGGGGGACGACATCAACAGCAGCAGTAGTAGTAGTAGTTGAGGATGGCTTAGTAGCATCATGATTATAAGGTTTGAGAATGAGCTGGGGTTTGAGAGTGTTTAATATTTTGGGCTTAGACGAGGAGGAGGAGGAAGATGATGAGGATGAGGAAGGTAAGGAAGAGTCGGGGATGAGAAAGTAAATGGCACCGCGTTTGAGTTCAGAATGAGGTGACAGGATCAAGATCTTACGAACCACGCCTTGACAAAAAGGTTTGGTAAGGACGTGGTTTGGAAAGGAGTTAAGAAATTGTTGAGCAGTGATGGGTCTCCTAATTTCATCAACGTACCCGTTGAGATGTACTATTCTTATTACGTCTAATGCTCCGCATGGTATTACACATGCCAAGCAGCACCTTAGACTGTTCCCCATTTTTATTTTGTGTATTTTTCTGATGTTTTCAATATCAACTCCCCCACTTTGCTTCCACCTACCCTTTATAGTTTATACTCCCTCTTTATTTATACAATGAGGTGTATAATGATTGATTTAAAGGTGATGATTAGAGGTGCAATTAAAACATAAAACAACTACTCAGTACTCACTCATATATACAGCTTTCGAATCATATATAGAGCCTTTTATTGGGGACGGGGTCGGGTCGGGTCGGGTCGGGTCGGTTCAGACTACCTTATTTTGGGTCTATATATCTTGAGAGAAACATTTCATAATTATTCTTCATTTGTCTAACAATATGACTAATGAATAGTAAATTGTTATCTACGATTATACAAGACAATAAACGTACCAAAATACGGATTAATACTAATATGAAAGAGATAGATTATGGGCCATATTGAAGTACGCAAGATCATCGTACTTGTGGAATCTAATCCGTGATTTAGGTAGTACTCCGTAATTAATTAGAATAAAGATTACTCATCCGTCGTCATTAGCGTTAGAGTTGTACATTGAGTATCGAAAAAAGACAGAGAGTAAACTTTGAAGCAGTAAAGGTGCGGTGCATAAGAGTTAAAGACGTTGACTACATAAGACAAACATTGAAAATCAAACGGCGGGTTAAAAATTGTATTGTAAATAATGGTTATAATGAGGAGGATTAGATTAATAAAGTACAAATACCATGTGGTGTACGCAGTACAGTACGCACACCATAAAGAGGATGCTTAGTTTGAATTGGTTGATTAATTTAGTTGTTCATCATACATGTTCTATAGGCCACATAACATCACATGCCCCTATCATTTACTTATTTTCCGACTTGAGACATGCCAACACTTAAATGCTCATTACTAATTATGATTATATACTTACTCCCTACCTTTTTTATATAATTATATCAACAACATAATTATGTCACTCCGTAATACGGAGTATTATTAAAAACAATATGCATTTTAATATTATGTACTTCGTACTATTTAAATTATCATCTTACAACTGTCATAATTTTATTTTATTTTATTTTCACATTTTGATTGAATCTAATGTGATACCCAAGAAATTGATCTCATTCAAAGCCCCCTTTCGTGGGTATGAAAAAAGCTGATATGAGTGAGTTAGACTCATTCAAAAACCTTGTAGCATAGTAAATACGGAGTAGTAATTTTAATGACAAATTTCTCAAGAAATGTACTTGTAATTTATACTCCTAACGTAATGTTTGTATTTTAATGAGAAGTGCTTTATATATATATATATATATAGAGGCAAGATCCGGTACATCCTTATATATTTGTACATCCTACATCCTAATCTAAGCCATTAGATCAAAGTAATGGAGGGCCAAGATTGAGCCAAACAAAAACAAGCGCTGGCCTACTCAGTGCCACACCTAAACTTTTGGTTCTACTCGGTGATACTTTTAAATCATTACTAGATTTTTTTTTTGATACTTTTAGCTATACTCAGTGATACTTTTAGTTATTTTAAGTGATACTTTTTGCTGGAGGTAGGACTTAAATATTTGTTATGAATGTTGAACGTTGTGATACTTTTAATAAAAGATTGTGATACTTTTTATAGATTGTTATGATACTTTTAGTTATGAAGGATAGATACTTTTGATACTAATCAATATCTACTGTGATTGTGTAACACTTCTTATATAACATTTTGATACTTTTTATATTAACATATGATACTTCTTACCTTAAATTCATATATTGAGTAATGAAACATTGTAAAATCAAAATCATAATAAATTCAATTCAACAGCATAGTGATACTTCTTGTGTAATAATGTGATACTTCTAGTGTATATTAGTGATACTTCTGTTTAAAACAATTACAAACACTTCATTGAGACATTTCATCGAACACCCAGCACAAGAATACGTAGAACACAATAATAATAACTTAATTGAACAGATTAGCTCTACCATATAAAATTGACATAACGATGAATGATGACGATGACGATGACGATGACGATGATGTTGAACATAAAGTTGCACGATGACGATAATTCAATAGAAATCGATGTATAAATTTTAACCAAACGTAGAATGATCGTAGCACACCTAACTTGATGATCTAAAGAGAATTGATTGACGAAATTGAATTCAAGATCATTAAAGAACTTAACGTGAATGAATGAAGGAAGAAAGGTAATTGGTTTGGCTCCTAATTGGTTTTGGCTCCTAAGATTTTAATTCACGTTAAATTGAATTCAAGGTCATTCAAGATCATTCTAAGCAAACCAATTTGACGGAATTTACGTGAATGAAAGAGAAAGGTAAGGGGGAACCTATTTATAAGCATCCATTATAATTTAATTAGAGGGAATTAATTTGAGTCATTGGATCATCAAGATCCCAGGGCTCAGATTTGGATGTAGGATGTATAATTGTTGGGAGGATGTATAAGATCCTATTTCTATATATATATATATATACTCGTTTTAAATAAGACATATTGATGACGATAAGCGAGATGAAGAAAGCATATCTAGAGAATATCTAGGATAGGCCAATCATGTAGTCTTAATTAATTAATTAATTAATGGAAAAGTAGAGGGTAAAAAAAGAGAGAAGAATACTCACCAGATTAGGAGGGCATGAAGGTAGAGGAAGCTTCAGAGCACGCATGTTTGGGCACCGTCCACATAGAAAACTTGATTTGATTTGATTGATATTGCTTGGGTTTTAAGTCCTTTTCTTTCATACGGAGTAATTATTACCATTTACCAGTCACCACCACCTGCAATTTTTTTAACAAATTCACTACTTTTTACTTTCTGCATATATTTGCCTTCAATTGCACCACTTGTCTCTCAACTTACACATGTTTTTTTTTAATCTAAAATTTGCCATTGTAGTACATAGCATAGCACATACACCCATACAAGTTTCTGTATCACCTGTATAGCTAATACATGAATACATTATTCTAATTCTACTAATTTTATTCCCTACATCTTAACCCTACGAGTAAATCCAACTATTATTTGCGTAAATCGTATAATTTTATGTGCCTGCTTCACATCGCTGTCTTCTCTAGGGGTGCATATAATAATGAACATATTTGTTAATAACTCCTCCCACTGGCCACTACATTAATTAATAAACTCATCAGTCATCAACCAAAAGACGCGTTATGTTTCGTGTAATGTAACATGGGTTGGTTGCTTATTTGAGGACTTTTTCATGACTGCAAAACCCTTAACTCCTTTGAGAATTCAGATTAATGAATCCATCATGTTGGGTTGACTACAACACAGAAATATCCCCAGGGTGAAGCGTTGAGATGCCAAATGGAGTAGTGTACGGGTTGTACGTTAAAATAGTACGTAATTTAATACGGAATTGTAAGATGCACATACTGGTGGTGAATGGGTACGTACAAATGCCTCCTCAATACTCAACTGTACTGCTTCCCACATTCCTTTAGTCTTAGCTTCACCGCCTCAATCTGCATGCAGGATTTAGAAGAAAAGAGCAATTACATACTCGTATGTATTTATTAAGATGTCGATTCTTTCTCATCAAGTAGCACGTAGCAGTGCAGAAGTGGCGACAGGGTATGCGAACAGACAGACGTATACAAAACTCCACATATGACATAACAAGCAAGCGAGATATTATAATTAGGGGGAGGGCAGAGCAGGGGGGGTCCCTTGTTAATTTGGGAAATCAGTACGGATTAACGGGTACGGAGGAGGAGTAATCCGTAGTACAATGCTGCGCATATGGCATATGGCATATGCAAATGGGAGTATTTCATTAATTAATTAAGGAGTAATGCAGGCATCAAGGCTGCTGTACTGGTACGTACACATATAATCATATAAACTCTAATAACCTCACTTGTACTTTTGGGACCACACCTTTAACTCACTCTCTCTCTCTCTTTCAGTAATCAGTATTCCTTTCGACTTACTTGCGCTTCTTCATTTAAGATTCTCTTCTTTATGGAGTACGTACTACTCGTATCACGCTATTCAATCCTGCTTTCAATATTCTGTTATATTTATTCAGATTAACCTCAAATCAAACTTACCATATTAATTTGGTTTTTTAAGCAAATGTACCATAACTGAGTTATCTTTCAAAACAAGTCACGAGCACTCAAGCATATGATGATTAATGAAGACGATTTGTCCAATAATTTTACCTACTTGAGCCTAGTTATGACACATCAATGCATGCTACTCAGTTTCCTAACCTTCTGTTTCCTAATTCCATGAGATGAGAACATCTGATAAAATTATCAAGTGGATCTTGAATTGTTGATTTAGAGACAACGTGTCTACATAACGGATGTTCTGGGTTGCTCTTGTTTAACCGCAATATTACAGCCAAATTACAACTTCTGAAATCAAATGCAACAAATTAAAATGAATGAATGTACTTATGTACCTTGTTAAATTTCTGCACAAGATTTTAATCTGCATTGTAGTATCCATCTCATCAGTGTATCTCAGCTGTTCATCCCCTTTTTCAATGACTACAGCGCGCATTCTCTGTTAAGACATAGTAACACATTAGAGCATGAAGTGGATTCAGAAAACAAAGCCAGACATACTACGTAAAACTGCACTTCCGACTACTTAGTACATAGTTACCAAATTAATGATTACGCACATGTATCCCATTCCAAATATACTGACACTAGGTGGGTGCAACAGTTGTTCTTTTTGGTTAGAAGATTGATTCAAAAAAGCAAGATGGGGCTTCACATTAGCACTAGCAATGGTGTCCCATTTGTTGCATTTGCAGCATGTTTTGTGAACGCAGTAACTCACTATCATGACTTCGTTGTAAGTTTGGTGCGAGAGAATGAAGACTTCTCATCAAGTTCGCCTCTAACATGCATGCGAGACAACAGCTCATAATTTTGGATTTTTTGTGCGTATATCATGGAATGACACTGGTTCAAGAAGCCCAACTGCCCAAGTAAAGAGGATGTGCAAAACTCTGAACGTTCTATGGCTATGGTCTTTTTGGTTAAGAGTGGTACGGTGTTGGTAAACTAGAGTCTATAAAGGCACCACCATTTGAACGTTGAACATTTCATCACACTTCTTTGAGATTGGAAGAAACACCTAGCTGCATGAGCATGTATAAAGAACAAGCTTGTTAGTTTATGTAAATGTAATAGAATTGTTTTGCACAGTAAATTAATTTTGAGGCAACACCTAAAAAGAATCTTAAATCACTTTGTACCAGGTCACAAATTATTTGGGAGCACCCACACAATGTTAAAATCACTGTAAGACTGATCAAACTCAAATATTAACATTGCTATTTTCAATTCTCTTAAGTTCACAATAACAAGAGAGGACAGTTCCATTTTGTGCAATCATAACACGCTAGCCTTTCATGACTCAATATTGCACCTCTCGACATCTATCTATGTTGGTTCTGTTCTAGAAGCTAATATTGATTTCAGATTCAGAAAGCATGTTCGTTGTACTCCCAACTCCCCACTAAAAGGATAAATATCATTGAATTCAGAGGAGAATTATGAGTTAAATAGTTAGTTGTAGTTGTAGCCATCTTTTGATCAGCAAGTCTAAAGTGCCAGTGTTATCTGGGGGTTGAAATTGTTCAGAAGGAGAAATAAGTCCATGCAGCTTTGCATCAGTTCAAACTTATACCTACCTACCTACCTACCTACCTATAGTAGCAGTTAACAAGAAAAGTCAAGTTCCTGTGTCTCTACTTTTCAAATGCTTTGACATTCCAATTCTTGTATACACTTTGCAAAATTTCCAAAATGTATGATGCTATCAACTATCAAGTCTTATACAACCCTCACAACAGAACGGGTTAACTCATTTTACTAAGGTTTGCAAAATCTGGTCTTATTATATACGCAGCTTCAGTGAAAGAGAATATGACTTATTTTGACGAATATTGTCGGACACCTTTGCAATAAACACTTCACACGGAAGCGACCAATCCAAAATAAACATGTGTAGTAGACTTCACCTTGTATTAAGATTCCAACTACAAACAAAATGTCAAAGTTTAACAAACTTGAGCTCCCACAACTACTATACTACGTTTTCAACCTGCTCTTTTGTGGGTGACGGTAGGTACCCCATACGTTTATTTTGGTAATTAATATAACCTCTAGTTGGCCATTTTAAAGCTTTGACAAACCCCATCAGCCATACACATCATATGAAAATAAATTACTGTAACTTATTACCTTAAGGTCAATATCTATGACTAAATTGCAACCAAAGTTAGCAAATTTCAAACAAGTTAAACTAACAAATCCAACATAAAGCTCATGATAAGAAAAACTCGTGCCATATATTTCCAGCTTAGAATTACGTTGACGCGTCTTAACTTAATAAAAATAAAATAAAATAAAATAAAATAAAACTGTCAGCACAATTAAGTACATAGGTCATAAAGCAAAGTTGTAATTTAAGAGACAAAAGGAGTAAGTAGACCAAGGAAATAGGGAGTATGGAGTTAAGTTTTGGTGTTGGTTTTGGTGTTGGTGTTGGAGTAGCTGGTTTACCAAACAATAACTTCTACAAAGGTGATTCTTCTTATTGGCTAAAGCACTAGAATTTGAAAACCGTTGTATGAGTTGAGTAGCAAATCTGCTAGGTCAACCAATGTGTCAACGATCACCAAACACCCACCAATTTCAACTCCTCAATCATTGCCATGATACGGAGTACTAGATATTCATTACAATTGCTAAAACAGTTAAAAACTTTTTTGTACGTAAACAAGATTATCTTAAACATCACAGATGAGCGTTCTCCCGAAAACCCCTCCTCAGTCCCTCGTTCCCACAATAACAGTGCTTGTACATACGAACCCGTCAATAATCTACAAAATATAGGTAAGCGTGTCAATTATGACGACTTTGTGGACCGTTTTGTATGCAAATTTCCTAGTTTTTGGTTCAACACTATCATTTAACTTCTCTACAATCCAAAAGGATTTCGTGAGGAGCACATCTTTATTTCACTCCGTCTTGGGGGTCCATCACCTCGGTGCACCTCACACCTTATTACACTAAAGGCAATTATGCTCGGTCACATTTACACTCAAGCGAACTATCACAGGAGTGTTATTTTGCTTATGAACAATGAAATTTTTCTACAATGTACCCTTTTCATTCTACAATAATAGCAGAGATAGCAAATACTCCGTGTGAAACTGAAAGTAATCTATGCTAGTTCACATTTAGACAGAACCAAAACGATCACTGGAATGTTATTTTGCTTCTGAACTAAGTCTTCAATCTAGAAGCTAGCACTCTCTTCATTCTACTATAATAGTGGACATAAAAATAATACACAACAGAGCCGAAAACTATGGACTCTGTCAAAAATAATCTGCAGGGACGAACTTGACCTTGTCTCATACTAAGGACTTGAAAAAAAATAAAAATAAAAAACAGCAGCAGAGAATAAGCAGTGCCAGAATAAAGATTACTGAGAAGGCATAAAATACTTAAGTGGTACACCGTACACCTATGATACTAAGAAGCGTAAATTTTGTTTAAAATAATACTAACCGAGCCAGTGGGTGTACCAAATCCTCTCTGCAGTTTGGGCTCTGTACTGACTGGAAAACTACTCTGCAAATACAACGATCCAGCATTAAAATATAGGGGATTAGGTGTCCTTGTAAATGTATATATAGCTCTCTACTCCTTAGTATCTCAGCACACAAGAGTAATACAGTTATACAAGTAAAGGAAGCAAGATGGAGCTACAGAACATAAAATGGAGCTTTTTACAAGGATTATCAATATTCTTTGCAGTTGCAGCTTGTTTAGCAAAAGCAGAAACCCATTTTCATAACTTTGAGGTATGTTTCTCGTGTTTAGCCTCTCGAGGCTTCTTTTCGTCAAATTAAATTGATAATCATCTTGCATTGTCCAATCAACAGATCACACCAACACCAGTGAGTCGATTGTGCACAACCCAGCACATAATGACAGTAAATGGACAATATCCAGGGCCAACCCTGGAAACACGCAATGGAGACAACCTAGTAATCAAAGTCACTAATGCAGGCAAATATGATATCACCCTGCACTGGTATGTGGTAAACTAACTTACAGTGCATCTTCTCTATTATCACAACATTAGGAAGACCATTCACGTTTATGGTATTTGACTCAGGCATGGAATCCGCCAAATGAGAACACCATGGGCAGATGGACCTGTTTACATAACACAATGCCCGATTAAACCAGGAGGAACCTACACATATCGGTTTACAATAGAAGACCAAGAGGGCACTCTTTGGTGGCATGCTCACAGCAAATGGTTGAGAGCCACTGTGTATGGCGCTCTAATTATATACCCCAAACTGGGATCGTCATACCCATTTCCAAAGCCCGCAAGAGAATTTCCTATTCTTCTAGGTAAGAGGAAAGCTCAATGCATGCTCATAGTATATAGAATTGAAAAAAGAAAACAGGTTGCAAAATATTTGAATTAAGAGTAACGTCGGATACAAATTGTTATTGGCAGGAGAATGGTGGAACCGAGACCCGATGCATGTCCTTCGACAGGCTACAATAACAGGAGCGGCTCCAAACATCTCTGACGCATATACGATCAATGGTCAGCCTGGTGATCTTTACAGATGTTCAAGCACAGGTTGGCACGGATACTAATCACAGTCTAGCCGGATGTGTAGAAGTTAAAAACAATTAGTGCTAGATACTCATATCTTACATGATTTGAGCACTAGCAGAAACCAAAAAAGTACTCCTTATAACATTTAGCTCAATCACTTGACTGTTTTCATTCTTTTTTTTTTTCTTTTTTGACATAATAATAAATACTTGTGGTGCTGCAAAGCATTTGCTAAATTTAGTAACGTTGGATTTAAGCACCAATAAACAAAATGTCCACAGAAATATTTTAAACTTTCAACCAACACCTTGAGAAGTGATTGAAAGAATAGGAAGGCAATATATAGATGATGATCAAAGAAACTTTACCATATAGGAGCTTGATATCAGGATTGGCATGCAGGTACAACGATATACTCAGTGGAAACCGGTGAGACGATTCTTCTACGGATCATCAACGCTGCACTCAACCAACAGCTGTTTTTCGCAATTGGTAACCACCAAATGACAGTGGTAGAGGCAGATGCAGCTTACCATAAGCCGTTTACCACTAATGTTGTCATGATTGGACCAGGTCAAACAACCAATGTCTTAGTAACTGCTAATCAATCGCCAGGAAGATACTACATGGCAGCTACTGCTTATTCCAGTGCTCCTGGAATAGCTTTTGATAATACCACTACTACAGCGATTCTTGAATACAAGTCTTCCCAACGAGGAAGTCAGCCCATACTTCCAAGACTGCCAGCCTGGAACGACACCAACACGGCGAATGCATTTACCGCCCAATTCAGGGGCCTTAATTCAAAGGGAAAGGTCCCACTTGAGATTAACGAGAATTTATTCTTCACAGTTGGGCTAGGAGTAATCAACTGTTCCCGGCCAAACTTCCGATGCCAAGCCCCTAACAACACTAGATTCACAGCGAGCATTAACAATGTGTCTTTCGTACTGCCAAAAAAGAATTCCATACTGCAAGCAATGTACCAGAATACTCCTGGCGTCTTCACAACAGACTTCCCTCCAGTTCCCCCGGTGCAGTTTGACTACACCGGCAACGTACCACAAGGGTTGTGGACGCCTGTAAGAGGAACTAAAGCATACAAGATGAAGTTTGGATCGAGCGTACAGATTATTCTTCAGAACACGAATATCTCAACGATTGAGGACCACCCAATGCATCTACACGGCTACCACTTCTTTGTAGTTGGGACCGGGAAAGGTAACTTTAATCCAACGACAGACCCACAAAGATTTAATCTGGTTGACCCTCCAGTGAGAAACACAATAGGAACAACACCCGGGGGATGGGTTGCTATCCGTTTTGTGGCCGACAATCCAGGTATGGTAATATTCCGTATTAATTATGTAGTTAGTTACTCGGTATGTAGTAATGCTAATATTAATAATATATATATATGTGTGTGTAACAGGAGTATGGCTGATGCATTGTCACCTGGATGTACATATCGGGTGGGGTTTGGCAATGGTGTTCTTGGTGGAAGATGGCGTGGGTAAACTGGAGACATTAGAGGCACCACCCCTTGACCTTCCGCAATGTTGAGTTCGATCGAGTAAAGATGAAGGGAAGTAGTACTAGTTGGCCAGTTGGGGTACATTAACAACAAACACATCCATGCATATCCACAACCAAACCCACAAGTCTTGTCCATTTTCTGTGTGCTTCTTGTTTTTGTTTAAAATTATTGTTTGGAATGTAACAAGTTTTCCGCAGACATTATTATTATTATTATTATTAGTTAAGTATTTGGGCATATGGATATGGTTTTTGCTTATTAAATAAACTCAATCAAACAAGTTGTTCAGAAAATGCAATGGTGAAAGTAACAATTAACAACTACTGTAAGAACAAAACAAAACATGAATGCAAAATGCAGCGAGTAGTAAATAAAGTAGAAACACGGAGACGGAGTAATGAAAACTTAAACATCATACATGGCGTATTGGCGTTTCAGGGTTTTCAATTCAACATGCTCAAGGAGCCTCATACTTCCCCTCTTTTCTTTCCCTTTTTTTTTCACTTTTTAACGTGCCCTTTCATTTTCAAATGATTCAAAGCATTAATTGAATATAACCCTTTTTATCATACTTTTTAATAAAATAACCTCCTTATGTATTTATTACTAGTTTAGATCCCGTGCATCAATGCACGATAATTATAGATATTATTATTTTTAACTAATAAAATTATACTAAGTAATAAATCAACTGAAATATACAAAAATTGTTAATTTGTATGATATTCAAGTGTAAATTTAGTAGCGAACAAACATAAATTCTAAATACAAACATATATGAAGTGCATATATTATATTAGAATGAAAAATAGAATAAAAAATAAAAAAATATTAAAATAAGTAAATAGAATAAAAAGTAAAAAATATTATTTTTGAACAGAATGAAAGTAAAAAAATATTAAAATTAGCAAATATAATGAAAAGTAAAAAAACATTTATTATTGTACAAAATTTCGGTAAAACATTAATTTTTGATTAGAAAAAATAGAATGAAAAGTAAAAATATTAAATTAGCAAATATTTAGTTTAGGATAAATATTTTTTTGAAAAATATAAATTAAATATTAAAGATACATAATACGGAGTAGAAATTAAAAGTGAAAAATTGTGTGAACATGATTATTGAGTAATTATAATTATAGATAATGAATATAGACTTAATAATAGTATATAATAGGGTGGATGATGTAAGCATGAGGTTTTGGCGGGAAAAAAACGCACAGAATCGCGACATGTGGCATTGATGATGTCAGCGATAACTGTGGTTTAGTATAGTAAAGATATAACATAACCCCTTTTAACACATTTTTGTTTCAAAATCACCTTCCAAATCGAATTTTGTTATATAAAAATGACAACCAAAGACATTTTAAACTACACCCATTTAAGATACAACTATAAATAACTAAGATATGTCGAAACCTTTCGAGAAAAATCTATTTATAAGTGTGAATATTCATTTTTTAAGTAGCATATTTCAACGTTGGGGTGATTTTGAAGCAAAAATATTTTAAAAGGGAATTATGTTATAAAAAAAACATATAAGGTGGTTATTTTGAAAATCAGTATTATAACAGGGTTATGTTCAATTAACCCTGATTCATATTACTCCGTACGAGGTCTTCCTTTAATCGGATCTATCCGTTATTTGACTATTTTCATTAACACAAACCGAATTTTTCTTTTTGAAAACTTTACCTCAAAAAGCAGCAATAAACATAAAATAAAAAGTTTAAAATGGTAGTGTGTAGTCAGTGGGTCCCACAAAAAAGTAGGTGTCCATATTTACAAAGTATTAGTGTTAAATTGTGAAAGGAGAGAAGAAAGATGAAATTTCTTTTTGGGGAAAATAGGCGGAAAAAAATGGAATGGATGGAGTAACTAAATTGGCAAAAATGATTTTTTGAGTTGTTGAAAACTAGGAGGTTGAGACTCTAGTCAAACTTATCAAGTAAAAACTGGTAAGAAGCAATGGGTTTGGACATGCATTAATCTATCTGCAGACTAGTGGTACAATTTAGAAAAAAGAAAAAAGAAAAAGTCCATTGAACAACTAAAAATCTATACAAATCCAAGGAGTAGCACGTTGATCACGCAAGAGCTGCTGTTGAACAACTAAGACAGAGGAGGTGATACTAAAATCCATTGAAACCAAAAAGTCACCAATCAAACCAAGTTCAGGATTGTCAGTCCACTTGGACAAACCCTCTAACAATACTGAATTTATACCATTTTTTCTACCAACAATCCACATATCTATTCTTGTTGTTTCATTTAATGCTTGTATTGCTGACACTGTCTCTAACCCTGTTGTCACTACCACCTCCTTGTACACTACTTTCTCATTCTTTTCATTCTTTACCCAAAACCATGTCACCACCCCATCATCCAACTTCCTCTCTGCCTCGTCGTCCCCCCTGTAATCTCTTGCCAGAAATCTTATCACTATTAGCGAAACATCCTCGTGCCCCACCATTCTGTCTGCCAGCGCTAATGCCTCTCTTGCGTCTGCTCCCCCTAAGAATAATATTGCAAACTGCCTACTAAACCTCCCGCTACTTCTCCCCGGCAATGTCACCCATCTACTACTATCCTTGCATGCTAGTATTGCCACCGAGCACGGCGCGTGTGATAAGGTGTTTGCATTCACTGATTGCACTCCTGCCCTTATGCTTCCCGATGTCTCCTCATCCACACACTTCTTATGAAACGGCAGTATTATGAATGATACTTTATGTACCAGAGCTAGCTCACATATATCCTGATACATAGTTCTCTGGGGAGTTATACTGGTGAACATATTCATGCTCATGTTCTCGCTTCGACTTTCTTGATACATGAGAGTAGCGTTGTGGATGGCCTCATTGTTCGAGTCCCAATACTCATACTGTTTAGAGTGGTCTATGAACACAGGGGCAGCTCTACCCATCAACTCCACCAGGTATAGGGCAAACACCGTGAACGGGTTGTTAGAAGTTGGGTTTGACACGTCCAAAAGGGTGAACAAGGTTGCCAGGCTTTGTTGGTCGTATATACATGCTAGGATTCTTAGCTCAGAGTCTTGCATCGTATGTTGCACCGTTCTTTTCTTGTTGGTCATGTATGGTTTTGTTGGATCATATAGCACGCTTATTATTGGGGTGATGATGGCGGTCATTATGGAAGTCAAAATGACCATCATTGAAAAGGATGGAACTTGAATCATTTTCAAATCAATCCAATGTAGATAAATCAGAAACTCCAATTGGCCTCTAAGACTAAGCATGAGGCCCAATATGAAAGAGTCACGATAAGGCATGTCCATAAGGCGAGCCGCCATAACTGTCGTAACCAACTTGGAGACAAAGGCCATGACGGTGACAGCGAAAAGGGGGCCCAAGCAAGACCAACACTCACTCATGGCATACACGTCTGTGACCATACCGATGCTCGCGTATGAAAATGGCATTAGTACTTGTGTCATAAACACCTCACTCCGTTGCACAATTGCTAACCCTATAAACGGGCCATCTGGTATTGCAAGACCAAACCATAGAGGGCCGTTTCCAATGGATGCCCCTATAAAATCAGTGATGAATCCTATTATAAATACTCCTACAAAGATGATGTTGATGAGCAACTGTTCCACAGGTTTTCCTTCACAGTATTGACTATTAATCCATCTCATTAATAGTGGAATGCATCCAAAAACAACCCCAACCACAATTATAACAGCAACTATATAATACACGGCATTGATTCCTTTAAAATCACTTTGTTTAAGGGCTTCAAAGGCAACAATGACATTAATACCAAGGAGATCGCTAATAATGACTGTTAATAAAGCGACACGACCAAGTTCAGAGCTAAGCAGTTGCATGTCTCTGAGAATGGTGTAAGTCACGGGAAAAGTAGTAATAATCACACCAGAGACCACACCTCCAATAGAAGAAAATTTACTAAGCTCCTCGTCCATGTTGTCACGTAATAGCAAGGCGACAATCCAGACGCCAATGTGAGGAATGACAACACCGGCCAAGGCGATCACGAAATGTTTAGTGCGTGCCTTGGAGATGACGGACAAATCCATTTTGACGCCGGTGACAAAGAGCCAAAACATGAAACCAATGATGCCCATGTTTTGGATGACAAATCTAGAGTTGGGGGGAATCAAATTGTCCCTGAATTTCTGGTTGTGTCCCAACACCGACGGTCCTAGGATGATGCCCGCCAGGACATCAGATATCATTTTTGGTTGTCGAAGAGGCTTCAAAATAAATTCAATCAAGTGGCTAAATATGAGAATAAGTGAGATTTCTAATAGCAGATTTGTAAAAGAGAAATCTAAAGGACCCGTGCCTTCCAGTATCGAAAATGGGTGATTTTCAGGCTTTTGTTGACACAATATTGGAACTGCATGCCCATTATATTCAATCAATGTGCTTCCATTCAACTTCTCCAATATTAAGTCCATCTTTTGGTTTTTTTTATTTCACACGTCCTCGTTTATTTTAAACTGTTATCAAAATAAAGATCGACGAATTGATGTCACGAGTAACCGACTGAAGGTGAAAAATGTGAATGTAGTAGAAGGGAATGAAATGTTAACTAATGATGGGGAGAGAAGAGAGTATAGGGAGACAAGGAAGAATGTTTGGCAGTAACTTGTTAGGGATAGATAATTAAGAATGGTTAAGCGCTAAAAAAGGTGATTAGTTTCCATTAAAGTGCATGCTTACTGACTTGTCAATTTTAGTCCTCCCATTTCCTGTTTTTTAACTTCTCTTTTTACCCTTTTTCTCATGCATTATCTTTTCAAATATGATTATGGTAGTGCCACATTTACAAAAAAATAATAATAATAATAAAAAAAAAGAATAAAAAGGTAAAGCATAGCTTTGTGGTTATTTTTTTTAACCTCTAAACATAGCTTATTTTCCTGATAAAAGTGATGGTCTACATTCTCCTATTATTTACCATCGGTGTTCACCATTTTAGGCTATAAACAACTGATGTGGCCTCACATATTTGCACTTTAAGGCTTTCTTGGTCTTTATTCATCTTTTCATTGACCAATTCACCACAACGATTAATTACCAGTATGTAAGCTGACAAAAAAAAAAAAAAAAAAAAAAAAAAAAAAAAAAAAATTACCGTGAGACTCACAGGTGTAGTGTAGTAATGTTTTTAAATTGAAAGAAGTTCGAAGGATCTCAAACTCTAATTTCAAATCGCAATTTAAAATGAAGATAGTCTTCACAAATATGTACAAAGTACGTGCTTGTTAAGGTATAGTAGAGAGTTAAGGTGAAGCTAAACACGAGTAATGAAAAAAAAAAAAAAGTGTCTTAAAGTCCAAAGAGAGTCTCTCCTCAAAGGATCATGAATTGCGTTACCAGTTAAGGCAGTAAAGTTAAGGTAGTCGTGGTTTTTAGTAAGCAAAGTAAGAGACTTATCATCAGAAAGCTGGTGTATCTGGTTTTGGAACAACACCATGGATGGGTATTGCTGCCTTTGTATGCTCAGTATTTGTGCTTCTGCCACAGCCAACTGCATCTGTAGCTCTGTAACTTGGTTTTGCAAGTATGATATCGCACCTACACACCCGTATACTGGATCCTTTATCCTCGCATTTGCTTCAAATACTACTCCGTATAATACTGCTCACCGCATCTTCTCTCTGTTCTACTCCAAGTTCCTGAATTTCCCCAACAAGACAGCTCAGTTCGTTTGTAACTAAGAATACACCATAGCATTAATATGATAATAGTATCACTATGAGTCCATTGTTAAAATTGGACTCAAACAACATACATAAAATGAAATCAGATATGGAGTAATTTACAGTATAAGGGGTGATCAACATCAACAAACCTGTGTTTTTTTTTTTTGTTTTTTTTTTCCAAAAAAAACATCCACAAACCTGTAACATTTTACTGACGTAGCTAGCTCCAAAAACCTTATGCACAACAGCAAACTTTTGAGGATTTTCAGAAGGAAAATGAGGAGCAAAGATGCAATCCTTAGTACAACGGCGTCTCAACAGCTTGCATGAGGCACAAGGTGAAGTACCAGCCATTTTCTTAGCTGCTGACATGAAGGAAAATGATGGGACGCTACTGGAAAATGTTTTATTTATCAGGGTTGACGAAGGATGTAAATTGCAGGTAAAAAAAGATCAGGCGAACAATTAGCAAACAAGTTTTGATTAAAGAAAGATACTACTTCCTACTCATAAATAAACTAGGCAGAAATTAAGAAAGCGTGTTCAGTTGGGGGACAAATTAGAATATGAAGCAAAATGTATTGAAATGAGAGCGTTTGATTTAGTGTGAAAATGGAATTATGTACACGCAAGAAGCGCACATGACCAAATTCATATCTCTGGGTATACATGTAAATTGGTCGACAGTAAGAGCACCGCTCTGGCGCGGTTCATTTTTATTTTATTATATTTCCATGTTCCACATTGACTGCTACTTCAATATCTTCCCCAATGAACAAATGTAGACCGCTACTTAAATAATACTCACTCCGTACTGAGTACTGCTCCGTATTATCTTAATAAACAAATACATAGTACTCTGTAGACCATAGTACATGGAGAGAGGTAAAGTAAACGAGTTGTTTATGGTTAACAAGAATCAAACATACTTTTATAAGCAGGTGGGAATGGCAAACCAAGAGTTCAGAATTCAGATGGTATCGAGATGAATGTTTGTTGACAGACGTTAACATTAGCAATATTAGCATGAATCTCTTGTTCAATTAAATTAAAATTTGCCAAAACGTTCTGAATCTGATTCGAGCAGTTAATGTAGTTCACATTATTCAAAGCCTTCTAATGTTTTGTTAAAGGAAACATCACTCATGTCCACAGTTGAATTTTATATCATTCGGCCATCAAAGTAATAGATGTGCCAGTTTAACAAATGATGTGGTTGATGGATTTAGGACTACAAATAAAAATAAAAATAAAAAAGGATGAAAAGGAAAGGCCTGATGAATTGCGTGAGCACCGTCATGTCCAAATATTCAACACTAAGACCTGAACACTAGCAACCTGTATAGCCCCCCATGCACGCAATACGTACACACTGGTAACAGAAGATTGGATTATTGGAAAAATGAGACTGGGGATGAGTAATGACAAGTCCAATGCCCAGGAGTTCAGGTCGCTTAGGCTGTAGTTAGAAGCAAGAACTTTAAAAAACCCCTCCAAAATTAATACTCATACGGTTCATACATATGCAAGGTACAGAATGGAATGGAATGAAATAAAATTAAATAAGAATGTACCTTCAATTCCTAAATTATTACGGAGTATGTTTTTAGGTCGCCTGCAGCAGCTATTGATTTTTCAGGCGCATCAAGTTACGTGCATTGTGCAGTTTGATCCCATTTGCGTAAGAAAGGCTTGCCGGGGGCTGTTTCTCTTTTGAGACGGAAGATTGTTTGCGACTGAAATTCTTCCTTGTCTCATACTGGGCGGCATGAGCTTGAACTGAGGGAGCAAGCAGCACATAAAATGGAATTGCGTTAGAAGGAGAAGGATAAATGTGAAGGAGTCGAGAAGCGAAATTTGAAATAGGAAAGTGTTACCGGAATGGGTAGAGGATAAAAGGATAGCATGATTGTAGAGGGTGTGGATGGTATGAATGGAGAAGGGTTGAGAGTAGACGTCATTGACATTGAAGGAAAGTAGAGCATGACGACAAGCCTGTGGAAAAGAGGGGGATGATATACTCCGTAGACCGTAGTAAAAAAGAAAAGAGGAAAAGGGAAAAGGGTGGGTAGTCAGTGGGACCTGAGCAGCGACAGAGTAGAAAGCATGGGAAAAAGCAAGATGGGCAAAAGAGAACCATTCAGAGGAAGAAACAACAAGCTGAGGATGTGCGGGAAGGGAGGACTGCTGCCGAAGGAGGAGTGACTCGTAACTCAACGACAACCAGCTCTGCAGACATACACTATTAATTAATTAATTAATTCATTCATTCATTAATTAACAGGAAGTAAACAAATAGTAAGATCGAAAGGTGCCTGGAGATCGTGGAGGAGGTAGAAAGCACGAAGAAAGAAGTGGAGAGTGTGAAGCTGTTGAGGAAGAGAAGCATGAGAGTGGGGAAGAAGGGCAGACAGAGAATGAGAACGAACAAGTGAAATCAGAGAACCATGGAGATGGACTCTACAACAAGAAGAAGAAGAAGACGACGAAGACAATAGCAGGTGGTGGAGAATACGGAGGGTGGACTCCTCGTATCTGCGCTGTTCCAGACGACTCCTTAAAACTGATACCTGCTCTCTATTCAAATCATCCCCCATCACTGCACATCAATCAACCAACCTCATGATGATGATGATGATGATGATGATGATGATGTTGTTGTTGTTGTTGTTGTTGAACAAGAAAGATATCGCCAGTCGCCAGGGAGTTTGAATTTGATTTAAATTTGAATTGATTGAAATTAGGAACAAAAGACCAACAGAAAGAGGGCCGGCCCAATTACAAGTAGTGTTAGACTGTTAGTATTAGTATAGTGGTATCCAATCCAATATCCATCCAATCCAAACTCAAATTATTAGATTAGATGAATAATGTTAACTCGTTTTTTCTGACTTTTTAGAAATTTAATCGAGAATCAAAATGAATTAATCGAATCAATCGAATGAATCGAATCGAATCGAATGAAGTTCAATTAAATAACATAGTCAAATGAATCGAATCGAATCGAATCGAATCGAATGAATCGAATGAATCGAATGAATCGAATCGAATCGAATCGAAGAATCGAATCGAATCGAATCGAAGTGGAATGAATCGAATCGAATCGAATCGAATGGAATGAATCAAACTCAATCGAATCAAGTGGAATGAATCGAATCGAATGAAGTTCAATTAAATAACATAATGAATGAATCGAATCGAATCGAATCGAATCGAATCGAATCGAATGAATCGAATCGAATCGAATGAATCGAATCGAACTTAATGAAGTTCAATTAAATAACATAAATGAATGAATCGAATCGAATCGAATCGAATGGAATGAATCGAATCGAATCGAATGGAATGAATCAAATCGAATCGAATGGAATGAATCGAATCGAAATGGAATGGAAAATGTTGGAAAGAACATGTTCTAATTCAATCAATTTCAATAGAGTTTTGTTTAATTCAATCAAGACAGACAAGAGAAGAGGATCATGATTCATATTCATGATTCATGATTCATGATTCATGATTCATGAGGATCACATATAATGTAGTGTAGTGTAGTCAGTAGTGTTGGTGTCAATTATTCTAAAAAAGAGCAGACTAACAAAGCCTGCGAGGAACATCCTCTCCAAACATGGAACTAAAACTGCCTTTTCATTTTTCTACAAACTTACTTTGCTTCATGCAACAAATCAACAATATCCTTGTCACTTGTCACTCGTACCATTTACAAGCTTACTTCATGTTTTGAAAGTTGAATATGGTTCATAATTGCTGAAGTGAACTCAAACATACTTTACTACGGAATATAATTTAAATTTCTGCGTGATAGCCCTTTACTATCTAGTCGCCCCAAACTATGTAAGACCTTTATTAGCAAATTTGTAGTGAAATAGCTGAATCGTCAGAAACACTTGTGCCCATTCCAAATGTGTACTCGCTTGTCTACTAAGGATACCAAGTGTCTACGTGTACAGCGTCTGCACAAGCCTAGTACCTGGAGTGGGTAACCCACAGAAGAATATGAAGTCTCGTGACAATTAATAAGAATGGTCTTAACAACTTTAAACCATTGTCGAGATTAAAGAATACTACAAAACTTGTATACAGAACAATGTTGGATTTAGTTTTCGCCAAAGCATAACCCAATACAGCACAGAATATCAGTCACATGAAACAACGGAAAGGGAAACAGCAAGGTCATTTGAAGTAGCTTGAATATACATGCGATACGTCTCAGTCTCTTCATGCTGTGAAGCTAGTGGAGAATGAGCTGCATAATGGTTACCACTAACGTCATCACGCATTGTGAAGATTATTTCCCTCAGTGCAGGTTCATGTCCATTTAAAAGATTTCCCATACTCAGAACTTTCCTCCAGGATTGGTTTGGACTTGGAGGTGAAAATAAATCAGCCACGACATCCCGTTCATCCATCCTCACTTCCTGTCGTTGCTCGAATTTCTGACAAGATGCACGAGTTCAGATTCTCTTACGAACTAAGTATTAGCTTAACAGAGTATAAGTCTGTCATATGCGTGAGTGTGCAACTAGGATACAAGTGCTGGATCATATGTGATATATCACAAAATTTTGAGCTTAGAAACTTGAAGTGCCATGGACAATTAAATGTCAATTGTAGATTATGTACTAAACATAGCTAGACAAAATTTAGAGACATATATATGATTAATCCCAAGGTGAAATGCTAACGATCACATCAGATAGAAGTGAGGCATAGTGCAATTTACCTCGTCGAAATTAGTTTCTACTGCACCATTACCCATTCTGGGAAGGTAGAAGCTGTAATAGTCTCTGAATATTGCACTGCAAAGCCGAGGGGCGTGTATGAACTTCCGATGAAGAGAAGCTGCCACAATCGTCAATCTCTCCACGTGTTCAAATATGACACATAATCGTCTAAGATCCCCAAAAGTTTCGCTATCCTGAGATAATTGATTTGCTGCAAAACCAAGGTACTTCAGGAACTGTTTTGTCGCTGAAAGTAAGAATAAATAAATAAATGGTATATTGACATATTGTACCTTGCAAAGGCTTTAGCATAGACGCCATAGTTAGGTAAAGTTGATTAAGTTTGGTCTCCATTTGGCTCAAGTCACCAAAGCTTGTCTGATTCAATGTGTCAGCAGCAGCTCTAAATGCTGTACATACCATCTGCTCAAGCAGCTGATGAGGTCGCAGAGTCTCCATGTAATGTAGAATCTAACATTACCAAAGATACTTTGATCAGCCGTAGTCTAGTGAGACATCTAAGAAAGCGTACTAAACACCAAAAGCAATGAAGAAACCACAGTATATTTTTCGTCAACATAGAAATTATTACTGCTCATAGGCTGGCAATTAAACACCAATTTTCAGAGATGTTTGCCGCTAAACACTAATAAGTAGGAATGGAGAACTAAGTCATCATTTGGATGAAGGGATTCGAGGGAAAGCTAAATTAGGATCTTAACAAATTTAAATAGATCTGAAACTAAAATCACCACAGCTCTATTGCGCTCCACTCCTTCTCAGCTGACATTTTACCAATGAAATCTCATAAATTAGGGCAGTCACATGAGGTTAAGACATAACAAGAGGTTTTTAATGGTCACTAGCCTCACTACATGCATGTGTGTTGTCTCCATATATAATCAGTAATCAAAGTGAATTCTCCGATCATCTATCCCTTCAAAAGTAACAAGATAATACATGTAATGATATTTTAAAGTCATGAATAATCTTACGAATGACGTCCATTCTAATGGGATGATTTACAAAATACCAGGGGACTTGTACAAGACAGTCACACAAGAAATATGTCTTCCAAAAGCTAAATCACCTTTTCTCCTTCACGGTTTGGGTCCAAAAGTGGTTTCTGCTCATAAGCTGGCAAAGCGGGGGCATCATTCCAAAGTTTCCGCCAGAAATTTCCATGGTCAGACATTCTCTTCGACAACCGCCCCGTTGGAGGCCAAATCTCATTTACTTGAGAGCCCGATATTCCACTATCCTCAATACTATCATCCTCCCAATCTCCTGGTGAATGCCAACGAATGAAGTCCTCAAATACAGCATCTGGATTTGCTGCTTTGAACGCGGACATGTCTGGCACACAGCAAGCTATCAAAATCCTTCATGAAAATAACCTTGCAAGTATGCAATTATTGTTTGTTTGATGACCGCTGCTAAACTTATGAGAAGTCATCCAGTTTTTAATATTATGTCTGCAATTGCCTCCATAGATTAACTGATTTTTGGTATCACATGCCAAAGGATCGCAAAGCATACTTCAGTAGTTTTTTAAGATTTTTATCTAGCATACTTCATATATTGCATATATGAGGAGTCAACCATCCTTGAACAATGATATGCCGTGAAGTCCAAATAGGTTTTATTGGTTTGTTCATTGCACATGAATATACGGGTCTCAAAACCAGAAATCTAACAATCTGCTAGGCTATTTTCTCAGATTTCACCATCATCGTCATCAGCATCACCAAGGTACCTACAACGAGACTCGTGCTACATGTGAGGTAGGGACTTGGACATGCACAGCAGTAGTATCCTTGCAACTAAAGATGTTGTTAGAGTACCAAACCATTCATAGAACTTCAACCATCGGTTAAGCTTTTGGTTGAGTTGATTTCTTGTTAAGCTATGAGAGCCATGTGATCAAAGGATCATAGGCTTGAATCTCGTTATTCTTCATTTCTAAAGTGAAATGTTTAGCATCTGCTATGGAGGGGCGTGCAACTGCATCCACACTTCAAGTCCAAAGGGTATTCGTGTTCGTTGGGGGTGGGGGTGGTGAGGCGCCAAAGTGTCAAACACTCAAACCGACCATGGAATGAAAGGGAATAATAACTATCATTCTAAATAACCGGCTATAAACAAAACAGCCGCTGATCAACTTGTGGCTCGAGCCTACATTGTTCAACTCACAAGGAGATATTTAAACCAAACATTTCCTCTTCTCCCATTAATGTGGACTTTTATATCACACATTGGTAGGGAGTTTTTTTTTTTTTTTTTTTTTAAAAAAAAAAAAAATTCAAAGTAAATTTCAGACAAGAAAAAAATAAACAGAATATATTGCAGATGAGAATTACTCAATACCAGAAAACAAGATCTCTTTCTCTAGCTGTGCGGAAAAGCTCTGCAGAAACTTGAAGTGGTTAGGTATAAGTTGTGGATTGATGGTTTCAAATACGAGTACATAAGAAGAGGAGCAGGAGCTCAATAGACTTCTGGAAATTAAACCACAAAATGACACAAGTAAGATGAAATCTGCAAGATTAAAAAATATATAAAAAAAAAAAAGGAAAAAGAAAAGAAAAGAAAAATGAAAAACAGCTCATGTAACCTCACCAATACAAGTTTGACACCCTGAAAACCCTGACCCAAGTATCAACTCAAGGAAACCCACACTTAAGATCTTAAGATAGAGAAACCTTGAATAGTTCTCACACTTGGTTGCGGATAATGACAAATTCAATTCAAGGTCCTCCAAATGTAATGGTTCATATAAATTCTCACATATGTTGTTGTATCTGTTTGTAGCTCCTGTTTCCAGTGACAACCATTATTTCTATTTCAACATGTTCAAGTTAGAGATAAACTCACAGATGAATCACCAAATGCTGCTACAGCATGCAGCCTTTCTTCGTGCATGTCTTCAGTCATCAGGGGTGCATCCTGTCACCAAGTCAGAAAGGGATCAGAATGAAACCATTTTGAAGCAGACAGAGTAAACTAAGAAAATAAAAGGAATGGAAAGGAAATAAAAGGAAAAGGAGATACTGTAGTAGAATGTAGGACAGTTCAAAAACAGAAACCTGTGTCAATGGGACATGCATTCTCTGGTAAGAACCCAACAACATCATCGATCCTACAACTCCAGAAGAACCTTTTCGAATGCGGTCAGATGCCAATTCAAGAGCGTTAACATCATTGTGCATTTCTCCAGTACTGCATAAACCAACTTGCTGCTGTCTAACAAACCCCAAACAGATTACGAATCAAATCAGTAACACGATTGATATGAACAAGTAGAAGATACATATCCACCCGGAAAAAATTAAGAATCATTATAGTTACAGATGATGCAGGCCTCAGAATTTATGGCCAATAGATAAAGAGGTAAGATTTCAAGCGTCTGAATCTATAATCAGCTTAAAAAGAACTAAGAATACAGTTTAAAGGCAACTTTTCAACTAGATACCTATTATCTCTCGAATCGCTATATGGTACTTCCTCCATCAAACTTTAAACTTCAGGACTCATAGCACAACAGTTAAGGAGCTTTAGAATATTGGCGGAAAATGAAAGGAGATGATGGGCGTCGAGTCAGAATCCATAATGGCACGCAGAACAAACAAAAGAGAAAACATTCTCAATAGGAAGCTTAAAAATCGACAACCAAAAAAGGAAAGTAGGAGGTTTAAAAGTTTTTATGACCATTGGTTCAAGGCTCCAAAAAGTGAATTACAGCACAGCTTTTGCATGATCAAAAAAACTAATGCAGTTTTAGAAATGAAACAACAACGTAAGGTGTGGATAAACAATTTAAAAATGGCCAACCTGTCAGTTACTTCATTAAAACTTTCAGTGGAAACTGGTTTAGACAGAAAATGTTCTTGAAACTGCCCTTCTTCCTGAATTGTACAGAGGTAAGTCCCTCAGCAGTCAGCATTGACTAACATAGCCACAATAACAGATTTAGAATAACCACCTCACTGAGACCAGGCACCTCATCTTTGCCTTCTGTAGCATCAAAAAACTCTGCATTTGCTTCACGTTTCTTTTCGATGCACATTCCAAGCTGTTATGTTCCATTAAACAAATGATAATAGCTATAAAATTAAAATTTCAAGTACTCACCATGAGCTAATTACAGAAACCGCAATATTTAGCAAACTGGGAAACATTACCATCTGTAATTTCTGATGAATCAAGCACGATGAAAGGTCAATGGCACCGTTGACAGAGATTTTGGGTAATAGTTGTGACTCTTCCCAGCACCAACGAATTTCCCGAACAAACTCAATCCAGAGCGTCGCAATGGCTAACCAAGCACCAGGGAAAAAGGAGAAAAGCTCAGGGGCACAAGTACGGAGGGAGTAAGAAAGATGAATATAAAATAGAGGGTACAAACAAAAAAGGTAAATATTAAAGAATTATGCTTAAATTTGTTTAATGTGCCTTTTTATTCAAAATGGCAAATCATTGAAGAAGAGAACAGAGTTAGAAATTTGATGCATGAGAAATAAGTTTTCAATTACCACGCATATTGCAGCTACCAAACCACAAAGAATGTAGGCAAAATTGAGCAAATAATGACTGTGTTGGGGCGCTTTTAATAGCTCGAGAACTTCTATTCTCAACCTGGGAAAAATCTATGAAGTTATCTCCTGCAACAGCAAAACACCATGAACCAACCAGTAACATGAAACAGTACTAAATTTCTAGGAAACGGAGTAGCAAATATTTGTAAACAAAGCCAAACAACACTTAACCCAATGGTAGACCTTAGTTGGGGAATATCAATGAAGCACTCCGTATCAAATATAAACACCAGGTCAGCTTCGTAAATTTTTACCACAATGCAGAATCCCAGTACACCTCTTCCACATCATAGTTACACCAACAATAAATACTCCGTAATACACAGACCACCATAACGGGATTCCTAGACTTGCAGTTTCTACACAGCTTTAAAGATTCAATTTTTAATTTCCAAACAACATACTCCGTATTAGTCTTTTTTTTTTTTTTTTTTTAATTTTTATTAGAACATCGTCAAACTTGATTATTAGAAATTACATCCTACATTCCTACATAACTAAACATGAATAAGGGAAAGTGTCTTCAAAGGTATGTTAATTCATTCAACACTTGACACCCATTTGAAACATAAACCATAGTTGGAAGGCGATGGAATCTCAACTACTCAGGATGAGGAAACTGAAAAGATCTAGTGCACCTTATGAAAGGAGAATGAAATCGCATGAAAATCATATTTCATACAGCAGACAAAATGATATACTAACAGATTTAACATTTCGCATTGTGGAGATACAACATACAAGTATGAAACAATATAAAAGGTAAAGCATATGTAGCTACCAATTACCACTTTACCAGTATCAAAAAGTTTAAACACTAATATGAAACTTAGTTTTACATACAAATTCAAGCTATCAAAAGGTTCAAACACTAATATGGAATTTAGTTTTATATACGAATTCACGCACGGGCACACAGACGCAAGCAGTCAAGGGCAGTGCCCATAACAAACAGGAGTAAAGACCATAAAGCAGCCAGTTTCCAAACAACTCAAAGAACAGAATTTATAGGAGTACCTTCGCGGAAAATCTCTTTTAGGACACGGTCAACGACTGTTGGTGGAGGAATGGCCACAGAAGGCTTCAAATTTTCAGCACTTTGTTCTGTGAAATAATCCCAAAAAGGAAAAAAAGTGTGTTGTGAGCTAAGAAAGGAAGCTGATGGAACCGCCACCAGAGAATCTGAAGTTTGTAAAAAGTGATAGCAGGAATGTTATGAATTCATCGAACCCTTTGAACCTGACACAAAATCTTCCAAAAATTGAGCTTGAAAAGATGTCCCCAAGGCATCAACTAAAAGAGATAGTTGTGAAGCAAATCCAACCGCCTTCACTTTCTGACCGTCGGTTCTGAATGGAGCACCATCATGTCATTTTAATCCTATTATACAGTGGGCCGAAAAAACTCACGAAAATTATCTCAGCATATTAGATGGCGCTATAGTGGAGGCCGTCAACCACTCGACCTGGTAGTAGACATCAACATCCTTTCCCTTACTCACTCTGATTTTTTGTGACAAATGAAATTATGTTTATGAGCATCTCACACATGCTACTGGCTTTGGGTATCAAGAAGTTAACACAGGTATAATTTACCTTATCCCACACTTTTTTTCCCTTTGCAATAACAAAGAAAGGTTGTTTCCAAAATGACCAGATTGATTTCTAGACAGAGGATGAAATGATAAATGAACTAAACTTACGAGAGCTCTGGGATAGTTGGAAGAAGAAACCAAGTTTCAGCTTCATGAGGTGAAGAATTTTCAATCTCAGCCATCTCAAGAGAGCTCTCAATTGTCCTATCTAGCCACACTGAGATTAATTCAAACCCTGCACTGAATCAATTTCACCAATAGTGAACAAGTTATGATTCGCAACATCGTCATTTCAATATGCATTCCAAATGATCATCATGCTAATATGATATCACTAATTCAAAGCAGACCTATCAGACTCTTAGACCAGGAAATGATTACATCACATCAGTTTATAGTAGATAGCAAAACATAATCGGTCAAAAGCTTGAAAATAATTTTAATTCACAAATCAGGTACTGGAAATATAAAGGGAACAAATAAATTATTTTGACATATTGTAAAGGCTCTTAGAGAATAAGATTTGGCTCTTACTACAACTAGAGATAATGTACCTCGCACTGGATCTTCAGCTGAATACCATTCACTCCACGAGCAATCATCGTCCCACTGTGATCTGCGATGCATATCACCTCTTGCCTCTACAGCAGACTCCATATTTTCAGCTTCCACTTCATTGATGTAATCATCATCATCATCACCATCATCGTTATAAGGAAGAGTTCTGTAAGTCAGCTTCATGCTGAATTGGACTCTGAATAGATGCATCGAAAAGTCCATCATGGAGAAGGCCTAATATGTTGAATTGAGCAAAGATATGCGCAGTCAAATTTTAGATATTGATGGAAAAGAAATAACATAAATTAAGATGAAATGTATAGAGTAACATTCAGTGGATCCAAGCGTTAGATAACTCACAAACTTAGAAACAAACAGCTCATACAGTCCTTCCAAATGCATTAGCTTCACTGGAACCTGACTTCTGATGCAATCCGATTCAAATCTTCTGGTGAACACTGTTCCCATATTTTGGATCCCGATATGAGCTTTTCGAGAAGGGTCATGGACAGGAACAAAGGCTGGCCACAAACTGAAATGTCGGAACACATCTAATGTTACAAATTTAAAAGACCATATCGATCATCCACAGAAGAGACAATGAGTATAGAGAAAAGGTGTGAAACTAAGATACTGATAGAATGGTGCAGATGGTTAACTAAACTACTCGTATTTTTTTAAAAAAGGAAAAAAAAAAAGTGCACGCGAACTTTGAGAAAAGAAAACAAAAAAAAAAAACTACGGCTGTCAAAGAGAGATTCATAACAAAGGCTGATGGAGAGAATGAGGTGGAGGTCAATTGTGAGTAATACTCCGTACCTGTTACAGTTTGATGAAGCAATTGCGACAGCACTGAGAAGCTTGCTGGCCTCGGGTGAGTCTAGAATAACACCACTGGCACTTTGCGGTGCAATAACCTAGAAGAGGAAAAAAAAATTCAAAAAAATGCACCCCCCCGTACATTAAACAAATGCAATAACCTACATTAACCATATTGTAGTGTTTATTACCAAAAACTCAGTGACTCCAAATGCAAGCTGTAGGTGATGCAAACAGGAATCCCAATTCAAGACTTTTCCTGTGTAACCCAAAAAAAAAAAAGAAAAAAACATAAGCTGTAGGAGTGAGACGGGTTGTTGAGATATACTCAAGTGATGAGCATACCAATATGGTCCTTGTCAAAGTAGTACTCCATGCAGTAGCTCTTGTTATCGTGCTTCAACTCGTGTTTGGCTTTATACAATTTATTTGATGTTCCTACAGGTAGTGCACCCTTCTCCTGAGAAATTAGTGATTTCAATAAGCTTTAAAACAAAGGATGTGGGATATAAGAATGAAGAGGAAGCTTTAAACAAAGGATATGGATATAGTTACGAGTATACAATAAAAAAAAAAAAAAAAAAAAAAGGGAATGGATGAAAGAAAGATGGAAAAGAAAGAAAGAAAGAAAGAATACCAACAAGTAGATGGGGCCATCAGCCAACCAGCGGCGGCAGACAGCTTCAATCTCTGAAATAAATCTGGAGATTCAAAACAAAAAGGAGGAATGGATGAGAAGGGACATGGAGTAGACAAAGAAAAGAGAGAGTAGAGAGTAGAGAGTAGAGAGATGATGAAACCTTTCCCAAGACGAAGCAAGGGTGAAATCATCAAAACGGTCAAGCTGCAACCACAAAAGGGGAGGATCGAGGAGAAGGAGAAGGAGGAGGAGGAGGTGTCAATCAATCAATATTCCCTTAAAAAAAAAAAAAAAAAAAAAAAAAAAAAACAACAACAACAACAAGAACAAAGAACAAGGTACCTGGAAAGAGTCGTCAGACATGTTGAAGGAGAAGAGAAGTGGGAAACGAAAAAAGGGAAAACCAGAATTTTGTGGAATTGCACTTACAATTTCATCATGATCCCTTCCCTTGTCTACTTGTCTATCTATTTGCTTTTTTTATTCTTCCTTTTTCCAAATCATAACACTACGGGGTAGACTGTAGAGTACTCCGTGAGTCCGTATACATTTTGTTTAAATTATTCCCAAATACCCGGTATCCCCATCTACGTCACCATTTCTTTAATCAAATTTGCAGCTCATATTCCTATACAACAAAATCGACTACAATTTGGTCATGACTTCCACTCTCTAATTTTTTTAGGAGCGCAGCCACAAGCCCCACAACTCAACAACGACACTGTCAACCAAGCGCTGCTTGCACAAATTGATAAGCCTGATGACACCTGCGCCACGCACAAGCTCTTCTTACTCTTCTTGAATCCCCGCAGCAACATGGGAAACGCCAACATTACAGTCTATACTATTATGCTTGTCTGAATCCTTGCTTCATCTACTGTTTTTACAAACTAAGACCCTTGCATGGAGGGACCACTAATCTACGTACATTGCTGATGTATTTCACGGGATCTATTGAATGGAAAGGCAAAGAAAACGTTCATTATTCTATGCCATAAAACAATGGGTAAGACTGCTAACTCCAATATATCCGTACAAGTATCTGTAACAAAATTCCTCCAATATGTGTGTCACCAAAAAGAAAAAAAGAAAAAAAAAAACCGTTGAACAATAGGATGGGATAAGTTATACAAATATTGGAGTGGAGTGCATTCACAAGGATTGTCACAAAATCTAAAGGGTTTATTGTAATGCTCAGAACAGTTGTGGCCATGTCAGCTACAAATTTTGATCAGCTCCTTCGTCGAATTCAGCTGACCCACCGGCTCGGAAGTCGAGTTGCTTCTGATATTTCAACCGTCGCCTCTCATCGAATTCCTGCCATCCCTCAACCTGACAAATGAATATTACAATATGTTCATCTCCGTTCAAAACATTAAATGCAAGCATTGCAAGGCAAGTATTTAGGCAGGATTAGAAGGATACCTCCCGAAGCATATCCATTGTAATCTGTGTTCCATGGAGATCAAGAGTTGAAAGTTTGACACATCTTTTGAATATGGAAGATGGTAGCGATTTGAGACCATTGTTACCAAGACGCAATGACTATGCAGCAAGAAAAAAAAAAAAAAAAAAAAAAAACATGGATTGCATGAGAATGCCTCAACTTAGTACTTAGGAGTGAAACACGGAGTATTAGGAAGGAAAAAAATAACTGAAACCTTCAAATTCTGAAGACTGCCCACTGTCTCTGGCAACTCTACGAGGAGATTCGAGGAGACGTCAATCTAAGGAGCAAGAGGGAGTATAATAAGAACACATGATTTGCAGTAATTGATTGACTGACGCAGAATTTTAAAAAATAAAAGCCAGCTCGCAAAGCCTAGTCCATAGGGTTGTAAATGATATGAGCCGGCTCAATCAGCCTCCCAAATCAGTTTGGTCAAAGTGCGGCACAAATTTGATTAAGCTAGCTAGCTCGACCCAATCAAGCCGAACTATAGCTTAGTAAGGCATCGAACTCGGATGTTCAATTAGGCTCTTTTTTATTTTTTATTTAATAATATAGCATATACCGAGTATTTTTTTTTTATAACTGGATTCATAATACAACACAATAAGTCATATTTTTATTCAACAACTGCATTTTTTATTTTTTTTTTTTTATATTTTGCATTTGTTGTAAGAATTTGAATAAAATGAAATGAAAAAAAAATCAAAAAATGAAGAGAATTGAGCTCGTCTCAGGTTGAGCCCCGTTTTTCAGGCTTGAAGAGCTACTTGCTGAGTCGAAGCTCAGATTTAAGATCCCAAGTCATTTTCAAGGCTATCTAAGCTGGAGGTCGGATCGACGAGATTACACCTATGGAGAGGCCAGAGCAAACAAGGAAAAAAGAGTAATATACCTCTGTTAGAGAAGTGCAGTCACCTATGGAAGGAGGTATGGTATTTAACCTGGTGATTAAAAACTAAACAATGTCACACACGATCAAATAAGCAAAAGTAAATAAATCTGATTTACGTTGAATTATACGGAGTATATCACAAAGGTCGATCATTAAGAAAAGGAGAGGCAAGCAGGGGAGTAAAACGAAGGATGGGGATACCTGTTGAGGTCGAGTTTTAAAGTCTGCAAGCGAGTAAGATGACGTATTTGGACGGGAATGGTGGAGAGTTGATTACTAGAAACATGAAGGTGCTGCAAAGAAGTGAGGGAACCCAAGGAAGAGGGAAGAGAAGTTAAGCTGGGAAAAAAGAGGGGAAAGGAGTTAGTGGAAAAGAGTAAGTAAAAGGTATGGAAGGTAAAGAAGCAAAAGAGAGAGAGAAGATACATACAGGTTATGAGAGAAAGAGAGAAAGGAAAGAGAGGGCAAGAGAGAAAGAGAATCCCAGGAGATGGAATGAAGGGTGAGAGAATTGGAAGTGAAGATGAGTTTATGAAGAGAAGAGAAGGAGGAAAGAGAGGGGGGAATGTGAGAGATGGAATTGTAGCTGAGATCAACAACTCTGGCAGAGGATGAGCAACACAAAACCTCAGGGGGTATAGACTTGAGATTACAATGACAAAGGGAAACAACTCCAGTAAGCTTCCACCGCGCACTACTCGCACTCAAATCCAAATCCATGCTACTTTTACTGTTGCTCCTGTTACTATTACTGCTGGAGTTGCCATCCCTAATTTTGCGATGATTGGCCACCACGGGAGCATCCCTCAGCTTCGGACCATCCTTGGCACAAAACAAAACAAATCAAATCAACATTGGAAAAAGAAGCAGAAGCAGAACCCTAAGAAAGAAGAAAGAAAGAATCATCCATTCATCCTTTACCCCTTGGTGAAGGCCTGGGGTTGCGAGGAGCATCATCTTATTAGAGGCGTTGCTGATTCCACAAGATTTCAATGAATTGGAATCAATGAGAATTCGACCTTTGTGGATCAGCTTCTGACCGCGAGGCAGCACGTTCGTCAAACTCTGCAATTTCATTTTAACTTCACCCACCCTACTCTCGGGGGACACACTCACACTTATGCTTCCACCACCATATTTGATCTCCAACTTCACCTCTTCTTCTTCTTCTTCTTCTTCTTCTTCTTCTTCCTCTTCCTCTTTCTTTCTTTCCCTCTTTCCTCCCTCCATTTTCCTCCCTAACCAATTTCACCCACTCCCTATTCTTTTACAGGACGACTCCTTTTTTTAATCAACCCCCGTCTTATTTTTTTATTTTTTTTTTTTATTTTTTTATTTTTTTTTTTTTATTTTACTCAGTTCAATTGTACCCAATTTTAGTTGTACCCTTTTTTCTTATTTTTTTTCCATCCACTATCCTTGAGTAAATCAAATTCTCTCTTATCCTAACTCACATCATTCAACCCTAAATCATCTCAAATCATCTCAAATTAATCAATTTACATCTACATTCATTGAAATTTTTAATTATGAATCCAAATAACGACATATTTCAATTAATCCACTCGTTTTTTTTATTTTCATTGTTTATTGGATAATTAATTCTAGAGTTATTGGATAATTAATTCTAGGGTTTTGTTCAGGAGAGTGGCAGTGGTGGTTTGGGTCGGGATGGTGGCGGTGGTGGTTTAGGTCGGGATGGTGGCGGTGGTGGTTTAGGTCGGGATGGTGGCGGTGGTGGGTTGGTCGGGGCGGCAGAGTTAGGGTGGTGGTAGGCCCGCAGGTAAGAGATAAGGGGAGGGGGAGGAGGGTTGTGCGTCGTACACCTCTACACATCATCATCACCTCTTTCTTTTTTTTTTTTTTTTTAATTCAATTTTTTTGTTATTTTATTATTATTATTTTTTGTTATTTGTTACGGAGTATTATGATTACTATTTTTAGTGTGCGTATCGAACGTGGTGGAAGGTGGTCGGGGGAGGCGGTGGTAGGGACGGCGGCAGACAGACCGGTGTTGGTGGTTTGACGGTAGTAAGTGATTGGTTTTTTTAGAGAGAGAAGAGAGAAAACATAAGTTGTGAAATGGAAGAGGATAAATGAAAAGGACATTTTGGTCTTTTTGGGTACAACTGAGTAAAAGTTAGGTATAGTTGAACAACACCCTAAAATAAAAGAGTTCTATAAAGGTAGGGCCTTCTTAGGCAGATTATGGGTCCTTTTATTCAGAGACCTAGGAATAAAGGATATTAAAAGAGTGGAACAACGGAGCTAAATATCCAAATATCACGCAGAAGGCCTTTAATTGATAAATTCGGTTTTTCCTCCTGAGAGACCTGCAAAACAAGGTTAAGACAGTCTGAAGTACAGGAAACATGTAAAAAACCATTATTCAACGCCCAGTCCATTGCACTTTAGAGCCCTATAGCCTCTGCTTGTAACGCGTTCTAGGCTCTAATCCGTTTAGTTCCGTGTCCAACCTCTTGATCATCCACCAATCTTGTCCATCCAACTGTTGCAATCCAACAGCTTTTCCATGCTGCATCCACCTTCATAAGCATCCTAACACAATTGTCTTCATTACCTATCAGTTGCAGGATCATACCCCTTCTAATTGCTTCCTTGCGTTCCAACACATCGTAAGTGTAGTCCCTATTCCTATCCCGACTTTCTGACCTAACCACTCTCCTCCTACTGTTCCTACCCTCCTTCTCCATAGCCAAATCGGTCTCATACACAAACACGTAGAGCTCCATAAGGGTTTAGCATTTGCCTCCCCAAAACTTTATCGTTACGGTAACACCAAATAGTGTGAATCAACGCTTGGAAGTAGATAAGAGATCTACCCCTGTCTTTCTTTTTCCAGAGGAAACAAATCCAATTAATGATCCAACTCTTACGACTGCATTCTGTTCCCATTGAGCTATTAATTCCCAATTCCGACCCAGCTCATATCTTTTTCGTAGTTTCGCAGTAGCTAAATATATGGTCCATATTCTCAACCTCCCCTTCATTATAGCACATAAGGCAGTTATCATCTTCAAGAAGTCATTTCTTTATTCCGTCCTCCCGTGTAGGCAGGGCTTCCACTAGGATTTTCCATAAAAAGATCCTCCACTTCGGCAAACCACGCAACCGCCAAAGTTTTTTCCTAAAGAATTTTAAGCTTTAGCCCTCGAACCGTGATATATCCTTCTCAGTACTTGTTTCCTCCTATATTCTATCAATCTTCCATCCATATCCACTCTTTACCTCGTACTCCCCCTGTTCTCAAATGAGGGCAGTATATCTCATCATGTTTAACATGTTTAGAGATTGGTATACTCAAGATATGCCTCCCCCATTTCTGATAAAAAATTTGCCTAAATCAATCCTCCTTCCACATTTTATTTTCAGATATAAGGTCATTCACCTTCCAGCTATTGGACCTTTCCCTGTCACTCTGGCTTACATCATCTCGATCTACCTCTAGGGGCTTGGCCGTTCACCCACCTGTCCCTCCAGATATCCAAATCCGAGTCCCACCCAACTTGCCATGAGAAATTTTCTTCAATAAGCTCCCATCCCCATTTAAGCCCCTTTTTCCATATCCATGACACTGGCTTATTCCTTGTATGAATAAAACCTAGAAGTTTATTTTTTCTTTTTTAATCTTTCATGTTCTACCCTTTTTTATTTCATCTATCTTTTCTCTCTTTTCTTTGCATGTACTCCTCCATTCAACTCCAAATTGCACTTATTCCTTTTTGGTACATTCAAATCCAAAATGCACGTTTCCTTATTTGGCTATACAAATAATATTATTATATTATTAAGGTCCACATCTTTAATACAAATAACACAAAATACTAATATCTTTCCCCACTAGTTGTACTTTTAATATTATAAAATTGTTTTTTTTAATATTTGTGCATAAAGCATAAATGTTATTTGGAGTTGAATGGACGGAGTATTCAATACATAATTTTTTTTCATACTTTCAGTTACGTGATTTAATATTAATAATGCACTCGAAAAGACAAATTAAACAAGATTCATCTCACTTGTGAATAGTGTAAAAAAAAAAGCAAATGTATACAATTTAATGGAATGGAGCAAGTATAATTTACTAAATTCTACAAAGTACGGAGTATAATTTACTCCATTCCATTATAATATTTTCAATATAAATTTTACTGTAATTATAAATTTAAAATAAAATTTCAACAAATAAATAAATACTACTAGTAATAAAAAAGTAAAATCAAACATACGTCGCTGGGTGAGGTAAAATTTCAACAAATAAATATATACTAATAATAGTAAGTAGTCATACGACATCTGCTACAAATGAAATTAGATTTAACAGAATACAAATTTGTAAAAAATAAATAAAGAACACCTTTGATACAAATATCGATATTGGAATAATACGCTTCTGCATAACCTCGATATACCGTTGTTTTTTCGCGAAGGAATCAATGAATCAGATGATATAGTTTTCAAAAGATTGATCTTCCTCTATTTTGACCAAAAGTAGTAGACTGAAATTTGGCCTCAATTGTACCACCGTTAGTAAAAATTTCCTTGTTGTCATGATCTTGCACATAAATCTTGAACCTCTCTAGAAAGAGAACAAACTCACAAACAAAGTGGAACAAACCCTTAAACTTGGTAGATGAAATTCATGTTTGACCACTTACCACTTAGTGTAGGACGGATATTTTGCATTCGATTCTTAAACTCAAATAATATTATTATAAGAGTAAATTACAAAATACCACCTTTTAAAATTGAAAATTTTCAAATTACCACCTTTTAAAACATTCTTTGTAAATTACCACCTTTTATAACGCTTTTCCACTCAAATTGCCACCTTCCTCCAATTCCGGTGAAAATATAATCCGCTTTGCCCCCACTTTTCAGTGAATTATTTAAAGTTTGACTTTTTTGTGAGGGGAAAAAAGTCAAACTGTAAACAAATGACAGAAACAGAGTAAATTATTTTTACACCGGAATTGGAGTAAGGTGGCAATTTGAGTGGAAAAGTGTTATAAAAGGTGGTAATTTACAAAGAATGTTTTAAAAGGTGGTAATTTGAAAATTTTCAATTTTAAAAGGTGGTATTTTGTAATTTACCCTTATTATAACGAAATTCATGTTTGACCACTTACCACTTAGTGTAGGACGGATATTTTGCATTCGATTCTTAAACTCAAATAATGCCTGCTTTGTATGCATAAAATCCATGTCATTTAAGTTATTATCCTAGTGAAAACATTGACATACATTACATACATACATGATATGGGACAATTCAATTCAAGTAGCATGCATATGTGATAATTAATGTTGTTACATTCACCAAATTGGCATCAATTCAAGTTGTTAAAACTGTTAGTTTCCGTGTGGAGACTTAAAGAGGCCATATATGTCTGTAGGTAGAACAATTCATTTTCCGGTTCCGGATCACATCCTCTAAAACATACAAATAATATACGTCAGCTCGATCTGTGTTGTTTCCATGATGATACATTGGACATGAGATGATGCATAGCTAGCTAGAGTGAAAAATTATCACAGTTCACTAACCTCACCCATACGACAACCACCTACCCATAAGTACAGAACTGAACGCTTCTTTGTATGTACGACTCTACAACAATCCCTTCTTGGACACTGCAACGTAAAATATACATATATATAGAATCATTTTCAATTACCATTATTGTTAGTTAATCGGTACGGATAGTAGAACTAAAATATGTTAGTTGGATAGGATACCTTATGCCATCGGAGTGGATCGGGTCTCTTTAAGACCACAATAGAGTCGATCTTTTCCGGACTCTCCATCTTCCATCTACAGTAAGGGTGGTTGTACCTTTGATAAGCGTGATAAACCCCAATGGTTTGACCCCTTCCTCGATCATACCTAGTTTTACTCATATAGAAAACAAAAGGGGACTGACATGGGTGCCTGATGACCGGCCTGGTATTGAAAGAATAACCAGTGTAGTCGGCTCTCTTGTACCAATTGAGGAAAGTTCGAGTAGGCATTTCTAGCTCTCGGGGAGAGATAACTCCTCTGATAATCTGAACAACGTAACCCCATGATACTGAGATTGACCAATATCTTTTTTTATCGTAACAGATGGATTGTTGCAGTATGCTTGCAGAGTCTAAGTTCACGGACTCGAACATGTGATGTATTGCTTGGGGTCTTGTCATGCGTGGAAAAATGGGTTCCACTACGTCCAGATGGTGGATTGAGATTAGTGGTGTTACAGGGTGTGCTGCCAGGAGCCCCAACAAGTTTCCATACACATCGTACTATATATATAGGCATGCAAATTAAATTAGATTAATTAATCGACGTACTATTCGAGTGAGCGAGCGAGTGAAATTGATCATATAGAAGAACAGAATCAATGTAATAGCGATCAATGTAAGTAAGTTATACCTGATGAAAGCCATACTCTTTGGTAAGGGGGACTCCTAACTCAGCCATGCATGCTTGAATTCTGTCATCGCTGCCATAAAGAGCAGGGTAACGTTGAATGCAACGATCCTGCATTTTAGCAAGTTCCTGCGCTAGAGGGTAGCTTATGGCAAAACCACCACCCCCATACGCCATTGCGTACGAGAAAATGATGTTTTGGACATGGCTTTCAGAGGAGCTCCCTATGTAGTAAAATTGGCGATGATCATATTTGGAAAGCATCCTGACAACATTTTCAACTATGAAAACGGTATCATCGTCTCCCATTACAAACCATCTAACATCTTTCATCCCCAGCCTGAGGGTCTCCGACACAACCCTTGAAATTCTAAGGGCAGATCGACTTCCCATTCTATTGGTGTACCTAAATTTAGAGGTGTCTTCCGAGATGTGGATCTCGGGGAGTTTTTCATTCCTATATATCCTCACTTTCTGGTCAAGCCAAACAACACCTCTTGTCTGGTTAGGCTTCCACCACTGTTTGATGTACTCTTTTCTCTTATCCCACAAGCTAGAAGAGGCCGCTATTCCAAACACTACGTGCTTCAGTTGGGTCGCTTCTTCCTCATCGTCTTCATTTTCTTGTGATTTCACCACTGCGGCTGCGGCCTTATTATTACTATTATTATTATTATTATTATTGGGTAGTGTGAGGTGGGAAGTCGTCTTGCTTGCAAATGACTCATTATCATCCTCCATGTCATCCCTACTCGAGTGAGTCGTTAATTGAGTTTCATCACTCAATGAAATGTTGTTGGATGCCTCAATTATTGTTGAAGTGCATTCATGATGAGGTTGACGATACAACATCTGGTTAAAAGAATACAAGAAACAAATGCCGGATGTAATGATGATGATCAAAGCTATAAGCTTAATCATTGTTAGTTGTTTTTGATTTGATTAATACTTTGTATATTATAGAAATAAAGAGCTAATTAATTAACTAATTATATTATGGTTTTTCTAATATATATCTTTTCATAACTTTATTGCCATGGTTTTCAGTTTGTTGAAGCATGCATATGCAGTATGAATAATAAATTACTCCTACAAATTTTTTTTACTTTTTACTTGTGTGCTAAAGGAAAAGAATACAAAGCCTAATTTTCTTCATTCCTTCATCCCAGGGAATCAGTTTTTTAATCGCGAGTTTTTAGTATGATTCTTATTTGCAGTTCACTCATTCTCATGAAAATATTGCACACTCACTTTCCTACCCCTTAGCCTTCTACATCTCTTTGATGTCCACATTTTTCTACCCTTACCATTAACTTATGTAAATTTTATTAACCTTAATACAACTATCATTTCAATCGGTGAAACGTATAGGGTGCCTTATTTCTTTTATACAACTATTCATCAAAAATAAATAATAAGGTTACCACATAGAATTTGCAAAAACACAGGGTTACCGTGTAGAAAAACCCAATAAATAAATAACACTACATTAAACAAAAACAGAATTTATTCGACTATGTTTAATTTATTACCCACATATCAACGTCCACATTTTACGACTATTATCATTAACTTATATTAATCTTATTTATAAAACTATGATGAATTATATAAATATATTTATCCTTTGTCTCACTTCTTTATACGACTATTTAGCAATCACCAATAAAGATAATAAAAAAACACATTGATGGGGGATAGCCAGCCCAGACATGTAACCGCCCAATACATAACGGTTGACCGCCCGGTCACCTTCACCCAAAGTTCCCCCCATGGGAATGGTAAGTGGCCGTGGCCGGGCGGCTAGAAGGTTATGCGGCCATGCCTCAGTAACGGCAGACCGCTGGAGACAAGGACTGGACAACGTCAGAGTTTGTCATTACCTAATCACTAAAAGACAACGCTAGAGGACAAAAGGCCAGCTTTAGGGCTGACATGGCACGCTAGAAGACAAGATCAACCCCTATAAATATTCAACAAGGCATTCATTCAAGGATTCATTCACAATACACACAAAAAGGTATCACTTGAACCATCTTGAATTCTCTGACTTCTCTCCTACATATACGCTGACTTAGGCATCGGAGGGGCTTTCCTGGGAGACCCCCGAGGCTAGGTTTGTGTACTTGTGCAGGTCAGAGAGGGTCAAGCGGTGCCGCCTCCCACAGAATTACACGAAATATCATCATAGCTTCGAGTTGAGTTCACCCAGGGTGATTTTAGCCCAGAACACACATGAATGAAAAAACAACGGATTATACGAATATGTTTCATTGTATTTTATAAATATAAACCAAAATTTATTTTACACATTTTTTATTTAAATCAACAAAATTGCATTACGAAATGATTACTACTCCCTCCTTTCACCTCCTAATACAACATTTATTATTTTTTTTTATCTTTTGACATTATTCCCAAATGAAGAGCACTCCCAATTTCATAGAATCGTTCCGATTTGAAGGTGGAATTATTATGATTCCTTGTGATCTATTAGAAAAAAACATGGTCATGTGTCATCGTCAAGACCAAATCTCCCTTAAGATAAGAAGAACTTTTCATCTCAAGTTACGAATAAAATATGATCAATTAATAAAATGTACTCCGTAATTAATTTTTGTTACAATGTTATGTGTTTGTAACAATAAATTTAGGTGTAAAACTAGCAAAACATTTTACAATTAAATGGTCACGTTTTATTATAAAATGACAACACAATCTCTACCTCAGTTAAGACAAAAATAGTCAGTATTAAATAAGAATTTGCCCATTATCAATACAACATTTTTTAGCTAATCATATATTCATATCTCATAAATTTAACTAATACGGAGTACTATATTATACGGAGTATTGTACTCCGTATTTTATATTATATTTTATTTATAATATTAAATTTTAAGATATTATATTGTACAATTTATTATAATATTATCAATTATCAATATTTTTCAATGATGAATCTATATCTATATTAATTATATATAACAAAAACCATCCTACACAAATTTTCCCTCCAAATTTCCCACCAACTTTTACATATATTTTAATCCCTTTTATTTTATTTTATATTTATCCCTTTTGTTTTATTTTATTTTACTTCCTTTTTGAAATTATGTCATATAAGTAAGTAAAGATCGTAGTATATATTATTTTTATTTCTTAAACTATTCATTTTTATTTACTGTGTTTTCAATATAACATTTTATCTCTTAAACTAACCATTTTTATTTAATGTGTTTTCATTATAACATTTTAAACGCGCTTTACCATATTATTATAAATGATGAATTTTAAGACAATGTATTGTGATACTTTGATCGGTTTTCACCAAATTATGATTTTTATTTTTAAAAAAATTATTACTCTATTTGTATAAAAAAAAATAAAAGTTCCACTATTCTAATTTTTTTGTTACAATTTTCAACGTTTCCATCATCTAAATTTTGATAGTTAATTAATAAAAATCAAAATTGAAACTTTCAAACCTATTAAACGGGTTAATTAGAAGACAAATACGGGTTGAATGATTTAAATATTTTCATAATACTTAACTACGTTAAACAAGTCATATACGCGGGTTACATGTTAAATAAATATGTGGACGGATAGAATACAGTTTGTTGTATTTTGGGTCTGAAAATACATGTTTATTTAGGTTGTGTTTATATTATTATTCTTATATATTTTAATTTAATATTTAATTTAATTATCAAAATTTTCAATTAACTATTAACTTATTTTTATACATCCCGTGCATTTATGCACGGGTATTATCCTTGTTATATCTTAAATTATTACTCCCTTCATTCAAATTCACTATATATGTAACAACCTGGTTTTTAGTCGACTTTAATTACTAAGGCGGAAATTAATTAAGTCTTAAACCAGCGTCATTAATTATACAATAAAACCCAAATATTACAAACATCGTTCAAGAGTTGTATAAAACAACTCTAAGTACGGAATTTAAAAGAGTATTGGTTATATATTACATTCTCTCGAAAACAACTAAAAGTAATGCATAAAAACGTCTCGTGGCCCCATCCAAAATCCAGCTCATGGTCCACGGTAATCCTGCACAATAAACTGATGGGGGGATGCCCGCTGAGCGGACAGTGACTAGCTATGCTCATACTTACCCTCGATTTCAATTACTTTGGTTTATTACTATCGCTTTATAACTATAACATTATGATAAAAATGTAAACATGCTTATTACATATAGCAATTAAAGACATATAAGTCATAATAAGCATGCGGTTTAAAGCGATAAATCATATAAGCATGATAATCAGTTATGAAAGCATTTAACATATAATATCATAGCAATAGTATCACAATAATTCAACAGGATTACAATGCGATATCAGATCGCAAACAGACATACGTATTGTATCACTCTCATCATGCAGACTCGATTCACTTCAGAAACTGGTGGTCTTTAATTTTCGAAGATGGTACACACTCGTTCTCATTTAATCAAACAACACACAACATATACTGCTTACGAGCCTGACCACTGAGTAGGCCTTTGTACTCTGATCGATTGCATCTCACTTCCATAGTGCAGAGACTTACTCGACTCGTAAACCACGCCGAATACTATAATACTTGCATCTCATCCTCTAGTGTTCGAAATGATTCGAACTTCAGATACAATCCCGTCAAGTGATCTGTACATGTGGCAAGAACGAATGCTAGTGTCGCGCCCACTAAGAACGAAACACGGCAAGGAGACAGAACCGTGAGATGACAATCGCAATAAGGTCACGGTGGCCCTGGTAACTTTAGCGAAATAGGGGAATAAAACCCTAGTCTAGTATGCATACACTAATATCCAATTTAAGAGTAGGCTATGCTATTCATAGAGCACCTTAACTCAGGATAATACGACTATTTCCTAAAGCCTGACCCACTAAGAGTTGAATTTTTCATTATCTTGTACGGAACAGGCTATACGACTTAAGGCGTAACGGCATGGGCGAGGATGCACAAAGCATAATCTGCTGGCTATACCACACTATTCGAGATGACACACTAATAAGGTCGAGATAGTGGCGTCGCTACAAGACTATCTTAACCCCACTTCACTCACGATTGACGTTTTCATATCGAGGCCCAGCTCGACCTTTTATTTAACTTACTCAATATTCATTATTTATTTGATATTCCATATCACATGTTACTAGACTCTCCTAGTCTCAGCGTCAAACGTTTAAGTATTTGTAGGTTTCATATGATCACATAACACGTTCGTTTATTATTTGAAGTGTTGTTAATTATTAACGTTTTCAGGTTTCTAAATTGAAACGTTTAATAGTATGTCCAATTTTATTTATGTGTTTTTCAACACTTTAGGTCATTTACTTCTTCATTTTAAATTTTCTATACTTAGTAAAATTTTCAGTTATTTTCAGTATTTCACTATTCACTTTTCACTATTCATAATTCACTATTCACTATTCACTATTCACCGTATTTTATACGTATTTTTATACGTATTTCGTATTTTTATACTTCGTATTTTATATGTATTTTATACTTATACGTATTCTTATACTTGTACGTATTTCTATATTTATACGTATTTTTATACTTAAGATATTTTAGGTATTTATACTTAAGATATTTTAGAAAATAAACTAAACCCTTTTATTTTCTAAGTATAAATTTCTAGTTTCAAAGTCGTTAAGTTTGTTTTGTACTTAGTGAGTTTTGAAAATATTCTAAAAGTCTAGTTTTAAAAACGTTAAGTTCGGTTTGTAAAAAGTGATAATGATATTCATTTTAAAATATTAGTTTTAAAAATGTTAAGTTCAATTTGTAAAAAGTGATACTGATATTCATTTTAAATTATTAGTTTTAAAAATGTTAAGTTCAATTTGTAAAAAGTGATAACGATATTTATTTTAAAATGAGACTTAGTTAAATTTAGTCGTCTATTAACTAACTTTAGCGATTTTCATTTTAAAAATAATAGTATCGTGGATGATTTATTTAAGTCCGTAAGTCCAAGATCAACAGTCCAAATAGCAAAGGCGGTAACTCACGATTTAGTTCATTTTTATAACGGTTACATATTTTTATCGGTTTATAATATTTCATTTATAACTAAATCGATTTATACAAAAATTCAATTCTAATTACTATTTAACTTTAGTGACTTAGTGATAATTTCATTTTGATCAAATTTAGTCCATTTTAAATGGTAAAACCGTGTGGTTTAGTATATGTGTCAAATTGCTTTATTTCTTTTAATTTCTTAATTCTAACTTATTAACTAATAATTAAATTATTTTTAACAATAAACTAAAAGTGATAAAAATAATTTTTGACCAAAAATTTATGGAAATGCCGTGACCAACCTAGGTGTTGTTCCAAATTTTCATTTTTCGATTTTATCGGTTTTTAGCTTAAAGTCTTTATATTCTAATTATTCTAATTATACTAAAATGATTTATACTAAAATGAAATTTTACTAAAAATTTCATTTGATTTATGAATAGTGTTTTTCAACACTTTAATTTTCTAACTTTTTATTCTTAATGATTTTGCTAGTTTAATTTATATAGTTGTTAATATAATAACTTAGTAGTTAATAAAAACAATAAATATTAACAAACATAAAATAAAACAAGATCAAAGTGAGCAATCAAGATGAACACACATGAAGATAACAAGAACACACATGAACATTAAATAATACTCAAGAACATCAAGAACACATTTAAGTACACAAATGCATTTTTACTAACTTATAATTTATTTTTCTAATTTAATTCTTTTTACATGATAACATCCCTTTTAATACAACTTAACACAACATATTATTTACAAAAATTAAAAGTGAAAATATATTAAAAAAAATGGGAAAAACCGTGTATATTCATGTATGTGTATAAATTTTCATTTTCGATTTTTAATCACTTTAAACTCATTGTTAATATTTCACATAATTTTTATATATGATTACTACTTAAATAAAACATAACTAAACATAAAAATCATATGAACAATAATTGAAAACACTTAAAAATAATTAAACTAAACATGATTTTCATAGTACTACAACTTATCTATTTTAAACATTATTTATTTATTATCATTATTATACTTCACATAATCATACAAAGCACACAAGTGATGTTTAATATGTTTTAACATAATTTTCATAATCATAAAATCATAATGATAAAACAACTTAATTTACTAAGAGGTTAAAATGAGACATAGTTAGTCACCTTGGTTTGGCAAGTTTATTGGTTATCCGGATCGATAATATTATCTAAGTCTAGTTCTTCACCCGAATACCCGTCTTCACCTTCAAACAAAACCCGTAAATAGTAAGCTTCAAAAACCCAAGTAATGACTAAGAATCCTAGTAATTTATTAGAGTAATATTAGTGTTTTAATTTAGAGAGTTTTAGGAGTAAAATGAAAGAAAAACAAAGGGAGAAAAGAAAAGACTTAAAGTATTTTGTTTGTGTGGAATGAAAGTTGTAGTAGAAGAATACTAGAAAAGTGTAGTAATAAAATGAATGTAGTAGTAGAGGATGTATAAGTTAGAGTGGAAAAATGAGAGTAGTAGTACTTGTATACTTAGTAATATAATGTATGCATGTAGTATGTATTATATTTGTGTATTAGTTATGTAGTAAGTAGAATACTTGATAATGTGTGATGTATGTGTGTAGTGGTTAGAAAGTGTTTAGGTATGAACCAAGAGCTAACAATAAGAGCAACTAAACTAACTACAATGATCATGGCTAAGCTAGTGTGTAAGAGGTGTGCATGCATGCTTGTGTAAGTAGAGTATAATGTGTGTAAGAGAAGTAAGGTGTGTGTAAGAGAAGTAAGGCATGTGTGTAAGACATATGAAGAGCATGCTTGTATAAGTGATTTAATTGTGTGTAAGTAAAGCAAGAATGGAAGAGTGTAATATTGAGCTAGGAGCTCTCAATATACACGGCCAACATCACAAGTCATGGCCCGATTTTTTTCGTTTTTGAAATTTTTAGATTTCTTGTGCGAAAAGTCTCGAAATAAAATATATGATCTTAAAATAATGTTTTGAAATAAGATCGAAAATAAAAATGAAAATAAACTTCAAAAGAAGACTAAAACAAAAATTGGGTTTTGATTCTTTGAAATTTTGATTAAAAATTTACTAGTCCGAAATACATATTTTTTTGGTTGAAAGTTAACGATTTAAATAATTAGAATCAACCGTCAAAACGTTTATCAGTTTAAGATAAGTGTACTTCGAAATTTCGATAGTTTTCAAAAGTGTTAGTTAAATAGAATTGAAATAGTAGTTAGATAATAAGAAAATATGATTTATTAAATAAACATCAAAATGATTATGTTTTTAACCAAATTAGTTTCTTTGAAATTATTCTTTAACTCATTTAGTTTCATTTTAAGTTTTTTTTCCATTATATGTAATTAGAATTGAATGAGGATGATTGGTGACTTAGTCACTTGTGTGATTTGGTCTTGTGGGCCCATTTTGGCCTCGTTTTGCGCGCCGAAATTTATTGTTGAAAAATTTGTCGTCGATGTGCCATTTTATTTATCGAGTTCGAATATATAAAAATAAAGTTCACTTTCGAAATATTAAAAATAGTTTTAATTTAATTGTGATAAAAATTCTAGTGCACTTTGTTAGGAAAATGATTGGATTAGATTGTCTAATTATCGATTCTTAATTATAATTAGATTAAATTAACACGGGGTGTTACAATATATATATTCTTTTTTTATTCATTCGAATCTACATTGCACATTTCCTTATTTGATTGTACTTATAATACTATTATATATTTATATTACTAGAGCCCACTTTTCAACACAATTAACACATACTCCCTCCCATTTTTTTTTATCTTCCCACAAGTTTTTTGGGAAAAAAATAAGGAAAAGGGATTGTGGGGTGGAGATTAGAAGTTGAGAAAAAAAAAAGTGGGGTCACAAACATGGAAGCCATAAGATTTGGACCAAAAAGGAAATGGGAAGATTAAATAAAATGGGTCCAAAAAGGAAAGTGAGAAGATTAAAGGAAATGGGAGGGAGTACTCCGTAATATTAACATCATTCATTCACTAGTTGTACTTTTTAATATTATAAAATAATTTTATTAAAACGTGTGCTAAAAGTATAAATATACATTGTGGATATAAATGGAAGAAGTATATTATACTATGATTTTTACTACTCCGTATGTTTTATTTTAATGATAAATTCATATAAAATTAATTTAGTTCAAATCAATTTAATTCAACTATTCAATTAAATCTCAAAGAACCTTAGTGGTTGAAATATCATTTTGTTAGAAATTATACTCCGTACTTTAAGTTAGATTTGATAGAGTGATATGAACTTTAACTAGGGGTGTTCAAAAATTGGTCCGGACCGGTAAACCGGACCGACCCGGACCGAAAGGTCCGGTCCGGGTCGGACCGGATACTAATAGGTCCGGTCTTCGGTCCTCAAAAATTTTGACAACCGGTCTTAGGTCCGGTCCGGTCCGGTCCAAAATAGAAAAAACCCTCCAAAACCCCTTAATTATGTGGTCCGGTCCGGTCCAAACCCGGACCTAAGGGGTTTAGGTCCGGTCCGGTCCGGGTCTCCTTCTATCCGGTCCGGTCTCCGGGTTTGAAATTTTTGGGCATCCGGTCCCCGGTTCTAATAGGTCCGGTCCGGTCCGGGTTTGGACCGGTGAACACCCCTAACTTTAACAACCAAAATTAAATTTTAATAGGTCGATCTTACTCTAGACTTTAGAGTCTAAAGGATTAATCCAATTTTCTTATCCTATCCAAAAAAAAAAAAAAAAAAATTAAATTTTGTTCATCCCATCTTGGCCTTAGATTTGTTTCTAAATGAAATCTCATCCATTAAAAAGAATGGAGACTGGAGAATCGGACTCGTCACTTATATAGACGTCAGTCAATCGCTCTCAGTGACTTCGACACTCCACATTCTACTTTGGTAACGAAGTAACATTTCATTCCAACACCCATAAAATTAGCTAGTTTCTGGATCATATCAGACACCAAATCTCATATGCAGTTCATGTACTGAATTTAAACCAATCTAAAACGTTTCTTGATTGTATATCTTAAGTAACAACCGCCAACTGAACATTCACCGAAAGATCATAATAGACCTCATTTTTTAGCATACGTGATTTCCATGGGATTCTGGGGGTCAATTTTAAAGCCCTGAAGTGCCTGCATAGCCACTGTTGACTGGTCTTCATCTTCGAACTCCACAAAAGCAATGCCAGGCTTTGCATCAATCATCCGCACTTCCCTGAAACCTGGGTACTGCTCGAACAACATTTTTACCATCAAGCTAGTTGTGTTATACGGTAGATTTTGAACAAACAAGATACTGTTCGGCGTCGCAGCTTCTCGTCCTGGTTTGCGGTGTGAAGCCTGCAATGGCAACAAAATATAAGCCATGTGTTGCAGGAAATACTCTGCCCAGGGAATTCACTGCAACCCGACAGAGCATGTATACTGCAAGGCATGACCGCGAAAGTGGGTCCAGTGCACCAATGAGAAAAAGATTGATATGTAGTATACTTACAGATGTACCGCCATTGTTTTGTGTAGCAGTATCATTAGTGTTTTGTTGACTTCCCTCAGTATGTCGTTTCTTCTCAGCTGAACAAGGAAACAAAGTCAGATTTAAGTATTTAACAGCCTTGGGAGTGAAACCAGAAAGAGAGGAGAGCATCTAAAAAATCTCACAGAATCCCTCATAGTCATATTTGACTGACGAATAAACAACGTAGCCACTGCAACAGAATTAGAGAAACAATATCGTTGCAAAGTATAATATGAAGTCTCCCATCCCCTACAACAATGAAGTTAAGAATTATCTAAAGAAAAACAACATAACAAATGATGAAACAAAAAGATACTCGTTTAAACCAAAGCTTTTTTTTTTTTTCAATACCAATTTTTTTTTTTTTTCTTTAGACCAATTAAATTCATCTTGCTTTCATGTTTCAACCACTGCGTCAAAGTTCTTTGTAGCATCTATTTAATACCTTACAAGAGTTGGCCCGCTCCAGTAAGCGGTCATTGAATTTTGGAAATGTCTATGACGAGGTGCCTCATTTGATATCCAACGCAAACAACCAAAACATGTCCTTATTGTTGGTAATTTTAGAATAAGATAAAGTCATCATATTTACACATTATTAATCACTAGCAAGTACCGAGTAGCAATTAAATCACTATATTACCAAAAGGTTACTATTTCATGTATTTCTTTGTCAAAAACCCACCTAGCCAGATCCGCCATCACCACTTAATATCCCTCAACCCAATCCCACTTACTAAAATGGGAGAACTTACAAGATGGGGATAATAGGCAAAGAGAAGAGTAAACTAATTCAAAATTGGATAAAATGCATGGTAGTACACGCCGTTCGTCGCACCTTAACCTTATGCAGAAGGCATATCTAAAGCGTGTTTTGGCTAATTCTTAAATGATTCTCTCAACATACCACAAGCGTTATTATGAGCTTTACCATGAGCTTTACCGAGCAGTGAGGCCAGCGAACTGCGAGGGGAGAGTGCATGTACTGTAAAGCGTAGAGATAGTAGTACGCATGAGATTTAACCGTAGAAGTTGAGTATAGCTGATTGAAAATTACCATAGTCAAATTAACCAGATTCAAAATTAGATGACCCCACATGGACCCGATTGAAAATTACCCTAGTCAAAATAACCTGACCCAATCGTATGTTACCCCCACAAGGAGTGATGAACCTGGTTTGACCCGACTCAAACTAACCCGCTTCATACCCAACCCACACGACTCATTTGCAAGGTCGAAGCATGCCCCACTCTGCCACATTTGAATCATGATTCATGAATCCGATAGTACTAAATACGGAGTAGTATATTACTCGAACCCAACAAGAAATACGGAAACATGGGTGGGAGCCTGGCGATGGAACTGAATCTTTTATGATGAACCACAATATTTCATTTGATTTTTCACTGAAATTAGTAATGGTATGAACACAGAAAATGAAAAAAAGTGGATAGATGAATTGTTTGATTACAAGTCCATTTAGGTAATCCGTAATCCACACTGACCAAAAAGGTGTGTGTTCAAGGTGATAAGGACAATTGTTATTTCCATTACATACTTTGTGTTTCAAACTAAGGGGTCTAAGCCTCTAAGCACTACCACAGCTCAAACTAGAAGTTCACTCAACAGGTATGACCATTATGTACATAGTAAGAAGTTTACTACCTTGCTCTTCTTGTTTCTTCTTCTTTTCCTTTGGTAGAAAGGTCCCCTCTGCTTTAGCAAGACAGTCTGACTTTGCTTTAGCATATTGTATGCGCTGCAATTAGATATCATACGACAAAAATAATGAGCTTATTGGGTATAAAAGAGACTGCTTGATGATGTAATTGACGGGCTTATGATAGATGATGAATTCCAGAGAAGATATTATCCAAAAGACAGTCAATTCAAGCAATTGTAAAATAAGTAAATAAGCCAGTATGTTTAGGTAAGTGAGAACTTACAATGGGCTTATCATAGAAAGGGAAGTTCTGCATCTGGCGGACAGCATTGCTGGCAGCTGTAATTTCACTAAAACAAACCCATGCTTGTCCTCGAAGTTTAGGAGTCTTCAAAGCCACAACATCCAAGATTCTCCCGAATTGTGAGAACAAGCAATAGAGGGACCTCTTCAACTCTTATTAAAACAAGTGAAAAAAGAGACTGCTTGTTAATTGTGGCATATGAAGATGAATGGAGGAAGTATGTTGTGAGAAAAAACAAGTGAAAAAATCAAATCAAATCAAATATGGAGTAGGAGGGTAAAATGGGAATAAAGGAGCAGTAGATAGATAGATAGAAGTAAAAGAGAATAATAAAGAGGTAAACAGCAAAAAGTAAATCGAAAATTGAAAAAGAGATTGGAGAAGCGGAGATGCAGTAAGGAAGGAAGAAGAAAGAAGCATAAATAAACAAATAAATAAATAAATAATTGAAACAAACCTTCCTTCTTGACCTTCTCGTTGAGGTTCTTAATGTAAATGGTCTGATTTGGGGGAATGTCACCGGACAGCATTATCTCTCACCGGAAAACTCAAACCCTAATACGCAGTAAGAAAGTAAGTAAGACGACGACGATACACACCCCCGCTTCGCTTTCCTTTTCTTGTTTTTAGACTAGTCTGTCGTAAGCACCCTAATATTTACACATGTACTTATGTAAGAAACACCTACTCCCTCCGTCTCGGTGATTTGTTTACGTTTACTTTATACACATTTATCGATGTGAGGAGAGAGGTAGAGAAAAAACTAATAAAATAATAATATAAGTCTGAAAGGGTCATTTGCTTTAAAATTATGAAATGTAATTGGTTAAGGGATAGGGTCCACCTTCCATGGAGTCATGACCATTTATGGAAAGTGTAAACAAATGACCCGTACCCCCCAAAATAGAAAGTGTAAACAAATGACCGGGACGGAGGGAGTAAAATATTTACTCATTAAATTTTAAGACCACGTTCGATTTGTATAAAAGAAAGATAATGAAATCAAGTACGGAGTAAAAGAAAGAGTGAGAAATGAATAAAATTACCCCAAAGTTTAATTTGTTGTTTGTTTGTTTTATCAAAAGGAATACCAAAACTCAAGTATCGGCCCATTTACTCGACCCAACTCATCACCGAGAGGCGACGGGGTGGCAACGTGGTGGTTGTTATGGTGGTGATCATTTAATCATGTAGGTGGTGGTGAGTACTAGTTGTGGGTGAGAAAGTGAGTTGAAGGGGAACGACAATTTCTTTGTATTGGGGGTGGGGGATAAAAATTAGAGAAGTTTGAATGTAAGGGATATAATTTGATTCCCTTTGTTTGTTTAACAAACAAGGGAATCATTAACTTTAATTCTTTTTCCCTTTGTTTAAAACTCTAACCAAACGCCCCCTAACTTTAGTTTTAGCTAACCAAAACTAACTTATGGGTAGAGATGGAAGTTGGGCCATGGGTTAGTAGGCTGAAGACGGCCAAAGACAAGACGCAGAACCCAGTTGACACTACTACATCAGTGACAACCCAAAGATGGCACGACGACACGCAATGGGCCATGGGCCATGCCTGGGCCTTGTTTTTTATGAAATGGCGTGTCAAAGCACAACACGACATTACCCGCCAGCACTACGCCAACTTAGCCACATGTCTACCCGCTTACGCCACGCCAATTCCGCACAAATACGACTTTAGCTCGTATTTTTAGTGAATTATTACTAGATTTTTGTAGGTTTTTTTTAGGGGTATTTCCCATGGTACACCTGATGTTTGCCATTTTACCCATAATACCCCTCTTTTCATGCTAAAAAACTTTGACTGAGCTTAACTTGCAGTTACGAGTTTAGAAATTGACAATCGTTTTGCCTAAGCCGTAGATCACGTTGAGACATCAATTTGAACATCAAATTTTCCAGATTCGCAACTCGTGGTAGTAGATATGGTCGGTCAAATTATTTTCGATAAAATAACTTTGACCGACCATAACTTGAAACTAGAGGTGGCCACGAGCCGGGCTGGGCCGGGCCTAGGCCGGGCCCCCACGGGCCGGGCTTGAAACATGAGGCCCGGGCCCGGGCCTGGGGGGCGGGCTCTGAAAACTGGGCCCTTGTGCGGGCCTGGCCGGGTCGGGCCCTTAATATATTTTTTTATTATTATTTTTTTAATTTTGGTGGGCTTTTATGGTCAGCTTCAAAATTGTGGCCTCACCGCCCACAAATTTGGCCTAACTAGCAGAAAAGAATTGAGCACTGAGACGGCCAGAAGCCACATTGTGATGGCCAATTTCTACTTGAAACTATGTTTTCTAAACATGAAATTTTTTTATGTCAAATTGAAGAGCTCGAAAAGACGAATACTTTGAAAACAATAATGATCGAATTTTGAATTCGTAACTACAAGTTATGGTCAGTTAAAGTTTTTTTTTAACAAAACAAATGGTATTTTGGAAAAAATTGCAAACCTCAGGGGTACCGTGGGAAATATTCCTTTTTTTTTATTATACTTCGTATATATAATATATATTGAGATGGATTAATTGCCAAGAATAATCCGAACTGGTCCTCTTATTCCATAAATAATCCGAACTCGAATTAATCCACGAATAATCCCAACTATTGAAGTAACATTCCAATAATGTACTTTGGTCTATTTCAATCGACTATAACACTTTAAAAAATGGTAAAATCGACTCTAACTTTGTCTCACTCTTATTTTAAGTAAAATTCAAACCGTTTTCATTTCTTTTTTTTTTATTGATTAAAGCATGTTAAAATTGGCCAAAGTACATTATTGGAATGTTACCTCAATAGTTGGGATTATTCGTGGATTAATTTGAATTATTTATGGAATAAGAGAATCAGTTCGGATTAATTTTAATAGAAAGAAGACACCTATTTTTGAATGAAGGGAGTAGATTAATCTTGGGTTAATTTAAGGCGAAATTGCAAATAACTACCTTTTAAAACATCTTTTTTTCAAATAACTACCTTTTATAATTTTTTTTTCAAATCACTACCTTAAAACATATTTTTGTTTTCAAATCAATACCAGTTCCCCGGAAAACGTCATATTTTATCAAATTCCGACCACTTTGAAAATTTTTGTTGCCTTTTATTTGAAACACCCATGTCAAATACCCATTCTACCCTTCTACCCTTTTCTAACCTTTCTTCCTCTATTTAACTTAACCTCTTCATTTCATCCTCTTTACCTCTTTACCTAAAATTTCTTCCATTGTTTTTAATTTTTTCTCTCATACGAAGTATTATTCAATCAAACAATGATTCTTTCACTTTTCAACACTTTCCATCCTTATTTTTTTGAGTTAAATGAGATTTCCGGGGAACTGGTATTGATTTGAAAACAAAAATACGTTTTAAGGTAGTGATTTGAAAAAAAAATTATAAAAGGTAGTTATTTGAAAAAAAGTGGTTTTAAAAGGTAGTTATTTGCAATTTCGCCTTAATTTAATGAATGAAAAAAAGGGGAGAAATAAAAAGGAGTGGAATTGACCAAGTAAGTGGGAAAGGGGCTTTTGGTGTGGAGATGGGGCCAATGGGCAAAGGAAAGGGAGAGAAGAGGAGAGTGGGAGACTTGTCACAGAAGAAGGAGAACTTCCTTCCTTCCTTCCTTCCTTATTTCCTTTGATAGTTTGATTTCATCGTCTTCTCTTGTCTTGTGTTGGTGTTGGAAAGGGGCTTTGATTCCTTCATTATTCTTCTTCAATCTTCATCCCCTCCCTCCGGCCTCCCAGCTCCCTCCTTCATCAGGTTCCTTCCACTTTTATTCTTTTTTCTTTCTTTACTTTTTGTTTATACCGAGTATTGTTTTCTGTTCTATTGACCGACCATTCTTCCTCTTCATTTTTCGTTTGTATTTGCTAATCATTCAAAGTCAAACTTCATTCAACACTACTAACTACTGGAGTAACTCTCTACTCTTTCCAATTTCCAATTGTACCATTTTACAACATTTCAATCTGCTCCGTAAGGTTATGAATTCAAAGATTGGACAGAGAAACATTATACTACTACTCCTTAATACGGAGTGACTAGTGACTACTACGGAGTACTCCGTATTATTCTAACATTGATTTCAACCCTGAATGTGATGATATGAAAATGCCAAACCTAGTTTTACTGTTATCAACTTTTGTGTTTTTCCGGCTTACTTGAAGCCATATGCCATACAGCCATTGCCAAGAAATGTAACATGTTCAACAATGTGGATCCAATTCTAAGGTCGTCTGCCCTACAAATCCTAACCCTATAACCATTTTTTATTTTCAATTTCCAAATTCTCTACTCCTATATACGGAGTAATACGTACACACTTCTAAGTCCGTAACTATCCTAAATTATAATGAGCTGAGGGGAATAATTGCGCTAACACTTGAAAACACCATACTTACCGCTTCTTGGTCTTTTTAAGAGGTTTATCAGCATATAGATGCCATGTTGCAAACTTTGAGCAATGCAGATTTAGTGTTTGTTTGCTCTTCAATTCTAACTTATGTGAATTAACAAACTGGAGTTGCTTGTTTGTCTAATGCTACTCCGTATATTGCTAATAATGCATTTTTTTTTTCTTTTTTTTGTTCAAACAATTTATAGGTGAAGTTATCAGAACATATCTTCCAATAGTTGGATCTTCTGCCTGTTAAACGTTGGGGTGTCAGCCATGGCTTCTTCATCGGTAAGAGAAAAAAAAACGTTTTATACTATGTCATCTACCTAATAATATCTTTCAATTTTATTTGGTATAAACAAGTTGAGGAAACAATACAGGAAGCAAATTTATATTGTCTCCCGCCAATTATCCATCCTATATAAAAAAAAAACGTGTTGCCCATCAAATATACTTTTAGGCAACGATATCAAGGCTCGTACCTCAATATCACTAATTAAGCTTTTTACCAACTCCACCACTCTATTGCATTAGTTAAAATTATACGAAGTATAGCATAATAGTACTATATATCTTGGGGTAGGCCGTCCGCCACTGCTTCATATTACGGAGTAATACGGATATTTGGATAGAAATTCCCTCCAAATCGTTTCAATAAGGATAGATTTTTTATTTTTTTTGAAAGCCAATAAGGATAGTTTTTAATTAAGCTTGGAAAAGGGAAAATTGATCCGTCTATTCCCTCCTTCCATATATTGGAACCAAACAAAAAGAAAATTGAATTCCTCACTTTCTTCTCCTTTCCTTTCCCTTCAATTTCTTCAATCCAAACACACCCTTAGTAAATTAGGATAATATACTCAAGATGAAAGACGTATGTAGTCATGTCGTCATGGATTTATGTTACTGAAGTTAAAGGAACTTTCTCCCAAAATGGTTATATATAAAACTAGGGTTACTTAAATATAACCCCCTTTTACAACATCTTTTTTCAAAATAACCTTCTTATATGGTTTTTTTTTATAACATAACCCCCTTAACATTTTTGTTTCAAAATCACACCCAACGTCGAATTTTGTTACTTAAATGGCAACCAAACACATTTTAGAGTATGCCCCTTTGAAGTGTTGATCATCAATGACTAAAATATGACGACATCCCTTGAAAAATCCCTATTTAAAGGTGTGAACATTTCATTTTAATTTTAAGTAGTTTATTTTGATATTGGGGTGATTTTGAAGCAAAAATGTCTCGAAAGGGGTTATGTTATAAAAAAACATATAAGAGGGTTATTTATTTAAAAAAAAAAAAAAAAAAGAGTGTTATAAAAGGGGTTATGTTAATTTACCCATAAAACTATTTAATTTAACGTTTGATTGAAACTTTTTATACTCAATGGGTCCACGTCATTATTTTTATTTTTTTTCCCCGAATTTTTTTCAAAGTATCAGACAACGATTTTAGTTCCAACGATTTTTTTCAAAGTATCAGGCAACGGAGATGTGTGATGTATTGTCTTACTTTTTAATATATACTCTTTATTAGATAGATAGATAGATATAGATATATAAGTATTGATTGTATCTTACGGAGTACTGTAATATCTTTTACGTTCAACTTTCTTCGTGAATTATGTGAGAACAACAAATAACCAAGTTGATGGTTAATTGTTTAAAAATCTTAGGTTTCTTCAAAGTCCCTCAAAGGATTGGACTCAAGGAAATCAAATTCCTGGTGGTGGGACAGTCATATAGGTCCAAGAAACACCAAGTGGGTTGCTGAAAATCTAGAAGGTGAGTGAGTATCCGGGTTTAAAAAACAAACTTGTAGGTATAATGTGCATGATGCACTCTGTGGGAAATTTAAAGAATAAGAATGTTAGTATCCTTGTTTCTGCAGATATGGATCAAAATTACAAACGTATGTTAACATTGATTGAAGGGGATGGAGATTCATTGGCTAAAAAGGCTGAAATGTACTACCAGAGACGGCCTGTGCTACTTTCTCACGTGGAGGAATTCTATCGAACTTATAAATCATTGGCTGAGCGTTATGAGCATTTGACAGGAGAAATGAAGAAGCACCTCTTGCCTGAGGGGTCTGCTGGGGACGCAACTTCTATATGGCCCCCTCAAGATCCAAAGACAAGTCGTCGTGGATTTGGTCATCGAGCTGCTGGCTTTGACTTCTTCCTTGGCTATGGGAGAAGTGGACCAGATCGGTCTGCTAGAGGAGATGAAACATCTTCCATATCAGATTCTGAGACAGAGTCTGATGTTTCTTCTTTGCATAGCTATCCTGCAGTTGAAGAAACACTACAGACGAGGTCACTGGAAACTGAAATTGGGGCTTGTGGTGACGAGAAGTTTCAGAATCAGGAACAAGAGTATAAAACCAGTTCTTTCAGGAGAAGCAGTAGTGACAATTTTGACAATGTGGATTCTAAGATTGCTGGTTATGAGGAAGAACTTAAGACGGCAAAGGAAAAGATTCAGGAATCAGAGGAAGAGATTGCTTATTTGAAAACAGAGCTCCAAAAGTGTGAATCGTTAGAGCACCAAGGCAATTTGTTCCTCGAGTTTCCAGTAGTGGAACATAGCTCTTCTCTTGAGAAGGTTGAATTGGAAAAGCTACTATCAATTCAGGAAGGCAGTGAGACAGTGGATCTGGACGAAAAATTTCAGGCATTAGTTAAGGAGTTGAGAAGCACAAGGGGTAGGCTCCAAGTTTTAGACAGAGAAGTAATGAAGTCAAGAAAAGAGAGCACAGAGTCCACTGAGAGCATTCGTAAAATGCAGGGTTTGCTTAAAGTGGCTCAAAAGGAATGCACTACTTGGAAAGGGAAAGTTGAGACAGAAAAACGGCTGGTGGCAAACTTGCAGGAAAGGATTGCAAGGTACAAAATGAGTCTGAGTGAGCGGGAAAAGGAGGTAAGGGAACTGAAAGAAGTGATATCTGATGCTGGCCGCAAGTACCAACTCCAAGCTGAAATTTCAAAATTGGGCGACATAAAGACTGTGTTAGAGGAGAGACTCCATGAATGGGAAGTGCATTGTCGGTCTCTGGAAACTCAGCATGGGATGTTGGAAACAAAACTGAAAGATGAAATTCAACAATTGAAGAGAGAGATTACTGATAAGAGGGGTTGGTTAGAACATCTGGAAAGTGAGCTTGATGAACAGAAGGTAAAATATGACAGATTGCTGACTGACAAGGATGAAGCTGATTCGAAAATTGTCCAAATGCTACAAACGATTGCTGAAAATGAAGTGAGCAGCAAAAGAGTGGAGGAACTCAGTTTGAGGGTGAAGGAGCTGAGAGATGAGGTTGAGAGGCAAAAGGATTTGATCTTTGAAGCTGCTGAGGGAAAAAGAGAGGCGATCAGACAGTTGTGTTACTCGCTTGAGCATTATAGGAACGGTTATCAGCAACTTCGGAAAGCCTACATGGGGGACAGTCAGCTTCCTGTTTTTGCCTTATAAAATCTCTCTCATTTAGTGAATACGGTGTTTATATATTTTTTGAGACCGTTTCTGTTGATTTGTCACCTGTATATTCGTTTTGTACGGACTAATTACTTTGCGTGCTTTTGTAGTCTCTCCCGTCACGGATTCATAGACGTTAACCTGTTTGTCATTAGCAAATAAAAACACTTATTTTTTCCTGCTCATTTGTGGATCCCATGCATGATGCATCTACTCACCCATACTAAGGTTCTGCTTGGTTGCGCATTTTAAATAGCTTATTTGATTAGCTACTTGGTTTGACAAAAGCTACAGCTACGCATAAGTGATCAGCTTCACTTGCTAATGTAAAAGCGGGAGTTTGGGCGATCTACGAGACTGTTTCATGTAATTACCTTGAGGCACGAACAAAAACTTCTCCATTTGTCAAAAAACTACAACCTCTGTCAACTCAAAAAAAAAAAAAAAAAAAAAAAAAAAAAAGAAATTTCCTTTCCAATATCCGAAAAATTAAAAGGGTTATTCTAAAAGTGGGTGTATGCTCAGTTTACGAGGCCGTCTTTTCATGTAATGACTTGGGCTCTAAACGTAATATCGGGCTGTGAGGATGATTTCTTGGCCGCCCGTTCATGATATGTTCCCTCTCAAAACACAAAAATGTCTAATTTTATTATGCCTAAGAATCCTGTAAGCTCAAGACCCGTAAATTTGGACCTTTTCGAAATCCCCAAAATTTAGGCCCTACAAGTAAAATCGGCTTTGGGGCTGATTTTAGAGGTGCCCGTTCATGATATGTTCCCGCTCAAAACACAAAAATGTCTTCATTTATCATGACTAAGGATCCTGTTAGCTCAAAACCCTAAAATCTAGACTATTTTGAAATCCCGAAAATTTGGGCCTAAATGTAAAATCGGGCATTGGGGCTGATTTTTGGGCCGTGCGTTCATGATATGTTCCCGCTCAAAATACGAAAATGTCTTCTTTTATCATGACTAAGAATCCTGTCAATTCAAAACCCTAAAATTTGGACCTATTCGAAATTCTCAAAATTTGGGTGGTAAACGTAAAATCGAGATTTGGGGCTGGTTTTGGCCCGTCCGTTCATGATATGTTCCCGCCCAAAATACAAAAATATCTTCATTTATCATGACTAAGAACTCTGTCAGCTCAAAACCCCAAATTTTGGACCTTTGAAATCCCGAAAATTTGGGCCCTTTGAAATCCCGAAAATTTGGGCCCTTTGAAATCCCGAAAATTTGGGCCTTAAACGTAATATCGGACTTTGGAATTGGGGCTATTGTTGGTTCGTCCGTTCATGATATATTCCCACTCAAAACACGATAATATATTTTATTTTATCATGCCTGAGAACCCTGTCAGCTCAAAACCCCAAATTTTGGACCTTTTAAATCCCGAAAAATTGGGCGTAAACGTAAAATCGGACATTTGGGCTGATTTTTGGGCCCTTCATTCATAATATATTTCTGACCAAAACACGAAAATGCCATCATTTATCATGACTAAAAACCCTGTCAGCTCAAAACCCCAAAATTTGGAACTTTTTGAAATCCCAAAAATTTGGGCCCTAAACGTAAAATCGGGCTTTGAAGCTGATTTTTGGGCCGTCCGTTCAAGATATGTTCCCGCTCGAAACACGAAAATGTCTTCTTTTGTCATGTCTAAGAACCCAGTCAACTCAAAATCCCAAAATTTGGAGCTTTTCGAATTTTTCAAATTTTGGGTGGTAGACGAAAAATCGGACTTTGGGATTGATTTTTGGACCGTCCGTTCATGATATGTTCCCGCTTAAAACACGAAAATGTCTTCATTTATCCTGACTAAGAACTCCATCAACTCAAAACCTCAAAATTTAGGCCTTTTCGAAATCTCGAAAATTTGGGTGGTAAACGTAGAATCGGGATTTGAGGCTGATTCTTAGGTCGTCCGTTCATGACATGTTCCCGCTTAAAACACGAAAATGTATTCAATTATCATAACCAAGAACTCTATCAACTCAAAACCCCCAAATTTGGACCTTTTTCGAAATCCCTAAAATTTGGGCCCTAAACGTAAAATCGGGCTTTGGGGCTAGTTTTTGGGCCGTCTGTTCATGATATATTCCCCCTAAAAGCACAAAAATGTCTTCATTTATCATGACTAAGAACCCTATCAACTCAAAATGCTAAAATTTGGAACTTTTCGAAATCCCGAAAATTTGGGCCCTCAACGTAAAAAAGACTTCCGGGCTGATTTCAGGACCGTCCGTTCATGATATGTTGCCCCTCAAAACTCAAAAATGTCTTTATTTATCATGACTAAGAACCCTGTCAACTGAAAATCCTAAAATTTGGAGCTATTCGAAATCTCGAAATTTTGGCCCTAAACTTAAAAGAGGGCGTCCGGGCTGATTTTGGGGCCGTACGTTCAGGATATGTACCCCCTCAAAACACAAAAATTTCTTTATTTATCATGACTAAGAACCTTGTCAACTTAAAACCCCAAAATTTTGGCCTTTTCGAAATTCCGAAAATTTGGGCGCTAAGAGTAAAAGCGGAATTCCAAGCTGATTTCGGCGCCGCCCGTTCATGATATGCCCCCCCTCAAAACACGAATTTTTTTTTTCATTTATCATGACTAAGAACCCTGTCAACTAAAAATGGCATAATTTGAAACTTTTCGAAATCCCGAATATTTGGATCCTAAACGTAAAAGCGGACTTTCGGGCTAATTTCGGGGGCCGTTCGTTTATAATCTTTCAAAACCCAAAAATGTCTTTATTTATCATGAATAAAAATCCTGTCAACTTAAAATGCCATAATTTGGACCTTTTCGAAATCCCGAAAATTTGTGTCTTAAACCTAAAAGTGGACATTCGGTCTGATTTCGGAGGCCGTTCATTTATGATCTTTCGATACTCAAAACATGAAAATGTCTTCATTTATCATGAATGAGAACCCTGTCAATTCAAAATGACAAAATTTGGACCTTTTCGAAATCCCAAAAATTTGGTCCTTTAACGTAAAAGCGGATTTCGGGCTGATTTCGGGGGCCGTCCGTTTATGATCTTTCGAAACTCAAAACACGAAAATGTCTTGATTTATCATGAATAAGAACCCTGTCAACTCAAAATGCCAATATTTGGACTTTTTCGAAATCCTGAAAATTTGGGTCTTGAACGTAAAAGCGGACTTACGGAATGATGTCAGGGGCCGTCCGTTTATGATCTTTCGAAACTCAAAACACGAAAATGTCTTTATTTATCAGAAGTAAGAATCCTGTCAACTCAAAATGGCATAATTTGAAATTTTTCGAAATCCGAAAAATTTGGGTCTTAAACGTAAAAGGGGACTTTCGGGTAGTTTTCGGAAGCCGTCCGTTTATGATCTTTCGAAACTCAAAACACGATAATGTCTTCATTTATCATGAATAAGATTCCTATCAACTCCAAATGCCATAATTTGAAACTTTTCGAAATCCCGTAAATTTGGGTCCTAAACGTAAAATCGGACATTCGGGCTGATTTCGGGGGCCGTCCGTTTATGATCTTTCGAAACTCAAAAAAAAGAAAATGTCTTCATTTATCATGAATAAGAATAACCCTATCAACTCAAAATGACATAATTAATTTAGACCTTTTCGCAATCCCGAAAATTTGTATCTTAAACCTAAAAGCGGAGATTCGGGCTGATTTCGAAGGTCGTCCATTTATGATCAATCCAATCTCAAACCACGAAAATGTATTCATTTATCATGAATAAGAACCCTGTCAACTCAATATGTCAATATGTGGAATTTATCGAAATCCCAAAAATTTGGTCTCTAATAAACATAAAAGCAAACTTTCGGACTGATTTCGAGGGTCGTCCGTTTATGATCTTTCGAAACTCAAATCACGAAAATGTCTTCATTTATCATGAATAAGAACCCTGTCAACTAAAAATGCCATAATTTAAAGCTTTTCGAAATCCTGAAAATTTAGGTCAAAAACATAAAAGCAGTTTTTCGGGCTGATTTCGGTGGCCGTCCGTTTATGATCTTCCGAAACTCAAAACACGAAAATGACTTCATTTATCATGAATAAGAACCCAGTCAACTCAAAAATGTCATAATATAGACCTTTTCGAAATTCCGAAAATTTGTGTCTTAAACCTCAAAACAGACATTCGGGCTGATTTCGGGGACCGTCCATTTATGATCATTCCAACCTCAAAACACGAAAATGTATTCATTTGTCATGAATAAGAAACATGTCAACTCAATATGCCAAATTGTGGCGAATTCCAAAAATTTGGTCCCTAAACGTAAAAGCGTACATTGAGGATGATTTCGGGGTCCGTCCGTTTAAGATCATTCGAAACTCAAAACACGAAAATGTCTTCATTTATCATGAATAAGAACCCTGTTAACTCAAAATGACAAAATTTGGACCTTTTCGAAATCCCAAAAATTTAGGTGTTAAACGTAAAAGCCGATTTTGGGCTGATTTCGGGGGCAGTCCGTTTATGATCTTTCGAAACTCAAAACACGAAAATGTCTTCATTTATCATAAATAAGAACCTTGTCAACTCAAAATGCCAAAATTAGGACCTTTTCGAAATCCCAAAAATTTGGTCCCTAAACGTAAAAGCGGACATTCAAGCTGATTTCGGGGGCCGTCCATTTATGATCTTTCGAATCTCAAAACAAGAAAATGTATTCATTTATCATGAATAAGAACCATGTCAACTCAATAGGCCATAATGCGGACCTTTTCGAAATCCCTAAAATTTGGTCCGTAAACAAAAAAGCGGACATTCGTCTGATTTCGGAGGCCGTCTGTTTATGAGCTTTCGAAACTCAAAACACGAAAATGTATTCATTTATCATGAATAAGAATCCTGTTACCTCAAAATGAAAAAATTTACACCGTTTCGAAATCCCGAAAATTTGAGTCCTAAACGTATAAGCGGATTTTGGGCTGATTTCGGGGGCCGTCCGTTTATGATCTTTCGAAACTCAAAATACGAAAATGTTTTCATTTACTCCCTCCTATCCATCCATTTATTTGTATCACTTTTTGCACGCTTTTTAAGAAACATATATGTGGTAGTGTAAAGTGAGTAAAAAGTGAAGATAAAGTAGATTTTGAAAGAGAAAATGTTTTCCATAAAAAGAAATGCAAACAAATGAATGGATATTCCGAGAAAGGAAAGTGCAAACAAATGGATGGATAGGAGGGAGTATCATGAATAAGAACCCTGTCAACTAAAAATGCGAAAATTTGAACTTTTTCGAAATCCCGAAAATTTGGTCCCTAAACGTAAAAGCGGACTTTAGGACTGATTTCGGGGGCCGTCCGTTTATGATCTTTCGAAACTCAGAACACGAAAATGGCTCCATTTATCATGAATAAGAACCCTGTCAACTCAAAATGCCAAAATTTACACCTTTTCGAAATCCCGAAAATTTGGTCCCTAAACATAAAAGCGGATTTTGGGCTTATTTCGGTGGCCGTCCGTTTATGATCTTTCGAAACTCAAAACACGAAAATGTCTTCATTTATCATGAATAAGAATCCTGTCAACTCAAAATGCCAAAATTTGAATTTTTTCGAAATCCCGAAAATTGGTCCCTAAACATAAAAGCGGACTTTCAGGCGGATTTCGGGGGCAGTCCATTGATGATCATTCGAAACTCAAAACTCGAAAATGTCTTCAATTATCATAAACAAGAACATTGTCAACTCAAAATGCCAAAATTTGGGATTTTTTGAAATCTCAAAAATTTGGTCCTTAAACGTAAAAGCGGACTTTCGGGCTGATTTCGGGTGTCCTCCGTTTATGATCTCTCAACCTCAAAACACGAAAATGTCTTCATTAACTATAAATAAGAACCCTGTCAACTCTATATGCCAAAATGCGGACCTTCTCGACATCTCGAAAATTTGGTCTATAAACATAAAAGCGGATTTTCGGGCTGATTTTGGGGGCCGTCCGTTTAAGATCTTTCGAAACTCAAAATACGAAAATGTTTTCATTTATCATGAACTAGAACCTTGTCAACTCAAAATAAAATAATTTAGACTTTTTCGAAATCTCGAAAATTTGGCCCCTAAACGTAAAATCGGACTTTTGGGGTGATTTCGGGGGTCGACCGTTTATGATCTTTCGAAAATGAGAAAACGAAAATGACTTCATTTATCATTAATAAGAACCCTATCAACACAAAATGTCAAAAATTAAACCTTTTCGAAATCCCAAATATTTGGTCTCTAAACGTAAAGGTGGACATTCGGGCTGATTTCAGAGGCCGTCCGTTTATGATGTTTCGAAACTCATCACACGAAAATGTCTTCATTTATCATGACTAAGAACTCTGTCAACTAAAAATGCCAAAATTTAGGCCTTTTCGAAATCCCGAAAATTTGGTCCCTAAACTTAAAAGCGGACTTTCGGGCTGATTTCGAGGGGCGTCCGTTTATTATCTTTCGAAACTCAGAATACGAAAATGTCTTCATTTATCATGAATAAGAACCCTGTGAACTAAAAATGCCAAAATTTAGACCTTTTCGAAATCCCGAAAATTTGGCCCCAAACGTAAAGGTAGATGTTCGGGGTGATTTCGGGGGCCGTCCGTTTATGATCTTTCGAAACTCAGAACACGGAAATGCCTTCATTTATCATGAATAAGAACCATGTCAACTCATAATGCCAAAATTTAGACCTTTTCGAAATCCCGAAAATTTGGGCCCCTAAACGTAACAGCGGACTTTCGGGCTGATTTAGGAGGTCGTCCGTTTATGATCTTTCGAAAATTAGAACACGAAAATGTCTTCATTTATCATGACTAAGAACCCTTTCAACTCAAAATGCCAAAATTTTAAACTTTTCGAAATCCCGAAAATTTGGTCCCTTAACGTAAAAGCGGATTTTCGGGCTGATTTCGGAGGGCCGTCCGTTTATGATCTTTCGAAACTCAAAACACTAAAATTTCTTCATTTATCATGAATAAGAACCTTGTCAATTCAAAATGCCAAAATTTAAAGCTTTTCGAAATCCCGAATTTTTTTTTTTTTTTTTTTTTTGGTAAAAGGTAAGTAATATTAATTCCAAATCACCAAATACGTGACGTTTTCATACAACCATTACAAGAACTCACTCGGGGGCCTAAGTAAGAGCTAAAGCATCTCTTCTCAATCTACTAAGCCAAGTCTCATCCATACGACTAACTTTATAAAGATTTAAAGCATCAATACGCAACAATACACTATGTATCACTTGACCAGCCACCGTTTTCGGCAATAACACACACTCTTCCAGTCGACACTTGTTTCGTTGAAACCAAATTGAATATATTAGACCATTTATAGTAGCTGAGCAGACTGCAAGTTGAAGCTTCGACAACCTTCGCCTTTGATGCAGCCGTTGCCATTGATCTCCTACAAACTGAATTTGCAACCAGCAAGCCACCTCTCTAATACACTGAGTGCTATACAAACATTCAAAAAATAAGTGGGAAGAAATCTCCTGCTGTAATCCACACAAGAAGCAGTCATCAGCTGTAGTCAACCCCCATTTAGCAATTATATCCATTGTGAGGAGCCTTTGCAAGCGAATCCCGAAAATTTGGTCCCTAAACGTAAAAGCGGATTTTCGGGCTGATTTCGGGGGCCGTCCGTTTATGATCTTTCGAAACTCAGAACACGTAAATGTCTTCATTTATCATGAATAAAAACCCTGTGAACTAAAAATGCTAAAATTTTGACCTTTTCGAAATCCCGAAAATTTGGTCCCTAAACGTATAGGCGGATTTTCGGGGGCCGTCCGTTTATGATCTTTCGAAACTCAGAACACGAAAATGTCTTCATTTATCATGACTAAGAACCCTATCAACTCAAAATGCCAAAATTTTGACCTTTTCACCGAAATTTTGGTCCCTCAACGTAAAAGCGGACTTTCGGGCTGCTTTCGGGGGCCGTCCGTTTATGATCTTTCGAAATTCAGAACACGAAAATGTCCTCATTTATCATGACTAATAACCTTATCAACTCAAAATGCCAAAATTTTGACATTTTCGAAATCTCGAAAATTTGGTCCCTCAACGTAAAAGCGGACTTTCGGGTTGATTTCGGAGGCCGTCCGTTTATGATCTTTCGAAACTCAAAACACGGAAATGTCTTTATTTATCATGAGTAAGAACCCTGTCAACTCATAATGCCAAAATTTAGACCTTTTCGAAATCCCGAAAATTTGGGCCCCTAAACGTAACAGCGGACTTTCGGGCTGATTTAGGAGGCCTTCCATTTGTGATCTTTCGAAACTTAGAACACGAAATTTTTTTCATTTATCATGAATAAAAACCCTGTGAACTCATAATGCCAAAATTTTGACCTTTTCAAAATCCCGAAAATTTAGGCCCTAAACTTAAAAGCGGACTTTCGGGCTGATTTCGGAGGCCTTCCATTTGTGATCTTTCGAAACTCAGAACACGAAAATTTCTTCATTTATCACGAATAAAAACCCTGACAACTCAAAATGCAAAAATTTGGACCTTTTCAAAATCCCGAAAATTTAGGCCATAAACTTAAAAGCGGACTTTCGGGCTGATTTCGGAGGCCTTCCATTTGTGATCTTTCGAAACTCAGAACACGAAAATTTTTTCATTTATCATGAATAAGAACCTTGTCAACTCATAATGCCAAAATTTGGACCTTTTCAAAATCCCGAAAATTTAGGCCCTAAACTTAAAAGCGGACTTTCGGGCAGATTTCAGAGGCCTTCCGTTTGAGATCTTTCGAAACTCAGAACACGAAAATTTATTCATTTATCATGAATAAGAACTCTGTCAACTCCTAATGCCAAAATTTAAACCTTTTCGAAATCCCGAAAATTTGGGCCCTAAACGTAAGAGCGGACTTTCGGGGTGATTTCGGAAGCCTTCCATTTGTGATCTTTCGAAACTTAGAACACGAATATTTCTTCATTTATCATGAATAAGAACCCTGTCAACTCATAATACCAAAATTTAGACCTTTTCGAAATCCTGAAAATTTAGGCCCTAAACGTAAAAGCGGACTTTCGGGCTGATTTCAGAAACCTTTCATTTGTGATCTTTCGAAACGCAGAACACGAAAATTTCTTCATTTATTATGAATAAGAACCCTGTCAACTCATAATGCCAAAATTTGGAACTTTTCGAAATCCCGAAAATTTGGGCCCTAAACGTTGGAGCGAACTTTAGGGCTGATTTCGAAGACCTTCCATTTGCGATCTTTCGAAGCTCAGAACTCGAAAATTTCTTCATTTATCATGAATAAAAACCCTGTCAACTCATAATGCCATAATTTGGACCTTTTCAAAATCCCGAAAATTTGAGCTCTAAACGTAGGAGGGGACTTTCGGGCTGATTTCCGAGGCCTTCCATTTGCGATCTTTCGAAGCACAGAACACGAAAATTTCTTCATTTATCATGAATAAGAACCCTGTCAACTCATAATGCCAAAATTTGGACCTTTCCAAAATCCCGAAAATTTGGGCCCTTAAACGTAAGAGCGGACTTTCGGGCTGATTTCGGAGGCCTTTCATTTGTGATCTTTCGAAACTCATAACACGAAAATTTCTTCATTTATCATGAATATGAACCCTGTCAACTCATAATGCCAAAATTCGGATCTTTTCGAAATCCCGATAATTTGGGCCCTAAACGTCAATGCGGACTTTCGGGCTGATTTCAGAGGACTTCCATTTGTGATCTTTCGAAACTCAGAACACGAAAATTTATTCGTTTATCATGAATATGAACCCTGTCAACTCATAATGCCAAAATTTAAAACTTTTCGAAATCCCGAAAATTTGGGCCCTAAACGTTAGAGTGGACTTTCGGGCTGATTTCGGAGGCTGTAACAACCCGATTTTTCGTGATTTAATTAAACTAAGGCGAAAAATTAATTAAGTCTAATACATGCCGGATGTTAATTAAATTACATTCAAATGACATAGGATACAAATATATATTACAATCTCTCAAAGAAAACAAACGAAACATCCTAATTTTCCCGATAATCCTGAGTGTCGAGAATTGCCAGCAACAGAGACAAAAACACAAAATAGGAGGATCTCCCGCTCAGAGGCGGGAAGTGACTGTTCTGACCAACAACCTCTAAACCAAAGTGTTGGTTTTATTTAACCTATGATTAAAAGTAATTTGGCAGCACTAAACGCGTATAACTACCGCAACACCTTATTTCAATAAAATTGGACAAATAGCATATAATATCAGTTCTCACATATAGATATTTAAATCTCACACAACATGATAAACAAATCTTAAAACATTTCAATTTATAGAACACGATATATAAACATAAATACCAACTCAATTCATATAACATCGTAGTATGTATATAAAACTTAAATCATAGAAATCAAGATATATGCATAAGTCGTAATCAATTCCATAAACACATAGTCGTGAACAATCATACAATATCTCATATAGCACGAGGGATAGTCTACCCTTTTCATAGCAATTTATCAATTATCAAACAAAACTCACGAGTCTTGACTATAGAGCGGCTCGTGTACTCTCATAGTAAATCACCCATATAATTTTCTATCAAAGTGCACTAGTTACTCAAACTCGTAGATCAGATCAAACACTAAGTAGCAAATATTATAACTACCTAATATCCAACGCAAAATGGATAATCTATCATACGTTAACTAATGAATCTTCGTTAGTAAGGCGGAATCATGCAGACCTCATAAGCATCCGCGCAATAGCAATCAGGGCCAACATAACTTGGACATGGCTGAAATGCTAGAGATATCTAAGGAAATAAGGACGGCCACATCCCTTGTCTAATGTATGCATATACCATCTATCGAGGATCATACTTATTCGCTATTCAAAAGGTATTCACCAAGAAAAATCCGACTATCACCAAAAACGGGTACCCCCGGGTGGGGCTGGTATTTTCCAATTACTATCTATGGGCCCACGGAAATATCAATGATCCCCCATCCCTGGAGTTGTATATACCGTATCAAATAACAATTTCAAAATCGTTAAATAACCTTTAGCAACTTCGGAAAAAATACTACATAAAATTACTCTATCAAAAATAATACATAAATGCATATAAGATTGTAATCATTTTAGTGGTGAGTCAAAAATTATACTCGTTAATTTGATCTTATCTCCTTAGAACATTATACGTAGATACGATTGTACTCATTGTTCATAAGATTTTATCTTATCTACTCTTATGATGAGTCAAAAATTACGCTATCTTATCGACCACTACATTATACGTTAATTTTTTTCCGTACCAAAAATAAGTACTCCGTATCAAGGTCGAGTCAAGTGCACCCACATTACTTAGATCCTGGATCCGCCACTGTTTCGGAGGCCTTCCATGTAACACCTCGGCCCCAATTAAAGGCCGAAATGTTATTCACGGTAACTCGCCAGGCTGCGTACATCGCCCACAAACCAACACGAGTCCTTTCCAGCGCACTTTGTCCTCACTCGTGCACATCTTGAGAACTTCCCAGGAAGTCACCCATCCTAAGACTACTCTCCAGTAAGCACGCTTAACTGTAAAGTTCTTAAAGATGAGCCACCAGAAAAGAAGATGCATCTTATTGATATGAGTAGTACTTACAATCCTTTTAAGCTCTATGTCACTTGAGCTAACACATGAACCTCTTCAACGGGGTACCCGGCCCGAATAACCTCGGACAACACCGGGTGTTACACACCCCCACTTGAAGAAACGCAACGTCCTCGTTGCGCCTGGTAGCTACTTACAATATAGCATTCCAGAATCCTCCCCAGCTAGGTGCGTACCTGGCCAACAAGACACAGGATTCGACCACACGGTCGCCGGGTTGCTCTGATACCATTTGTAACACCCCGGCCCAACCAAAGGCCGAAATGTTATTCACGGTAGCTCGCCAGGCTGCGTACATCGCCCACAAACCAACACGGGTCCTTTCCAGCGCACTTTGTCCTCACTCGTGCACATCTTGAGAACTTCCCAGGAGGTCACCCATCCTAAGACTACTCTCCAATAAGCACGCTTAACTGTGAAGTTCTTAAAGATGAGCCACCAGAAAAGAAGATGCATCTTGTTGATATGAGTAGTACTTACAATCCTTTTAAGCTCTATGTCACTTGAGCCAACACATGAACCTCTTCAACGAGGTACCCGGCCCGAATAATCTCGGACAACACCGGGTGTTACATTCCATTTGTGATCTTTCGAAACTCAAAACACGAAAATTTATTCATTTATCATGAATAAGAATCATGTCAACTCATAATGCCAAAATTTTGACCTTTTCGAAATCCCGAAAATTTGGGCCCTAAACGTAGAAGCGGACTTTCGGGCTCATTTCGGAGGCCTTCCGTTTGTGATCTTTCGAAAGTCAGAACACGAAAATTTCTTTATTTATCATGAATAAGAACCCTGTCAACACATAATGCCATAATTGTGACCTTTACGAAATCCCGAAAATTTGGGTCCAAAATGTAAAAGCGGACTTTCGAGGTGATTTCGAAGGCCTTCCGTTTGGGATCTTTCGAAACACAGAACACGAAAATTTCTTTGTTTATCATGAATAAGAACCCTGTCAACTCATAATACCAAAATTTGGACCTTTTAAGAATCCCAAAAATTTGGGCCCTTAACGTAAAAGCGGACTTTCAGGATGATTTTGGAGGCCTTCCGTTTGTGATCTTTCGAAACTCAGAACACGAATATTTCTTCATTTATGATGAATAAGAATCATGTCAACTCAAAATACCAAAATTTAGACCTTTTTGAAATCCCGAAAATTTGAGCCCTAAACGTAAAAGCGGACTTTCGGGCTGATTTTGGAGGCCTTCCATTTTTTATCTTTCGAAACGGAGAACACAGAAATTGCTTCATTTATCATGAATAAGAACCCTGTCAACTCATAATGCCAAAATTTGGACCTTTTCGAAATCCCAAAAATTTGGGTCCTAAACGTCAATGCGAACTTTCGAGCTGATTTCGGAGGCCTTCCGATTGTGATCTTTCGAAACTTAGAGCACGAAAATTTGTTCGTTTATCATGAATAAGAACCCTGTCAACTCATAATGCCAAAATTTGGACCTTTTAAAAATCCCGAAAATTTGGGCCCCGAAACGTAAGAGCGGACATTCGGGCTGATTTCGGAGGCCTTCCATTTGTGCTCTTTCGAAAATCAGTACACGAAAATTTCTTCATTTATCATGAATAAGAATCATGTCAACTCATAATGCCAAAATTGTGACCTTTTCGAAATTTCAAAAATTTGGGTCCTAAACGTAAAAGCGGACTTTCGAGCTGATTTCGGAGGCCTTCCGTTTGTTATCTTTCGAAATTCAGAACACGAAAATTACTTTGTTTATCATGAATAAGAACCCTGTTAACTCATAATGCCAAAATTTGGACTTTTTAAAAATTCACAAAAATTTGGGCCCTAAACGTAAAAGCGGACTTTCGGGTTGATTTCGGAGGCCTTCCATTTGTGATATTTTGAAACTTAGAACCCGAAAATTTCTTCATTTATCATGAATAAGAACCCTGTCAACTCATATTGCCAAAATTTGGACCTTTTTAAAATCCCGAAAATTTGGGCCCTAAACGTCAATGCGGACTAGGGATGGCAATGGGTCGGGTCTGGGCCGGGTCCAGCAGGACCCAGACCCAGACCCAGACCCGCCACCCTTATAGAGGACCCAGACCCGACCCAGACCCAATGGGTCCAAAATTTTCAGACCTGCACTACCAGTCCGGGCCGTCTGAGTCCAACGGTCTACCCATTATATATTTTTTTTAATCATAATGTGTCAAAAAATATTTATATTTTTAAAATAAAATCACTTTATTATAGAATACCAAAACACAACATCTAATATTTTTTACAAAAGTCATCAACTGAATAGTGAAGACGGAAGAAAAACGGCAGAATGAAGAATGAAGACTACTGCTACTCACGTATAGGTCTTTAGGGTTTGTGTTTTTTGTTTTTATATTTTACAAAAGTCATCAACTTGTACACTACTGCTACTCACGTGTAGGTCTTTGAGTAATTTTAATTTTTTTTTTTTTTATTTAAACGGGTCCGCGGGTCGGGTCTGGGTTTTATTATAAAGACCCAGACCCGACCCAGACCCATATTTAAAAAACCCAGACCCGGCCCATACCCATTGGGTCTAAAAAAATAGGACCCATACCCGGCCCATTCGGGTCGGGTCTAACGGGTCTGGGTCGGGTCCTGGACCCATTGCCATCCCTAATGCGGACTTTTCGGGTTGATTTCGGAGGCCTTCCGTTTGTGATCTTTCGAAACTCAGAACACGAAAATTTTTTCATTTATCATGAATAAGAACCCTGTCAACTCATAATGCCAAAATTTTGACCTTTTAAAAATCCCAAAAATTTGGGCCGCTAAACGTAAGAGCAGAATTTCGGATAGATTTCGGAGGCCTTCCATTTATGATCTTTCGAAACTCAAACGTCAAATTTTTCCTCGTCTGTGTCTTCCTCGTTTTCATCTACAGATTTTTTAACGCCGCCATCATCATTGGGTGATTCAATACCACTGAAATTTTATATGTAAAGCCCCTAAACACATTTCCAAATGACATTACCTTAAAAAAAAATTTGAAACAAAAAAGAAAGTTTTTAAGTGTTTTACCTTGTAGGGATTTTTCAACTCCAAATATTTGTATCTTTGAATCAGGACTCACCACTTCATCATCATATAAGAAATTCTATATCGAAATAGAAAAACATTAATACATGTCAGTAAATAGGAAAAAAATTCACGCGAAAAAACCAAAAAAAAAAAGCAACCAAAAAAAGCAATCATTGAGTAACACAAACAATCTTACGAATACAGTATACATATATGTTAACTTCTTTTAAATATAATTCATAACATCGGCCTCTAAAACAAAATAAAAACTTAACATAAATCATTGTATTCTACCTGAACCTTTTGAGTTTTCCAAAGCACTACTAAGTATTTCCAATCATCCTTGAGCATTCCTTCGGCTTATTTTTCATCTGAGCTTCTTTAGTAATGAGGTTTGGTTCAATAATATATTTCCGCTTCAGCTTATGCCTACTATTCCTAAACAAGGTTCTCGCATGCTTCATTACACCATCTTTTCTTAACTCCGGATTGTCAAAATCACATTTCTCCTAAAATAATCATGTTTATGAATTACAAAAAAAAAAATAAAAAATATATGTATTAAGCAAATAATTAAAATTTATGTTAAATCACATTTACCAAAATGCATCTCCATAAGTGATCAAGTGTCTCCGGTTTGAAATCTTCCCAACCATCAAATTTATGTCATTTGGAAATGTGTTTAGGGTTTACATAGACAATTTCAATTGGTTTTAGGATGTTGAACGAGGAGACAGGTGAAGCCGTCGTTGCCCACTTTCTCGAGCATGTATTGGTTAAGGCTTCACTCTCATGAGGACCACGAAACTACCTTGATGCATACGGTGTTTTCATATAAAATTAGACGTGAAGGTGGAGTGTCGGAACCTCTCAAATTTCTTATGTTGATTGGAGATCGAAAGGTAATTAAACCAAACCCAGATCATACGAGTTAGAGCGTTGAATTCTTCTTTTATAATAGTTTTCCAATGGATTGCATTACAGTACAACAAATAAGAACTTGTGCCACAAATTATGCCACAAAAATTTGTATAATGTGGCATAATTTTATTTAGCAACAGAAAAAAAAAAAAAAACAATCTTCATTGCCACAAAACAACTTTATGCCACAAGAGAAATATTTTTTGTGGCAAATAAACACTTGTGCGACAAAAATAGTTAAACTTGTGGCAAAAAAAAAATCTATTTAGCCACAATCAAGTTATTTATGTGGCAAAAAGAACTTTGTAGCCACATATCAAGCCACACATGTGGCAAAATCACTTATTTAGCTTTAAATTATTTTACAAATGTGGCAAAAAGAACTTTGTAGCCACATATCAAATTGATGTACTATGAAGACAACTTCTGAATGTAAGTGTTTTTTTTTTTTTTTTTTTTTTTTCCCGTGAATTTTTTTCCTATTTACCTAGTATGACATGTATTAATGTTTTTCTATTTCGATATAGAATTTCTTATATGATGATGAAGTGGTGAGTCCTGATTCAAAGATACAAATATTTGGAGTTGAAAAATCCCTACAAAGTAAAACACTTAAAAACTTTTATTTTGGTTTCAATTTTTACGGGAATCTCCGACGAGGCGGAAATAAATACGTTCTCTCATCTGGTCAGTGAAAGTAACTTTGTCAGCATTAATGGAAATTCCTATATGATATATCCTAGAGTTGGCGAGACTTGGGCCGGATGCTAACTGGTGTTCCCGTAAAACGAATTTTGAATACGATTTTGTTTTTAAGTGTTTGACCTTGTAGAGATTTTTCAACTCCAAATATTTGTATCTTTGAATCAGGACTCACCACTTCATCATCATATAAGAAATTCTATATCGAAATAGAAAAACATTAATACATGTCATACTAGGTAAATAGTAAAAAAAATCACGCGAAAAAAAAAAAAAAAAAAAAAAAAAAAAAAAAACACTTACATCCAGAAGTTGTATTCGTAGTACATCAATTTGATATGTGGCTACAAAGTTCTTTTCGCCACATTTGTAAAATAATTTAAAGCTAAATAGGTGATTTTGCCACATGTGTGGCTTGATATGTGGCTACAAAGTTCTTTTTGCCACATGAATAACTTGATTGTGGCTAAATAGATTTTTTTTTTGCCACAAGTTTAACTATTTTTGTCGCACAAGTGTTTATTTGCCACAAAAATATTTCTCTTGTGGCATAAAGTTGTTTTGTGGCAATTAAGATTGTTTTTTTTTTTTTTCTGTTGCTAAATAAAATTATGCCACATTATACAAATTTTTGTGGCATAATTTGTGGCACAAATTCTTATTTGTTGTACTGTAATGCAATCCATTGGAGAACTATAAAAGAAGAATTCAACGCTCTAACTCATATGATCTGGGTTTGGTTTAATTACCTTTCGATCTCCAATCAACGTAAGAAATTTGAGAGCTTCCGACACTCCACCTTCACGTCTAATTTTAGATGAAAACACCGTATGCATCAAGGTAGTTTCGTGGTCCTCATGAGAGTGAAGCCTTAACCAATACATGCTCGAGAAAGTGGGCAACGACGGCTTCACCTGTCTCTTCGTTCAACATCCTAAAACCAATTGAAATTGTCTATGTAAAACCCTAAACACATTTCCAAATGACATAAATTTGATGGTTGGGAAGATTTCAAACCGGAGACACTTGATCACTTATGGAGATGCATTTTGGTAAATGTGATTTAACATAAATTTTAATTATTTGCTTAATACATATATTTTTTTTTTTTTTTTGTAATTCATAAACATGATTATTTTAGGAGAAATGTGATTTTGACAATCCGGAGTTAAGAAAGATGGTGTAATGAAGCATGCGAGAACCTTGTTTAGGAATAGTAGGCATAAGCTGAAGCGGAAATATATTATTGAACCAAACCTCATTACTAAAGAAGCTCAGTTGAAAAATAAGCCGAAGGACATGCTCAAGGATGATTGGAAATACTTAGTAGAGCTTTGGAAAACTCAAAAGGTTCAGGTAGAATACAATGATTTATGTTAAGTTTTTATTTTGTTTTAGAGGCCGATGTTATGAAGTATATTTAAAAGAAGTTAACATATATGTATACTGTATTCGTAAGATTGTTTGTGTTACTCAATGATTCACTTAATGTGTACTAAAGATTCATTCACTTCATCCTACGTTGTTTGAAGTTTGACGTTGTCGTAAGGTGTTTGAAGATATTTGAAACGTAAATGCAGAATTTCGGGCTGATTTCGGAAGCCTTCCATTTGTGATCTTTCGAAACTCAGAACACGAAAATTTCTTCATTTGTCATGAATAAGAACCCTGTTAACTCTTAATTCCAAAATTTGGTTATTTTCAAAATTCCGAAAATTTGGGCCCTAAACGTTAAAGCGAACTTTCGGGCTTTGGGCCCTAAACGTAAGAGCGAATTTTCAGGCTTATTTCGGAGGCCTTCCATTTGTGATCTTTCGAAACTCGGAACACGAAAATTTCTTCATTTGTCATGAATAAGAACCCTGTCAACTCTTAATTCCAAAATTTGGTTATTTTCAAAATCCCAAAAATTTGGGCCCTAAACGTTAAAGCGAACTTTCGGGCTTTGGGCCCTAAACGTAAGAGCGAATTTTCAGGCTTATTTCGGAGGCCTTCCATTTGTGATCTTTCGAAACTCAGAACACGAAAATTTCTTCATTTGTCATGAATAAGAACCCTGTCAACTCTTAATTCCAAAATTTGGTCATTTTAAAAATCCAGAAAATTTGGGCCCTAAACGTTAGAGCGAACTTTCGGGCTTTGGGCCCTAAACGTAAGAGCGAATTTTCAGGCTTATTTCTGAGGCCGTCCATTTGTGATCTTTCGAAACTCAGAACACGAAAATTTCTTCATTTGTCATGAATAAGAACCCTGTCAACTCTTAATTCCAAAATTTGGTTATTTTCAAAATCCCGAAAATTTGGGCCCTAAACGTTAAAGCGAACTTTCGGGCTTTGGGCCCTAAACGTAAGAGCGAATTTTCAAGCTTATTTCGGAGGCCTTCCATTTGTGATCTTTCGAAACTCAGAACTCGAAATTTTTTTCATTTATCATGAATAAGAACCCTGTCAACTCATAATAACAAAATTTGGACCTTTTCGAAATCCCGATAATTTGGGCCCTAAACGTAAGAGCGGACTTTCGGGTTGATTTCGGAGGCCTTACATTTGTGATTTTTCGAAATTTAGAACATGAAAATTTCTTAATTTATCATGAATAAGAACCCTATAAAATCATAATGCCAAAATTTGGGTCTTTTCGAAATCACGAAAATTGGGGCCCTAAATGTAAAATCGGACTTTCGGGTTGATTTCGGAGGCCTTACATTTGTAATTTTTAAAAACTCAAAACACGAAAATTTCTTAATTTATCATGAATAAAGACCCTGTCAACTCATAATGCCACAATTGAACCTTTTCGAAAACCCGAAAATTTGTGGCCTAAACGTAAAAGCGGAATTTCGGGTTGATTTCGGAGGCCTTACATTTGTGATTTTTCGAAACTCAGAACACGAAAATGTCTTCATTTATCATGAATAATAACCCTGTCAACTCATAATGCCAAAATTTGGACCTTTTCGAAATCCCGAAAATTTGGGCCCTAAACGTAAATGCGGACTTTCGGGCTGATTTCGGAGGCCTTCCGTTTGTGATCTTTCGAAACTCAGAACACGAAAAATGTCTTCATTTATCATGAATAATAACCCTGTCAACTCATAATGCCAAAATTTAGACCTTTTCGAAATCCCGAAAATTTGGGCCCTAAACGTAAATGCGGACTTTCGGGCTGATTTCGGAGGCCTTCCGTTTGTGATCTTTCGAAACTCAGAACACGAAAATGTCTTCATTTATCATGAATGATAACCCTGTCAACTCATAATGCTAAAACTTGGACCTTTTCGAAATCCCGAAAATTTGGGGCCTAAACGTAAATGCGGACTTTCGGGCTGATTTCGGAGGCCTTCCGTTTGTGATCTTTCGAAACTCAGAACACGAAAATGTCTTCATTTATCATGAATGATAACCCTGTCAACTCATAATGCCAAATTTTGGACCTTTTCGAAATCCCGAAAATTTGGGGCCTAAACGTAAATGCGGACTTTCGGGCTGATTTCGGAGGCCTTCCGTTTGTGATCTTTCGAAACTCAGAACACGAAAATGTCTTCATTTATCATGAATAATAACCCCGTCAACTCATAATGCCAAAATTTGGACCTTTTCGAAATCCCGAAAATTTGGGCCTAAACGTAAATGCGGACTTTCGGGCTGATTTCGGAGGCCTTCCGTATGTGATCTTTCGAAACTCAGAACACGAAAATGTCTTCATTTATCATGAATAATAACCCTGTCAACTCATAATGCCAAAATTTGGACCTTTTCGAAATCCCGAAAATTTGGGGCCTAAATGTAAATGCGGACATTCGGGCTGATTTCGGAGGCCTTCCGTTTGTGATCTTTCGAAACTCAGAACACGAAAATGACTTCATTTATCATGAATAATAACCCTGTCAACTCATAATGCCAAATTTTGGACCTTTTCGAAATCCCGAAAATTTGGGGCCTAAACGTAAATGCGGACTTTCGGGCTGATTTCGGAGGCCTTCCGTTTGTGATCTTTCGAAACTCAGAACACGAAAATGTTTTCATTTATCATGAATAATAACCCTGTCAACTCATAATGCCAAAATTTAGACCTTTTCGAAATCCCGAAAATTTGGGCCCTAAACGTAAATGCGGACTTTCAGGCTGATTTCGGAGGCCTTTCGTTTGTGATCTTTCGAAACTCAGAACACGAAAATGTCTTCATTTATCATGAATAATAACCCCATCAACTCATAATGCCAAAATTTGGACCTTTTCGAAATCCCGTAAATTTGGGCCTAAACGTAAATGCGGACTTTCGGGCTGGTTTCGGGGGCCTTCCGTTTGTGATCTTTCCAAACTCAGAACACGAAAATGTCTTCATTTATCATGAATGATAACCCTGTCAACTCATAATGCTAAAACTTGGACCTTTTCGAAATCCCGAAAATTTGGGGCCTAAACGTAAATGCGGACTTTCGGGCTGATTTCGGAGGCCTTCCGTTTGTGATCTTTCGAAACTCAGAACACGAAAATGTCTTCATTTATCATGAATGATAACCCTGTCAACTCATAATGCTAAAACTTGGACCTTTTCGAAATCCCGAAAATTTGGAGCCTAAACGTAAATGCGGACTTTCGGCCGATTTTGAGGCCTTAGTTTGTGATCTTTCGAAACTCAGAACACGAAAATGTCTTCATTTATCATGAATAATAACCCTGTCAACTCATAATGCCAAAATTTGGACCTTTTCGAAATCCTGAAAATTTGGGGCCTAAACGTAAATGCGGACTTTCGGGCTGATTTCGGAGGCCTTCCGTTTGTGATCTTTCGAAACTCAGAACACGAAAATGACTTCATTTATCATGAGTAATAACCCTGTCAACTCATAATGCCAAATTTTGGACCTTTTCGAAATCCCGAAAATTTGGGGCCTAAACGTAAATGCGGACTTTCGGGCTGATTTCGGAGGCCTTCCGTTTGTGATCTTTCGAAACTCAGAACACGAAAATGTTTTCATTTATCATGAATAATAACCCTGTCAACTCATAATGCCAAAATTTAGACCTTTTCGAAATCCCGGAAATTTGGGCCCTAAACGTAAATGCGGACTTTCGGGCTGATTTCGGAGGCCTTCCGTTTGTGATCTTTCGAAACTCACAACACGAAAATGTCTTCATTTATCATGAATAATAACCCTATCTACTCATAATGCCAAAATTTGGACCTTTTCGAAATCCCGAAAATTTGGGCCCTAAACGTAAATGCGGACTTTCGGGCTGATTTCGGAGGCCTTTCGTTTGTGATCTTTCGAAACTCAGAACACGAAAATGTCTTCATTTATCATGAATAATAACCCTGTCAACTCATAATGCCAAATTTTGGACCTTTTCGAAATCCCGAAAATTTGGGCCCTAAACGTAAATGCGGACTTTCGGGCTGATTTCGGAGGCCTTCTGTTTGTGATCTTTCGAAACTCAGAACACGAAAATGTCTTCATTTATCATGAATGATAACCCTGTCAACTCATAATGCTAAAACTTGGACCTTTTCGAAATCTCGAAAATTTGGGGCCTAAACGTAAATGCGGACTTTCGGGCTGATTTCGGAGGCCTTCCGTTTGTGATCTTTCGAAACTCAGAACACGAAAATGTCTTCATTTATCATGAATGATAACCCTGTCAACTCATAATGCTAAAACTTGGACCTTTTCGAAATCCCGAAAATTTGGGGCCTAAACGTAAATGCGGACTTTCGGGCTGATTTCGGAGGCCTTCCGTTTGTGATCTTTCCAAACTCAGAACACGAAAATGTCTTCATTTATCATGAATGATAACCCTGTCAACTCATAATGCTAAAACTTGGACCTTTTCGAAATCCCGAAAATTTGGGGCCTAAACGTAAATGCGGACTTTCGGGCTGATTTCGGAGGCCTTCCGTTTATGATCTTTCGAAACTCAGAACACGAAAATGTCTTCATTTATCATGAATGATAACCCTGTCAACTCATAATGCCAAAACTTGGACCTTTTCTAAATCCCGAAAATTTGGGGCCTAAACGTAACGCGACTTTGGTGATTTGGAGGCCTTAGTTTGTGATCTTTCGAAACTCAGAACACGAAAATGTCTTCATTTATCATGAATGATAACCCTGTCAACTCATAATGCCAAAATTTGGACCTTTTCGAAATCCCGAAAATTTGGGGCCTAAACGTAAATGCGGACTTTCGGGCTGATTTCGGAGGCCTTCCGTTTGTGATCTTTCGAAACTCAGAACACGAAAATGGCTTCATTTATCATGAATAATAACCCTGTCAACTCATAATGCCAAAATTTGGACCTTTTCGAAATCCCGAAAATTTGGGGCCTAAACGTAAATGCGGACTTTCGGGCTGATTTGGAGGCCTTAGTTTGTGATCTTTCAAACTCGAACACGAAAATGACTTCATTTATCATGAATAATAACCTGTCAACTCATAATGCCAAATTTTGGACCTTTTCGAAATCCCGAAAATTTGGGGCCTAAACGTAAATGCGGACTTTCGGGCTGATTTCGGAGGCCTTCCGTTTGTGATCTTTCGAAACTCAGAACACGAAAATGTTTTCATTTATCATGAATAATAATCCTGTGAACTCATAATGCCAAAATTTAGACCTTTTCGAAATCCCGAAAATTTGGGCCTTAAACGTAATCTGGACTTTCTGGTGATTTTGAGGCCTTTCGTTTGTGATCTTTCAAACTTCGAACACGAAAATGTCTTAATTTATCATGAATAATAACCCCATCAACTCATAATGCCAAAATTTGGGCCTTTTCGAAATCCCGAAAATTTGGGCCCTAAACGTAAATGCGGACTTTCGGGCTGATTTCGGAGGCCTTTCGTTTGTGATCTTTCGAAACTCAGAACACGAAAATGTCTTCATTTATCATGAATAATAACCCTGTCAACTCATAATGCCAAATTTTGGACCTTTTCGTAATCCCGAAAATTTGGGGCCCTAACGTAAATGCGACTTTGGCCGATTTGGAGGCCTTCCATTTGTGATCTTTCGAAATTTAGAACACGAAATTTTTTTCATTTATCAGGAAAAAGAACCCTGTCAACTTATAATACCAAAATTTGGACCTTTTCGAAATCCCGAAAATTTGGGCCCTAAACGTAAATGCGGACTTTCGGGCTGATTTCGGAGGCCTTCCGTTTGTGATCTTTCGAAACTCAGAACACGAAAATGTCTTCATTTATCATGAATAATAACCCTGTCAACTCATAATGCCAAAATTTGGACCTTTTCGAAATCTCGAAAATTTGGGGCCTAAACGTAAATGCGGACTTTCGGGCTGATTTCGGAGGCCTTCCGTTTATGATCTTTCGAAACTCAGAACACGAAAATGTCTTCATTTATCATGAATAATAACCCTGTCAACTCATAATGCCAAAATTTAGACCTTTTCGAAATCCCGAAAATTTGGGCCCTAAACGTAAATGCGGACTTTCGGGCTGATTTCGGAGGCCTTTCGTTTGTGATCTTTCGAAACTCGGAACACGAAAATGTCTTCATTTATCATGAATAATAACACTGTCAACTCATAATGCCAAATTTTGGACCTTTTCGAAATTCCGAAAATTTGGGGCCTAAACGTAAATGCGGACTTTCGGGCTGATTTCGAAGGCCTTCCGTTTGTGATCTTTCGAAACTCACAACACGAAAATGTCTTCATTTATCATGAATAATAACCCTGTCAACTCATAATGCCAAAATTTAGACCTTTTCGAAATCCCGAAAATTTGGGCCCTAAACGTAAATGCGGACTTTCGGGCTGATTTCGGAGGCCTTCCGTTTGTGATCTTTCGAAACTCAGAACACGAAAAATGTCTTCATTTATCATGAATAATAACCCTGTCAACTCATAATGCCAAAATTTAGACCTTTTCGAAATCCCGAAAATTTGGGCCCTAAACGTAAATGCGGACTTTCGGCCGATTTGGAGGCCTTCCGTTTGTGATCTTTCGAAACTCAGAACACGAAAATGTCTTCATTTATCATGAATGATAACCCTCTCAACTCATAATGCTAAAACTTCGACCTTTTGAAATCCCAAAATTGGGGCCTAACCGTAAATGCGGACTTTCGGGCTGATTTCGGAGGCCTTCCGTTTGTGATCTTTCGAAACTCAGAACACGAAAATGTCTTCATTTATCATGAATGATAACCCTGTCAACTCATAATGCCAAATTTTGGACCTTTTCGAAATCCCGAAAATTTGGGGCCTAAACGTAAATGCGGACTTTCGGTGATTTTGAGGCCTTCCGTTTGTGATCTTTCGAAACTCAGAACACGAAAATGTCTTCATTTATCATGAATAATAACCCCGTCAACTCATAATGCCAAAATTTGGACCTTTTCGAAATCCCGAAAATTTGGGCCTAAACGTAAATGCGGACTTTCGGGCTGATTTCGGAGGCCTTTCATTTGTGATCTTTCGAAACTCAGAACACGAAAAATTCTTCATTTATCATGAATAAAAATCATGTCAACTCATAATGCCAAATTTTGGACCTTTTAGAAATCCCGAAAATTTAAGCCCTAAACGTAAATGCGAACTTTCGGGCTGATTTCGGAGGCCTTCCATTTGTGATCTTTCGAAACTCAGAACACGAAAATTTCTTCATTTATCATGAATGATAACCCTGTCAACTCATAATGCTAAAACTTGGACCTTTTCGAAATCTCGAAAATTTGGGGCCTAAACGTAAATGCGGACTTTCGGGCTGATTTCGGAGGCCTTCCGTTTGTGATCTTTCGAAACTCAGAACACGAAAATGTCTTCATTTATCATGAATGATAACCCTGTCAACTCATAATGCTAAAACTTGGACCTTTTCGAAATCCCGAAAATTTGGGGCCTAAACGTAAATGCGGACTTTCGGGCTGATTTCGGAGGCCTTCCGTTTGTGATCTTTCCAAACTCAGAACACGAAAATGTCTTCATTTATCATGAATGATAACCCTGTCAACTCATAATGCTAAAACTTGGACCTTTTCGAAATCCCGAAAATTTGGGGCCTAAACGTAAATGCGGACTTTGGCCGATTTGGAGGCCTTAGTTTATGATCTTTCGAAACTCAGAACACGAAAATGTCTTCATTTATCATGAATGATAACCCTGTCAACTCATAATGCCAAAACTTGGACCTTTTCTAAATCCCGAAAATTTGGGGCCTAAACGTAAATGCGGACTTTCGGGCTGATTTCGGAGGCCTTCCGTTTGTGATCTTTCGAAACTTCGTAACACGAAAATGTCTTCATTTATCATGAATGATAACCCTGTCAACTCATAATGCCAAAATTTGGACCTTTTCGAAATCCCGAAAATTTGGGGCCTAAACGTAAATGCGGACTTTCGGGCTGATTTCGGAGGCCTTCCGTTTGTGATCTTTCGAAACTCAGAACACGAAAATGGCTTCATTTATCATGAATAATAACCCTGTCAACTCATAATGCCAAAATTTGGACCTTTTCGAAATCCCGAAAATTTGGGGCCTAAACGTAAATGCGGACTTTGGTGATTTGGAGGCCTTCCGTTTGTGATCTTTCGAAACTCAGAACACGAAAATGACTTCATTTATCATGAATAATAACCCTGTCAACTCATAATGCCAAATTTTGGACCTTTTCGAAATCCCGAAAATTTGGGGCCTAAACGTAAATGCGGACTTTCGGGCTGATTTCGGAGGCCTTCCGTTTGTGATCTTTCGAAACTCAGAACACGAAAATGTTTTCATTTATCATGAATAATAACCCTGTCAACTCATAATGCCAAAATTTGGACCTTTTCGAAAGCACAAAAATTTGGGCCCTAAACGTAAATGCGGACTTTGGTGATTTTGAGGCCTTCCGTTTGTGATATTTCAAACTCGAACACGAAAATGTCTTCATTTATCATGAATAATAACCTGTCAACTCATAATGCCAAAATTTGGACCTTTTAAATCTCGAAAATTTGGGGCCTAAACGTAACGCGACTTTGGTGATTTGGAGGCCTTAGTTTGTGATCGTTCGAAACTCAGAACACGAAAATTTCTTTTTTTATCTTGAATAAGAAGCCTGTCAACTCATAATGCCAAAAATGTGACCTTTTCGAAATCCCGAAAATTTGGGCCCTAAACGTAAAAGCGGAATTTCGGGCTGATTTCGGAGAACTTCCGTTTGGGATCTTTCGAAACTTAGAACACGAAAATTTCTTCATTTACCATGAATAAGAAGCTTGTCAACTCATAATGCCAAATTTTGGACCTTTTGAAATTCAAAATTTGGGCCTAAACGTAAATGCGACTTTGGCCGATTTGAAGGCCTTCCGTTTGTGATCTTTCAAACTCACAACACGAAAATGTCTTCATTTATCATGAATAATAACCCTGTCAACTCATAATGCCAAAATTTAGACCTTTTGAAATCCGAAAATTTGGGCCCTAAACGTAAATGCGGACTTTCGAGCTGATTTCGGAGGCCTTCCTTTTCTGATCTTTCGAAACTCAGAACACGAAAATGTCTTCATTTATCATGAATAATAACCCTGTCAACTCATAATGCCAAAATTTGGACCTTTTCGAAATCCCGAAAATTTGGGGCCTAAACGTAAATGCGGACTTTCGCGCTTATTTCGGAGGCCTTGGTTTGTGATCTTTCGAAACTCAGAACACGAAAACGTCTACATTTATCATGAATAATAACCCTGTCAACTCATAATGCCAAATTTTGGACCTTTTCGAAATCCCGAAAATTTAGATCCTAAACGTAAATGCTGAATTTCGGGCTGATTTCGGAGGCCTTCCGTTTGTGATCTTTCGAAACTCAGAACACGAAAATGTTTTCATTTATCATGAATAATAACCCTGTCAACTCATAATGCCAAAATTTAGACCTTTTCGAAATCCCGAAAATTTGGGCCTAAAAGTAAATGCGGACTTTCGGGCTGATTTCGGAGGCCTTCCGTTTGTGATCTTTCGAAACTCAGAACACGAAAATGTCTTCATTTATCATGAATAATAAACCTGTCAACTCATAATGCCAAAATTTGGACCTTTTCGAAATCCCGAAAATTTGGGGCCTAAACGTAAATGCGGACTTTCGGGCTGATTTCGGCGGCCTTCCGTTTGTGATCTTTCGAAACTCAGAACACGAAAACGTCTTCATTTATCATGAATAATAACCCTGTCAACTCATAATGCCAAAATTTGGACCTTTTCGAAATCCCGAAAATTTGGGGCCTAAACTTAAATGCGAACTTTCGGGCTGATTTCGGAGGCTTTCCGTTTGTGATCTTTCGAAACTCGGAACACGAAAATATCTTCATTTATCATGAATAATAACCCTGTCAACTCATAATGCAAAATTATGGACCTTTTCGAAATCCCGAAAATTTGGGCCCTAAACGTAAATGCGGACTTTGGGTGATTTGGAGGCCTTAGTTTGTGATCTTTCGAAACTCAGAACACGAAAATGTCTTCATTTATCATGAATAATAACCCCATCAACTCATAATGCCAAAATTTGGACCTTTTCGAAATCCCGAAAATTTGGGGCCTAAACGTAAATGCGGACTTTCGGGCTGATTTCGGAGGCCTTCCGTTTGTGATCTTTCGAAACTCAGAACACGAAAATGTCTTCATTTATCATGAATAATAAACCTGTCAACTCATAATGCCAAAATTTGGACCTTTTCGAAATCCCGAAAATTTGGGGCCTAAACGTAAATGCGGACTTTCGGTGATTTGGAGGCCTTAGTTTGTGATCTTTCGAAACTCACAACACGAAAATGTCTTCATTTATCATGAATAATAACCCTATCTACTCATAATGCCAAAATTTGGACCTTTTCGAAATCCCGAAAATTTGGGCCCTAAACGTAAATGCGGACTTTCGGGCTGATTTCGGAGGCCTTCCGTTTGTGATCTTTCGAAACTCAGAACACGAAAATGTCTTCATTTATCATGAATGATAACCCTGTCAACTCATAATGCCAAAATTTGGACCTTTTCGAAATCCCGAAAATTTGGGGCCTAAACGTAAATGCGGACTTTCGGGCTGATTTCGGAGGCCTTCCGTTTGTGATCTTTCGAAACTCAGAACACGAAAATGGCTTCATTTATCGTGAATAATAACCCTGTCAACTCATAATGCCAAAATTTGGACCTTTTCGAAATCCCGAAAATTTGGGGCCTAAACGTAAATGCGGACTTTCGGGCTGATTTCGGAGGCCTTCCGTTTGTGATCTTTCGAAACTCAGAACACGAAAATGACTTCATTTATCATGAATAATAACCCTGTCAACTCATAATGCCAAATTTTGGACCTTTTCGAAATCCCGAAAATTTGGGGCCTAAACGTAAATGCGGACTTTCGGGCTGATTTCGGAGGCCTTCCGTTTGTGATCTTTCGAAACTCAGAACACGAAAATGTTTTCATTTATCATGAATAATAATCCTGTCAACTCATAATGCCAAAATTTAGACCTTTTCGAAATCCCGAAAATTTGGGCCTTAAACGTAATGCGGACTTTCGGGCTGATTTCGGAGGCCTTTCGTTTGTGATCTTTCGAAACTCAGAACACGAAAATGTCTTAATTTATCATGAATAATAACCCCATCAACTCATAATGCCAAAATTTGGACCTTTTCGAAATCCCGAAAATTTGGGCCCTAAACGTAAATGCGGACTTTCGGGCTGATTTCGGAGGCCTTTCGTTTGTGATCTTTCGAAACTCAGAACACGAAAATGTCTTCATTTATCATGAATAATAACCCTGTCAACTCATAATGCCAAATTTTGGACCTTTTCGAAATCCCGAAAATTTGGGGCCTAAACGTAAATGCGGACTTTCGGGCTGATTTCGGAGGCCTTCCGTTTGTGATCTTTCGAAACTCGGAACACGAAAATGTCTTCCTTTATCATGAATAATAACCCTGTCAACTCATAATGCCAAAATTTGGACCTTTTCGAAATCCCGAAAATTTGGGCCCTAAACGTAAATGCGGACTTTCGGGCTGATTTCGGAGGCCTTCCGTTTGTGATCTTTCGAAACTCAGAACACGAAAATGTCTTCATTTATCATGAATAATAACCCTGTCAACTCATAATGCCAAAATTTGGACCTTTTCGAAATCTCGAAAATTTGGGGCCTAAACGTAAATGCGGACTTTCGGGCTGATTTCGGAGGCCTTCCGTTTGTGATCTTTCGAAACTCAGAACACGAAAATGTCTTCATTTATCATGAATAATAACCCTGTCAACTCATAATGCCAAAATTTAGACCTTTTCGAAATCCCGAAAATTTGGGCCCTAAACGTAAATGCGGACTTTCGGGCTGATTTCGGAGGCCTTCCGTTTGTGATCTTTCGAAACTCGGAACACGAAAATGTCTTCATTTATCATGAATAATAACACTGTCAACTCATAATGCCAAATTTTGGACCTTTTCGAAATTCCGAAAATTTGGGGCCTAAACGTAAATGCGGACTTTCGGGCTGATTTCGAAGGCCTTCCGTTTGTGATCTTTCGAAACTCACAACACGAAAATGTCTTCATTTATCATGAATAATAACCCTGTCAACTCATAATGCCAAAATTTAGACCTTTTCGAAATCCCGAAAATTTGGGCCCTAAACGTAAATGCGGACTTTCGAGCTGATTTCGGAGGCCTTCCTTTTCTGATCTTTCGAAACTCAGAACACGAAAATGTCTTCATTTATCATGAATAATAACCCTGTCAACTCATAATGCCAAAATTTGGACCTTTTCGAAATCCCGAAAATTTGGGGCCTAAACGTAAATGCGGACTTTCGGGCTTATTTCGGAGGCCTTCCGTTTGTGATCTTTCGAAACTCAGAACACGAAAACGTCTACATTTATCATGAATAATAACCCTGTCAACTCATAATGCCAAATTTTGGACCTTTTCGAAATCCCGAAAATTTAGATCCTAAACGTAAATGCTGAATTTCGGGCTGATTTCGGAGGCCTTCCGTTTGTGATCTTTCGAAACTCAGAACACGAAAATGTTTTCATTTATCATGAATAATAACCCTGTCAACTCATAATGCCAAAATTTAGACCTTTTCGAAATCCCGAAAATTTGGGCCTAAAAGTAAATGCGGACTTTCGGGCTGATTTCGGAGGCCTTCCGTTTGTGATCTTTCGAAACTCAGAACACGAAAATGTCTTCATTTATCATGAATAATAAACCTGTCAACTCATAATGCCAAAATTTGGACCTTTTCGAAATCCCGAAAATTTGGGGCCTAAACGTAAATGCGGACTTTCGGGCTGATTTCGGAGGCCTTCCGTTTGTGATCTTTCGAAACTCAGAACACGAAAACGTCTTCATTTATCATGAATAATAACCCTGTCAACTCATAATGCCAAAATTTGGACCTTTTCGAAATCCCGAAAATTTGGGGCCTAAACTTAAATGCGAACTTTCGGGCTGATTTCGGAGGCTTTCCGTTTGTGATCTTTCGAAACTCGGAACACGAAAATATCTTCATTTATCATGAATAATAACCCTGTCAACTCATAATGCAAAATTATGGACCTTTTCGAAATCCCGAAAATTTGGGCCCTAAACGTAAATGCGGACTTTCGGGCTGATTTCGGAGGCCTTCCGTTTGTGATCTTTCGAAACTCAGAACACGAAAATGTCTTCATTTATCATGAATAATAACCCCATCAACTCATAATGCCAAAATTTGGACCTTTTCGAAATCCCGAAAATTTGGGGCCTAAACGTAAATGCGGACTTTCGGGCTGATTTCGGAGGCCTTCCGTTTGTGATCTTTCAAAACTCAGAACACGAAAATGTCTTCATTTATCATGAATAATAACCCTGTCAACTCATAATGCCAAAATTTAGACCTTTTCTAAATCCCGAAAATTTGGGCCCTAAACGTAAATGCGGACTTTCGGGCTGATTTCGGAGGCCTTCCGTTTGTGATCTTTCGAAACTCACAACACGAAAATGTCTTCATTTATCATGAATAATAACCCTATCTACTCATAATGCCAAAATTTGGACCTTTTCGAAATCCCGAAAATTTGGGCCCTAAACGTAAATGCGGACTTTCGGGCTGATTTCGGAGGCCTTCCGTTTGTGATCTTTCGAAACTCAGAACACGAAAATGTCTTCATTTATCATGAATAATAAACCTGTCAACTCATAATGCCAAAATTTGGACCTTTTCGAAATCCCGAAAATTTGGGGCCTAAACGTAAATGCGGACTTTCGGGCTGATTTCGGAGGCCTTCCGTTTGTGATCTTTCGAAACTCGGAACACGAAAATGTCTTCATTTATCATGAATAATAACACTGTCAACTCATAATGCCAAATTTTGGACCTTTTCGAAATTCCGAAAATTTGGGGCCTAAACGTAAATGCGGACTTTCGGGCTGATTTCGAAGGCCTTCCGTTTGTGATCTTTCGAAACTCAGAACACGAAAATGTCTTCATTTATCATGAGTAATAACCCTGTCAACTCATAATGTAAAATTTTGGACCTTTTCGAAATCCCGAAAATTTGGGGCCTAAACGTAAATGCGGACTTTCGGGCTGATTTCGGAGGCCTTCCGTTTGTGATCTTTCGAAATTCAGAACACGAAAATGTCTTCATTTATCATGAATGATAACCCTGTCAACTCATAATGCCAAAACTTGGACCTTTTTGAAATCCCGAAAATTTGGGGCCTAAACGTAAATCACGGACTTTCGGTGATTTCGGAGGCCTTCCGTTTGTGATCTTTCGAAACTCAGAACACGAAAATGTCTTCATTTATCATGAATGATAACCCTGTCAACTCATAATGCTAAAACTTGGACCTTTTCGAAATCCCGAAAATTTAGGGCCTAAACTTAAATGCGGACTTTCGGGCTGATTTCGGAGGCCTTCCGTTTATGATCTTTCGAAACTCAGAACACGAAAATGTTTTCATTTATCATGAATAATAACCCTGTCAACTCATAATGCCAAAATTTGGACCTTTTCGAAATCCCGAAAATTTGGGGCCTAAACGTAAATGCGGACTTTCGGGCTAATTTCGGAGGCCTTCCGTATGTGATCTTTCGAAACTCAGAACACGAAAATGTCTTCATTTATCATGAATAATAACCCTGTCAACTCATAATGCCAAAATTTGGACCTTTTCGAAATCCCGAAAATTTGGGGCCTAAACGTAAATGCGGACTTTCGGGCTGATTTTGGAGGCCTTCCGTATGTGATCTTTCGAAATTCAGAACACGAAAATGTCTTCATTTATCATGAATGATAACCCTGTCAACTCATAATGCCAAAACTTGGACCTTTTCTAAATCCCGAAAATTTGGGGCCTAAACGTAAATGCGGACTTTCGGGCTGATTTCGGAGGCTTTCCGTTTGTGATCTTTCGAAACTCAGAACACGAAAATGTCTTCATTTATCATGAATGATAACCCTGTCAACTCATAATGCTAAAACTTGGACCTTTTCGAAATCCCGAAAATTTGGGGCCTAAACGTAAATGCGGACTTCGGCCGATTTGGAGGCCTTCCATTTGTGATCTTTCAAACTTCGTAACACGAAAATGTCTTCATTTATCATGAATGATAACCCTGTCAACTCATAATGCCAAAACTTGGACCTTTCGAAATCCAGAAAATTTGGGCCTAAACGTAAATGCGACTTTCTGGCCGATTAGGAGGCCTTAGTATGTGATCTTTCGAAACTCAGAACACGAAAATGTCTTCATTTATCATGAATGATAACCCTGTCAACTCATAATGCCAAAACTTGGACCTTTTCTAAATCCCAAAATTTGGGGCCTAAACGTAAATCGCGACTTTCGGCCGATTTGGAGGCCTTCGTTTGTGATCTTTCAAACTCGAACACGAAAAATGTCTTCATTTATCATGAATGATAACCTGTCAACTCATAATGCCAAAATTTGGACCTTTCGAAATCCGAAAATTTGGGGCCTAAACGTAAATGCGACTTTTGGCCGATTTGGAGGCCTTCCGTTTGTGATCTTTCGAAACTCAGAACACGAAAATGACTTCATTTATCATGAATCATAACCCTGTCAACTCATAATGCCAAAATTTGGACCTTTTCGAATCCAGAAAATTTGGGGCCTAAACGTAAATGCGACTTTGGCCGATTTCGGAGGCCTTCCGTTTGTGATCTTTCGAAACTCAGAACACGAAAATGACTTCATTTATCATGAATAATAACCCTGTCAACTCATAATGCCAAATTTTGGACCTTTTCCAAATCCCGAAAATTTGGTTCTTAAACGTAAAAGCGGAATTCCGGGCTGATTTCGGAGCCCTTCCGTTTATGATATTTTGAAACTTAGAACACGAAAATGTTATCAATTATCATGAATAATAATCCTGTCAACTCATAATGCCAAAATTTAGACCTTTTCGAAATCCCGAAAATTTGGGCCTTAAACGTACACGCGACTTTCTGACCGATTTGGAGGCCTTCGCTTTGTGATCTTTCAAACTTCGTAACACGAAAATGTCTTAATTTATCATGAATAATAACCCCATCAACTCATAATGCCAAAATTTGGACCTTTTCGAAATCCCGAAAATTTGGGCCCTAAACGTAAATGCGGACTTTCGGGCTGATTTCGGAGGCCTTTCGTTTGTGATCTTTCGAAACTCAGAACACGAAAATGTCTTCATTTATCATGAATAATAACCCTGTCAACTCATAATGCCAAATTTTGGACCTTTTCGAAATCCCGAAAATTTGGGGCCTAAACGTAAATGCGGACTTTCGGGCTGATTTCGGAGGCCTTCCGTTTGTGATCTTTCGAAACTCGGAACACGAAAATGTCTTCCTTTATCATGAATAATAACCCTGTCAACTCATAATGGCAAAATTTGGACCTTTTCGAAATCCCGAAAATTTGGGCCCTAAACGTAAATGCGGACTTTCGGGCTGATTTCGGAGGCCTTCCGTTTGTGATCTTTCGAAACTCGGAACACGAAAATGTCTTCATTTATCATGAATAATAACCCTGTCAACTCATAATGCCAAAATTTGGACCTTTTCTAAATCCCGAAAATTTGGGGCCTAAACGTAAATGCGGACTTTCGGGCTGATTTCGGAGGCCTTCCGTTTGTGATCTTTCGAAACTCAGAACACGAAAATGTCTTCATTTATCATGAATGATAACCCTGTCAACTCATAATGCCAAAACTTGGACCTTTTCTAAATCCCGAAAATTTGGGGCCTAAACGTAAATGCGGACTTTCGGGCTGATTTCGGAGGCCTTCCGTTTGTGATCTTTCGAAACTCAGAACACGAAAATGTCTTCATTTATCATGAATGATAACCCTGTCAACTCATAATGCCAAAATTTGGACCTTTTCGAAATCCCGAAAATTTGGGGCCTAAACGTAAATGCGGACTTTCGGGCTGATTTCGGAGGCCTTCCGTTTGTGATCTTTCGAAACAGAACACGAAAATGTTTTCATTTATCATGAATAATAATCCTGTCAACTCATTATGCCAAAATTTAGACCTTTTCGAAATCCCGAAAATTTGGGCCTTAAACGTAAATGCGGACTTTCGGACAGATTTCGGAGGCCTTTCGTTTGTGATCTTTCGAAACTCAGAACACGAAAATGTCTTAATTTATCATGAATAATAACCCCATCAACTCATAATGCCAAAATTTGGACCTTTTCGAAATCCCGAAAATTTGGGCCCTAAACGTAAATGCGGACTTTCGGGCTGATTTCGGAGGCCTTTCGTTTGTGATCTTTCGAAACTCAGAACACGAAAATGTCTTCATTTATCATGAATAATAACCCTGTCAACTCATAATGCCAAATTTTGGACCTTTTGAATCCCAAAATTGGGGCCTAAACGTAAATGCGACTTTCGGCCGATTTGGAGGCCTTCCGTTTGTGATCTTTCAAACTTCGGAACACTAAAATGTCTTCCTTTATCATGAATAATAACCTGTCAACTCATAATGGCAAAATTTGGACCTTTTCGAAATCCCGAAAATTTGGGCCCTAAACGTAAATGCGGACTTTCGGGCTGATTTCGGAGGCCTTCCGTTTGTGATCTTTCGAAACTCGGAACACGAAAATGTCTTCATTTATCATGAATAATAACCCTGTCAACTCATAATGCCAAAATTTGGACCTTTTCGAAATCTCGAAAATTTGGGGCCTAAACGTAAATGCGGACTTTCGGGCTGATTTCGGAGGCCTTCCGTTTGTGATCTTTCGAAACTCAGAACACGAAAATGTCTTCATTTATCATGAATAATAACACTGTCAACTCATAATGCCAAAATTTAGACCTTTTCGAAATCCCGAAAATTTGGGCTCTAAACGTAAATGCGGACTTTCGGGCTGATTTCGGAGGCCTTCCGTTTGTGATCTTTCGAAACTCGGAACACGAAAATGTCTTCATTTATCATGAATAATAACACTGTCAACTCATAATGCCAAATTTTGGACCTTTTCGAAATTCCGAAAATTTGGGGCCTAAACGTAAATGCGGACTTTCGGGCTGATTTCGAAGGCCTTCCGTTTGTGATCTTTCGAAACTCACAACACGAAAATTTCTTCATTTATCATGAATAATAACCCTGTCAACTCATAATGCCAAAATTTAGACCTTTTCGAAATCCCGAAAATTTGGGCCCTAAACGTAAATGCGGACTTTCGAGCTGATTTCGGAGGCCTTCCGTTTGTGATCTTTCGAAACTCAGAACACGAAAATGTCTTCATTTATCATGAATAATAACCCTGTCAACTCATAATGCCAAAATTTGGACCTTTTCGAAATCCCGAAAATTTGGGGCCTAAACGTAAATGCGGACTTTCGGGCTGATTTCGGAGGCCTTCCGTTTGTGATCTTTCGAAACTCAGAACACGAAAATGTCTACATTTATCATGAATAATAACCCTGTCAACTCATAATGCCAAATTTTGGACCTTTTCGAAATCCCGAAAATTTAGGTCCTAAACGTAAATGCTGAATTTCGGGCTGATTTCGGAGGCCTTCCGTTTGTGATCTTTCGAAACTCAGAACACGAAAATGTTTTCATTTATCATGAATAATAACCCTGTCAACTCATAATGCCAAAATTTAGACCTTTTCGAAATCCCGAAAATTTGGGCCTTAAACGTAAATGCGGACTTTCGGGCTGATTTCGGAGGCCTTTCGTTTGTGATCTTTCGAAACTCACAACACGAAAATGTCTTCATTTATCATGAATAATAACCCCATCAACTCATAATGCCAAAATTTGGACCTTTTCGAAATCCCGAAAATTTGGGCCTAAACGTAAATGCGGACTTTCGGGCTGATTTCGGAGGCCTTCCGTTTGTGATCTTTCGAAACTCAGAACACGAAAATGTCTTCATTTATCATGAATAATAACCCTGTCAACTCATAATGCCAAAATTTGGACCTTTTCGAAATCCCGAAAATTTGGGGCCTAAACGTAAATGCGAACTTTCGGGCTGATTTCGGAGGCTTTCCGTTTGTGATCTTTCGAAACTCGAAACACGAAAATATCTTCATTTATCATGAATAATAACCCTGTCAACTCATAATGCAAAATTATGGACCTTTTCGAAATCCCGAAAATTTGGGGCCTAAACGTAAATGCGGACTTTCGGGCTAATTTCGGAGGCCTTCCGTATGTGATCTTTCGAAACTCAGAACACGAAAATGTCTTCATTTATCATGAATAATAACCCTGTCAACTCATAATGCCAAAATTTGGACCTTTTCGAAATCCCGAAAATTTGGGGCCTAAACGTAACGCTGACTTGGCCGATTTGGAGGCCTTCCGTTTGTGATCTTTCGAAATTCAGAACACGAAAATGTCTTCATTTATCATGAATAATAACCCTGTCAACTCATAATGCCAAAATTTGGACCTTTCAAATCCCAAAATTTGGGCCCTAAACGTAAATGCGACTTTGGCCGATTTCGGAGGCCTTCCGTTTGTGATCTTTCGAAACTCAGAACACGAAAATGTCTTCATTTATCATGAATAATAACCCTGTCAACTCATAATGCCAAAATTTAGACCTTTTCTAAATCCCGAAAATTTGGGCCCTAAACGTAAATGCGGACTTTCGGGCTGATTTCGGAGGCCTTCCGTTTGTGATCTTTCGAAACTCACAACACGAAAATGTCTTCATTTATCATGAATAATAACCCTATCTACTCATAATGCCAAAATTTAGACCTTTTCGAAATCCCGAAAATTTGGGCCCTAAACGTAAATGCGGACTTTCGGGCTGATTTCGGAGGCCTTCCGTTTGTGATCTTTCGAAACTCACAACACGAAAATGTCTTCATTTATCATGAATAATAAACCTGTCAACTCATAATGCCAAAATTTGGACCTTTTCGAAATTCCGAAAATTTGGGGCCTAAACGTAAATGCGGACTTTCGGGCTGATTTCGGAGGCCTTCCGTTTGTGATCTTTCGAAACTCGGAACACGAAAATGTCTTCATTTATCATGAATAATAACACTGTCAACTCATAATGCCAAATTTTGGACCTTTTCAAATTCAAAAATTTGGGGCCTAAACGTAAATGCGGACTTTCGGGCTGATTTCGAAGGCATTCCGTTTGTGATCTTTCGAAACTCAGAACACGAAAATGTCTTCATTTATCATGAGTAATAACCCTGTCAACTCATAATGTAAAATTTTGGACCTTTTCGAAATCCCGAAAATTTGGGGCCTAAACGTAAATGCGGACTTTCGGGCTGATTTCGGAGGCCTTCCGTTTGTGATCTTTCGAAACTCAGAACACGAAAATGTTTTCATTTATCATGAATAATAATCCTGTCAACTCATAATGCCAAAATTTAGACCTTTTCGAAATCCCGAAAATTTGGGCCTTAAACGTAAATGCGGACTTTCGGACAGATTTCGGAGGCCTTTCGTTTGTGATCTTTCGAAACTCAGAACACGAAAATGTCTTAATTTATCATGAATAATAACCCCATCAACTCATAATGCCAAAATTTGGACCTTTTCGAAATCCCGAAAATTTGGGCCCTAAACGTAAATGCGGACTTTCGGGCTGATTTCGGAGGCCTTTCGTTTGTGATCTTTCGAAACTCAGAACACGAAAATGTCTTCATTTATCATGAATAATAACCCTGTCAACTCATAATGCCAAATTTTGGACCTTTTCGAAATCCCGAAAATTTGGGGCCTAAACGTAAATGCGGACTTTCGGGCTGATTTCGGAGGCCTTCCGTTTGTGATCTTTCGAAACTCGGAACACGAAAATGTCTTCCTTTATCATGAATAATAACCCTGTCAACTCATAATGGCAAAATTTGGACCTTTTCGAAATCCCGAAAATTTGGGCCCTAAACGTAAATGCGGACTTTCGGGCTGATTTCGGAGGCCTTCCGTTTGTGATCTTTCGAAACTCGGAACACGAAAATGTCTTCATTTATCATGAATAATAACCCTGTCAACTCATAATGCCAAAATTTGGACCTTTTCGAAATCTCGAAAATTTGGGGCCTAAACGTAAATGCGGACTTTCGGGCTGATTTCGGAGGCCTTCCGTTTGTGATCTTTCGAAACTCAGAACACGAAAATGTCTTCATTTATCATGAATAATAACACTGTCAACTCATAATGCCAAAATTTAGACCTTTTCGAAATCCCGAAAATTTGGGCCCTAAACGTAAATGCGGACTTTCGGGCTGATTTCGGAGGCCTTCCGTTTGTTATCTTTCGAAACTCGGAACACGAAAATGTCTTCATTTATCATGAATAATAACACTGTCAACTCATAATGCCAAATTTTGGACCTTTTCGAAATTCCGAAAATTTGGGGCCTAAACGTAAATGCGGACTTTCGGGCTGATTTCGAAGGCCTTCCGTTTGTGATCTTTCGAAACTCACAACACGAAAATTTCTTCATTTATCATGAATAATAACCCTGTCAACTCATAATGCCAAAATTTAGACCTTTTCGAAATCCCGAAAATTTGGGCCTTAAACGTAAATGCGGACTTTCGGACAGATTTCGGAGGCCTTTCGTTTGTGATCTTTCGAAACTCAGAACACGAAAATGTCTTAATTTATCATGAATAATAACCCCATCAACTCATAATGCCAAAATTTGGACCTTTTCGAAATCCCGAAAATTTGGGCCCTAAACGTAAATGCGGACTTTCGGGCTGATTTCGGAGGCCTTCCTTTCGTGATTTTTCGAAACTCAAAACACGAAAATTTTTTCATTTATCATGAATATGAACCCTGTCAACTCATAATGCCAAAATTTGGACCTTTCGAATCCCGAAAATCTGGGGCCTAAACGTAATGCGACTTTCTGGCCGATTTCGGAGGCCTTCCGTTTGTGATCTTTCGAAACTCAAAACACGAAAATTTTTTCATTTATCATGAATATGAACCCTGTCAACTCATAATGCCAAAATTTGGACCTTTCCGAAATCACGAATATTTGGGCCAAAACGTAAATGCGGACTTTTGGACGGATTTCGGAAGCCTTCCATTTGTGATCTTTCGAAACGCAGAACACGAAAATTTTTTTCATTTATCATGAATAGAAATCCTATCAACTCATAATGCCAAAATTTGGACTTTTTCGAAATTTCGAAAATTTGGGCCTAAACGTAAATGCGACTTTCGGCCGATTTGGAGGCCTTCCGTTTGTGATCTTTCAAACTCGTAACACGAAAATGTCTTCATTTATCATGAATAATAACATCACAACTCATAATGCCAAAATTTAGACCTTTTCAAATCCCAAAATTTGGGGCCCTAAACGTAAATGCGACTTTGGCCGATTTCGAGGCCTTCCGTTTGTTATCTTTCGAAACTCGGAACACGAAAATGTCTTCATTTATCATGAATAATAACACTGTCAACTCATAATGCCAAATTTTGGACCTTTCGAAATTAGAAATTGGGCCTAAACGTAACGCGACTTTCGGCCGATTAAGGCCTTCCGTTTGTGATCTTTCGAAACTCACAACACGAAAATTTCTTCATTTATCATGAATAATAACCCTGTCAACTCATAATGCCAAAATTTAGACCTTTCAAATCCCAAAATTGGGGCCCTAAACGTAAACGCGACTTTCGAAATGATTTGGAGGCCTTCCGCTTGTGATCTTTCAAACTCGTAACACGAAAATGTCTTCATTTATCATGAATAATAACCCTGTCAACTCATAATGCCAAAATTTGGACCTTTCGAATCCCGAAAATTTGGGCCTAAACGTAAATGCGACTTTCGGGCTGATTTCGGAGGCCTTCCGTTTGTGATCTTTCGAAACTCAGAACACGAAAATGTCTACATTTATCATGAATAATAACCCTGTCAACTCATAATGCCAAATTTTGGACCTTTCGAATCCCAAAATTTAGGTCCTAAACGTAAATCTTGAATTCTGGCCGATTTCGAGGCCTTCCGCTTGTGATCTTTCAAACTCGTAACACGAAAATGTTTTCATTTATCATGAATAATAACCCTGTCAACTCATAATGCCAAAATTTAGACCTTTCGAAATCCAAAATTTGGGCCTTAAACGAACGCGGACTTCTCGCCGATTTCGGAGGCCTTTCGTTTGTGATCTTTCGAAACTCACAACACGAAAATGTCTTCATTTATCATGAATAATAACCCCATCAACTCATAATGCCAAAATTTGGACCTTTTCGAAATCCCGAAAATTTGGGGCCTAAACGTAAATGCGGACTTTCGGGCTGATTTCGGAGGCCTTCCGTTTGTGATCTTTCGAAATTCAGAACACGAAAATGTCTTCATTTATCATGAATAATAACCCTGTCAACTCATAATGCCAAAATTTGGACCTTTTCGAAATCCCGAAAATTTGGCCCTAAACGTAAATGCGGACTTTCGGGCTGATTTCGGAGGCCTTCCGTTTGTGATCTTTCGAAACTCAGAACACGAAAATGTCTTCATTTATCATGAATAATAACCCTGTCAACTCATAATGCCAAAATTTAGACCTTTTCTAAATCCCGAAAATTTGGGCCCTAAACGTAAATGCGGACTTTCGGGCTAATTTCGGAGGCCTTCCGTATGTGATCTTTCGAAACTCAGAACACGAAAATGTCTTCATTTATCATGAATAATAACCCTGTCAACTCATAATGCCAAAATTTGGACCTTTTCGAAATCCCGAAAATTTGGGGCCTAAACGTAAATGCGGACTTTCGGGCTGATTTCGGAGGCCTTCCGTTTGTGATCTTTCGAAATTCAGAACACGAAAATGTCTTCATTTATCATGAATAATAACCCTGTCAACTCATAATGCCAAAATTTGGACCTTTTCGAAATCCCGAAAATTTGGCCCTAAACGTAAATGCGGACTTTCGGGCTGATTTCGGAGGCCTTCCGTTTGTGATCTTTCGAAACTCAGAACACGAAAATGTCTTCATTTATCATGAATAATAACCCTGTCAACTCATAATGCCAAAATTTAGACCTTTTCTAAATCCCGAAAATTTGGGCCCTAAACGTAAATGCGGACTTTCGGGCTGATTTCGGAGGCCTTCCGTTTGTGATCTTTCGAAACTCACAACACGAAAATGTCTTCATTTATCATGAATAATAACCCTATCTACTCATAATGCCAAAATTTGGACCTTTTTGAAATCCCGAAAATTTGGGCCCTAAACGTAAATGCGGACTTTCGGGCTGATTTCGGAGGCCTTCTGTTTGTGATCTTTCGAAACTCAGAACACGAAAATGTCTTCATTTATCATGAATAATAAACCTGTCAACTCATAATGCCAAAATTTGGACCTTTTCGAAATCCCGAAAATTTGGGGCCTAAACGTAAATGCGGACTTTCGGGCTGATTTCGGAGGCCTTCCGTTTGTGATCTTTCGAAACTCGGAACACGAAAATGTCTTCATTTATCATGAATAATAACACTGTCAACTCATAATGCCAAATTTTGGACCTTTTCGAAATTCCGAAAATTTGGGGCCTAAACGTAAATGCGGACTTTCGGGCTGATTTCGAAGGCATTCCGTTTGTGATCTTTCGAAACTCAGAACACGAAAATGTCTTCATTTATCATGAGTAATAACCCTGTCAACTCATAATGTAAAATTTTGGACCTTTTCGAAATCCCGAAAATTTGGGGCCTAAACGTAAATGCGGACTTTCGGGCTGATTTCGGAGGCCTTCCGTTTGTGATCTTTCGAAACTCAGAACACGAAAATGTCTTCATTTATCATGAATGATAACCCTGTCAACTCATAATGCCAAAACTTGGACCTTTTCGAAATCCCGAAAATTTGGGGCCTAAACGTAAATGCGGACTTTCGTGCTGATTTCGGAGGCCTTCCGTTTGTGATCTTTCGAAACTCAGAACACGAAAATGTCTTCATTTATCATGAATGATAACCCTGTCAACTCATAATGCTAAAACTTGGACCTTTTCGAAATCCCGAAAATTTAGGGCCTAAACTTAAATGCGGACTTTCGGGCTGATTTCGGAGGCCTTCCGTTTATGATCTTTCGAAACTCAGAACACGAAAATGTTTTCATTTATCATGAATAATAACCCTGTCAACTCATAATGCCAAAATTTGGACCTTTTCGAAATCCCGAAAATTTGGGGCCTAAACGTAAATGCGGACTTTCTGGGCCGATTTCTGAGGCCTTCCAGATGTGATCTTTCAAACTCGTAACACTAAAATGTCTTCATTTATCATGAATAATAACCCTGTCAACTCATAATGCCAAAATTTGGACCTTTCGAATCCCGAAAATTGGGCCTAAACGTAAACGCGACTTTCTGGCCGATTTGGAGGCCTTCAGATGTGATCTTTCAAACTCGTAACACTAAAATGTCTTCATTTATCATGAATAATAACCCTGTCAACTCATAATGCCAAAATTTGGACCTTTTCGAAATCCCGAAAATTTGGGCCCTAAACGTAAATGCGGACTTTCGGGCTGATTTCGGAGGCCTTTCGTTTGTAATCTTTCGAAACTCAGAACACGAAAATGTCTTCATTTATCATGAATAATAATCCTGTCAACTCATAATGCCAAAATTTGGACCTTTTCGAAATCCCGAAAATTTGGGGCCTAAACGTAAATGCGGACTTTCGGGCTGATTTCGGAGGCCTTCCGTTTGTGATCTTTCGAAACTCGGAACACGAAAATGTCTTCGTTTATCATGAATAATAACCCTGTCAACTCATAATGCCAAAACTTGGACCTTTTCGAAATCCCGAAAATTTGGGCCCTAAACGTAAATGCGGACTTTCGGACTGATTTCGGAGGCCTTCCGTTTGTGATCTTTCGAAACTCGGAACACGAAGGGTTTAGGGTTAGGGTTTAGGGTTTAGGGTTTAGGGTTAGGGTTAGGGTCTGTGGTTCAGTGGTCTGTGGTTTAGTGGTTTAGGGTTTGTGGTTTAGGTCAGGGGTTAGGGTTGAGGGTGGTTCAGGGTTCAGGGTCTGTGGTTCAGGTTCGTGGTCTGTGGTCTGTGGTTCAGGTGGTGGTCTGTGGTCTGTGTGGTTCAGGGTTCAGGTTCAGGTCTGTGGTCTGTGGTTCTGTGGTTTAGGTTTAGGTTGTGTTTAGGTTTAGGGTTGGGTGGGTTTAGGGGTTTAGGGTTTAGGTTTAGGGTTAGGGTTTAGGTTTAGGGGTTAGGGTTAGGGTTAGGTTTAGGTTTAGGGTTAGGTTAGGTTAGGGTTAGGTGTGGTTTAGGTTTAGGTTGTGGTTTTGGGGTCTGGGTTTAGGGTTTAGTGGTTTAGGTTTAGGGTTTAGGTCTGTGGTTTAGGGTTTAGGTTTAGGTCTGTGGTCTGTGGTTTAGGGTTCTGTGGTTTAGGTCTGTGGGTTTAGGTCTGTGTGGTCTGTGGTTCAGTGGTTTAGGTTTGTGGTCTGTGGTTTAGGTCTGTGGTTTAGGTCTGTGGTTTAGTGGTTTAGGGTTTAGGGTTTAGTGGTTTAGGGTTTAGGTTTAGTGGTTTAGGGTTTAGGTTTAGGTTTAGGGTTAGGTTAGTGGTTTAGGGTTTAGGGTTGTGGTTTAGGGTTAGTGGTTTAGGTTTAGGGTTTAGTGGTTTAGGGTTTAGGGTTTAGGGTTTAGGTTTAGGTCTGTGGTTTAGGTTTAGGGTTTAGGTTTAGGTTTAGGTTTAGGGTTTGTGGGTTTAGGGTTTAGGGTTTAGGTTTAGGTTTAGGGTTTAGGTTTATTTTAGGTTTTAGGTTTAGGGTTTAGGGTTTAGGGTTTAGGGTTTGTGGTTTAGGGTTTTAGGTTTAGGTTTAGGGTTTAGGGTTTAGGGTCTGTGGTTTAGGTCTGTGGTTTCAGGTCTGTGGTCTGTGGTTCAGGTTCAGGGTCTGTGTCTGTGGTTCAGGTCTGTGGTTCAGGTCTGTGGTCTGTGTCTGTGTCTGTGGTCTGTGGTTTAGGGTTTTAGGTTTAGGTTTAGGTTTAGGGTTTAGGTTTAGGTTTTAGGGTTTGTGTTTAGGGTTTAGGTTTAGGTTTAGGGTTTAGGTTTAGGTTTAGGTTTAGGTTTAGGGTTTAGGGTTTAGGTTTAGTGGTTTAGGGTTTAGGGTTTAGTGGTTTAGGTTTAGGGTTTAGGTTTAGGGTTTAGGTTTGTGGTTTAGGTTTAGGTTTAGGTTTAGTGGTTTGTGTTTAGGTTTAGGGTTTAGGTTTAGGTTTAGGGTCTGTGGTTTAGTGGTTTAGGTTTAGGGTTTAGGTTTAGGTTTAGGGTTTAGGGTTTAGGGTTCTGTGGGTTTAGGGTTTAGGGTTTAGGTTTAGGTCTGTGTCTGTGGTTTAGGTTTAGGGTTTAGGTCTGTGGTTTAGGTTTAGGGTTTAGGTTTGTGTTTAGGTTTGTGGTTTAGGTTTAGGGTCTGTGGTTTAGGTTTAGGTTTAGGGTTTAGGGTTTAGGTTTAGGGTTTAGGGTTTAGGTTTAGGTTTAGGGTTTAGGTTTAGGTTTAGGTTTAGGGTTTAGGTTTAGGTCTGTGTGGTTTAGGTTTAGGTTTAGGTTTGTGTCTGTAGGTTTGTGGTTTAGGGTTTAGGTTTAGGTTTAGGTTTAGGGTTTAGGTTTAGGGTTTAGTGGTTTAGGGTTTAGGTTTAGTGGTTTAGGGTTTAGTGGTTTAGGTTTAGGGTTTAGGGTTTAGGTTTAGGTTTAGTGGTTTAGGTTTAGGTTTAGGGTTTAGGTTTAGGTTTAGTGGTTTAGGTTTAGGTTTTAGGTTTAGGTTTAGGGTTTAGGGTTTAGGTCTAGGTTTAGGTCTGGTTTAGGTTTAGGTCTGTGTTTAGGTGGTTTAGGTTTAGGTTTAGGTTTAGGGTTTAGGTTTAGGTTTAGGTTTAGGTTTAGGTTTAGGTTTAGGGTTTAGGTTTAGGTTTGTGGTTTAGGTTTGTGTTTAGGTTTAGGTTTAGGTTTAGGTTTAGGTTCTGTGGTTTAGGTTTAGGGTTTAGGGTTTAGGTTTAGGTTTAGGTTTAGGTTTGTGGTTTAGGTTTAGGGTTTAGTGGTTTAGGGTTTAGGGTTTAGGGTTTAGGTTTAGGTTTAGTGGTTTAGGTTTAGGTTTAGGGTTTAGGTTTAGGTTTAGGTTTAGGTTTAGGGTTTAGGTTTAGGTTTAGGGTTTAGGTTTGTGGTTTAGGTTTAGGTTTAGGTTTAGGGTTTAGGTTTAGGGTTTAGGTTTAGGGTTTAGGTTTGTGGTTTAGGTTTAGGTTTAGGTTTAGGTTTAGGTTTAGGTTTAGGTTTAGGTTTAGGTTTAGGTTTAGGTTTAGGTTTAGTGTTTAGGTTTAGTGGTTTGTGGTTTAGGTTTAGGTTTAGGTTTAGGTTTAGGTTTAGGGTTTAGGTTTAGGTTTAGGTTTAGGGTTTAGGGTTTAGGTTTAGGGTTTAGGTTTAGGTTTAGGTTTAGGTTTAGGTTTAGGTTTAGGGTTTAGGTCAGGTTTAGGTTTAGGGTTTGTGGTTTAGGTTTAGTGGTTTAGGTTTAGGTTTAGGTTTAGGGTTTAGGTTTAGGTTTAGGTTTAGGTTTAGGGTTTAGGTTTAGGTTTAGGCTTAGGTTTAGGTTTAGGGTTTAGGTTTAGGTTTAGGTTTAGGTTTAGGTTTAGGTGGCCTAGGTTTAGGGTTTAGGCCTAGGTTTAGGCTCTAGTGGTTTAGGTTTAGGTTTAGGTTTAGGTTTAGGGTTTAGGTTTAGGTTTAGGTTTAGGGTTTAGGTTTAGTGGTTTAGGTTTAGGTTTAGGTTTAGGTTTAGGTTTAGGTTTAGGTTTAGGTTTAGGTTTAGGTTTAGGTTTAGGTTTAGGGTTTAGGCTTAGGTTTAGGTTTAGGTTTAGGTTTAGGTTTAGGTTTAGGTTTAGGTTTAGGCTCTAGGGTTTAGGTTTAGTGGTTTAGGTTTAGGTTTAGGTTTAGGTTTAGGTTTAGGTTTAGTGTTTAGGTTTAGGTTTAGGTTTAGGTTTAGGTTTAGGTTTAGGTTTAGGTTTAGGGTTTAGGTTTAGGTGTGGTTTAGGTTTAGGTTTAGGTTTAGGGTTTAGGTTTAGGTTTAGGTTTAGGTTTAGGTTTAGGTTTAGGTTTAGGTTTAGGGTTTAGGTTTAGGTTTAGGTTTAGGTTTAGGTTTAGGTTTAGGTTTAGGGTTTAGGTTTAGGGTTTAGGTTTAGGCTTGTGTTTAGGTTTAGGTTTAGGTTTGTGTTTAGGTTTAGGTTTAGGTTTAGGGTTTAGGTTTGTTTAGGTTTAGGTCTGTGTTTAGGTTTAGGTTTAGGTTTAGTGGTTTAGTGGTCTGTGTTTAGGTTTAGGTTTAGGTTTAGGTTTAGGTTTAGGTTTAGGTTTAGGTTTAGGTTTGTGGTTTAGGTTTAGGGTTTGTGGTTTAGGTTTAGGTTTAGGTTTAGGTTTAGGTTTAGGTTTAGGTTTAGGTTTAGGTTTAGGTTTGTGGTTTAGGGTTTAGGTTTAGGTTTAGGTTTAGGTTTAGGTTTAGGGTTTAGGTTTAGGTTTAGGCTTAGGTTTAGGTTTAGGGTTTAGGTTTAGGTTTAGGGTTTAGGTTTAGGTTTAGGGTTTAGGTTTAGGTTTAGGTTTAGGTTTAGGTTTAGGGTTTAGGTCTGTGGTTTAGGTTTAGGTTTAGGGTTTAGGTTTAGGTTTAGGGTTTAGGTTTAGGTTTGTGTTTAGGGTTTAGGTTTAGGTTTAGGTTTAGGGTTTAGGTTTAGGTTTAGGGTTTAGGTTTAGGTTTAGGTTTAGGTTTAGGTTTAGGTTTAGGTTTAGGTTTAGGTTTAGGTTTGTGGTTTAGGTTTAGGTTTAGGTTTAGGTTTAGGTTTAGGTTTAGGTTTAGGTTTAGGTTTAGGGTTTAGGTTTAGGTTTAGGGTTTAGGTTTAGGGTTTAGGTTTAGGTTTAGGTTTAGGTTTAGGTTTAGTGGTTTAGGTTTTAGGTTTAGGGTTTAGGGTTTAGGTTTAGGTTTAGGTTTAGGTTTAGGGTTTAGTGGTTTAGGTTTAGGTTTAGGTTTAGGGTTTAGGTTTAGGTTTAGGTTTAGGTTTAGGTTTAGGGTTTAGGTTTGTGGTTTAGGTTTAGGTTTAGTGGTTTAGGTTTAGGTTTGTGGTTTAGGGTTTAGGTTTAGGTTTAGGTTTAGGTTTAGGTTTAGGTTTAGGTTTAGGGTTTAGGTTTAGGTTTAGGTTTAGGTTTAGGTTTAGTGTTTTAGGTTTAGGGTTTAGGGTTTAGGTTTAGGTCTAGGTTTAGGTTTAGGTTTAGGTTTAGGTTTAGGTTTAGGCTTAGGTTCAGGTTTAGGTTTAGGTTTAGGTTTAGTGGTTTAGGTTTAGGTTTAGGTTTAGGTTTAGGTTTAGGTTTAGTGGTTTAGGTTTAGGTTTAGGTTTAGGTTTAGGTTTAGGGTTTAGGTTTAGGTTTAGGTTTAGGTTTAGGTTTAGGTTTAGGTTTAGGTTTAGGTTTAGGTTTAGGGTTTAGGTTTAGTGGTTTAGGTTTAGGTTTAGGGTTTAGGTTTAGGTTTAGGTTTAGTGGTTTAGGTTTAGGTTTAGGTTTGTGGTTTAGGTTTAGGGTTTAGGTTTAGGTTTGTGGTTTAGGTTTAGGTTTAGGTTTTAGGGTTTAGGTTTAGGTTTAGGTTTAGGTTTAGGTTTAGGTTTAGGTTTAGGTTTAGGTTTAGGTTTAGGTTTGTGTAGGTTTAGGGTTTAGGGTTTAGGTTTAGGTTTAGGTTTAGGTTTAGGTTTAGGTTTAGGTTTAGGTTTAGTGGTTTAGGGTTTAGGTTTAGGTTTAGGTTTAGGGTTTAGGCTTTAGGTTTAGGTTTAGGTTTAGGTTTAGGTTTAGGTTTAGGTTTAGGTTTAGGTTTAGGTTTAGGTTTAGGTTTAGGTTTAGGTTTAGGTTTAGGTTTAGGTTTAGGTTTAGGTTTAGGGTTTAGGTTTAGGTTTAGGTTTAGGGTTTAGGTTTAGGTTTAGGCTTGTGGTTTAGGTTTAGGTTTAGGGTTTAGGGTTTAGGTTTAGGTTTAGGGTTTAGGTTTAGGTTTAGGTTTAGGTTTAGGGTTTAGGTTTAGGTTTTAGGGTTTAGGTTTAGGTTTAGGTTTAGGTTTAGGTTTAGGTTTAGGTTTAGGTTTAGGGTTTAGGTTTAGGTTTAGGTTTGTGGTTTAGGTTTAGGGTTTAGGTTTAGGTTTAGGTTTAGGTTTGTGGTTTAGGTTTAGGTTTAGGTTTAGGTTTAGGTTTAGGTTTAGGTTTAGGGTTTAGGTTTAGGTTTAGGTTTAGTGGTTTAGGTTTAGGGTTTAGGTTTAGGTTTAGGTTTAGGCTCTAGGTTTAGGTTTAGGTTTAGGTTTAGGTTTAGGTTTAGGGTTTAGGTTTAGGTTTAGGTTTAGGTTTAGGTTTAGGTTTAGGGTTTAGGGTTTAGGTTTAGGTTTAGGTTTAGGTTTAGGTTTAGGTTTAGGTTTAGGTTTAGGTTTAGGGTTTAGGTTTAGGTTTAGGGTTTAGGGTTTAGGTTTAGGTTTAGGTTTAGTGGTTTAGGTTTAGGTTTAGGTTTAGGTTTAGGGTTTAGGTTTAGGTTTAGGTTTAGGTTTAGGTTTAGGTTTAGTGTTTAGGGTTTAGGTTTAGGTTTAGGTTTAGGTTTAGTGGTTTAGGCTTAGGTTTAGGTTTAGGGTTTAGGTTTAGGTTTAGGTTTAGGTTTAGGTTTAGGTTTAGGTTTAGGGTTTAGGTTTAGGTTTAGGTTTAGGTTTAGGTTTAGGTTTAGGTTTAGGTTTAGGTTTAGGTTTAGGTTTAGGTTTGTGGTTTAGGGTTTAGGTTTAGGTTTAGGTTTAGGTTTAGGTTTAGGTTTAGGTTTAGGTTTAGGGTTTAGGTTTAGGTTTAGGTTTAGGTTTAGGTTTAGGTTTAGGTTTAGGTTTAGGGTTTGTGGCTTAGGTTTAGGTTTAGGCTTTAGGTTTAGGTTTAGGTTTAGGTTTAGGTTTAGGCCTAGTGGTTTAGGTTTAGGTTTAGGTTTAGGTTTAGTGGTTTAGGTTTAGGTTTGTGTTTAGGTTTAGGTTTAGGTTTAGTGGTTTAGGTTTAGGGTTTAGGCTTAGGTTTAGGTTTAGGTTTAGGTTTAGGTTTAGGGTTTAGGTTTAGGTTTAGGTTTAGGTTTAGGTTTAGGGTTTAGGTTTAGGTTTAGGTTTAGGTTTGTGGTTTAGGTTTAGGTTTAGGCTTAGGTTTAGGTTTAGGTTTAGTGGTTTAGGTTTAGGTTTAGGTTTAGGTTTAGGTTTAGGTTTAGGTTTAGGTTTAGGTTTAGGTTTAGGGTTTAGGTTTAGGTTTAGGTTTAGGTTTAGGTTTAGGTTTAGGTTTGTGGTTTAGGTTTAGGTTTAGGGTTTAGGTTTAGGTTTAGTGGTTTAGGGTTTAGGTTTAGGTTTAGGTTTAGGTTTAGGTTTAGGCTCTAGGTTTAGGTTTAGGTTTAGGTTTAGGCTTTAGGTTTAGGCCTAGGCCTAGGCCTAGGTTTAGGCCTAGGTTTAGGCCTAGGCCTAGGTTTAGGCCTAGGCTCAGGCTCAGTGGCCTAGGCTCAGGCCTAGGC